>CM060886.1:89113008-90428008 GCA_030762935.1 Hymenopus coronatus | reverse complement strand
AAACCGCCTCCATGTGGTGATTCCTTAATCTTTCGAATGAGATCAAAGTCACAGGGTGAAATTTCGGTAGAGTACGGTGGGTGTTCCAATTCTTCCCATCCCCAACGTCGCAGTGACTGCCCTACACACTCTGCTTAGGGTGGTTTTGCATTGTCGTGCAGGATTATTGCACTGTCCACAAGATCAGGACGTTTCTCCCGAACGCCACGTCGTACCTGTCGCATCAGGAAGTCCCTGTAGTACTGTGCAATCACTGTTCTGCCATGAGAAACAAAGTGGCAAACAATGACACCCCTGACGTCATACGCGACGATCACCATCAATTTGACTGGGGAAGGATTCTGAGAGAACTTCTGCCTCCTTGGTGATCCAACATGTCGCCACTCCGCGGACTGTCGTTTCAGTTCTGGTTCGCATGCCCTGGCCCAAAATCTATCGATGGCGATTATTCATGACAAAAATTCATCACCGTCCTGTTGCCAGCTTGCAAGGTGGTCGGAGCATATTGCATAGCGCATCCACCTTTGAACTTCCGTCAGTGCATGCGGTACCCACCGCGATGCGATTTTGCGTAGTTGCAGCTCATTCGCAATATCCTGCGGACCGCGCGTTTCTCGATGTCACTTGCCCTCTCTAACTCCAGTAGCGTCCATCATCTGTATTCATCCAGGTGCTACTCAATAACGGCACGTGCCACGTCGGTCCGCACACTGACAGGTCGTCCCGAACGTTGCTCATCACTAGTTGACAGACGTCCTTGCTTAAACTTTCCTACCCACCGGCTACTGTACGGTATGATAGGGCATTATTCCCAAGGGCTTCCACTAATTCACTGTGACATTCCATCGTATTTCTCCCTCGGAGAGCGGCTATTTTAATGTAAGCGCACTGCTCAACACAGGTTACTTTCATCTCACACGACACTCACCAACTGACTGATTTCACAGCCCTCGCTGCGCTACTCCCAGCTATCACAGAGTCATATGTTGTTCTGCATACGCACTATGCCTGCAGAACTTCCACACGGCACATATACATTTGTGATCCGTTCACATATCTACAAGAAAAAAACTATTTGCCATGACTTTCGCCCCAACCCTCGTGTATATAAGTTGTATGTTTTTGTAAATACATTTTCAGTTTGAATATATGCCCCAAAATAGTTACCTAGATATCGAGGTAGAATATTCTGATTCCATTTATTTATTTGTATATATTGTATATCCTATCAGCTTTAAATCTGAAGAGTACACGTAGATAATCACTTTTCAACAGATAGCTACTCTATAGTACTGTATACTAAAGGACCTACACTTTAATGTTGATGCAATACAGTCACAATCAACTAGCTAACGGTTCGGTTTATAAACCGCATTTATGGTCTTGTAACTATGTTCTGCATGTACTCTGGGACAGTTCAGGTACTGCAATGTAGAGCACCGGGGCAACTGACAAGTATGGCAACTAAAATTAATGGCAAAGGTCTATCAAATGTAGCCCATATTCGGTTTAAAGTAGGCATGGGTAGCTCGGATTGGAAGGATGGACAACCCCTACCATATGTACTTAGTATAGGAGTGACAAACTCGAATGTCAACACAACTGAGCCTGATGAACGGCGTAAACTTGTAATGTCTACTGTCTTAAACTGAATACAATGGCATATTTTAGTCCTGAAAACATTACACATAACTCATACGCTATTACTGGAAAACAAATGATAATGTACTGGAAATATAACATTGGCTTATAAGGAAAAGGATGGGACTGAGATATCAATAATAAATGTTGCGGGTAAGTAGAATTTTAGTCATGATAAACCCAAATGATATATAGCTATATAATAACTGGGGAAAGAGGTAGTCACGTTTGTAGAGGGGGAATGAGATTTAGTCAGTACCAAATAAACAGCTCCGTTCCATTATGGGCCACATTTTGTGCACGTGGGTGTACGTGGCAGAGAAATTAAAAAATTGCTTAAACTGGCCTGCATTGCGCATGGTCAGCGCTTCCGAATTCCGGTTCAGAAAGACTCTTTACTATACAGTGAATATGGGTTTTTTCCCTCAAATATCATTTTTGTGCATTTGTGAACAGTCACCCTCCTTGGTGCAATGGTTACCATGCTGCCTTCATACACCCAAGATCGCGGAGGGCAATGGATTTTTTTCAGACGTAAAAATCCTTAGCATGGCTTCCTTCGGAGGGGAAGTAAGTCGTTGGTCCCGTGTTGTAGACTTACGGAACGTAAAAGTACTCCAAGCCTGATAAAGAGGCCTCTGAGCAAACTTTAGTGGTCTCTAACGCCCAGTATAGAATGGGACGCCGAGAACCACAACTGTTAAAGAGCGTCCATAAATAAAATTTCATTAAACATTTTTTGTTTTTGAACAGCATAACCTAAAATCGAGAGTTCGGATAAATACCAAACTTGTACGTATAGTCAAAGGTGCGACACGAAGATTTGTGGGAAATTCTCCTGCACCAAGCTACTCTTTCCGTGGAACATGTTTGGAGGTTTTTTATGTTTTCTTGAAACTGGATCCAAAAATGTTATTAAAATATTACATACTAAAGATATTCATAACAAATAAAATTAAATTAAATTTTATGGGAATAGCCTCTGAAGTCCGGAAAGACTTTTATCTAATTTGTAGCTACATCTGGTAAATATTACTATAGATGAAAACATAGTATATAAAAAGTGAAGATATCTTTAAAACACACAATTTGTTTCAAATAATTTTTGTGGCGTAAGCCATTTTCCAATATATTCATTATTATTTTTGTTTGACTTTTGGTTTACAAGGATCATTTAGCCATTATGTCATGTTTTATTAAATTCACATACATGCATTTACTTTCTCACTCATACTTCCAGACTTATAAAATGATGGGGAAATGATAACGGTTAAGGAAAACTTTCCATTCTCCAGCCGTAAATCGTATCCGGGACATCCTGATTTGATTTGTTCAATATTTTTTCATGTTAAGTCTATTTTTCTATTTTTATGTTTCTCGAGTGTATGGAAACAGCAGATATAGAATTTTAAGACCAGCAATATAACCCCCATTGTTAAAACATTTCACAATTACTTGACTATCATTTCGAAAACATTTTATTTTGTATCTATAATAAAAGATAAATATCTATTTCTGCTAAGGTTTATCTCGTTTAAAATGAAGTAGATAGAAAACTAAAACTTAGTAAGAAATGTTTGTATATCACTAATAAACGACAAGAGGATAAAGAAATTTAAACGAATGTAACACGTAAGACTTTTTCTTCTTCATTATTTTATCAAATGGAAGAATAACTTTTGAGCAAAATTTTAACGACGAAATTCTGTAGCTGGCCGAAATTAATTAATTAAGTGCTGAACATTAATCTGTCTCTGACTTAATAATTCACTAAATGAAATGACACAGAACAGTAATCTTGCGTTTTGTTGCAGGAGTTAACAGTGGTGTCAGCACCTGGTTCTGTACTCCTATAGATTTCAAGCTAGGTCATTCATAAATCTTTAAGCTTCTTGTTGGCCGCGTGCATGAGGTTAACCTCTCTGGGATGCTGCGGTTCCTCTCTGTACAAGAAATTCCCTAGAGGGAGAACTTGGGGCTGATGCTAATTTAATTAAATTGTAGTCCTCTAATGCTTCAGTTCCTAAATATATCACGTCACTGTAAGGATTTTAGAGTGAAAATCCTATTCACGTGACTTTCTCTACCTATTCTTCAAACAAACCATTCTTACAAATGATTGTGTTCATCTACATCCAGGTAACATTAGCAGAAATTTCTAATTACTTGCTTCCTTCTAAGCAGAAGGTGAATAAGAGAATACACTAGAATAAACTGACAGTCAAATCTTTTAAAAGCTGGTCGACATGTGAACAATTGAAGTTCGGTTCTCTTTGCATCTGCAGTAAAACAAAAGAGAGATGAAACGAAAGAGGAAAGTTTGAGAAAAGTTACGCAGTTTAAAATTGAAACCAATAACAAGGAATGTCTCAAAAACAGTCAACTCTACAACAAAATTGGAAATGACAATATATTTAATGAAATCTACATTTTCTGCGTATTCAGTTTTTGTCTATCTTTTAGGGTCTACAAGTTATGCAAAATTCGGCAAAATTCATCCAAGTCTTCATAAGCTATTTCCAAAAAATTCAAGGTTTACATTTTATTTGTGATGTACCTAAATATTTTTACCTAATATAGGTCCTTTAACCAACATAGAACTATTTTTGAGAAAAAGAACATTTTCAAACATTTTTCCATGCAAAGGGTAGTTTAGAGTGAGGAAATTTTATTGAAAATCTTCGTTAAATATCATATTTGGTATTAACGGTATTTTATATTTTTAAGATATGCTGTCTACACACACCACACACACACACACAAGCACGCACACAGACAGGCAGACAGACACACACAGGCTTTTTCCTTAAAATGCTTCTTTTTGGATTCAGAGGACCGAAAAACGTTTATTTCCGGCGAAATTTCGACATAGAAGTTTTTGGTGACTTCTCTATACAGTATGTACATGGTACGTGTACAGAAAGTAAAAAGTAAATGACTATATTTTGAGTAACACGCGATTGTGCATAATACTTTAAAAGTTTAAATTATGGTGGCATAAATAAATATAAAACTTAGATATATAAATGTCGAATGTCATGAACTCTCTGGTGAGCAATACACATTCGAACCGTCTGCTGACTTGCCCGTAAGGTAAAGGATTGTTACGTTACTTTGAAACTCCCAACATTTCTCTAGTACTACCCTGGATCATTAAATGAATGCAATTAGAAAAGCAGACTTCTTGTATCCTAGGAAATAACAATTACAAAACTGTAAGGAGCTATTAAACGCTCTTCACATAACATGGTTTTAGCTGAAAACTCGTTTTTACTTCTTTAACACGTTTTACAAAATCTAATTCCCGCATAAGAGTATTTGCGTGAAATTAAATCTTTAGTATAAAGGAACAGGTACTAAGATTCTTAATTTTGCCAAGTTAAGCCGAAAACATGCCTCTCCTCATAAATTTTGAAATCTAAAAGCTTTAGCCCACCAAAACAATCTCTTGTCGAACCGGCTACCGGTATCCTTAGCCGGCTTCTTCTGGTCCAGGGTTCTGGTGATAACTGATGCTCATTCTTACTCATTGCTTCTTCTAGGGCTAGTAACTAGGGTGCACACTTTTCGCGCATTTTTTTCCATTCTGTTGACTGCTAAGGAGAATAATTCGGGGCTGGAATCGCCGCTTACATATGGAAAAATATAAATGCGCTATTCCAGCGCTCTTCCTATAACAGGATAGACAACGGAGAGGAAAACCTCGCGCACTGCATTCTAGGCAAATCTATTGTGCCTAAAACTTCCCCGGAGGAGGGGATGAAGTGACACGCAAGTCCCTAACATTTACAAGCTCGATGACCCGTCTCATTGCTGCAGCCGCCAGAGAGCGTGATCAACCGACCCGTTGACCCGGCAGCCCTCTAGAGTCCTCGAGGAGTGTCCTCTCCATCGAGCATATATCAGCGCCATTTGTCAACACATCTGAAAGATGAGAAGGAAACGGAATAAAAGGGAAATGATTGAAATGAAAGCACTCCAACATTCGCTTATCGACCTCGGGGGAAACCACGAAAAACGCGGCGCCACCCCTCTCGGTTGACTGATCTGGCTCACCAGTCACACCAATTGTGCTAGTAAAACTTAGTAAGCCAATAGTAAAATATAGCTCGATTTATTATTTTATTTTTTATTTAGTTGAAACTTTTACTGCTTGTGCAGAACAGAAAGCTCCGTACCTCAGTCGGTAGTACACCTGTGTGCTGTGTGAAGATTCCCTTCTGAGAGTACGAATTTTTCTCTAGCCAAAATTATTCCCTATCACCCCGACAGTCTGGAAGTATGAATGCATGGTGTTCTTATGTACATCATAAATCTTCTAAGACACAAAATCCAATGCCAAATGCATATGAGCTAACACCATTACCGATGCACAGTAATGTCAAAAGGGTATTTTTTGTTGTTGTTTTTTGTATTTTTTAAACTTTGTTATCGCTGTTAGGTGAACATATTGCCATTCCAGTTTTAAAATGTGTAAGGTGTATTTAAATATTCGAAATCTAAGTGGACTAAAATATATTTAAATGGTTTCGCTGTGCTCCTGGAGCTCATAAAGGTACACATGATAACATATTTTGAGTCACTTTGGCCCTCGTTCCCTTACTTTTTCTGATTCCTTTAGCATTACTTTTGCAAAAAAAATTCAGACTGTCAACAGATGGCACTAAGAGCAAAGTCCATAGTGATTGCACTTTATAATAATAATAATAATAATAATAGTAACAGCAACAAAGGGCGCACAATGTGAAAGTCTAGTGTTCAATTTCCATTGTTATAAAACTTCGTTAATGATTCTGTGCGGTTTTTACACTGTAGTACGTGAACTTTAGAGTTTATAGCAGCCTTTACATACAACTTCTTGAGACTTCCATGAAAACATTGTCAGTTCGTTTACAAATAAATTTCAGACTAGTTGGGCATTTTGTGAGCAATTGTGAGTTTAAATGGGTGATAAATCTAATGTTCTTTCAAGAAAGAGGCAGTTTCAGGGAAATAAACACATTAAAAAGTTAATGGCAGTAGTGAGAGTGTTCAAAAAGTGAACGAGAATAATGATACACATTTAGTGAATATTGATAAACCCAGCGCTTCCCCTTGATTCTCTCTTTTTCTTAGCTTTGTGAGATTTATTCATCAAACTTTTCACATAAATTTAGGTTGCTAAAGATATCCAAAAAACACACTGAGCATTAATTTACCGTTTCCTTAATTTGTTTCCTCGCTAGAGTGACATATTCTTATATAAATGACTGTCATGCCTTATAAAGCACGATAGTGTTCAACAATCTTCTGCAGCTTTAGCGAATCTGTAAGTGTCATTAGTCCAGGTAATTATTTTCTGGAAATATAGCTAATGATATTTAAAGCATCATTGAGCAGTAGGTTGCACTTTCAGTAAATAGCTTCGGTTATAAAACAACTTCTTGGTCATGGCGATGAAGAAAGCTTTTGTTTTATCCAAGTCACTGACGAATTTCGAAGGAAAAGTTTCATTCTTTATTTGAAGAAAGTTGCTTAGGTTATTTTAAGTGACAATTCTTATTTAGGTTTTTAGGTGTAATAAAATTCACATATTCTGCTTCAGAAAGTGCGAATACACATCTTGAAATGTGTTAATTAAATAGCAAGGACAAAAATAGGGTAAAACCTAAAAACCCGGGCCTTAGAAATAACTGACAAACACGCTTGTGCTCAGAATCCTTCTTTTGTATTAATATTATGAGGTTTGTTGCTGAAAAGCATAACGATCGAGAAGGCTGGGTTTTATGCGGAGAGAACTAAATTAGAATTTCATTGCGGAGAGTAACTCCACGTGCGAGCATTGGAAATTTAACCTAATTACTACAATATCCCTGCTGCACCGTGGCATAGCGTGGGATGGAGCGTGAAGGGCTGGTTTCCGGCCAAGGAAGGGGTGCGTTTCAATGCCGATGAGGATTTTAAGTTACGGATCACCGCAGATACCAAAGATCAAAGTGGGATTTATGTAACAATTAATAAAGATAAAAAATTATCCAAAAAGAATGCATTTTCTGGCTTTTGGCTGTGTAGTAGATGATGAAGCACCTAACGATGAAGCCAGTGTCTCCGTTGGGCATCTTCAGAAGTCGTCGACTCATGGATGGAGTAGCTAGCGTGGCACTTGGTATTACTAGGGATAGCAACTTGGGGACCAATAGCGAGGCAGAATCGAACTATCGCAGCATTGTATGTAGTTGTGCTGTGTTGACAATGCAGCGTGACGTAGTGGTACTAATAGCAGGAAAATAGGGCAGTGGTTGCGTAGTAGACTGTGATGTTTTCACTAGCAGTGGAAGGCGATTGAGGTTGTGTGAGTGTAAAATAAATACCACTCCTTAGCGGGAACTAACAATTTTATTTCAATTCCTATTGTGCAACAAGCAATCAGCACCATTATCAGTTTCATTTTCTCTCAAGATACATAGATTATAGTGCACAACTACATACAATCGTAACGTCTCAAATAGGAATCGTCTCCGATTAGCACGTAAACAGGCTTTATATTGTGAAAAATTTCGCTCCACATCACAAGATGTGATTGGAGCAAAACGGAAATAGGAACATTGTCCACTATTGGGTAAAATACTGCATCAGCAATTATTTCCGAAGCAACATCATTTCGTATTTCATGCGTTATTGAAAATCGGACATTTTTTTCCAAACACTGTTTTTGTTTGTTTTTTCACACGGTCTAAAACAAGTGTGACGGGTTTCTGATTAATTGCCTGCACTAGTTCATCGACAGCTTTCAGGGCTCGAGGACATTTCAGTGTTCAATGTTTCCAAATATGTGTTAATGTCGTAGATATATGTGCAGAGTTCTTCTGTATGAATTGCAAATCTTCTTCTAATCTATTTGAAGCAAGAGATTTTACAATCTTGATTGAAGACCATGCACCATCACCAAAGACATTAATTACCTGTAAAACTGTATTTTAATATACAGCATAATATACTACTGCGTGGAGCCACGTTCCCCAACGCGTTACTACAGGTAATACATGCGGCGCGTGCAGTCGCCAAAGCAGGTCGGTCTTTACTCGGTAGGTATGCAACTGGTATGCGCACGTGTCCCGCTATCGGTCCCCAAGTTGCAATCCCTAATAATGACAAAGCCAGCCTTTCTGTTTAGAGTTGTTTTCCCTCTTCAGCCGAGTTTGATTCTACAGTTCGTGTTCGAGATTGATATTTTCGAGAGACGATGCACCAGTTCAGATGGTGCCGAGTTTGAATACAGGAGGACAGGAGGTGGAAATGTGGGGAAGGTAAGGTGATTGGTGTGGCCATTTAGACTAAAATAGGCACAAAAAACCTGGTGTGCCACATTCACATGGCTGTCTCTACATCTCTGTAACAAATTAGGTATTATTAATAAGCTTGTTCTCTCTACTTCATGCTAATCGGATAAACATTAGCAGAAATGGTTTCATTAGTTAGTCCCTTATATATAAGTAGAAGGGACATAAAGAGAACACACCAGGCTAAACCGACAGCCAAATGTTTTAAAATCTGGTTGCTATAGGATTGAAATCCGTTTCTTTGCATGGCCAGGAGTTGACAAGTTTCCGTATGAGAAATGTGTAAGTATTTTAAAACTGAAACCATTAACAAGGAATATCTTAAAAACTGTTAACTCTACAAAAAAAAATTATATCACATAAATTGTGTGTTTTAACGAGCTCTACATTTTTACTGAGTAAGTTTTTGTCTATCTCTTATGGTTTACCACTTATGCAAAATGTCGTAAAATTTATCCAGAATAAAGATATCTTCAGAGGCTATTCCCAGAAATTACAAGATATGCATTTTATTTGTCATGTAAATATCTTTAGTATACAATATTTTAATCAAAATCGTTAGCGCGATTTTTGAGAAAATCAAACATTTCGAAAAATGTTTCGCGTAAAGGGTAGTTGGGGGGACTTTTTTTTGAAAATCTTCGTGTCGCATCCTTGGAAGCTACTGAGCTTAAATACCGAGTTTGGTATTTAATGGACATTTCGTTTTAGAGCTATGCTGCCCAAAAACACACACACACACGGACATTGTTCCTAAAAATGTTTTTTTTTTAATTCAGGGGGTCTCAAAACACACATTTCCTGTGAAATTTCGGTTTCGAATTTTTGGGTGCAATACAATACCTTCTCTATACACTATGTACATAGTACGTATAGAGAAAGTAAAACTATTGGGTAAGGTTTGGAGGTAGGCTCTTCGATTGTTACTTAAAAGTTTGCTCTACTACCTGTTTTGTCTTGCATAACACAGATCACAGTCCGCTGCTCCCTCATCACTGCCACACGAATTCGTTTGTGCAGTGGCGTCAGACTCGCCAGCCATTTCTCTCCTTGATTATTTGTTCTTGTTTGTTTGTTTAGCAGTGTTAAGGTAATTTGGCTTTCCCTTCCGCTCAACCAAGTAGAAAAATCCTGAATGAAATACTTTGAAACAATGATAGTGCAGGTAAAATATATAAAAATGAACACACCCTAGAAATAACCAAATATTAGAACGATAATATTTAATTAAATATATAAACTAAGTTAAAAGTAATAAGTATCTTAAAAATTGATGTACAAATACATGATTAAAAATGTGATGTGCTACATTCACATAACTTTCTCTACTTATGCTGCAACAACTATTCTTACAAAAGCGTTTTCCTCTATCTAGCACATCAGGCTTATCAAGATAAACATTAGCAGAAATAATTATATTACATATTATTTCCTCGTACAAGAGGAATAAGGAAATACGATAAGATAAAGCGATAGTCAGAACTTTTAAAAGCCGTTCGCCCTGCTTGTCCAGTTAGAAAGAAAAACGAATAACGACTTCCTGTTTGACAAAAATTTTAAGTGTTGCAGTATTGAAACCAATCCAAGAATATCTCAGAAATGATAAACTTAAAAAATTTGCATATGACCTAAACTTTGTGTTTTAACAAGATCTACACTAAGTTAGAGTTTATTAGTTATGCAAAAGTTATCCAGAATGAAGAGGGCTTCGGAGAATATTCCCAGAAAAGTTCAAAATATACATTTTATTTTTGATTAAAAAAACTTAAAAATTCAAGTGGGAAACAGAATGGGAAAGCACAACAAAAGGACAAGAGACGAAACAATATTAAAAAGAGTAGAACGAAGAATCAAACTAACAACAAATCTCACCACCATGCTAACAGGACACGGAAGTCTCAGGGCGTACTATTTTAGATTGCTCATAATCGACGGCCCTACTTGCACATGTAGGAGAGCATGCTAAACAATAGATCACATATTATACGACTACAAAACGTTGAACAATCAAAGGAAAAAATCTGATGTGTTCCTTTCAAATAACTTTCTGTACATCTCTGCAACAAATTATTGTTAAAAAGCTTATGCATCTATTTACTTCATGCTAATCAAGAAAAAGTTAGCAGAAATAGTCTTATTACTTGCTTCCTTGTAAGTAAAAGCGATATAAGGGAGTACCATAGGTTAAAGTGAGAGTCAAAAGCTGATTAATATGTGACTGAAGTTCCTTTGTTTGTATGGACAGGAGTTGACAAATTCCTGTATAAGAAAAGTGTAAGTTTTTTAAAGCTGAAACCAAATACAAGGAATATCTCAAAAACGATCAACTCCACGAAAAAATTGAATGTAACATAAATTGTGTGTTTAATGTGCTCGACAGTTTTTGTGTGGTAAGATTTTCTTAATCTTTTACGCTCTAGCAGTTATGTAAAATTCCACAAAATTAATCCAGAATAAATCAGTCCTCAGAAACTCTTCCCAGAAAATTCAGCATATACCTTTTATTTGTCAACTATATATCTTCAATGTACGATATTTTAATCGAAATCGTCAGAGCCAAATTTGAGAAAATCAAAATTCCATAGTACGTGTAGAGAAAGTACACTATGTACATAGTACGTGTAGAGAAAGTAAAAATGTATTACAAAAAAGACGAGTTCTTCGTGTAGTTGTAAGTTTTTGAGATATTTCTTGATATTGATTTCTGCTTTAAAATACTTAAACTATTCTCATACGAGAACTTGACAACTCCTGGCCACGCAAAAAAAAAAAAAAAAAAAAAAAAAACGGATTCCAATCTCATAGCAACCATATTTTAAAACATTTGACTATCAGTTTAGCCTAGTATATTCCCCTATTTCCCTTCTGCGTATAAGGAACTAAATAATAAGGCCGTTTCTGATGTTTTAGTATGAATTAAGTAGAAGAATAAGCTTATTAGCAATCATTTGTAACATAGATGCAGAGAAAGTAATGTGAATGGAACACATCTGCTTTATATGTAGTGTTTATCGCCCGTTTTTACTACTGTGGCACCGCAATAGATTACAGTGATACATGGAATGAAGATTGAGCACCAGTGAAATGTGATGGCGGGGGAAACCGAAAACCAGAAGAAAACCCACCCCTGCGCCGCTTTGTCCACCACAAGTCCCACATGCGGTCGTCTGGGATTGAACCCAAGTGAGAGGCGAGTGGTCTAACCACTCTGCCACGGCGCGGCCACTATTGGCTGTCTTTGGCTCTTTTTGTGCAACACATCGTATCGTTTTTATTATATCTATCATATTTTACTCGCTTTAACAACTTGGTCACATTGTTGCGGAACTATTCGGTAAGGTACTTGGTTGACGGTATGTGATGGAGGCCTTTTAAGGTATCATCCTCATCCGTCTAGGAGATGGGTTAGGTGTGCTGTCTAGTCGTGACGTTTAGTGTACTGCTTACACTGTTTATGCATAGATGGCAGAGCAATCGTACTTACCATCTATTTTCAGTTTTATTATTGTTTTAGGCTGAAGGTGGAAATTTGGATCTTGATAATAAATATCTAATCCGGGATTTATCTTGGCCCCAACCAGATTGATCGGTCCATTGGATTTGAACCCAGGACCTTCCAAGTGCGGGCAAAAGATGTTACCGCCTGAGCCATACAGTTCGATTCTCTGTAACCTATTATAACCTATATTTGTGTAATCTAAGAAAACAAAATTTAGGTCTTGTAAAATAATAGCAGTAACCAGATGATAAATATGAACCAATGTTTACAATAGTAACAGCAGAAATTCGGCTTCTCTAGAACTGACTGAGTAACGTTAAAAGAGATGAGAAATTAATTAAATATATTACTTAAATGATAGGATGTAATCAAACATAGTTGGTTTCTACATTTAACAAGAAAGAATGAAGACAGATTTTCGGGGGGGGGGAGGAAATGTAAAATTATACCCCTTTAGGTCATGGAGATATTAGGAAATCTAGGACATACTGGAAAGATCATTTACCATATTTTCCACTGGGGAACAGAACGTGTTAGCAGCCCCAAACCATGATGATGATGGATTGTGTAATTTTTATAAACGATGCTACTTGAGAACTTTTGTATAAATGCAAGATGACAGTACACAATGTGAGTACGTCTAAACAACCCTTACAGTTTACACATTGTTTTGTAATTCATAACCTGATAAGTACAAAAGAAAAAACGGCCCGCCTGGGTAGTGTGGTGGTAGCTCCATGGACCCCGAAATCATTTGAACCCCTTTAGGTCATGGAGATATTAGGAAATCTAGGACATACTGGAAAGATCATTTACCATATTTTCCACTGGGGAACAGAACGTGTTAGCAGCCCCAAACCATGATGATGATGGATTGTGTAATTTTTATAAACGATGCTACTTGAGAATTTTTGTATAAATGCAAGATGACAGTACACAATGTGAGTACGTCTAAACAACCCTTACAGTTTACACATTGTTTTGTAATTCATAACCTGATAAGTACAAAAGAAAAAACGGCCCGCCTGGGTAGTGTGGTGGTAGCTCCATGGACCCCGAAATCATTTGAACCCCTTTAGGTCATGGAGATATTAGGAAATCTAGGACATACTGGAAAGATCATTTACCATATTTTCCACTGGGGAACAGAACGTGTTAGCAGCCCCAAACCATGATGATGATGGATTGTGTAATTTTTATAAACGATGCTACTTGAGAATTTTTGTATAAATGCAAGATGACAGTACACAATGTGAGTACGTCTAAACAACCCTTACAGTTTACACATTGTTTTGTAATTCATAACCTGATAAGTACAAAAGAAAAAACGGCCCGCCTGGGTAGTGTGGTGGTAGCTCCATGGACCCCGAAATCATTTGAGCTTCATTTCATCAATTTCATCCATCGCCCGATATGACCAAACAGGTTAAATGACGTTAAGTTACAAAAACAAAAAAACAGGGAACTTCACTTGTTATTTCTACTGCCTATATTCTATGCCAAACAACCTTGACTGTAATGCAACTGTTATCCTTTGTAGGCACTGAGCTTGGCTACTGCAGAGAGGTCATTTAACCCAATAGGTATCTATTATTAGTCAAATCCGTCTGTCGCATCTATCAAGGTAAGTCCCGTTTTAAAGCAAGAAATTAAATTTTTCTTACAGTAATATAGTATGGGGACGTTGGCATTGTTTTAACGTATGAGACACGCATTCGGGGGCTTCCGATTTCGATTCCCGTCCATCGCCCACCCTTAATTTTTCGTAGTTTCCCTAGTCGGAAGACGAATGTAGTAGTGATTCCTGAATTGTAACGATTTACTTTCCATTCCGTTTCCTAAACAAGTTTCAGGTGTGCTGTTAGATTTGTGGTATGGGGTGGTGTACAGATTCTACGGATGCTCACTCAAAGGAAAGAATACTATTCTTGGACACTAAAAGACTGCTTGATTTAACGGACCTCAGGACCTCGACCTCTCTTGTCAGCGACGATTCATCGAGCCAGGAAATGCAGGGACCCTCGCGCGTCTTTGTAACTGGCTGCCTGTGGCCTGTAGCCTCCTGTGATTCTTTCACTTCATCCCTTCCTCCTGGGGAACAGTATCCGGGATGGATCTCACTGCTGAGGTGCCATAATTTACAGTATTGTAAATATTGTGACTATGCCGTGCGGCCATAATCGCCGAACGTGTGTATACAGCTTGCTTCATGAGTCAAGTTGATTGTTGCATCCATTGTTACACCTGCATTAGTGGACACATATGCCAGCGGCAAATTCTTTTGACATTGCAGCTGGGTTGTTACACATGTGCGTGTGCTGTCAGAAGGCTCTTTGACGTCGAAGCCTGACACTGTTACACCTGAGCAAATTTGTGACAGCTGTTCTGCACGTGCGACGGCTTTTGGAAATATCCTGCCACGTGACTGACAGGTATAAAAAGGGCGACAACGTGAGGCCAGAGTTCAATTTCAACGGGAAATACGTAGTAAGCTGCAGTAGACGTTGCAGCGAACGTCAAAAGGAAACACTACGCAGAATTGTTATGAAAGCATTGAAGAAATACAGTATCTGTAAGCAGATTTTGACTGTAATCAGTTTGTGGAAGAAATAAATAGAATGTTGTAGAAGAGTAAGAGTTTTTGTTACAATATTAAAACAATTTTTTCTGGCATAACTTTTCTCGGCGAGTCTTAATTTTAATATTGCTCCAAAAACTAATAAACAGTCTGGTTTAATTTGGAGCTATGTATCAAGATAAATCTTAGTATGAAAGTTATGACTTAACAAATAAACTACTGAATAGTGAACCGATATTATTCTTCCTCGAAGTGCATGATGGGTTTTTTGGCACAGAGGTTCCAAGATAAGGAATTCGCTGTTAATAACTAGGACGAAGTTCTACGCGTATCTTTAACCTAATTGCACTGAGATGGTTCGTTATGAGAGATGTTAAACTTCCGCTTGTGCCTTGTATTTTACGCCCCATAACTGTGCTACTGACATGCTTAGGACTTCGTACCCTATCTTTAGACATACATGTTGGTTTCATTTCAGTCTTTGCACTCCAGAAAATTCAATACATTCATAATGCATTCAATACATGTTCTTAAAAGGTTTAACTATCCCCTTACCTATTATGTTCCCTTATTCCCAATGTACCTACCTACAAAGAAAGATCTAATAAAACAATTTCTGTTAATGTTTATCTCGATTTGCACGAAGTCGAGGAATATGCTTTAATATGAATAGTTTGTTGGAGAAAGTCAGTGAAGGCTGTGTGAATGTACACATTGGATTTTATGTGTAAATATTTTGATACGGTAATATGAAATGGACCCTATGGTTTATCATATTGCTCCCAAATTTATAATGGAGGAAATAATAAATGTATTATTTCTCTGTATAATACACAGTACATAGGTAGAGAAGATATTGCTTCCATCCAAAACTTCGATACCGAGATTCCACAGAAAATACACATTTTAAGTCTCCTGAATAAAAAAAATCTGGTGTTCCATTCACATGACTTTTTCTACATCTCTGTAACAAATTATTATTAAAAAGCTTATTCTTATATATACTTAATGATAATTGAGATAAACATTAGCAGAAATTGTTCTTATTACTTGGTCCCTTTAAAGTAGAAGGGACAAATCTAATGTGTTCCATTCACATGATGTCCTCTAGCTGTTCGGTAAACGAACCTTTTATTCAAAAGATCGTGCTAATTAAGATAAACATAAGCAGAAATAGTAATATTACTAACTCCTTGTAAGTAGAAGGGAAATAAGAAAATACGCAGGCTAAAGCGATAGTCTCGTCCTTTAAAAGCCAGTCGCTACGTGAAACAATTGAAATTCCAATCTCGTTGTTTGCCAGGAGTAAACAAACAAGAAGCGATATGAAATATGTGTTCCCGTTTGGGAAAAGTTTAAGTGGCTAAAATTGAAACCAATAATCTGGAATATCTCGAAAACGTTATCTCTAAAAGAAAATGTATATAATAACATGTGTTTTAATGACATCTATATTTTTGAGTACTAAGGTTTTGTACATCTCTTACGGTTTGCCAGTTATACAAAAATCATCCAGAATTAAGAGATTTTCAGATGCTATTCCCAGAAAATTCAAGATATACATTTCGTTTTTCTTAAAAATATCTTAAATATACGGTATTTTATTTAAAATCGTTAGAGCCATTTTTTGAGAAAATCAACATTTTCGAAAAATGTTCCATGTTAAGGGTAGTTAAGGGAGAGGAGATTTTCTTGAGAATTTTCATGTCGCATCCTAGGAAGATAACAAATCTAAATACCAAGTTTGGTATTTAACGGTCTTTTCGTTTTTGAGCTTTGCTGCACACATACACACACGGACAGCTTTATGAAAATACTCTTTTTGGATTTAGGAGATCTCCAAACATGTACTTCTGATGAAATCTCGGTATCGAATTTTTGGGTGCAATACAATATCTTTTTATACACTATGCACATAGTAGTGTAAAGAAAGTAAAAAAGCACATTTGTGTGTGCGTGTGTCTGTGAACACGATAACTCAAAAACGAAAAGTCGGTAAAACACCAAACGTAGTGTTTAAATTCTGTACCTTCCAAGGATGTGACACAAAAATGTTTGAAAAAATTCTTCCACCCCAAACTACCTTTGACGTAGAAAAAATTTGGAAAATGTTGATTGTTTAAAAAATGACCAACGATGTTTATTAAAATACCATATGTTAAAGATGTGTGCATGAAAATAAAATGTATATCTCGAAATTTTCTGGCAGTAACTTCTGAAGAACTCTTCATTTTGGATGAGTTTTGCATAACTAGTAAACCGTAAGAGACAGACAAAAACAACAACAAAAAATACATCATGTTAAAACAAAGAATTTATGTCATCTACTATTTAATTCGTCCAGTTGACCATTTCCAAGATACTCCTTGTTATTGATTTCAGTTTTAAAATACTTAACAGTTTTTCTCTTATGAGAATGTAGAGAAACCAATTTCAATCACACAGCAACCAGGTTTTAAAATATTTGTAATTATTCGCTTTAGCCTCGTGCAATATCTATATTTCCCTTCTACTTATAAGGAAGCAAGTACATAATAACACCATTTCTGATAATTTTAGCTCGATTACATGAAATAGATAGAAGAATAAACTTTTAACAATAATTTGTTACAGATATGTAGAGAAAGTCATATGAATGGAATGCATCAATTTTAAAGCACTACGAATGTCTAAAAACATTCACATATCTTTCTCTACCAATACTGTAAGAAACTATTCTTACAAAAGCTTACTCTTCTCTCTACTTCATGCTAATCAAATTAACATTAGCAGATCTGGTGTTATTACTTATAAACAGAAAGAAAATGAGGGAATTATCTAGGCTAAAGAGGTAGTCCAATCTTTTAAAAGATAATTCTATGTGATTGAAGTTCGGTTGTCTTTTTATAAATAGGAGTAAAACAAAAGAAACAGAAATTGCAAATTTCCGTTTGAGAAAGTTTAAGTATTTTAAAACTGAAAAAAAACAATAACAAGGAATACCTCTAAAATGGTTACACAAAAAATGTATGTGACATAAATTCATTTTTTAAGGAGATCTATATTTTTCTGTAGTAAGTGTTTGTCTATCTTGCTGTTTACCAGCTATGCAAAAGTCCTATAGAATGAAAGGCTATTCAAGAAAACTCAATATGTAAATATATATATATATATTATTTGTCATGTAATATACAGTATTTTAATTAATATCTTTAAAGCTATTTTTAAGAAAATAAAAATTTTCGAAAACACTTTCCATGTAAAGGGTCTTTATGGTGATGGGATTTTTCTGATGGGATCATGTTTGTATCAAATATGTGATTTTTTCTTTTGTTTTTATTATTTAAAATTACCTTGTTTCTACCTCGATTTAAAAGAAGTATAAATTTGTTACTCTGTGTCATTTCTAACTCGCTCGGTGGTCATTTAAGCATTAGAGTTCACTGCATTTCTAATGGTGATCGCATTCTTATTTACTTCATTTCTAAAACTACACTTTTCTTTTGATAAACTGTTCCTTTCAGAGCAATTTGACCAAATTGTTATGGAATACAGAATATACTCTCTTTTGGACGCTTGTTTTATAATTTGATCTGGATTTTATGAAAATTAGTTGAGCAATAAATATTAAAAAGTCTGATGTGTTTCATTCACATGACTTTTTCTACATATATAACAAAGTATTGTTAAAAAGCTTTCTCTTCTATCTACTTCATACTAATCGAGATAAACATTAACAGAAATTGTCTTATTACTTTCTTGTAAGTATAACGGAAATAAGGGAATACACTAGGTTAACGCGATAGCCAATTTCTTTAAAAGCTGGTTGCCACGTGTTTGAAATGTTTGCATTACCAGCAGTTGAAAAATGTCCATATGAGAAACGTTTAAGTATTATAAAACTGGAACCTATAACAAGGAATATCTAAAGGATGATTAACTCCATGTAAAGCATGTAAATGAGTTAAAATTTAATATTTTAACGAGATCTTAATTTTTATGTAGTAAATGTTTGTTTATCTCTTACAGTTTACCAGTTATGCAAAATTCACAAAAAATCGTCCGGAATGAAGAGCTCTTCAGAGACAATTCCGAGCAAATTCAAAATGTATATTTTATATATACATGTAAATACCTTTAATTTGCAAAATTATAATCAAAATCTTTACAGTAATTTTTGAGAAAATCAAAATTTTCGAAGCTTTTTTCTTGTAAAGGTTACCTAGGGGAATTTCCCTCAAAATCTTCGTGTCGCTTCCTTGGAAGATACTAAACTTAAATACCAACTTTGGTATTCTATTGACTTTTCGTTTTTGAGTTATCGTGTTCACGGACACATACACACCGCACACACGGATCTTTTTCTAAAATGCTGTTTTTGATACAGGGGATCCTAAAACGTGTATTTCCGGGCTACTTCCTGGGAAACACCAGAAGAACGCAGGAGACGAGCAATTTTTAGAGCCTGTAACGGGGAATCTGCGTGGAAAGATATATCCGAGTGATTATTAAAGCCATTATACTATGGGAAAAACGATTACTCGAGAAAAAAAAATAAGAAATAAGGAACAGAAAACTGAATAGAACAATTAACGAATGGGACAAAATTCCTGTTGAGCTACTGGAGACTTTTCCTAAAAGTGTAAATAGTTTTAAAGAGAGACTAAGGAACAGTGATTTATAGTCGGGATAGTAAACATAAATATTGCGTTATCACAAGTATTAAAAAACGTTTAATGTTGTATTGTTGTTACTGCCGTTATCATTATTATTTCATTTTGGTAGTGTACCTACTATGATGTATTGTCATTCTGACAGAGTATTATATTACCCATAATACCCATATTATGTATTTATTTTAATGATATTGTACATTGTGCTATTACATTGACAGCGTTGCCACCGTGTCATGCAATGAAAATAAATATACTATCTATCTAAACCTTCGTACTGACTTTTTGGGTGGATTGCAATATCTTCTCCTCCTACGAGGGTCATTTCAAAAGTCATGGCAACTATTTCTTATCAGTCAACAAGGCTGCAGGAAACAAAACTCAGGATATATGATTGAAAGTTGCTGGAATGTTCTTCTCAATGTTGGTATTAAATTGGGATCCGGGTACAAGGGAGTATGGGTACGGGACATTGAAAGATGCACAAAGTGATCATTGTTTTATTCGTACTACATATGCACAAAAGAGTACGCGAGCTAATGACCTTATTTTCTAAAAAATGGCTCAAACGATTTTGATTAAAATGTCGTATATTAAAGATATTTACCTGACAAATAAAGTGTATATCTTGAATTTTCTGGGAATAGCCTCTGAATACTACTTTATTCTGGATGAATTTTGCATAACTACTAAACCGTAAGAGATGGATAAAAACTTAACACACAAAAAATGTAGAGCACGTTAAAACACACTATTTATGTTATATACATTTTTTTTTTCGTGGAGTTGATCATTTTTTAGATATTCCTTGTTTTTGGTTTCAGCTTTGAAAAACACACTTTTCTCATACAGGAATTTGCCTACTCCTGTCCATACAAACAAACGAACTTCAGTCACATAGCAACCAGCTTTGGCTTTCACTTTAACCTATGGTACTCCCTTATTTCGCTTCTACTTACAATAAAGCAAGAAATAAGACTATGTCTGCTAATTGTTCTCGATTAGCATGAAATAAATAAAAGAATAAGTTTATTAACAATAATTTGTTACAGAAATATAGAGGAGAAAGTCATGTAAATGGAACACATCAGATTTTGTTGTTTGCTCACTGTTAAACTTTAGTGACATTCATCTTGGAATACAGTCTCTAGGTTACATGTCTACTAGCACCTACTAATACACTCAGATGTCATTTGGTGGTGATATGCCACTCTGTGATCAACATGTTTTCAAATTTATATATTGCAATATTCAGTTATCCGGAATATATAAAATAGTAGCCATGACTTCTTAAATGGCCCTCGTATATACCATGTACTATGTAGATAAAGTTAACAGTACATAGACTATGTAGTATATGCATCCTCGGACGTCAAATGCCTGTATTTCCTTTTAAAACATCACAGTAGTCCATATGTAGACAGCAGACGTTGACACAACTAAGGCCGAGAAAGCAAATGCTATTTATCAAATAAATGCTGACACGCCATGGTTTCTGAATCTAACACGTGACATTCTGAGCCTCTGGTGGTCCAATAAAGGAAAATCAATTAGGAAGGCTCAGGTGGTAGTGTAACCCAAGTGAATTCGCACCTGCACCCTTGGGAGAGACCTCGGGCCACGAAACATAACCTGTCTGCTGATGACGTATGTTCAAAGAAAGACCATATTTTGTTCTGTCCTCTCTGCCCGGTAGAGCCCGACACATTTTCAGAACAAAGTGTTTCCCCACTTAAAATAAATTACTTTACACAATGCGCCAGCGGAGAAAGCAATGCTAGTCCTTGCTGTGTAGTGCTCCTGAATTAAAGAGGGAATGTTTGGCATAAAACAGCATCTGTCAACTTGAAGTACTTTTAATCGCGCATTCTGTTCCCTTGGCATTTCTCGAAAGTATGCAGGAATATATAATGTAATATTCATGCTTCCATTGCGACCACTGACACGTCATTAATGTTGTCCTGGATTCTCTGCAGCAAAAATGTGAAAACTTCATGGTTACACGCCTCTCGTGTAGCGGAGGAGCAAACATTCTATGAAGATGGCCCGCAAAGTCTTCATTCCAACATTAGAGCCTCCCCCCTGCCAGTAACCTGCTTAGATATAGTTAGTGGTAGTAGTATTTATTTAAGTTTATACAATATTTGCATCACACAGTTGCATGGATTGGGTGACCATATATGCTATCTGAGAATACTATATATATATATATATATATATATATATATATATATATATATGTTTACAACATTGAAAATACACACATACACACACACACTCGCACACACACACACATACACACACACACTTGCACTCACAACTATACCACGTATTCACAAACATAGATTACTCAAACACAAAATAAGTCTATATAATATTTACACAAATATTTTATCTCTTAGTGCATGTACTTTCATTAAGTGTGTGCCCAGGCTTGGCCTAGCTATAGTTTTGTCATTATGTCTCCGTTTCTGACATTTCATAAAAATAAAGAGCAGTAAATAGCAGTTGTTTACTTTCTCTAGCACGCATGTACATACAATGTACATAGTAGCTAGAGAAGATGTTGTATTCCACCCAAAATTCGATGTCAAGATTTCACCGGAAATATATGTTTGAGGTTCGTTGAGTCCAGAAAAAGAAATTTTAGAAAAAGTTCCGTGTGTGTCTGTGTGTGTAGATAGTGTAGCTAAAAACTGAAAAGACCATTAAATACCAAACTTGTTATTTAAGTTTAGCATCTTCCAAGTAAGCGACACAAAGATTTTCAAGAAAATCCCACTCCAAACTACCCCCTGCATAGATAAATTGTTGAAGATGTTGCTTTTCTCAAAAATGGCTCTAATGATTTTCTTTAAAATAACGTATATTAAAAATATTAACATCACAAATGAGATGCATATCTTGAACATTCTAAGAATAACCTCTGAAGACCTCTTCATTCTGGACGAATTTTGCATAACTATAAACTGTAGGAGTAGAGACACGCTTACTTCAAAAAAAATTGTAGATTTCGTTAAACACAATTTATGTCATATACAGTTTTGTATAGTGTTGACCGTTTCCAAGATATTCCTTGTTATTAATTTCAATTTGAAACGACGTAGGTAACCTTTCACAAAAGGGAAGTCAGCTTTCGTTTCATCTCTCGTTTGTTTTATTGCTGGTAATGCAAAGCGCACCGAACTCCAATTGTTCACATACGTACCAGCTTTTAAAAGAGTTGACTATCGCTTTAGTTAACAGCAAAAACCAATATGTACAAACATTTCTCTGAAGATAAAAAACTGAATATAACCAATCTGTGATATATAGATACTTATACAGTTGACATCAAAAGCCCAAAAGTGCAAAATTTCCCTGCAGATATAGAAATAAATGCAAACTCACTGATATATTTACGGTTACAGAAACAAAATTAAAATGTACAAACATCTCCCTGCAGTTATAAAATGAATTCAAACACACTGCTATATGTACAGTTACAGAAAACATGTAAGTTTATGTGTATTTTCCTGCAGTTACATAACTTAAAACCCTGATGTGTTCCATTCACATCCCTTTCTCTACATCTCTGCAACAAATTATTGTTAAAAAGCTAATGCTTCTATTTACTTCATACTAATCAAAAAAATTAACAGAAATAGCCTTATTACTTGCTTCCTTTTAGCTGGAAGCGAAATAAGGAAGTAGCATAGGTTGAAGTGATAGTCAAAAGCTGGTTGCTATGTGACTGAAGTTCCTTTGTTTGTATGGACAAGAGTTGACAAATTCCTGTATGAGAAAAGTATGTTTTTCAAAGCTGAAACCAAAAACAAGGAATATCTCAAAAAGGATCAACTCAACGAAAAAAATGTATATAACATGTATGTTTTTACGTGCTCTACATTTTTGTGTGGTAAATTTTGGTCCATCTGTTACAGTTTAGCAGTTATGAAAAATTCCGTAAAATTCATCTAGAATAAAGTAGTCTTCAGAGGCTATTCCCAGAAAATTCAAGATATGCATTTTATTTGGCAGGTAAATATCTTTAATATACAATATTTTAATCAAAATAGTTGGAGCCATTTTTGCTAAAATCAAAATTTTCGAAAAAAGTTCCATGTAAAGGGTATTTAGGGGTGGGGGATTTTCTTGGAAATCTTCGTGTCGCGTCCTTGGAAGATACCGACACTAAATACCAAGTTTGGCTTTTAACGGACTTTTCGTTTTTGAGCTATGCTGCCCACAGACACACACACTCACACACACATAAATACACACACAGACAGATAGACAGACACACACATGGACATTTTTCTATAAATGCCTTTTTTTGGATTCAGGAGGTCTCAAAACATGTATTTCCGGTGAAATCTCGGTATCGAATTTTTGGGTGCATTACGATACCTTCTCTATACACTATGTACATAATATGTATAGAGAAAGTAAAAATGTACATATAGGTAAAACGTTTTGCAGGGTGTAAATAATGACATTTGAGTTTTTAATTTACGTTTTCAGGAGGCCTTTATAGTCCGATTGCCTCATTTTTATTTTCTCTACACATACTATGTACATACTGTAGAGAGGGTATTGTTATGCACTCAAAAATTCGATTCCGAGATTTCACAAAAAACACATGTTTTGGGACCCTCTGAATACAAAAAAAGGCATTTTTAGTAAAATGTACCAGTGTGTCTGTGTATGTGTGAGTTGGTGGGGTATGTGTGTGGGGGGAGGGTCGCATAACTCAAAAACGAAAAGTCCGTTAAACACCAAACTTCATATCTAAGTTCAGTATCTTCCAACGATGCTACACGAAGATTTTTAAGAAAATCCCCCACCCCCCAACTACCCTTTACATGGGCAAAAAAATCGAAAATTTTGATTTTGTCAAAAGTGACTCACGATTTTGATTAAAATCTCTTGTATTTAAGATATTTACATGACAGTAAAACGTACATCTTGAACTTTCTGGTAATAGCCTCTGAAGACCTCTTTATTCTGGATGATTTTGATTGAATTTTGCATAACTTTTAAACCGAAAGAGATAGACAAAAACTTGCAACACAAAAAGTGTAGATCTCGATAAAACACAATTTATGTAATGTACATTTTTATCGTGGAGTTGGCTGTTTCCAGATATTTCTTGTTATTGATTTCAGTTTTAAAATACTTAAACTTTTCTCATATGGGACTTGTCAGCGCTTGGCCACGCAAAGAATTGGACTTCATCCCATAGCAATCATATTTAAAAAAAAAAAAAAAAAAATGACTGTCGGTTTTGTCTAGTGTATTCCCTTATTTCCTTTCTACTTATAAGGAACTAAGTAATAAGACCGTTTCTGCTAATGTTTATCTCGATTAGCAAGAAGTAGATAGAAGAATAAGCTTATTTACAATAATTTGTTAGAGAGATGTAGAGAAAGTTTGTGAATGGAACACATAAGATTTTTATATTTTATATTCAAAGCATAGCACAATTACGCTACATTTACAATGAGCAGGAAGTGCAGACGCAACGCAGTGCGAACGCGAGGAAAGGTCATTCACAATGCTTTTGTGAGCATAATGCAAGAATCTAAAAATTGTGTACATGCAGATGTCTTCGAAGTGCTCTGCAAGTTTCAAATTGAGTAACATGACCAACAATACCCTCCCACTCTGCTTACCATTGTTTCTACTTGCCATCAACACAAAACAGATTAATATCCCCTTATTCGACTAATACTCCGGCATTCTTGACCTATTTGTGACAAATAATAAAAACAAAAACTAAACATAGCTGGAAATACAATTATTAAATATGGCGTATATACTGCACGTATATCGATTTTAATAAGGCAATTGTATTTTACAACAACCAAAATATCTGCTCAATAATATTTATTCACCCCGAAGTTAAACCCAGAGTTTGGCGGTACGCTTTCAGTGAGGTGCGTTACAATATGTTTTTAAGATTAGCAATCTGACATGTTCATTCACATGACTTTCTCTACATCTCTGCAATAAATTATTGTTAAAAAGCTTACTATTTACTTAATGCTAATCGAAAACAAAAATCAGCAGAAGGGTCAAATTACTTGCTTCCTTGTAAGTAGAACGGAAATAACTGACTACCTTAGGCTAAATCGATTGTCAAATCTTTTAAAACTGGTTGCTATGTGATTAGTGTATCTTTGTTTGTATGGACAGGAGTTGACAAATTCCCGTATGAGAAAAGTTTAAGTATTTTAAAGCTGAAACTAATAACAAGGAATATCGCAAAACGGTCAACTCCACGAAAAAAATGTTTATAAGGTAAATTGTGTGTTTTAAAGAGCTCTACATTTTTTGTGTGGTAAGCTTCTGTTTTTGTCTACTTCTTATAAAATTTCGCAAAATTCATCCAGAATAAACATTGTCTTCAGAGGCTATTCCCAGAAAATTGAATATATACATTTTATTTGTCATTTAAACATTTTAAATACAAGAGATTTTGATCAAAATCGTTTGAGATTTTTGGGAAAATCAAAATTTTCTAATTTTTTTTTCTGTGTAAAAGATAGTTGGGGTGGGGGATTTTCTTGAAAATCTTCGTGTCGCATCCTTGGAAGACACTGAACTTAAATGTCTAGTTTGGTATTTAACGGACTTTTCGTTTTTTAGCAGCACACACACACGGAAATTTTTCTTAAAATGCTTTTTTTAGATTCAGGGGGATCCCAAACATGAATTTCTGGTTAAATCTCGTTATAGAATTTTTGGGTGCAATAAAATATCTTCTCTATACACTATGTACATAGTAGACAAAGTAATAAGGCAATAAAAAAAATGTAAAGATTTAAATCAGATGACTGAAGTTCAAAAAGAGGACCATTTTGACTTATATCCTGTACTTTCTCTACATGTATTATTTTCAGAAAGAGGCTGGTGTATGTGTCTGTGAACTAAAAATCGTATGTGTTCCATTCACATGACTTTCTGTAAAAACTATTGTTATAAAATATTATTCCTTTATCTACATTGTGGTGAGTGGGATAAACACCAGCAGAAATTGTTGTATTAGTTCCTTCTAAGTAGAAAGGAGCTAAGGTGATAACACTAAGCTAAAGTTATAGTCAAATGTTTTTAAAAGACGGTCACTATGTGAAACAATTAAAATTCGGATTTCGCTTTGCACGGCCAAAAAAATAAAAAAAACAAATATATAAAGATGAAACAGAAGAGGAAAGTTTAAGGAAAGTTTGGGGAAAGTTTAAGCACCTAGCTTAAAATTGATACCAGTAACAAGGAATGTCTCGGAAACAGTTAACTCTACAAAAATAAAAAAAATAACATAAACTGTATGCTTTACGAGATATACATTTTTTGTGTGGTAAGTTTTTGTCTCTTAGGGTTTACCAGGTATGCAAAGTTTGTCCAGAGGTCTTCAGAGGCCACTCCTAGAAATTCTGAGATATATATTTTATTTGCCACATAAATATATATAATATACACTATTTTAATCAAAATCGTTAGAGCAAATTATGAGAAAAACAAACATTTCAAAACATTTTCTTTCCTTGTAAAGTATAGTCCGGAGTGAGGGATTTTCTCGAAAATGTTCATGTCCATTCTTAGAAAATACTAAACTTAAATAGCAAATTTGGTATTGGACCGACCTTTTGATTTTGAGCTTTGCTGTCCACACACACACACATACACAAACACACACACACACACTCACACACAAGATACACCCACTGACCTTTTTCTAAAAATACATTTTTTGGATTCAAGGGGCGTCTCGGTATTCGTCTCCATACACTATGTACATAGTTCATGTAGGGAAAGTAAAACGAAAAATGGTTAAAACCAAACTTGATATTTTAAATTCAATATCTTTCAAGAGTCTAATCAGAAGGTTTTCAAAAAAATCACTCCCCCCCCCGTCAAACTATCTTTTATGTGACATATTTTTCAAAAATTATTGTTTTCTCAAAAATGACTAACGTATTTGGTTAAAATACCACGAGTTTAAGCTATTTCCATGAAATGCATATATTGAGAAAATTCTGAGAAACCTTCAAAGAATGATTTTTGTATAACTAGTAAACCGTAAGTAAGGTTTTACCGTAAGTAAAAGGTAAAAACGTATTAAACAATAAATGTAGATCTCGCTAAAACACACAATTTTTCATGTTTTTTTTGTTTTTTTTTTTTTTTTTTTTGTGTAAGGTAAACCAAGATATTCCTTGTTATTGATTTCCATTTTAAATACTTAAAATTTTCTCAACAGGGAAGTCTTTATTCATTTTAAACTTGTAGCCTATTGTATTCCCTTATTTCCCTTCTACTAATAAGGAAGCAAGCAACAAGTAATAAGACCATTTCTGCTAAATTTATCTCGATTAGCATGATGTAAATAAAAGAATAATCTTTGAAAGAAGAGTTTTGTTTGCAGAACAGGTAAAGAAACTAATGTGAATGGAACACGTCATGTTTTACATACTTATTCGAACCAGTTATTATTTCACAAAATATTTGCCGATAAGAAACATACTTGTTGACCTATACAATAGAGAGACAGACAGACTCGGAAACGTAATTTTATCGGTTCCGTACTCGAGTCTTATTGGTGTCTGTGTGTGTGTGAGCTTAAAGCTTCATTCTGTCATCAATCACATGATGTTTTGAATGTCAAAATTATGTAGGCTGATAGTCGACTGGTTATATTGGGTTCTAGAATTAAGAACTAAATGGTCGAACTCCACCTATGAATTAAAAACTTGTTAATGCTAACGATAATGTAATTTCCAACTAGACAAGCATATTTGATTTTAGGGTATTTATGTTCAAACACAAAATTCGTAGCAAGTCTTGTTTGTTTTCGAAATGAATGCGAAAATAAAAATATTCTTAAAAAAATCTGATGTGTTCCGTTCACATGGCTTTCTCTACATCCCTGTAACAAATTATTGTTAGAAAGCATATTCTCCTATCTACTTTGATAATCGAGATAAACATTAGCAGAAATTGTCTTATTTACTTGCTTCCTTGTAAGTATAAGGAAAATAAGGGAATACACTTGGATTAAAACGATGTCAAATCTTTTAAAAGCCGGTTGCCATGTGGATGAAATCCGTTGCTATGCAGGGCCTGGAGTTTACAACTTTCCGTGTGAAAAAAGTTTAAGTATTTTAAATCTGAAACAAATAACAAGGAATATCTCAGAAATGGTCAATTCAACGAAAAAAATGTATATGACATAAGTTGTGGTTTTAACGTGATCTACATTTTTTGTGTAGTAAGTTTTTATCTATCTCTTACATTTTACCAGTTATGTAGAGTTCAGCAAAATTCATTCAGAATAAACAGGTCTTTATAGGCAATTCCCATAAAAGTCAAGATATACATTTTATTTGCCATATAAATATATTTAATATACGGTTTTTTAATCAAAATCGTTAGCCATTTTTGAGAAAATCTAAATTTTCGAAATGTTTTCCATGTAAAGTGTAGTTTGGGGGTGGAGAGATTTTTCTCAAATCTTCGTGTCGCATCTCTGGAAGACACTAAACTTAAATACTAATAAAAAGTAGATTCTGGGCTTTAAGGTCGTGGTCGAGTCGATGCCGTCCCATCTGACGTTTCGCCCATAGCTCCGTTGGGCATCTTCAGAGAATATGACTCCGAGCTGGTCATAACTAGAGCGAAACGTCAGATGGGATCGTATCGACTCGACCACGGCCTACAAGCCCGGAATCTACGTTTTATTGGATTAACGCCAGCCGTGAAAACCTAAATATATATATATATATATATATATATATATATATATATATATATTAAATACTAAGTTTGGTATTTTACCGACTTTTCGTTTTTGAGTTATCGTGTTCACGGACTCACCGACACACGAACACACACGGACCTTTTTCTGAAAATACTTTTTTTGGATACAGGGGACCCTAAAACGATCTATTTCCGGTGAAATATCGGTATGGAATTTTTGGGTGGAATGCAATTCTTTCTCTATACATGTAAATAGTACGTGTAGAGAAAGTAAAAGACATAAAGAATAAACAATGGTAATTCCTCTACTTTTGTTATGTTCTCATTCGCCGTGACATTATTTTGAAGACGAAGATATGTTATTGGTGGTCTTTAATTCAAATATATCGTGTCCAATAAAACAGTGTAGCAGTATACTAGAATTAATTTTTCTTGCAAGAAATAATAAAGTAAAATATATAGAGGATTCGAATCGAAGTAGTTCCAATTGCAAGGAACGATACATGATCGGAATAGTACGCATATTAATATTCACACGTGAGAGGAGCGGAAAGTGGCATTTTTATGCTGAGAACACACCGTTGAGGAGAATTTCCGATGTTTTCTGAATCAGAATCACTTTCTAGCTGCCGCTCATTTCATATGCCAGTCTGTCTGTCACTCTCTGTTTCCGTCTGGCTTAGGATGTCCAACATATCGCACGATCAAATAAATCTGTGACAGACACAGTTATCTCGTTAACGGTCCATTTGCGAACCCTTTTTAACGTTCTGCACTTTCTCTACCTATAGTTAGCAGAGTAAGTGCCGTATTCCATACCAAAATTTCACCGAAAATACACGTTTTGAAACTCCCTGAATCAACCAACAAAAATGTTATTAAAAGATCCGCGCGCGCGCGCGTGCTCGCGTCTATCTGTGTTTGCATACGTGTTGTATGTGTGTCAGTCTTAACAGCACAACTCAAAAATGAAAAGTCGACTTAATACCAAACTTGATGTTTAAACTACCTTTCAAAGACGCGACACGAAGATTTTCAACATAATTCTTCACCCCAGACTACCTTTTACATGAAAGACCTTCAAAATGTTCGATTTTCTTAAAAATGGTTCTAATGATTTTGATAAAAATGTAGATCAAAATATATACAAGGCAAATATAATATAGTTATGTCTTGATTTTCTAGTGAATAGCCTGTAAAGTACTCTTTATTCAACGCAGTTTTATATAATCTTGAATAATTAGCAAAAGTTAAGTGATAGAGCGAACATTTATCTACTCCAGAAAAATGTAGAATTCTTTAAAACGCACAATTTGTTTGAAATAACTTAGTTATACCGAAAGACATTTCTAAGACATCCCTTATTTATGGTTCGGATTTTTCAATAGGTACTTGGTCATTCTTTCGATGTTCATTTCTTTCTCGCGATTGTGTAGAAAGACTATGACATTTTAAGGCCTATATAAATAGCGTTTAATTGTTAAACATGTGATTATTGTTATTCGCTTTGTATCCATAACGAAATATATACTTAGCTATTTCTGCTAAGGGTTTTCTCAATTAAAGGAAAGTAAATAGAAATATAAACTTTCGTAAGAATAATTTGTCTACTCCACCTATAAACGAAAGATGGTAGGAAAAATCATGTCCATGTAACACATCAGATTTTTAGATCGACCTTCGTTTTACCTTGTGTAGTGCTTCATTCATGCGATATCACTTCTGTTATAGCCTGTATGTTACAATTCCTTGATATCGAAGTAATCATCAATGTTACTTACAGATGAAGAAGACCTGTTCATGGTATCGGACCTGCTGCTGGGAGGAGATCTTCGTTATCACATCCAGCATGAGGTTCACTTCGGCGAGGAATGCGCTCGGTTGTACATCTGCGAACTGGCGCTAGCTCTGGATTATCTGCAGAGTAAAGGCATCGTCCACAGGTTAGTTCATGTGCATTCAACCACACCGAGGGTCATTCTCAAGGGCTGTTGAAATAAAAGTAGTATTTGGCGAACTTCCTACATTCATAACCTCTAGTTCTAATGGTGCCATCGAACGCTAGGACGGGATTATGGTCACGAGAGTTAAACAATTAGTTATTAAACAAATACAACGTGTAGTTAAATAGTTTAGCTAACAAAGAACATATAAACATAATGTAATAACTGTTTCATCGTATTAAGAGTGTGCATACATTCAGTGGCATAAACTATTAATCACTATGATGTAAAACCAATTCAACAGGCCCTTACATGAGCAAGACATGAATCTGAAAAACAAGAAAATCTTAAATTCAATGTAATAACTGTTTCCATGTATTGCAATTTTGCACGCATACAGTGGCATAACTATACAACCACTGTGAGTTAAAATAAACTCAACAGACCCTTACATGAGCAAGGCATGATAATATTCAGTTAACTTTAACACCATTGAGCGAGATGGCTCTTTTCGACCAAGAGGTTTTTCGTGGTTTACTGTGCTGGTTAGATGAATGCTGGGACAATTATTTATGTACCACGCATTCTCCTCCCCATTTTAATTATTTATTTTTCTTCTAGAGTCCCAAGGATAGATGCAGAGGTCGGTGATGTACTTACACCGAAATCTGCTCCTATCTGTGAGAATGGAAGAGGGGTATGGAAGGCCGTTCTGATGGTTTGTACCATCTGCAAACATAACTCCGCTTACCTAGATCTAACCGCACTATTTAATAATTTCTTTCCTTCCTCCCGTAAGCCACACAGGAGCAACTGACCAATTCTTCGCTGAAATGATGCAATGCTCCTTCGTTTCGAGATATTCGAATCATTCTCAAACATTAGAACAACAGGGAACCGTGGAGCGATCACAAATAGTACATTGATGTTCGTGTTTGTAAAATAGAATCTTATTATTGAATTTTCTGTTTAAAAAGCGAAAGCATGCATCACTCAATGCTTTCAGCTATCCATCATCTATAAAATATCTCGAAGCAGAATAAAACTTGCCATTATATACCCTGTTTACATGACAGTAGATAACCTCAAAAGCCTCAGTGTAACCAATAAGTTTATTTTAGAAGTAATCTCCAAAACCTGCAACCTCACTTGACCAGCTGTTTAAATTTTAACATGGATAATCCGATTGAAAACTGTCGAATTATTCGATAGTTTCCGTCCAAATTAGAAGTTTCATTCGTTTTATCAATCGCTTCAAAACAATAGTAGCTTTCATTCAATTTGTACAACTAAGTTTGGATGGATATTAGGCCCTTCTAAGTACCACATTTAAAATAACGAATAACACACCTTCCTTTGCAACTAAACGTTAATACCACACACCAATGTGCAGATGCTGCCATCTGGTTAGAGATTTTCAAACCTAGACAATCTGTCGTATTTATGGTGAAATACATTCACCGACGATCATGAAACCGTTAGTTGAAGGAATGAGCAAATTTTAAATTGCAGGGAGGTTGTTTAAATGTTTAACTCCTCTTCAGGCTGCCGTTTACTTGTGTGCAAATAACATTAATACTAATTTGTCCATATGTTACCAATATTTCTCATATACTAATTAAATTGCAAGATAAATGTCAGCTAATAAAATTAATATAACTGCATACGTTAGGTAACAAATGAGAAATAAATCAAGAAAAATTGCTAATTAATTTAGGTTATAATAGCACATGGTGAATTTTGGAGTTTAAATTGCAGAAGAAATTGGATTTTGCAAGCAATATTATTCACATATTGAATTATCTGATTTAAACTCAATCAGTGCTATTTGTGTGTATTCCCCACATTTTTGCAATAAAGTATTACAGCAGATGCTCATGTATTAAGCATATAGTAATTCCAATCGGGAGTTTGGAAAATTAAACTTATACAACAATTTTGAATAAACATCATAAATAATGTACTCACCCTCCGTGGTCCATGCTAGCATCTAGTTCCTAAGGTCCGCGTTCAAACTCGGCGGAGGGCAATGGATTTTTTCAAGCGTAAAAATCCTTAGTATGCTTTACTTCGGAAGGGAAGTAAAGTCGTTGGTCCGGTTTGCATATTTACGGCACGTAAAAGAACCTCAAGTCTGATAAAGAGACCTACAATCAAACTTAAGGGTCTTTTACGTACAATGTAGAATGGGATGTTGAGAACCATGGCAGTTACAGAGCGTCCATATTTTAAACTCAATTTATTTAACAAATAATGTAGGGTGAGTTCTAATACTGAGTGTAAATGCAGAAATGTTTTTATAGTTATGTATTTATTGCCGCCGTTGCAACTGTTCCTTCTAGCTCTCTACAAAAGATGTGAAAGATGTATATGGAGGTATCTGAGCTTTCTATATAATGTCATTCACTTCACTACTTTTTAGATATATAAAGCAATGGAACAAAAATATTTCTCTAGCATTTAGGCATTTAGTATTGATTTTGTTGATTTTCACAGCACTTTTAATATTGAAAATAATTGGTATAAATCTCGTAAACCGTTTATTATAGTTTTGGTTAAGCAGCAACAAGAGAAAAAATGCTGCGAGAAATCGGAGTGGGAGAATTATAAGAACTGAATAACAGTCTGGATTTTATGTGATTTATTCATTCATACACCCACCCAGCCGGTCCCCATGGCCGCGCTCGCCAAGGCGTCCCGCTTTGGACTTCGTAGCGCCGGGGATCGTGGGTTCGAGTCCCGCCTTGGGCATGGGTGTTATATGTTTGTGTATATGTGTGTGTTGTAAAAGTAAGAAAACAGTAATAATACAGAAAAAAAAGGTAAATAAAAGTAGGGTATACAGTGCCGGAGTCCCGATCAGATTTCGGTACTGTATTAAAAAAAAAAAAAAAAATTCATTGTATAGCGTCTTCGTGTAATGCCAAGGCCGCGGATCGCACGAATGCGTGCTCCGCACACAGTTCTACACTACGGGGTTTTACGTTCCGTAACTCCCGTGTTACTTACTCACGAGTGTTAGTAACATGTATGTAATGAGTACTAACCTTGTTATAAGGGTTGCTGTAAATGGTGTCCATCTTCGGATGAAATTACCATTCACATGCATAAGCTCTTGCGTAATGTTCATAATTTCTGCCCTATAGTCATACGTACTTAGGGTTTCCATTTTAAAAAGTTAGTAGCTTATGAACAGAGGTTATGAAACATCCACTTGCTGTGCAACGCGAGTGTGAAACTTCTCAAGTAAATATTAAAATGCAGCACCAATTTTGTTTACATTTTCCTCCATTAGGGCATGTCGCTTTTGCTTTTTTTGGTTTAGCATCTAGCGATCCCGATCTAAATGTATTGGCCAAATATCTAAAAGTGTCTCTACACGGATTAGGCTAACCATAAAATTGCTACTAAAATTGTCTACGCTTCTGTCTAGATGGATCAATTTTCACGTACATATACACTGTTTAAGTGTGAACTTATTGACAGGTATTCCATGCACCGTACATTCATAAGGAAATTACCCATAGCACATGTAACACTTCACAACATGAAGACAAAGCAACGACTGAGACAGCTCGCAGCTGATAAACGTACTCTTGACACGTCCTGTGCCGCTTCTGCGCAGTGGCCTAATACGAGGTCACTGCCGTCTCAGCCGATATGCATATAAGGTGGTTGTGGCCTTGACATAAAACGAAGGCTCGCCAGTCCAGTTTTGAAAGTTATAGTTGCATTTTAACGAACCTAACGACGCACCATCGTGGAACACCATACACATTGTGACTAAACCTAGCTATTAATAACTGTATGAAGCACCTATTTAACTGCATTTATTACTTACAAATTACACCTTTACAGTGAAAATTACGTTTTCGGACCACATAAAAATTCCATGTTAACATCTGTGATGCAAACATCAATTTAACGAAACGCAAGACCGAATACAACCATACAATGTAGAATATGATGACTATTCGAATGAAACCCGTTTTCATTGTTACGATTACAGTTCAACACGTTTTACGAATGAGAACTATCGAATGAAAGCATTCGGTTGTTAACAAAGCTATCGTTTAACATACGTTAGTGCAAAACCTCCTGTTAGCTCATGACTACTTCCATCCAGATGTCGCTAACGTGCTCTGTGTCACGTCATGAGTTCCGCTCTTCTACTGTTCTGGAATGTTATGAGCGGATTATTCACTCCTTGTTGACACAGTGGGTCAAGTGCTTGTGTAGCTTTGGAGATTCATTTTGACATAAAGCTTGTTGTTTTCATTTGATCCACCCTCGAATATATCAGTATAAAATGTTTTAGCTATTTGTAAGACTTTTGTCAATACTAAAGCAACTTTGGAGCTCCTAAAGAACGTTTCAAACACTTTTCTAACAGTAAATATCAATGAATTCTCAAGTGCCACAGGAAGCTAAAATAAGCCATTAGCTCGTAGTATCTCAATTTCCAAAAGCCGTAATTTCTATAACGGTGCTTTATTTAAAGCATTGCCAACCTCAGAATTCGCTCTCTTTGTACCCTAAAGGAACTTACTGAAATGTTGCTCTTTTGTTTATAATGAACCTCTTAGGTACTTGTAGCCAAGGAGACCACCCATTAGCCTCTTCGTGTACAATGCTGCCTGCTCTCGTGTTTCGAGCGCTCATTAGCGTTATGCTTTTAGCTGAGTTTAGTTCATTAAAGAAAGTCCAACTGCCGTTCCTAGCAGGTTAGAAGAAAGGCTAGGACGAGAAATAATACATACCTGAAATTAAAAAGATATTTATTATCTAAGGGTTTCTATCTGGTTTACCAGTTTTTATTAAAATTAGTACATAATGCGCTCGATCCATATTTTTGTCACAGATAATACGGAAGTTGACACTGTAAATAATTAACAAAACTATTTTAAAGAAAACATTCAACCAGATTCAAAATAAAATAGTAAACAGCAAGCTGATTTATGGAGCCACGGTTTCATACGTCATAACTCTTCATGGTTATCCATGTATCATAGAATTAGTGGGCAACAGTAATGATCTACATCACCTACTCCTTGATTTTGAGCGGCGCAAATAAGCTTACTGGTGGGTAAACACATGAGAGCAAAAATGTTCTCTCTTCCGTATATAGTGCGTCATTTGTCAATTTATTTTGATGGGAATAGAAAGCAATACAACATGCAAGCCATCGACTCCTGCGTTTATGCCTGCCTCAGAGGCACGCTCCTTAGTTATAAAAAGTGGCGGAATAAGAGTTTAGTTCTGCACTCAGTAAATTCAATTTTATGAGTCTTTACGCAATGAGTACATCAGTTACCAAGGAGAATAACGGTTCTTTCAAATTGTGTTCGATCCTAATTAATAGCCAAGATGCCTGTTCATATTCACTGCTATAAATGTGAATTTTTTCCAATACAAATTATATCTCATACCGTTGACGATACAATACGACTACAGTGGTCTTAACCAAATTATTGTTTTATTAGATTAGTACTATAATAATTGTCAGTTTTTTTGTTGCAATTATTTGTTACTACTAATTGTCTATGAAAATATGTATAAGTATGTTTATTTTCATATCCGAAGTATAAATACAAATCCAAGAGACATAATAGAGCAAATTGTCTACCACTCATGAACCTACAATATGTATATTAACTTATGAAAGGTGGATTACGCACTTCAAATGCAAAACGTTTCTACTGCCACAGCACTGAAGGAGTTATATGTTCTTGCTTTCCGCGCAGTTGGTAGCGCAGTGCACAGTACAATTTAGCTCTCTTTGTTTAATTCAACGGGCAATCAGTTGTGGCCTCTATGCTATGTTAATATTGCCAAAGTGAACGCAGAGAACTTCAGAAGCAAATGATTGCAGGAATTAGGACTCCTGCAAACGCAACTCTTTTGTTAGTTCTTATTTATTTAAATTACTTTCTTTAGCCCGTATGTACAATGTAAATAGTGAATACGGAAGGCATTGTATTCCACCCAAAATTCGACATCGAGATTTCACAGGAAATATATGTTTTGAGATCCCCAGAGTCCGAAAAAACATTTTTAGAATAAAGGTCCGTGTGTATGTGTGTGTTGTGTGTGTCTGTGTGCAGCATAGCCAAAAACGAAAACACTGTTAAATACCAAACTTGGTATTTATCTTTAGTATCTTCCAAGGGTGCGACACAAGATTTTCAAGAAAATCCTTCACCACCAACCACCATTTATTTGGAAAACCTTTGAAACATTTTTTCTCAAAAATGGTTCTAACGATTTTGATCAAAATACTGTGTATTAAAGATATTTACATCGCAAATAAAATATATATTTTGAATTTTCTGGGAATAGCCTCTGAAAACCTTTATTCTGGATGAGTTTTACAGAATCGTGTATACATACCGTAAGAGAAAGAGAAAAATTACTACACAAAAATGTGGATCTCTTAAAACACATAATTGTTTTACATCTACGTATTTTATGTATATCTGATAATTTCTGAGATATTCCTTGTTATTGGTTTCAATTTTAAACTACTTAAAATTTTCTCAAACTGGAAGTGACGTTTCGTTTCATCTCTCTTGTTTTACTTCATACCATGCAAAGTGAACCGAACTTCATTTGTTTCACATAGGATCAGCTTTTAAAAGATTTGTCCATCGATTTAGCCCAGTGTATTTCCTTATATCCCTCCTACTTATATGGACGCAAGTATTAAGAATAATTTCTGTTAATGTTTACCTTGATTAGCATGTCGAAGATAAAAGAATGCCTAATCTTTTGTAAGGAAATTGTTTGTGTAACAGCTAGAGAAAATCATGGGAATGGAACACATCAGATTGTTTTAAACTGTTTCATTTATGTAACCTTCTTTAACATTTTTGGTTATATCGGGGGCTTTCACTTAAGAAATAACTGTAGGTTCTTGATTTGGGTATAATAATTTTCTTTTCTTCAAACACACCAAATTCACTCTCACATACATACTTCCACACTCTGTGGGAGATAGGAAATGATTCCGATTAAAGAAAAATTCCCCGCCCCAGCCGGAAATCGAACCTGGGATCTGCTGGTGAGGAAAACAGCTCGCTGACGACGGAGACAGTTTATTTTGTTGTTGACGACGCTAACAATTGCCAGGATCATACCAGCACCGCCGGTGTGCCGGAATTTTATCTCGCAAGAGTTCTTTAACGTGCCAGTAAGTTTGCTGGCATTGGGCTGTCGCTTTTAAGCACACTTAAAAACCTTCGGTCTGGGATACCACTTAATCATCTCAGCAACGGGCACTACTGATGAGCACTATCCTTCATATTTAATATAGAGAGCGTAAGCTATTAAAATTTACCAAAAATGAACTGTGACATATGATTATATTTGCTGAGATTTCATTTGTTCAGTTAATATCAATACCAGCAGTGTTTCTAAAAGTCTTCCCATGATAAAGATATGGCCACAATTGGCATTAATTGCACGTTAGGCTGGCGATGTAGATATCTGGCAGATATGTAAAACGTTAAATGTAAACCAAATTATCCTTGATTGCGTGGAGCAGTATTGTACTGTAGTGTGCCGGAGGGAATTCTGCTCCTCAGCCAGTGATTAGGTGTTTTATACATCAGACCCCGAGAGTAGAGGATGAGATGAAAGCAATTAGAGAGGGCAGCCGAAACCAGATTGCGACAAGGTGCCATCGGGGAGAGTCCCTAACTGTTCCCAAGCAGCTCTCTCAACGCGGCGAGGGCTAGGAGCCGCGCTTCGGGTCTGAAGAAACGACCCCCAGCGTCATCCTACCGCCGAGAGGTAATCTCCAAAGCGCCGACCCTTACAACCCTGAAAAGACTATACGGATGAAATAGAGGGACGGAAAATTAGGGGGAATGAAGAATCCTACCCAGCATTTGCCTAGTGACACGACAAAACCCCCGAAAAAATAAAAACATGGCTAGAGAGGTCGGTCGTGGGGAAACGATCCCACCACTTAATAATCTTCTAGTTTTAACCATATCCTTTAAATGTTGAAACTTGCTCCTTACCATACCCGATTCAAACATAAACTAACGATCTACTCCACACGCACCTTCTCTTGGGTGCCCAACTGTCTTTCAGTGTTCTCAAGACACAAAAGTTTATTTCTCAGACATTATGGTGAACAAGTTATCTAATTTACCGCGGATTAGCTGAATTATTAAACGAAACACTGTGCATATGCGTGAACTTTGTGATCTACCAGGTGTCCCAACTGTCCCGTATTTGACGTATGAAGATATCCTTTCGTGCGTTAAAAGAGTCGCAGAATTCAACGGGACTATTTCAAATGAAAACGGGATTATATTATGAGAACTGAAGAAGCCCACATAGTATTTTTTAACTTTCTCTACAATGTATAGGTATATAGTGGATAGAGAAGGTATTGTATGGTACCAAAAAATTCGATATCGGGATTTCTCCGGAAATACATGTTTTGAGATAACCTGAATACAAAAAAAAAACACTTATGTCTGTCTATCTGTTTTGGTGTGTGTATGTGAATGGGCAGCATAACTCATAAACGAAAAGTCGCTTAAACACCGAACTTGGCATTTAAGTTTAGTATCATCTAAGAATGCGACAGGAAGCTTTTAAAGAAAATTCGCCACCCGCAACTACCCTTTTCATGGAATATTTTTTGAAAATTTTAATTTTGTCAGAAATCACTCTAACGATTTTGATTAAAATACCATATTTTAAAGATATTTTCATGACAAATGAAATGTATATTTTGAAATTTTTTGGGAATAGTCTCTGGATAACTTCTGTGTAACTTTTGTATAACTGGTAAACCGCAAGAGATAGACAAAAACTTACTGCACAAAAAATGAAGATCTCGTTAAAAACACAGAATTTATGCCATATATATGTTGTAGAGTTAACCGTATTAGAGATACTCCGAGTCATTGGTTTCAGTTTTAAGCTACTTTAACTTTTCTCAAACGGGAAGTCTTCTTTCTTTTAGTTTACTCCTAGGAAGCAAAGAGAACCGAATTCACAGAGCGACCGGCTTTTAAAGAAGCTGATAATCGCTTTAGCCTGTGTATTCTCTTATTTCCCTTCTACTTACAAAGAAGCAAGTAATAAGACAGTTTTGCTAATTTTATCACGATATAGATAAAAGAATAATCTTTGTAGGAAAAGTTTGTTTGCGGAATAGCTACAGAAAGCCATGTGAATGGAACACTTCATTTCTCTTCTATTTACAAATAAGCAAGTAATAGGACAATTTTGCTAATGTTTATGGTGATATAGATAAAACAACCTTTTTTTATGAAAAGTATGTTTGCGGAACATCTAGAGAAAGTCATGTGAATGGAACAAATCAGATTTTTTTTTCTTTTCTCTACATAGTACTTAGTTCATAGGCCGGGAAAGTATTGCACTCCACGTTTTAGGATCTCCTGTATAAAAAATATTTTTAGAAAAAGATCCGTGTATGTCCGTGTTTCTGTCTGTGAATAATTCTAAAACGAAAAGTCGGTAACATACCAAACTTGGTAGTTACGTTTAGTCTCTTTCAAGGATGCAACAACACGAGGACTTTGAGGAAAATCCTCCTACACCAATCCCTTCACATTGAAACAAATGTCGAACATTTTGATTTTCTCAAAAATTACTCGAACGATTTTGATTAAATTATCTTATATTAAAGATATTTCCATAACAAATAGAACGTAAATCTTAAATTTTCTGGGAATAGCTTTTTAAGTTCTCTCCATGCTTCTGGATGCTTTGGTATCGGAAGAGATAGACAAAACTTACTACTCAAAAAATGTAGTTCTCATTAAAACACGCAATATATGTCAAATACACTTTTTCTTCTAGTGTCGTGTCCATTTCCGAAATATAACTTTTTAATGGTTCCAATTTTAAAATAATTAAGCCTTTCTCATAGGGAATTTGTAAACTCGTGGCAATGCGAAGAAAGGGATTTCACTTACTTGGCAACCAGCTTTTATAAGATTTGACTATCCTTTTAGTCAAGTTTATTCCCTTATATCACATTTACTTACAAGAAAGCAAGTAATAAGACAATTTTTCTGATGTTTATCCCGATTAGCATGAAGTAGATAGAAGAATAAGCTTTATAGTAATGATTTTTACAGACGTGTAGAGAAAACATGTGAATAGAACAGATTTTTGTGGAATCCAATGCTGACTAAACCATTGGTAGGGAATATAATTTCTTTACGAATCTTTTTATACATATTCAAGACTATAAATAAGGAATAAAATATTACGCGAATGGTTTCCACACAAAATTGTGTTTGCCTTTGAGATATCACATCCTAAATAAAACTAATTTTCCACAAAGGTTCTCCGCAATTTACGATTCAAATTGGGAACCATGTCGAGTATTATTCTCTATCGTGAGACAGTATTGGAAGAATCAAAGGTGACAGTCGGTATTGTGAAGCTTCAGGATGAAGTGTTATTGAGATTCTGTTCTTTTCCCGTTGGCACTAGATTACAATAAGGCTGAAGAAAGAGGCTCTTAGTAGTAGACTCAGGAAGTCTCGACTATCAACTCGTGACAATCGATTTCTCGTACAGCGGGCAGCTAAAGGAATTTTTATAGTGACATAAACTACGAGAAGAAGGATATTTGAAGCAAACAACACCACAGCTTCCTAAGATTACAGTTAATGGTGCTTGAAAGCATTTTAGAATGTTACATACAGAAAAAAACTAATATGATCCATGTTTATCTTTATTAGCATGAAGTAGATAAAGAACAAGCTTTTATAAGAATAATTTGTTACAAAATGAGTGGAAGTAGAAATGTGAATGTAACACATCGGATTTATAACACTATGACGTAAAATTCCTTCCTCGATCTTGGTAGAAAGCTGATAGTCTATATAGCATATAGTACAACTGTTATTATCTATTCACTTACGTGTACAATGTGTAACGTATTATATATTAAACTAGGGTGTACCTTCACTAAGCATTATTTCAAATCTAATATCTAATCGTTTAAACCAACGATTTTAGATTTGGATAAATATATTGAAATAGTTAATGAAGACATGTATTATTTCATAAATTTGTAGAAGATACTATAAACGCAGAGACTTATTTTGTCAATATTGAACTTCACTTAGAGATTCGCACAAAATAATGCTTTACGCGGGTTATTTGTCTGATCGCAGTGCAAAATGTAGTGTCTGTATGTATTTTCGTGTACTTCAGTGAAACGTTTAATGGAAACCCACACTTTAGGTCTGAGTGAAGTAATGAAACAAAAACTGTTTAATTCAAATTTTTCTTATTATGCATTAAAACTAATGTTAAATCCATACCTTACTTCATAAACCTTAAGAAAGGTTGCTAGACGAAATGTGTGAGCGATCGCATTGTCTTGATGAAGAACGATCCGTCGGCACTTGCGGCAAACAGATGGTTGTGCACCATTTATAATTGACCGCTTTATGTTTCTCTAAAAGTACTGTTGACTAGGTTTTCTGGGGGGGGGGGAAGCAAAAAAAAAAAAAAAAGCGGGCGACCATTTGTTTCGAAGTGCTTCGAGTACAAATACTTTTGTTGGATTTGGTTCACTTTGAAACACTCATACAGTCAATTGTTGTTAGTATTCCAGTCCATATGTGCCACCATTGTAAATCTTTAGCATTTGTGTGCACCAATGGACAGAACTATCTTTTTTAAATTGTGTCAGAGCAAACCTTTTCAAGGGCTAAATGATCATGGAATATTTTATATTTGCTGGTGGAACTAATATCTAGGATTGTCTCTATCTCACATTATGTGGCATGACGTTCTATGCACTATCAGTTTTTGCACAGCATTAATGTTTTCTGTTACAATAACTGAATTTGGACGACCTTCACTAATTTCGTCAGTGAGCGCACGGCGGCCGCGATTAAACTCGTTATACCAGCGTGTTACAGTTGTGAAGGATGGAGCTTCATGTCAATTATCGTACGAACATTTTCACGAGTTAATTCCATTTTTTCGCTGAGATAATTTTAAAGTCACTGTAAACAATACAAATAACGCTCTATTGACAAAATATCTGAAGTAGGTAAGGTCAGCAATGTCAAACTTTCCGTTGGAAGCACCAGATGACACCTACAGCAATCAGTGTTTTCTGGGCTCAAAATATAAATAGTGGTCCTTGTAGATCGATTATCTTGAGTTTTCTGTGGATAGCCTGTGAGTACCCATCCATTCTGAACGGCTTTTGAATAATCGATAAAGCTTAATAAATAGAGAAATCACTCTGTAAATAAAATATAGATCTCATTAAAGGACACAATTTGTCAATTTGGGGAGGGGGAAGGTACCAATAACCATTTCCGAGATAGTCTTTGCTATTGATTTGAATGTTCAAATACGTATACTTTATTCAAGTAGCTATTCGTTTTCTCGTGGTCAAAACAAGGGGTATAGCATTTCAAAGCCTTCGTAAACCAATCTGTTTCACTTTTTGTACAACGTATTAGTAGGTTGAGAAGAAAAATGCGCGCGCATATGTGGTGTGTGTGTGTGTGTGTTTTTTTTTTTTTGTTTTTTTTTTTGGATTCAGAGGACATCAATGCATTTTATGTCCTATGAAATCTCTAAATCGAATTTTTGGATAAAATACAAAATTCTTCCCCTGCTATATCAGTGGCCCAACTGCATATGACGTGTGCAGATATCCCTTGGTGCGTTAAGACTCGTCGGGGCTATTTAGAGTTATAATCTGGCAGTGAAGAACTTGAGAGACCGACCTTCGTTTTATCCCTCGCAATGAGCATGACCTGCTCATATCTCCGTTGATACTCAAGACGGGGATAGTGAAAGTAACTCTTCGCCGATTCTCCATTAGCGAGGTTTAACTTGAAATAGCCCCGTTGAGTTCTGCAACCATTTTTAACGATGAAGGGATAATTTGCACACGTCAAATACGGAGCAGTTGGGCCGCCTGGCACATAGAAGAGAAAGGTAAAAGATGTGTGTGTGTGTGACACGAAGATTTTCAAGAAAATCCCCCACACCTTAATACTCTTCACATTTTACATGAAACATTTTTCGAAAACTACGATTTTCTATTTATTTTCCTGAAAATTAAACGTATTATCTGCCGATTGAAAAGAAAGATCTGTGTAGACCTCACTTAATCCTTGAAAGAAGAAGAAAATGTATATATTGAATTTTCTGGGAACAACATTTGAACTTGTCTTCATTCTAAATGACTTTTGCATAACTGCTGGTAAACCGTAAGAGATCGATGAAATCTTACTACACAAAATAGGTATATCTCGTCAAAGCAATTTAATTGAAATGCATGCTTTGCGTAGTACACCATTTCCGAGATAGCCCTTAATATTGGTTTCAACACTTTTAACTGAGAAGTCGTTAATCTTTTTCTTTTTCCCCAGGTCAAAAAAAAAAAATTCAAAGTTATCATATACCGTTCTTAAAGTATTTAAGTACCGCTTATGCCTACTGCATTCCTCTATTTCCATTGTATTTTCAAGGAAATAAAAGTGTTTATAAAATATTTTATGTCGATTAACTGAAGTTAATAGTAAGTAATAGATAGAGAATACTATGCGAGTGTAACACATAAGATCTTCTTATCTATATTTCAACGTTTAACATTTTAAATTCCATATGGGCTGATCCTTTTGAAATGTCTACTTTTTTTATAGTTACGCATAGGGATTTCCTTGGGAGCAAAAGCTACTTCAATTTCATTCATTCTTTTTCATTTCTTATTCTATCGGTTAACGAAATCTAAATCTAAATATTTTTCTAAAGCTAAGTACAATCATCTAGCTCTTCCTTGACTATTTTCTACAGCAGGTTATTCCAGTTTGGGTGCCGCTAGAGCGAGACGCTACTCATGACTTGCTGGAGTCTGCCTGCAATACAGGTGCTGAAAACTGAGGGTCAGCTCTAGTCATGGCTGAAGGAAGTGTTGTAATGAAGTAGCAGGGTGCGCAAGCATTTGTGCTTGAACATATCCAGTGACATATTGCCTTCATTTAGCCGCGCTCCGAAAAGGGCTGCTGCGTAAGAACGCAAGAACTCTGATTCAGCTGAGCAAAGTTGGATCATCCTGTTTAGGTGCAGACAGCTATGCACAAATAGAAAACAGTAAGCTATGGTCGGGAACGGAACATTTCAAACATAGTATTCCCGATCTCTGAACCTTAGCGTTCATTAGGCATCCTCACATTTTAAAACGAGTGTTTTAGCTTTTTACTCTCTTTACCATATACCTACCTAGAAGGTGCCCAAAAATTCAATATAGCGATTTCACCGGAAATATATGTTTTGAGGACCACTGACTCCGAAAAAAAAGCCGTTTTACACTCTCTAGCGCGATGTATAACGTATACAGTAGGTGGAGATGGTATTATATCCCATCCAAAAATTGGATACCAAGATTTGGCCGAATACATGTTTTGAGCCCTGAATTAAAAAAAACATTTTCAGAAAAAGGTCCGTGTGTGTACATAAGTCAAAAACCAAAAGTTGGCTAATACTAACCTTGGTACTTAAGTTCAGCATCTTTCAAAGATATAACACGAAGATTTTTAGAAACATCCTTCCCAACCCCACCTGCCAACATGGAAAATTTTTCGAAAATGTTGATTTCTCAAACATGTCTCAAACGATTTTCTTTAAAAATACCATATTTTAAGTTGTTTTCATGACAAAATAAATGTATATCTTGAATGCTCTAGGAATAGACTTCTTTACGGATGACTTTTGTGTAAGTAATAAAACGTAACAGATACACCAAAACCTACTGCTCAAAAATATACGTAGATCTCGTTAAAACACACAATTCATTTCATATACATTTTTTAGAATTAAACGTTTCCTAGATATTCCTCATTATTGATTTTATTTTTAAACTACTTAAACGTTTCTCAAACGGGAAGTCATTTTTGATTTCATCTCCCTTTTGTTTTACTCCTGGTCATGCAAAGAAAAACTCATTTCAATTGTTTCACATAGCGACTAGCTTTTAAAAGATTTGACTATGGCTCTAGCCTAGTGAATTCCCTTATTTGCCTTGTACTTACAAGGAAGCAAATAATTAGACAATTTCTACTATATTTAAATCTGATTAGCATCATGTAAATAAAAGAATAATATTTTGTGAGAATAGTTTGTTTGCGGAACAGGTAGAGAAAGGCATATGAATGGAATACATCACATATGTGAAAAATGCTCCGTGTGTCTGTCTGTATGTTTGCCTAGTTGTATGTGTGTTTGTGAACAGCATAATTCAAGATGGCACATTAAATACCAAACTTAACATTTAAGTTAAACACCTTTCAAGCATGTGACAAGAAGATTTTCGGGAAAAGTCCCCCACTGCAGACAATCCTGGATAAAGAACATTTTTAAATGAATTTTGATTAGAATGCCAAATATTAAAATACTTCCATAGCAAATGGAGTATATCTTGAATTTTTGGATATAGCCTCTGAAATCCATTTCATTCTGAATGGTTGTATAACTGGTAAACCATAAGAAATAGACGAAATTTTACAACACAACAAATGTGGATCTCGTTGTAACGGACAAACTGTTGTGTTTTATCTTTCGTTTTCGAGTTAATCATTTCTAAGATATTCCTTATTATTGGTTTGAATTTTAAACCAATTCAATTTTTAGCCTCAAATTGGAAGTCGTCGTTGGTTTTATATTTGTTTATTTATTTGTTTATTTAACTCCTTGCAATGCAAAGATAACCACATTTCAAAGTCATCAAATAGCTACCTGTCCTTAAAAGATTTGATTGTCACTTTAGTCTATCGTATTCCTTTGTTTTATTTCTACCTTCAGGAAAGTCAGTAATAAGATAATTTCTGTTATCATTTATCAATTCGTAAGAAGATGAGAGAAGAATAAGTTTGTATAAAATAGTTTTTCGTAGAGTAAGTAAAATAGTCTTGTAAATGGAACATATGAGATATTTACTTTCTCTACATAGTACATGGTTCGTAGGTAGAGAAGGTATTGCACCCCACCCAAAAATTTGATACCGTAATTTCTGGAAATACAGGTTTTAGGATTCCCTGTATCCTCCCCCAAAGCATTAGAAAAAGTCCGTGTGTGTCCCTGTGCCTGTGAACACGATAACCCAAAAACGAAAGGTCACTTGAACACCAAACTTCCAAGGATACGACACGAAGATTTGGAGGAAAATCCCCTCACACCAAATTACACTTTACATGGAAATGTTGTTCGAAAATATTAATTTTCTCAAACATGGCTCTAACATTTTTTATTAAAATAGGGTATGACAAATATGCATATCTTGAATTTTCTGTGAACAGCCTCAGAAGAGCTCTTCATTCCGGATGCATTTTGCTGAATTTTGCATTACTGATAAACCGTAAGAGACAAAAACTTACTACACCAAAAATGTAGATCTCGTTAAAATTTGTGTGATATAAATTTTTTCATGGAATTGAACATTTTTAGATATTCCTCGTTATTGGTTTCAGTGTTAAAATACGTAAAGCTTTTTCTCATACGAGAATATGTCAATTCCTGGCAGCGGAAAGAAACGACTTCAACCACATGGCAACTAGCCTTTAAAAGATTTGACTATCGCTTTAGCCTAGTGTTCTCCCTTATTTCCCTTACTTACAAAGCAAGTAATAAGACCATTTCTACTAATGTTTATCTCGATTAGTATGAAGTAGATAGAAGAATAAGAGTTTTAAATATAGTTTGAGATGTAGAGAAAGTTTTGTGAATGGAACACATCAGACTTTTTCCATGTAGTTCTCGTCTCCGTTTCTGGTTAAATGTGCATCGGTCGTTACTAGAATCATTATAGACACAACGATGTTTACACAAAGGGAGAAGAAAGAGAAAACAAATAAAAACATACTTGGCACTGTTATGTCTCTTATTAATACCTATCTATCAAAATTACTCTACTGCAAAAGGGAACAGGGGAATGGAAAACGATATCAATAGGAAGGCTAGTATAATTATCTTCAAGCTGGTAAAATAGCGTATCTGAAGCACGAAATTAACTCTCCATATTTTACAAAGGGTAAACTAATAACGGCTGCATAGATTGTCTGAAAGATATGCCAGCAGTATGAATCAATGTTCACTGATGCAGAACAATTATTTTTCGCTACCACAGAAACTAGATTGAGAAAACGGAGAAAGAAAGTAAACAGTGCTTTAATCAAAACTATAGTCCTTCGTTTACAAAAGAGTAGTACAGAAAAGAAAACGCAGCAGTAGAAGCAGCAATTCAATTGCGAGCAGCCTGGAAGAGCTATTTGCAATCCAATCTCTTTCAGCTTTGTTTCTTGAAGTTTGTTGAGATAACTAATCTTTATGCGAACACAAGGATTATCAAACATTGTTCTGACGATAGATCTTGCTTTTCTTGACCTTTACCCATTTGATAGAGAAAGAGTAGCAATTTTCATCCTGAATCTCGATGAAATGTACAGGATGTTTCAAAACGACACCAAACAAAGATAGCAGTTGATTAGCTTACACTTTGACTTCTATTTAAAGTTTTATGTGTGTTTAAAAATCGCACGCATTTGGGATTAAGCACTGAAGGAACAATGCCACGTAAACAACCTCAGAAACACATAACAAAACTCACATGCTACGTTTTCCATTTCTAGGGTAACCTGTGCCGCGCCGACATGTCTATCAAAATACGCCTACACCATACGACTGGGATCTTCGCCATCAACCGACATCTCTCTTGGAGTGGGCCAGGCACGTGCCATTTGGTTATGTACGACTGCCTAATCCATGGTGATTTTATGGCAGTTTTTGTATGTACCGAATTTAGAGCTGAAAACTATATTCACGAATGGTATGACCAACAAGGTCCACATCTTTGTTTGGTGTTGTTTTGAAACATCCTGTATATTAAGATTTTTTGAAAACTATACAAGCTGTCATAATGAACATCTTACCACTTATAAAAAACTTCCTCTAATTCAAAACCCATAATCAAATCATAATGTAGCTTAATAATTGCTAACTTGTTGATTTTTATTGGTATATGTAAAATGAATTGCTCTAAACAGCCGGTGAAAGCGTTTATGCCACCTGTGTGTGATATTCATAAATATATATACCTAAAATTTAAAATAAGGTGTATATAATTATATATTTTTAAAATTGCTATTTTTGGTTAAAATGTCTTGATTCACCAGCTCTATCAAACAGCATGATTTTAAAGTTACTATAAAGTTTAAGTGTTTCTGTTCTGCAAACAAACTCTTCTTACAAAAGATTCTTTGATCTACATCACGCTGATAGAGGTAAGTATTAGCATAAATGCTCTTATTACTTGCTTCCTTCTAAGCAAGAGAGAATAAAGGAGTACACAAAGCTAAACCAATAGTCAAATCTTTTAAAAGCTGACCGCTATTTGAATAATTGAAGTTCAATTCTCTTTCCAGAACCAGGACTAAGACAAAAGAGAGATAATAAGAAAGATAACTTCCCGTTTGAGAAATTTTAAGTAGTTTAAAATTGAAGCCAATAACAAGCAACATATCGGAAACGGTTAACTGTACAAAAAATGTGTTGGGTATAATGTGTGTAATTAAACGAAATCTACATTTTTGTGTAGTTAGTTTATGGCTATCTCTTACGGTTTACCAGTTATGCAAAATTCATGCATGAGATCTTGAGAGGTTATTCCCGGAAAAGTCTAGAAATCATTTTATTTTTCATATTAATACCTTTAATATACGATATTTTAATCTAAATTGTAAGAGTCATTTTTGAGAAAAACAAAATTTTCAACAAATTGTCCATGTAAAGTAGTTCATGATGGGGGGGGGGGTTTCTTCAATACCTTCGTGTCGCATCCTTGGAAGAAACTGAACTTTGATAACTGAATTTGATATTTAATAGACTTTTTTTTTGAGTTTTTGAGCGATGCGTCCACAGACACACACATTTGTCTATAAGTCTATATATGGATACACACGCACCTTTTTCTAGAAATGCCTGCTTTGGATGCAGGGGTCCTCAAAACATGTACTTCCAGTGAAATCTCGATATCGAATTTTTGGGGGAATATACCTTCTCTACCTATTATGTACATTATCATACGTGCTAGAGAAATTAGCTAGCATTCAAATTCAACTTGCTCAATGTTAAAAATATAGTACCTGTCATTCCTGTATTTTTCTTTAATTTTTTATCTTATTGTTGTTACTTTTAGCACAACGTGTTAACCTTGTTGGTCGTATCGGACGATGAATGAAATCGTTAAATGCTGCTTAAATAATCTCGGGGACCATGGAGCTTAAGTTACTCGACATACGTCTTCTCAGGATAAGGGAATACTCCGGGAAAAAAAAAAAAAAAAAAAAAAAAACGCTATCCGGGTAACTCACCCTAAGCGTCATTCGAACTCGTGACCTCTTGAATGTGAGGAATGTGAGGGGTCCTCCTAGAATTCCACATTTAGGAGGACCCCTTATTTTATTGTTTCTTCAAAAATATTCATTAAGCGCACAGAAATTGTTTAGCCATGCAAAGGAATGTCGTGAGTAAAATCGTATTTCCCTATACTCCAACGTTAAAAAGTTATTTGTTATGTATTATTGCTATTAAAATGTTATTTTGTGATGAAACATAGCTATATAAATGCAACCTGCATTCAGAGAAGAATGCTAAGCGTGGCTAAATTACTGTCTTTTCTCAAAACCAAATTACGAAAATTTATCGACTCTGTTGATTACATGAAAAGAAAAAATGTTTTGTGTTCCATTCAGATCACTTTCTCTACATCTCTGCAACAAATTATTGTTAAGAAGCTCACGCTTTTATTTACTTAATGCTAATCGAGAAAAAATTAGCAGAAATAGTTGTATTACTTGCTTCCTTGTAAGTACAAGCGAAATAAGGGAGTAGCATAGGTTAAAGCGATAGTCAAAAGCTGGTTGCTATGTTATTGAAGTTCCTTTGTTTGTATGGACAGAAGTTGACAAATTCCTGTATGAGGAAAGTATGCTTTTTAAAGCTGAAACCATAAAAAAGAAATATCTCTAAAATGATCAACTCGACGAAAAAAATGTATATAACATAAATTGTGTGTTTTAATGTGCCCTGCATTTTTGTGTGCTAAGTTTTTATCTATCTCTTATGGTTTAGTAGTTATGCAAAACTCCTTAAAATTCATCAAGAATAAAGTAGTCTTCAGAGGCTATTCCCAGAAAATTCAACGTATGCATATTATTTGTCAGTTAAATATCTTTAATATACGATATTTTAATCAAAATTGTTAGAGCCATTTTTGAGAAAATAAAAAAGTTTAGAAAAAAGTTCCATGTAAAGGGTAGTTGAAAGTGGGGGGATTTTTTTCAAAATCTTCGTCTCGCATCCTTGCAAGATACCAAACTTAAATGCCAAGTTTGGTATTTAACGGTCTTTTCGTTTTTGAGCTATGATGTCCACAGACACACACGAACCTTTTTCCAGAAATACTTTTTTTGGATTCAGGAGGACCCAGAATATGTATTTCCGGTGAAATCTCGGTATCGAATTTTTGGGTGCATTACAATACCTTCTCTATACACTATATACATAGTACTTTCTCTACCATTGTGCAACAAACTAGTCTTACACAAGCGCTATCTATGTCTTGCTAATCGAGATAAATGTGAGCAAAAATTGTCGTGTTACTTATTTTTTGTAGGTACAAGAGAAACAAGAGATACTAGACTAAAGCGATACTCAAATACTTGTAAGAGTTGGTCGGTTGAATTCCGCTAAACGAATTACAGCTTCCAGTTTGAGAAGTATTGGAAACTTTAAACCAATAAGGAGAAATATCTCCGATATGGTTAACACTACAAAGAAAAATGTATTGGAAAGAAATTGTGTGTTTTAACGAGTTTACATTTTATATTACATAAGGTTCTTCCAATTCTTAACGTTTACCAATTATGCAAAAGCCATCCAGAATGAAGAGACTTCCCAGAATATCCAAAATATACATTTAATTTGTCATGAAAATGTCTTAAACATATGTATTTTAATCAAAATTGTTGGAGCCATTTTTGAGAAAATCGAAATTTCGAAAAATATTCCTTATTAAGGGTAGTTTGGGGTGGGATAATATTCCTGAAAACATGCGTGTCACATCCTTGGAAGATGCTGAACTTAAATACCAAGTTTAGTGTTTAACCAATTTTCATTTTTGAGTTGTGCAGTTCACATCCAAACACACGGATCGTTTTCTAAATTTTTTGGATTAGGAATCCTAAAATATATGTATTTTCAGTGAAATTTCGGTATCAAATTCTAGGATAGAATGCAACTACCTACTACGTATATTGTAGACAAAGCAATAAAGTCTAAATAAACATTAGGAAACAAATTCTATGCGTCATAAGAACTAAAAGAAAACATCAGCTAAAAATTCATTTTATTTTGGATATTGAATTCTCCAATATAAATTAAAATATTCTGAGATGATGCCAAAAATGTATGGATAGAGAAACACAATATTTCCCACATATCTTATGATGAATTTACTTATTAGCATTGTAATTGTAAGCATGAGAACGCCGGGGATCGAACCCCGGACTCGCCGAATGCGAGTCACAATTGATACCGCGACGCCACCTTGCTCGTCCCTTCAGGCCTGACGGAGGGTGATGGATTTTTCGGATGCAAACTTCCTTAGCATTGTAATATTTTTATATGTTTTATATATAATAAAATATTGTTTTTTTTTTCAAATAGCGTGTTATTATTATTTATGCCCCCACTTAGCTCGACGGAGTAGCTATGCAGGTCTTCTTTTCGTTGTCTCCAACAAAATTCTTTTTTATTTCTATTTAAATTATCTTTTATTGGTCTCGGAGTGGACTTAGGAATTTATCTACTCAGATAAATAATATCCATTTTAATTTCATTAGAAAATTAATATATTTCCATTAAAATCAATTGTCCTTATATACGGATGGCATATAAGTTTTACAATAAACTATAATCGCGAAAGATAGCACACGTTACATGTTAAGTCTTCAGTGTCACCCGCAACTCGCTTGAATACTAACTTTTTCCAGTATTCTCTTTTACATGACACTTGAGCATCTGCACATTTAAAATTAAATTACAGAAAGTTTATAATCCTTTTAGGAAAAAAAGAACACATTATACGACAACGTGTTTTTAGATACACAAATATTTACTTGGTTTCTTTTCACAAGATTTTAATATTTATCAGGTTGCTAACAAAATAACATCCGTTCTCTTGGCGGTTATTTTGCAATGCATAACGTTATGTGAATATCATTCGTGCCATTTGCTTCCGCCTACGCAACGTATGCATTGTTGGCGCTAAGAAATTCTAACATTTTACTTCTGGAAGATTTAAATTCGCCCTTAGTTTAATTTCAGTATGGCTTCCGTCGGAAGGGAGGTAAAGTCGGTGGTCTCGTGTAATGTTTATTTGCACGTAAAATACCTTGAAAGAAGAAGGTTCCTGAGCCAAATTCTTTCATTTAGCGTAGGTACGCAAGTTGTGGTTTTGTCTTTCAGTGCCAAATCTGTGGCCGACGAGCTGATCCCTCTTCTATCATGAACTAGAAATCCAAATCCAATCACGAAACATCGTCACAGTGCACTATGTTGCACCTAGGATTTACAGGAAATAAATAACCAACCAACCTTGCTCGTTCCAAAAGCAGTAGTTAGAGAAAATTTGTATGTTCGTAACATATTAGATTTTGTTAAAGCTGAATCTTAAGGTATTGTTGTTAAATTTTCTCAAATATTGTGACCAATTTAAAAAAAATACTTCTATAATGAAATAACTGAATTATAAACTTTAAAAAAATATATGGGTTTTACCTCTAGATGCTCTTTAACTACCAATTAACTGAAGCTATAAAATATAAGGCGCATGCTTATCAATAGCCACTTTAAAATTTGTTGTTTTGTTTTTTTTTTTTTGCAAACTTTTTGCCAACATCTTTCCATACTGAAAATGCTGCATAGATGCAAATTTTACTTTTTCTACTTAGTACACAGTATACACAAGTAGAAAAGGTATTGCGCTTCACCCAAAAATTCAATACCGAGTTTTTACCGGAAGTACATGTTTTAGGTCCCCCTATATTCGCAAAAAGGTATTTTCAGAAAAAGGTAAATGTGTGTATGTATGTAGTGTCTGTGAACACGATAACTCAAAATGAGCGGTCGATAAAATACCAATATGTATCTTCCAAGAATGCGACGGAAGATTTTGAAGAACATCTCCCTACCCCAGACTATCCTTTACATGGAAAAAAACTTGGTAAATTTATATTTTATAAAAAATGGCTAATGATTTTGATTAAAATACCGTATATTAAAGATATATACATGGAAAATAAAATATTTATCTTAATTTTCAGGGAATAGCCTCTGATGATCTCTTCTTCTAAATGAATTCTGGATACTGGTAAACCTTAAGAGATAGACAAAAATGTAAATCTTATTAAAACACATAATTTATGTCATATACAGTTTTTCGTGGAGTTGACCATTTTAGAGATATTCCTTGTTATTGGCTTCAGTTTTAAAATGCTTAAAACTTTTGTCATGCGGGAATGTGCCAACTCCTGACTATGCAAAGAAACGGATTTCAGTCACATAACAGCTTTTAAAAGATTTGACTATCGCTTTAGCCTAGTATACTCCCTAATTTTCCTTCTACTTACAAGGAAACAAGTAATACGATTATTTCTGAGACTTTGTATCTTTATTGGCTTGAAGTAAATAGAAGAATAAGCTTTATAACAATTGCCGTAAGCGTCACTAGCAGAAATGTTGGCGGGTGAGGGCAAATTTGAGTGAGAATGCAGAGCTTAGGCCGTGATGAGTTTAACTGTTGTGGGAAATGAAGATGGCTGCAGGGTGACGAATTTAAATTAACTAGGGGAGATGTAAGGAGGTACCAAGCTTGCTCCTTGACGGCTGACTGTAAATTTTGACCAAGCATCTCGAGGAAACCTGTGAGGGGGTCCCAGGCATGTGGGGAACCCAGTGATGCCTCAAGTGAAGTGTTCTGGAGTTATAATCCCCAAGAGACTGAGTGACAGCATTCCAATGGAATGGCAAAGAATCGTAAAATGTTGCCACTCTGGTCTAACTTCATTCTTCATGCTTGGAAGAGATGAAGCTTTGAAAAACAGTTTCATGGAAATGGAGCAACCCACAGTTGATTGAACCCTTCAGGAATGCAGGTGAATATGGCGAAGCGGTGCTTCGTTAGCAGAATGGTAAAGATTGTATTCGGAATTAAGGAAATAGGCCAACTCTTAAACTACTCTTGGATGAAATGAAAGTGCCTCTGGAATGGGGAAAGAAAGTTTCATCCTGACACATTTGTAATAAGCGGCACACAATTAAGCTTCTTATTCTATGCTGATTTCGGATGTTTGTTCCGATTTGTTTTCCAGGTTTGTGATTAAAGAGATTAGGATTAGTCAGACCCACAATCACTGGAGCTCAGCACTGCACTACGAGAGCTGTCCTAGAAGTGTCCGACCTAACAAAGAAAACAGAAAAATGCTAGGGAAAAACATTTTTATTTCTCTACATAGCCATCTTTCAGCTTGATACACTTTTCCCAGCGGTGTTCAGTAGCTTCGATACCCTATTTATGGTGACAACTAGCGAAGTCTGCAAAATAGCCATTAACTGCAGACTTCACCTCTTGGCAAATCTTCTACCACCAAGCCTTTTCTTCAAATTTGGAAACAGAAAATAATCAGAGGGGACTAAATCTGGCGAATAGGGTCATGAGGAGACAATTCGAACTTTAATTCATTAATTTTGGGCCATGGTGATAGTGCACCTGTGAACTGGTACATAGTCTTGATGAAACACAACTTTCTTTTTCGCCGTTTTTGCTCGAATTTATCACTCAAACGCTGTTCCTCTTCAGGTGTGAAGTGATGGACCTAGGTTACATCCATTGTTATGAATCGACGCAAAATCTCAATTTTATTGCAGCGAAACATTGCCAAACACTCGACTGAAACTTCCTCCTGACGCTGTTTTTGTTCCGTTGTGAGCAAACGCGGCACCCACCTTGCACACAACTTTCTCATATCCAAATTTTTAGTCAGTATACGATGTACAGATACTTTTGAAATGCCTTCAATGTCTGCTAGCAATTTCAGTCAATGGTCATCCAATACCATTTTGTGGATTTTCTTTACGATTTCTGGACTGGAAACCTCATGTGGTCGACCTCTGCGATGTTCGTCTTGGCCGCGCTTAAACTCTGCCATCCAATATTTCACTGTTGTAAACTAAGGACCTGAATCCAGCTCAACTTTAATATTAGTTGGACTAAGATCTTTCAAATGAAAGTATTGTATCACATAATGATGTCCAGTTTTATCCATGTTTATGAATTCGCTGAGAGCATTCGCTGTCAAACAAATGCTAAACAATGTAAAAGCAGCAAAGTTGAAATTAAACTATCTAAGGTTGGTACTTTTTACCACTGTTGTTGTTGTTTGAAACAAAACTGCTATCTATACGTAGGTCGGGTTCTTTTTGGGACAGGACAATGCGTGCTATTACAGAATCCTTAATGATTCCAAACTGACGGCTATCCTGATGCCGGTGCAACGTGTCAACAGACGTACCGGGAATGAACGCCACAGAGAAATCTATATGCAGCGCCGCAATGCAACAATAGACTGGTCCAACAACCCCGAAACAAATGAAAGGAATGTTGGAGAAAAGAAATGGACAGAAGATTCGTGGTGGAGGAGGAATTCCAATCGTCTACAGGCATGAAAAAAAAACAAATAGAATGGGCAACACGTCGGAATCGAAACCTGGATCTTCTTAATACCAGCTTCATGACAGGAGCCTTCACGTTCGGTGATTACAGAGAGCACTCTTATACTTCATGATCTCATCGAAACTATTTCTACCATGCAGACAGCTACGCACAACGTAATTCCAAAAGTCGTTCTAGAAAATGGCAACTGAAATTTAAAACCTGACAAGTCTCCGTTTCCGTTCCAGGGCTCCAAGCTTGTGGTGCATCTAGTTTCGATGTGGTTTCCACTCTCAATTTTTATGAACCAGCCTTTACATATGTAATACTTTCTGAAGAAGCCACTGGTAGAACAAAAATCAATTTATTATGTAGGCACGTCATTAAACAAATAACAGTACAACCGTATTCGTGAGTTTGTGCAAAAATTGAAAGGTATAAACTAAATTGTGCTATTTTGTTATAATTTGCATATTTAATTTAGAAATAGCATAGCAGTATGCAATTCAATTTTCAATTCAAAAAGATTTAAATGCATAAACTGTGATTTTTCTTTTTCTGTTCTATAACAATTATTTTGGGAATACCTTTATTTGTATTTCCCCTACCACCTACCTAGTAGGGAGAAGAAATACAATTCAAAAAAATCCAAAGAGATTTTACTAGAAAGCTATGTTTTGGGCCCTTGAATAAAATGTACAATTATAAGCAAAATCTGATATGTTCCAATTACATGACTTTCTCTACAAATATTGTTAAGAAGGTTATTCATTATATATGGATGGATGGATGGATGGATGGATGGATGGATGGATGGATGGATGGATGGATGGATGGATGGATGGATGGATGGATGGATGGATGGAATTCAACCGCACAAACTGGCAGGATTGTAGAGGGGTTGATTTTTTTTAATCAAGATAATTTTATTGTAGATTGTGTGCAATACAATTGTGTTGGTACAATATACCTATGTGTAAATACCCAAGAAACGTGTTTTGAGGTAGCATTCCTATGTCTGTCCCCAAGCATAAATAATAATATAATTTGCAAGTAGATGTCAATGAAGTCTGTGTGTCTTTTTCAATTTAATCTTCGTTGATGCCGAGGTGGTGGAAGTTGAGCAAGGAATATCTGAGAGATGGTCAACTCAACAAAAAAACGTGTATGACATATATTGTGTTTTAACGTGATCTACATTTTTTGTGCAGAAAGTTTTTGTTTTATTTCTTACGGTTTACGAGTTACGCAAAATTCAGCAAAATTAATTCACAATAAAGCGATCTTTAGAGGCTACTCTCAGAAAATTCAAGATATACATTTTATTTTCCATATAAATATCTTTGATTTACGGTATTTTAATCAAAATCGTTAGAGCCATTTTTGAAAAAATCAAAATTTTTTCCATGTAAAGCGTAGTTTGGGGTGGAGGGTTTTTTTTTCCAAAATCTTCGTGTCGCATCTCTTTAAGATACTAAACTTAAATACCAAGTTTGGTATTTTACCGACTTTTCGTTTTTGAGTTATTGTGTTCACAGACGCACGGACGCGCGCACACACACACATACACACACGGAAAATACTTTTTTTTGGATATAGGGGACCCTAAAACCTCTATTTCGGGTGAAATCTCGGTATCGAATTTTTGGGTGGAATACAATACCTTCTCTGTACACTATGTACATAGCAGTGTAGAAAATGTAATAAACGGTAGTGTGTAGAATTTAACACGTTATGTTTCAGTGGAATTACTTCACAGTAATTTCATATGGTTTTGGGACATCTATTGTAATAAAGCTTTCATACTCAAGCTGTGAGTTGGACCACATCGTATATGTTTTGTTTTATTCATGTTTACTATCGGAGACGGTAGTTCTTCGCTTCATACGGAAATGAAACTGCATGATGATGTAAATAGCATACATGAAGAGCTGCTAGCAATGTCCTTTTATTTCCTCCGGAGATGTGAAGCACATAAACATTACGTGTTGAAAAGCCAGAGATCCACGTAGTAACTACAAAAATAACATTACGACTTTCGTTACCATGGCAACTACTACTTGTGCTAGCGTGGAATCAAGAACCTTTGTTTGGCATATTGTTACTTTCTCTATCACGTATATACAAAGTACATATCAAGTAGAGAAGGTATTGCACAAAAAGTCGACTAAGTACTAAACATTGTATCTAAGTTTAGTATCTTCCGCGAATGCGACAAGGAGATTTTTAGGAAAATTTTCCTACTCCAAAGCACCCTTTACGGGAAACATTACTCGAAATTTTTACTCTCTCAAAATTTTTGATTAAATCACGGTACATAAGGATATTACAAGACTAAGTTTCTTGTGAATATCTATAATGAATAGGTTTGCAATTTTATAATGCAAGAAGGGTTATCTGTACATGCGGAATACAGCACTGTTGGGCCACCAGGTATAAGTCGTAAACCGTAAGAGATAGACAAAAACTTACTACAAAAAAATGTAGATCTCATGTGTGTCAAATACATTTTTTGTAGAGCTGACTATTTCCGAGGTATCCCTTGTTATTGGCTTAAATTTAAACGTCTTGAAATTTTCTCAAGTTGTAAATAAACTTTCTTTTCATCATTTTTGTGTTACTCCGTGATGCAAAAGCGATAGCTTCTAAAAGATTTTATATCGCTGCAGCCTAGTGCATTCCCTTATTTCTCTCCTACTTACAAAGACGCAAATAATAAGACCGTTTCTGCTAACATTTATCTCGATTAGGATGACGTAGATAAAATAATAATCTTTTGTAAGGAAAGTTTGTTTGTGAAATAGCTAGAGAAAGTTATATGCTTGGAACACATCAGGTTGCTTTATTTTTTGATGAAGCATGAAATATATTTAAAAAATCCAATTCTTAGTTTTATTAGGCATAGTGTTTTGAATATCCAGTGCAATTTTCAGCTTCTTTGTATTAAAAGTGTAAGAGAAGATGGCTCTGATTACAGTAAAGTGCTAAAAACATGAAATGGGATAAAATTAAGTTTATAGTCTACATGTGAAGGGGCATTTAAAGGGTGCAGGCTCTTAAAAATATGTATTTTATGAAGTTTTAAACGTTTTAAGGTCACTATACTTCAGAAATAGTAAAATACAAGCTATGGAAGGTTGCTCATTGTGATTTGTTTTTAAATTTTCTCCATAAATAACCTCACATGCGAGATCCGGAATCAGTGCACGCCACAATCCCTAATTAATTAAATGTTACTAAAACTTGCTGAATGAAACTAAATGACCTTGGAGTTGTAAATGTGATGCAAGAATTTTGCTGAAAAGATTCACTTTCCATATTGGCCAGTTGTTTTAAAAAGACCTGCAATTATGGTACAAAAATTGGCCCTGTTATCGTGTATGCCAAGGTGTTCCAACTCTTCGCCGTGGTCGAGTGGTTAGACCACTCGCTTCTCACCTAGACGGCCCGGGTTCGATCCCAAGCGACCATATGTGAGATTTGTGACGGATAAAGCGGCGCAGGGTGGGTTTTCTCCGGTTTACTCTGCCATCACATTCCACCGGTGCTCTATCTTCATTCCATGTATTACCAGTGTCATCGCCTGCGGTACCACAAGTAGTAGAAGCGGGATTTAAACACTACCAGAAAAAAAAATTGAGTTAGAGTACCGCGTTTACAAACTGCTGGAGGATGGGGGTAATAGTCAACATTTTACTGGCCGAAGGTCAAAACAAATATTTCTTTTTCCTGCCACTTCCTTCCAAAACGTTCATTCACTCCTATAACAGCGCGCCCTGGATACTCGCCGTATTTCATGCAGCAGGCAGACTCCTGCAAGACGTGAATACTTCTCTGTTCTTTGGCTCGCATCTAAGCTGCCACAGCCTGCTTTATGCATTTGCCTCAAACCATTTCCGATGTTCTTGTCATTTAATGGGCGTTCCCTGCACTAAACTGGGTTTCGCTGAGTTTCGATGCTTGATATTCTGCGTGATCAGAAGTGTCCTTAAATAAATCAACAATAATTATACAGACCTTGCAAGAACATAAAGGAGTCATTGACAGTGTTACTTTCTAGTCATATTTTGGAATAACGTAAGTAACTTGCAAATCAACTGTCAAAGAGACATTGATGCCAAAGGTGACATTTAGAGAGGTCACAGCTGCACATTAAAGTATCAACTTAAACCGCCCGGTTCCTATGTGCGCCACTATATATAGAGTTTTCAGATTTATTCGGTCTCTGCCGTCAGTCGTTTGTCCGCGCGTGACATTAATACTAGGCAGCGAGTTTATCAACATTGTCTCTTGCAGAGAACTAGCGTACGATGGGTAGAAGGGATGGATGTCAACAGTTTTGAGGTCACCTTAGTGAAATAGGACTTGTGACACATCTTTTCCATGTTTACATTTGGAACATTCGCTCATAAATCGTAGTATTTAAGCTGATAACGTATTCTTCCAGTTTGGATATAGCTTTCAACCATACAAATTCTGTGATCGGAGATCAATTCCATCTCGCTTGCAAATAACGCACAAAATGCCCCGGCAAAAAACCCACTGGCGCTAAAGACCAAATAAATAAGAAGATCCAGTAGTAAGTGCAGCACGTTCCAAAGCTCGTATGTTGCAGGAAAATGTACTGTTTAGAGAAGAACTGAGATCAATAATAGTCTATTCAAGCTGAATAATTCCAGCAACGGTGGCGCTCTGTTGTACAACCCCGGGATAGTACTAATTTGAAAAATAAAATTAATTGCTGTAGCGTTTACTCTCCTTCTTTCCTTCTTTCATCGTATAGCTTACGTTTTTTCGAATTCATCGCAGATTGTTCTAATCAAAGGGAGAAGCAGCAACCTCCCATTACGAAGTTAATATGCATGAGGGTTGTTGATTAAGATGGCAGCTTTGTCACGTCAAATCGTGCACAATTGGTATTCCCTTCAGAGAGATTAATGAAATTCTAGCGAACTTCCGCTTGTTTAAACGTATGCACATTCAGTAAAGAAATAGTTCTCTTCATCAGCATTCTAACATGTTCCATGCTCTCGAAACAGGCGAAGAGAAATATGTGATCTAATAAAGACTTTTTGTTTCGGAAAAAGGAACTTTCAGAATGATAGTGTTTTTTACTTTCTCTACACGTACTATGTATATAGAGTATAGAGAAGGTATTGTATTGCACCCAAAAATTTGATACCGAGATTTCACCTGAAATACATGCTTTGAGACCCCCTGAATAAAAAAATGCATTTTTAGAAAAAAGAAATCCGTCTGTATGTCTGTCTGTGTGTGTGTCTTTGTGTATGTCTGTATGTATATCTTTGGGCAGCATAGCTCAAAAACGAAAAGACCATTAAATACCAAATTTGATATTTAATTTCAGTATCTTCCAAGGATGCAACACGAAGATTTTCAAGAAGATCCCCCCAACTACCTTTTACGTGGAACAGTTTTCGAAAAATTTTATTTTCTCAAAAATGTATCTAACGATTTTGATTAAAATGTCGTATATTAAAGATATTTATATGACAAATAAAGTGTATGTTTTGAATTTTCTTGGCATAGCCTCTGAAGGCATATTTATTCTGGATAAATTTTACGTAAGTTTGCATAACTGGTAAACCGTAAACAAAAAAAATACTTAATAGAAGGTGTAGATATTCTTAAAACACACGATTTATGTTGTATACATTTTTTCGTAGAGTTGATCATTTTGGAGATATTCCTTGTTATTGTTTTCAGTTTTAAAATACTTAAACTTTTCACATACGGGAATTTGTCAACTCGATTAGCATTAAGTAAAAATAAGAATAAGCCTTTTAACAATACTTTATTGTAGAGATGTAGAGAAAGTCATGTGAATGGAGCACATCAGATTGTTTTAACCTTCTCTAATTAGGAAATAATATCTAGTAAAAAAGGTATTTACATTTCACCCAAAAACTTGATATCAGGATTTCATTGAAAATACGTTTTATGGTCCCCTGTATTAAAAAAATATGGAAATAGGTCTCTGTGTGTGCGTGAATGAATATACGTGAACAATATAACTCAAAAACGAAAAGTTGATTAAATGTTAAACTTGACAATAAGTTTAGCATCTTCCAAGGACGCGACACGATTTTTTTTAAAGAAAATCTGTCCACTCTAATCTACCCTTTCCACAGAAAACTTTGTTTACATAACAGGTAAAGAAGGTCAAATGAATGGAACACATAATATTTTCTAATTCTTGATTTCAATCCCAGCATTTTAACAGTTTTTCGAGCATTTGCAGCTTTTTCATGAACATTGTTAGAGTTTTTTTACTTTCTCTACTATATGCATATACAGTGTACATAGTAGCAAGAGAAGGTATTGTATCCCAAAAATTCGATGTCGAGATTTCACTGAAAATGTTTTAAGGTCCCCTGAGTCCGTAAAAAAACATAAGCTGAAAAACGAAAATAGCATTAAATACCAAACCTACTATTTAGGTTTAATATCTCCCAAGAATGCCGCATGAAGGTTTTCAAGAAAATTCCCCAACAAAACTACCATTTACAATGAAAAATGTTTGAAAATTTTGTTTTTCTCAAAAATTTCTAACTATTTTGATTAAAATACCCTATATTAAAGCTATTTACATCACAAATAAAATGAATATTTTGAATTTTCTGGGAATAGTCTCTGAAGACCTCTTCATTCTGATTGAGTTTAGCAGAATATTGCATAACGGTTAAATCGTAAGGGATGGACAAAAACTTAATACATAAACATGTAGATCTCATTAAAACACATAATTTATGTCATATAAGTTTTTCTTGTAGAGTTGAAGTTTTCGAGGTATTCCTTGTTATTAGTTAAAATTTTAAATTACTAACTTTTCTCAAACGGGATCATGTAAAGCGAACCGAACTTCAATTGTTTCACAGAGCGACCAGCTTTTAAAGGATTTGGCTATCGCTTTAGTCTAATGTATTCCCTCATTTCCCTTCTACTTACAATGAAGCATGTAATAACTCTAATTCTGCTAATGTTTATCTCGATTAGCATGATGCAGATAATATAAAGAATAGTTTGATTTTTGGAATAGCTAGAGAAAGATATATTTTTTTTAAATATCTAATTCCATTTTTAAATCCTAAGGTCCATCTCTTCCTTTGCTTCTTTCCTGCTTTGTTGTTGTTTTTTTTTTGGGGGGGGCAGTTTAACTTACTTTAACCTGGTAGATTATATCGGACGATCGGAGGTTAATCGGAGAAATGTCATAACAGCCCGGAGGCCATGGAACTCAGAGTTACTCGGCCTTCGTCTTCTCAGGATAAAGGAAAACCTAGGTAAAAACCCAACCGGGTAAATGACCCAATAGAGATTCGAAATTGTGACGCAAGCACGCTACCCCCGCACTACGGAGACGGGCCTCACAAACTTGCAAGGCTGGCAATATACACGATCTGTACTGTTTCTCATGGTTTTTCAATTTATTAACATTTTGCACTAATAAAAACACTGGTTAGCAGCACTATGCTTATGAAGTACGTACTGGTATTCAGAAGTTTTACGAATGCGTAATAATAAGTCAACTGTCTCGAGTGGCACCACGTCTCATAAAAATCGATTCATCCTTCTTGCTTGAAAGGCGCATACCAAATATTATTATTATTATTATTATTATTATTATTATTTATTGTTGTTTATTATCAATAATAACTCTGAAACAATTTAGTTTGCATTTTTATATAAACTAATTTTACATATTAATTTTAGTGACATGAATATTTTTCCATGTAATACTCACTTTATTCAACATACAGAACGCGAAAAATAACATATACAATTTAAGGATGAAAAGAATGTTCAAAATGTAGTACTAAAGTTTGAAAAAATATTTTTAGTGAAGGGACATTTTTTTTTTTCCAAAATGCTTTTCGTGTTCAGGGACCTATATTTTCAATGAAATCCCGACATCAAATTTTTGGATGGAGTAATATACTTTCTCTATTTACTATACGTAATAGCGATTTCCAATTGAGAAACGACTGAACTGTTCAAAAATTCAAACCTATAGGAAAGAATATCTTGTAAATGGTAAATGCGCAGCTAAACAATGAATGTTTACGCGTAAACTAGTGCTTTAACGAGATCTACATTTCAGGTAGTAAGATTTTGTTAATATTTTACGGTTTACCAGTTATGCAAAAGTAATTCAGAATAGAGAGTCTGTTCCCATACAATTCAAGATTTGTAATGTGGATAGCTTAAACAAATAATATTTTAGTTGAAATCGTTAGTCATTTTTGATAAAATACAACAATAACCAATTAGCTCCATATAAAGCGTATTTGGGATAAGTAAATGTTCTTCAAAATATTCCTTTCACATCCTTGGAAGGTCCTGAACCTAAACACCAAGTTTTGTATTAAACCGACTTTTTGTTTTGAGTGTGCTGTTCACGGACACACACATACACACACCCACACACACACCAATACAGGCACACACACACACACACACACACACACACACACACACCCCTATGAATTTCTTTTCTAAAATTTGCTGCTAGATTCGGAGGACCTAAACATGTATTTCCACTGAAATCTCAGCATCGAATTTTTATTGCTGTAAGGATCTAGTTGAGAAAGTAAAAAGAAAGAGAAAACAAAACATGAGACTCCATTCGGCATATTAGATACAGTATTATGTAGTCCCTTTCTTGCTTCTGGCAACAAAAGTAAACCTCTGGCTGAGAAACTTGTTAAAATGGCTAATGTTTTGTAGAGATGACTCGAGAAGGCGCCAGAAGACCTCCCTCGGGTGGCTGAGTAGGTTAACTTCGCGCTAAATTAACCCCTCTAAACTACTGGAACTGCTACTGAGATGGCAAAATTAATGACGTACTCGGAGAAGTAGACAGCAAATTGAACAGAATGCTCCGTTTACTGCTTCCTTCTGCATTCCTGCTAAAGTATGTAGGACAGTACATTTCTGGTAATGTCACAGCAACCTCATAATATCCTTCAGATCATTTTATAATAGCCAGTTAAATGTATCATTAAGAAATGCTATTGTTTTATGAGCGCCATGGGGTACATCTCTTGTAAGATTTACAAAAATTTACAAAGCAGAGAGAGAGAGAGAGAGTATTTACAATTAGCTTTCCGTACACGGTGAATTTGAAATCCCTCCATCCTTTAGCGTAACGAATAGATGGCGATGGCCATGTTGGGCACTTCTGGTAGGTGAGGAAGAATACGCAATACATAACTTTCTGCTTCATAGGAGCTGCACCTTAGGGCACGACAACGCAACTTTGAAGTGTTGAAAGTGAAGTTCTGTGAACGGAACTTAGTAAATTCTTCTGACCACTCGTTTTGTTTCATACTATTTTATTTTCATATATTCGCCTGTCACCTAGACGGCCCGGGTTCGATCCCCAACGACCGCATGTGAGATTTGTGGTGGACGAAGCGGCGTAGAGGCGGGTTTTCTCCGGGTTCTCCGTTTCCTCCGCCATTGCATTCCACCGGTGCTCCATCTTCATTACATGTATCATCAGTGCCATCGCCTGGGGTGTCACAAGTAGTAAAAGCGGGCGTTAAACACTAGAAAAAGAGGCATGCATTTATAGACCGCTAACGATTTGTTATGTGCACAAATGGAGTTGAAATGACTGTATGCTGATATCCTCGTGGATATGTCCACGGTCGTGCAGTCAAACCGCAACACTGTGTTGCTGTGCCCGTGTGTATGCAATCAATGTATATAATTCATACTATGTACCCCTAACTTAACAGTTATGGTGCTGAAAGTAAAAATCTTATATGTGTTCCATTCACATTACTTTCTCTACCTTCTGCAAACAAACTATCCTTATACAAGAGTATTCCTTTATCTACATCATGCTAATTGAGACAAACATTAGTAGAAATTGTTATTACTTGCGTCCTTGTAAGTAGAAAGGAAATACTTAAGGGAATACACTAAGATAAACCGATTGTCAAATTTTAAAAACTATCCTTCGGAAGGGAAATAAAGCCGTGGGTCCCGTATCGTAGATTTACGGCACGCAAAAGAATCTCAAGCCTGATAGGCCTCTGAGCAAAATTAAGCGCCCAATATAGAATGGGACGCTGAGAACCAAAGCAGTTAAAAAGCGTCCATAAATAAAACGTCATTTCATTTCATTTTCTGATGTGTTCCATTACATGACTTTCTCTATATCGCTGAAAAAAAGTATCGTTAAAAAGCATATTCTTCTATTTTATGAGAAATTGTCTTAATTCTTTGGTTCTTTGTAAGTAGAAGGAAAATAAGGGAATACACTAGGCTAAAACGATAGTCAAATCTTTTTAAAAGCTGGTTGCCATGTGGTTGAAATACGTATCTATGCAGGGCCAGAAATTTACAGCTTTCCGTGTGAGAAAAGTTACAGTAGTTTAAATATGAAAACAAATAACATGGAACATCTCAGAAATAGTCAACTCCACGAATAAAAAAGTGTATGACATAAATTGTGTTTTAACGTGATCTGTATTTTTACTTCTCTATACGTATTATGTACATAGTGTATAGAAAAGGTATTGTAATGCACCCAAAAATTCAATACAGAGATTTCACCGGAAATACATGTTATGGGTTCCCCTAATTCAAAAAAAAAAAGCATTTTTAGAAAAATGTCCGTATGTGTGTGTGCCTGTGGGCAGCATAGCTCAAAAACGAAAATAACGTTAAATACCAAATTTGGTATTTAAGTTTGGTATCTTCTAAGGATGCGACACGAAGATTTTCAATAAAATCCCCCCACCACAAACTACCCTTTACATGGAACTTTTTTCCAAAATTTTCATTTTCTAAAAAATGGCTCAAACGAGTTTGATTAAAATATCGTATATTAAGATATTTACCTGACAAATAAAATGTATATACTGAATTTTCTGGGAATAGCCTCTGAAGACTACTTTATTTTGGATGAATTTTAAGGAATTTTGCATAAGTGCTAAACTGTAAGAGATGGACAAAAACTTACCACACAAAAAATGTAGGGCACATTAAAACACACAATTTATGTTATATACATTTTTCGAGGTGTTGACCGTTTTTGAGATATTCCTTGTTCTGGTTTCAGCTTTAAAAAACTTATACTTTTCACATACAATTATTTGTCAACTCCTGTCCATACAAACAAAGGAACTTCAGTCACATAGTAACCAGCTTTTGACTATCTCTTTAACCTATGAAACTCCCTTATTTCGCTTCTACTTACGAGAAAGCAAGTAATAAGACTATTTCTGCTAATTTTTCTCGATTACAATGAAGTAAATAAAAGCATGGGCTTTTTAATTTGTTATATAGATGTAGAGAAAATCATGTGAAGGGAATATATCCGATTTTTGTACAGTAAGTTTTTGTCTATCTCTTACGGTTTACTAGTTATGCAAAATCCAGCAAAATTCATTCAGAATAAAGAGGTAGGTATTTGTGGGCTATTCCCGGAAAATCCAAGATATACATTTTACTTGCCATATAAATATCTTTAATATACGTTAATTTATTCAAAATCGTTAGAGCTATTTTTGAGAAACTCAAAATTTTCGAAAATGTTTCATGTAAAGGGTAATTTGGGGCGGGAGGATTTTTTGTTTCAAAATATTCGAGCCGCATCCCTGGAAGATTAAACTTAAATACCAAGTGTGTATATGCCGACTTTTCGTTTTTGAGCTATTATGTTCACAGACACGAACCTTTTTGTAAAAATGTTTTTATACAGGGGACCCTAAAACGTGTATTTCCGATGAAATCTCGTTATTGAATTTTTGGGTGCAGTGTAATACCTTCTCTATACACTATGTACATAGTTCGTGTAGGGAAGGTAAAATTTGAGATTCGGTCCTCCTTGCGTGGTTAACAGTAAAACTAAAGATGTATGAGCCGAAACATGATTGCCCATTTGAGAAAAGTTTGAGTAATTTAAAACTGAAACCAATATCAATGAATAATTCGAAAACGGTTAACTTCTAAAAAATGGATATTGCATAAATCGTGTGTTTTAATGAGATCTATATTTTTTGTGTAGTAAGTTTTTGTCTATCTCTTGCGGTTTGCCAGTTATACCTTCTCTATACACTATGTACATGTATAGAGAAGATATTGTATTCCACACAAAAGTTCGATGTCGAGATTTCACCGGAAATCTATGTTTTGAGGTCTCCTGAGTTTAAAAAAAGCACTTTAGAAAAAAGGTGTGTGTGTGTGTGTGTATGTATGCTTTTATGTGGGGAGAGAGAGAGAGAGAGCGAGAGCATAGCTCAAACACTAAATATCAAACTTGGTATTTAATGGTATTTTAGTATCTTCCAAGAATGTGGCACGAAGATTTTCAAGAAAATCCCACCCCAAACTGCACTTTACATGGAAAAATGTTTGAAAATATTGTTTTTCTCAAAAATGGCTCTAACAATTTTGATTAAAATACCGTGCAGGTATTAAAGGTATTTACATCATAAATAAATTGTGCATCTTGAATGTTCTGGGAATAGTTTCTGAAGACTAAATGCATTTTTCTGAATTTTGTATAGCTAGTAAACCGAAAGAAATAGATAAAACTTACTACACAAGAAATGTAGATCTGGTTAAAACACACTTTATGTCATATACATTTTTATTGTAGAGTTGACCATTTCCGAGAAATTCCTTGTTATGCGTTTAAATTTTCAACTACGTAACTTTTCTTAAACGAGGTCACCTTTCATTTCATTTCTCTTTTGTTTTATTGGCATTGCAAAGCGAACCGGACATCAATTGTTCACATATCGACCGGCTTTTAAAAGATCGGGCTATCCTTTAGCCTAGTGTATTGCCTTTTTCCTTTCTGCTTAGAAAGAAGCAAGTAATAAAACATTTCTGCTAATATTTATTTTGATAAACATTATGTAGATAATCACTGGATTTGCACTGGATTTTATGTCTTAATTTAGCTATCATTTTATTTCTGATTGATTTTATATTGTTTTTTATCTCTTGGATGTTGCATGATTAGTTTTATAAAGGTGCTAATAACCTCGCAGTTGAGCGCCCTTAAACCCCACTAATTATCATATAGACACACATATTAGATACAAGTGTTTATCATGTTCGCATATCAGACGCGCAATTCCTGTGTATCTTTACCTCACAAACGCACCTACTTGGCCTAAATTTGTAGAATTTCCTGTAGATCTGGCTACCTGATAGAGTTCAGCAGGAAATAATACACCGATTTTGGAATAAGAGCTTCTGCGACGTTCACTGGCGCGCAGTTCTGTTGGAGATGTAGGTGTAAGTGGTAAACCTTGTATTCCCCGCTGGGGTGTGATGTCCGTTCTTCTATAGAGAGCTGCTACCAGGGGCTTTTATTAAACAGCGCTCCTGGAGGAAGAAAAGTCTGCTTTTGCTGCTTCTATTCTCCATCACCTTTATTTGTTTGCGTGCGCTTATTTTCGTGCATTTTAATTCCTTCAGTAAAAAAGCATATGGTTCCATTCATATTATCTAGCTGTCCCAACACAAACTTCCCTTACAAAAGGTTAATCTTTTATCTACATAATGATAATTGATATAAACATTAACAGAATTAGTCTTATTACTTGCTTTCCTTGTAGGTAGAAGGGAAATATGGGGATTCACAACGTTAAAGCGATAATCAGATCTTTTAAAAGCCTGGTCGCAAGTGAAACAATTTAAATTCGGTTCTCTTTCCTAACAAGATGTCTCCCATTTGATAAAAGTTAAGACTGAAATGAATAGTTCGAATATCTCAAAAACGGTTGACTCTGCGAAAAAAGTGTGTATGATCTAAATTATGTGTTTTAACGAAACCTACATTTTTGTGTAGAAGTTTTTGTCTATCTCTTACGGTTTATAGTTATGCAAAATTCAGGGAAAAAATCTTCCGGAATAAAGAAGTCCTCAGAAGCTATTACCAGAAAATTCAAGAGATATATTTTATTTGACGTGTAAATATCTTTATACGAGATTTTAATCAAAATCGTTTTAGCCATTTTTGAGAAAATCAAAATTTTCGAAATTTTTCCATGCAAAGGGTAGTTTAGGGTGAGGGGATTTTCCTCAAAATCTTTGTATCGCGTCCTTGGAGGATACTAAACTTATATACCAAGTTAGGTATTTTACTGAATTTTCGTTTTTGAGTTGTCATGTTCACAGACACACTGACACACTGACACACAGACACACTGACACACTGACACACAGACACACGGACACACACGGACCGTTTTTTAAAATTCATTTTTGGATACAGGGGATCCTAAAACTTCTATTTCCGGTGAAATCTCGGTATCCTACTTGGGTGAAATACAATACCTTCTCTAAACGCTCTATACGTAGTACGTGTAGAGAAAGTAAAAAGCTTGTGATTCCATTCACTGACTTTCTCTAGCTGTCCCAAGCACAAATTTCCCTTACAAAAGATTAATCTTTTATCTACATAATGCTAATCGATATAAACATTAGCAGAATTGGTCTTATTACTTGCTTCTTTGTAAGCAGAAGGAAAATAAGGTAATAAATTAGGTTAAAGCGATAGTAAGATCTTTTAAAATCCGGTCGCTAAGTGAAACAATTGAAATTCGGTTCTCTTTGCTTGCTAGAAGTAAACAAAAGAAAGACGGAAGAAAGATGTCTCCCGTTTGAGAAAAGTAAGATTGAAATTAATCGTTCGAATATCTCGAAACGGTTAACTCAAAAAAGTTGTATATGATATAAATTGCGTGTGCTAGTGAGATCTACATTTTTATATAGTAAGTTTTTCCTACGGTTTATACAAAAGTTGCACAAAAGTCATGAAGAATGAAATAATCTACAAAGGCTATTCCCAGAAAATTCAAGATATACATTTCTTCTGTCATGAAAATATCTTAACATGTGATATTTTAATAAAAAAAATCATTAGTCATTTTTAGAAAACCAAAATGTTCGAAAAATGCTCCATATAAAGGTTAATTGGGGATGAGGGGATTTTCTTGAAAATATTCGTGTCGCATCCTTGAAAGATATTGAGCTTAAATACCAAATTTGCTATTTAGCCTACTTTTCGTTTTTGAGCTATGCTGCTCACACATACAGACAGATAGATCACACGGACATGTTTCTAGAAATGCTTTCGTTTTTATTCAGTGGGTCTTAAGACATGTAATTCCGGTGAAATCTCGATATTGAATTTTGGTTGCAATACAATACCTTCTTAATCCACAATATACATTATAGATACAGGCTAGAGAAAGAAAAAAACCTCGTAAGAATACTCGCACGAATTTCTCTACCATCACAAAATTCAGCTCATAGGCGATCAATTCAATTCCATGCATCGTCGCACAGTGAAGCCTTTGACAGCTACAATTAACCTCAGATGAGGGAGGTGGCGCCTGGTGAGTGTGAGACGCGCATACCCGGGTCCCGAGTTCGATTCCCAACAGTCGCCTATTCTGACAATGATTTTGGTGGTTTATCCGGGATCAGCAAGCGAATGCAGGCGGTTCTCATCTGCCACGATACCCTTTCCATCATTTTCCCTTCATTACGTTTCCTTCTTATCTTTGGGCGTGTTTCTAGGTTTAATAAAGGATTAAATAAAACTGATGAAACAAAAAGAACAAACAAATCAAACTAACTAAATAAAACAAAAATAAATAGAAGTAGGTGAATTATTTAAATTGGATTCATTTAATTTAAAGTAAGTTATATTTAATTAAAACTGAAATTAAATAATAAGAGTTTATGCAAAAAAAATATAATTAAAGATAATAAATTGTATACACATAGTAAGAAACGTAAATTAATATGGAAAGTTGAAAATAATTTTATACTGGTTATCAGTACATTTATAGGCGGATACCGGTAGACATTTTAGAAATAGAATTTGAGTAGTTGAGATAGTAGTTGGTTACAGTTATTTGATCTCTGCTAGTTTCCAGCAGCTAGAAAGTAGTTAAAGTGGGTAGATTTAGCTTGAGCGAAGAAAGGTTTATTTTGTAATTTTTTTTTATCTTAGATAAGTAAAAGCTGTAAATGTAATTATTTTTTGAAAGTATGCGGAATAAGGCTATAAAAGTTTGCAATGCACATCCCGGGGTAGTTAACCAGGTATTCCATTTATTCTATTTATTTTGTGCTTCTAGGTTCGTAGTGTATGGCAGTACGGGCAGAGCGCCGTGCCGTGGCCGAGTGGTTAGACCACTACTCGCCTCTCACCTAGACGGCCCGGGTCCGATAACAAGCGACTGCATGTGAGATTTGTGGTGGACAAAGTGGCGCAGGGGGTTTTCTTCGGGTTTTCTGGTTTCCCCCGCCATCGCATTCCACCGGTGCTCCATCTTCATTCCATGTATCACCAGTGTCATCGCCTGTGGTACCACAAGTGGTAAAATTGGGCGTTAAACACTACCATAAAAGTGCGGGCAGATGGCACGGATACATGCTCAATGGAAATAATACTCCCCGTGGCCACTAGGGGGCAGGTTGTCAGTTCGCTTGATCGCCCTCTCGTTCTACAGCAGGGGCTTGGCTTGGACTTTAGCGAGTCTCTGAGGTCTGTCTGCGTCCTGTAGCCATCAGTTATTTCCTCACTTCATCACTTTATCTGATGTGGTATTAGCCACAACAGATCTGTGTAGGATACAGTTCTCTAGCTGTCCCTCTCCGTTGTTTATCCTTTAACCACATACTTATAGATGATTCTCATGCCTAGCGTCAGAAAGTATCCTTAAGACATGTTCTGTTCTTACAACATACGGTACCACAGGTGGAGGATAACAATGATACATGAAATTAAAATATTAGAAACAAATTTGAGACGGAAATTTTCAGGTTTATGTTAAAGGTACCTCCTTGGCACTTGCCAGTTATGAGGACTAAAGAATAACTGGAAAAAAATTATCTTGGTTGGATTTGAACAGTGAACCTTCCACTCACGAGTCCCCCTCGTGATACACCCCTGTTGTGTTAAAATGCTTGTTCTCAGTTCTTTTCTTACAGGGTTACCTAATAAATAGCATTACCATGTCTGTTTCTTGAATTTTATGCCAGAATTTCTAATGTTCTCTTTTGGCCCAGTTCTTAATTGCCTTACTGTTAAATGATGCCCTGTACAAGAACTAGCGCTTCTTTACCCGAAAACGTATTCGTCTAGACTAATAAGTCTTTCTCGAAACGCTTAGAAATAGGGACATAAATGGTACAGCAATATGTACTGCAGACGTAAACACCTACAAACAGGAATGTTATTCGAACTCGGAATCTCTTCGTCGGAAACCAGCTACCCTAACCTCTCTACACAAAGCACAGCTGCGAATATGAAGGTTAACGCGGCTACCTGTTACAGATTGTCTTCATATTTCTAATTCATAACGCACAGAACTATTGTTATTATTATCATCATTATTATGCTGTGAGTATTATGAAGTAGCAAATCAGTAATCAGGATTATAAACACTAAACCATTACAATAGCATACCTTTGCATATAAGACAACTCTCATTTCAGGTTTTTAAGAGTAGGGTCAGTACCACATTGAGGGCAAATCCTCTATCAGTGTTTCCCAACCTTCACGACACCCTTGGGAATAACATTAAACAGTAGGGGCACCCTTCCTTGAATTAAAAGAAAATTAAGCTTAATATGTTAATTTATTGAAATATTATATAATAATAACGTACACCATAACATAATACAGTAAACTTTACTACAATCACTGAGTAAAAATACATCAATAAATTTTGTTCGATTAATGATTAATGTGAAACTTGTGATTGATGCTTAGAGCACAGATATGTGATGTCGGATCTTACAGTTGACAGTGAAACACGCAAATCATCCTCAAGGTTATTCAGTCTATTTCTTGCTTTGCATTTTATTGTCACCATAGCAGAGAAGGCTTGCTCGCATAGATAGGATGTTGAAAAGGGCAAAAGTACGTTAATTGCTTTCTTCATTAGGTTAGGGTACTCCTCTCTCCATTGAAGCCAAAAACTAGCCACCGACGCCTCACTCTTGGTGAACTTACCTTTGAGTGTGGAACCAGCGCAAAGATCAATAAATTCATCTCGTTCGCAAGCAGTGAAATCTATTTCCTCTGCACTATCTACGAAATCAAATGGTGAGACAACCCAGTCGAGATTCGTAGTGGAAATAGTTGGAAAGTACGCATCTATTGCATCTTGCAATCTTGATAAGTGATCACAATGCGGTCTTTCAGCTTACCCAGATCTTTATCTCCTGCCACATTAAGAAGAGATGGAAAGTTCGACAAATCTCCTTTTTGAACTGCAGACTTCCAAGAACTAGGTTTTCTTTTAAAACCTTTCATTTTATTGGTTGAGGAGATTATTGTTTCATGTCGACCCTGCATCGAAACATTCAGTTCATTCAGCTTATGAAAAATATCTGCCAGATACGACAGTTCAAAACACCAAGAATCACTTAGTAAGAGTTCATGAAATGTGTCTTGATTTTCATCCTTAAAAAAAGTTTGTAGCTGTTCTTTAAGTTCGAGAAACCGGTTCAATACACGACCCCGCGACAACCACCTTACTTCTGTGTGAAGTAACAAAGAGGTATGAGGTGCATCCGTTGCGCGACATAACTGTTCAAAAATTCTGCACTTTAAAGGTCGAGACTTCATATAGTTCACCATTTTCACAACTTGGTTAAACACTTCAGCAAAATCTTCCCAGACATAGATGGTGCACCATCTGAACATATACCACAACAGTCTTTCCATGAAAGATCATGGTCATTGCGATAGGAATTAATAGAAACGAAAATATCATGGCCTGTGGTTGTAGTCTCCAGCGGTCTACAGAACAGAAACTGTTCACTAATATCTTTTTCCTCAATATATCTGATAAAACCAAGGAGTTGCGGTTTATCACCAATATCGAGACTCTCATCTACTTGCAAAGCAAATGTTCTATAAGTTTTTATTTTCTCCGTGACTTGTTCGTTGATATTGCATGCCATTTCAGATATCCTGCGGCTGATTGTGTTGTTGGACAGAGGAACTTTTGAAATGTGATTAGCTGCTCCTTCGCCAAGTATTGTTGAAACTATAACTTGACATGCAGGGCCAATGATTTCCTCTCCAAGAGTATGAGGTTTCTTTTTTTTAGCTATCAGTTCTGCTACTTTAAATGAGGCTTCAAGAGCAGTATCACCTATGGTCATTCTCTTTACCATTCGCACAGCTGTTTTCTTCTCCCCTTCTAATATATGTGAAAAATACATTGCACTTTTCTGTGACACACTAGGATGCTTTGTTGTAAGATGCCACTTCAGTTTGCTAGGTACCATGGCCTCGTTGCTAAGTGTTTCGCCACAAACTAAACACACAGGGATAGGGTTTTCCTTGTTGTTATTCCACTTAAATCCATACGCTAAGTAACTGTCCTGGTATGTTCTTTTCTTTCGTTTGTCTTCTTTATGTGGTGAATTCGACGGCCCGGGAGAAACTGTAAGATTTGGCTTCTTAAAGCAAGCGGTAGGAGCCGACTGTTCACTTTCACTGTCCTGGCGTTTCCGTTTAACAATGAACTTATCCATAGCTAAACACTGTGAATCAACGCGAGGAAGACAACTGAAAGCGCCAAGCGGCGTACACTTTTATACATTCATCTGTCGAAGTCTCGGGAATGTTCGTGAGGAAGCGAGTAGTCTCGGGAATGTTCGGCAGGGTATAGCTGTAATGCCATCTGTGGGATACTAGTATAACTGAATTATTGAAATGAATCGACCACTATCACCATCTGCCGTGCATGAGAGTAATTGATTTGACTTATTTTATTTCAAGACCTTACAAGACTTAAGGCTTCAGTAGAAGGTATTTTTTTTTGTTTATCTCAATATCTCGCGGCACCCCTTAGCTAATCACACGGCACCCTAGGGTGCCGGGGCACACCGGTTGGGAACCGTTGCTCTATATAGTCTAAATGAATTTTATAGTGTAAAATTTACTTGATTTGTTAATATAATTGTACAGTTTTTGACGATGTCATGAATACTTGTATTCCTATGGCAAATAAATTATCTATCTATCTATCTATCTATCTATCTATCTATCTATCTATCTATCTATCTATCTATCTATCTATCTATCTATCTATCTATCTATCTATCTATCTATCTATCTATCTATCTATCTATCTATCTATCTATCTATCTATCTATCTATCTATCTATCTATCTATCTATCTATCTATCTATCTATCTATCTATCTATCTATCTATCTATCTATCTATCTATCTATCTATCTATCTATCTATCTATCTATCTATCTATCTATCTATCTATCTATCTATCTATCTATCTATCTATCTATCTATCTATCTATCTGTCTGTCTGTCTACCTTATCACCAAAGCACTGGTGTCGGTTAGTCGAAACAACAACACCAAACACATGTGCCTCGTACGCAGTAACAGTAGTAGCAATACAAGAAAACTTGTAAATAAAATAACTGAAACGGACGCAAGTAGTCCTACTAATGTAAGTAATGATTTTGCTTCGGACACGTTGCAATTTGGTTGCACTCTAGTAGGAAAAAAGTTACGTGCACACACGTTTTCACTGGGACCACCCCCTTCCCAAGCACTGCCGGTCATTCACTCTAAGCAAGAGGTTACAGTCTGTTCTGAAGAGGCTTTGCTTTTGATAAATTCAGAAAATATATTGTAATCCATTGCAATAGCTGTCCATGCATGTAAATCACTTATGAAACAGATTATCTGTTACATCTACCATAATACACATTTATTATTTTGTAAATGGAAATGGCGTGTTATTTATGGACTGCTGTGTTTCTCAGCGTCCCAATCTATACTGGACGTGAAAGACCTCTTAATTTTGCTCAGAGGCCTCTCTTGAAGTTCTTTTACGTGCCATAAATCTACGACACGGGACCAAAGGCTTTACTTCCCTTCCGAAGGAAGCCATGCTAAGGATTTTTACACCCGAAAAAATCCATCCGCCGGGTTTGAACCCGCGACCTTGGGTATATAAAGCTAGCATGGTAACCATTACACCACGGAATGCCTATATTATTTTGTACATTTTATTTAGTATACATTGAATAAATATATACTTTTACTGCAGACTTACTTCTGTAACAACTTATACTAATTCCACAACCTCAGTAGCGCACGAGTTTTCTTCCCTCGCCTCTCCGCTCGCTTATAAACAATGTACCAGTATCCTGACTGAACTTAACCTACTCATGTCCGAAGCCTAGTAATGATACTACAGAAGAAGTATTTTACTACCCCACATATTGTAATGTGGGTTGCCCATTCTGTGGACGGACATTCGGGAACACCGGTATGCCAGATATTTATTGTGCTAGTTCTGGCTATGTGTGTGTTATATGGGCGTAGTTCAGCATGCGTTAATCTGTCATTTTCAGGAGAAAGTAAGTAGCTCTTAAAGATGATGGATTGATGTCTGGAATAGTTGGTAAACAAATTAAAGTAGTGCTGACAAATGATAGTAGCAGCTAGCTTTCTTTTGTGGTGCCTGTAATAATAATAATAATAATAATAATAATAATAAATAATAATAGTAATAGTAAGTTTGGGCAAGAGTCTTTGTATTGAACGATAAATGAAAAACTTAGTAAATTAAAAAACAAAATGTTTTGAATACGTTAGAGATAATTTTACTTTCTCTACCCGTACTATGTACATAATGTATAGAGGAGATGTCGGGATTTCACCGGAAATATGTGTTTTGAAGTTCCTGAGTCCAAGAAATCATTATTAGAAAACAGTCTGTGTTTTGTGTGTGTGTATGTATGTGTGCATTTCTGTGGACAGTATAGCTCAAAAACGAAAAGACAACGGCAAACTTGATATTTAAGTTTAATATCTTCCAAGAATGAGACACGAAGATTTTGAGGAAAATTCTCTCACGCCAAATTGCCCTTTTACATGGAGAAATTTAAAAAATCTTAATTTTCTCAAAAACAGCTCTAATAATTTAGATTAAAATACCGTAAATTTAAGATATGTACATAGAAAATAAAATGCATATCTTGAATTTTTAGCGAATAGCCTCTGAATACCTCTTTAATCTGGATTAATTTTGGTTAACTAGCAAACCGTAAGAGATAGACAAAACCTTACTCTCAAAAAATGTAGAACTCGTCAAAACACACAATTTATGTCATATACATTTTTTCGTGGAGTTGACTATTGTTGAAATATTCCTTATTATTGGTTTTATTCTCACACAGGAATTCGTCAGCTCCTCGCCATGCAAAGAAACAGATTTCAATCAAACAGATTTTAATATAATTGACTACAGATTTAGCCTAATGTACTCCTTTACTTCCCTTCTACTTACAAGAAAGCAAGTAATACGAATTTCTACTGTTTATCTCGATTAGCAAGAAGTAGATTTTTAACAATAATTTTACAGAGATGTAGAGAAAGTCATTTGAACGGAACACATCAGATTTTAAATTATGTATAGGATTATATTTTCGTGAAGTTTTGGTGGTGTTTTATGCTTTTGAGAATAATATATATCTTAGTGATAAATGGGGTATGTCTATTTTTACTTTCTCTTCACGCACTAAGTACATAGTGTATAGAGAAGGTATTGTATTGCACCCAAAAATTTGATACAGAGATTTCACCGGAAATTATGTTTTGAGACCCCCTAAATCCAAAAAAAAAAAAAAAAAACATTTTTAGAAAAATGCCCTTGTGTGTGTCAGTAGCCACTGTCTGTCTGTCTGTGTATCTGTCTATCTGTCTGTCTGTCTGTCTATGTATATGTGGACAGCATAGCTCCAAAACGAAGTTCCTTAAATATGCATCTTCCAACAATGCGACTTTTCCTTACATGTATAAATTTTCGAAAAGTTTAATTTTCTCAAAAATGGCTCTAACGATTTTGATTAATATCGTATAATAAATATGTTTACATGACAATAAAATGTATATCTTGAATTTCCTGGGAATAGCCTCTGAAGACATCTTTATTCTGAATGAGTTTTGCGCAATTTTGCATAACTGGCAAACTGTGAAAGATAGACAAAAACTTTAGTAACAAAAAATGTAGAGCTCATTAAAACACGCAATTTGTGTTGTATACATTTTTTTCGTGGATTTGACCGTTTTGGTGATATTCCTTGCTATTTTTTTTTTCAGTTTTAAAATACACTTTTCTCATAAGGGAATTTGTTAGCTCCTGGCCATACAAAGGAACCAATCTAATATCAGCCAGCTTTAAAAACATTTTACTGTTGTTTTAGCCTATGATACTCCCTTATTTCCCTTCTACTTACAAGGAAACAAGCAATAAGACCATTTCTGCTAATTTTTTCTCGATTAGCATGAAGTAAATATAAGAATAAACTTTTTAACAATAATTTGTTGCAAAGATATAGAGAAAGTCATGTGAATGGAACACCTCAGACTTTTCTGAATTTAATATTTGCCTGTTGATGCTATGAAGCTTGAAGCTGTGAAAAAATGTTCCAATATTAAAATTTCAATCTGAATAATTGCAATTTATCTCCTCCTATTTTATCCCGAATTAACTCTCTGAGAGCCAAATGTGAAAGATTTAGAAAATTGTCACTAAGGAGGTAGAATTAAGTGCACTTGCAGAATGTATGTATCCCAATGTTAGAGATACAGTAGAAGACAACTTAAAAGTTATTGAAGTATGACTTTGTCTAAATCAGGATCTTCAAAGTGTACGTCACCAGAAGAGATACTCTACCACATTACATAAGTATTGGGGGGCAGTTGGCGGTAGGGGTTAGAGTCGCAGTGCTGCACTGTAAATACCTCCCACAGGTCACAGTGAAGAGTGAATTTGGTAGAGGAGTTGTGACACAAAAGTACTCAAATTTACTTCAGCCACATGTAATTACTTTTAACTGCGCACATATGGTATCCGAGTACGTGAATGCGATTTTACTCTCTTCAATTTTGAAAAATTCTTCAGTTCCTGGAGTTGTATTGCACGTTTCATTACTAATGTACGATTATAAATTAAACACAATTATCTATTATTACATTTCTGCATCCCTAAGGAAATATAAGCTTTCATTTATAATACCTTCTAAAGTATGTTTGAAACTCGAATTTATTAAACTACTTGTACATAGCATTTACTGGTAATGAGAGAATGTTAATAAAGATGATAGTAATAGTACAGTACTACTACCACTACTACTAAGAGTAATAATAATATATAATTGTTATTATATTATATTATATTATATTATATTATATTATATTATATTATATTATATTATATTATATTATATTATATTATATTATATTATATTATATTATATTATACTATGATTGGGTATGATAATCAGTGTACTTACACTTGATGATTGATTTTGTTAAAATTACTTGCCTGTAATACTCATGTGCTGTTTCTGACACGCAATATAATAATGACGTCTTATATTGGCAGTATATATCTCTCGAAAACTCTTGGAACGAATAAGGCGCTTTACATTTTCGGCAAAAAAGAAACTGTTCCTCCCATTCGTCCTTAAATGTGCATACACATTTCCATGGATTCTTATTATGATTGGAGTAGCCATTTCAGTACGACAGACGTCCACAACTGCACGTATCAGGGAAGGCGTGAATGAACTGTAACGTCACGTCATAGCCCACACCGTCCTCCCCTCATTCAGGTGCTGTATTTTCGAATACAGTTTTGGAGACGTCTGGTCTTAATTGAACTCTATTCGACAAAAGAAACTGATCATATTATAATAACAATAAAACTTTAAGATGATTTGTTTGATCATTCAAAGCTGGTTACTAAATCAAGTATCGGTGATTTAAATAATATAATGGTGGCGTTTAAGCAACTAAATGTATTTAAAACTAGGTACCTATATCAATTCCGATTTGCTTCTTTGTTACACAGAATGTTATGTTATTGTTGAACAACTAAGTCATGGTGGTTACGACAACAAATTAGATGTAGTAACAATACTCTTGGCATTGGAAACAAAAGGTGAGTCTTGCCGCTTTTTCTCTGAAAAAGTCCTTTTAATGGCTTTAGCTATGATATCAAATGTTAACAGCGAGAGATTTTGCTCTACGTATAACGTAGTTGTAACAGACAGAAAGACAACTATGAAAAATTAAAATGTCGCCACTTGTATGTTACATTTTGATGCTGTCTGATATGTAATATTTGATTCTATTCATGATGCTGATTTGAAATGAAAGGTTTGAATTTGGAAATAAAGGGTTTTAACAATGATGTAACTTTAGTTACCTGTCGATTTTCATCTGACATGTCATTACTCATTAATTCTGCCCGAAAATTAGCATGACAATTTAGCTCAACTACTAAAGCACCAATGGAATGGCCGAGATTAGGCAATTTCAACCAATCGCGGTCATCTGACTGGAGCGATATTGTCGAAACATCTTATCACAGCTGATGTTTATTTCTTTTAAATCTTTTCGCACTGACTTTTTTTCTTACCTTGTTTTTCTGTATTATTACTGGATTGCTGTTTTCTTACTGTTACAACACACACATAAACACAAACATATAACACCCATGCCCAAGACGGGACTCGAACCCACGATCCGCAGCGCTACGAAGCACCAAAGCGGGACGCCTTGGCGAACGCGGCTATGGGGACCGGCAACTTTCGTATGTTTAATGTCCTGTCTTGGTTATTGGTAACAAGGTGACATTCCAGCGTACATTGGGTGTAGGCACGGTCGGCCATATCATAATTCAGGAGACAGTGAAGAAAGAAAGAAAAAAAATATTCTGTAAATAAACATGGCCAGATGCGTCATCTACCATTTGAGAACTAATAAAAGTATTACAGTCATAACCTGATAAAATTCCTTTCGTATATATTATAAATTATTAAGTCTATTTCGCTGAATTTTCTTATCAAATACAACTCATGTTTTCATCTCTTAGGACAATTCACTCCCATCGCTTCGCTGTGGTTGTGAATTATGGACAAGATGAAAACACTCGTGGTATTACTTATGAAAAATGAAAGAAAAGTTATGTAAAATAAATTAAAATTATTAATACGAATTTTTAATATACTCAATTTTCAACAAAAAATCTGCCGATGATAATGAGATGCTAAATTCTCAAAAAGTTCTACCCAAGTAGCATTTTGTCAACTCAGCTTCGGAAATGATTTAAAAGTTAATATTATCAGATTTCTAGCAGAAGTCGCAGCTCTACTCAAGATATGCGTTATATATGGACATCATTCGCTCCCTCTGTCACTTTCTCACTGTCTCCACTTTACCATTTTTTTAGGTTCAACGTCGATTCCTCAATTCCTTAACTCATATCAGGCACTGTAAGAAATGGGTGAAATTATCCTCAAATGGGCTCGGGATTCATAGAGCTTAAGAGTTACTCGACATTCGTCTTCTTAGGATAAGGAAAAATCCCGGGGGGAAAAATAAACAACCTTATTCAGGTAACACCCTAATCAAGATTCGAACTTGGGATCTCTTGATGTCTCCTAAGGTTACTGGTGATGTTTAAAAGAAGGCCCTTGCCATCGAAGTCAGAACAATTTTTTTCAACTTTTATCCCAATTTATCTATGCAACCTTTGATCAGAGTCTGTGTAACTATGTCGCTTTGTATTTAATATCCCCCAACACACAAACTTCTCACTCGTTTTTATCAAAATACCTTAAACATGTGTGATTTAATCAAAATCGTTGGTCCATTTTTGAGAAAATCAAAATTTTCCAAAAATGTCCCATACAAAAGGATAATTTGAAGTGGGGAGAGTTACTTGAAATTATTCATGTCACATTCTTCGAACATTCCGGACTAAATATCATTTAACCGACTTTTAGTTTGTTTTTATAGTTTCGCTGTTCACAAACATATATCCGAATTTTTGAGTGGAATACAATACCTCCTCTTCTTGCTATATGTAAGGGAGAAAGTAGAAAGAGTAGAAAGGAAGTTTTCCAAAATTCGGGGACAGCTTATTTCCAACGAAACCAGATTAAATAATGCTAATATGTTTTATTTTTGTTTACAGGGATATCAAACCCGACAACCTTCTCCTGGATGAAGAAGGTAAGTTGTGTACCACTTTACCTGTCTGTACTAACTCTGGAATGTAAGGTAATGTAAACAGTCACACGCCGCTTGCTCTCTTGGAATAAAATAATAATAATAATAATAATAATAATAACATTAATAATAAAATTAATAATATTATCATTATTACTTTTATTATTAATGTTGCTATTATTATTGTTATTGTTATTATTATATAACGTTTAACAGAAATAATTAACTGTGTTAATTGCTGTATTTATGCTAAGCTTTAAAAATATTATTGGTGCACTTTTTTTTTTATTTTATTATACATTTGACACGTGCAGTCGCTCAGATATGCAAAGTGTACTTGTTTTATGCTTATTTATTAGCATCTTGATTTATCAGGTTCTCAAGCTCTTCCAGTTTCTTATTCCAAGACCTAGAGTTGCCCTCTGTATTAGTGGCTATTCGTTTTATTTCTTTTGAGATTCCCTTAAAACTTCCCTCTCCACTGTTCTCGTCGTCATGTTATGGCACATGAATTTTGAGGTTAATGATGGAAGTAATGTCAATCCAGAATCAATGTGTATCTATGGGTGAAATTATTCATTCTCTCCAATAATATTAATTTCACATCTCTTGCGTTTTATTAAATCTAATACATATGTTTCAAACCACTGACATGTATGCTGATAATACCACTATGATTTTATTAAGTCAGATTCAGAAGTGAAATGTAATAAAATATAAGAGTTCTCAAAATGTTGTTTAATGATAATATTCTTTATCTGAATTAATAAAACTGACTGTACATTTGCATTTAACCCCCCCTTCAAAAGGAATCTTGAGTAATTAAGTATTATTATACTTGGTAAGAATCTGCATTGTCTTCATTGCACTAAATTCTTAGTAACTGTTTTTATGAATATCTAAGTTGAGAACTCCATTGTGTTGAATTAATTAAAACAGGTATAGTAAATTTTGACCCCGAGTGTCAAGCAATCTCTTCTGTTTAAAACACACAAGCAGTTTTCTAGCCTAGTTGTGGAACATTGCTGTATGCAACTACAAAATTTATTCTAGTAGAGGAGTTGATTGGACATTTAGTGAAGAATTTGCTCTTTTATAGTTTGTAGTATGTGTGTAATACCTATGTACAAGCTATTAGGGGTATACGGATATCTGTAATGGCAATTGGAGACAGTATAATGTACATTACATTAATATTTACTTCATTTGTAGACTAATAACTTTAGTTATTAAGAGTAGTATGTTTTAAGGCTACTAGTATCTCCAAACACACAAGCCGAAGAGCGCGGGGCATGAGTGTTGGTAGGTGGTCAGGCCTCGCGATAACGAATGCTAAAATCATTTACAGGAAAATAATATTTGGAGGAGTCGGTCAATGTTCATTATTTGTGTTATCTAAAACTTCCATTCTCATTTATGAGAATGGAAGTTTAAGTACATTTAATTGGGCATTTAAGGTTTTTGCTTGAATTTTCAGTACTTGCGAGTTTGCTTATTTTAATGTAAATGAGTTCTAATACTATTAAAAGACTAATGAACCCTGCCTGCGCCAGTATTAGACATTAAAGTGTGAACACATGAAAGTAAAACGAATAGACTAAAATGACAGGCGTTGTTCATTTCGCGGCGCAGTTACGACCGTGCAGAAAGCATCAAAGTATGAATAAGTGTATTTATTGAAATAACAGTATCATACATTGAGTTTCATCAGTCGCACGGGTCCGCAGACCGTATGTGCTTTGGCAATACGCAAAACAGTAAGCAATACTTAAAAAAAAAAAATTAAAAGAGTAAACACGAAAATAAAAGGACAAAGATACTCAAATACAGCAACTTAAATTTACAACACAGATTCCACCTTATTCAGCTGCATTAATGTAGCCTATCATAGTAGACAAATACACTTAAGAGAAATAAATAACTTAACACTAACACCACGACACTGATCGAAAATATGACAAAATATATGTACCTATGTAAAACATTATAGCCACTTTTGTTAAGCTCTTCTTATCGCCCCCCCCCCTCTTCTCTTTTATCAGCCTTCTCAGATCTCAGTTGTTTTGCCTTAAGTAGAAATTTACCTAGCCCGTCCGCGTCTTCCGTGCCTAGTAAATTATATGTGTTTGTAGAAAACGGTTACCCTTCTTAATAATAGCCACTTTCTCCACAATACGCAAAAGGGGTAAAACGAAGGTCTCTCACCCAGTTCCCCACTTACGGGTTTTAACTTGAAATAGTTCTGTTGAGTTCTGCAACTCTTTTAACGTACGAAGGGATATCTGCATACGCCAAATACGGGTCAGCTAGGCCACTTGGTATATCACATTGGTTGGGCATTTATGGAAGAATGGGCTCTTTCATATTGTGTAGCATACAAATATGACAGTTGTCACCAACTCGCTTGATTTTCTTCCAGAGCAAACAGGCTTGTTCCGTGCAAGTAGTGAGGTAAACATGTGATAGCATGGATTGTCTCTCTTCCTTGTAATGTTTATTACGTAGGAAAGAGAAGCAAAATAACGCGCTAGCCGTCGACTCCTACACACATTCCTGACTAGAAGGAATCTTTCTTATTTATAGAAAGTGGCGGAATAAGTGTTTACAGAACATTTCTGTACTCGGAAAACTTAATTTGCATTTTATTACTCAACCCTTGCAAGTGAGTACAACAGCTACCAAGGAAAAAAAGGTTTCTTTCGAATTGTGTTCGTTACCAATTAATTACCAAGTTGCCTCTTCATATTCACGGCTGTAAAAGTGAATATGAACAGGCATCTTGGTAATTAAATGTGAAAATGTTCGTTACAAACAGCACTATAATACTGTTGGTGTTACGTACGATTACAATGGCATTAACCAAGTTAAGAAGCTTATTATTTTATTATTTAATACTATGAAAAATAGTTTAAAAAATAATGACAATCATGATATGACTACCAATTACCACCAAACCTATGAAAATATGTGTATGTTCATATATGAAGTATAAATCCTAATGCAAGAACATAATAGAGCAATTGTTTTACCAATCATAGTCTATAATGGGTAGTGTATTTCAAACGCAAAATATTGCATGCTGCCACGGCATTGATGGTATTGTCTGAACTTGCTTTCCGCGCAGTTGGTCATGCAGCGCACAATAAACGATTCATAGGAACTCTCTCTGCTTTACTCAAAGTGCAACCAGTTAATAACGCCACATCTGTGGTTTCAAATTGTGCAATTCTTGCCTGAAAAGAGTAAATCTACAATTAGTTTTAATATTTTAAAATAATTTCAGCAGTTGATTATTTTAATCAAAACGCGTCCTTATGATTTGAATGCATTTAATTTTAAGTTGTAATTTTATCTGACTTTTATTATGGTTTATAAGTCAATGTAATCTTTCCATCTGCCTACCTTACGGCTTAGTATATAATTCCTGTCATTGGCCTTGTTTGTTTTGAAAATAGAAATGGAACTAATTTGGTGAGCAGGAATCTAACAAAGCAGAGACATAAAATGGAGAGAGAGAGAGAGAGAGTGAGAGAGAGCGCTAGGATCCGAGATCAATAAATAAATACCATCTTAAGCGAAAATAAAAGCAAACCGATGAAGTTACAATCGTTTTATTTAACTTACAAAAGACTTACGAGCGGATGTGAAATAAAAATATGTGGAATAAAGGGAATCGACAGTAATACATCAGAATGACGTCAGTTAGGGAAAGATAACTCCGTGGAGGCAGACGTCTTCTCCAGATTATCTGTCTCCTTCCTTCTATTGAATACAAGTGATAGAAAATTCAGCAGGAAGGGCGAATACGTTTTGTTTGTACAGTCTCCACAAACATCTGTCCCATCAGCTGCAGTCCGCAAGGTAAAAGCTTTTAAAGACGGTTTCATCTAGATCCGTTATCCAACTGACATCCGCTAAAGGCAAGCCCTAAAACCCATAGATCATATTTAAGTCTATTAAAGTCCTCCCAATGCAATACTGATGGTATCAGTTGATAATGATAAACAGACTTAAGGGTATAAGTGTAGATATTTCCTTGGTAATTGATGACAGTGTAATGAGCATTACATCAATATTTGCTTCATTTGCAGACTAATATTTTAGTTATTAAGAGCAATATGTTGACGGGTAGCTTAGTACCTCCAGGTAAGCGTGTAACACACAAGTAATATATTAATTTTCCCCAAGAGCGCAGGGCAAATTGTTGGGAGCGTAAAGATGAGTGGACAGACCTCGCGATAAGGAATGTTGAGGTGACTTACGAGAAACTAGTAACAAATGAAAAAAGCAGTAAGGCTTCTTAAGTATCCAAATATTCTAAAACTTACATTTGCAAAACATTATTTGTTTATTTTATTGTATAAATGCGTTCGAGTGCTTTCTGCAAGGCTAATGCCCCCTACCTGGGCCAGCTGAACATATCAAAGAAAAACGGATAGTCTATACTGGCAGGCGTTGTTCATTTCGCGGCCCAGTTACGACCGTGCAGAAAAGATCAGGGAGTACATTATGTGATGTGTTAGTGGAAACTGCGAAGAGAAAAAAAAACTAGCATACTGAAGTGGATCATATTAAGACACCAGTTATCAAAATATCTGGACCTATACCCCTAATACTATATATATTATTTGAATATCGGGACATTAAATTATAAGCCTTTTCTAATCAGACAGAGAACTTTTAGGCAAAACACTAGTTTTGGTGGCTAAACTATCTGTTGTAACAGGTAAAAAATCTGATGTGTTCCATTCACATGACTTTCTCTATATCTCTGTAACAAATTATTGTTAATAAGCTTATTCTTTTATTTATTTCATGCTAATTGAGAAAAATTAGCAGAAATAGTCTTATTTCTTGCTTTATTGTAAGTAGAAGCGAAATAAAGGAGTACCATAGGTTAAAGTGAAAGCCAAAAGCTGGTTGCTATGTAACTGAAGTTCGTTTGTTTGTATGGACACGAGTGGCAAATTCCTGTATGAGAAAAGTATAAGTTTTTCAAAGCTGAAACCAAAAACAAGGAATATCTCAAAAACGATCAACTCCACGAAAAAAATGTATATAACATAAAGTGTGTGTTTTAGCGTGCTCTACATTTTTTGTGTGTTAAGTTTTTGTCCATCTCTTACGGTTTAGTACTTATGCAAAATTCATCCAGAATAAAGTAGTCTTCAGAGGCTATTCCCAGAAAATTCAAGATATTCATTTTATTTGCCAAGTAAATATCTTTAATATACGATGTTTTAATCAAAATCGTTAGAGCCATTTTTTAGAAAATCAAAATTTTCGAAAAAGGTTCCATGTAAAGGGTAGTTGGGAGTGGGAGGATTTTCTTGAAAATCTTCGTGTTGCATCCTTGGAAGATACCAAACCTAAATACTAAGTTTGGTTTTTAACGGACTTTTCGTTTTTGAGCTATGCTGCCCACAGACACATACACACACCGACAGACAGACAGACAGACACTCACGGACATTTTTCTAAACATGTTTTCTTTTATTCAGGAGGTCTGAAAACATGTATTTCCGGTGAAATCTCGGTATCGAATTTTTGGGTGCATTACAATACCTTCTCTATACACTATGTACATAGCACGTATAAGGAAAGTAAAATTATGCACCATAGCATTTAATAATAGGCATCGCAAAAATACGAAATCTCTCATAAGCATAGTAATTGTGCTGATAAGTGATTATTGTACAAAACCTTCGTTTTGACGTTCACCGTATTGTGGGGAATTGCTTTCTCTGAGCTGCGCTGTTTTACAGCCTGTTCTGTACCCCTTTAGGCTTTTCCGTCTCTCCAGTGAGCGATCATTACACCGCTACGTGTAAAGAGAAAAGTGAAGTGGCAGAGAAAGGCGAAAAACATGCCTGTGTCAGAATTGGGATTAACGGCCGCGATGGAGGAAATGCTTTAACGATTAGCTGAAATGAAGCCCATGAAATGGATGGAGAATTAGAGACAGAAATGAAATCTGGAATAGTGAATATGAGAAATGAAATGAAGGATGAAATGTAGAGAATTAAATGCGAACTTGGCCGTGACATTAAGAACGAAATGGAAATGTAATGGAAGTCCAGAATAGAGAATATTGGAAATAAAATTAATATGAAAACAAAAATCAATAACGAAATGGAAGTACTGAAATCTAAACTTGTTTTGATATCGGCTCCGTAAAGTCTGAGATAAATGTTAGGATTAAAGGCTTGAAAGACGACTTTCAAAGGAGTTAGCCGAAATTAAATTTCACGTAAAAGGGAAAATTGTTGTGAAAGAGGAGATAATCAGGATCAGCAAGAAAAACGATGAGACCAGCAGACGAAGAAAGCCAAGAAAATTATGGTCATCTCATTGGAGGAAATCCAGCGCGACCTAGAAGCCAAGATTCGTGCCGAAGCTGAGAGGGTTCCATATTCATGAGGCCAACTAATGCTAAAACGGCGAAGCCTCTGAAATTGAAGAAGGGTTTCATCCTGTGGCATTTAAGCGGCAGTTTGAAGTCTTTGCTATCACAACGAAGGGGTACCGTTGAGAAGAACATCTTTTGGCTACCCTACAGGGGCAAGCAGCCGAAATTCTTGGTATTTTCCCTACCGGAGGTCGGCTCACTGCTTAATAAAACAGTTGAAGGGGCGCCTGACATCGCCTAACGGGTCCAGAGAGATCCTACAGCAATTCGCCATGGAGATATAGTTTAATGAAAATGGCTTTGATGTGTTTATCGTCTTAATTTATTTCCGGAGAGACAGCCCACAAGTTTATCTGCGGCTGAGAGTGAAATACCATGGCGAAACCGTGACAATACCGACGCCCTTCGGTTGCCCTCCGCATTGAAGCAACAAAAATGACGTCCGGAAGAGCCATCCCGTTGACGGCTGCGAATGATAGGAACCGGCGCCAACAATAGCTTCTGAGGCGCTGAACTCGAGGAAAGCATGGACAACCAAGAGCAAAGTGCGAGCGATCAGAAAAACGGATAAGGGCAGACACGTCATCTCCTTACCCTCGCTTCATCTCGAAGCCCGGGCAGGAAGAAGCCCTCTTCCGAAAACCGAAACAAGAAAACTACTACAGCGTGAAGGTGGAATCGAAGAAGAGTGTTGCAACCTTGTGCCGGTCACAGCGCAACCTGCAGCAGTTTGGGATGAACACACCTCGAGTTGGGAATAACTGGAGGCGCGAGATATAGAATCTAGTGAACGACCTGCGTGGGCGGACGTCGCTCCCTGAGCCCGACCTACAAGAGCTATTGGGTCGAAGTGAGAAACTCTGGTGGTCAGAAAGGTGTGCTAAAGAGTGTGTCAAGAGTCCACAGACGGGAAAACCAAATAGCTACCATCCGACTTACCGTTTTAGAATTATACTGTTCGCGCGCGTGCGCGCACACTCACATACATACATACACTGACCTTTTTTCTAAAATTGTTTTTTATTGATCCAAGGATTTTAAAAACGTGTATTTGTGCGAAATCTCGCAATCGAATTTTTGGGTGGAATGCAATGCCTCCCCTAATTTTATGTTTATTACTTTCCCCACTAAAGGGTTTCCATGTGAACAAAACATGGTCATACAATTAACATTTTAAAAGTAATTCACAATGATAAAAATAAATGACATAACTAAGTATAGAAAACATATCAAATTAGTAACAATAAACTTCAAAACTAATACAAGTCTTGTCATAATAACACTACATTATTAGCTTCAAAAAATAAATGGTAACGAATATAGGTATCAACATTAAAATGAATACAAACAATTTGTGAGGATGTGAATAGAACCTCTGATTGTCATTATTGCTATTGTATGAAGCTGGCGTTTATCCAGACCCATAATCTATCCAAATTGGATGTAAGTTTTTGGGTATTATCCCTCTGGCCCATTATTATTAACACAGTGACGGCTATTTTTTTTTTTTAATGTTGTATTTGTCCTTTAAAAGGTAATGGCCTTTTTTTCTGTTCTACTTCTTCAGGTTGTTCATTGTGGGACTCAAAGCGAACAGTAGAGCAAGGATCACTCCGATACATAATATAGAGAAAAAAAACCGATACGTTCCGTTCACACGACCGACTTTCTCTAGATGTTCTCAAATATACGTTTCTTACAAAATATTATTATTTTATCTACGTCATACTGATCAAGATAAACATTACCAGAGTTGGTCTTATTACTTGCTTATTTTTAAATTCAAGGGAAATATGGGAATACACAGGCTAGGAGTAAAAAAAAGAGAGACGAAAAGAAAAGTCTACTTCCCGTTTGAGAAAAGTTTAGGTAGCTTAAAGCTGAAACCAATAATTCGGAATATCACAAAAACGGTTCCAAAAAAAAAAAAAAAAGTATGTGATAAAAATTGTGTGTTTTAACGAGATATATATTATTTGTGTAGTAGTATTTGTCTGTCGCTTACGGTCTCTGACACAGTAACTCTTTTATATCCGCGTAAACCATCGAAATTATGTAACAATAATATGTATAAATAAGATGTATTATGCAACGAACCTATAGTGATAATTATACTTAATTGGATAGCCTTTGTATATAGTAATGCAGTATTAATCATAGTAAGGGGAATAAGTTTTGCTTTAACTATTATTTTATTTGTGAATATTTGTATTTTGTTAGTATTTTACACGCTAAGATGACAAGGTATGAAACGTGGTTTTGACTGTAACACAGATTTCCGTTAGCAAGACACCTTGAACTATTGTTAGTGGAGCTTTCAAAAGGAAACATTCTAGAAAGGTTATTGCTCTGTCGTTTGTTTAACGTTGAGTGGCTTTAGGGAATAGAGGCATAAGTACTTGCAACCAATAGAAAGAAGGGACGCTATGCTTACAGAAGGATGTTTAAGTTTAAAATTCACAACCGTTTTGGGCAGTTCTACGCTAGATCCCAAGGGCGACACTATGTCGGTCGCTGGAGCAAAATCGCGCCACATTGCTCACCGCGGTTGAAACCAAGAAGTCGTGGTTTTGCGTTCCCCAGCTTTATAACCATCACCCACATGTTTGCATCACTTGGTTGTCAACGGTTAGGGCTTATACAGTGTAAAATTATAACATGCAATCTTCTTCAATAATACTTACGAACCAGTGATTATTGTTATGTTCTTACTACCTCTTGTATTTCCTTCTGTACCACGCCCTGTACCGAGGAATTCATGTTCGCCGATGAAGAAGAAAAACCTGAGCTAACACCGGAACAGCAAAGACAGACAAAAGGTAAGGAAATGTCACTAGGCTCCACCCTAACCGGACCAACTGACCCATACAATAACGCCGACGCTACTGTGTCCATTTACCATTTTAAATAATATTCGGGACCAAGTCGCACCCCATAACAGTTGCATCTCCTAGTTATACAAAAGTCATCCAGAATGAAGAGGTCTTCAGAGGTTTCTCCCAGAAAATTCAAGATATACATTTTGATTGTCATGAAAAATATCTCATTTTAATAAAAAAATCATTAGAAAATTAAAAATTTTCGAAAATGTGCCATGGAAAAGGTAGTTGGGAGTGGTGTCGACTTTTTTGAAAATCTTCATGTTGTTTCCTTGAAAGACACTAAACTTAAATCCAAGTTTGATATTTAGCCGAATTTTTGTTTTTGAGCTATGCTGCCCAGAGACGGTCAGATAGATAGACACACACACACACGAACATTGCCGCCCTCGCTTGGACTCGGTTCAGATTTACTTCCACTTGCAGATGAGACGAGATTTCTTGGGTTGATCTTCGATCGGAAACTTTGCTGGGCACCACATTTAGCACAGCTGAAAAAGCGCTATGTGATCGTTCTCTCATGTTTTACGGACAGTAAGTGGCAAATCTTGGAGAGCGGTTCGGACAGTGTTGCTGCATCTTTATCGTCTACTGGTTCGATCCAAGTTAGACTATGGATGCATCCATAATCATGGCATCTGTGTGGCTGTTGGAGTTTTTCCGACCAGCCCAGTTGTTAGCCTCTACGCCGAATCGGCACCCTGCGATGTTAACAGGATGCTTTGCTAGGTAATTATGGCTTGGGCTTCAGTGCATACCTTCGCATCCAGCGTATACCCCTTTTTTCTATACTTGGCTGTACGAAGGTTACCGAAACCTGTCAGTCAGGCCTGCAAGTTTTCGTTTCCGTGAGGTTCTTCGGAAACACGATATTGCGCTGTCTCGCATGTTCTCCAATGGGGAGAGGCTGTATTCACCTTGGTCACATGCTACAAACCCACGTCAATCTCGAAATGACTACTTGTGGGAAATTTGCTAAGCTTGTGTATAGTATCCATATTGCTTTTTATCCATATACATGTACAGTGGCTGTATACAGTGGTTATATATATAGCATCACGGCGCACTTACTTCCATTGGGACAGGTGTGGATGTGCCGTGATGTTGGATGTGCCTGTGTTACTGGCACCGGGCCTTATACTTTCGGTTTGCCTAATAGCACATCAATTTATACTACAGAGCTGTATACTATTTACCGAAGCATTCCGTATATTTGCCGTCGAAAACTCGATTACTGGCCTCAGTGCCCTTCAGAGCAATCGTGAGCTGTACAACTATACTATGGACAGCGTATTCAGGATACGCCCCACATTTTGCACGCGTCGGGTAAATGTGGACTGGTCATGTTAGTTCGCCGGGGAAGGAGCTGGCGGATTCAAAGACGGCAGCCGCGGAACCCAGTACTGCAATTCCTTGTGTTACACCTGCAGACCTTTGGCGTGTTGTGCAGAGAGCAGTACTTTCGTGTTGGCATACAGAGTGGTCGACTCTCCGTGGAAACAAAATTACGGAAGTGAAGGACCTACTTGTAAACTGGGTAACCTCTCGATTATCTCGCCGAGAGGAGGTGATATTGGCCCGTTTACGAATTGGCCTCTGTAGTTCTACGCACCCTTTTTACCAGAGAACCTCCTCCTATCTGTCCGCTTTGTGGAGCAACATTGTCGGTCCTACATGTGTTAATTGAGTGCGCTCCTCTTGCAGAGCCACGAGTCACTCTACAACATTTGTCTGGTAACCTCCCCGACGTCGTGGCGGATGATACTAGAGCTTTGTCTAAAGCTTCTAATTTTTATCCCACATACCACAAAGGATATAATTTTATTTTTATTTTATGTATCCGGAGTGATGTTCATTGAACGGTAGTAAAGTTTCGTTTCATTAATAGTTTTAGTTTTCCTTTCATACTGGATTTTATCTCCTGTTTTATGTGTTTTAATTATGGTTATTTTAGCTTGTGTTATCTCTTGTCTTCTACCCCAATGTATTATTTTAAGGGCGCTGATAACCTAGAAGTGGAGCGCCCTTAAACCCAAATCATCATCAGTATCAGCATTACACGAACATGTTTCTAAAAATGCTTTCTTGCTTTTTTTAATCACGGGGTCCAAAAACATGTATTTCCGATGAAATCTCTGTATCGAATTTTTGGGTGGAATATAATACCTTCTCTAGCCTCTATGTACATTGTAAATGCGTGCTAGAAAAAGAAATTAGGGCTCCTCATTATTTTGTAATTTCATAAACAAAACATCACAACTCTGCTTGTCCTCATGTGAGGAAATTTCTCTTCTAAATGGTAATTTTTGTGTCGCAGGATACTGTTGCCTAATGCTTATCATTGCTGCATACAAACTATGAGAAAGTGAATGCTTGGCTATGGTTCAGTAAGTTAGAACAGCGCCAGGAGCAAAACCTTTGAAAGGACGCCGATGATCCAATCATGCAAAGTTATTGTGCGCTTAAAGCAAAGTGGATATGTACTGAAGAGATAGCTGATAGCCTATCAACGTAATCTCGTTGTAATGGAGTGCGCTGTATCCTGTTAACGTCATGCCATATTACACATAGCTTTTCATGATTATATTGTGATAAACTCGCAACGCATCCGTCAATTGTCAAACGATTGACTACAATGTCGCTTAGTAAATGCGTTTCGTATTTGAATGTCGATGTTACTATCAGTTACGAATATGAATGTGCCAGCAGGACTATGTTACGAACTGTTTCATAGGTTAGTCGTGAGATGCTTGCTTACTGTGCGAGGGTTCACGAGTTCGATTCCCGAATGAACTTGGGAAGTTTTCTTTTAAACAACAAGATGTCTTGTTATGCCCAGGGTCTGCTGTGAGAATGTGAGTCTACTTATACTATTTGTATTATCAGGTTATAACTACTTTGTCAATAAACAAAATTTTAGCATTTCTTCTAGACAAAAACCTGGGAACAATTACCAGGTGGCCCAAATGCCCGATATTTGATTTCTGCTAATCCCTGCTGGCGTTAAGAGAGTTGCAGAACTGAACGGGGCTATACCAAGTTAAAACCGCTCAGTGGGGATCTGGTTGAACGACCTTCGTTTTACCCCTCTTGCTTATCAGCGAGGACGGTGATCGGGTCGCTTCACTGATCTGTTTTAACTTGAAATAGCTCCGTTGAGTTCTCTTTTAACGCAGGAAGGGATATCTGTATGCGTCAAATACGATGAAGTTAGGCCACCTGGCATGAAAAATTGATCTGCGAGTGTCATCCAGAAAGTAACAGACTATTTGGCATAACCAAATAATAACGAAAGTTATCAAAACAAAACTTTATTTACAAAGTTAGTACCTTACTCTATTTTTCAATGTAATCGTCATTGCTAACAAGGTATTTATTGCCATGTGGTACCTGTTTTCCAAAGCAGATGTACTCTTTCGCCGCTAAAGATCTGAGCAAAGATGTCACTGCCACTTTGAGGTCTTCATGGCTGGGAAATCCTTTCCATTCAAAAAGTCATGTACAGTGTCCAAAGTGAAACACTGTTTTTTCGTAATTCTTTTATCAATTGCTTTCAAGTCCTACATGATGATTGGTGAACTTCCACCCCGGCCGTTTTTGATCACACTGGTTCATCTTTGATTACTCGTAAAGTATGCGCCATTTCCTCATTGAAGACTCATTCATTGCATTATCACTACATACTTGCCATTTGCCTATAAAATTCGATTGGCCGAACATTTTGTACATTCAAAAAAAAAAAATATCTTGACAGAATGGAGATTGCGTTGACAAATCGATTAAGGCACTGTAAATTTGTAAATAAAGTTTTATATTGATAAGCTACGTTATTATTTAGTTAATGCCAAATCGGTTGCCACTTCCTGGATGGCCCTCGTACAATGAGCTAAAATATAGGGCAGAAATAGATGCCACAAACTTAACAAAAAATGTTCAAAACCTGATGTGTTCCATCCATATGACTTTTTCTACATCTCTGTAACAAATGAATGCTGTAAAACTTATTCTTATGTTGACTTCATAGTGATCGATATAAACACCAACAGAAATGGTATTATATTTACTTTCTTGTAAATAGAAAAGGAATAAGGCCAAAGCAATAGTCAAATTTTTTAAAATCTGGTTACCATATAGTTGAAATCCTTTCCCTTCCCGTATGAGAAAAGTTTGAATATTTAAAACTGAAACCAATAACAAGGAATGTATCAAAATGGTCAACTCCACGAAAAAAAAACTGTATATGAAATAAATTGTGTGTTTTAACGAGATCTATATTTTTTGTGTAGAAAGTCCCTGCCTATCCAGAGGCTACTCCTAGAAAATTCAAGATATACATTGTATTTGTCATGTAAATATCTATACCATACGCTGCTTTAACCAAAATCGTTGGTCTTTTTGAGAAATTCAAAATTTTCAAATTTTTTTCCACGTAAAGGATAGTTTTTTCCTCAAAATCTTTGTTTTGCACCCTTGAAAGATAACTCTTATTTTATACAGGGGACCGTAAAACGTGTATTTCTGGTGAAATTTCTGTATTGAATTTTTGGGTGGAATGCTATGTACTATGTAGAGAAAGTAAAAAGCAAATTGACAAAACTGCCGGTTGCTGCTGTTCTTAATAGTCTGTAATATCAGTAAAACATTTTATATTATGGTAGTCCCGTAATTCATACAGAAATTGCTTATCTACATGGTAATAAGCAAGATACAGGCTTCGTTCTGAGCTCATCATGTGCACTACTGTTTCTTTCACAGACCTCATTCAGTCAAAAACCAAAAACCTCTTTTTATAGCAAATAGTGTGTGGAACCTTTGAGACTTTATCTTCCCGCTTCGGGCTCTACAGTCATTTAAAGAACGATTAATAGACCTTTTTCCTAGCACTCTATTTTATAAAACAGCGTTTTTTTTAAACTACGTTTTTACACTTGCAAAATGTTCCACTGGTCTCAGTTATTATAAATAGAATTAAAACTTCTCCGAATGTATAGAAGCATCCATGTGCAGAAGTATATAATCTTTCATATATTCCGCAATTTTAAAAAGTGTAATAACTAAGTTAAAAATGCATCGAAATAAAAAATGAGGTTTAAGCTTCATCTCTTTTTATGTCTTTGATGACACGTTGAATTTCTTCCTAAAATTGGAGAACTATTCACGTAGACCTTGGACACGTATAACCCCATAAAAAGAAGCCACATGGAGTAAGATCACAAGATCTTGGAGGCCATTCCAAGTCACCACGAAGTGAATTCACAGACTGGGGGAATTTTATGGATGCAATGGGCCCGGTTTCCTCGAAATTCTTTATAAACCTCAGAACTGTTGATTCTCTAGGAGCATTATTACGTCCAAAGATCCGGCGAAGTCTATGACCAGTCTCTGCATAGCATTCGCCTGTCCTGCAATGGGTTGTCATAATGATAACACGTTCCTCCTTCATGAACTGCTCCATGTCAACTAAGATCCTAAAATACACAAATAACATTTGCTCAAGTTATCCGAACGACATTCGATGTTAACAAATACAGTGCTATAAACTTAAAACAATAGTTTACCACTCAATTTAAACATTGCGTAATATATGAAAGTCGCACGCACAGTCGCCCTCCGTGGTGTAATGGTTACCGTGCTAACTTCATATACCCAAGGTCGCGGGTTCAAACTGGCCGAGAACGATGAATTTTTTCCCGCGTAAAAATCCTTAGTGTGACACCCTTCAGAAGCAAAGTAAAACCGTTGGTCCCGTGTCGTAGATTTACGGCATGTAAAAAAGCTCAAGCCTGATAAAGAGGCCTCTGAGCAAAATTAAGCTATTTTTAATGCCCAAGATAGAATGGGACGCTGAGAACCACAGCAGTTAAAGAGCAACCATAAATTAAAAATCTGATGTGTTACACTCACATGACTTTCTCCATATCCCTGCAACAAATAATTCTTAAAAAGCTTATACTTCTATTTACTTTATGCTAATCAGAAAAAATTAGCAGAAATAGTCTAATTACTCGCTTCCTTGTAAGTAGAAGCAAAATAAGGGACAACCGTAGGTTAAAGTGATAGTCAAAAGCTGGTTGCTATGTCAATGAAGTTCCTTTGTTTATATGGATAGGAGTTGACAAGTTCCTGTATGAGAAAAGTATACGTTTTTCATAGCAGAAACCAAAAAAAAAAAAAAAAAAAAAAAAGGAATGTCACAAAAACGAGGAACTCCACGAAAAAAATGTATATAACATAAATTGTGTGTTTTAATGTGCTCTACATTTTTTGTGTAGTAAGTTTTTGTCCATCTCTTACGGTTTAGCAGTTATTCAAAATTTAGTAAAATTCATCCAGAATAAACTACTCTTCAGAGGCTATTCCCAGAAAATTCAAGATATACATTTTATTTTTCAAATAAATATGTTTAATATACCACATTTTAATCAAAATCGTTCGAGCCATTTTTGAGAAAATCAAAATTTTCGAAAAAAGTTCCATGTAAAGGGTAGTTGGGGGTGGGGGGATTTTTCTCAAAATCTTCGTGTCGCATCCCTGGAACATACTAAACTTAAATACCAAGTTTGGTATTTTACCGACTTTTCGTTTTTGAGTTATCGTGTTCACAGACACACACACACACACACACACACACACGGACCGTTTTGTGAAAATGCTTTTTTTGGATATTGGGGACCTTAAAACATATTTCCGGTGAAATCTCGGTATCGAATTTTTGGGTGGAGTGCAATATTTTCTCTATACTCTATGTACATAGTGCGTATGGAGAAAGTAAAAAACGCCATTTCACACACATACCTTTTTTTTTAAAAAAAAAACATTTTAGGGCCTAAAATATGTATTTCTAATAAAATCTTGATTTAGAATTCTTAGGTAGAATACAATACTTCCTCTACTTACTGCATATATGCAGTAGAGACAAGAAATATATGGAAATAAATCTATAAAATTATTATATAAAATGAGGGAAAGAATGAAAATGAAAATAAATGATTGAATATAATTTTTTTTATGTGGCTGCAGAAAGGCACTGGAATGTAACTTATTTGTTTTTTACTTTCTCTAGCATGTATGTGTACAATGTACATAGTATATAGAGAAGGTATTTATTCCATCCAAATATTTGATACCTATATTTCACTGGAAATACATTATTTGATACCCCTTAAACCAACAAAAGCCTTTTTCCTTTCTCTATACGCACTATGTACATAGTGAAAAGAGAAGGTATTGCACTCTACCCAAAAATTCGATACCGAGATTTCACCGGAAATATATGTTTTAGGGTCCCCAATATCCAAAAAAAGCATTTTCATAAAAAGGTACGTGTGTGTGTCCGTGTGTCTGTGAACACGATAACTCAAAAACGAAAAGTCGGTAAAATACCAAACTTGGTATTTAAGTTTAGTATCTTCCAGGAATGCGACACGAAGATTTTGAGAAGAATCTCCCCACCCCCAACTACCCTTTACATGGAACTTTTTTCGAAAATTTTGATTTTCTCAAAAATGGCTCTAACGATTTTGATTAAAATTTCGTATATTAAAGATATTTACCTGATAAATAAAATGTATATTTGAATTTTCTGGGAATAGTCCTTGCGGAGTTCTTTATTCTGGATGAATTTTACTGAATTTTGAATAAATGCTAAACCGTAAGAGATGGACAAAAACTTACTAGAGCACGTTGAAACACACAATTTATGTTATATACATTTTTTTCGTGGAGTTCATCGTTTTTGAGACATTCCTTGATTCTGGTTTCTGTTTTGAAAAACTTATACTTTTCTCATACAGGAATTTGTCAACTCCTGTCCATACAAAAAAAAAAGGAACTTCAGTCATTTAGTAACCAGCTTTTGACTATCACTTTAATCTATGGTAGTCCCTTATTTCGCTTCTACTTACAAGGAAGCAAGTAGTAAGACTATTTCTGCCATTTTTTTTTTTTTTTTTTTTTTTTTTTTTTTGTGTGGACATTTCCAAAATATTTCTTGTTATTGGTTTTAATTTTAAACTACTTAAATTTTGCTCAAGCAGGATATTATCTTTCCTTTTGTTTTACCTCTGGCCTTGCAAAGAGAACTGAATTTTAATGACAAATGTATAGCGATAGCTTTTAAAAGATTTAACTATTGCATTAGCCTAGAGTATTCCCTTTCTTCCCTTCTACTTGCAAAAAAGCAAGTAATAACACCAATTTTGCTAATGTTTCTCTCAATTAGCATGCTGTAGATAAAATAATAATATTTTATAAGAAAAGTGTGTTTGTCAAACAGTTAGAGAAAGTCAATTGAATGGAGCACATCAAATTCTATGTACTTATTTTCTCTGTTCTCACTGTAGTTCTTCATAAACACTTATTCCTTCTTAGACAATAGCATCAACTACAAGTGAAAAGTGTGTTTGTCAAACAGTTAGAGAAAGTCAATTGAATGGAGCACATCAAATTCTATGTACTTATTTTCTCTGTTCTCACTGTAGTTCTTCATAAACTCTTATTCCTTCTTAGACAATAGCATCAACTACAAGTGAACACATCTGACATTTAAGCTAATATATCCAATTTCAGCCTTGTTTCACTGTTATTTTATAGCAGTGAGTATTATTAAGGAATGAATAATTAAGACATGTGAATTTCTATTCTATTGTTCAACTTCAATCCCTGTACATAAGTCTCACTTCTTCTTACAGGACATGCACATATCACTGATTTCAATATAGCAACAGTGCTGGAAAATGGACAGCTTGCAACATCCATGTCAGGAACCAAACCATATATGGGTAATGTTATCAACTTCCTTAGCATTTATAAAAACAATTATTTTAAAATGTGTTATCCTATCCTACAGACTTCATGTTTAAGTTTCACGTATCCTAGGAAACAACAAAAATTAGTCTTTATTTCATCGTGAAATAAAGTAAGTGCTATATTTCATTGAAAATTATTTTAACTCCTTTGGCAGCTCCCCATTCTTTAAATAATAAAAATTCCTTGTCATATAAGTCTTTCGACTTGCCAGGTAACAAAATAAGTACAGCTTTTTTAGCATAATCTAAAACTTCTTCAGGAATATCCATTTGCATTCATTTATTGATTTATTTAGTGCAGTTTAAACAACCAGAACTGAAACCGTTTATTCCGGCAGGGTTATGCAGCAATGAACAAACAAAGCACTAACTATGTCTGATTAAAATTAAATTCCTCATAATAAGGACTCTAATAATATTAATAAATATAAGAATATTTCAGTTAATACTAGGGTAGGATAAATATGTAGTATATTACACGTGGCTTATTAGACTATTATTTGCTCATGAGAAATTAGAATCATTTGTGCTTACATGCTCATGTACTAAACAACCCACTCATTAATAATAGTATATTTAAGCCACTTATAATATAAATAACTATTGTTTTATTTCTTTTGCTAATTGCACTGCTAGCCTACTCTTCCAGTCTTCCTGGTTTTCCAGATTCTACTGTTTATAGACTGATTTTCACTGTCACAAATGAATAATGTCTCTATTTTATGGCACTCTGTAATAATTGTTTCAATAATAAAACAGTTCTCTGTAAATTTACATAAAAAAGAGAAAACTTAATAGTAATATCATACAATTGTTTGTTACAGCTCCAGAGATATTTGAATGTGCAGCAGACGAATGTGTTGGTTATGGTTTTCCTGTGGACTGGTGGTCCTTAGGAGTAGTAGCATATGAAATGTTTTATGGTGTGCGGCCATTTGACATCCACTCTGCCACATCTGTCAGTGAAGTCAGAGCCATGTTTGCAACAGGCCCTGCATACACTCAGTCTTACAGAGTCAGCCAAGGATTTATTGATCTTCTGGACAGAGTATTTATCTCATGATTACTGTTTTCATTCACATAATATTATACATTTTAAACAAAGTCTGGACAAGTATTCAAAATCAACTGAAGCATATTCACAATCACGAATTATGTAAACAAGGCTTTATTGATACTTTGTATAGGGTTCACAGCAGCTTTTAGTTATCATTGCACAATTGAACATCTATTAGCATAACTCTTAATGATTTCTTCTCATGTGCCTGCCAGTATTAATTTCCAAGCTTTCATCGACGTACTCTGTCACCATCATCAGGGAACTGGAGGCAAATTGCTCTGGCAGAATTTATATCTGGAGGGGAAGGCTAAGGACTGCCTCGCATGCTGTCATTTGTTGGACCTGGCCAATGGGGGTTGAGGAGGATGGGGTAAGCAGTTATAAATTCGCTTATTTGCAGATCTTTGTCTTTATTAAAAGTATTCTTGTTTGTTTTTATGAATATTGCTGTTTTTATCAATCTGTCATGATATCTGGTAGATTTTTCTATTATTTTGGTAAAATTTATCTTCTGGCCAGTATCATAAGTATGTTGTGTGAATGTGGAAAAATTTATATGAGCCAGATGGGGAGGACTTTGGAAAAGCGCATCAAAGAACACCAACTTTGCATCAGGTTGGACTACCCAGAAAAACCTGCAGGGGCAAAACATACTTACAATACTGACCATAAGATAAATTTTTCATCCACCAAAATAATAGAAAAATTAACCGGATATCATGACAGACTGATAAAAGAAGCAATATACATAAAAACAAATATGAATAATTTTAACAAAGATGAAGGTCTGCAAATAAGCAGAACATATAGTCCATGACTGCTTGCCTCAACCTCCTCAACATAATGCCAGTGCTGACCAATGACAACGCACAAGGCAGTCCTTCAGCCTTCCCCTCCAGGTATAAATTCTACCACCAGAACAACTTGTCTCCAGTTTGATGATGGCGACAGAGTATGTTGTTGAAAGCTTGAAAATTAAAATCAAAACTTACCTGACTGACATTCCAAGAAGAAATCATTAATTACTAGCATCGGGAAAGTTTCAAATTCTTGATTAGCATAACTCTTGTTTTTTCATCTGTTCACATGGAATAACTCACAAACCGTTGCATTTGTGGAGTTTAATTATATAGTGACAAGGTTTTGAAAAAATGCCTCAAAATATTTCAAATTTACTGAAATTGTACTAGTTAAGGATAATTTGCTTAGAGAGCATCTTGAAAATATATATTAACCATAAGCAAATTGCTGCGCACGAACGCATGCACGCGCACACGCACACATATTCAGGCATGTATTTAGTCTTGCTTTAAATCCTGATATTTTTAATCTGTACCTACATAATTTAATATAACATAGTGTTTTTAGATAATGAATGAGTAAAGGAAAATTACTACATTCAAAATAAAATCTGATGTGTTTCATTCACATGATTTTCTCTAGCTGTTTTGCAAACAAACTTTTCTTACAAAAGATTATTCTTTTATCTACATCCTGCTAATTGAGATAAACAATAGCAGAACTGGTCTTATTACTTGCTTCATTGTAGATAGAAGAGAAATAAGGGAATGCACCAGGCTAAAGTGATAGTCAAAACCTTTAAAAGCTGGTCGCTATACGAAACATTTGAAATTCCATTCTCTTTGTGAGCAATAAACAAAAAGGAGCAATAAGAAGATGACACCTGAGTGAGAAAAGTTAAGTAGCTTAAAATTGAAATCAATAATACAGAATACCTCTGAAATGCTTAACTGTACAAAACAAAATGTAAATAACATAATATAGTGTTGTTTAATGAGATCTACATTTGTGTGTAGTAAGTTTTTGTCTATCTTTTACAGTTTACCAGATATATTAAAGTTATACAAAAATCATCCAGAATGAAGAGATCTTCAGAGGCTATTCCAAGAAAATTCAGAATATACATTGTGTTTGTTATAAAAATGTCTTAAACATATAGCATGTTAATCAAAATTGTTAGTCATTTTTGAGAAAATCAAAATTTTCGAAAAATGTTCTATGTAAAGGGTAGTCGGGATAGAGGGATTTTCTTGAAAATCTTTGTATCATATTCTTGCAAGATACTGAACTTAAATACTAAGTTTGGTGCTTAACTGACTTTTTGTTTTTGAACTATACTACCCACCCCACACACACGCATGCATGCACGCGACATATTTTTGTGTTTTATCATGTTCTACATTTTTTGTAAAGTAAGTTTTTGTCTATCTCTTACAATTTACCAGTTGTACATACAGAATAAAGAGGTCTTTAGAAGCTATTCCCAGAAAATTCTAGATATAAATTGTCATGTAAATATCTTAAATATAAGAGAGTTTTAATCAAAATTATTAGAGCCAATTTTGAAAAAATTAAAATTTTCGTAATTTTTTCCATGTACAGGGTAATTTGGGATGGGGGAATTTTATTGAAAATCTTCATGACACATCCTTGGAAGATACCAAACTTAAATACCAATGGACCTTTATCCAAAAATGCTTTTTTTTTTTGTATTCAGGGGGACCCAAAACCTGTATTTCTGGTGAAATCTCGGTATCAAATTTTTGGGTGGAGTGCAACACCTTCTCTATATACTATGTACATAGTACATGTAGAGAAAATAAAAATAAAATGTACTACACAGAAAATGTTGATCTGATCAAAACACAGAATTTATGTCCTTTACATTTTTGTTGTGGAGGTAACAGTTTCCAAGATATTCCAGGTTTCAGCTGTGAGTACTTAAACTTTTCTCAGACAGGAAGTGTCCATTTTTCTTTTGCTCTACTCCTGGCCAAGCAAAGAAGCGATTTGCAATGACAATCAAATAACCACAGCTTTTAAAACATTTTACTACTATCGGTTTAATCTAGTGTATTCCCTTATTTTCTTTCTACTTGTAAGGAACTCAGTAGTAAGAACATTCTACTATGATTATCTCGATTAGCAAGGTGCAGAAAGAAGAATAATCTTATGTAAGAAGTTTTTAGAAGAGCTAGAGAAAGTCATGTGAGTGTAACACATCAGATTTTTTTTTTTGTGGAGTTGATCGTTTTTAAGATATTCCTTGTTTTTAGTTTCAGCTTTGAAAAACTTATGCTTTTCTCATACGGGAAATAGTCAACTCCTGTCCATACAAACAAAGGAACTTCAGTCACATAGCAACCAGCTTTTGACTATCGATTTAACCTATGGTACTCCCTTATTTCGCTTCTACTTACAAGGAAGCAAGTAATAAGACTATTTCTGCTAATGTTTTTGTAATTAGCAGGGAGTAAATAGAAGTCTAAGCTTTTTAATAATAGTTTCTTGCAGAGATCTAGAGAAAGTCATGTGAATGAAACATGTCAGATTTTTGTATATCTATCTGCAGATATTAGCAGACTATTTAAAAGAACATACCACTAGTTGTTGTAAGAAAGATTTTGTTTTGCTCACTATCAATGCTGTGCCTATAGATTCAGTTGTAGTACTCCTCCTTTACTTTAAAAGATAGAAGCAGTCAATCAATATGACACACTAGCAAAGATAGTTCACTTAGTTTAGAAACGTTTGTAAATTTATCTCCCATTAACAAAAATATCTATGATGGGGAATTATTTCATCTTGACATCTAGAATCTTATTACTGTAACTTAATAATTCTAAAGCAGTATATATGAATCTTTCACTCTGAAATGTAAACATATTTTTCAAAGTTGTTGTTGCTTTTTAATAGTACCTTAGCAATTAGAATTTCATGTTTTGTTTTGTGGGAGATATCTCCCTTTCTAAGAAAATACATTCACTTCAAAGGTCTCCTATTCAAAGATAAGTTTGACTCCTTTAGTCATTGTGTGATGATTACCACTCCCTCACAGAATAGATGATTATGATGATGATGATGATGATGATGATTATGATGGTGATGACAATATTACTTATTGCCCATAGACTAATTACAAGTTTCAAGGATTTCCAAAGTGAATGGAACAAAATATGATATTTACAATCTTTGTCAGTAGATGAACAAAAAAACAAGATGTCTAAGAACAGTATGTAATGAAATACAGTGATTGACTAATGATGATGATGATGATGATAATAATTTTATTTATTCAATAAATCTTATGTACATTGTATAGTTGACATTGTATAGGTCATTTGTTACTTAACACAAATAATATGCGCTATTTACAATTCATCTAAATTATACAGACACTTATTAATGAGATATTCTTTCAGCTTATGTTAGAATTGCATTTTTTGGTTGTTGACTAAATTTTTTAGTGCTACTGGTAACCGACTGAATAAAATTGCCCCTCTTGTACCAACATCCCTTTCATTGAAACTTCTTATTTGTGTGTCTAAAGAGATTGCGGTTGTTTCTTGTATACCTAATGATTGTGCACTTGATTGTTTCTTATTAATGGTTGCTTATCTGTTATATAAAGTATAGTTCTATAAACATACAGAGAATAAATAGCTTATTGTTGATGGCTCCTGTGATTTCATCTTATACATCAATCTAGTGCTTTTCTTTTGCAAAATAATAAGCTTTCTCATCTTCATTTTAGTGGCACTCCCCCATATTTCTACACCATATGCTAGGTGAGAATAGGTGCATCCAAAGTATATTAATTTTAAAATTTGAACAGCATCATAATTTTGGAAGTACCCCAGTAAATACATATTATGTACAGGGTATTTGAAAGGTAGTTTTAATGTTCTTCTTAAAACTCATGCTACTACTTTTACTGTTTCTCCATTTGGCAGGAAATTTTATATGTAAGATATTACTGCCATGATGAATCATTATCTTCCATGGTAAAATAATAGCAAATAATATTGTTTATTTTAGCTGCTCTGTATACGACCAGGAGGAAGGATCAGTTGCTTACAGGAACTGCAGAAAGTTCCTTACCTTTCAAGTATAAATTTTGAGGCTGTTCTCAGTAAGCAGATAAAGCCTTCCTTCACACCTCCAGTAAGTATAGCTCTCCAATATATTCCTTCATTAATCTGATTACTTCTCCTGATCCATATATGTATGTAAATACTTCCCTCTTCAAGTATTATAATGTTCACAGTTATATCAAGTTATACCACATGTTCTAAATGCTTTTTTTGGAAACAGAGAGCATAGTGCTTTATGAAGATACCTACTGGAAAGTAATAAATAAAAATGATAACAGATAATCAAATAATAACTAGTATTATATTCTAGGTTCCTGTGTCAATAATTGGTGCACCAGTACACTGCTAACATCCTTGCTCAAGATAGTCAGTGTATCTGTATACATGCAACACACAAGTGCAGTCATAAGAAAGGAAAAATCATCTTTATATATTTTTGTGTATTGCAAAATTCACTAATTATGTTTATTAGTTGAAAAAAAGAATATTATTATGATGATGATGATGATGATGATGATATGATGATGAAAATGATGATGATGATGATGATGATGATGATGATGATGATGATGATGATGATGATGATGATGATGATGATGATGATGATGATGATGATGTATAAAAATTGTTTAACATTCTACTTGCTGGGCTACATTAACTTCAGTCACCAAAGCAAAAGACATAGGTAACAACACTGTTCACATGAACATTTGACACTCTGAAAGAAGCAGAATGAGGGGATGAATGTTAAGGCATAAACACAACTGTAGGTAAGAGAAAGTATTATATTCCACCCAAAAATTTGATTGAGATTTCATCAGAAATACATGTTTTGAGGACCCTGAATCCCAAAGGGGGCATTTTCTAGAAAAAGTGTGCTTGTGCATGTGAGAGAACAGTATAACTCAGAACGGAAAGACGGATAAATACTAACTTTGGTAAGTTCAGTAATTTCAATAAAATCCCCCACCACAAATTACCCTTTGCATGAAAAATGTTTAATATTTTTATTTTCTCAAAAATAGCATTAATGATTTAGATTAAAATACCAAATACTTGAGATATTTACATGATAAATAAAAATTAACCATATTAACCATATCCAAATTTTAATGGCAAAAAATCCAGTTGTGACAGTTTATTCTCTTGGCTTATACCTTTGCTATTAAAATCTGTACTGATTTGCAGCTGTACAACTAGCATATAAACCAAAGCTGCTGGAATTTCATTGTGGAACATAGCCAACTTTTAGAAGTAATATGATGTCAACATTTGTGTATATTTTTTTATTTTGGAAGTTGATTACAGTGTTGTTGAGATCGAATTAATTGTGTATATGTTCTATCAAATGTATTGGATGACAGCATCCATGATGTGTCTATGTGGACTGAAGGAAATGGTGAGAAAGTGATGCAATGAACACTGGTAGTAATGACAAAGAATATAGCAATGTTTTCAGAACCAATGTGATATACCAAATGATCGGAAAAATGTTTATATATCAACATGTAAGTACAAGAAAACAAATGTTTAAATGCATTTGTCTTGCCTAACTCTATATGTAGATTATTTTTGTGCTCAAATTTTAAGGGTGCAGCTTATATGCTAGAATGATGATTTTTAGATAAATATGATTAAATATTGAATTTTCTGGAAATATTCTGTGTAGTCCTCTTTATTCAGAATGAATTTTGTACAACTTGTAAACCACAAGAGATAGATAAATGTGTACTGTACAGAAAATGTAGATTTTTTTAAAACATTCAATTCACTCTAATACATATTTATGGCATCAACTATTTATTTCCTATATATTACATATTACTTTATTGGTTTCAATTTTTCAATACTTTTTCATTTTTTACAGGGCTATCACTAGTCATTTGTTTCTCATGATGAGAACTTATGGAATTTCAAGATTAATATATGGCAACAAGTTTTTAAACATTTCAATTCATTTCAATTGATTCATCCTGTCTCTCTTGTATAAGATAATGGATGTGTCAATACAATATTTACAAAGGAAAAGTAACAAAGTAACTGCAGAAAATACAACATTTACAAAATAAAATACAACAAAGTATTTTTAGAAGAGATATATAACATTTATAAAATAAAATGTAATAATAAATCTGATAATGAAACTAACTTACTAAAAGCTCTTGTATAGCCTAAAAACATTTTCCATATAATACTTTGTGAAACTGTTTTTTAAATCCCGGGATTATGTCTAGTTCTTTTAAATACAATGGCAACTTACCATATATTACAGTGAGGTGTTATGGCTAATTGTTGATAGATTTGAATTTCCTCTTGTATCATGTTGATGAGTCCTTGTGTGAGTGTCTTAAAGTTAGTTATATTAGCTTTAACACATAAAAGAACATTATATATAAACAAATATGGAAGAATTGCATTTTGAATATTTTTTCTGATTTCCTTGAACTTACCCAGAAAATGATGCCACATAGCTTTATTTATAATTAGTCTATTTTGAGCAAACCATGACAAGATTGCTTCTTTATTTCATTCAGATTTCGAGTGATGTGATCTTCATTATTTCCAGTAATGAATATATTTGTGTCATCTGCAAAGATTTAGTATCACTATTGCCATGGTTAGTTATCACATAACTAATATGTAATGAACATATTGTGACTATGTCCTGCGGCTGTAATTGCTGAATGTGTGTGCTTTGTAAGTCATAGTTGACTGTTGGCATCCATTGATACACCTGCATTAGAACATGTGAGCCAGCAGCAAGTTCTTTTCACATTGAATTTGTAATGTGGACATGCGTCCTATCAGAAGGTTCTTTGATGACAAATCCAGGCATTGTTACACCTGAATGAGTTTGTGACACCTACAATGGTTTGTATGTGCAACTACTTCTGGAAATTTCCTGCCACATTGACATTCTTATTACATCATCCATGCTTACCCTTTTCTACTATATACAAATAATATACAGGGCAGGAATAAAAAGGGGAACAAGCCTATGCCCAGAGTTCAGTTTCAATTGGGAGTGTGTTATAGAAGCAGCAGTTGACTGAGTTTGGACAGGAAATTTGTAGCGAACAGTAGTAATCGTCATCACAGAGAATGTTGAAAGCAAGCTATATGGAAGATTTGTTACAAAAGGATTAAAAAAAGACATTTATTACAAACAGATTCTGATTCTAATCAGTTTGTGGAAGAATCAGGGAGCTGTTTGTGCAGAAATAAAATAGAGTTTTTGTTACAATATTTATTCAAACATAATATATCATATTATACATTTTTAATATTTTATTACATTCATTCTCAAAATTTTCACCTCACAGCAATGGTTACAAAAATGCCCTGTTTGTAGATGGAAAATATTTCACAACTTGTGCAAACTGAAAATATAATCTTATCAGCCTATAAGCCTTGAAAATGTTCCTCCTGTTCAACAAAGTCATATACAAGTATTAGTATTATAAATTCAATTTTCATTTATAATAATTAACTTATAATTGTTTTATTATATATCTTAATAATTCAAGGTATGCAACTGTTTTTTTTATTATTATTATTGTTGTTGTAACAGTGCCTTGTGTGGCCGTTCTTACGTTTACCTTGGTATGTACTGTGGTGGAGCTGGAGATCTTGGAATGAAGTAAACACAGCTGGTACCTAACTGGAAACCTTGAAACATAACACATCTGGCATGTCCAGGTTAAGGAGCAATGAGTCAGCCTTCACTGGAGTATTGGCACACAGTGGCATGAGAAAGCTGTCAACTGAGTAGGCATCGAAGCATCAAGTGAATTGTTTGCAGCAGATTTAAAGATTTAAACATTTACAGGGTTATTCAAAAATACCTTTACAAAGTTTAGCGACAGGTTCCGCACATCAAAACAAGAAAAAATATTCATGTAAAAATATGTCACAAAACCCTTCATTCTCGATTTATTGAGGTGCAAAATGCTATCAATCAAAACATTTTAAAGTGACACTTTATTCTGTTTTTTACACTGTCAGCTTGTTAGGAAGTGTTCAACACAAACACCATTTATAGAAAATGATCCAAATGTCCTCCTCTTGCATCTAGACATGCATACACTCATCGAAGCATGGAATGTCAAATACTCCCAGTAGGTGTCGTATGATTTTGCAGGCTTACATGATACGTAGATTAGGAGTTACTTCATCTGGGATGTCTGTTGCATAAACCAATGCTTTAAAGTGCTCCCAAAAGATAAAAATCCAAAGGATTGTGTCACCCTCCGTGGTGTAATGGTTACCATGCTAACTTCATATACTCAAGGTTGCGGGTTCAAACTCGGCGGAGGACGATGGATTTTTTCGGGTGTAAAAATCCTTAGCATGGCTTCCTTCGGAAGGGAAGTAAAGTTGTTGGTCCCGTGTCACAGATTTATGGCATGTAAAAGAACCTCAAGCCTGATAGAGAGGCCTCTGAGCAAAATTAAGCGGTCTTTCACACCTAATTTAGAATGGGACACTAAGGACCTTAGTAGTTAAAGAGCGTCCATAAATAACTCGCCATTTATTTATTTTCCAAAGGATTGAGATCCGGGGAATGTGCAGACCATGAAACTGGTCCCCCTCTATTTATCCATCTGTCATGCTAGATACTAGCCTGTGCATCTCGAACAATGAGACTAAAATGTGCTAGAGTATCATGCATAAACCACATGTTTCTTTTTATTTAAAGAGGCACATTTTCTAATAAGTCTGGGAGAGTGTGCTGAATGAAGTCCACTTGTAAGGCATGCTGGGAGAATGCATTACACTTCTGATAAATAACAAATGTTAACAATCAGCCATGGCAACACATGGCCAACTCCGCAGGGTAAAATGGGTCAAAGCCTACTATGAACAAGTGTATAAATAATTGAAGTTGATAGGTTGGACCCGGAAAGCTGTTGAAGGTGACTTCATTAATAAATTGATAATGTGAAAACGAAGTGATTTAGAGCATATGTTTTTATGAACCGGTTTTGATGTCAGGAATCCAACCCCAAACATTATAAAACTATTTTTGAATCACCGTGTATATCTGTAATCTATTTTTCAGTCAATAAAGACATTGGTAACATCCGTTTCAGAAGTGGGATTTTTATGCCAAGATGGAGGAAATGTTGAAAAGTTTGTTGGTTAAAATGAAGAAAATGGAATCCTGCATAGAGAAGATGGAAGAGACTAAATGGAAACCACAGTGAAGAAGATGGAGGAGAAGATGGAATCCTGTATAGAGGCCTCCAGGTACGGGCAGCAGAAGTACTGAATGCGATCTCGACGTCTGTGAAGTTCGGAGGGATCTGGGAGACCGTAAAGAACTGCGTTGGGAACCATCGCCTATCGCAGTCAACTTAACGCGAGCCTTAGTAATCTAACAGCTGGTCAATAAACTCCTGGTGAACCTACCACCTTGTTACATGCCCTAGGAAGCTGCCTACTCCTTCGTCGACAGATTGCTTGATACTGAGATACAAAACCGTCTGATACGACTCTTAAGACGATTCACGAGGCGTTAACGGCAGCATCGAGAATGGAGGTGGCCAGGGTTATAGCAGTCCCTATCTGGAAGATAAGGATATTTGGTACTCTACTAAAGCGAGGACAGAGTCTTCTCCCAGGGAGTCGCCGAAGATCTTTTAGTGGTTTGTGTTGGGGTGTGGCCAACCCGGTCATATAGCACTGTCCACGCCAAGACGATGATCAGGCAGGCCTGTGGAGGGAGCAGCCAGCGGCTGTCCCAACCGAGAAGATCAGTAGTACTAGGTGCTATCTAGAAAGAGTATCAACCCAAGGTTGACAACGACCTTCTAGGGGTCTCTGCTGGGGATATGGCCGACTCGAACACCTGGTGAAGGACTGTACGCAATCGAGACGAGAGCGTCAGACAGTATGTGTAGGGGATGCGGGCGCCCAGGGCACTTAGTGAAACGCTATCCGCAATCTAGTCGACTGGCAGGCGGGACAAGAATAAGACCCGACGTGGCGAGGGGCACACCGGGGTCCTCACCGCCGTCTCCTAGCTTGACGCTGTGTGCCTTAAGCAGAGGAAGGAAGACAGTCTCATATGCCGGATAATAGTGGACACCTGTGCAGCCGTGCCCATAATCCGACCAGACGTAGCGAAGGACTTGCCGACAAAGGAACAGAATCGGCTCTATTAGATAGTGACGCATTGAGCGAAACTTTGCCATTGGAGGGTGTCTTGCTGAAGTTGGCCTTTGAACGTCATAAGTCTGTGGATGTTCGTCACGCGGGTGGCTAAAGAGGTGATGTTGGAATGCTATCAGGGGCTACGATACGCCGTCAACATCGGCAGGAGGGGCCTAAGACTCAGCGAAGACTAGGTGCTCTGGAGTTCCGACGGATAACCTGAATCCGCAAGATGATCCTAGGAGGTCGTACTAAAAGGTGCGGTTGCCGCTAGGGCGCGTCTGATAGATCGGCTATTAAAGGACCTCTTGAACTGTCCTATTCGTCAGGGTGCATATTTGTCTTGGTATGTACTGCAGCAGAGCTGGAGACCTTGGAGTGCAATAAACACAGGAATGAGCAGGTAACCAGAAACCTTGGAACACAGCACATCTGGCACATGCCAGAAACTTCAGTGTCCACAAACTTCTGGCAAGTTCTGTGATGTCATTTACAGCTATAAAAGGAAGGAAGAGTTGCAATTCGGATTAAGGAGTCATGAGTCAATCTTCACTGGAGTGTTAGCGTGCAGTGGCGTGAGAAAGCCCTTAATTGTCTATGCATTGAAGTGACAAGTGTATTGTTTGCAGCAGTGAATTAAACATCTGTAACCAATTTTTGACTCAATAAAGACATTTGTTACATAATTATTGTTATTGTCATTATCTTTTAAATTTTCAATATGAAATATATTTCTTTCTTCTTCTTTTTTTTATGATTTCAAATTTGGTTATTTATGTGATTTATATAACATTTTATGTGAATGTTAGATATGCAAAGTATAACACTGTAACATAGAACACAGCACCTTTTATATTCTTTGTTGTTTTAGAGGGACCATCTTAACTGTGATCCTACATTTGAACTTGAAGAAATGATTGTTGAAACTCGTCCACTTCATAAAAAGAAGAAACGCTTAGCGAAGCAGCGCTCACTTCGAGAAGTGCAGGGTTCACCATCTACTGATCTAGTAAGTTATAGATATTTGTATGAAAGCACAAACATACTATGACTGTTTGATACAGCAAACATAGAAGATTTTACTAAATACTAGAGCCATATGGTAGAAAAGTTTTTGCCACAGTCAGTAATTTTGTGGTGAGAATGCATATACTGATGTGACTTTTACACCATTTCAACAGTAATTTTTATTTAAGTTTTGCATAGACATTAAAAATCAGACTGTCATAAATAAACATTGCAAATCTTAATGTTGATAACATGAAAGTATTGTTAAAAACAAATTAAAAAGAAGTGCAGGAATAGAAGAAAATTTTGATACAATAAGAAAATTCTAAAATGCACATTATCAGCTTTTGACTTCTTAATAAAAATTTAAATGTATTCATTTGGAAAAGTAATATGTATTCTTAAGGTTATAATGGTGTTTTATACTCCTGAAGTACTTACAGAAACAATAAATACTGAAAGATAACTGTTATGCAACATTGCAGAGTATGTGATAAAGTATCAAAGTGAAGAAATATTTAAGATGTGTTTGCAAGTAAATTATATGGCAGTGACAAGCAATATGCCAGTCAGTTAGAGAGAAATGTTCAATATATCCTTTGGTTGCAAGTCTGAGTAGCTCATGTGCACTAATCATCAGTATCTACATGTACTGTGAAAAACCATCACATGGATGCCATGCTAATGGTTTTCAACATTTGAAACAGAGAATCAAGAAGATATTCTCAGTTATGTGCAATAAGTACTGGAGTGTTAATTGGTTCAGTAAATCAACAAACAGAAGGAATAGATTTTTCTGTTCAGAGCATGCTTGAAATGTTTAAAGATTTAAGATTATATAAATAAATAATTTTGAAAACTTGTCTTGACTTGATGGATATTCTATATCTTGGTATAATTAAATTAGGATAATTGAAAAAGTACTGGCATGAAGTTTTATCATTTATTACGACAACAGAAATTACATTATTTTTAATGTTTTTCATACATTTGGCCCAGTATTGAGTAGTTCTTTGAAGCAGCAAGCCACACATGCATGTTTCTTCACTTCATCTGAGATGAATTGATGGCTGCTTAAGGCATCTGTATGTGGACCAAAAAGATGATTAATCTAAAAGCAAATCTCAAGACTTTGTTTTCCTGTTTCTCAAGATTTGAATAATGTGGAACACTTTACTACTGAGACCTCATTCAATTAATGTTCCAGTAAAAATATTTGAAGCACAGAAATGTGTGAGCAAAACTTTTCTGCAGGAAATTTGATTCTTGAATTTCTTCTTCACTGAAGATGTTGACAAGTTCCAATCCATACTTTCCTTACTGATCTGATCAAGAGCAAGATGGCTTGTGGTAGTTTTAATTTTTATTGCACTACCATCAATCCGAATTCTCTATTTAATTGATGAAAGTATTAAACCCACATTAACACTCAAAACTATTGGACACCAATGATACTGAAGTTATGAATATTCAGATTTTTTAGATATTGAATTTGACTCCTATATAATTCCTCAAAATGAATTAGATCCTTATAATATTCGACTACTCTGTGTCAGGTTCTCATTCTTTCAATTCCCATCAACTCCCCAATCTAACTAGGCTTTTCATTGTATTCCCTACTCAATAGGCAAATGCTAGGATAGTTTTTATATACCATGATTTCCTTTCCATCATTTCCCTTTTGTTCCATTCCCTTCTCATGTTTCAGGTATTGCTTCTAGATTTTTCAGTGTGAGTCAGTGCCAGAAGAGGGCAAGGTTGCTTGCAAGTATTCCTTATGGATTCTAGAAGGCTGCTTGGTTGAATGGGTCATTCATTGCCCTCTCTGGGCAGTCCAGTAGTGGATGGGTCTTTATTTTCAAGCCAGGAACTGTTAGGAACTTTCATGCATCTCTGTGGCCTATCAAACCCGTAACCTATAACCCTCTATGGTCTCTTTACTTCATTCTCCCTTCCCTTGATAGCTGCAATAAATTTCTTGTAGGTCATAGTACACAAGATATCCCCCTCCATTGTATACCCTATACCAGGTTGTTCCAACTATACTCACTGAGTTTAAAGTTACTCACATGTAGTCAACAACAACACTCAGGGTCGAGTTGGAAGGGGAGTATGATAACCAATATTTCACTGGACAAAAGTCATAGTACAACTGCTTGCACTTCCTGTCACTTCATTCCAACTCTTCATTCAGTCCTGATGACAGCTTACCTTCTTTGTTAGCTCTAGGTATTGAATACTGCAGGCAGAACCCTGTGAGTCAAGAATAACTTGCTGCTTTTAGGCATGCACCTAAAATGTCTACCTATATTGTCTGATCTTGTGCCCTTGAATTGTATTCCTTTTGCTTTTCTTAAATAATTAATCTCAGATGAATTAAAGCAAGCATGATAAATTACTGCCAAAAATTCATACTGTATCTCCTTTATAAAGCTTACTTCTTATTCTTACAGGATGGCGCAGAACATATGGCAGAAAAATATATGCAGCATCTTCCAGAGTTTCGCATATATAATCGAGAGCATGAACTTGCTCGCAGAGAACGAGAAAGAAAAGAAACTGATTGGGAACAAGAATTGTTAGAAGCAATGGGATCATCTGACATAGCGGCTACAAACTGTACAGCAAGTAAAAACTCGAACACACTGAGTGGAGAAAGCGCGTGTGTTCAAACTAAGAAAACTGGTGATCACACACAAATAGATAAACAACCTAAGTGCCAAGTGATAGATTCTAAAACTCTTAATTGTAACAATGATGAAGAAAGAGTAAGTGAACTAGAAAGCAAAGCAAGTGACAGCAAAGAACAAAAGAATGTTTTAATGACAGTTTTGGAAAAGAACAGTAATGAACAAAGCAATCTGGTTGTTTCAGGTTAGATTTTTCATGGATAGGCAGCACAAGGTGGCCTTTATGCCTCTTCAGAATTTGTACCAAGGGGACTTATCCACCCATTAATAATGCATTAGTGTCTTGAATATTTACACTATGGGATTTTGATTCCCAGAAAATTTTGAGGTCCATGGTTCAAGGTGATTACTAACAAGATTTAAAGCAATCAGTTGCCTTCCATTGTTATTTATCGCAATGATATTAATTAACAAAGAACTTGTAGAAATATAATTTAATTTGTATTTGTTTCTCAATTCTCTGAAAATATTAATATTTTCCATCCAAAACCATATACTGTGACAATATCTACTTGATAACATTCAAATTACACAAAATGCATACCCGAATTTCTCCTCTCTTGTTTCACCATGTAAATTCCAATTCATCTGGGTACTAATTAAGTCATAAGTTTTCCTGTGAACCATAAATTAACATTTGCTTTTCTCTTAATAACTCTTAGCTTATCTGTAACATTTCTGTTTTCTGTAGCAATCTAATTTTTAACACTCTCTGGCCATCACTAAAGACAGCTTTCATTCACCACACATGTTTCTTTGTCTCATTAAATATTTAATTTCTTGTAACATATATCCATAGAATAAAATTTCCATCCAATTGATCTACCTACTATACACAAGATTTATTAAGCACTGGTGTTGTTAGGATGTGCAAACAAAGAAGAGAAGAGAACATCATTAGCCAATATAGGTATCAAAGTGAGTGAAACAAATGGAAAAAGAAAGTAAAAAACTCAGCTGAAAGTAATTTTTCATATAAGCATGTTCACTTTCAGTATCAGGTGAATCAGTCACTTTATACATGCAATTTGCAGATTATGCTCTTATTAAAATATCTCGGTTTTGCCATAAATATTTCCTTTTCATTTCTTCCCTAGCCACCAGGAGTGTCATTTCAGTTTCTTTTTTTTTTTTTTTAAGGGGAGGGGATTGTATGCACCTTACTAAATTTTCATGTGAATTTTAATGACACAATTATCATAAAATAAAATCATCTTCTTTTTCTTAAATGTGATAAATTTATATCAATGGTACAGTTGTCATAAGTTTGCTTTAGATAGAACGATAATAATTATTAATCTAATTATTTCTCACAAACCTGGAGGGTGATTGATTCCCATGCCCCCTAAATTATGCCCCTACTAACCACCTTAAAAAGTAAAAGTTTCATAACTGTAAAATATTTACATAAATATAGTAAAAGCTGTGTTTTTTAATATCAAAACATGTTTCTAGAGCATTTGCTCTTATCCAGTTGAAGTATGATTAAAAAGTAGGGATGTCATTAAGGGTGCATTGGTTGAGACTCTCCTGGTGCCTTTCTTAAGAGGTTATTGAGATTAAAGTTGGTTTCCAATACTTATTAAATGCTCTTTATTTATTTTATTTATTTATTCTTTATTTTATGTGTGTGTATGTGTGTGCATGCATGTGTGAGTTTTTTTTAACCATTTTCAGCCACTAAGCAGCAATGAGTGTTGATTTACTTCAGAAGTCAAGTTTCCAACTTAACCGTTCTCATACCAAAATTCATTGGCTGCTGCAAGTCTTTCCATTTCCTGCACTCTATGTATCTCTCTTTTTTCTATGATCCCAATTTTTTCTTTTTTTTCAATGTGTGTATGAAGCAATTCACTGCAGATTTTTCTTTTCTGCAAATGAAGAAACCAAAAGATTGTTTCAAAATACAAATTTGCAATACAATTTACATCTGTTTACATGGGATGATTCATTTACAGGCAGTGGATGCTAATGTTTTTAGGCATGAAACTGTATTCGTAAACACAAAACAAGTCAGGACATAGCTTATAAACAGGGTGACCAACTCTACCATTATTCCTGGAAACTCCTGTATTTTAGATTTATGTTTTGGATGAACCGTGCCCCCATATTGATGTTTAAATATTTTCATATTTCTATATTTTTATTATATCAGTTGTTTATTTTCCAATATTTATAACCATGTAATTCAATTTGGCATTAACATTACCACTTTTGTAAATGGTAATCAAATTAATACACAGCACTAAAAGTATTTGATGCTGAAGTTCTAATCTTTGTTCAGATACCTTACTCTTTGATGTAGCCAACAATTGATATACATTAAAACCATTGCAACAATTTTTCAGGCTCAAATGCTCTGAGAGAGATATTTTTCTCAATGGTGAGTAAATGGACAGATCAAAGAAATCAAAGCAGCCTAGAGTTAGTTAAATCAGAAATAATGGTAGTTGTTAAATTTAAATATTATTGTAAAGAATTGTAATTTGTACAGCATAGCTGCTACACTATCTGCAGATAACTATAAGCTAAGAAAATCAAAGCTACTGCAGCACCTATTGTTAATGGAAGTAAGTTTAATAGACATACAAATTGAGATTGCATTCAATATAGTCACACAACAAAAGTATGCACATTTCAAATTATATTAAATTATAGCACATTAATTTAAATAAATATATATATATATATATAAATTTAGAATAGAAATAACCAATCCTTTCAATTAATGTAGGATTTATGTCCCAAAAATTCTGCTAAAATATGCCATGATCCAATCTCCCTCCTTTTCATGTTCAAAAGTTGGTCACCCACACATAAGGAGAGTAAAGCACATTTTGTAACCTTTATACACAATTACTTATAGAAAGTAAGATGTAATTGCTAGAGTCAGCAATTAGCAGGTGAAATAACACAAGTATTATGGGACTATATAACAGATGTAGCTGGATAATAACATGTTTAGGAAAATCATTTCTTTATATCTGCAAGCTGCTTTCTAGACTGGATCTCCATTGCATGGTAACAATATTTGTAAAAGGAAATGCAGTGCTCTGAGTAATGTTAAATGGAAAATGAATTGATGTTAAACACTCATATTGCTCCATTTATAAAATAATTGGCAGCATGCATTTTGAGGACCTATTGTCCCAAGAATTGGCTGCCGGTTGAATAACCAATGATTCCCTGATCTTCTTTCCTGGATAACTGTAGCATCATTAGTGAGGGTATACACAGGGCATAAATGAATAACACTGCACAAATTTTACTGGCAGTAGATAGTTCTTAGTTGATTAATTTGAGATAAGAAACCAATGATTTAAGACGTCAAGTTGCTAAGTTATGCATATTCAAAGTAATTAGAGATTGGGATCAATAAATCATAATCAGAAAGAAATATGTAAATAATCTGCTTTTGAAACAACTTATTGCCTGCCTAAGTAATGTGGTGGTAGTATGTCTACCTCGCAATCAACAGGTCGCGAGTTTGAATCTCGCTTAGGGTGAGTTAACTGGATATAGTTTGTATCAGGGTTTTCCCTTATCCTGAGAAGACGAATGTTGAGCAACTTTAAGTTCTATAGACTCCAAGCTCATTTGAGCATCATTTCACCAATTTCATTTCATCGCTCGATGTGACCAACCAAGTTAAAGGTTGTTGAGCTACATAAAAAAAAAAAAAAAAAAAACATGCTTGTCTTTTATCTTACTGAAGAAGCATTTCTAAATGCTAACATTACCAAAATCGCTTAAATTGAAGACCTAATATGGGGATACATGCTACTGTAATGGATAACAGGTTGTAGTAAATAGCCAAAGAAATGTAGGGAAATTCTGATAGTTGTACTGATCGTACAGTTGTACGGATTAACTGTGAACCAGAAAAAACCTGAGCAATGAAGTTCAAACTTGGATATGGGCAACATTTTATTTTTTCATTTCTTTTTACTTTCTCTATACATAGTATGTACATAGTAAGTAGAGAAGGTATTGCACTCCACCCAAAAATTCGATACCGAGATTTCACCAGAAATATATGTTTTAGGGTCCCCTGTATCCAAATAAAGCATTTTTGAAAAAGGTCCGTGTGTGTGTGTGTGTGTGTGTCTGCGAACACAATAACTCAAAAACGAAAAGTCGATAAAACACCAAACTTGGTATTTAAGTTTAGTATCTTTCAGGGATGTGACACAAAGATTTTGAGAAAAATCCCCCACCCCCGACTACCCTTTATATGGAACTTTTTTTGAACATTTTTATTTTCTTAAAAATGGTGCTAACGATTTTGATTAAAATATCATACATAAAGATATTTACCTGACAAATAAAATGTATATCTTGAATTTTTTGGGAATAGCCTCTAAAGACTACTTTATTCTGGATGAATTTTACGGAATTTTGCATAACTGCTAAACCGTAAGAGATGCATAAAAACTTACCACACAAAAAATGTAGAACATGTTAAAACACACAATTTATGTTATCTACATTTTTTTTTGTGGAGTTGATCGTTTTTTAGATATCCATTGTTTTTCGTTTCAGCTTTGAAAAACATACTTTTCTCATACAGGAATTTGTCAACTCCTGTCCATACAAAGAAAGGAGCTTTAGTCACTTAGCAACCAGCATTTGACTATATCACTTTAACCTATAGTACTTCCTTATTTCGCTTCTACTTACAAGGAAGCATTATTTCTGCTAATTTTTTCTTGATTAGCATGAAGTAAATAGAAGTATAAGCTTTTTAACAATAATTTGTTACAGAGATGTAGAGAATGTCATGTGAATGGAACATATCAGATTTTTCATCTTATGAATAATATGTATTGTGTTTATGCCTTAAAATTGTAAACTACTGCCATCATTTACAATGCATAGGGTATTGCTTACTGTTGCTTCCTCTCACATTTGAGGGCTAAGGCTGGAGAGTAGTATATTGACATTGCCCAGAATTTATCTGTTGGTGATAAGCAATAGCACAAAGTACTACGACTCTTTAAAAGAGGTGCTGAGTACCTATATGGTAATATGACGAATGCCATTTGCTGCCAGTAGATAACTCTGATACCCCTGGCAAGCACTAATGCCACCATACAGAAATTGCTTCTTACTTAAGTAATCAAGTCTTGATTACTTGAAAGATTAAGATTGACTTCAGTAATCAAGTGCCCCACATCTCATTTCCTATTTGCCTTCCATACTCAACAATAGTTGAAACAGTTAAATAGGTGTTCAGGGAACATGGAGCAAAATTACACTTTCGCTGAACTCACTGATATGCACCTTGAATATGGTGGAGCAGGATGTCATTCTACAATAGCTGCATGGATTTACAGCAAAAGTTGCTCCAATAGATGGACTACTTTCGTGTCTGCGTTTATGAGAACGTGGTTCTGTGGTGTAGAATAAAGCAGATTGCAGTGCAAGACTACCCATCACACTCCGGAGTTTGAAGACAATCTATTGCATAGACTGGAAGAGGAAATGTCAATTAGCACCCGTACTATTGTATGTGCAATGGGTGTATGGCAAGTCTTGCAAGAGCAGTAACTCTACCTCTTTCATCCGCAAAAGGTGCAAGCCTTAACTCCAGAGGATTGTAATTTACATCTGCAGTTCTGTGAATGAGCCTTAAGGTATCCACCAGAATTGTTTTCATTGGTGAACAACACCAATGAAAACCTACCGTGACTCTGTTGAGAACAGTTACCAACAGCAGTTTATGGTGAATATATGGGCTGGCATTGTTTCTGACCATGTCATTGGGTCATACCTTCTTCCTCCTTGTCTGCATGGCGACTTACAAAGCATTTCTGAAGTATGTACTGCCAGCCCTGTTGGAAGAAGTACCATTGATGTTCGGGCTCAAATGCATTTCTAATATGATGGAGCTCCTGCACATGATGCATTAAACATATGGAGCATCTAAATAGAATCTTCCCAAAATGCTGAATCAGAAGAGGCAGTCCCACCATGCCCTGGCCAGCTTGTTTGCCGGATCTCAACCACATGGACTTTTTTTCTGGGGTCACCTTCAAACTATGGGGTATTCACCACTGATGGATTTTAAAGACACATTGGTTGCGTGCATTATTGCAGCCAGTGATGAGATTTGCAATGCACCAGGATTGCTCAACAGGGTTCAGTTATCATTTCTGTATCAATGCTACCTATGCATCAATGTTCAAGGTCACCATTTTGAGCAATTCTTTTGAAACATGTGCCTACTCCTAATTTGTTTGCTTACTTTTGTTCTGTCTATATCTACCTATTATATTGCAATGTTAATGCTAATGCAACTTATTTTTGTAATAACTCTGAAACACTTGGCTTTCTCAGCTACTTATCAATTATTTACATTTTGTAATTTGTTAGTTGAGCTTGAACTAGTTCATTTAAGTACTTATTAAGTTTCCAGTATGTACCTACTATTTAGGTACCTTGCACCAGAGCCTATAGCTTAACACATAGGCTCCAAATTCTTCCATTGTAACATACCTTACAGCTGAAGTGGGCATGAAGTGCCATACATACAACCTAGCAATTTTAAGGCAAAACTCTGTAATTTGTATTTGTAGGTCATAAGTTTCCTATCTCGAATTGATTGTTTATAAACTGTTTATTACCAGTAAAATTCATGCAGTCATTCATTTACAAATAACTTACAAGCAAATTTGTCTTATTGTGATCATAAAAAGGTCTAATATCAAAAAGCTTAAAAATTTATAGCTCTCCAAAATACTTTCATCCAAAAATTGTATCATCTTGCTGGATTACTATTATTTAAAGTTATTAATTTATGACTATATTCCAGGTAATCAAATAAACACTTTTTCCTGGCATTTTTCAATAGAATGAACAGTTTTTGTGTAAATTGAATTTAAAACTCCATAATTTGTTGCCTCCTTAGTTCTGTTTGAATGCCAACTTTGCATCAAGGGCATTACTTTCTTCTAATATCAGTGTAATTCATAGACAATGTTTACAAATGCCAAAGCCACAAGATAAGATCAGACCAGTTAAAGAATCATAGATAAAAAGTAAGCAAACAAAGAACAGAAAATCTTGTTATAGAAGAACATGCACAATGCCACAATTTTTAACTTTTGAATATCTGGATATGATCTTAATTTATGGGGAAATACAGTGCAAATACAATCTGCTCCACAGTTTGGCTCTATACTGAAAGATTTCCTAACAGGATCGTTACCAGTGCAGGCACATTTATCGGCAATTGCGAGTGGGTCCATGATACAGGTAGTGTAGTTCTGAGCTGTTGTAATTGAGGGTGACCTGTCAAAATTATCACCATGTTAAATTTGGTTGTTGAAAATCTTGATCGGAGCAGTTGCGATATCATTCACACAGTGAGAGCATTGCACTGGACCATGCTTAGAACTTTTGAAGAACAGTTATTGTGCCCTTATCACATTCAGAGGTTGCAATGTTTGTCAGCAAATGACTTTCATCCATATAATGGGTTTTCTGAGTTGCTGCTTCATCAGTTTGCACAAAATCCAGATTTTGCAACAAATGGTTGGTGATTGACAAAGCCTGTTTCTCGTATACTGGCATTATGAACTTTCACAACACACACATGTGGACAATCGAGAACCAGAGAACTATACAACAGTGGAATTTTCAGCATAGACTCTAGATTAACATTTGGGCCAGCATAATTGGAGATTATCTTATTGGGCCATTCTCCTTCCACTGCACTTGACTGGTAAGGGTATTGGCAGTTTTTGAAGTACCAAGCGCCTAACTTAATGGAAGACATTCCATTGGAGATAAAAAGGAAGATGTGGTTTACCAAGCCACATCACTCTTGCAGTCCATTGTCACTTGAAGATTTTCTCATTTTGTGGCTTGAACTACCAGATCATCAGACTTGAATCCCCTAGAGTTTTATTTCTTGTGAGACATGGGCGAGCTGCATCAGCACATTTTCTTAGCATCTGAGGATATTAGGAACAATCCAGGGGTCTTCACCAGAACTGTTAAGAAGTTGTGAAGCCTGTCTACAAGCAAATGGTAGACACATGGAATTCATAAATTCTTATTTCATTTATTTAACATCCTGGAGGCAAGTTCAAATATTTTAAATTAATCCTAATGTTCTTGTACACTTCTAAATGCTGATAAATTTGTATAGTAATTTTTTATTTCTAAAGCAACCAACTAAATAATAGTAGTCCCTGGCTGTGGAACTCATTAGGCATGAAGAGCAGTGTCAATTTTGTTTACCTATGTTTTATGAAATAATTTTATATCAGTCACACATATATCCACATACAAATCTTATCAGAAACGTTAGTGTTACAAATTTCACTTGATTTTTTTTTTTGCATTCATATGCTTATAGTTGAATCATGTTGGAGCTACCATTGATAAAAGTGCTTTTAAAATGTTTGTATCATGTTATATAGATTCCCCTTTTCAGACCAGTGATTAGATGAAGCACATTAGTCCCATTTTGAAATGGGTGTATTAAAAATTAAATAGAAGTGTACACTTCCCATTGCACATAAATTTCCTTTAAGCATAGTATGTTAAAAACTAAGAAGGAAATGAATTCATTTTAAAGGAAATGTATTGGTCCAGTTACTTACCTTATTGATGCAGAATCTCATGAACCACCCTGCCGAAAAATTTCAAAACACTCACTGGACTAGAGCATAGTGCTCTGGTTCCTGGCCACATAATATGCCTGGCGTATGGGTTTTAAGTCCCAGGTATAGGATTGGTGCCCACTTAGCATCGTGATGAAAGTGAGGAGCTGCGATCAGAAGTGATCCCAGTCATGACAACAACACATTCCATGATGCATAATCCTAGCCATATCACCTTCCCCTATCGACTGGGTAATCACCTACCTCTGCTGTGCAAGTGGGCACAAGACTGGCTGTAGTGACACAGATCATTATTACTCTGACAGTGATACCTGATAAACAGAAGACACTACTCTACTCTTGAAATTCTATCTCGTTTGACATGTTTGCTGCAACTTTCAGTGACACACCTGATGAAGTAAATCCATCCTCTTGCTAGATGAAGAGAAAAAAGAATAAAATGCTGATAATTGGCAAAACAAACACACACTAAAAAAATATCCGGATGGCTATGATGGTACAACGAACTTGTTGCATAATGAGTTTAAGCTAGTGTGCATAGCAGTGCACAAAATAAATTCATGGATACACATCCCTTACATGTTTCTAACTCCATGCTGGATTCCTTGGGATGCAGAACTGCCATCATGTTTGAGAGACCAGTTTAGCTTTCAATCTGTACAGCTCCAAAGCTTCTAATATGCTCTGGGCTATCATGGTGCAGATCTTTCAGTAAGGTGTACAAACCATGAAAATGTTTTACTCCTTGTGATATTTGAAGTAACTGGTTTCATCTGCTTATACAGACACGGACATGCTTTCTTTACTTCATCCCCATGCGGTTTCTTTTGTAAACCTGGCAAATGCACTCCAACAACTCTGTGTATTATTGCTGATTTATATTTGTTTACTTTAGATTCCCAAATGTTTACGTAAGTTGTTATCTAGCTTAGCAGTTTCATTTACTAAATCCAAGAATATACCTCTACTTAGCAATGTTTCTCTTTCATTATGTCCTCTTAGAGCAATTTCATCTTCACCACAGAATTTTAGGCAATTATTAACTTTATTTAATATCTGTTCTCATTGTGTCATGTAACAGAAACCCAACATCCTTCATCAATTTGTGTTCGAACATCAACTTTTCCAAACAAACTTAATTTTAAGAAGTTTCCAACGTGGAAGAACTTATTTCATGTAATTCTTTCTGAAAGATAATCTGAAAGATGAACTGTCCATGAAGCATTGTCACCAAACAATAAACAGTTAAAGCAGAACAATGTTTTCTTGTTCTCGCTAGCTGTTAATCATGGTTTCTTTTTGTATCAGTCCGGATTGAAAGAGTGGTTGCAATTTTCTATATTATTGAAACATTAGGATGATCAGGCTGTTTAATCAGAAGTTTTGCTTGGTCACCACCATTTGAAATGATAAGAAAGTCTAATTTCTTCATAGCAAAAGAAAGCCAGAAAAAGAAAACAAAGGAACTACAACAATCACTATATAGGCACATGTATGTGACAAAACTGAAATAGCCCCAAATCACCACTACAACTATCCACAGTTCACCTTTCCCCTCTTCTACCAAGCTAAGAAGACCTTGCCATAAGCCATGCTTTCTTTACAACCAACCAAAGAGAGCGTTAAGAGCCTCTAGCTCTATGCTGCTAGGAGCACTATCTTACGTAGTGAAAAATGCACATAATTCTATATTTTAGCATGTGCAAAGTGAGAAAATTGCCCCATTACATTAGCCAATGAAAAATCAATTGATGAAACCCCAGCTTTAGGTTTTTATTATGGGGCTAAGCCCCAGAAGCTCCAAAGGACAAGATGCCTGGTAAAGCCAGCATAAGCAAGTCTGGTGTTATTCAAACTCCTAAATTTTTAGGCTGGTGTAAGACACATAGAAGCATATAAGCAACTTTTAGGCACTATTTGCTTGCCATTTGCTATCCAACAAATAACACACACTTTATCTATATTTAGTTTGGCTGATTTGAGACACTCAGAAAACCCTTCAGCTTAACCATTGGTGCTATTTATAATGCCAAAAAGTCTGTGTGCTGCCCTGCCTAGTAGAAGACTAAGGATGGCATCAGTAATTATGAAATCCGAGAAGCTTTTAGATTCAGGAAGAGAAGAGGGAAAAGGAATATACTGGTAAAAAGCATAGGTATACAAATGATTTAGGACATAATAGATTAATCAAAAAGATTGAAAGGTACAGATATTTATATTAACATTTGAGTAAAGGTAGCTGGTGAGAAGACAGAACAAAGACGAGTAGTGCATAGTCAAAGAAAACTGGCATATATTTGAGATTTTAAATATGTATTGACATTAATGTGGCAGAAGTGACACATGAAAGAACAAAGACAGTGAACCAGGAAACAGAAAAAATGACGAAGGCAATACTCCAGGTAATGACATGTGAGAGGAATGATCAAAAGATGCTAAAGCAGCAATGCATAGCAAAGAGAAGTTAGGGGAACTGAAGCAGAATACACACCAGAGAGAGGGCAAAGAGAGGAGAGGGGGACCAAAAAAGATGTCAAGAAGGCAGTAGACATTAAGGAAAAAGGTGTGACACCAAAATCAAGTGGAGGGAAGAAGAGAAGCGAGGACAAAATGGATTATGTGGTGATGTTATGGGATGAGGGGGATATGGGTGTTGAATGGGCATGTGTATTGGAAATGAAAAAGCGGGAGAAGTTAGATGAGGTGCAAGCCTGAAAAAGTAATATATCAGGGAAATTGGTTTCAAATAGAAAGGATGCTATAAATACATGAAATAGAAGGGTGGTGAGAAAACAGACACAACACAACAGGTGACAAGGCAAAAGAACAGGTAGATTGGGAGAAGTGAGGTTAAGTAACAGGGCCGAGGCAAGTAAGCTGTGAGTGATGAAAACGAAACAGAGTATAAGAAAGCAAAGGAGAGGCAAATAGGGAGGGATAAATGAGAGAGGCGGGTAAAGGCAGAGCAAAAGAAGGGGTTTAAAGCAAAAAGAAATTTTAACATTTCAGGAGTAAAGAGGAGCTATTAGGTAGAAAAGTGATGAATTGAATTGAGTATTATTTATGGACACTCTTTGACTACTATGATTCTCAGCATCCCACTCAATATTGGGCATAAAAGACTGCTTAATTTTACTTGGAGACCTCTTTATCAGGCTTGAGGTTCTTTTACATGCTGTAAATCTATGATAAGGAACCAAGGCTTTACTTCCCTTCCAAAGGAAGCCATGCCAAGGATTTTTATCCATCGCCTTCTGCCAGATTTGAATCCGCGACCTTGGGAACCAGAGCCTAGCATGTTACCCCTACACCACGGAGGAGGACAGAAAAAAAAGTGATGAAAGGGAAATCAAAATGAGAGACAGAATTCTGTGACAGCCATGAACACTGTAGAAGGCACTCATACAAGCTGCAATTGTATTTAAAATATGTAGAGCTGTTCCTTGGGGAGGGCCCCAAGTTCAAAGGACAGCCCAAAATGTATTTGATTACCAACTAAATTAATTAATTCAAATCATATAAGTCTACTGTAGTTCAGGAATGGCAACCTTGTAAGTAGGGTTAATTTCTGGATGTCATATTGTTCACATTTGCTCTTTTAAACCAGAATGGTTTTATTTATATGCCCATGAAGAATTAATGAGAGGACAAGGACATTATTTTCAGCTTCTTCTATTTCAAAGATATGTGGTTATTATAGGACTACTAGGTGAGCATTTTTATTTGTGATTTTCCATGCAAGAAATGCCATCAATACCATTGTCAATGAAATGAGTTTATGTATTATCTCTCTGATGATAGAGGATCATACTCATAATGTGATACCTTTCTGATGAGGCAAGTTGGATGCTGTGACAATGCTGAATATGTACATGATCACTTTCATACTCACTCTAGTATGCAACATGCGGCAGTGGAGCTGGAATGTAAGACACTGCAGCTAGATGCATAAATAACAGTGCATTAAATCAAGAGACTTCAGAATGTGTAACATCTGGTACACTCAAGATTTGTTTAGAAGCATCCAGTATCTTCGACAACTTGACAAAGTTTTGTGACATCATTTTCTAGCTATAAAAGGAAGGATTGCAGTACAGCTGTTGTGAATTATACTGAGTTGTGAATGACTGCAGTGTTAGCGTGCAGTGGTGTGCAAGACATGGATGCACTCAGCTCTCTATGCATAGAAACGTGAGTGAAGCAGTGAATCAAAGACTGTGTTTGTTTCTAATTCTTACCTAATTTGTATCTAAATGTCAATAAAGACATTTGTTACATTACGCCAGGAGTGGGATATTTATGCAGAGCTGGAAGAGATGATGAAAAGCTTGTTGGTTGAAATTAAAGAAATGAAATTAGAAATGGAAAAAATGGAAGAAATGAAAACTGGAATGGAAATCACAGTGCAGAAGATGGAATTCACATAGACGTGAGAAATAAAATGTCTACAATGAAAGCCAATGAATAACTGGCTGGCATGAAGGACGTGGAAGAACTTGGAAAAAAAGTGGAAGATATCGGAGAAAAGGTGGAATAGCATGACCATCGCGTTGACGTCCAGGAGAACCCCGGGGAACGCGTTAATGTCCTGGAGGGAAGAGTTGACAGCAGTACAAAGGAACTGAACGGCATGGTGGAAAAGATGCTCGACGGAAAGTTGAAAAATTGAAGTTCGAGACGTCAGGACACGACACAAGATCCGCGCGCGTCAAGCCACTCAAGTACGGCGGGACGTCAACCTTTGAAGTCTTCCGCCGCCACCCATAACCTATGGTCAGCAGAAGAGGAAGCCGCACTGCTGATAACAAACCTCCAGGGGCGGGCGGAAAAAGTACTGGAAGCGATTTCAACATCGGCGAAATTCGGAGAGATTTGGGAAGTCCTTGAGAACTGCTTCGGCAACCATCGCTTGGCTGCAGCCTACCGCAGTCAGCTTAAGGCGAGGCTACAACAGCCGGATGAGACAATACAGGAGTTCGTCCTAGCCATCGAACAAAGCTTGGTGAATTTACCACCTAGCTACATATCCCAGAAAGCTGTCTACTCTTTTGTCGACGGGGTGCATGACGCCGAGATAGTTCAGCGGTTAATGCTCGGAGACTATAGGACAATCCACGAAGCGCTAACGGCAGCACTTAGAATGGACGCGGTCAAGATTTCAGCAGTCCCCAACCGGAGGATTAGGAGTTTTCATACAATAGCGGGGACAGAGACTTCAGAACGTGCAACATCGACATCTGGTACACTCCAGATTCGTTAGAAGCGTCCATACCTTCGATGAGTTTCCATAAAACTTGTAACATAACTTTATAGTTATAAAAGGAGGAAGAAAGAAGCAGTGCTGTGCTGAGGATTGTATTGAGTCATGAGTGACTGGAGTGTTAGCATGCAGTGGTGCACAAACCATGAATGGTGTGCAGCTATAAACTGTTGACGCCTCGAAATGTCAAGTGAATTATTTGCAGTAGTGAATCAAAAACTGTATTTGTATCTAATTGATGAGCCAATAAAGACATCTGTCCCTCCAGCAGCAGGAGAGCCCACTTAATGTGATGTCAACCTGATAGGTATCATATCTTTGCGGCAATATAAATCATATTTATACATTGATCCTTCTTAACAGAATGATAATTATACTCAATACCAACACAAGATATATTTTGTTCATATTCAATCTATCAACAAAGAACAGAGCAAGCTTTGAATATTAATCATTATTGCACCAGGATGGGGAAAACTGGTTCAATAGTTAGCAATGCAACCATATCCAGAACACTGTAGTTTGCTTTCTTTCTAGGTAGAAGTTGTACAGGTTGCATGATAGCTTTCTCTTCTGCAAATGATCACTGCTCCTTCTCAGTAGAGCACTATGGCTTCAATGTAGGTTCACTGTGACTTCAGTCTTGCTCTACTGGCACATGGGAAATCACAGATAAAATTGAATCATGTATCTATCTATATATTTGAATCTATGAACATATTACTAGTAGTAAACCGCATGCTTCCTGATGCCCAAAAAATTCCTGTTAAAACAGCCACACATCCAAACAAATGCTCAGTACCCCTTGGGTAGTAGCATGCCTACCTCACATTCAACAGGTTGCGTGTTCAAATCTTGCTTAGGATGAGTTACCTGGATAGTTTTATTTAGTGTTTTTCGCTTATATTGAGATCAATGTAGAGTAACTTTAAGCTCTGTGAACCCTGAGATCATTTGAGCATCATTTCAACAATTTCATATATTGTCCGATATGACCAACAAGGTTAAAGGACATTAAACTAAAAAAATTGCTCAGTATTTTGCATTAACTTTTCCTCCCTCAATCTGCCTTTCCAGACATGTCTATGCTCTTTCAGTGTACACCTCTCAGGTAGTTGCTGCAACCTAGATTTTTCATTACCAATTCAATTGTATAACTCTGCTGAAACATTCTTACTGTATCTTCTAAAATTCTTCTAGTTAATTTCAACAATTTCCAATATGGAAGAGGTTGCTATTAATGTTATCTTTAATATCAATCACAAAAGCAACAGGATTGTTAATATGAATATAGTATTTTATTGTTAACTTGGAATATAATTAAGCAATATAATTAACAAAGGCAATAAGACATCAGAGGCGAAGGGCACTGCATCACAAATATGGAATTTTGTAATATACTTACATTGTCTTTTTTTTATTGATTCATTTAAACCTAAAAAACTTGCGCACTAGGAAGTAAGATGTATTGAAGAAAAGGGTGTGAAAAATGCTAAAGTATATCAACATTCCAATTTTATAAAAAATGGATACAAAGTGGCCTTCACCTTTGGTGGACAGATGTGGAATCAGACAAAAATTACCTCATAATTTTTATATTTTAAAACATATTTTATAGCACTGGAATGCTGATAAACTTCTTTATGAAACTTAATAGCTTTGGAATGGTATTTATTTCATACAAACCTTCACTACAGATGCAGAATTTGGAGAAAACTGCATTTTATAAAAACAATATTTTAAAATACAGAATCTTTACAGTGGCCATTATAAACTATATTAGATTCTCTCAAATGTATGCTACACACGTGGTGGCAGGTGAGTTTGGAAGTTTTCTTTTTCTCCTAGTGTGCTGGTTTCTTTATTTTTTTTTTTTTTTCCATTTTTTCTCACCTGTTTCTCTACTGGATTTTCACCAATATGCATTTTGCAATGTTAATTATGTCTACCTGACTGGTATTCATTGGTATGTTAATAAACTTGTGTGTGTTGGTGCATGCTGATGTAACCAACTGTTGCACTGTATGTATTTATCAATGTCTACTTCTGAAGTGTGTGCCAATAAAAATGACCCTCATTTAAATCATAGTATTAAGTAGTTTATTAAAACAAATGGGACAGTAATTTGAGTTGATTTTTGACACAATTAATTTTTAAATTAGGAAGACATATTTCAGGAGCTAATTGCTAACAACCTTAGTTCCAAACTTCCATTTTTTCTTTCTCAATTCCACACGTATAACAAGTTTACCAAAACAATATAAAAAAAACAATTATAATAAATTCATATGGCTTTCTCTAACCATTCTTTTAAAATTATTCTTAAAGAAGTTTATTATTCTGTATGCTTTATATTAATTTAGATAAACATTTGAAGAAATAGTTTTATTACACTTTTTGTAGGTAAAAGTTTACTTAGAGTCAAATTCTTTGAAAGATCACTATGCAATTTATTTAAAATTCTCCACTCTTTGCATAACTATAAGAAAAAATGCAAATAGGGCCTTGGTAGTTGAAAAAAAATATTAAGTATTAGAAACTTCCAATCAATAATAAACAAATCTTGCAAATAGACAATGCCACAAAAAGATTGAACATATATTGTTTTAAGGAGATCTACATTTTTGTGTGGTAAATTTTTATCGACCTAATATGTTCCAATTGCACAAAACACATTCTGAATGAAGAGAGCTTCACAGACTATTTGTAGAAAAACTAAGATGCACTTTTTTTTTGGTAGCTTAACGTCCTTTAACCTGGTTGGTCATATCAGACGATGAATGAAATTGGTGAAATGATACTCAAATGATCTCGGGGTCTATGGAGCTTAAAGTTACTCAACATTTGTCTTCTTGGGATAAAGGAAAACCCCGAAAAAAACCTTATCTGGGTAACTCACCCTAAGCAAGATTCAAACTCACGACCTGTTGTATGTGAGGCAGACACGCTACCACCACATTACCCAGGCAGGCGATGCCCATTTTATTTGCAAAGAAAATATCTTAAACATAAAGTATTTTTATAAAAATCATCGTCACTTTTGAGAAAATAAAAGAATTACGAAATTTTTCATGTAAAATAGAGATTTTCAACAAGTGCTACATTATATAATATTAAGTATACTTGAGAAAATAAAAAATTACAGCAATTTTCCATGTAAAACAGAGGTTTTCAATTAGTGCTTCATTATATCATAGTGTGCATCTCATTCTCAGTAGCAAGGCAAGCAAACTGTACAGCAGATCGACCACTTGGCCTTGTGAAATGAACGGGAGTTTTATTTATGGACACTCTTTAACTGCTGTGGAAAATAAATGTAAATGGTGTGTTATTTAATGACGCTCTTTAACTACTGTGGTTCTCAGTACCGCATTCTAAATTGGGCATGAAAGAATGCTTAATTTTGCTCAGAGGCCTCTCTATCAGGCTTGAGGTTCTTTCACGTACCGTAAATCTACGACACGGGACCAACGGCTTTACTTCCCTTCTGAAGGAAGCCATGCTAAGGATTTTAAAAATTCCATCGTCCTCCGCCGGGTTTGAACCTGCGACCTTGGGTATATGAAGTTAGCATGGTAACCATTACACCACGGAGGGCAACTATCTGCAGTGGTTCTCAGTGTATCCCATTCTATACTAGGCATGTAAGACTGCTTAATTTTGCTCAGAGGCCTCTTTTATGAGGCTTGAGATTCTTTTGCATGCCATAAATCTTTGAAATGGGACCGGCTTTACTTCCCTTCCAAAGGATTTTTACGCCCAAAAAAATCCATCATTCTCCAATGGGTTTGAACTTGGGACCTTGGTTATATGAGGTTAGCATGGTAACCATTACACCACGGAGACAACTATTAGCCTTGTTGAAGTAGTGGCACATATAAAGTACAATAATGTAATTGGGCTGGGATTCATGCTATTCTTTGGTCAGAGTCTTTTGAGAAAGGGCAAAGGTAGGAAATAATTATGCATGTCTTGTTATAGTTGTCGTCATAGCAACATGATATTATATCTTCCCCTACCAGTGGTATCAAAATTTTGAAAATTTTGTAATCTTGCTCTTGCTCTCTCCCTTGCATACCTTTCCAGGAATTGAATGAACAGTTGTTTCCTTCTGCTGAAAAACTGAATGAAATTTTATGCATACACATTGTCATTTACCCTTATGAAGATACTCGATCTTGTGAATGAATCCAAAGGAATTGGGCCAAGCCATGGCTGAGTGGTTAGACCTCTCGCCTCTCACCAAGGTGACGTGTTCGATCCCAGACGACCATATGTGGGATTTGTGGTGGACAAAGCAGCACAGTGGGGGGTTTTCTGGTTTCCTCTACCATTGTATTCCACTGGTACTCCATTGTCATTCCATGAATCATCAGTGTCACTGCCTGTGGTGCCACGTATGTAGTAAAAGCAGGCATTAAACGCAATCAAAGAAAGCAAAGGAAATCAATTCCTCTGGAAGAGATTAGAATGAAATGTTCATGCAACATGCTGTGGTGCAATTTGTATGTGAAATGTCACTATCGTGTTGTCTCCATAAAAGCTCAATTCAGGAACTACATTACAATAACATTCCTTATGGACTTAATTGTATTCCAATTCTCATCTGAGCACCAGGAGTGACCAACAATGCCTTTAGTACTCTTAAGCAGCATAATCAAAACAATGTGCAACATTTTTCCAAGCATGTACAACAACCACATGAATACAGAATACTGAAACAACTTAGCAATATCAAACATTGACAATGGGAGCATTTTATTGGCACAACCTGCATATTGTTGTTCTTGCAAAATCCACAATGTGTGACAGAGGCAATTTTGCATGCAGATAAACAAATAACTCCCACAGCAGATGCCTTGTACAAGTAGAATTAGAGAGCTTTAATATTTAAACACTAAGATATAAATTATTTCACACTTATATCAATAGATGTACTACAAATTCTGAGTCCAAAGCAGAAAGTTATAATTTCCTGAAAAATGTACACATAGCTAATTTTGCAATAGCAACAACATGCTGAACTTCAGCTTTTTTATCCTCCCTAGTTTTTATGTTCCAAAACAGCATTTCTGTCTCTACAGTAGCCACAAACTTCAAGTCCTCTCTCTTCTTCCACAAAGATAAAAAATGTCATGTACTTTTCCAGTAAGTAATAAGCAATTCCTCACACCAGTTATTGAATACAATATTATGAAAATGTATGACTGAGCCTATAATGTAGCTAATAAGGAACATTCCACTTGTTCAAGATTGGGTTTCCTTCAGGATGCAAGGTAAACAAACTCAAGTGAAGTTTTGGCTCAAGATTATATTTAGAGCCATTTTCTAGCACTGAAGTTCTAAGTTATCAGCTTTACACTTGACACTGAGCCACTCACTAAAGCATTACCTTTTCAGTTTTTCTGAAGTCACCAACTTCTCCAATTTTTACATTCCTTCCATGTGCACCAGGAAAATCATTCAAACTTAAGGCAATGCAAAAACTTAGTTTTCTTCTGATTGCTTTGACATTTTTTTATTATAATTATATACTCAGAACGTAAAACATGTAGTGCACACAAAGTTAGCATAAGAAACCATTAAGATAACATTTTCTTATTAATAATTAGTCACTTCTGGATAAGGTAATATGAAATACTCCTTGTATCCTACAGCTTATCATATCCCTTCCAAATGTTTAACTTGAGCTAATAATTCAAACTTATAGAAATTGTTGTAATTTTAATTAGTTTAAGAGAAAACTTTTTTTTTTTTTTTTTTTTTTTTTTTTTCTGTATATCTTATTGAATTTTTCAAATCTTTCAGTAAAGTTATAAAATAATTAACTCCAACTGAACTATGTAATACAAGTACTTTTTAACTACTGCACAATTCTTAAATCCTAATTCCAGAAAATTTAAAGCTAATAAGTTATAATCTGTGTAGCAGTATCAAGGAGCAGTTTGATAAATATTGAAATGAAAGAATTGAGAAAATGAACTTTAAAGTTCAATGCAACTTTTACTTAAATGGTACAGAACTGAATAAATAGCCATTTGTGGCTTTAAAATGGTTGATATTGACAACCAGTTTATAACTTGTAAGTAAAAGTTGCGATAAAAATTGAACATTTTCATTTTTTTTCAAATCCTGCTGATGCATTACCTTAAATGCAGTAACCAAGTTGTATGTAGCAGATAAAATATCCCATTTACTGCAAAAAGCTACACAAATCTTAAAATCTTTTTTGAAAAGGTAAACTCACCAATGCTTTAAATTATATCTTGAAAGCTTTGTTACATTCCCAGAATTGAAAAGCAGACAATTACTTTACAGAAAAAACAAGACTTTAAAGAATAAAGACATGAATGAACATATCTTGTTTTCAAAAGGAAAGCATTTTTGGGTGCTCTTAAAATTATGGTAGTAAAACTCATTGCAACAGCAGACTGCTATTGCATAACACAATACAAATAATAAAATTGGATAGTTCTGTCTACTTATTTAGTAATGATCTATTGAAAAATTCAGGCAAGTATGGGAGTTCTCGATTTCATGGTTAAAAAAAAAAAAAAGCAAGCTAACATTTGTAATAAAAGTATGAAAGCCAAAGAAATATTGACAAAACAAAAAAAATGTTACGGATTATGTACATTTCAAAAAATATATTTATTTATCTATTGCTTTGGTTAATACAAGCCATGAAATTTACATAATGAACCTTTATAGGTACAGAGGGAATATCATGCATTTTTAAATACTTTATTAAATGTATATAATACAAAGTCGATAAATAATAACAGCTAGCTGCATTATTTATATAATAATTTTAATATAGAATAGCCTTGTAACTATATTACATTGGCACAAAACAGAATAACAATGCAATGTTACACTGAAGATATATCAGTAACTTCAATTCTTGTAACTGGTTTGGCAGGCTCAACTTTTAAGCATTCTCCAGAACCTATCTTAAGGTCCTGCAGGGAGGCAACAATTTTATCTACAGATTCTGGAACCCCAGAAAATTCTGATCCACTTCTTGTAAAATGCAGGAATGCAAAGCCTCTGTGGCCCCGCCAGGTAATATCAGTAGGTTTAACTCCACGCTCAGCCAATGCAGCCTTCAAGTCACGAACCCTCACATCGGATCCTATATTCTGTACACGCAGACTAAATTCGAATACAGGTCTTGCACGAAAGTTTCTCTGACGGTCCCTCTTTACAGTGTCTGGCACCTGAAAGAAAGCAGATTCAGAACAAGTTAATTTTTACTTTCTCTACCATGCACATAGTAGGCAGAGAAGTTATTGCATTTCATCCAAAAATTTGATATCAAAATTTCACACTTTGAGGTCTCCTGCATCAAAAAAATAAATAAATAGAATTTAGAAAAATGTTCATGTGTGACTGTAAACAGCACTCACTCAAAAACTAAAATGCTGTTATGCACCAAGTTTGACATTTAAGTATAGCATCTTCCAAGCTCATCAATCTCTTCTTTTCAACAAAATCCCCTCAACCTGAATCACCCTACCTCTCAAATATTTTGGTAAAATACTGTGATTACACTCTATTTGTAAAGTCCCTGGACATTCCATATTAATACTGCATGATTTTACCTCCCCTTTAATGCTTCCAAATCCTACTATTAATGCTTTTTAGGGCCAAGAAAGAATACAAATATTGCAAATAAATTGCACAATTTTGAATATTTTAAAAGTATAATGAGAAAATGGTTTAACTGTACTCAGCAGTTGAGTAAAACCCCTATGGTCACAGTATCCAGCTATAACAGCACCTTTTCTTAAGAAGAATTTACACTTTCAAAAGGTTTCCTGTCAAGGTGTTTTATCCGTTCACTGTATTGCTTTAACATGAAACATTGTAAGCAGAAAGACATAGCAATATATTCCACATAGCAGTTGGCAATCCTTAACTGCCTAAGCTAAATCTCTGATTGCAAAGGTTTTCATTTTCAAACATCTGCTTGGAACAATATGAATGTTAGCAAAGCAGGGACAGCGAAAGATATCAGCATATTTTCCATATTTTACTGCCAGAAAACAACTGATACTGAGAGAGTAATAGGCAGTAAAGAATGAAGGGTGACAGGGTTTTCCACCACTTGGACCATCATTAGGCTGGTCAGGTAGCAGAAAATTGGCCATGGTTCAACATAAACCTCACATATTGTAATCATTCTTTGAAACCTATGCAGTGTATAGCGAGTTGTGTACAAAATGGCAAATCATAAATATAGTAATTACCAATAAGAGCACATGGCAATCAACATTTCTGAATATTTTTTTTTCATAAGAAATGTTCATTTTGCATTGTACTTCACCCAAATATTCAGAGAGATTATATTGTGTTGCTTACTAACTGTGTCAAAATTACTTTTTCATACATAATAAATCATATCCCATATGTAGTGTGTAACATTAACCTGATTATTGCATGTTTAGGCCACAGTCCCTTGAAGAGAGCATAATTACATGGTTTTACTGTATTTAAGACATTTTCATGAAAAATAAAATGTATATCTTGAATTATGGGAATAGCCTTTGAAGTCCCTTTCATTCTGAATGACTTTTGCATAACTGGTACATTGTAAGAGATAGACAAAAATTTACACAAAAAATCTAGATTTCATTATGAACACAATTTATGTCAGAGTTTTTTTGTAGAGTTAACTATTTAAAGATATTCCTTGTTATTAGTTTCAATTTTGAATTATTTCACTTTTCTCAAAAAGGATATTGTATCATTTTTTTTCTCATAGTCAAAATGAACAGGCTTTCAAAACCACTACAGAGCGACCATCTTTTTAAAATTTTATCAGCTGACCTAACAGTTGATCCAGGCAACATGAAGGCACACATACAAACTGATTGTGTCAGTATTGGAAGAGGCATGCCTCTATGGACACAACAATTGCTTATTCACAGAGTTGAAAAATGCATTGAGGTAGAAGGGCATCACTTTGAACATTTATTAAACTAAGGTATGATGCTTATGAAATAATACTATACAATACCCGTGCAGTGGTGATATTCTGTGCATCTGCCTTTCATCAATGTTTAATTTTCTACACCAATAAAAAAAACCTGTACAAGAAAATGGTTTAAACCAAAGTTGTTTATTTTTTTGATGAGGAATAAGGAAGCAAAATAAAAAATGTTGGCTCCCATTTAAAAACATACCCTGACCCTCAAATTACCATCCAAACCTCCTCCAATTAAAACATGACAAATGGCATTTACTTTCCCTCATTATATCAAGCAACTTTTATACATGACATTTCTTTCTACAACGCTTAGTTTTGGAGATATTCTACAGTCCCAATTGTCCACCCTGTAGATCATCACTGACTGGTGTAAGTCTGCCTCTTGATGAGTGCAATTCCCTCATATTTTTGCTGATATGCAAGAGGTGTGCAACAAATGATGTTCGCACTATTTGCTCACCTCCATGCTTGACCAGTATTTGCTTCCAATTGCCCTACTGAATACTGTACCTCTTTTAGCACACACAGGTTTATCTGCAAACACGAAATACAGCACTGATGGGGCACCTGGTATTATCTCTTAAGTCTTACACCCCCTCACATATGTATATTTAGTTCCTACAAGAAAATACACAATATGCGCTCATGTTTTCTTGGATGCTTAGCTCTCTAATCTTCATTTGGTAGGTTTCACGCAATTTGGGAAGAAGAGTAAGGCAAATCACATTGAGACAGGAAGTACGCTATACACCATGACATAATGCTAAGGCTTTATTCCATCTGTAGATCTGCAAGTTTATGCACATATATGTGCCTTATGTTTTCTTTAATGATTCTGCTAGTTCATGGTAAATTACATAACCTATTCACCATAATGGCTGAAGACCTCAAAAACAGAAACTTTCTTTGGTTGACAACACCAATGACAGAAACAAGCATGCTCTCTTCTTCCCCCTCTGCCCTCACTTCCCCATTAAAGTATTTCTGCATGACATGAAAGAAATAGAAGAATAAACCTCTTTAAGAATGGTTTGTTGAAGAATAGGTAGAGAAAGACATGTGAATGAAACACATCAGATTGCTTTATAATTGAGACAAAATATGAGACAACACTTTTTACTCAACCTTCTTTCCTTTCTCTTCCTGCTTTGTTTCTTTAGCATCTTACCTATTGATTCTTACCATACTAATATTCATTTTGAAAATTGGTGGTCATCTTGCATTCATGATATATTTTCTGAATAGCATGCAAGAAAAAGTAAATTTCAAACTTTGTGGGTTCAGTCTTAGCTGAGCATAGAGGAAATGATTTCTGCCAAGGTCATTACGCAAGTGTCAGATTTCATTTGTTCCATTTGCAGTGTTAAGTTAATTGTTAATGGACCTAGAGGAATTATAAACATTCCTGGAAAAACGATTTCTCTCTGAGGCTTAAATAAAACTAGAGGATTTCTTCTCTCATTGGTGGTTGCACCTAATAATGTATTGGTCAAACAGAAAGTGAGATAAAGCTGTGCATTTCCCTCTTCCCACTGCAGCCACACACACATCAGAATATTTCCATTCTTCTCTCTTTCTTCTGCTTTTGACGTGAATTTCTGTGCAAATTCAAATTAAGTAAAACTTTTTACAATGAGGTGTTCTACTATGATGTCTAAATCGAAAATCTTAAGTCATTATCATCATTACGGATGTGCTGTGTCGTCCCCACCGTCAGCGTCACTTTTTCTCATTGCACACATACCCTCTCCCTCCCACCCTTAAATTTGAATTTGGTAAAACTTGGTGTATTAGATTAGAAATGTTGTCTAAGTAGAAAAATGGTATCCATAATCGTTATTACAGCTGTGCTGCCACCATCTCTGCACATACAGAGGTACATTTCTGTTCTCCCCTCGTCCTCTAAGTGAATTTCTGCACAAATTCAAATTACATAAAAAATGAAATAAATTAAAAGTTTTAAAAAATGAAAAATAAAAAAGGACATCAGCTTAGTGTTTTAGATGGCTCAAAATATATGTGAAACCTTTTAAAATTCTTCTTTATATGACTTTATGCTAAATTCCAAAATTAAGCTCTGAAGAAAGGGGATTGTCTTGTATTTGAGGTCATTTTGTATTCAGATAAATATAGTGTGTCATATTTTCATTGCATTTTATTAATTTTAACACACATCTACTGATCATTTATTTTTGGACTATTGTAGGAACTTGAACATAATACCATGCCTTTAGCAAGTTTTACATATCTCGCATTACTAAAATTAGGACAATGTGTAGTTCTGTCTAAATCCGTTACAAGCAATTTATCTGCATATTGCAAACACCAGATTTGTACTTAAACTTAGTAGACTGATTAAAAATCACACCCACTGGTAAATTTAAGTTCCAAGAATAGAAATCTCATTTGGTTTTGAAATACCTGAAATGCTTTAAGACGCTTTGTTGAATCATCATTACCAATAGCTACAAAATATTCATTAGTAATTAAAAATGGAATAAGGTATGTCATTGTATGGAATAGAGATAATGGACAAAACAATTCATAGTTTACTCTTTGCTGATGACCAGATAGTAATTGAGCAAGATAGAGGGATGTTGAATTTATGACCCATAAACTTGGCATCGCGTTTGAGGAGGTAGATCGAATATTAATTTTGACAGGACTAAATATATGATAGTTGGAGAAAGGGGAAACATATTTTAATAAATGACAAGATAATTAAGCGTATGGAACAATTAAAATACCTTGGATCTATAATCAACCAGTCTGGCACAATGAAAAGGACATAGTAATAGAATTAAGCATGCTAGAAAAGCAGCCAAATTCTTAAATGGCTTTCTATGGAGCAGAGATTTGACTAGGGAAATTAAATTAAATTTAAAAACAATGGTTGAAAGTATCTTAACATATGATGGTGAAGCTTGAACTGTGAATAATAAAGAGAGGAGAACACTGATCGTGATGGAAATGGATGGTCTGGATGCATCTGCTGTAGAGAGTATCAAGAATGCAACACAAAAGGAATGAGTATATAAGGATAGAAATGAATGCTGAAGAAACTATTATAGATAGATCCAACACTGATAAATGGAAAGCCTAACAGTGACATCCAAATTATATATGTATATTCTTAAAAGGCTGATTCTTCTGTCTCTTCTGGTTAACTGAGATAAATTTTGCATTCATTTTAGTTATAAAAAGCATATAGTAGCCTAAATTGAGACAGATCATTATGAGATGGCAAGTTCCCAGTTAAGAAAATTAATAAATATTTGAAAATCCACACCAACGAATCTCTCAGAAATGGTTAGTACCACAAAAAAATTATTTGGCATAAATTGTGTGGTTTACATTTTGTTTCTCTCTTACTATTTACACAAAAGTTATTTACAATAAAGAGGACTTAACAGACTCTTCCCAGAAAATTCAAATATACATTTAATTTGTAATGCAAATATATTGAACACATAGTTTAATCAAAATCATTAGGAGTCATTTTTTTAGAAAATTAAAAGGAACAAAAATTTCTCTACGTAAAGAGTAGTTTCGGTTGGGGGGGGGGGGGGGGGAGTTTCTTAAAAATCTCTATACTGAATCATTGGAGGGCTGCTAAATCTAGATACAAAGTATGGTATTTAGCACGCCCATATTCTTTATGGATTCATCCATCATTGTATGAGGGTCATTCAGAAAGTAACAAACAATTTGGTATAAGTTATAACTAAATAATAATGAAAGATATTAACATAAAATTTAATTTATAAAGTTATAGTACCTCATTCTATTTCTCAATGTAATTACCATTGCTACAAGGTATTTATTGTCATGTGGTACCAATTTTTCAATGCAAATGTTATACTCTTTCACTGCTAAAGATTTGAGCCAAGAGATCACTGCCAATTTGAGGTCTTCATCAGTTGGGAAATGTTTTCCACCCAAAAAGTCATGTGCAGTGTCCAAAGTGAAATATTACTTTTTCTTAACTCCTTTATCAATATTTACTTTTGACTCCTCCATAAATTTATGAAGTTCCACTTGGATTTTGTCATGTTCACTGGTTCTTCCTAGATAACTTGTAAATTATCCGTCATTTCCTTACTGAAGACTCATTCATTACATTATCACCATACACTTGCGTTATTTGCCTATAAAATTTGATTGGCTGAACATTTTGTGCATTCAAAAAAAAAAAAAAAAAAAAAAAAAAAAAAAAATAATAATAATAATAATAAATTCAGTAGAAATTGGCTCTGAAAAACTGGCACTATGTGACAATAAACGTCTTGACAGAATGGAGATAACATTGAGAAATACAATAAGGTGCTGTAACATTTTAAATAATGTTTTGTGTTGATATTGCTTGTTATTATTTTCTGGTTGGCCCTCGCATAATTTACCCCTTCTGTACAATGATGGGTCTAACCATCATCAGCACTTGCAACAATTTTACGTATGCTATGTTACTGATTGGACTCATTATATCAGTTGTTTTGATGTTTCAAGTCTCCAAGAGATGGGCTCTGACCCAAAAAGCTGTCATTGGGTTGGCCTCGACATGGCAGTGTCCTGAGACCTGTGGGAGATTGGATACACCTGGGCAGGGTTGTGAGACACCTCAATATCCTCCAGCAGTAGCCTGGATAACTAGTAGATGGTATGCTAGATATGTTGGCCCTACCAAAGTTCTTTGGTAGTCTTCCCTTTGGGGCTGACGCAAGTAAGTGATGTATCCATTTCCATACTTGTATGTTCCCATACCAAGGGTTTTTTTTAGTAACCTAAGTATTGCCTAATGGAAAGCCCCACGGAGATTAATTTCTCTCTGGTCTGAGAGTGGGGAGTCTTTTTGCCCTGGGTAACCACTCGTGATACACATGTACATACATGCTAGAAAAAGTAAATATGGTTTGTAAATGGGGATCTTTGTTTTCAATTACACTGTTCAGACACACAAAAACATATATTGATCTTTTTTCTAAAAATACTTTTTTTACTTTGTTATCCATTATTTTGAAAACCTCAAAAAGTATATTTTATGTGAAGTATTTGCATCACATTTCTGGACAGAATAAAATACTTATTCTACTTACAAAAGAGAGTTAAATAGTACAGAAAATAAAAATATAACACTATAGTAATTTCCAGATTGCCATCATATGCAAGGAACTATAACATTAATGTACATACTTCCTTAACCTCAGCTGCAGCTTCTTCTAAAGTGTCTCCTGATGATTTGCAACGGTTTCTACGAAACGTGCGGGAACGCTGTGGAGAAGCTTGTGTCTCAGCATAAGGCACATAGCCATCATTTTCTGACTTGGAGCTCTGTAGATGACTTCCTCTGTAACGATTCTGCCTGTTGCGCTGACCATCATCCTTTAGCCCCTCCTCATCAGTATCAGAGGATTTCAGTTTACAGTCTTTTCCTTCACTAAAATAAAATGCAAAAACAGAGCTGTTGTATTACCTAACTGATTGCACAGAATGATGGCTGAACCATTGTATCTTAATATACATATAGTAATATTTATTACTGCTATCCTCATTTAACAAAAATATTTTAACAACTTAGCTTTTATTAGTAATTCAAATTAAAAGTTGTGGTAATTAGTACCATTCAAGTGAAAAGAGAAATAAGCCACATTTAGCCATTTTATCATTCAACAAAAAATCAAATTAATTTTAGTGAAAAAAGTATACATGTTGAAATTTTAAATTCTGTGACCTAATTCCAAAGCAAGCCTTTTGAAGTTAAATGACAAAATGCTGTAATTTTAACAAAAAAATTCTTAAGATATATATTGTCTTATGTTCAGGAACTACTTTATTTCCTTTAATTTTGAGGTAATTTTTATAATATATGAAATCCTAGTTGTAATTCCCTGAATGGACTTTACAGTCTTTTGTTATTTCCCATACTTCATGTCCATATGGATTTGTGGATTTTTTCACAGATAATTGTTTATGTCAATTTATCAATAGTAAAATGTCAATACAATCCCTGGTTCACATTCAAACGACCTTAATAGAGATTTCACAGATTTTGGTAGGTTTTCTTCACTTGCATATCAAAGTTCAACTGTCCATGTTTTTTCATAGATATTTTCCATTGCTTAGTTCTGCTGGTCTGTTATTGGAGGAGGGCCTCTTTTTGTGTTTACTGTATTAATCCTGTGTATACTGTGAAAGCCTATTTGTGCAAATATACTGTATTTCTCTGATTAATACATGGAAAGATATAAGCCAAAATTAGTTGGTTTGGTTTAAAGGAAAAAGGATGCATGCATCAAGCATATCAGTTGTTTTTAGTGTGTTTCATTGTGCATTTGGTAATTTAAGCAATTTACTATTCTAGTAAATTTTAGACAATATTTTGGTATTATAAATATTCCAATTGGAATAAGTTTTCAATTTTAGTTGGTTTGATTTAAAGAAAAAATCATGCATGTATCAAGTTCATAGCATAGCAGCCAGTTTTGATGTGTTACATTTTGCTTTTGTAATTTGAGCAATTTACTTGCCTAGTGGATTTTAGACAATACTTCAAGATTATAAACATTTCAAATGGAATAAAAGTTTTCTTAACTAATTATTGGTGCTTTGGCAGCCAATGGCTGTGCAAAAAGAAATAGATATGGTGGCATAATTGCTAATCTCCACACTCCATACATCTTTGTATGCAATATCATGTGCGCACACACACCTGGAACTTTTCTAAAAATGTTTTATTTTGGATACAGGGGACCCTAAAATGTGTATTTCTGGTGTAATCTCAGTATCAAATTTTTGGGTGGAATGCAATACCTTCTCTAAACACTATGAATATAGTACATGTACAGAAAGTAAAATATATAGGTATAAAGTATAAGGAAAAAAAGTAAAATATATAGGTATAAAGTATAAGGAAAAATGTATTAACTTCAATGCAACAAATGATGAAAGCAATCTGCTACAATCCTCCTGGAGGCTACCTGAATTTACATACCAGGACTTACTACACATATTTATAACTTACTGCTTTCTGGAAAAAGAAGGCCATTTTAAAAGTTATTTTTCCAAACTAATTCCTACACCTAATGTTTCTACCAATTTTCTTCTTTTTGAAAATACTAAATTTCATTCATAAAGACTGTTAATCCCCTGCAGTGTTCTTCAAACAAATCCTTAGTGCAGTAATTCCCAAATTTTTCAGTCCATGGAACCCATGAAATTTGTGGAAAATGGATGGGTTTAATGGTTAGAGCAATAGGAAACACACTGAAGAGCAGCTTAAAATTCTTTGGAAACTATGCTCTTTACATCTGCATCACAAATTACTTGTTGATGGAGAAATACCCTTTGCAGTTTCAGAAAAGTTCACCATTTTCACCAGATACACACAAAACTGGAATACGCTTGCAGTCAATTGCATCCACAAATTATGGGAAACTGCGAAGTGAAGATTGCCCTTTATTTTCTGAAAATGCATGATCATTTGTGTTATTCTTTTTTCACCTTGCTCTTAACTTCAAAAGCGCTCTAAGAACGAAAAATATGATTAGCAATCTAACATGAACATTTATAAGATTACCTGTGAGTATCTGAAATGTTTTGGTATGTAACATTCAAAGGGAGCATAACAACTGAAATTTAGGTTCAGTAGTAGTGTTTACTGTCTGTTTTTGATACAGCTGAACTTATGTCCAAGTTTTGTTGCAAATGCTCTTCAATTAAGTTCAAAAGGAATGTACAGGATTCTTTCTCAATATTGAAAGGTCCTTGATTCTCTTTCTTTCCACTATAGAAGTATCACATAGGCATCACATTCCATCATTCTTTATTGAGATTAACAATGCAATCTAACTCAAAATATCTTCAAATATGATAACAGTATTGTAGTCAATTTACTAGCGAGTTACTCCATCCAAGTCACGAGAGTAAATTCTAACCTACATCTGTGCTTGTTTACTTATGTAATAGCATATGTACATGATGGTGATAACTTTCATTACTCCAAGAGTATCTGAAAGAACTAAAATATTTTAGAAGTAGTTTGCTCTTATACAGAAGGCCAAGTGTTGACTTTATAGTAGTTTACGATGGAAATAGAGTTTACTCTAGTGCATGCAGCTGAAAATTTTATTACATATTGTTTGGAATTAAGTGTTACAGAACCGAAAAAAGTTTAAAACACAAATTAAGTAAGATTCCATAAATACTCTACAATTCTTTTTCCTCAGTTATTTGTTTTTGCTTTATTGAAAATATATTTAAGTTTTAAGACAAAACTAATGGAAAGCTGAGTGACAGTATGCCACCTACATATAAAAACTGATACTATGATGCATTCAAGTAAGTGATGTATTGCAGTACACACCAAAAGCAATTAGTTTTCTTACATCTGACAAGTAATAAACAGGTACAGCTAGTGCTTGCTGGTTACATACTAGCACTGCTTACATTGCAAGCATGTTATGTAGTAAAGTTTCCGACTAAGGGTTTGTTGGCCGCATAACGTCAGGTAGCCTTTGCACAATATTCTGCATAATGGAGCATCTATAGTTGGTATTACAAAAAAGGAGGAAAAGCAGCAATCTTTATTTTAAATGATAGGAGCAAGGAAAGAACAGTTAATACATAAACATATATTTGAATATTACTATTGTGTTGCATCATTGTGTCGATACACTGATGCTTTTCCTTATCATTCCATTGAATGGGGAAGCAAAACTGCCATTTAGCAACACATAACAGTGCTATAGCTGCCATCTTGCAGCTGTTAACCGGCTGCATTCCCTTGGCACTGTCTACTCATTTCTACAGCACTTTTCATTTTCTAACGTTGGTATGGATTTGTGGTGTTGCCCAGTAAACAGACCCTTAGTCAGCAACATTACCTACTATGTTTCAATTTAATGTTTAAAAAGCCAAACCTTTAACACAATTAACTGTTAACAAACAATTCAAGGTTCCAGCACTGCTTACATTGCAAGCATGTTATGTAGTAAAGTTTCCGACTAAGGGTTTGTTGGCCGCATAACGTCAGGTAGCCTTTGCACAATATTCTGCATAATGGAGCATCTATAGTTGGTATTACAAAAAAGGAGGAAAAGCAGCAATCTTTATTTTAAATGATAGGAGCAAGGAAAGAACAGTTAATACATAAACATATATTTGAATATTACTATTGTGTTGCATCATTGTGTCGATACACTGATGCTTTTCCTTATCATTCCATTGAATGGGGAAGCAAAACTGCCATTTAGCAACACATAACAGTGCTATAGCTGCCATCTTGCAGCTGTTAACCGGCTGCATTCCCTTGGCACTGTCTACTCATTTCTACAGCACTTTTCATTTTCTAACGTTGGTATGGATTTGTGGTGTTGCCCAGTAAACAGACCCTTAGTCAGCAACATTACCTACTATGTTTCAATTTAATGTTTAAAAAGCCAAACCTTTAACACAATTAACTGTTAACAAACAATTCAAGGTTCCAACTTGCATTGCAATATCATTTGCACTTCACTCTGTACCATTTGCAGTTTTTTTTGGATCAAAGCTATAATCATTAAAACTTTATGCAATCAAAAGCCTATAGAACATGCGCATCTAAATAAAACAACTTCTTTGCAACTTATACTACAGCAAGCCCACCTAAAACTGCAAGCAATGCTAATCGCTACGTAGGTCAAACACTGCTTTATGAGTATTTTAGAAGCAAGGCATAGTTTTCTTTCTTTTGAGTCCTAAAAATACAAGTGTTGCAACAAATAAACAACAGAAAAATGTATTACTTTTAATGTAAGCTTTTAAACCAATTTCAATGTGGTTAATTTGTACCTGCAACTTATAATTTTTATTTTGTTTCTATTAATCACATACAAATTTGTTTTTCATAAAAATATGAGATATGAGAATAATATTGTTGCTCTTAACCTGCATAATTTTACATTCACATTTATTATTTTCATTTGTAATACATTTTCACAACAAAAATGTATTGCACAGGACAGCCATAAAGCTATTTCATTTATGTGTGACAAAATGAAAAATTTATAATTTTTTTTGTAAAATAACACAGAAATTATACCCATTTTTATATACAAATTTAAACATTGTATTCGCCATTAAACAAAGCCTATAATAACTGCTCATAGCATCATTATATAGTTGGCCAGTCTGAATTTTCTATACAATTTACGCCATCATCACCCACATGTACCTAGGTACTCCCTTAAGTTGTACAGAAATTGCTATGTATTTCCAGCCCTAATGTTTAAAGTGCTGTTCCAATTGTTGCTTAAATACAACTCTATACTGTTACTGATTTTTGAGCACTGATACTCAATAGTCACTTTATAAAAAACTGTAATGGTAATAGCTTGTTCACTGAATTATGTTCTCATTAGTAGTTTTTTGTGTATGCATGCATGTAATCAATTTGGTGAGTACATGACAGTATTTTATTTGATGTGGCCGATATGGAAGCTACATAATGGCATATAGATAAGAATGCCGCTTTGCACATAATTTTCAGCTGTTGTGGCATCTGATAGCTACAGGAAACTTGTAAAAAGCTTTTTAATAGAGACTCTGTAAACTTCACTTGGCAAATGAAGGTAACATGCTTCTTTAAATTTGCTGTATTGGCTTGACCTATTGTCAGAAACTGCATTGCCATGTATTGACAATAAGTGAATCATCACCATTGTCATTGTCATGCAAAAATGCTTTTCTGGATATTTTATAGATTGTTCTTTGTTATTAGTGCTGTCTACTTCAAAACAGTTCCACACTTCACTAATGTTTTATTCAATATCTCTTTTGTACATTGATAAAGCAAAATATTTAGAGACATTAGTCATACAGTACACCTGTTATCTACACTTGTAATCCGAGTTTGACTTGCATCAACACAAACTGGTGGAAGGAAAGAACAAATCTTTACATGCACTGTATTATCTCATGTCTTTAAGTTCTGGTTTGTTTCTGTTGGATTCACGGATTTGGTCACCAGAGTAGCTAAATGTAATGAATGGGAATAAGTTACTGTGCTAGGTTATTAGTGTTTCAGTTAAATCACTTCATTCACAACTAAGTTAATGCTGCATCTCCGATAGTACCCCTACTCCTCCTGCCATTCTTTTGCAGGCACAAAAGCCTCTGGAATATTGCACCAATCACCCACAGGAAATGTAATCAAAATTCATCAAGAGCTATAGTTATTCTGGAAAACATGCAAGGCAATAACGTGAAGTCTCGACTCTTTTCATTCCATACAGGTTAAAACCATAAGGTTAAAAGCAAAAACTTTCAATAGTACAAAACTTAAACATTTAAAAATGTTGAAGGTTTATCTTATGGCATATTTTGATATCAGAGAGCATCAAGAGTTTCAAAATATCAAAGTCCAATCTCTAGTATAACATAAAATCTTAAAGAAGCAATTCAATTTAATTTATTATTTAAACATAAAATAATTGATGCAAACAAAACTTAGGATTTCCAGTGTATTAGATAAAGAAAATAGGATCTTCTGAAATTTCTTAGGAATATTTCCGAGGCCTTGCCTACATACTCATTCCAATATAACTATAAATCGTTTCACAATGCTAGCAACAGTTGGTTCATATGTCATATATCAGGGTTAGTGGAATCTCTGAATTTTGTCCTCCAAGAGTTATAACATTCTCTACTAGTGGGCAAGTATTGTATTCCACCCAAAAATTTAATACCAAGATTTCACTGGAAATACACGTTTTGAGACTTCCTGAATCAATAGAGACTGCCTCCATGGTCAAGTGGTCAGCGAGCTGGCTTCTCACCTGGAGGTCCCAGGTTTGATTCCTGGCTGGGGCAGGTAATTTTTCTTTAACCCTATCCCCCACAGAGTCTGGAAGACTGCATGTGAGAGTGAATGTGGGTGTGTTTGAAGAAAATATAACAATTTAAACATAATGTAAAACACCTATAGATTATGAGTTGTTTCTAATGCAAAGCCCCCAATATGACCTTAGATGTTAAAGGGGGCTATATAAATGAAACAATAAAAATAATAATAATAAAAAAAAAATAATAATTTTTAGGAGAGAGAGAGAGAGAGTGTGTGTGTGCACATGTGTGCGTAGCATAATTCAAAATGCAAAGTTGGAATTAAGTACAATATCTTTAAAAGGATACACACAAAGATTTTCAAGAAATTCCCCCTCCCATTCCCAACCACCCTTTACATGGAATAATTTTCGAAAATTGTTATTTCCTCAAAAATGGCCCTAAAGATTTTGATTCAAATACTGCATATTTAAGACAAGTCCATCATAAGTAAAATTTATATCTTAAATTTTCAGAGAATATCCTCTGAAGCCCTCTTCATTCTGGAAGACTTTTGCATAACTGGTAAGCTGTGAGAGATAACAAAAAGTTACTACACAAATTCAGGGGGTCTTAAAGCATATAAAACAACTCCATGGCACGACAGCTCACAAGGAACCTTGGCCAACGGCCCGGCCGCTCCGTCCCCCATCTCAGTCCATGACAGATGTCATGGATGGGGTGCAGTAATGGAGGGTGAGACATGGTCAGCACCCTCTTGGTAGGTTAATGCGGTCCTCATGACCTGGAGCCACTACTTCTCCATCAAGTAGCTCCTCAATTGGCCCCCCAGGGACCTCACGATACTGAGTGCACCCCAGTCCAGGTCTCCCAGCGGGGGAAAAATTCCCATGCCAGTATTGGGAATCGAACCCAGGTCTCCCGCTTGGTAAGCAGCTGCATTCCCACCGTGCTAAGGAGACGTCCTCTAAACATATATTTCTGGTGAAATCTGGGTATTGAATTCTTGGGTGTAATACAATACCTTCTCTATACACTATGTATATAGTACATGCACAGAAAGCAAAAAAGTACAATAATATTGCAACAGAACTGCAATATAAATACAACATAATTTTTACTACAAAAAAAATGAAAAAATAAAATCAAATGATGCTAAGGAAACTTGATGTAAGCAAACAATATTCTGATGATATTAATGAAAGTAATTATATAAATAAAGATATTAACAATGATTAAATAAAATATTTAGCAATAAAATTCAATGTCGAGTTATAATTTAAGTCTAATTTCAAAGACTAATTCTAAATACTTAAAAGTATAAGGAGAAGATAAATTGAAAATCTGATCACAAAATCATATGAAATTCCATAAACTATTCTTACAAAAGCAGAGTTTCCTATCGGATCCATGTTATTCCAGATAATGGTTTGTAGAAATGTTTGTCATAGGAACAAGAGAAGGAGAGAAACGGTGAATAATGATTGATTGATGTTTGGAGGAATTTAGTAACAGTGACGATCAAATTATATGTTTTATTAATTTGGTGAGTTGGTTTTTTAACACTACGTCACTTACATTGTTATTATGAGGGACTAGTTTCGAAAGCCTATGCCTTCATTTTCAACCTCACGGGTCCAACTACCATTGCTGGCTGCATTTGCTTGTACTCTCTTCTCTGGTGGCGAAATGATGAACTTCTTAACTAAGCTGTCTACTGGCGGGATTTCAAAGTTTATTAGCCAACCTTTGTTTTTCCATATGAGGATGTTTTCCCAGGTTGTAAGTTCATTGTGGCCTGACATGGTTTTAAGTAATTTTGGATTTGGATCTAGATTGTGGTTTTCTTTCCAAAAGTGAAACGCTACTGCTGATTTATCTTCTTGTTTCAATTTTAGGTTTCTAAAGTGCTCTTTGGATCTGATTTTTAAACTTCTTTTGGTTTGTCCTATGTAGAACTTTTCACAATTTGTGCATTTAATTTGATATATTCCTGACCTATTTTCTGGTGGAATTTCATCTTTTATTTTTGAATTCAGTAATTTTATGACAGAAAATCTGTTTATTGGAGCCAGGGTGATGTCTTGGTCTTTGAAGATTTTTTTTAATTTTCTAAATGCTCAGGGGTGGTAAGTGAATTTTTTGAATGTGTTGATATTGTTTTTTCCTGCTGTTAGGGTAGTTATTTCTTTTATGGATTTTTTCTGCTTTGCTTTGTTTAGTTTCTTGTATACAAGGTTCTTGCTGTATCCATTTTGTTCTGCTGTTTGAATTATGGTTTTTAACTCTTTGTTGAATTCGGTTGTGCTCATAGGTACATTTACTAATCTATGTGTGAGGCTATTTATTATTGCATGTTTGTGTGGTAATGGGTTGTAGCTTTCATTTTTAATGTAATTTTCTGATTGAGTTGGTTTTCTGTAGATTCCAAAGTTTACTTTTGTGTCGTTTCTGATGATTCTTAGGTCTACGAAAGCATTTAGAAAATTCAAAAAAATCTTCAAAGACCAAGACATCACCCTGGCTCCAATAAACAGATTTTCTGTCATAAAATTACTGAATTCAAAAATAAAAGATGAAATTCCACCAGAAAATAGGTCAGGAATATATCAAATTAAATGCACAAATTGTGAAAAGTTCTACATAGGACAAACCAAAAGAAGTTTAAAAATCAGATCCAAAGAGCACTTTAGAAACCTAAAATTGAAACAAGAAGACAAATCGGCAGTAGCATTTCACTTTTGGAAAGAAAACCACAATCTAGATCCAAATCCAAAATTGCTTAAAACCATGTCAGGCCACAATGAACTCACAACCTGGGAAAACATCCTCATATGGAAAAACAAAGGTTGGCTAATAAACTTTGAAATCCCGCCAGTAGACAGCTTAGTTAAGAAGTTCATCATTTCGCCACCAGAGAAGAGAGTACAAGCAAATGCAGCCAGCAATGGTAGTTGGACCCGTGAGGTTGAAAATGAAAGCATAGGCTTTCGAAACTAGTCCCTCATAATAACAATGTAAGTGACGTAGCATTAAACCAACTCAACAAATTAATAAAACGGTGAATAATGACTTAACCTTCAGGAAAGTTTAAAGTATTTGCAAATTCAAATCAGTAAAAACAAATATCTCGGAAATGGTTTATGCAACAAAAAATGTATTTGGCATAAATTGTGTGTTTTCATGAGATCTAACTTTTTGTTTTTTTGTTTTTCATATAGTAAGTTTTTTTTATCATGTTTTACCAGTTATATGAAAGTAACCAGTTATATGAAAGTATACAATTAATTCATAATGAAGAGGACTTCAGAACCTATTCAAATAAAGTGTTAAGACAAACATATTTTGATCACAATTGAAATTTTGTCCAAATTTTCAGTCACAATCATATTTTTGGGAAAATCAAAACATAGTAGTCAGAGTGGGAGGATTTTACTGGAAATCTATGTTGCATCCTTGTAAATGTAACATTTCCACATTAAACCTTTTTATTTCTCTACTGCTATAAAAGGGGATATGATACAAGAATTACAACATTTTTGATACCATTTTCTTTATCTTACTCACTTACTTCATAGTATTTATAAACAAAATTATTTTCAGTTTTATTAACTACAAAATTGAATTGTTAGTTTAATTTTTAGTATCTTCTAGAATTAAAAAAAATAAAGAAAAGAAAGGAAACATGTGAAAAATAAAATGAGAAAAAAAAAAAAAACATAACAATGCAGAGGAAGCTGCACATACATGATTATTTTATGGTAAGTTTATATGTGGCGTAACCATCGCGCCTGCTCACCCCAACTCAGCATCTCGTAGTATCTTCAAAATTGGCATCTCTGAAATGCGTCTTGGAGTTAATAAGCCCCATATGATGCCCTGTGGCTTAGGCAAGCGAGGATTCACATGTATGATTCTGGTGGGGGTAATTATGATATCAACAGGCACGTCATGTTCCTTGAAAAGCTCAGCTGGTAAAGTCTTGTAAACCTGTAATTTAACACTCTTTGCTTAGCAAGTGACAAACAGAAAGTATGTCATAAATAATTATGTACAATTAAATATTAAATAACTATTTAATTTACTTTGAAATCATTAATGAGTTGATGTTCACACTTAAATTTCCTAACATCAAATTGTAAAATCTTGGAACGTTTTTGGAGACATTCATCTCTATCATCAGCTTGGCAGTAAGTGAGGGTTGTTTATTTTTCCTCTTTCCTCAGCTTGAGCTCAGCTGCTGCCATCTGACAGTAAATTTTATAACATTAATGACTGGCTGGATTTTGAAATTTAACAAATTTTGGGAATTTTTTAAAATTACAAAATTTTCCCAAGTGACATACTCTCTGTCAGTCATCACCATGCTGATGATGAAGATGAATGTGTCATAAAATATTTTAAGATTTTATAACTTGACATAAAAGAAGTTTAAAAGAGAACGTTGACACAATCTCTTAACCCTAGAGTGATGATGTGGGGTATTTTCTAACAAGAGTCAGTTTTGAATGACTATGAATACCTGCCCTGTGTGTTTTTCTTACCTTTAGCTGTATTCCTTGGCAGAAAGGAGGGTAGAAAATACCCCACACCACCTCTCCTGTTGCTGTTGTATGTTTCAATCAGCATATTGTTTCTGTATTTAAATTGTATTTCCAGCTAATCCTTTGAAGTTGTGGTCATACTGTGCATATAATTTTTGGTTTTTTATGTAGTACTATTTTTATAGCTCATTATGAATTGTGAGGAAATCAGGCAAGGTTATTAAGCCTAATAAGGAAAGTGGATGGAGAAATATTGGGTAAGAAGACAATGAAACCAAAGATGAATTTTAGTAAGTTGTAAAACTGAAAGTGAAAAAAGTACAGAAGAAGAACATATTCAAATTCCTGCCTCAAATTTGATGATAAAATGTAACAAAGAGCGAAAAAAGCTCAGCAAATTTGGCACCAATTAGGGACTGATTTAAAATGATTGTGTACAACTGTATGAGTAAGTACACAGTATATTCATATTGCAGAGTTGAATGAAGGCTTAATATAATTCTGTGGAAGATGATTATTCCATCAATTTAACCAAAATAAAAATTGAAAAATGCAGCATTACCATATATTACAATACTTTTGCTTTATTTTTTTAATCTGGCTTTTGTACCATCAACAGTTATTTTAATGTGTAATGTGAAGCTTGGTAAACAAAGTAATAACTAAAACTATATTTATTCAGGTTACTTAATAAAAGATTTTATTTGGGGGGTCGCAAGTGAGACCATGGCATGTTCAGTTTAAGATGTATAAAGCTAACTAGGGTTATAAGTAGATTAAATGAAACTGTTAAAACTGTTTCAGTTATTAATAAATTAATTAACTAGTTGACTGCATGACCAAATCTTGCAGTTATTCCAACAATTGTGTATGCATATTACTGCCTATACTATTCAGCCACGATAATGACTGCAATTAGAAGAGGAATTAAACAATTAGAACACATGGATAGGGCTTTGAAAGTGCAATCATCCTCCTTGGTTTAAGGGTAACATGCTGCCTCTGGTTCCCAAGGTCGCAGGTTCAAACCTGGCAGAGGTCAATGGTTTTTTCAGGTATAAAAATCCTTAGCATGGCTTCCTTTGGAAGGGAAGTAAATCTGGCAGTCCTGTATTAAAGATTTATGGCACTTAAAAGAATCTCAAGTCTGATAAAGAGGCCTCTGTGCAAAATAAAGTGGTCTTTCACACCCAATATAGAATGGAATGCTGAGAACCACAGTAGTCAAAGAACATCCATATACAAAACTTAATTAAAATTTAATTTTGGAAGAGCATTCACATAAAGACAGCATCTACAGTTCCAAGTTGCTTTTATTAGTGAGGCTGAGGAGTACAAATGTGTACTATTTGTGCAACTGTACATTCCCACATCGCCTTGCCCCTCATCCCACAAACCTTGACATTACACATTGACAACAAAACAATGACATCCCTCCTCCAAACACACTCATATTATAACCGACTAGTAGTGAAGAACCCACTTAATTTAACAAAGAAGACCTAAGCCACTGCCATTAAATGTTGGCTTAGTTAAAGCTTCACATTTTGCACAGTTGAAAACTACATAGTAATCTTATTCATCTTATGTCAAATTTCTTTCATGCAAATGTGTAATCTGAGACCAAATACTTGCATTATTGTCTCCATTTATATTTTCCAAGAAAAACCTGCTAGCACTGCTGAAGTTTGTTATTAGTCCTGTGAAATTCTGCAAATGCACAAAACTAATAGATAATGCATAACATTAGATTTATTATCACATTGCATCCAAAATAAAGACACAAAAAGGGTCCAAAGTCCTATATACACTATTCAGAGTTGACAGTTGACACCACAAGTAATGAAACCAAACCATACTGAGATGATAGCTGAAAGGGTTAATGTACTATCTAAATCATGTACTTAGAATAACTAAAACTTAGCAACATGGTCTGTAAATATCATAACCCATGACATAAGAAATGGAAAAATGAAATAAAGGCATTTACTTAATGAAACATGTAAGGAAACAGATAATAAAACTGCCAAGTAGGTCAACTATACTTCCATTTATGCACATACATATAAAGCGGAATCACTCTGTAAGGGAACATCACAGCACCAGACTTGAAAAAGAGTTAAAAGTTAAAAAAAAAAAAAAAAAAAAAAGCAGCCAGAATTATAGAAAATGTAGACAAACAAGATTCCTACAGACTAATTTTCTTAAACTTGTTATGTGCTTAATAAAGAAGAGCAAACAAATAATAGTATTCATACACATTGCTTAACACTTTGGAATATTTCACATGCCAAAATCTGAAACCTCTTCATGTGTTCTGAAACAAATGACACCAGAAATAACAAATTTAAGATACCCTATCAATGAATGGCTACAAGTTTATACTAACAGTTCCAGCTTACCAAATAACAGTGGTACTGGCACTTTCTACAAAAGATTAAGTTTAAATACCACAAATTTTGATGGAGAGATTTTGGCAATACTTCAGAGATTACTATATCATATAAATAAATTTGAAAAAGTTGTATTATTATCTGAGTCTAAAGTAGCTATTATATCCATAACATCTCTTGTAACGCCTAATAACTTAAATATTGCAGAATGCCACAAAATCATAAAACAACTAATTAATTTAAACAAAAGATTAATACTTCAATGGATACCAGCTAATTGCGGAATACAGGGTAATGAAATAGTTGACTTTCTAACCAAGAAAGGTAGTAAAATTACATGAAATTCATCTGATCCAATAAGTTATCCCTCTATCAAAAGAATCATTATAACGTATAATAAAAAAAAATTAAAGAAGATAATGTATTACAAACAAAAGGAAAACCATGGGAAAATTTATGTAATAATACATCCAGAATCACTACATTACCAAGAAAATCCTCTGTAGCAACTTTTAGACTCCTAACAAGCCATGACTGTCTCAGTAAACATTTATTCAGGATTGGTATAGTGAGATCTCCTCTGTGTCCGTTCTGTACACTTAAAGAAGATATGGATGGAAACCATCTACTCCGCTGCCCAACAGTCAACATGATAATATAACATCAAAATACTGGAATGCAAGAGAGCAAATGGCTTCCCTGCCAACTGCTCAACATTAAATACCAACCACCAACCAACCATACTTCACATGAACCCTTAGGGGTACATTAAATATCTAAAAACCAAGAAATAAGAAGCATGTGGAAAGTATTGTTCAATATACTGTCTAAAGAAATAAAATTCATTAATACATAGGTAAATCAAATATAAACCAAAATTTTAAACTAGTGGATCTGTAGTGAACGGAAATAAGTGGCACTTTGACAGGATGTTGGTGGGGAGGAGAAGTATTGGTGCATCACATACTGCACTTCAGTATGAACAAGAGGCGATCAAGACATGCATATCTCTATTGCAAGCACATCGTCAAGTTTCTGGTGAGAGAAGCCACCAAAGTTTCAAACATTTTGCAAAGGCTTAATACATAACTTACCGAAGCAACCCTTTCAAAAACCCAGGTGTATGAATGCAAAAAATGTTTGGCAGGAAGGGAACCTGTGAAAATTGAGCCCCATCAAAAATGACCAGGAAGAAGTATCACTGCAGATAACATTAGTGTTAAATGTATACTGAAGAAGATCCCTGCCTAACAACTTTTGAAATTACTTTGCTCATAGAAATATTTTGGAAAATGTAAATGTTGTGTTATTTATGGATGCTCTTTAACTACTGTGGTTCTCAGCGTCCCATTCTAAATTGGGCGTGAAAGACCGCTTAATTTTGCTCAGAGGCCTCTCTTATCAAGCTTGAGATTCTTTTACGTGCCGTAAATCTACGACACGCGACCAATGGCTTTACTTCCCTTCCGAAGGAAGCCATGCGAAGGATTTTTACGCCCGAAAAAATCCATCGTCCTCCGCCGGGTTTGCATTGTAACCATTACACCACGGAGGGCGACAATATTTTGGAAGTGTTCAAGGTATCATCAATGATGAACTTAACTTCTAGAAATTGTCTTCCAGGTGATTTCATATCTAGTCACCCAGAAGCAAAAAAACAATGCAGCATTCTCCTTAATTTGTCAACCTGTGATTACCAATTATTTGGCTGGGAGGAGAGCATTTTACTCACAAAGCAGCAGTGAAGGAGTTTGTGCACAACTGCCTGCACGCACGCACGCACGCGCGCGCACGCGCACACACGCGCGCACCCCCCCCCCACCCGCCCACACCCACACACCCCCACCCCCCCCCCACACACACCCCCACACCGCCCGCCCACCCGCCCGCCCGCCCGCCCGCCCACGCCCCCACCCCCACGCACGCACGCACGCACGCACGCACGCACGCACACACACGCACGCACGCACGCACGCACGCACACACACACACACACACACACACACACACACACACACACACACACACACACACACACACACACACACACACACACACACACACACACACACACACACACACACACACACACACACACACACACACACACACACACACACACACACACACACACACACACACACACACACACACACACACACACACACACACACACACACACACACACACACACACACACACACACACACACACACACACACACACACACACACACACACACACACACACACACACACACACACACACACACACACACACACACACACACACACACACACACACACACACACACACACACACACACACACACACACACACACACACACACACACACACACACACACACACACACACACACACACACACACACACACACACACACACACACACACACACACACACACACACACACACACACACACACACACACACACACACACACACACACACACACACACACACACACACACACACACACACACACACACACACACACACACACACACACACACACACACACACACACACACACACACACACACACACACACACACACACACACACACACACACACACACACACACACACACACACACACACACACACACACACACACACACACACACACACACACACACACACACACACACACACACACACACACACACACACACACACACACACACACACACACACACACACACACACACACACACACACACACACACACACACACACACACACACACACACACACACACACACACACACACACACACACACACACACACACACACACACACACACACACACACACACACACACACACACACACACACACACACACGTCCCTCTTTCTTATTCAAGGATGGTTAAAGAAGTTTGCCAATTTGATGTAAATGTGTGTCAAATTCAGGATGCTATATAGAAAACTGTGATTGTTTTGTTTTTATTGGTGGGTTCAACAAAATTATGAAAATAGTTTACCATCATAATAGGAAGTAGGAAAAGAAAAATAATTAACTGTAGAAGAGTATAAATTTGCAAATATTAAATCAATCTGTAAATATATGCATACATGTAAACATTGACATGTCATTTAGTTATGCATTTTACGGATCAATAAAATGAGTTATGAGGTACAACATACCTGACAGTCATGTACTGTCGTTGCCACAACAGTTTCTTCATTCACAGCACCCATTTTCATCATCATGCCAAATTCAAGATCTGCAAATCCCTCTCCTTTGCCTATCCTGTATCCTGAGGTAAAAAATTATGAAAAATACTATTAACACAATTTGCCCTGGAAACAGAATCCTGGATTTTGCAAGTATATTTAGTTTTTTTTTTGTTTTTTTTTTTTTGTTTTTTTTTTTTTTTTTTGGGGTGGGGATGCATACATTTTTATTTTCTCTAGCCCAAATGTACAATGTACATAATACATAGGGAAGGTGTTGTTTTCCACCCAAAAATTAGATTTCACCAGAAATAGAAATACATGTTTTAGGGTCCTCTGAAACCCCCACAAAAAGTATTTTTAGAAAAAGGTGTGTGCAAATGTGCACATACATGCTCTAACAAATTTGATTAAAATACTATATATTAAAGATATTTACATCAAAATAAAATGTTTATCTTCAATTTTATAGGAATAGACACTGAAAATTTCTTCATTCTGATGAATTTATCATAACTGTTGAACTGTAAGAGACAAAAACTTACTACACAAAAAATGTAGATGTTGTTAAAAGACATATTTATATCATATGCCTTTTTTTTTTTTTTTTTTTTTTTTTTTTTTTTTTTTTTTTTTTTTTTTTGAGTTGACTTTTAGAGATATTCCTTGTTATTGGTTTCAGTTTTAAATGACTAAATTTTCCCAAATGGGAAGTCACCTTTAATTTCATATCTCTTTTGTTTTATCTCTTGCATAGTAAAGAGAACCAAATTCAATTGTTTCACATAACGCCCAGCTTTTAAAAGATTTGACTATTGTGTTAGCTTAGTGTAATCCCTTATTTCCCTTCTACTTCGAAGGAAGCAAGTAGTAAGATAGTTTTTTGCTGATGTTTATCTCTATTAGTATGATGTAGATAAAAGAATAATCTTTTGTAAGAATAATTTGTTTGCAGAACTGGCAGAAAAAGTAATGTGAATGGAACACATCAGATTTTTTCTAAATGAATACAAAAACCACATGAACGTGACATTTCTATCTGCAATAATAATTCTGTTCCTAATATTTCAATGGTTATTCTAGATTTGTTTTCTTCTAAATAGACCATATCACAAGTTTCCAAGTTTATACATTCTGCCCCCAAACTGAAAAAAACTAACATGCAAGTATGACTTTCTCTATTTATTACTATATCAGATATCACAGTAATTTACCAACAATTAACCAAGTCTTATTTATCTGTCCCCTACAAGCTAATTACAATAAATAACTGCATAACAATCTATCATCATTACCTTTATAAGCATACTTATTCTAAAATCTACTTGTGTGAAAGATTATTCTTCAATTTAATTCTGGTTTATGATGATAAATATGTATTGTTTAATCAGTCTTTTGAGACATTGGAAGGGGGAGAGACAAGGAAGTCATGTGGCTGTACGGTAGCTACACTAGTTCCAGTGGCGATTCATGGTCAGTAATTTAGGTACAGTGCTCCCTTTGTCATCGTTTTTCTTAGTCTATAAAATATAGTCATCCCTCATTCTGCATTTTTTAAAAAATGCTGACTTTAACACTTACAAATGACATACATAGATGCATCTGTTTAAAACTAATTTTTTTCATGTTCAGCTTGAAATAGCCCATATCACTATTACATTCACCTTACGCATTTTTTGTGTTACATGATAATTCATGAGAACCAAATACTTGCATAATGCGAGGGACACCTGTATTCATAAATTATTGTTAATTTTAGTAGTAGTACTTACCAGTTTACTGGAAAGTTAGCTCTAATCGACAAGATTTCTTCAGAAATAGTTCAATTACAGCTTGCGTGAAATTCTTATGAACATCTTTCCGAAGCGCACAAAGTAACTTTTTCTATGGACGTGATTGACAGAGAGGATAATCTTTCTTGGCCCATTGCAGACCTACAGTGAGATTTTACTCGATTTAAAGTGGAAAATGAGCGTTCAACAGAAGCTGTAGTTGCTGGTACAGTAAAAATTAGAAAAGCTAATTTGTAAACTTCAGGCATAGCCATATTTCACCAACTGACTTCCCTTCAAAATCTTTATCTCCAGAAGAGTACACAACATAAGTTCATTTTTCAGATGTACCGAATCAAAATTTGAGCCATAGGTGTCCAACAATTTTGAGCAATGGTGATCAGGAAAAGACGTTCTGTAATTCTTGAATTTTGAGGAATCAAGGAGAGCAAAGAAATGAAAACTTTCGTTGTCGGAAAATCTATTTTGTATTTGATAGAGCACGTTATCCAAAATTTCACAGAATATTCTCCTGAACATAACTTTAGTAACTTCACTTGATTCATTGTTCTTCCTTTTCTTTTGTGCATGTCCATTTATCACTTCAGTAGAAATGCTTCGCCAAATATTTTGGAACCCTTCTCTCTAAAGTGTTTTCAGTCTGGATTACTTTTGAATGGCAATATGCAATATCCATAGACTTGTCTTGTAATATGTTGAAGAGAATGTTGTATGAGCAAATATTGCCAAAAATGTTCTGAGGAGGAAGGCTATCCAACCAAGTCAAAAAATAAAGAAAACCTTGTGCTTTAACTAATGTATCAAGTTTCCAATCACATTGTTTTCTGGTTCTGTCAGGAATTCAAAGAATAAAACCAGGTTATCTTGTTGCTCTTGTACAATGTTGACAAGGCGTGAATTGAAGTTCCAGCATGTTGGAGCTACTATTGGTAGCTTTTTATTCATAAAAGCACGCAAAGTTTCCGTTCTTTTAGTGGAATGAGTAAAGAAATTAGAGAGCCCTCATAGAGTTTGAAAAAAAATTCTGTACTTATCAATACACATCGCTGCCTGTTGCAGAACCAAATTTAGAATATGACAGTAGCAGTGAACAAATAATGCCTGTGAAAATGCCATTTTTACTTCAGATTGCAGACCACTTAATTGGCCAGATATTACGGCTGCACCATCATATGTCTGAGTGATAAGTTTCTTACAAATATTAAATTCTTTAACTGTTGTAAGTACATGGTTGTAAAGTGCCTGCACTGAACGTCTGTAAAGCCCATAACCTTTCTTGAAATTCCCCCAATTTGTCAACATAACGTAAAATGGTAGATAGTTGAGACTTGTTCACTATGTCTGAGCACTCATCTAGAAGAATAGCCACAAAATAAGCAGATGCAAGTTCTTTTGTTATCAGTTAACCAAAATACTCCTAACAGCTTCGATTAAATCATTTGAATGGACAACGAAGTGCCCTGGAAAATGTATTGTTTTTTAAATGATCATTTAAAAGTTGATCATATGTACTGAGTAAATCCAATGTTTCTACGTAATTACCTCTATTAAAGGAACTTTTTGACTCATGTCCTCTAAAAGCTAATTCCTGCTTTCCTAAGTGACAAACAACATCAATGAGTCTATTCAATACTTCTCTGTTCTGTTTTACCATTTCATTATGCTTTGAAATTTTTAATGATTTCTGAGCATTTGGCTGCTACTTGTGTATTGCCAAAATTACAAAGAGTGAATGCACAAAATACGTGATTTTTTGGTTTTCATGCTCACTTAATGAATCAGTTAGAGACACTATATTGTCAAATCTTTCTTGAGACCATGTGGTACTGCTTTTGTCATTACTAAAAATAAGACTTGGCCAACAATAGAGTTTGTTTAATTTGGGGCAATCAGTTAACCATTTGTACCTACAATTATTGCTAATGCAGAAATGTCTGTCATACTCTCATTTTCTGTCTTGACATATAGCAATCAGATCTGGCAGTTCAGAAATGGGCCTGCCGTTGTTTTTTATTTTAAGTTTTTCAGAAAATTCCAAATTCTGAAATCCAGTCTTTAACACACATTCTACTGCACAGTCACAAGAACCACTAGCTTCAAACTTGCGATCATTTTGTATTTAGTTGAAGTGACATACAAAAAATTCTGATTATTTTGTATGTTTATTGAGAGTTGTTTTGAACGCCCTCAAGTTTAGTACACTGGTGCTGTATGCGGTGAATAGGAGAATTCGCCACTGTAAGTACCGACAAATGTAACCAAACTGGGTATAGACAACCAGTTTCCTAAATTTGCCCTTTGCTGTCCCAAAAGAATGAACAAAGAATAACTAATATTATAATAATATACATTTTGAGAAAACAAACATCAGTCAACTGTTTAAAATGTAGAGTGAATGATAAAATTATTTGTTAACAATTGTATAAGGTGATATTTGTTAGAGCTCATGAAAAATATAAAAAGTCACTTAGCATTTAAAGCAAACCACTTGTAATGTGGAAAAATATTAGCAAACAGTAGCAAAAGTTAAGGAATTATATATATATATATATATATATATATATATATATATATATATATATATATATATATATATAAGGAATTATAATTATACACTTAATACAATTAAATGAGAATGAAGGACTTCAAAGATTTCTTATAGATAATTCAAAATATACATTTATTGTCTTTTCAGTATCTCGCAACATGACATTTTATTAAAAATACTAGAACCATTTTCAAGAAAATAAAAATTAAATGTTGTGCTAAGAAATGTGGGAGAACTTTCTTAGATTCCTCCTCATGCCAAGTTTGTATCAAGTCTAATGTTTATCCAACTTACTTTCTGCAACATGAATCTAGGAGGTAGTGGAAGTATTGCATCCCACCCAAAAATTTGATGTTACGATTTCACTGGAAACATATTGTAGGTGTGCATTCATGTATGTGAGCCTTATCCTGCCAATGGTAAATTTGCTAGCTTCATTACCCTTTTATCTTAGAAACTATTTAAGATATCATGGTGAAAGTTTGATAGGATATTGATATGTATCTTATAAATTTACAGAGCTAAAATTGTACCCTAATAATTACTTTCTCTATAAGCACTATGTACATAGTATATAGAGAAGGTATTGCACTCCACCCAAAAATTTGATACCAATATTTCACCGGAAATATATGTTTTAGAGCTCCCTTTATCTAAAACAAGCATTTTTGGAAAAAGGTCCGTGTGTGTGTGTGTGTGTGTGTGTGTGTGTGCGCGCGCATGCATGCGGGTGCTAGTGCATGTCCGTGAACACGGTAACTCAAAAAAGAAGTCGGTAAAATACTAAATTTGGTATTTAAGTTTAGTATCTTCCAGGGATGCACACGAAAATTTTAAGAAAAATCCTCCCAACCTCAACTATCCTTTACATGGAACTTTTTTCGAAAATTTTGATTTTCTCAAAAATGGCTCTAACGGTTTTGATTAAAATTTTGTATATTAAAGATATCTACCTGACAAATAAAATGTATATCTTGAATTTTCTGGGAATAGCCTCTGAAGAGTACTTTATTCTGGATGAATTTTACGGAATTTTGAATAACTGCTAAACCGGAAGAGATGGACAAAAACTTACTACACGAAAAATGTAGAGCACGTTAAAACACACAATTTATGTTATATACATTTTTTTAGTGGAGTTCATCGTTTTTGAGATACTCCTTTTTTTTGGTTTCAGCTTCAAACTTATTTTCTCATACAGGAATTTAACAATTGCTGTCCATACAAACAAAGGAACTTCAGTCACATAGCAACCATCTTTTGTTATCACTTTAACCTATGTTACTCCCTTATTTCGCTTCTACTTACAGGGAAGCAAGTAATAAGACTATTTCTGCTAATTTTTTCTCACTTAGCATGAAGTAAATAGAAGCATAAACTTTTTAACAAAAATTTATTGCAGAAATATAGAGAAAGTCATGTGAATGGATTACATCAGATTTTTTTTATTAAATGAGGTATAATTTGTTTTCTTGATGGAATTTTTTGAGGAAACTTTATCAGTAATTAACTTTTTATAAACTAACACCTTTGTAGTTCCATAAAACCCTCAAGGTGCTATTTATATTATTTCAAAACTTCATTTGAGCTAGCCTCAATAGTTTGAGAAATCAGGTCATTTATATTAGAAAATATTAAAATATAAATTTGAGCTGAAGTAAAACTTAGAAACAAAATCATATACATTTGAAGAAACAAAGAAATCATATAGCTTGTAAAAGCAGAAGCTGCTCTATTCAGCTTGGGTACCAATTTGTAGAGCAAAATTTCCCCATAAACATAAAACTTGTCTCATTACTGCAGTGAGTATAGCAGTTATGAGCTTTTCTGAAGTAGTGTAGAGTTCAGAGCACAAAATGGCAGAGGTATACACTAATTTTTAAAATATGTGCACATAACTATAAGTTATATATCAACTTAAAGAGGAAATTACAAAACTGCACAAAAACTCAAAAAGTAATTATTTTAGTTTCCCCTTAGACAGCACCATGGTAGAGTGGTTAGACCACTCACCTCCCACCTAGGGACCCAGGTTCAATCTCCAGTGACTGCATCGGGATGTGTGGTGGACGAAACAGTATCTGTGTGGGGTTTCTCTGGGTCGTATGGTTTCCTATCTTCACCTTTCCAACCATACATTTTTTTTAAATTTCACATAATATACTTCCTCACGTTCACACCAGGCAGTGGGATGTCCCTCAACCCTGGATACTTCATATAGTACATAGCCCGCCTGCTCAACAGACATCTGAGCCCAGGCATTGACTTGTAAAGGGTAATTTGAGGTGGGAAAATGTTCTTAAAAATCTGTGTGTCACATCCTTGGAAAATATTGCTCTTAAATACAAATTTAGTAATTAACTATCTTTTTGTTTTTGAGCTATCCTATATTTACAGTATTTACATGAATAAAATGCATAGTCTGAATTTTCTGTGAATAGCTAAAGAAGTACTGTAAAGGTCCAAGCTCCATGTGGCTGAGTTTAAATGAAGAAACAATGGCACTAAGGAGGAGAGGGGAGATAGGCAGCCGTGTAACCAATGGCACATTAAGGATTTTCAATAAATGCATAAAGAAATTAAACAGAATAGTTAAGTGTCCTGATTACAAGCCAAGTAATATTCCAAATCAGCTGATGAGCCTCACTGTAAACTACACTGCTTACAAATGCTTCTCTGATGTACTCTCAGCCATCTAGCACCTGGAACACTTAAAGCTGAATGCTTGGAAGTGACAGCACCCAATGGATGGTTTAATGTGCATGGAATGGTAACATTCTGCTCCCCAGGCATCACATACATCCCAGTTTATCAGCTTCCTCCCGCTTAAATGTCTTCCCCATACCCTTCAAACACATGGAGCTTCGACCCTTGCAGTATTCTTCATTTATAAAGAATTTTATATAACTTGTAAATAATCCACAACACAATGGCTACTGCTGCATGGCTAGGAAAGATTTTACTAGTTCACAACTGTGTTTGTTCGTGATGAAATTCTGGTGGAATGAATTATATACTTAGAACACACATTTAAACACATAGCATATAGGTAAGCATGCTTATGGGGATTTAGGGTATTTCAAAATATTTATTTCATATGAAAATACCATAATTAATTACAGGCAAAACACAATATTTCCTCTATGTTAATTAAGCAATAGATAAAGTAATCTGATGCTATAATTTAATAAAAACTTATATCTATTTGCCATCTTTCACTTTACTGTTACTGTCAGAATTATATTTTAAAAATGTTTACCTTCCTCTGAAACAGCGACAGATCCAAGAACAACCAAATCCACATTTACTTTAGCATCAAGGCCAAGAGGTTTTCCCCACTCCACAGAACCACGTTGAGATGCTGCTACTTTTATGTCTGGCTTAGATACTCCTGAAGGAAGAACAATTTGCTGGAACAATCCTGAACGCAAGCGCGGTATTGGTACCAATAGAGTTTTCCTTGCCTATAACAAGAAAATATTTTAAGAGCAAGGGTTTTAGTTTCTCCATTTGCATTCTGAATTCTTGAACTTAAAAATAAAATAATATCACTGTAGAGTGCATAACAATTTCTTCTAAGGGTAGATATAACTAAGTAAATAATTCTCTATAACAAGCACATTCCTTGGTGAGCATTTAAATCCATCAGTATTTTATTTTTTGAAAACTTTAATATATAGCACAGACCTAATTTCTCTTTCTTTTATTCAAAATTACTGCTTCTCCATTCTCTTTTGTAATGTAGTTTCTCTCAATCCTTAATACTTGAAACTTAAATACTGAGTGAAATGAACCTCTGCAATTGGCGTTCCCTTTCCACAGTTGACCCAGGCACCTAAAATTGTTTTGTCACTTAGAAGTCTTTAAAACTTTCTGGTCAGAAAACCATAGTACAACTTGCCCTATTGTTTCCTAGCTGGAACATCTCATGTAATACTTGGGACATATAGCAAAAGTGCTGAATTGGTGGCACTGTTATTGTGTTTACATGCTAATAGCCTGTTCTCACCATACACAACAGGAATAGTTATTACATTGCCCACCTGTAAATGCTAGATACATGTCCCAAGTGGTATACCTTTCAACCTTGAAACGCCCAGTAGCCTTCAACCAAAGGCAAATTAATACCCTATCCTCACCAAGCAAAACATAATACAAAACTCTGATGTGCTCCATTCACATGACTTTCTCTACATCTCTGCAACAAATTATTGTTAAAAAGCTTATGCTTCTATTTACTTCATGCAAATCCAGAAACAATTAGCAGAAATAGTCTTATTACTTGCTTCCTTGTAAGCAGAGCAAAATAAGGGAGTACCATGGGTTAAAGTGATAGTTAAAAGCTGGTTGTTATGTGACTTAAGTGCCTTTGTTTGTATGGACAGGAGTTGACAAATTCCTATATGAGAAAAGCATGCTTTTCGAAGCTGAAACCAAAAACAAGGAATATCTCAAAAAGGATCAATTTCACGAAAAAAATGTATATAATATAAATTGTGTATTTTAATGTGCTCTACATTTTTTATATGGTAAGTTTTTGTCCATCTCTTACAGTTTAGCAGTTATGCAAAATTCCGTAAAATTCATCCAGAATAAAGTAGTCTTTTTTTTTTCCCCCCCCTAAGTTTACTGTATGATTATTGGTTTTACACAAACATATAACACCCATACCCAAGGCGGTACTCGAACCCACAATCCCCTGCCCACAAAGCACCAAAGCGAGATGCCTTAGCGAGCGTGGCCATGGGGACCGGCAGAGGCTACTCCCAGAAAATTCAAGATATATATTTTATTTGACAAATAAATATCTTAAATATAACAGAATTTAATCAAAATCGTTAGAGCCATTATTAAAAAAATCAAAATTTTCGAAATTTTTTCCATATAAAGGGTAGTTTGGCGTGGGGGGATTTTCTTGAAAATCTTTGTGTCGCAGCCTTGGAAAATACCAAACTTAAATACCAAGTTTGGTTTTTAATGCTCTTTTTGTTTTTGAGCTATGCTGTCCACAAAGACACACACACACACACACACACACACACACGGACATTTTTCTAAAAATGCTTTTTTTTTGGATTCAGGAGGTCTCAAAACATATATTTCCAGTGAAATCTCGGTATCAAATTTTTGGGTGCAATACAATACCTTCTCTATACACTATGTACATAGTATGTATAGAGAAAGTAAAAATACAAGCTGCAACATAATTAATTTAAAATAAAGGTGAAAATACTGGATACAATATTAGTAAAATAAATATAAACTTAACCACATTGATTTACATGTGATAAATACAAAATAAATGCTGCAATTTGTTTCCTTAACCTGATACATACTTATTTGCTTTCTGGAGTCTTACCAAGTAGAGAGGGGGTGGGCAGGCAGTGAGACACATGTGCAGTAGTGAGAGCAACAGTTAAAACATCGTTATGATTATGACAGTTTACATGGATGCTCTTTTTAGCATAGGACAAGGTGTTTTTTAAAATGAAAGTAAAAATATTAGGATGTTTTGCTTGTATAGTGCTTAACTCACAACTATTTAAGAATACTCTGTCTTAGTTCCTTTCATTTAGCTGTTTAAAATGTAATATTATTAGTATCAGATATGCTATTATTTATTTTTCCCTTTTACAAATGCCCCGAGTTCCTTTCATTTAGCTGTTTAAAATGTAATATTATTAGTATCAGATATACTAGTACTTATTTTTCCCTTTTAGAAATGCTCCGAGCAGTTGAGACAAAGGTTCACTGTTTCCACACAACCTTGCTTAGTGTCTGTCTTGAATCACAATGAAATTGTCACTTGAGCAATGATATGTGATAAAGTTTTATTATAAACTGAAAAAACCTCTTGCAGAGACGTACCAATGTTGCAAGTTTTTGGGGACAATGCTCTATTGCATTCACAAGTTTTGAAGTGGTTGAAAGCATTTAAGAAAGGCTGGGAAGAGGTAGTGTACAAACCCTGTGTTGGACGGCCATCAACAATTTGGCCTGTGTGCTGCCTACTATATTGATGTCCTGGAAAGACTGCGAAAAAGGGTTGTTCAAATGAGAAAGGAGATCGCCACTACCTGGCAGCTCCACCAGACAATGTTCCACTCTGCACATCCGCAAGTACATGATGAAGCACAATGTACTAGTGCATTTTTTCAGAGAAAGCTAGCAAAGAATGAAATTATTAACAGAGCTCATTTAGTATACTCTGAAAGTCAGGGAACATTATTTTGTGCACCATGTACTCTTTTTGGAGGAACATCAGACTTGGCAGGACCTCGTGGTTTCTCAAACTGGTAACATCCACAGCTAATTGCAACTCATGAAAACAGTACAAGGCACTGAGACTTGTTCTTAGTTTAAAAAACAGAAGTTCCATTTTGACAAGGATAGATGGAAAATTATTCTCACAACTTGAAAATGAAGTTCAGTACTGGCATAATATCTTACAAAGGGTTGTTGCTGTTGTGAAGAACCTTTACTCTCGAGGACTGCCTTTCCGTGGCAATGATGAAATTCTTGAAGTGTTCATATTGGTACTTTTTAATGTGCATGGAACTTATTGCCGAATTTGATCCATTTCTTGCTAGCCACATGTCACTATATAAGGATTTTGGAAGTGGAAAAACTTCATATCTGTCTTTTGTTATATATGAGCAAATAATCAAAATCATGGGGAAGAGAGTTGTTGAAGAAATAGTGGCACAATTTACTGTGGCAAAATACTACTCTATAATCGTATACTCCAGCCCTGATATTGCACATAATGACCAATTAAGTTTTGTCTTGTGTTATGTCAACAAAGAGGGGCTAGCTGAAGAGCAGTTTGTTGAATTTGTGCCAAATCCAGGACATGGTGGCCAGGATCTGTCAAATGCAGTGATAAACTGTCTTGAGAGACATGGATTGGACATAGGTAACTGCAGGGGACGGAGTTATGGCAATGCACCAAACATTACAAGTGAAGGATCATCTCTATCTTGGTGTTCTTGCAATTGAATCCGACTTAACAGTGAAAATGGACTATAACGAACTCATAAACTTGTTTGCAAATGACAGGGCAAGGAGGAAGCCTCTTGTTATTTAAACAGTATATGTTTTGACATCTAATATGGGGTGATGCCTCTTTAGTGTAAGTTCTTTCTATTAGGATATTTCTACTTAAATTTTAATTAACTCACTTATGGTGTTTGCCACTCTTACTTAAGCATCCAAACTAGTGAAACCATTCTGTATGTTGTGAAAATTTAAGTAATATATGTATTGCAAATTGGGGGGCAGCAAATTTTTTGCACAGGGGTGTCAGAGGTCCTAAATTCGGGCCTTTTACATGACATATAAAATGTATATCTTTAATGTTCTGGGAATAATATATGTATTGCAAGTTGGGGGGCAGCAAATGTTTTTTTTTTTTTGCACAGGGGTGTCAGAGTTCCTAAATTCGGGCCTTTTACATGGCATATAAAATGTATATCTTGAATGTTCTGGGAATAATCTCTTCTTCATTCTAGAAGACTTTTTCATAGTTGGTAAACCGTAAAAGATGAAAAAAAATCTTGCTACACAAAAAACATGCACTTAATGTCAAAACATTTTTTTCCCTTTAGTTAACTATTTTGGATATATCCCTCCTTATTGGTTTAAATTTTCCAACACTTATACTTTTTTCAAACAGGAAGTCTTCAGTCTTTTTATTTATTTTTGACCATGCAAAGAGAAATGAGTTTCTATGTTGCCACATAGTAACCAACTTTCAAAATACTTGACATCACTTTAGCCTAGTGTATTCCCTTTTTTCCCTTGCATCTACAAGGTAATAATATGACTTTCTGTTTATGTTTCTCTTGACCAGCATGAAGTATATACAAATAAGCTTTTGTAAGTATAATTTGTTGTAGAATAGGTAGAGAAAGTCATTTGAATGTAACACATTGGATTTTTAGTAGTACTGTTTAATGGCTGGTATCACTACAGCACTACAATTAGTGTTTACTTGTAATATATGCAATGAAATTTAACTTGGGAAAGGTAGTTTGGAAGAAAACGTTCCAGGTCTAAGTTTAGAATACCTCTCCAACCTCTACCAGATATTAAGACCAATAAAACAAAATAATAATAATAATAATGATAATAATAAAATTTAAAAAAATAAACAAAAACTGAATGAATCTCTTAGGTGGGATGGTACTAGCAGGATTTGAATGGCAGACCTCCCATTTTGAGTCCATGGCTGAACAATCTTGGTTACTTATGTATGTTAATTGTTGGATTTGCATAAATGTGTGTGATACAAGTCTTTTTTTTTTTTATCTTTTTGGCTCCTAACAAGTTTTCTTCCCATGTACAGAGATCTTCATCTGTTAGTCCAACAAGATGATATTTTTGTTGCCAGTTTATTGTCCGTCATTATTGCATTATCATTAGACACTCAAAGCTGCACCATTTAATATTGAACTGCTTCACTAGTTTCTGCATTTGCACAGCATGTGTAAAATTAACAGTATCAAGGTCTACATTCTTTATTTCAAGAAGGCAGAACAGCAATTTAGGTTATTTTAGATTCTAACCCCTCATTTAGGTTCTTTTAGGTAAAATAAAATTCACATATTCTGCTAAAGGAAGTACAAAACAAATGTATAATTTGGCATTTATTTATAAAATTACAAGTAACCTAAAACTTCGGACCCTATTTATCAGTTAAGATCAGGATTCACTTCTCTGCTTGCAGGAGAGAAACAAATTATGCAACAACACTAGAGTGCGAGCCAAACCTCTTTGACATTTGAGGCATGCCCACTAATACGGCAGTAGCCAATAGCCTCATACAGACAGTACACCTCACTGCTGGTAAAACTCTTAATTGCAACATCATGTGTGCGCAGACATATTTCATATTTCAGAAAAATAACAAGCAGCTAGGATAAAAAGGGATATTTTTCTGAACAAGTACAAAAAAATCATATTTTTACACCCAGTGGTTCATATTTTAAATTGCTAATTTATAGCTATTTTTTGTGATGTTTAAATGGAGACTATTACTTAAAGGTTATGCTTTTAACAGTAATAAATCCTTTGCTGTCGTAATAATTTTATGCATTGTAATACAATAGGCATAATTATCACCTAATGATGTGAAATTCTCTATGTGCTAAAGAAATTCATAAATAGTTATTCGGCAAGGTTTTCTATGGAGGTACGATCTCCTCATGAAATTTTTTAAAAAGCGGTCTGATGCAGCTCTAAACATAATGTATTGTTTTGTTTCAAGAAAATTCCATTTGGAAAACCAATGATGAGTGCATTTCAATTATTATTACGCTTATTTCTGCACAATGCAGATTCCTAGAACCAAGTAGGTAGGTAGGCACATGCTATACTTTTTACATTCAGTAGCTTGTTACTTGGAATGCACTAATATATTTATTTATTTTAATATTTATTTATTTATTTATGCTAAGCATTATACAGGTGAATATGACCGGTGTTCAGCCCTGGCTCTTTACCGGTCATACTCATATTTTACAATAGTTTATTAATTCTAGTTTATTACACCATTTTGTCTATTTACTGTCCATATCCATTTATTTTTCACTTTGCATAAGAATTGTCCAATCTTCTTACTATCTTTTTGAAACATTTCAACTACTACTACATTTCTATCTATTTTAAACCATTTCTTATTAATATACTTTTTTCTCCAAATTTCAGTTCCTTTACATTTAAATAAAATGTGTTCTATATCTTCATTTCCGCCACATATAGGACATTGATTTTGTGGAATACCTTTCCTTAGACCTTTTAATCTCCATACTCCTGCTTTCAGCCATGCAATACCTTCTCGCTCCTCTTTATTTGTCATATCAATGTACTTTTCCCTTCCCCATGAGACTTTCATTGGTATATAGAAAACTAAAGATCTCTTTTCAGTTATTTCACTAAATATTTTTTGTATTTCTATATCCTCAAATCTTTTCCTTGCCAACTTCCAGAAGTTATTCACATTATTTTCTCTTCTTCTCCACATTTCCCCTAACCCACTACTTTCCAGGTTATTTCGAAGACAGTCTACCCATCCCTTGTTCTTTAAACTTTTCTCTTGATATACTAAACACTGTTTTAACAAATTCCTTTCTTCCAATTTCAATATCCTATGCCAAAATTTCAATGCCCTTTCCATAATCTTTCCCTTACTTGCCACTCTACCCAGCTCTATTTGTGCTACCTGCCTAACAGTTGCATTTGGTAACCCCAGTATTTCTTTGCAAAATTTCCTATGCACCTCATCTATGCCTTCCCATCCTCCTTCTAATCCCCATACTTCTATCCCATATAGCATTTTTGCCTCAACCACCATATTGTACACTTTTTCTAACCATCTAATATTTATATTAGGTGCTTTGTATTTGCAACTTCTAATAGCTGATAAAGCTCCTTTTCCTTTTGCCAATGCAAATTTCTTTTGCTTTTCCCAATTGCCACCACTATCAATTTTAACTCCTAGATAAATACATTCTCTCACTACCCTGTACTCCTTTTCATTCTCATTCTTCCATTTTTCATATTTGCTCAATTTTCCCCCTTTTTTGAACACTACAATCTGCGTCTTGTCCTGGTTCACTTTTAAACTCCACTCTTTACAGTAATTATTTAATGTTTGCAAGGATTGTTTCAAGCCATTCACTGTAATTGCACCTATAACTAGATCATCTGCAAACAGTAATCCTGGAATCTGAATATTATTAATTACTGGCATCGAGTTATTATTTCTCCCAATTTCTGTTAATACATCATCTATATATAAATTGAATAGGACTGGACTTAACTTACATCCCTGTCTAAGGCCTTTCTCTTGTTGGATTTCTCTTGTTACAACCCCTTCCTCCACTCTTATACAAAAAGTATTTTCCTTATATAATGCTCTAAGGGTGTCCACCATTTGTTTACTCACCCTTTAGTCAACAACTTATGCCACAGCAATTGAAGCTCTATCCTATCGTATGCTTTCTCTAAATCCACAAAAGCCATATATAACTTTCCTCTTTTGTCTTTCAAGTATTTATCTACCAGTGTTTTTATAATAAATAAGTTATCAACTGTCCTCCTCCCTTTTCTAAAGCCCATCTGAAGTTCCGAGAGGATATCATATTCTTCAACCCATGTTTGTATCCTGCTTGCCATAATACCAGTAAAAATTTTTCCTACATTTGATAATAAAGCAATGCCTCTATAGTTGTTTGGTTTGTCAACACTACCCTTGCCTTTGTATATTGGATGTATGATTGCTTTCCTCCACTTATCTGGTATATACCCCTTGAATGCACTAATAATAAGCCAACTGAGAACTTTGCTAAGATTCAGCTACTGTAATCACATTGTCGAGGAAGTATAAACGATGGAATGCATTGCACCTGATGCGATAGCTCAAGGTTAAAACATTGATAACGCATAAACAGCAAACACTCACTGTTGATGCATGCATGCTGGAACTGGAAGGTAAGTGCCTCAGTTGAGAATTAAACTGCGATATATTCGTACAGTGATAGACTTTGTACTAGTGTTCATAAAGTGGACTCTTTCAAGAAAATGTCGCTTAGTAAGCCAAGTACAAGCAACAGTGGATACAGCAGTAAGGTTAGGGCTGTTGTATTCAGTGTATATAATTTCTTTAGGAAGTATGCAAACGAAGAAAGCAGCAAAAATCTTAACTTTACCAAATGTCAAGAACTTACGGCAGAGGCGTGCTCATTAAGTGCATCAACTGTATTGCGTGTGTGTAGGAAAGCAAAATAGGTGCACCAGAGGGATCTCTGACATCGTTTACGCTGCCCAGAAAGCACATACGCGTACCTAAGAGAGTGACAAACCTGGATGATTTCGAAAAAGATATATGGCGTAGTGTTTTTGAATTTCATGATAAAGGACAATTTCCGACAGCAAAGAAAATTATGATGGTGTTTAGGGAAAAGATAGGATATGCAGGTTCTGTTACTACCACTAGGAGGCTTCTGAAACATTTAGGATTTAAATATAGGAAAACACTTGATGGGTGACAGTTTCTAATGAAATGAAGGGACATTGTTGCTGCGAGACCGAAGTTTCTGCGCATCATGCATGGTATCACACAATCAGGTGACACACAACCTAAATATTATTTGGACGAAGCATGGGTAAACCAGAACCATACAGTGAGGTATATTTGGCAGGACTCTTCTAGAAATGGATGTCTTAAAGTTCCAGTAGGGAAAGGAAGTAGACTTATAATTTGTCACATATGATCCGTTCATACAGGTTTTCTTTCAGAAAGTAAACGGGTGTTTAGATCAGAAAAAAAAACAAAAAAAAACGGGTGACTATCACGAGGTGACATCCGATTCATTTTGGGAGTGGTTCTTAAACAGAATTTTAAATTATCTAGAGGAAAGTAGTATAATTATTATGGATAATGCACCTTATCTCTCTGTTATCGTAAACAAAATTCCTAAAACTTCCTCCAGAAAAGGCGATATGGTTAAGTGGTTAGAAGAAAAAGGCATTGTGTTTTCTCCTTTGGAAACAAAAGCCAAGCTTTTAGAAAGCCTTTCAAAAGTAGTGAGAAAATTTTTGAACTGGATCTACTGGCTAATGAAATGGGACATCAGGTTATAAGACTCCCCCCTTATAACTGCAAGTGTAACCCCATAGAGCTTATATGGGCTCAAGTCAAAAGCGAAGTTGCTATAAAAAATAATTCTTTCAAAATTGTGGACGTGGAACAATTAGTTAATGATGAACTTGATCAAGTAATACGAGAAGACTGGGTTGCATGTGTAGAACATTGCGAAAAACTACAAGAGGAGGATTTCCAAAAAAAAATAGGACGCCATGACATTTTAGAACTCATTATCATAAACCTTAAGAATGACAGCGATTCTGAAGATAGTGAGTTTGATGACGATGATGACGGCGACAACTTCAGTGACATTGAGGATGATGAGGATACACCTTAGCTGTGCCACTTGAATAACAAAGGACACATAAAAGGGTATGGTTTTTCTTTCTCTATTTGTATATTACATTTCTATTCTTTTTTTCATGTAATTTTTAAGTGAACATTGCGATTACATTTATAACAAATACATAACGTTCTGACGAAGTAATGTGAAGCTTGCCAACCGTGCGGTCACACCATATTGGCTCTCACGAAATGTCAAAAGGTTTGGCCTGCACTTTAGTAGTGCTTGTTCATGTGATATGTCTAAAGCAGGCTGTTCCAAATTGGCTGCACACTCAAGAGAACTGAATTGTTCGCTTACTCATGGGGGTATACATACAATATGCAATATGCCTCAGCATTAAAGGCAACCTATTGTCATGGATGAATCAATTGGCATACAAGTGCAGGTAGTGTTCTGTGACTTTCGCCATACCACTGGCTACCATCTTTCTCTCTCTAGCTGTGCTCTGAAATTTGTGGTTGAATTTTTAGAAGTACCCCGGCTAAAAGGACCAAAGTTGGAACAACCTGTCCTAAGGCTATGAAGTAATATCAGCAGACAGTTCCTTTCTTTACAAAAAATGTTTAAAAATTGCAAATGTGTTATTTTATGTTCCCTATATGGTCTGATTGAGCTCTGGAGTTACCTAACTCCATCAAGCTAGGACTGGACTCATTTTTGAGGTGGAGGCACCCAGCTGGCAATGTCCATCACCTCCTATGAGAGGACTGTACAGAGGTGGAAGAGATTTAAAATCACTACCACAGAGACAGGAATCAAACCCAGCCCAGGCAACACTCCCCCTCCCAAAGGAATGCAAATTCAACATTGCACTATTTGTTATGTTAGTAGTTGTGTGCTGTGTGCTGTACTTTCATATACTACTTATAGGGGTATCATTAATGTTGTAAGGGATGTGCCATGCTTAACCCATTAACTGCCACAGGTTACTAGAAAATAATCATAGCCAGGCTGTTAAAGGATTAGCTTTAACTATCTGTTTGTATCAGCTACTATATTACAGAAGGTATATTCAGGAGCTACATGCAATGTTTCCCAGAGATTCTCTCAAACATTAGAACTTTTTTATTCGTTAGTTATCATTCTTTAACAATGAAAATGGGAAAACATGCTCAAACGAGCCTGTGATCAACAAAACTTGGTTACCACATATTTATTTTGTCTTCTATGGATAGGAAAAATTTTAAGAAAAAATCTCATCCAGATAACTCAATCAAGATTTGAACTTTGTACCTATTGAATGTAAGGCATGCACATGCACAAATACACACTACTCCCACACAATGGAGGTGGGCAAATAAGATTTGTTTCTTAGTCTGTTATGTACTATTAATTCTATCTCAAGAAACATGAATATTTACAAAACTTAAGCATTTGGAAATCAATTCTCTTAACCAAAACCAAAAAGTACCATTTCTCAGCACCACTTTCTTAATTTATTTCCAATTCCTCCCTTCGCCTATCTTCTTTCCTAACCTGGCTACCATATACCTGCTGATCTTAGTGTTGGCAATTTAAAACAGGTAGAATATAACAACATTTTAGTTCATTTAGCCACATAAACAACTTATTTTAGGTACACATACTGAAAACAGAAACTAAAGTCTGATGAGTTCCATTCACATCCACTTTCTCCATCTGTTCTACAAACTTCTAACAAAAGATAATTTTTCATTTTACTCCATCTTAGTCAAGATAAGAATTAGCAGAATGATCCTATTAGTTATATTTAGAAGGGAACTATGGGAATACACTATGCTAAAACCATAATCAAATGTTATAAAATCGATCTTTATACGATTGTCATTGAAATTTGCTTCTTTGCATGGCCCAGAGTAAAACGAAAGAAATGCAGACAATTTCCTGTTTGAGAAAAGTGTGTGTTTTAAAATAGTGACCAATAACAAGGAATTGCTTGGAAACAGCTAGCGCTACTACAAAAATCTGATGTGGTACACTCACATGACTTTCTCTAGCTGCTCTACAAATTTCTTGCAAAAGATCATTCTTCTTTGTACACAATGCTAATTGAGATAAACATTAGCAGAATGTTCTTATTACTTAGTTCCTTATAAGTAAAAGGGCACTACGGGAATGCACTAGGCTAAACTGATAGTCAAATGTTTTAAAAGCTGTCATTATGTGATTGTCATTGCAAATTGCTTCTTTGCTTGGCCAGTAGCAGAACAAAAGAAAAACAGACACTTCCTGTCTGAGAAAAGTATAAGTACTACACAATTTAAACCAATAAAAAGAATTATCTCGGAAATGGTTAACTCCACAACAAAAATGTAAAGCACATAAATTGTATGTTTTGACAAGATCTACATTTTTTGTATAGTAAGTTTTTGTGTATTTCTTATGGTCTAGCAGTTAAGCAAAGTTGGGCAAAATGCATCCCAATTCCCAGAAAATTCAAGATAATACATTTTATTTGGGATGTAAATAGCTTTAATTTATGGGATTTTAATCAAAATCATTAGACATTTTTAAAAAAAATCAAAATTTTCTTAACTTTTTCCAAGTAAATGATAGTTTATGGTGGGGGGGGGGGGTCCTTGAAAATCTTCATTTGGCATCCTTGGAAGATACTAAACCTAAATACCAAGTTCGGCATGTAACAGTCTTTTCATTTTTTAACTATGCTGTCCACAGACAGACACACACACACAAACACACACCTACCTTTTTCTAAAAATGCTTTTTTCAGAGGACCCCAAAACATATATTTCTGACGAAATCTCAACATTAAATTTTTGGGTGGAACGTACATTGTACATATGGGGATAGAGAAAGTAAAAACGTAAAGGACTTAAATTGTGTTTTGACAAGATCTAAATTTTTTGTGTAATAAGTTTTGTCTGTGTCATATGATTTACCAGTTATGCAAGTCATTCAGAACGAAAAGGGCTTCAGAGGTTATTCCCAGAAAATTCAAGATATACACTTTAAGTTGTAATTTATTATCAATAATGGTTCTAACAATTTCAAAAATTTGTCCATGTAAAGAGTAGCTTGGGGTGGGGTGGGGGGTGGTTCTTGAAAATGTTCATGTCGCATCCTTGAGAGATACTAAACTTTTGAATGCCTCTCTCTCTTGCACACATCCCCATTTTTGTAAAAACACTGAGGGCCTCAAAACATATTTCCAGAAAAATTTCGACATCAAATTTTTGGATGAATACAACACCTTCTCTAACCTATGTATGTTGTACACATGCACCAGAATAAGTAAACATACGAAGCATTATGAGGAAGTCTTTTTCTTCTGACTCTAATGATTACAAGGGACATAAAATTATAGTTTCAACCATATACCAGGCATATGGAATAGCTCTAAGTCTGTTTATTCTTATTAAAGTTTTTACTCAAGTTTTAAGTTTCATTTCTGGTTTTCAAAACATCACACAACATCTATATTGCATACAGAGGTGGAGAGGGAAGATAATAGGAAAAGATGGAAGAATCTTTGCAATGACAGTGGTGGCGGTAATACAGTTAAGTCATAATTTGCATCAGTAGCACCATTCTCTCAATCAACGACAGGAGAACTGAATCAATTAAATTTGATGCATTATTTTGTTTTAGTTTTTTAACATATATTACAATATATATAAACACTTAAATTTGCCAGATGTTCTGTAATGAAAGGAATTTCCTGTAATCAAGGAGGAACACTGGATCCTCATAACTGTCATACAGGATGTCAAAAACCTCGATCTCATTCTATACTTAAAGTTTACATTTTAAAATCCATACATTTTCATTCAGTATATTGATTAGTATTGATGTATAGTAGTTGGTTGTATGTATTATCAAGTCACAAGGACACATGTTCAAGATATGCTGTCAGACTGTGAAGAGGAAAAATGTTTACAGACTTGTGATGTTTTTTATTATTTGTTGCTTATATTAAACATTTTTACCCGATAGAAAGGCAACTATGATTTAACAAACTAGGAAAAAGCAAGGAGATAGTCATGGTTATCACCCCGAGAAAAATAATAGTTTCAAAGTAAAGTGTAACACTTGCAATCCGAGGTTTCTGTTGCACAAGCCTCTACAATCTGTCATACAAGTGTAGTGGAGTCTTTTTTTCTAAGCACACTTGGTATTTATGTTTAGCATCTTCCAAGGATGTGACATGAAGATTTTTAAAAAACATCACAAACTATCCTTTACGTGGAAATTTTTTTTTAAAATGTTGTTTATCTCTTAAATGGCTCTAATGATTTTGATTAAAATACTGTATATTAAAGATATTTACATGACAAATAAAATGTATATTTTGAATTCTCTGTAAATAGCCTCTGAAGACCTCTAAATGTGTTTTGCAGAATTTTCATAATGGTTAAACCGTAAGAGATAGATAAAAACTTAATACACAAAAAACTTCAGATCTCACTAAAACACACAATTTATGTCATATGCGCTTTTCTTGCAGAGTTGACCTTTTTTATTAATTCCTTATTATTGGTTTCAGTTTTAAACTACCTTTTGTCAAATGGGACCATGTAAAGCAAACAACCTCAACCGTTTCACATGGCAACCAGCTTTTAAAAGATTTGACTATCCTTTTAGCCTAATATATTCCCTTATTTCCCTTCTAGTTATATTGAAGCAAGAAATAAGACCAATTCTGCTAATGTTTATCTTGATTAGCATAATGTGCATAAAAGAGTAATCTTTTGTAAGAATAGTTTGTATTTGGAACAGTTGGAGAAAGTTAAGTGAATGGAACAAATCAAATATTTTCTAATTGGATTTTTCCCTATGAATACCATTACTTTTGACTGTGCTGAAATCTTCATATTATACTACTTACAAATTTCATTAATCGAATGGTCAGCGAGCTGACTTCTCCCCCTGGGGTCCCGGGTTCGATTCCCGGCTGGGGCGGGGAATTTTTCTCTAGCTAGAATTATTCCCTATCCCCCCACAGAGTCTGGAAGTTTGTATGTGAGTGTGAATGTGTGCATGTTTGAGTAAAACAAAATGATTTAAACTGATGTAAAAAAAGAACCTACAGACTTCAAGTTGTTTCAAGTGGAAAGCCCCCGATATGACCTTAGATGTTAAAGGGGGCTATATAAATGAAACAAAACAAAAAAAATTTTCATTAAGTTTAAAAACAGAGTTTTATAGGGCAGATTAGTTATTTTGGATAATAGGCATCTTCAAATAATAATAATAATAATCATAAATTAAATTATTATCCTTTGATAATTTAAAACTTACATAGACTAAATACTTTCATTCCTGCATTAGATCAATATAAATAAATTATCACAATGTAAAGCAAAATCTTAATTATATAGGTTTGTAATGTGTAACTTGTCTGGTATGTTTGGCGAAGAGTCAATAGAATAAGGATACTGGCCTGTGACAAAACCAAACCAGAAGTTTTAGAAATTTCTGTTGAGATCATAAAGTGTAAGATTTCTTCTGCAAAGATTTTTGTGTATTTCAAGAAGTTTAAGACATTGAACAGTCTGAAATTTCATCATCGGAAAAGAAATGATTAGCATTTTCAGTGATCATCTTTCATTGGATATCCCCAAGATGAGTATGTTAATCCCATATTTATTGAATGTCTTGGCTCAAATCAAAGCCCCCAAAGAAATTAAAGGGATCTATATAAATGAAATAAAAAATGTTAATGGAAACTTATAATGATCTGGCACTTTGCATAATTTTCAATATTGACTTGAGGTGGCGTGTTACATTAAGTGACATTTTCCTCCAATTTCATAAAGATTAACGCCATACCAAAATCAAGTTGGCATTATGAATCGCTAAATAAAATTGTACATTGTACCAAGATATAATAAGCCTAATTTTTACGCTTTATATATTTTTGAGGAAACTGCTCACTTATGCTTTTTGACACGCACTTAAGCATAGCCTAATGTTGAGGGCTGTAAGCCACAAGGCATAACTAAAGGGTGCTTTTAAGAGAGAATGATGACAAAGCATAGCCAAAAAGTTAGCCCATCTAAAGCCACAATCATCCATGTGTCAAGCAAAGCAGAAACTCCTCTTTTCTTCCTACTTTCCACAGCATAAACCCAAGTAGGTTTATTGCTCCCTGTGGCTGTGACCCATATTGATCCACTCAATAATACATCTTCCTTTACAGCTGGTTATGTAACATATAATTTTCCTCATTCTTCTGAAGAAGTTAAACACACTTGGCTCCATTGCTTCCATGTTCTTCTGTTCTTGTGATGAAATCATAAGTTTAGTGTGCAATTTGTGGTCTGCAATACTAAAAATTTTAATTGTTTCTATTTTGTATTATTTAAGTGATTTTTTTATTTCCTTTCTTTACAGACAAAGTAGGGGAAATGGAGGTGGTAAGAATGTTTTTCCTTCTTTGTTATTGCTGATTCAGCATTTGTCAAGTGTGTAAACCTTGGCAGGTATTAGCGCAAAGGATTGTGAGATGACTTTGACAGAGAAAATAAACTTGAATAGAAAACTGCAGGATAATTATGTTAATGACAGGTAGTCAACATTATTACAATTATGTTAATGACAGGCAGTTGGCATTGTTATTTTGTTAATGCAGTTATTGAACCCCTTTTTTATTGAACGTCTCCGACTTATTTATTTGTTTCATTTTTATAATACAGCTGTTGACCCTCTGTTGTTTTTTTAAGTAAGCTTTCACTGAAGAGCTTTCCATTCAACTTACCTCAAGGGCCAAATATCGAACAGGCTCTTGAGGCTTATCGGGATTAATTTTAACCGTCAGCGCTGACTTAAATGCATCCAGTTCTGCAACCTTGTGTGCAGTTTCTGCGGCGCCCTTGAAGTTCGGAATTCGCCCATGCACCGGGCGCGGATAGTTGGCTAAATTGTTGGCTTCTAGATAGTCCCATATTTTCTTTCGGATAGCCTGCTTGGTTACCTCTTCCGCTAAGAAAATAAGAATACTTTTCAGTTAAAACACTTAAAATGCAATGTAACATTTAAAATCAATAGTGTTCCAAGCCTTCGAAACATACGTAATTTTTCTCCGCTGGGCTTCATGACGCAGGCTTCAAAAGAGCGCTTTTATGAATGTTGCTCAACTTCACCTTTTATATATTCGTGTTATACTCTAATACAGAGTTTTCTAAGTACGTCCATGGCTATTTTACATTACCGACATTAATCAACACTACAAGCTCACGATCCATCTTACTTATACATTTACACATGTCAAGTCATGTATGGTACTATTTTTAACAGATGATTATGATTAACACAACAGTTACGCATACAGGTTGTAGACCAATTACATCCAATTCGTAAACTACAGCTGAATTCTAACCAATACGTTTCAGAATACCGATTGCAATAATGTGCACTGAGCAAGTTAAGTTCCCATTTGCTCTCGCTTTGCGATCAGAATTACAGCAGCTAAGATCCGTCCCCAAATATTACCTACAGACATTCTGTTCAACTACACCCTGCAACATTGCCAACCACTTCCAACATCCGCAGCACATTATTTCGATATGATAGTTCCTTTGGAAGAATGAACAAACATTTCGAAATTATTGCAGAATTATGTACAAAACTAGATATGCCGTGAAACGGTCAATAGCATTTATTAGTTTTCTAAATATAAACAGTTTCTTGTAAGTAGAAGCGCAAAAAGGGAGTTCCATAGGTTAAAGTGATAGTCAAAAGCTGGTCGCTATGTGTCTGAAGTTCCTTCGTTTGTATGGACAGGAGTTGACAAATTCCTGCATGAAAAAAGTATAAGTTTTTTAAACCTGAAACCAAAAACAAGAAATATCTCAAAACGATCAACACCACAAAAAAAAAATACAAAACATGAATTGTGTAAATTTAATTCAAAATCTTCTCGGGCTTCTAAACAGGACGAGGAAGATGCACTTCTTCGAAACGTTAGTATCAAGCCACGTTTTTAACTGGTTAGAAGCCCGAGGAGATTTTGAATTAATACGTCGCCAGGAAAGCTTCAGTTCTTATTTTATGAATTGTGTATTTTAACCTACCCTACCTTTTTTGTATGGTAAGTTTTTGTCCATCTCTTACAGTTTATCAGTTATGCAAAATTCAATAAAAACCATCCAAAATAAAGTGGCCTTTGGAGGCTATTCCTAGAAAATTCAGGATATACATTTTATTTGTCAAGTAAATATCTTTTATATACGATATTTTAATCAAAATCGTTAGAGTCATTTTTTGAGAAAATCAAAAATTTCGAAAAAAAACTTCCATGTAAACGGTAGCTTCGTGTCGCAAGATATACCAAGATTGGTATTTAACGGTCGTTTCGTTTTAGAGCTATGCTGGCCACAGACACACGCACACACACAGACAGGCAAACGGGCACACACACAGATATGTTTCTAAAAATATTTTTTTATTAAGGGAAACCCAAAACATGTATTTCCAGTGAAATCTCGGTATCGAATTTTGGGTGCATTACAATACCTTCTCTATGCATTATGTACATAGTACGTATAGAGACAGTAAAAATGTGAAGCGGCCACAATGTTTAGGCCATTTTCAGTTGAAGGAGGGTGATGGATGCAGTATACCCGCTGAAGATGCAGTAGTAGTGATAATTCATAATGAAGGCAAAGTATTGCACATCGCCTGTGAGAGTACAGCTTAAAACGTTTGCAACTGAGAAGACTAAAAGAAATTGCTATTGATGATTATCGGGGAAAATATGGATGACAGGGACAAGAAGTTAGGGGTGTGGACAATAGCTGTCGGAAATGATAGCGATGAATCTTTCAGTACCATTTCAACTAAAACTGTCGATGAAATAAATATTTTGGAATTATACTTTTGCCGCTTAAATAAATCACCTCGTTAAAAATTATTTCAAATGTACAGGTTGATCCACTCCCGGCAGTTCTGTGCTACAATATGTAGAGAAGCTAATAACTAATAAGAAAAACCAGAGACCAGTTTAGTTCCTTTTCTCTCGTTTATAGAGTTTAACGCCCGCTTTTACTAATATGGCACCGCAGGCAATTGTATACCCTTCGCCTAAAAATGAGTCATCCCAGATTTCATGTGTCGATCGAAAAGCTTCGGGTATCTTCGTAAAAGCTGTGTTCATAATGCACACGAAAGAACTGTACAGTGTCTGACAGCGCAGTGGTTAACTTCTGAGTACTGAAAACACTTCTCGGAACAATGTTACGGTGGTCGAGAGATTAAGAAGTACTTGCTTCCACCCATAAGTTCCTGCGCTGCTTATCATGTTTTTTATGTTTATTGATTTTATGACTGGATGTGTAGAACATAATACTGCAATAATATAACTTTGGCATTTGAAGTCATGGGCATATCTATGCACACAAAGCATAATACTACTAACGCTCGTGTTAAATAACTAAAAACATATATGCAAATAAACCGCTATCTTCTAAAACTGAAGCACAAAAAATAAACACAATTAATATCGGATGTATGGACTGCTCCCAAATTTCGAGGCATAAACAAAATAAATGCCCTAAGTAACGTGGACGAGAAGCTACAGGAATCCAGGCTTCCTGAATTTGTGCCCAGAAGCCATATTTGTCCTTCGCCCATTTACAGGGAATTGGAGCGCCGCTCCCTTTATACATCAGGCTACACACTCACAACAGAGAACACATTCTCACAGAGGGAATCAGAATATTGCCGAGTTTTATTATGTATTGCACACCGGTCATTGTATCGTCAACCTACCTACCACCACACACCTAGACCGCCCCTTGATATCCAACCCAAATCTATACAGATTCGTGACTATGATGGAATTGCGAACCACGTATTTTGCATCGTATCGAGTCCCCTTTGGACGATAGACAGTCTCTTCATATACGAATATCACCACGGATCGGTTTATAAAGGATGCGTTTGATCGCTTTGTGAAGGGTGTGCTAATTTAAAAAAATGAATCTTAAAGAATGTTTCAAAACATTGGTTTTCTTAACAATACCTTTAGTATTTCTGCGCACAACATGCTTTCGTGTGCAGCATATTGATGTTCGGTAGAATAAACACCCAATGAAACATCATAATAACTATCATACTAATTGTGCGAATGTCGCTTTTGCAATAAGTATGCTTAAAATAAATAGTACTGTGTTGATTCAGGATGATTAAGAGAAGGAATAAAAAGTTTTTTGCTACATTTGAGAAGCGAACCTGCACTCTCAGCAAAAGCGAAACCTTCGTTTTGTTACTCCGCTACAGTGAACACACGTGGGAAGTGGCAGATTTTGCGATACTAACTGTACCATGTTTTGTGTCAATATTTTTATTAATAATGATAGCTTATTGTTGAAGAAGCTTAAGTTATGTATTTGGTTATGATTATTGATCATATGGGTTAGTAATATTAAGATTTGAAACTTGTGACAACTTGCTGCCGCTACACTACTATATCGTGAATGGTGTACACAAGGCGTTGTGCACAAGGGACTTAGACAAATTTGGCGTTCCAGATATGACTGAACTTTTTGTGACGGATGTACATACATGCTAGAGAAAGTAATTATGTACTGACAATTCACCCGAAAACATGTTTTGAAGACCCGAATAAAAAAAACAAGCAAACACTGTGTGTGTAACCCGCCTCTGTACTGCAGAGGCGACCTCGGTCAGGGTGTTTATTTCAAGTTTTTTTCGGACTTTTCTCTTATAGTGAGAACAAGAATGCCAAGTAATTGCAAGTTCCATGGACCCTGAGTTCACTTAAGCATCACTTCGCCGTTTTCATTCATCGTCCGATATGACTACCAGGTTAAAGGACGTTAAATTAAAAAAAAATTCATGTCTTTATCCTTAATAATATAACTCAAACGAAAGGTCGCTTAAAACCAAACATGATAATTTAATTCAGTAATTTCCAAGGATGCGACATGAAGATCTCAAGAAAATCTCCCCACCCTAAACCAACTTTTACATGGAAAAATTATGACATTTTTGATTTTATCAAAACTTTCTGCCAATCGCTTCTAAAACAATCTTCATTCTGGATTACTTTTCCTTAACTGATACACTGAAGAAAATAGACAAAAGCTTACTACACAAAAAAAATTTAGATCTCGGTAAAAGACACAATTTAATTCAGGCACATATTTTGTGGGGTTAATTATTTGAATATTCCTTGTTAGGGATTTCAATTTTAAACGGGAAATTCTCATCCCTGTTTCTTTTGTTTTACTCCTGGCCATGCAAAGAGAACCAGATTTTAAAATATTGTACTATCCGTTTTAGCTTAGTGTATTACCTCATTTCCTTCTTTTTATATGGAGCTAAGTAATAAGGCCATTTCCTGCTAATATTTACCTCGAGTATCATGATTTATGAAGTAGGTCGAAGAATAAACGATTATAAAGCTAGTTTATTGCGGAATAGGTAGAAAATTTCATTTTTATGGAACACATCATATTTTTTTTTTTTTTTTTTTTTTTTTTTAAAGTTTAGCGTCCTTTAACCTAAAAGGGCATAACGCAATGAATGAAATGTTGAAATGAAGCTCAAGTTTGTTCGATATCCATAAAGCTTAGAGTTATCCGACCTTTTTCTTCTCGGAATAAGGGAAGCTCAGAGAAAAAGCTTATCCAGATAACCCACACTGGCCGAGATTCCAACTCGGGACCTTTTGAATGTGAGGTAGACACGCTAATACCGCACTACAGAGATTGGCGCCATTCACTTTGTATCCGTAATTCTGACGGGTTATCTTTATGCTCTGAGGAAATTATCTTTACCTAGCTCATTTACCACACTGCCTCAAATAACCAGCATGTGCAATAAGTGGGTTTTACTAAAACGGTACACAGTCCGGGTCCCGTCACTTCTGCGCCATGTTTAGCTTCCAAAAGGGACTATTGGTTAATGACTTAATAATTTTAAAGAATTGGGACAACAAATATATACTTTATATGTGAAATGAGTATTCTTTTTCAGTCCTAATTTTAAAAGATTGGAGCAATGAAGCGATACTTAATACCTAACATTATGTTTGAATTCACTGTGATAATACTGGGCTATTGCGTCATAAACTCCACTACCTGCTGCATTTCCTTAACATTGAATGGGGAAGAAAAATAGAGGACTAATACAACCATCCAGTGGTAAATAAATATGTTTGTATTTCTTAGTTTTAAACGTAAGGTGCAAGAAAACCTTAGTTAATACATAGAAATATATTTGAATTAGCCCCACACCTAGACGGCTCGATCCCAAGTGACCGCATGTGAAATTTGTGATGGGCAAACCGGCGCAGGGGCGGGGTTTCTCCGGGTTCCCCCGCCATCGCATTCCACCGGTGCTCCATCTTCATTCCATGTATCACCAGTATCATCGCTGGCGTTGCCATAAGCAGTAAAAGCGGGCGTTAAAAACTATCAAAAAATGCTTGGAGTGATGACAGTTTCCATTGCTTCTTATCACCGGTATCCAAAGATCAGCACCTTATCATCGTATACGCGGGAGGTGAGCAAGGGTTTATTCCAAATGCATATGTTATGTTACAAGCAAACTCCGTTCTGGCAAATTACAATGCCTTACCACAATGTGGCACTTTTAATGCGCCCACTGCTAATTTCAGAAGACTAGATCATTTTCGGCTAAAACAAAACCCCGTTTATTTCTCCTCCCTTCACAAACCTACGTTTATAATATGATCATCCCTCTCAAACCCAAAAGCCTTAAATACAAAACTGACAGTATCCTTCAGACAACCCAATTTTACGCCTTCCACATTATCATCCTGATCCAATCGAACTCATTCTGGGTAGTGAAAGATCTGAGTTAAAAATAAATGAAAAAAAAAACAAAAAAAAAACCTGACACCATCAAAATTCTAAAAACGTAATTAAATTAACTGATGAGAAGTTTATTAAAATTTCCGCAGAAAATTAGCACAAAAGATTTGAACGCGTCATTAAAATTGAACAAAAATATATGTATTTATCATGCATGTATGTATGTATGTATGTATGTATGTATGTATGTATGTATGTATGTATGTATGTATGTATGTATGTATGTATTTATCATGCATGTATGTATGTATGCATGCATGTATTATGTATGTACTGGGGGCGACAATACCGACCAACAGACCAAAAGGTCTGGGAGTGCAAAATTACTAAAACAGTAAAGTGAACACAGTGCATAGTAGTGTAGTTGCCAGTGGACATTGCAAAGTTCAATCAACCGTAATTTATGACTTAGTTGTTATGTGTACTCAGTGTGTGATATAGATTTTTATTTGTCAAGTGTCCTAAGCCCTGTCAGATGGACAGAAAAGTGTATAAGAAACGGGGCATCGAATTGCGCAACTGATTTGTATGCCATGTAGCATGGACATATTCACACACGACACCACTTCAGTGGCAATTGGTTTTGGGAAAATGGCTGACTCAGAAGTTGTAAATTCTGTACCTACTGCTACTGTAGATATTCTGTCTGCACTATGTAACTAATTTATAATTTCTTCACATTTCTACACGTTTGATGGTGCAACGTTTCCCTAGATATGCTCATAAAGCTTATAGAAACAAAATGTTGCTGCCCGCATGAGTAGTGAGGTGATAGTGTGTGTGCCTCACATTCAAAAAGTCGTGAGTTCGAATTACGCTAAGGGTGAGCTACCCGGATAAGGTTTTTTCGGGGGTTTCGCTTATCCTGAGAAAACGAATGTCGAGTAATTTTAAGCTCCATAGACCCCGAAATCATATGAGTATCATTTCATCAATTTCATTCGTCGTCCGATATGACCACCCAGGTTAAAGGACGTTAAGCCACAAAAATAAAAAAAATAAAAATGTGCAACAAATCACCGTCAAATACCCACAATTTTATCAGCATGATTACTAGCCCGTTGGGTTCACTTCTCTGTTGGGAGTATGAGTAGAATAGTTTATTCTATTTTATTCTCTATCCCCCCAGAGTTCAGAAGTATATTTTTAAACACTTTCTTTAATGATGAATGTTCCATATCGATACTACGTGTATTACCATACTTCTTAGTTATGTTTAAGCATTTTATCGTGTTATGTACTCACATTTTCCCTCCCTTGTTGTCATCCATTATTAAGTCAGTCCACCAAAGTTTGTATTTATTTATTTTTATATGTGTTCACAAATTTTAGAAAGATTTCCACAAGTTAGATGTTTTGGATCGGCCATTACCTCCTTGTTCTCATTACACTTTTCCTAAGAACTCTTTTCACTTTTAACCATCTACTTCCCAAAGGATATGTTGCACTGGTTGTTCACTTTCCCTACACAAACACTTCGATCATCCACATTCTTAAATCAGTTACAATGGATTCCAAATTTTACATGTCCTGTGAGCATTGCTAATTTGGCCCTGAAGTAAGGTCTTTAATCATGTTTGTGCATATGAAAATGTGAAAAATTACGAAGCAATACATAGCACCTATGGTGTAAATAACCTAGCTTATGCAGTTAGCATACCTATTATAAAATCCAAACTGAAGTCGAAAATGCTTGTCGGAATATCTACAGCATGCTAAGAACATACATAATGTTTATTGGCATACAATTTGGAAGCAAAGTCATTGCGTGCCAGTAGATGACATGGAAGATCATGCACACACGCAGATATTTTCCTATGGCGCCATATCTTGTACAACGAACGTCTCCGTCTGTACAAGAATTTAGAAAAATAAAGTGATTTGGCAGAAACTTATTTCTGAGTTGATACATTGGTAATTGCGTGCAATTATTCAGAAAGATGCAGGGACTGGAATACCGAATGGATAAGATGGAGGAGAAAATCAAATCCGGAAATAATGTGAAAAATGAAATAACTACATTGAATTTTGCAATGGAGAAGGTGCAGACAGAACTGAAGGGTGTAAAGGAGAAGCGAAGACACAAATGAAGGGCGTGAGGAAATAAATGAAAACCGAAATGAAGGGTGTAACGAAATAAATGCAGACGGAAATATCCAAGGTGAAGATGGAGCTAACCAACAAAATTAACGAACGACTGGCCGGCGGGAAGGAAGGTATGGAAGAGCCCTGCGGGAAAGTGAAAGATCCTGTCCAACGTTTATTGCCCTAGAAGATGTTGGGAAACGGCTTCACATCCTGGAAGCAAGGGTCGACAAGTGAAATTGCGTTTTGCTTACGGACTAACTATTTAATTGCTGTGGTTCTCAGCGCCCATTTTATACTGGGCGTGAAAGACCACTTAATTTTGCTCAGAGGCCTCTCTCTTTTTGCGCCCGAAATAATCCATCGTCCTCCGCCGGGTTTGAACCCGAGACCTTGGATATATTAAGTTAACATGGTAACCATTACACCACGAAGGGCGACGGAAGGGTCGACAGAAGCGCCAAGGAACTGATGGCCACGATGAAGGGAATTCTAAATGGGAGACTTGAAATCTTCAAATCCGAGACGCCTACACACGGCACAACATCTGCGCGGCATAGAAAAACGGCGCAACGTCGGTATTCGAAGTTTTCCGCTACTCATAAACGTCGGTCGGTAGAAGAAGAAGCCAGCCGAAAGCTGGCCTTCAGAGAGGGGCACTGAAAATTTTGAATACGATTCCAACATCGGTGTCATTCAAAAACATCTGGGAGGCCCTCGAGAACCGCTTTGTTAACAATTCTTAGCCTCAGCCTATCGCTGTCAGCTAAATACTGGAAGCAAAAATCAGAATAGAGCTGCAGGATTTTGGATTAACCATTGAACAATTTAATCAGTGAGCAGCAAATTAGTGACCTTCCCCCCAGTTATGTTTTCCAAGAAGCCACTTACTCTTTTGTTGACGGATTGTGCGACGACAAGATAAGAGATCGTCTATGTTCAGTGGCCATCTACGAGGTGCTAACAGCCGAACTTAGGATAGAGGTGGTCAAGGTAACAATTGCCCCTACTTCGAGGACCAGAAGGAACCGCTACAACGATAACGGAAAATCAACCCAGGAAAGTCGACATAGATCGTCCAGTGGAGTTTGTTGGGGCTGTGACCCGTCAGGACAACTGGTGAGGGATTTACCACAGGGTGAAGACGAGAAACGAATAATTACCGGCGTAGCGAAGGACACCTTTTGAACTTCGTCACTATCCCCTCGAGAGATACTGTTGACCTTGAGCAGACGACTGGATGGCAGCCTCATCGCGGATGACTGGATACATGGGAAGTTGTGCCGTGTTTTAGTGGACATGGGCACCGCCATTATCTTAACCAGATATGCCACAGCGAACGGTTTGCCATCGAGGAAAGCGAATTGGTTCTACCATCTAATAATGATATCAGTCGACACCTTGCCTGAGGAGAAGATGGACTTGTTACGATGACTCTCGAACGAAGCATCATAAATATGGGGGTGGCTGGGTTTGTGATACTAGGAATGGATGCCCTCAGGAGCCGTGACGCGTTGGTTGACGTTGGCAGGAGGGTATTTTGACTCAGCTGAGATTACGTGACACTTCGAAGCCCCGCCAAAATCCAGAGACCTGCAACTTGATCCTGATAGAGAATATTGTCTTGAACGTAAGGACCAAGATGCTTGTGAAGGCACATTTAGAACGCAGTGATCAAGGAACTTGCTTTTGGATTGGAGCACTCCATTCATTGGGTTACACGTCACGAAGACATTGTTAATTATCAAGAAGAAGTGCCTGTGACAGTGCTGAACCCATCAAACGACAATCAGGTCTTACAGACTGCAAAGCAATTCGTGAAGCATGAGCCACCTGCTATGCATCTTTGTACGATGTGTCTGAGGGGCCAGCACCAGCACAATTCCGAGATTCGGGCTGGAGGACTTGCTGAGGCGGGCGCAGACCATCTGAGCGCGACACAGCTAGAACGGTTCCGCACTTACATAGAAAAAAAAATCTGTTTTAAGCCAAGGAGACGGCCTCAGGGACCGAGTGCTTATCAAATGGACACCGAAGAACCCTGACCCTTCCGAAAACTACCAAGACGGCTGCGACGAGGCCCACTGGTTAGACGACTCGCCTCTCACCAAGGTTTCGCTCCTAGGTGATCGCATGTGAGATTTGTAGTAGACAAAGCGGCAAAGGGGCGGGTTTTCTTCGGATTCTCCGGTTGACCCAGCCATCGCACCCACCCGTGCTCCAATTTCATTCCACGTATCATCAGTGTCATCGCTTTCAGTGCCTATTTAGTAAAAACGGATGCTAAACTATATAAAAAAGCACAAGACATGTCACTTTAGCAAAATAATCGGAAATACCAAGACATGTCACTTTAGCAATATAATCGGAGATACCAGGCTGGAAGACATCAGAACCAGGGTTTATAGAAGAGTCCGACTGTCCTAGGTGCTTCTTTGTATTCTTACTGAAGAGGAAAATTATGAACAACGTGAGGTACGCTTCTGTGTGACTATAGGAAACTGAATACTCTCACCAGGATGGACTGTTTCGCCTTATCCCGGATGGAAGGTACTCTGTACAGCCTAGTGTGAGCCAGTGATGCTAAACCTTGGACTTGAAATCTGGATATTAGCAGGCAGGTCTAGACTCCAAAGATAATAAGAAGACCGCATATTTGATCGGCTAAGGTCTTTGTGTTTACAGTGAGATGTTAATATATGGAAGCCAAGCGTTTTCATATCAAGTGTTCATTTAATGTTAATGGAAGAAAATTGATGCAATATAAATTTGTTGATCATGTGGTCAAGAAAAAATTAATTACTAAAAGTAATTAATCTGTAAGTATTCTGTGAATATCAGAATCTTGAATGTAATGTGTATTTTAAGTATTATTTCATTTGTGATCAAAAATAATTATTTTAAAAAATCCGACAATGATAAATGCAGTGCTACGTGCTTGAAAAGGAAGTTGTTCTTTACAGCATACTGCATCCCCATCGTTCTATATCCGTATTTATATTATCACTAAGTAGCTTATAAAATAAATATTATGTGTATCAAAAGTAATTTAGTAATAAATAAAAGGAAGTCTGTATTATATGCTTCCTCAAAGAATGTTTAATAAGGAAAAACATATAAAATAAGTTTCGAGCCTATATAAGAGCTGAATAGACGCCCAACCTTATGCATTCGTTAATGGTCAGTCTTTGTGTGCGCATCATTTTTCGGCACCAGTGTAGCGTCCTATGGGAACGCTTGCTGTAGAATGTAATCTTCATTTATCTGTGCAATCCTGCATTATTAATAATTATTGTATCAAGTAATATCCAAGAATATACAAGAACATCTTACCAGTGAAACCAGTGAATTATTTATAAATATTATATTACCTGGAATGAATTATCTCCCTCGAGGACACGACCTGATAAGTAATAATACTACGCATTATCGTGAGTAATATTCAAGAAGAAAGAATCTCAACTAGCTCGCCGACTGGAAATTGTTATACATTGAATAACCCAACTTGGGACATAAGAATAATAATTATTTGTTACAAAATTGACTCCCAATCGAGGGGCATAATTATATATAACACATAACAAATGCATAATAATTAATTTGTTACAACAGTCAGGCGTTTGGTTTCTAAAATGACGTTTCCAACGTTTAATGGAGACGGTGTTGTCTACCTGATATATCTTAACGACATCGTCATGGGCAGCACCTTCGAGGTCCATCTTATTAACCTGAGAAAGGTACTATAGAAACTACAGATAGCCAACCTGAAGTTGAACGCGAAGAGGTGCCAACTCTTCTTTAAGGAAGTAAATTACTTGGGTCACATTGTATTACCAACCGAAGAGTACACCGACCCAAAGAAGGTTTGTGTGGGATTGTCTTCGCCCGCGGTAATTGAACATTTACTTGTTCCGTTGTAAGGTTCTCCAACGTCGCGAAGCCTCTTCCCCCTGACGAAAGAACACCGCCTTACCTATGGATAGAAGAAACCGAGGGCGCATTCCAGAGTCTGAAGACAACACTATGCAGTGCGCCTCTTTTAGGCTTTCCCCAACCAAGTACCACGTTTATCGTGGACACTGATGCCAGAAACAGCGGTATCGGAGCAGTACTATCTCAGATCCAAGACGGAAAGGACCGGTTAATCGCGTATTACAGCACAGCGCTCTCCAAAACAAAGAAGAACTACCGTTACCCGGCGGGAGCTCTTAGCAACAGTAAAGGCGCTCAAATACCTCCATAAGTACCTGTAGGGCCAACAATTCCACATGTGGACTGTCCGTTGCGCTTTCATCTGGCTGTAGAGCTTCAAGAGTCAAGAGCGCCAGATGCCTTTTGGCTTCACAGGATTGAGGAGTACAGCTTTATATCAGAGCACAGGAGAGGAAGAGCCATTCTGATCCGGATGCCATGTCCGAAGACCTTGCCGGGGAGATTCCCAGCAGTTCACATGAAATCAGCAGTACCTTCAGATGGTTAGAATAGAGCAGGCGTTAGGTAGGAACACATGCCGACTTGGGGCACCTCCTTAGAAAAGTTAATGTTGATACCGCACCCAGGGGTAACGTGTTTAAGACATACTGAGCCCATTTGAACTCGCTGAAGACCAAGGAAGATGTGTTGTTCAGGGTTTGGGAGTCACCCTTTAGGAAGACTCACTTGGTCTTCCCTCGCACTAAGGTAACAGAAGTCCTAGAAGTACATGCGGAAACTTCGGAAGGACGCCTTAGGTTCAACTGAAATGATCAACAAGCTCCGACAAAGAGACTACTCCACTACTGGTGGTGAGAGGTAATTTACCAGTGTCATGTTTGTGTAGCGAGTCGCGGCTCTTAGGTTAGGGTGTTGCAGCACTTTTCGAGCGTATCGAAAAATAAATATCAGCTAGTGATCATAAATTGCTTCACCAAGTGGCCAGATGTTGACACTATCCCCGACCAGCCAACCATGACGTAGTGAAGGGTCTTGTGGAAGAGCTCTCTGCTGCTTTAGAATAACGCTTGAAATGCACAGTGGCCAGGGCATCAACTTCGAATACAACCTATGAAGGATGCTCTGGGCCGACTTGTGGTACACAAGACGCGCAAAACGCCCACCACCCGCAGTCAGACGGTGGGTTCAGCGGTACATCAAGACCTCTGATGAACACCCAAAGAAGGTACTGACAAACCACCAGAGGAATTGGCATATCAGTGTACCCCTCTTCTTGCTGGCCTATCTATCCTCAATGCACAACAACACGGGATGGTCAAACTTTGTTTTGGTAGGGAGCTGCGTCTTCCATTTGACCTACCCCACCCCTTATAGTGGAACAATCAGCCACCGACTATGTTGAGAACCCGGTAGACCATGTTCACGATTTGACTAGATAGCCTGTCAGCACATTTAAGCAAAAGGATGAAGGCCCGCCAAGCTATCATCTAAGGGCTCCAATCGAGAAATGTTTTTTTGTTGTTGTTATTGCCTTACTGGGATCAAGGGACGTTTCTCCAAGCCCCAAAATCCGTGGCAAGACTGTACCGCGTGGTGAAGGGGAATAAAGATGTGTATCCAGAGACTTCCCCGGGGGGAAAAAGTTGGTGGTTCAATAAATCGGCTAGCTTACTATACGATGCTGGTCGGGACAAGCAGTTCTGAGGTGGGAGCATTGAAACGACTTCCTGAACTGTTATCCACCAGCCAAGGGAACTCGGTCTGGCCTGACCTACTCCTAGAGAATAGTGCGAATGTACACAATAGCTGGACAACCTAAGGCTTTTGTGTTACCTGCAGTTTAAGTAAGCAATCCAGAAGATTCGTAATCTCAATTTCGAGACCAGTCCATCTCTGCAACCTTTTGAATGTGATTTCCCGGGATATCGAATACTCGAACTTTCGGAACCCGGCTACGGGAATAAATATGGGGAGGCGATAATGTCTCTCAGTAGTCTAAGAAATCAATATTGTGCGTGACAAATGTTAAATCAGTAAGCTTAAGTAGACTGTTATTAGCTACACGTGACCGAAGGCGCTGATTACAGCTGTAGTAAATAGCGTGGCTTTTAGAAAGGAAGATTGGGAAGAGAGAATTAACAATCAACCTTAATCATGGTATTACAAACAATGAAGACAAACCGGTGGCCTATATCAGTAGGCCATAATGTTAGGAATGCTTTCTTTGTGCTATCCCCCTCATCAACTACGCGCGAATTGTTTACATTCACAAAAGGCAAATTTAGCGATTGACTGACTTTGGTGAGCTTCGCCAAAACTTGAACAGTCACGCTATTTAAAAACCAGGGACGCTGACTGTAATGTTTTAGATACACCACTATTTTACGCAGGGGAATGCAAGGCATAAGGAAACTAGCAGGAATGTATCCCGATAGGTCTGTTTTCATAATTATGTAGGTTTAGGGTAAGAACCATTCGACCAACTCTACTTGAACTGTTCGCTCCAAAAATATCTAATATAACGAACATCAAAGTGAATACAAAAGGCCCAAATATAATAAAAATAGCAATTCTCATTGATATTTATTTCATACAGATGTGGTTAAACATTGCCATTGCCATTATGACACACAAAAAAAAAAAATAAACTGAATTCTATTTCTACAAGCAATCTGTATATGTTTAATTGGAGGATATATATCTTTAAGATTTTGATTCTCTTATTGTTGTTGTTTATGGATGATTTTTAACTGCTACAGTTCTCAGATTCCCAATGTATAGTGGGCCTGAAAGATCTCTTACTTTTGCTCAGAGGTATCTTTATCACATTTGAGGTTTCTTACTAATGTAAATCTACGAAACGGGAGCAACGGCTTTACTTCCCTTCCGAAGAAAACCATGCAAAGGATATCTTTACGCCCCAAAAAACTACATCGCATTCCGCAGGGTTTGTAATCGGGAACCAGAGGCTAGCATGTTATCTCTAGACCACGGAGGGCGACAACAAATTAACACCGTGAGTGTTGAATTAATAGTACAGTGCTAGAAATAAGAGAACGTGAGGGGTAGCAGTAATGTGCTTGAGACTTCCGTTGGAAATTTGGGTTTAAATCCCGCGTGTAAAATCGTCTTTTGTTTTCTGTCTTCCCTTTTATTTCTCTTCAGTCTTTAGGATGAGTATCAAATAGCTTCAGAACTCATTTGCGTATTATTAATTTAATTTCCCGTTCTACAATTTTATATTTTATTTTTGAGATTTCGCTTAACTTAATACATCCATGCAAACGTTTCCATAGACAATTTATAAAATAGGCATATTGTTGTTATTATTATTATTATTATTATTATTATTATTATTATTATTATTATAATACTTCTTGCGTTGTATGATGTGAAAACTTTTAAATCTGCGTCGGTGCTGATTACCTGTATTTTGGTCTGAAATTATGGCGTATCTGCTATTTGGCAGCGGCAAATTTTCCTGTAACTGAACGTCGCCTGGCTTCTGTCACTGCGATTCGAATATGAGACGATTAGCTGCATGGAGCTGAAGCGCCTTTACCCAGTTAAGTGTGGTTGCATTGGCGGTTCCAGCTTTCTCAATGTTAGCAGAGCAATTGCTGAGCCTGTGCTGGGCGCAGTGGAGGCTGCTATGGTTATGATTTTCATATGGGAAAGGTTCTACTCTACAGCGAATGAGATGTGTTATCGTGCTCTGCGTTGCCAGGTCGCTATCCCCACTCTTTTCATATTTCTCTCTCACTCACTCACTAAGTATGCAAATCTGTCTGGCGACATAAGGTGGAGATAAGAGACCCTAATTGATTTGTCTAAACTTCTATAATTTTGTAGCTTTTAAATTTAAAACTTGAACATGCATATTATGTTTTCTTAAATGCTATATTATCATAGTTTGTGAATTTCCTGCTCTTTTAATCCAATGGAACAGCCAGTGGTTCCTCCCTATCGCTGTCATCAGTTATGTCAAGAGACAATTGCGCCATTCTAACCTAATTTAGCACAACCAAACTGCTACCAAACTGTACAACCACTCTAAGTTCTGCTCACTCTTACAGGTAGCTATTTATCTATTTCCTACAAATCGTAGAAGCAATTAGGAAAGAATTCAACTGTAGAAAATACGGTGCAACCGCCTTGACGGAAAACCTATAAAAGTTGGTCAGCTCTGTGGGACATTTTTATTAATATAAACATTTTATTCCTCATCCCACTGGGCAAAGGGGAGTATTAACATAGAAATATGCTTGAAAACACGTATGTATGTTTGTATGTATGTATGTATGTATGTATGCATGTATGCATATGTGTATGTATGCATACATACAAATAACAATAGCCAGTACAGTGCTTATATGATTCTGATTATGTCATACATGGGCATGTTTATTCATGTGTATTATGAAGACTATTTGAGCTAAAAATCTGTGGTTTTTATGGTTCTGCTACAAACACTACTCTCAATCTTCCTCCTGAATTATTTTTTTTGCAAAATTTGAATAACAAGACAAAATATTAGCACAAGCATTGTTTATGAGAGACGGAATCACCTAGCGCGTTACTCCCCAGTTATGAGGGAATGCAATATGTCAACACAGCAACACTCCGATTGGCTGCCAGCCTGGTGGCACTCAAGGACAATCCTCATTCCATTTGAAAGTCGTTGTAGTTCAGGTTTTGGTTGCTGTGTTAGCTAGATCCAATCAGGACCTTAAGAAGTGTATTTTTAAATGAGCCTTTATCAGGTTTTATCCAAATAGTTTAATAATTAAATAACTGGGTATACATCCATGCGAACTGGATAGGGACGGCTGGATGCATGCGGATACAGTGGGCAGCTAAAATGGCCGGTGTAGTGGTCTGTGCTGCGGTATGAGGCGCAAAACGCGCTTCTGGGCGTGAAGTTGTGCTGCGTATACAGGTCAATCAAAGAGCGTCGCAGTAGTGACAGCGAGGCGTTGCTGTGCAGTCTGCCGAGGAGTGCCCGTAAAGACAATAGTTTCGGCAGAGTATCGCTCTCCGTGGTGTAATGGTTACCATGATAACTTCATATACCCAAGGTCGCGGATTCAAGCCCGGCATGGGAAGTAAAGCCGTGGGTCCCGTGTCGTAGATTTACAGCACGTAAAAGAACCTCAAGCATGATAGAGAGGTCTCTAAGCGGTCTTTCACGCCCAGTATGTAAGGGGCACTGAGAATCACAGCAGTTAATAAAACGCCATTTTTATCTGTGGCAAAATGGCGACCATGTAAGGAGTGCGCTCCAAACTGACAGGACGTCCGAGGAAGCTGATGCCGATGAAGATGGCCATTGTGTAGTGCGTCCTGTCCCGAAAGACAGGCGCTCGAGTAGAGTTGATGCTTTTCGGCCGTGGATGTGGCCCGAAGAGGGCCATCGGTGTTGTACCTGTTCCGTAAAAATCTGGTGAATTCCGGTAGTCACGACACTGAAGGGGCATATTCTAGTGGCGTCTGCAGTAGGAGGATACTAGCGGCAAAGGTGTTGCCGGTGGCAGTAGCCTAGTGGCTAACCGAAGGCTGTGTTGTGTGACAGACTGTCAAATTTTCCCAGCTAGGTGTAAGGAAAACCCGATGGATGTAGTTATAGGGCTTTGCTGGTTCACTAATCTCTTTTTTTCTCTGAGTACCGAATTCAACGATACTTGCTTCTACGTGGTGGAAGGAGAACTATGCAGAAGACCGCGCCTGGTCACTCTCTAAGGGATAGAAAAGATATACCTTCAACGAACCAGTCTGCAAGTTTTCGTCAGGAGGGATCATATCCTTAGCTTCAGCAAGAGGGAACAATTTTAATAGCGTCACGGGACTGAGTAGACAGGGGAAGTTTCGGATTTCTAAAGTTCGTTATCACCTTTTTCTCTTTATGTAACCGGCCAAGAGAACTTATAACCTATTGACTGATCTCTCCTGTGCAGCTACACGCTCTTTCACACAGTCGTAACTGAACGGAACTTTGCGAGCTTTGCTGCTCCCCTTACAGTTGTCAATGACTTGGTAAGGAATTTCTAGCAAGTTTCCACCACACCCAAGGGTGGCTTTGAGACAGAAATGCCGCTCATCATGTGTTATCTTCTGGAACACGTGCTACAATGGCAGTAGAACAATGAAAAGAAGGCGACCACGTTACTTGCCACAGAATTGCTATATGATGGAAATCAAGCCACTCATACAGAGAGTATGGGGTTGCTCGGTATGAAAAATGCTTTAAGCTCCAATTGCAATCGTTGCTTCAACTAGGGTAGGCTCAAGCGGTGTAGGTGGCTAATCTCCTACAATTAGGTATATTTTCGAATGATACTGACTGTTGGCTACACTGTTATTTTTTGGTCGTGTGTAAACTATCAACGTTGCAATCGATAAAGTGGGACACAGGGTTGGGATTTTGGAAAGTGAAAACATTTCAGTTTAGAAATAGATTTGAAGAATATTTGGTGATAAGAGGCATGCATTGCTTTTAAAAGCACTTCAATAATTATATTTGTAACTCGCGAAGAGTTTGGTACATTTCCTGCATAAAATTTGCTAAGAAACGAAAGACGTAATGAAAATGGCGGATAGTAAGAATCCACCCATTGACAACTTACATGTTAAAAATGGGAACTTCATTTGTGGTGTTGTAGAAGGTAAGAAATCTTTATGTATGCGTTTTGGATATATTCTGAATTTAAGTAGTACTTATCTCCAACTGCAAATTTAAGATGCTGATATGAAAAATATATCACTTTGAGCGATATATTTTGAAACAAAATTACGTAATGGTATAGAAAATTAAGTGTAACTCCCTGGCCTTTTGTATATGGTATGAAAATGACTAAAATATGTATTCTACCTGTAGGAATTCTCTAGTTTCAAACTGGTGGTAATTCTGCGCGATGACCTAATTCTGGTAAATAAGGTACCAATTCCCGAAGAGCATTTGCGGAATGGCTATCTCTAAAACGAAAAATCTTATGCATTCTAAACCTGGTATTTAGGTTAAATATCCTCCAAAGATGCAGTTTTTACGAACATTTACTAATACATCCCCCCTCTATCTAATGTTACCTTATATTCAGATTTATTTGCGATATTGCTTAAAATTTAAAATGGTTAACACCCGTCATTTTCTGAATATTAAATTTGGGTAATTATTTACAAGTTGGGGTAAAGCGATACGACGGTTCCACCACCCATATACTGACACACGCGCTAAATTGTTCAGAATGTGAAAGTTGCCAGAGTGCCAAAATTTTGACTTCTTCTTGAGAACATTGGGGTTTTAGCTTCACAGATTCATCGTCTACACCCTGTCGCCTTCGGCCGCAACTGCTACACTCCTCAACTTATAAAAAATATCCCTCGGCTACGCATTGGGGCTTAGGGCCCTCCACGTTGGGCTAATGTTTGCAGCTTAGGGCCCTAAATGTTTATAACAGACCAGTAAGTAATTACAATGCGGCTCTAATGACGAAATAACAAAAGTACCCGCGTATAGAAGTAATGCCAAGTGGTGGAACCATTGTATACTAATGGGGGCCGCTAACTCTCTCCGCTGCGACTTATACCAGTTTTGCACTCTAACGGGACCGGTGTGGTTAGAGGGGTATTAGGGCTGGGGAGATGGTTTAAAAAACTAATGTTGCTACCTGTTTATATACACACACTAACCTAAATGGATTGGAACCTAACCTCGCGCTAAATTTGAAATCCACAGGCTTTGAAATTGTCATCATAAATACAAAGTCAATCAATCGCACTTAGTTTCATTCGATTTTAGAGTGGCCGAAGTTCTGCATAATAAAATTCACTGAACAGCTGTATCTGCATGAAACATACTTGTCATACATCATCACAGCGCCTAGCGACATATGCCGGTGTTGCATTCCACAACACTGTTTGCCTTCCGCCGACAATGAAACTCAGGTTTTAGGCACTTTAGTGTGTAGTATTATTATATATTTACATTGCAAAAATACTACAAGACTTCTTTATTTATATTCTACTCCTTCTAGGCAGCATACTTCATAAATATTCACAAAAAAGGGTTGATATGTGCATGTAATAAATTAGCTTTAACTTTATTACAAAGCTTTTCCAATAAAAAAAATTGGTGAAAACATAACAGGTATAAACCAAACTTACAGTCAAACCACAGTGTGTTCTCTATAATAACCTAAAATTGTAGCTTATGTGTTTTGCTTTGTATTATTAAGCATTTTGTTTCCTGGCATTTCTGCTTTACATTTTTGTGTTTTTATGCACAATCCGCGCATATATGCATGTTATATAGTCGTTTATGCACATTTCACTTGCATTTCCCATAATAGAGAGCAGACTTGTGTTTGTCTACCCATTTAACACCCACTTTCATCTGAAGTTAGTGCTTATTTTTGCATCCACCAGAATTAATATAATTGCGCATACCAACTTCGGGTGTATTTGCTGGATGCCAGCCATTACCAACGTAATGCATCACTAGATGCTAAAACAAGAGCACATTCTTTACAAGGGGAAATAAAAGTGAAATGTGCAATAACATGATTATAGGTATAACACGTGAATATGTGTGGAGTTTTTTTTGACCATTACTTGAGAGCCACCTAAACAATTGGTGTCGATTTTCTCCCATATTTGCAATGTCTTCCACATGGATGATGGTGTTTTAGATGTGCAGGTCCCTCGGCTATGCTTTGTCATTGAGCAGTTGGGCCAAGACATGGATGTATGCTATTTTTCCTTGACTGTGTGCCAACTTCTTTGTTCTATTAATCTTCCCACTAGTTCGCTTTGCATGAAGGTCAAGTCCCTATTAACACAGCTGTCTGGGCCTTTCAATTTCTTTGCCTAATTTATTACAACAAAAGTCTTGGTGTACGATGCATTTTGCCAATAAATTTCTTTTCCCTCTTCTCTTGCTGAATCTAAAAGTTTAACAAATTTTGTAGTTGTTGACTTCAATTCTTAGTCTTCTACTTAAAGATTCATGTACTTAATCTTGTATCTCCAAAATTATAAAATTGTACCAGTAAAACTTCCACAGACACTCCAGATTTGAAAGTGTTGAAAATATTAACATCTTCGTATTTAAAATCTGCTAGATTGCTGAGGTTTCAATTTCTTAATTTCTTCTTGGGATCTTTGATGTTTTAGCTTCACAGAGCCCTCAGCTATGCTTTGCAGCTTACAACCCAAAAGTAAGTCAGTAACCAAAGCAGCTCTAAATACAGAATAACAAAAGTACCAAATCCGGATCACATATGGAAGTAATACCATTGTATCTTCTCTTGTATTCTCTCTCTTCACTCTTCTGATCTTCATCTCCTTAATTTCCTCCAAGTTTTTGATTATTTCCTCCCCTTTACTATCCTTTATCATTCCTATACTCTGTTTAATTTTTTCTTCCAACTCTTGTAGTTCTCTCAGTGCAGTATTTATTATGTCTTTGTTGCTATGTTCTTGATTACCTTCTTTCTCTTGCTTGCAAAAACTACCTATGCACTGCTCCGTCTCCCACTGCTTATTTTGTTTCATAGCGAAAATGATGTAATGCAAGGAAACATGCCATTCATTTGTTTCCAACCTAAATTAGGGAATCAGTTAAATTGGCATGGTCATTTATAGCATAGTAGACATGAGAAGTTAATAAAGAAGTGCAGTTATACTGGTTTTGTATTCCCCCCCCCCCCCCCTTTAATCCTTGTTCAAATCCCTTGGCTATGCTGTGGTTCATTGGGTTTGTTATTCACAGATCACTCGGCTATGTCTCGCTCTGTAACTGCTCCATCCTCTCCTGCTAAAAGACAACCAAAAGTTGGTTGGATTTATATCTAGAGATCATGGTGGCCACTTTGTTGGAAAGTGTTTACTGATGACAGGTTTGCCAAAGATCTGGTTAATTACTTTTTGCCTTCCAGATTCTTTTCAGCAATAGAACCATTTCCTCAAACTTCCTGATTAAATCCCCATAATTACAAATGGGGATTTAATCAGAATTTGTAAATTTCCTCAGACCTTGAGAAAAACTCCTCTTGCTTTCATAATAGTATTCAGTCAGCTGTATTCTATCATTTAGTGGTACAGCCATAAATTTGTAACTTAAAATTTTTTATAACCGCATGAATAAAATTGCTAATGTTTTATTCAACAAAGCTATACCTATGGTGAACTTAAAAAAACAAAAACAAAAGAAAACCAACCCCATTGCTTGTTCAGTAAATGACTTTTTTTTTTTTAATCCCATCTCAAATATGTTTAAAGCAGTTTAAAGGGACTTTTGAAAGTATGTGTACTTTGCCATCTTCAACATTATTAACCTTAGGCCATGTTGACCAGTCAGCCTACACTGTTGCAAGTGTGTTCTGAAACAAATGACACTAGAAATAATAAATTTAAGATACCGTACCAATTAATGGCTACATGTTTATACTGACGGTTCCAGCTTACCAAAAAACAGTGGTGCTGGCGCAGGTGCAATATGCCCTCTGTTCTCTTTCTACTAAAGATTAAGTTTAAATACCACAAATTTTGATATAGAGATTTTGGCAATACTTCAGAGCTTACAAAACGTACTATATCATATAGATATATTTGATAAAGTTGTATTATCTGGCTCTAAGAGTCGGTTCTACAATCTCTAGATAGCACTACTCGGAATATATTTTTGCCGATAAGTTTTCGCTAGTTGGATATATTATCTGACAAATAAGTTTTTACATTAGCTATATCTGCAGACTTCCATGGCCATAGTCCATCGAGATTATGGTTCTGCTCACATTCACGTCTCACAAATATCACTAGCAATAGTAATCAAGAAAAAAATTCTGATGTGCTTCATGCACATTTCTTTTTCTACGTCTTTGTAACAAGTTACTGCTAATAAGCTTATTCTTAGCTTAGGGAATACGCTAGGCTGAAATGATAGTAGTTGACAAATCCCTGATTGTGAAAAATTTGAAGTATATTAAAATTAAAACCAATAACAAGGAATATCTCAAAAATCGTCAACTTCACGAAAAAAAATTACATTACCTAAATTGTGTGTTTTGCAGGATCTAAATTTTTTGTGTAGCAAGTTTTTGTCTTTCTATAATGGGTTACTAGTTATGCAACATGCAGCAAAATTCATCCAGAATAAAGAGGTCTTCAGAAGCTATACCCAGAAAATTCAAGATATACATTTTATATTGACATATAAATATCCTTAATATATGGTATTTAATCAAAATCTTTAAACCATTTTTTCGGAAAATTAAAATGTTTTTAATTTTTTCCACGTAAAGAGTAGTTTGGAGTGAGCTTATTTTCCTCAAAATCTTCGCTTCGCATTCTTGGAAGGTACTTAACCTAAATACCAAGCTTACTATTTTACCGCCTTTTCGTTACAGACATACGGACACACTAATCTTTTTCTAAAACTCTAAAACTTGTATTTCCGGTAAAATCTTGGTAACGAAATTCAACTTTTAAAACTCGAATGATGTTTTGGAGTTCCTCCTATTATGCAGATGATTGGGGTTTTTGATGGGGGGGAAGCAACCCCTCAGCTGCGCTCTGTGGCTTACAATTAGGACCCTCAACATAAAGTAACGCTTTCCAAATGCCAAAAAGCATGACAAGTATGGGAGTCCCAATGGTTTAATTAATTTTTATATACCTCCTGCTAACATTTATGAAATCACTGTACAATCTAGTGGATGTTTGGTTCATCCTCCCTGTTTATCCCTATAATACCTATTACGAAAAGTCCAGGGATTTCTAGTAATAATGAATGAAAAATGCTGATATTAACGTAAGTGAATCGCTTGACTTCTTAACCTCTACCCCAAGTCCTCGCAGTATGTTCTTTTATAGATTCAGTGTGTTCATATCCTAATAAACAGACTGCAGACCTATAAATAGTATTTTATGAATTGTAATTTATGAATTTAAGGCATTTTATAACCCATTCTGGTTACAAAATATTAGACTTTTCAATATTGAAAGAATTGTCAAAATATGTGGTTTTTAACATTCACTCGCATACACATAGCGCGCGCGCGTGCGTGCGTGCGCTCTCTCTCTAATATCAATATGCATTAATTTCGGCATTAGGAAATGAGAAGTACATGAGCAAAAAGTTACAGAAAAGTAAGGTTATGTGAACCCTAATGTAATTATTAGCAGGTTATGGCATCAGACTTTATGTTCCTGTTCATTTTGCATGCTTCTACAAGGTTTAACATACTGTTGCAGTCGTCTTCTCTTCCATTTTATTCTAAAACATGGCAAAAGAATTCCCCTGGTATCTATCTTTTATTTTGTTTGTTTTTGCTTGCTTCACAAAGAATAATTATATCAACATATGATAACAAAATTAAAGAAGATAATGTATTGCAAACAAAAGGAAAACCATGGGAAAATTTATGTAATAACACAGCCAGAATCACATTACCAAGAAAATCTTATGTAGCATTTAGACTCCTAACAGGCCATGATTGCCTCAATAAAAATTTATTCAGTATTGGTATAGTGAGATCTCCTCTGTGTCCTTTCTGTACACTTAAAGAAGATATGGATGGAAACCATCTACTCCACTGCGCAACCTTTAGTCAACATGATAATATAACAAAAAATACTGGAATGCAAGAGAGGAAATGGCTCCACTGCCAATTGCTCAACATTAGATACCAACTAGTCAACTATTCCCTCTCTTCCTGAAATATTTTTCCCCTTGTCCTGTAGTTGTTTGACCAGTGTTTTCCCCTGGCTTAGTTCTCTTCTGAGTTTACGTGTCCGCTTCCTCTCGTCTCTTTTTCTACAAGTCTCAGCTTGTAATTGTGGCAATCTTTCTTTATTGCTGCTTTTGTGGTCTTATGTCAGTGTATTTCTTTTGTTTGCCTCGTTTTTGTCCCTTTGTTATATGCTTCAGCCCATCTTTGGATTAGTAATAGGGTGCTTTCATTGAGTCTGAAGGTTTTGATTTGTATTTTGTCCTTCTCTTCTGCCTTGATCGTTGCTGCAATGATTTTTTCAATTGTTGTTTATCTTGACAGTGTATCATTAGAGTTTATAGGTATTGTCTTCCTAAGGTTATGTTGCCCTCCGTGGTGTAATGGTTACTATGCTGATTTCATATACCTAAGGTCGTGGGTTCAAACCCAGTGGAGGACGATGGATTTTGTCGGGTTTAAAAATCCTTAGCATGGCTTCCTTCGGAAGGGAAGTAAAGCCGTGGGTCCCGTGTCGTAGATTTACGGCACGTAAAAGAACCTCAAGCCTGATAGAGAGGCCTCTGAGCAAAATTAAGCGGTCTTTCATGCCCAATTTAGAATGGGATGCTAAGAACCGCAGCAGTTAAAGAGCGTCCTTAAATAACACGCCATTTCCATTTTTCCTAAGATTATGAGCGATTTCATCTTGAAATGCTCAGGCAGTCATCACCGACCCCATGTGATACCATGGTTACAAGAAGATATCTGTGCTTAAAATGTGAACTAAAAAAAAAACATTAAGTATAAAGAAGGCTATGGGAATGAAATTTGTTGCTTCGTTAAAATCTTTGGGCTAATACCTTCAGATATCTGTTTCAAAAATTCTATTAGTTTGTACTACTTACTCTACTAATATCTTTGTTGCCCAAGACATTACGGCATGGTTCGAGTAATTTTCCCACATGATTTGGTTTTATCTTCAAAATGTGCAAAAAGAACATTTTCAGTATAATTAGTTTTATGTTTCTTACCTTGTACATGTATTTTGTACTGTTTTCTTGACTTTCTGGGCAGCAATACTAATTTTATCCCTCTCCGCTACTTGTACAATTTTGGCTGATTCTTCAGATGCCATAATTTCTGCATCTATTGTTACACCAACAAACAAATGTTTTTGAAGATGCTTCTCAAATCTGCCAAGTTGCTAGTTCTGTACTGTTATAATTTTTACTTTCTCTAATCGCACTATATGTTTCTAAAAATGGTTTTTTTGGATACAGGAGATCCTAAAACATCTATTTCTGGTGAAATCTCGGTATCAGATATTTTGGATGGAATGCAATACCTTCTCTATAACTAGAGAGAGAGAGAGAAGGGGGGGGGGTGATAGATGTTTTAGGGTCTCCTAGGGGGAAAAAAAAAAAAAAAAAAAAAAAAGCATTTTTAAAAAAAGGTCTGTGTGTCTGTGAACACAATAACTCAGAAACAAAAAGTATGTAAAATACCAAACTTGGTATATATATTTCGAGCTGCATTTTCCAATGATGCGACTCTAAGATTTTGAGGAAAGTTTCCCCCCAAATACCGTTAACATGGTAACATTTTCAAACATTTTTATTTTCTCAAAAATGGCTCAACGATTTTGATTAAAATGCTGTATATTAAAAATGTTTACACAACAAATATAATTTATTTCTTGAATTTTCTGGGAATAGACTCCGAAGACCTCTTTATTCTGGATGAATTTTACTGGATTTTGCACAACTGTAAACCATAAGAGATATACAAAAACTTACTATACAAAGTATGTAGATCTTGTCGAAACACATAATATGTGTCATACACCATTTTTTTTCGTAGAGTTTACCATTTTTGAGATATTCCTTGTTATTAGTTTCATTTCTTAAAATATTTAAACATTTCACATACATTAATTTGTCAACTCCTGGCAATGCAAAGAAATGGATTTCATTCTCATGGCAACCATGTTTTAAAAGATTTTAATATTGTTTTAGCCTAGTGTAATCCATTATTTCCCTTAAACTTACAAGAAAACGTTTGTGCTAATGTGTATCTTGAATTTTAGCAGTAATTAGATAGAATAGCTTTTTAGCAGTAATTTGTTACAGAGATGTAGAGAAAGTCATGTGAATGGAACACATATTTTTTACTAATTTATGGCATAAGTTTTTTTAAAAATTAATATCTATCATTAAAAGTGCTTCTTATCTTCATACCTTAAAAAAACAAAAACAAAAAATAGAAGCAATTCTGCTAATGTGAGATAGGTAAAGTGCTAAGAATGTTGCAGTATAGAAGATTGCAGAAATTTGACCTTGGGCATTCATTCATTCAGCAGACATCCACTGTCTAATTTATTCTTGTGCTAACAAGTAATGCAATTTGTTTCTTGCTGTATGCAAAAACTGTCTTACACTCCTGTATTCTTTAGTAAATTTTCTTTTCAACATTGTTTTGTCCAGGTCAGGCTTGTGGTAGTTTACATTCAAATGTAATGTGTTCTAAGGCTTCTTGCCCTCCACTCAATGGACACTTGGCGTGAATAAAACCAATTCTTTAATCTTTCAACTTCCATACTCCTGCTTTTGTCCATGCTATAGGATACCCTCTATTTCTCCATTAATTTTATCAATAGAATTTTCTCTTTCCCGTGCACATTTCAACCCTACCAGGGATCTATGAAATAATCAAATTTGCCTAACATATTTTTTATGCATTTTAAAGCATTAGTTTACTTAACAGTACTTCTACTATTTCATACTATACAGATTCAATTTTTCCTCCTTATAGAAAAATAAGCTTTTCCAAGAATTAAAGCAAATAGAAGCTGTTTTTATATTTTACCCTTTTCTCTTCAGTGTCAGTAATGTGCTGAATTTATCTCTGCAACACATGCTCCAATTTGTTTTAAACTAATTTAAATTATAGATATATAATTATATAGGTATGTAATTTTTGGCAGAATGCTAACTTATAGCAGCTTATCACAAGCTTTTCTTTTGTTTTAGGTTTCTATGGGAGACCATGGACAACAGAACAAAGAAAGGACCTATTTCAAAAGTAAGAGGGGTGGGAGTTGGCATAACCCATAAACAGATTGATATTGTATAAGAATATTTTTAATAATGTTTGTGAAGTGTTTGGTCAGTCTGAATCGATTAGCTTCAGAATGTAGTTACAATAAATTGTTACCTAGTTTTTAACTTATCTTAAATTATCTTCTGTAAATAACGAATAGAAGGATATAAAGAAAAAATGTGCTACATTAACTGCTTTATTTTTATTGAGTGTGTTGCCTTCATTATTTTCTTTGATATTTCAGATTAAAAAAATGGGGAATGGATTCTTATCTGTATGCCCCTAAGGATGATTACAAACATAGAGCTTACTGGAGGGAACTCTATACTGTGGAAGAAGCAGAGCATCTAACAGGTATAACTATTAATTTCTCTGGCTGATGTAATAAACAGCAACCAATAAGAGAAGTGTCTTACCCACTATGACCTAATTCAATTTTTGTGTTTAGAGGAGCAAACTGTGCATGTGGGTAATTCCATGCAAAAATGGACAAACATTCTGAAAAATTTTAGTTGCGAGATTTTTAGCGATCAAGATAGAGGCAATGTAGAATGTGTCTAAGCCATTCTCACATAAGGAATGACAGAAAATTCTACACAAGATTTTGATTAAGTAAATAATCAGCAATGATGTTACAAGAAATTATTGACACTGTTAAACTAAAACCTACTGGTAAGCAAAACTTAATTTGAAGTCTCTAACTCATGCTTTTATTGAATATTTTGCCATACTCATGCTGTCACATCTATAAGATAATGTATTACATTTCAGTAACAAAGCCCTATTGCCGGAAACAATGCTTTTCTTTACATTTTTGCAGTGTATCAAAATCTATATATCCACTCTGTGTGTTGTAATTCTGTCATTTTAAGTATATGTTGCTGAATAACATTCAAAGGCATGCTTCAGGAGCAATGTGTCATAAATGATGGGAATTCATGTGCAAGTGTTATCAACTTCTCAGTCCTGTGGACTTGTCAGACAGTGGTTTACTGATTTGAAACTTGCAAAGCATAAACTATAACATAAGCATAGTTTTAGCAGCATTCAGTCATATATTAAAAGCTTTGGCTTAAGCTTAAACTGTGAAATGGGCCTAAATATAAACAGTGCTTCTCTTGTCTAAGGACTTCATAATTGATCATATAAGCGCAAAAAATGCATAAGCAAAAAACATCTAAATGAAATAAAATTGAGTAGTAACTATGAAACTTCTGCCAGGACCTCACAAAAAAAAAAAACAGTGTTAGTGTAAAAAAAAAATCTGTTACACACTCACATGACTTTTTCTAGCTGTTCTACAAACTTCTTACAAAAAATGCTAATTACACCATGCTAATCGAGATAAACTTTAACAGAGTGTTGTTACTTAGCTCCTTATAAATAAAATGGAAATAAGGGAATACACTGTGCTAACACGAGTCAAATGTTTTAAAAACTGTCGTTATGTGATTGTAATTTCAAATCGCTTCTTTGCTTGGCTAGGAGTATAAAAATAAAAGAAAAACGGACAGTTCCTGTCTGAGAAAAGTATAAGTATTTTACAATTGAAACCAATAACAAGGAATATCTGAAAATGGTTACCTCCACAACAGAAATGTAAAGGACATAAATTGTGTGTTTTGAAGAGATCTACATTTTTTGTATAGTAGCTTTTTGTGTATCTCTTACGGTTTAGCAATTAAGCAAAATTCATCCAGAATAAAGAGGTCTTCAGAGGCTATTCCCAGAAAATCCAAGATATACATTTTATTTAGGATGTAAATATCTTTAATATATAGCAATTTAATCAAAATTGTGTGAGCCATTTTTGAGAAAATCAAAATTTTTGAAAGTTTTTCGATGTAGAGGGTAGTTAGTCTTGGGATTTTCTTAAAAAGCTTTGTGGCGCATCCTTGGAAGATACCAAACTAAATACCAAGTTTGGTATTTAATGGTCTTATCATTTTTGCTGTCCACACACACACAGACCTTTTTCTAAAAATGTTTTTTTTTTGGACTCTGGGGACCCCAAAGCATGTATTTCTAGTGAAATCTGGACCTCAAATTTTTGGGTAGAATACAATACCTTCGGTATCCTCTATATACGTTGTACATATGGGGCTAGAGAAAGTAAAAAGTCTTTAGGAGAATGTATTTGTTTGCTTGCCCTAATAATAAGTGTACAACAAAATACATATGACCCACCTCAGTAGTATGGGCATAGTATACCTGCCTCACATTCAAAAGGTCATAAGTTCGAATCTTGCCTAGGGTGAGTTACCCTGCATGTTTTTTTTTTAGTGTGGGGGGGGTCCCTTAACCTGAATCAAAAATTTTGAGTAACGTTAAGCTCTGTGAGCCCTGAGATCATTTGAACATTCACTGATTTTCATTCATTGTCTGGTATGACCAAACCAAGTTAAAGGACGTTAAGCTACCAAAAAAAAAAAAATAATAAAATGTACACGAGCATATCAGGTTTTTATCAAATTTTTACAGAATAAACCATATGAACTCACCTAAGAGTTTAGAATGCAGCAGGATTCCCAGGTAGAAATGAAGCAAACTGTTAATTTTTCATAAAAGTTGTTTGTGTAGAATGCAAATTTAGAATCACTTTACATGACTTTATAATCACTTTTGTGATATATGTATTGTTGCTTTAAACTTCAAAATTGTTTCTTCGCAGTGTTCATATTTAATGCAAGCTATCTTTGACTTCTTTGTTTTTGTAGTTTTTCTGCAGAAATTAAAAGTATTGTCTCAAAAAGTTGTCTGATAGTAAATTGCTTAATCAAATTACTTTTTTATTTTTCCGTAAATTGCTGCAGCTCTCTTAGGATTCTGGCACATATTACTATTCATAAAGTTCCCTTGAGTGATATTATACACATGACAACACAGTGATAACAATCCATTGCAGTGACAATGATGAAGTTATGGCGGGATACAAAATCCTTCTCTGTCATAGTTTTCATATAGCAAATTCAGGGATATTGCTTTAATAGGATAGAATCAGTTTTTAGCGATTTTCAGAGTCAATACTGTCCTCCACTTTGCTGAACAATGGCTAGAAATGATTGCTGTAGTAGTTTTAAAGAATTTTTTACTGGTCAGCCCCTTCTAGTGCCCTCAGATGAGACTACTTAATTGCTCTGTATTGGAGTATTCATTTCAACACATATTTTGTAGCAAGTATGTTATTGGTACTCTTAAATTCTATTTCAGAAATAGTAGCACTTGCATTTAATGATGCCGAAATAATTTCTATAGCTATTGTGTGATGGATAGCTTGTGTAACAACAATGGATGTTAACTTTTTTCTAGTCCTGTTATTAGGTCTTAGAGAGAATTTCCACCGGATCACAGGAAAATATCTCTTAGTACAAAATAAAAACCTGAAGTCATTTTCTAACCAAGACCACCATCTACTGCTAAAAAATATAATAATAGTAATAATAATAAAATGCTATAACATTTTATTTCTAGTGTTTATGATCAAGCCCCAAATTCTTAGGTTCTGACCTATTTTATGACATGTTACTCTCCAAATTTCAATGTTTTAGGCACCAGTGTGTAATGTTCAATTCTATAAAGCCTAAATTGACTTAATTTCACGTTAAGCTGTATTAAGACCTATGTTTTATGATAGAACCTAAAAATATATAATAAGCAACTAGAATACATTTATACAAACATTTACAAAGTGAAAGGAAACTGTTCAAAAAAGAAAAATGTTAAATTATTAGGATATTATGAAATCTTTGCAATATTCCAGCATAACAAACACAATACTGAACTAATTAAAAATTCTCTCTTCAGTTTATATCAGTTAATGACATTAAAAATTGTGCAACTAAAACTTGGAAGAATCTCTGCCCATGAACAGAAATATCAGTAATCATAGAGGTAATAAGAAACAAAGTGGTACTTGGATAAAGTGGAGAATCTATAAGAAGGAAGTTACAAGCTGTTTTAATGTGCAGTACAGATTTCAAGGTTGTAACAACAGTCATGTTGAGAAAAATTGCAAAGATCCTTGATTTGGAAGCCCAAAGACGAAATGAAATTCACATCTCTCACCTCATGTGAAGCGGAGCTCAAGCACTTTCAGGTGCATTTTAGTGGGACACAGAAGAGGGTTTACATCTGAGAATCTTTCAAAGTACTTCATTGTTGAATGTCATACTAGAATTGCAAAATAAGTATTGCAAACTTTCGCAAGCAGTATTCGAAATTAAGATGATGCACTATGTTTTTACATAGAAAATGATAAATCTTTTTATTTTCTGTACTTAGTACAGAGTACAAAGGTAGAGTAGGTATTGCATTCCACCAGAATTTTGATTCCAAGATGTCACTGGAAATGCATGTTTAGAGGGTCCTCTATATCCAAAAAAAGTCATTGTGTTTGTGAGCAACATAACTCAAAAACGAAAAGTTGATTGATAATTAACTTCAGGTCTTCTAAGGATGTGACACAAAGATTTTCAAGAAAATTTCCACACCCTGTACTCCCTTTTCATGGTAAAATTTCCAAACATTTTCTTCATTTATTTTCTTAAAAATGGCACTAACAGTTTTCATTAAAATCCTTATATTAGAAATATTTACATTACAAATAAAATGTATTTCTTGAATTTTCTGGGAATAGCCTCTAAAGACCTTCATTCAGTATGACTTTTATATAGCTGGTAAACCATAAAATGGACAAAAACTTAGTACATAAAAAAAAAAAGGTCTGGTTAAAACATGCAGTTTGTAATATACATTTTTTTTATTTATTATTATTGGTTTCAATTTTAAAATACTTACAACTTTTTTCAAATTGATATTTGTCAATTATTTTTCTTTTGTTTTACTCTTGGCCATGCATCACATAGCTACCAGCTTTTAAAATACTTGACTTTCATTTTAGCCTAGCGTATTATCTGATTTCCCTTTTACTTATAAGAAATTAAGTAATAATGTTTATCTTGATTAGCATAAAGTAGATAGAATAGGTTTTGTAAAAATAGTTTATTGCAGAATAGGAAAGAGAAGGTCATGTGAATTAGCATAAGAATTTATACTATCTCTACATGTACTATTTGCATAGTGTATAAAGAAGACATTGTAATGCACCCAAAATTTGATAGCGAGATTTCACCAGAAATACATGTTTTGGATCCCCCTGAATCCAATAAAGCATTTTTAGAAAAATGTCTGTGAGCTTGTGCGCATGTGTGTGCATCATGGGTCAAAAATGAAAAGACTGTTAAATACAAACTTAGTATTTAAGATTGGTATCTTCCAAGGATGCAACACAAAGATTTTCAAGAAAAATCCCCCCACCCCACACTACCCTTTACATGGAAAAATTTCGAAAATTTTGATTTTCTCAAAAATGGCACTAGTGATGTTGATTAAAATACTGTATGTTAAATATTTTATATGACAAAATGTATATCCTGAATTTTCTGGGAATAGCCTCAAAAGACCTTTATTCTGGATGATTTTTATTGAATTTTGCATATCTGGTAAACCATAAGAAATAGAAAAAAACTTACTACTACACAAAAATGTAGATCACCATAAAACACACAATTTATGTCATACCATTTTCGTGAAGTTGGCCGTTTTCAAGCTATTCCTAGTTATTGATTTCAGTTTTAAAATACTTAAACTTTTCTTATATGGGAACTTGTCAACACTTGGCCACACAAGGAAGCAGATTTCAATCCCTTAGCAACCACATTTTAAAACTTCACTGTCAGTTTAGCCTAGTGTATTCCCTTATTTCCCTCTACTTATAAAGGAACTAAGGGATAAGACCGCTTCTGCTAATGTTTTAGTATTAAATAGATAGAAGAATAAGCTTATTAACAATAATTTGTTACAGAGAAGTAGAGAAAGTCACGTGAATGGAACACAAAATTTTTTGACATGGTTCATACAGACCTAGAAAGTCTGAGGTGAGGGAAATCGATCCAGATTGACACTAAAGTCAGGCATTTTGACATGCAGTTATGCAACTGTTAAATGTGATTGAAAGGTGTACAAAAATTGTTTTCTTTTTTTAATTTTCCACCTGGGTGAGTATATATGCATTGTCTAAATTCAAATCTGTTTTCAAGATCACTTTTAGATCGCTACAAATATGCTATTTATGTTCCACATACCTGACCTTCTCTAACAGAACTTTTAAGTATTTATATGATTCTTTTAAATTAACTGAATGACCAGTAGTGCATTTCTATTGTGAATAGAATCACCTTTAAACTTGTTTTTGAATTACCAATAAAAAGTCTCCACTCTGAGGTTTATATGAGAATTCATAGCATTAAAACCACCAGCTATGTTATAGAACACCAGTTTATTAGCATTGAAAAGAAGAGTAAGAAATCTTCATCCTGTTGTCTGTAAAATATAATAAGTTCCAAGTGCTAACATTCTTTTTCCTTTAATCTCAAAGCAAGAAATTCCAAGGTGTTCCACAGTAGGTACATAGCTCTTACCAAATCATTTAACTCAGCCTGGGTAAACAGTAGAGTTGTCTTGAAGTTCACCTGTAGGTTGAAAGTTCATGTTTTCTGATTACTGGTTCATCTTCAATGTTGGAGCTTTAACTGCTTTCTCCATGATTTTCAGACTTTGAAGGAACAAGCACTGTGTGGAATGGGATAAATTGTAGAGCCAAATTGGTGGGGTATTTTAAAACACTTTTTTTTAGTTGTTATACCAGCAATATTGTATAAACAAAAATAGCAATCTGTTAAATGGTATTTAGGTTCATGCCCTACTATTGATATGCCAAATGCCAATGATTTCCATATATCATAAACCCACTGTCTTATATTTTCAGTACACAAAGAGCATATGTAGTGGGGAGCCCACTTTTTATCCAAACCACCAAGAAGCATGTCAAAGTAAGCTTTATATGCATTTTTATAAAAGCTTATTACATCTCTGTTTTTGGAGCATAACTGCTGCACATATAGCAGAAGGAATCAGGAATTCAGAACTATTTACACACTGACATCGATCAGATATTTTTCATGTGCTCGTCCAAAGTAACAAGCATTCAAAACTCCATGACTGTTGCCAGACAATTTACAACACTAAAATATTTTTCATGAACGAAGCTTTACATGAAAAAATATTCAGTCCTTTTTTTTTTTTCTTTCTTTCTTTCCCTGAGAATTAAGCAAATAGACCTGTCAGTTGTAAAGATAGTTATAAATACTCTATAAACCCTCCACTACTTGAAAAATCAAGTAGATAGCCTAACAGATAGCAGAATCGAGGGGCAGGAAGGCATTAAGAGAAAGTTGAGTAAGAAATATAATTTATTATATAAAACTTAGAAATTTCTGAAAAACTTTAGCCTGATAAAACAAAACTAGGTCTGGTTTGAGAGCTTCAGTCTGACAAGGTAATAGGATGTAATAAGAGTTTTCATTTAACAAAAATGTTGTAGATCAATAGTTGCCAGGGTCATTAGTATGGTATATTGTTATTATTCATTATTACTTTGTGGTTAGAGAAAACTGCATTAAAGGACAATGTTCTAATGTTTGGAAATGTTGCTATTTTAACTAATCACACATTTATCTTTTAGTTTTATTCTTATTTTTTAACTGGGTTGGGGAAGTTGGAGAAATGACTTATGGATATAAAAAATTGTGTGAACCCTGTTTAAACATTTCTAAAAAGTTAGCAGGTTCACAGACTTGAGTAACAAAACTTCTGCAAGGATTTTTCAGGGCCAAAGCATAAAAATTTGTACCGGTCTCTCTATGTTGATGTTTCAAAGTTGCTAAATAACAGATGCTTCTCAGTTGAAGCAAGAACAGTTTTCCTGTCACACCTTTCCACAATCCACATCAATTCTAAGTCCTTTGGATTCCATTGTTTGTGGGAGTAGTTCCAATCAACAAATTCCTTGTATTTTTAATTATGAGAGGCAGAATAGTAGGATGTATTTCTGAAAGACTCCCTTCACAAATTTCGGAAAAAATTTTCAAATTTATGGAATGATTATCGATGGCAAGGTTAATTACATAAAATCTGGTAGTTTAAATTTTTATAATTATTTTCAAAGTAAATGTTGTAGACCTTCACTGTCTATCACATTATTAGTAAAGAAATAATGTATGGGTATTACAAAATCAAGAAGATAAACCCTGAAGTACAAAACATGTGATACAAGTTGTGATTGCATGTTCCTTCCTGCAACATTCTTCCATTGCATTCCTGTCTGCACTAGGTGTCATAGCATGCTCTGATTATCTTGGTCCAATACTTCCGTTGTAACCATGTCTTGAGGATAAAATTTGCCAACACTTTGCCCATCTTATTATAAGCTTCCTCAGGGTTGACTCATGTGGAAGCTTCATCATATGATGGGCAAAACTTTGGCAAATTTTAGCCCTAAGATGCAGTCTACACCTGAAGCATTGCACCAAGATAATCTTAACATTGGCCGAAAAAAATTATGAAAGCATACAGCATGCTCTGATTGTAGGTGTTGAAGATCAGGTTGAATTATCATATCATTGACTCTTAGGCGATCGAAGGCACTTTCACTGTTCTGAGAACTGATACTTCTAATATTATTTTTACTACAAATTTTAATATATTTTTTGTGGACTTGCTAGGGAGTGTAAGTAAAAGTATGTTTCTCAAAAATATAAGCCCCTGAAGCCATATAATGCCTTTAAGGGGTTCACTCTAGGTGTGTTTATTTTGGCTTAATGCAACTAACTGTTATAATGGGAATTGTTTTGTCATCTTTCTCTGCAGCTGATGTTAACTTAGTATTCAGTTTGTTTAGTTTCATTCATATCGTTGAATTCACACACTTTCTCATTGGTATTAAGGCAATACTGGATTTTAGTTAACTATTATTTCCAAGTGTTTAATTTGTCTCTCATTGATAATTAATGATTTGCATCCCAGAGTATTTGTTTGTCACTATTTCCATTGTATGAATTCTGGCATTCATTTCCTGATGTATCCTTGTTGCCTTCTGTGACATTTTTACTTTCGTTACACTTACTATGTAAAAAGTGTATAGAGGAGGTATTGTATTCCACTCAACAATTCAAACTGAGATTTCATGGGAAAGGTAAGTTTTGAAGTCCACTGAGTCCAAACAATGCATTTTTAGAAAAAGGTCCCTATGTGAGTGTCTGTGGACAGCATAGCTGTAAAAAAAAAAAGACTGTTAAATGCCAAATTAAGTTTGGTATCTTCCAAGGATGCGACCTGAAGATTTTAAAGTAAATCCCTCCCCCCAAACTATCCTTTACATGAAAAGTTTTGTTTTACTCATGAATGGCTCTAACAATTTTGATTACAATACTGTATATTAAATCTATTTACATCCAAATAAAATGTATTTTTTGAATTTTCTGGGAATAGCTTCTGAAGATTTGATCATTCAAATGGATTTTGCTGAATTTTGCATAATTGGTAAACCGTAAGAGAAACACAACTACTTCACAAAAAATCAATCTTGTTAAAACACACATTGTCATATACATTTTTGTTGTAGAACTTACTGTTTCCAAGATATTCCTTATTATTGGTTTCACTTTTAAGCTATGCATCTTCTCAAATGGGGTCAACTTTCATTTCATCTCTCTCTTGTTTTTCTAGAAATGCAAAGCGAATAAAACTTCAATTGTTCACATTATCCATCTACTTCTAAAGCATTTGACTTGTTTTAGCCTGGTATATTTCCTTATTTCCATTCTGCCTTTAAGAAATTCAGTAGTAAAACCAATTGTGTTAATATTTTTCTCATTTAGCATGATATAGAATAGTGTTTTGTAAGAATGGTTTATTTGCAGAACAGGTAGAGAAAATCATTTAAATGTAACACATCAATTTTTTAATTGTGCTTTCTTTGGCATTACAAGATTTAATTGCAAGGGATATTGTCTTTTTAATTCCTTATTTACTTTTTGGCTTTCCCTTGTTTATAGTTATGATAATTTAGAAATATAGAAGGAATTGCCTGCCTTAAGCAGCGTTTAGTTAGATCCTGTGCAGTAGAATGCTTACTGCCACCTTCAGTTAGAATAGCAAACAAATTTATCAGCATTTTCAAATATTAAATATGTTAACAATATATTTGGCAGGACCTGTGTTCAGTAATTACCTATTCTGTTGTAGGTTGAATGAAAATTAAGAAATGTATTTCACAGACTATTTCATTCATGACACGTGATCATAGGAAGTAGTCAATCCAGTACTTTGGCGCGTAAAATGCCAACCAATCAGAACTCATTATCTCCGCATTTTAATTTTTGTTTTATATCGCAACCTTGTGCAATTGTTGTTCTAAATTTATTGTACCTGTGTGCATTTGTTTACTCCATTAATATCAGTGTGCCATGATATGTTGTTGCAGGTCTAATATCTTCAGCCCGGGAAAATGGTATTAGCTTCTATTACGCACTTTCACCTGGGCTGGATATTACATATTCAAGTGCAAAAGAAGTTGCAGCTCTTAAACGCAAATTGGAACAAGTATCACAGTTTGGGTGCACTGCATTTGCTCTCCTCTTCGATGACATTGAGCCAGAAATGTCTGAGGCAGACAAAGAGGTTTTCCAATCATTTGCACATGCTCAGGTAAATTATTTTATATCATTATATGGTTGTTTGAAAATAAATTATATTTGAAATTGCATTTGTATAATTAAAGGAAAGAGGCAGATAATAATGTATTGGAGGAAACTGGAGATAAAGCCTTACTGGTGGTATATAAAGGTAATATAATTGCCAAATAATATTGTAACTTGACAACACTACAAAAGGTAAAATGGAAACACACACACACAGTTATATTAATATAAAAATAATAATTGCAACCAATCTTCACTTATCTTTTGGAATCCTTGCCTGGACTAGTTTCGCAACGATTTCATTGCATAAGGATTCCAAAAGATAAGTGAAGATTGGTTGCAATTATTATTTTTATATTAATATTTGTGTTATTCTTCACTGTTACTAGCTTCTTTTTACATTTAACACACAGTTATGTTTCTTTAAACACAAGAAGTATTTTTTCCTGAAAATATTCCTTTTGAAAATCATAGCTCATGTTTACTTATGAATTTATTTTTTGAATATTACTTGGAAAGATTTTTTGTGCTTCATTCTGCATCAGTAGGTGAAGCGACAAATGAAATCGACACATTTTAGTTAATTTGAGATGTGTTTTTTAAGTAAGTACCGTTTTGATGTGTAAAAAAAGTAAAATTGTTGTAATAATATTTATTTTTACATGAAATACCACATTTTTATATAGTTTTCCACATAAATGACATCATTGTTAATGAACTTATTTAAAACGACTAGCTTTTGTATTCTGTTTTCATAGAAGGTTGCTGCCTGGCTTGATAGCCACTGCAGTATTACTGTTTGAGCCTATTGTCTGCTTCAGTTGCAGAAGCATGTGGTAGTCACTGGCACTAGATCAGGTCTGTATGGAGGTTGATCAAATGTTTCCCAGCCAACTGATGCAATATCGCAAGTTTGATTGGCCCTATGTGGAGACGGGCATTGTAATGCAGCAAAGTGATTCCTTTACTCAGCATGCCACATTTTTTGTTTTGAATTGCACAAGTTTTCTTTAAAAGTTCATAATATGTTTTGGGATTTATTGTGGCATCAGATGCATAAAGTCAACAAGCAACATTTTTGGTACCTATTGTCAGCACAACTTTCAAAAGTATAAGCGTCTGGTAACAGTCTTGTTGATAAAACTTCTTGAAACTTAAGGAACCTCTGATAACAAAGAAATTGTATAGCGTCTGTTCTCTTTCACTTTTTCATCAACTTCTGCACCGAATCTTCAGTGTTCACTATGCCTTATCATAAACATTTGTTCAGCCATCTTTGAAAGCTCATACCGAGTTGCTTACCATTCCAGCTCTCATAATATTTTGTCCACTTCACAAAGCTGATGGTGAATGTTAACTGTTTTCATGTTTTTAGCCCTAAGAAAACTAAAAACACCACATACTTCACAGTAAGTGGGATTCCCAATTGGTGGAGGCATTTTAAATATGCAAAAGCAAATGTAAACAGATTGGTTGTTGTCGCAATAGCATCTGTATGCGCAGGCGGGGTACCCAGACCACAGTGCTGCAAAATGGTGCTTGCTTAAAAATATGCCTTGAATTTCAGGTTTATAAATATTTCTGTTGACTCAGTTTTCATGGAGTTAAATAGAAATGTAGTATTTCCTTTTGTAATCAATGGTTTAGCAGCCAGTGGTCATGCAGAAAGACTAAAGATATTGCCTTGTTCTCTTACCTCCTCATTCCGCCCCTCAATATATTTCTGCACAAGTTTGGCCTATTTACAATGACAGTTAAACATTAACTTAATGAAATAAAATTAAACTTAACTCAACATTATCAAGAAGGAAAACGACTGATATCACACTGTCACTGTTTTAAAAAAAGATTTACTTCAAATAACTTTCGGAGACACTTGCCTCCATCCTCGGCAAAAATTTACTGGCAAACTTGTAGTAATGGTATGTAGGTCTTTGTATGGCAGATAAATTTCGAGATGAGATCATTAGTTTGTGACAGATTTTCCCAAATTGTTTATCAGTTGAATTATAGACTGATTTTAGTTGTTTTGATTCATTGTGAAAGGTTTTTGGGGTCCAAAAATGTGTCACAGCTAACTGCTTATGTTATTTGAGGTGTAACCTGATGCACTTTTTTGGTTTTCGTATCTATAGTGTTTGCATTCCTGCAGCTGATCATACATACCTGATTGTTTGGCAGACAATTTTATCTTTTGCATCTGTGGTTTTTTTAATGTGCTTGTTTAGTTGGGCTAACATGATCAATTTATTGAATCTGGCACACCTAAAATTGCAAAAACTGGAATTCAAAACTATGAGCAAATCCTCTTTTTCCATACTTAGAGATCTTTTTTTTTTTTGAGTTCATTAGAAACACGAATCACAAGAGATTTCCCTTGGATCTTCTAAATCAGGCAATAATATGGAGACAAAATTTAGCAATAATGCTAAACGAGACTTATGAGTCTTGTGAGTAATCAAGTGTTGCATACACTCGTTGATCAAGCTATGTTTACAGCTGCATCTACTGGCTGTGAGAGCTGCGCTTAGCAGCAACAAGAAACAAGCGAGATTGAATGCTGACTTGACCGGCTCTAGCCTAGTTATTAGTGTAAATGGTGTACAAAGATCATTAATCAAATCATATTCTTCACAAACTTAAAAAGCACTAAAAATAGTTTTCTTTTTTTGCTCCATTACCATGGTAAAATCTTAGGTCTACCTGGATTTGGCAGGCATTTCAGTTAGAAAGTTCAGCATGTTTTTGCTAAAATGAAAAAAGTGCAGAATCATTCATTGAGCTGCTTTTTACTTTTGGATGGAGACACTTGTAAGGAGATAGAAGTAAAATTGGATTCTGTGTATATGTGGATCTTTTGCCATCTGTGACAAGAATTAAGTTTTGGTTCAATGAGTTTAGACGTAGTCGAACATTCATTTTTGATGAATGCCTAGGAGATACCTGGCATATGCAGTTACCGAGGAAATTGTTGAAGTTCATGATATGATTCTTGCTGATTGTTGAACAAAAATTTGCTGAGTGACAACAGAGGCCATAGGTGTGTCAACAAGAACAGCAATTCATGTTTTACATGATAAGTTGGAGATGAAAAAGTTGAGTGCCATGATTCTCACAGTACTAAGCAGGAGCAGCTTTCAACTTAAAACCTATGTTTGGAGCTATTTAAGCAAAACCCGAAGGACTTTTTGTGTTAAGTTGTCACTGTGAATGAGACTTAGGTTCATCATTATACTCTAGAAACCAAACATCAAACAAAACAATGGATTGCTTCCATTGAATGTGCTCTAAAGAAAGCAAAGATGGCTCTATCCGCCTGAAAAGTGATAGTGTGAAGGGTGTCATGCTCATGACTTCTTAGAAAAATGAAAAATGATTACTGGACAATACTACACTGGGATAATGGCCCAATTCGATAAGAAGTTGAAAAAGAAAGTGCTGTTTCAGCATGACAATGTACTAACACATTCAGCCAGAGTTGTGTCTGCCAAATTGCATTAACTATATTATGAATTGCTGCCACATCCACATATTTACTCATCTGCTTCCTGCAATATCTTTTTATTCCCAAACATGAATTAGTTCACGGAAACAAAATTTAGATCAAATGAGGTCATTGTCAAGATAAAGGTGTATTTTGCACAGCTTGACAATTCCTATTTTTAGAGGGATTTAGAAAATGGCAGGAACATTAGGAGAAGTGCTTATCCCTAAAAGGGGCTGACTATATTGAGAAATAAATAGTATACGTTTGAAAAAAATGGTGTCCATACTAGTATTTATTGAAAGCCTTCATGTATTAGTTCCACAACACTATCTAGTCTTTAAACAGACTGGTGCATGAATTTTTTTTTGTAGTGTTTAATGCCTGCTTTTACTACTTGTGGCACTGCAGGCAATAACACTGGTGATACATGGAATAAAAATGGAGCCTGGCGGAATGCGACTGTGGGGAAAACCAGAGAACCCAGAGAAAAACCTCCCCTTACGTCACTTTGTCCACCACAAGTCTCGCATACAGTCGCTTGGGATCGAACTCGGGCCGTCTAGGTGAGGGCGAGTGGTCTAATCACTCAGCCATGGTTCGGCATGATAAAAATGTTAAATGGCATTGGTTTAATAGCTGTGACAATCCTTACAACATAACATTCATTATTCAGAGATTGCCATGCAGATTATTTGGGGATATGTGTGTACCATTGTTCTGCATCATTTTAGTACAGTACTTGGCAGCATGTTCTGGTCAGTGCTCTGTTAAATTGGGATTGATCTACCTAAACTATCTGAGTGTCACCAGACAACCCATTGTACAGCGCGCTTGCAATAGCATAGACACCTGTATACAGTACACATGTTTATCCACCATATGAGAAGTACATGAAGTATTGTTTCAATATCAAGCAACATTTATTCTGAAATATGGTTCCCTTCAAATATTTTAGTTGTATTTTCAATTTATTCTAGCCTCCTTTAACCTGGGAAGGTTGTATAAAATGGATGAAATGGTGCTCAAATGTGCCTGGGGTTATATAGCTTAGCAACCTGACATTGTCTTCTCAGGATAAGGAAAATTTGTATTTGGATAACCTACCTTTATTGAGATTTGAACTAGGAGTAAGGCAGATGTGCTACCACCACACCATATAGGTGGGCTGGCACATGTATTGTTAAATTCAAATGGTAACTTCTCTCAAATATATCTGCAGTTAAGAAATTAAAGTACAATGCGTTATTCTATTATACATCAGCCTTAAATTTACATTTCATATATGATATTCCCTGTATTATTCGTGAAATAGATTTTGGTATGCCAGTTATTTCCACAGTATTTTGTTTGCTCTGAAGTTTGGAAAGCAAATGTTGCAAATTCAGCCTTTCTTAGTTCATTTGAAAGCACTATTAGGAACAGCTAGTACAACACAACTACATATGACAGCAAATCCAGTTAGACCTGATGGTAGTATCAGCAGCATGTGATGTCATAGCAGAATCATTCCATTTACTTATGTTGCTCTCCTTCACTGGTGACAAGAAGACAAACCTGATTATACTCACCCATTGCAGACTGCTGCTGTATATATATATTTTATTTATTTATGCTAAGCTACGAGGGTCAGCTGATTAGTCCCGGGCCTCATACAGATATGGTGCCACTAGGCCAGTTAGATGGTAGCATCGTATAATTTAACTCTAGACTAGCTTGTATCCATTGTTACAGGTCAATAGCTTGTTTAGTTTTTGAATGATAGCATTTAAACAAGACAACTTTTAGAGTTTTCACAAAAATGGAGGCTTTGGATAAACGAACAGTGATTAAATACTTCCATTTGAAAAGCTTAACGTCTAAAGAAATCAAGGAGGAAATGGGCAATACATTGAAAGACTTTTCCCCTTCACATTCAATGATTAATTGCAGAGTTTAAAATGGGACTGTCACCTCAAAAAAGGACAATCACAACAATGATGAGGTCATTGGTCTGATAAACAGCCATTTTGAGGACCTTGATAAATCTCACTACAGAGATGGTTTAATTAAATTAGAACACTGATATGACAAATGTTGGAGACTATGTTGAGAAATAAAGCAAAAGAAAAGTTTTTAAATGTTGGTTTCATTGAGAGCCTGGGACTTACCAGCCTATCTTCGTGTATACAGGTGAATATGAGCAGTGTTCAACCGTGGCTCTTTACCAGTCATACTGATATTTTACAATGATTTCTTAATTCTAGTTTGTTACAACATTTAGGCTTGTTGTTTGACTATTTACTGTCCATATCCATTTATTTTTCACTTTATATAAGAATTGTCCAATCTTTTGTCTTTTTTAAATATTTCGACTACAGCTATGTTTCTAACTTTCTTAAACCATTTCTTATTACTCTTCTCCAAACTTTACATTTAAATAATACATGTTCCATGTATTCATTTCTGCCATATATAGAACATTGATTTTGTAGAATACCCTTCCTTAAACCTTTTAACCTCCATACTCCTGCTTTCATGCATGTAAAACCTTCCCGCTCCTCTTTCTTTGTCATGTCTATGTACTATTCCTTTCCCCATGAGTCTTTCATTGGTATATAGAAAACTAATCATCTCTTTTCAGCTATTTCACTAAATAATTTTTGTATTTCTATGTCTTCAAATCTCTTCCTTGCCGATTTCCAGAAGTTATTCACATGTTTTCTCTTTTTATCCACATTTCCCCTAACCCACTACTTTCCAACAAATTTCTGAGTCAGTCTACCCATCCTTTGTTCTTTAAATTTTTCTCTTGATATACTAAACACTTTTTTAAAAAATTCCTTTCTTCCAAGTTCACTATTCTGTACCAAAATTTCAATGCCCTTTCCATAATCTTTCCATTTCTTGTCACTCTACCCAACTCTAACAGCTGTATATACTATAAGGCCATATGGTAAAAGTAAAAAGGTGTTCTATCTTTTCACAGGTATCTGTCAGCAATGAAGTTTTTCAACACTTAGGGCAGCCTCGCTTTATGCTATGTCCTACACAATATTGTGCAGCAAGAGCAACTCCTAATGTTCAAAATTCAGAGTATCTTAATACTCTTGGTTCAAAACTTGCTCCAGAAATTGATATTATGTGGACAGGTAAGCCTTGTTACAGTTAATATTACTTTATCAGATTCAAATTTACTAATAATGTTGGTTAATTTTTAAAAATGTTTTCTCAAAGAGAAAAAGAAATGTTTTATCTTTAACATGTGTTTGGTAGAGACAGTAACATAATTTGTACTGTCATTACAGAATGGTTGAATGCAGTATACACTTAGAAGTTAATGTACTTACATAAATGTGAAAGTTTTATTTTCCTGATAGCTAGGGAATAACTTAACTTTCTGTTTCTTCCAGGGCCAAAAGTCATATCAAGACTGCTAACTGTTGAGTCTATTGAAGAAATAACAGATGTTTTGAGACGGCCGCCAGTAATATGGGATAATCTTCATGCTAATGATTACGATCAGAAGCGGGTGTTTTTAGGACCCTATTCAGGAAGATCTCCAGATCTTATACCTAAGCTTCGTGGTGTCCTTACAAATCCAAACTGTGAATATGGAGCAAATTTTGTGGCCATTCATACTCTTGCACAATGGAGCAGATGTAATGTGGATGGAAAGCGTGATCCAACCATAAGTAAGTAGTTGACACAATATGGTTTATATCTTCATGAACCCTGAAATAGAAAAATAAGACATGCCACTTTCCCACTCTGTATAAAAAACAGTGTAGAAAATCATACATATTTACTTATCCTAGAATATTAGCCATAATATTGGATACCTATGTCCAGTGTTTTCTTAATTGCTTAGGTTTAATGTCCATAAATAGCTAGCGGCACCATTTTTATTACATAATTTAAAATTGTGTTATTCTAATTAGACATTTAGTACATACAGTTAACTGCAATAATTAATGCATAAACTTCTGTAAATTATCTGCTTAACCTTCTCACATTTGAACTACAATAAACTGCATTCTATAATAAATGGATTATGTAAGTGTGAATACAATATTACAATTTTTATTTAACAAGCTAACATTTCCTTCAAAATACATACCTTTAAATTAAAAAAAAGAAGATTCATAACCAGTAAAAAAAATTCATCTAACATTCATTACAGTAACAATATTCCAAACAAAATTTGAAGTGTCACCATGGATTTTCTGAGAGTTTTTGCAACATCAATAAGTGGGTTATTGTTTTTGATTGGGAGTCATTTTATATGGAATCCATCAACAACAAAGTTTTCTCATGTCTGTTGATGTAAAATATTTTGGATTTGACACATACCAATGCCCAATGTTGCCCAAATAATCTGTAAGATCTCCCTTGATCTTTTTCAAACATTCCTCGAACAGCAGCCATATTTCACCAATAACAGCAGAAGTTGAGCATCACTAAGAAAAAAATTCTCTGTTTTGAATTCGCTGTACCAATTATAAATTGATGCCAGATGGGACTTCTTTGTAAAATGCATCTCTAAGTAATCTTCACATTGTGTAGGCATTAATGGTGGTTTAAAATTATAGCAAATAACCTAGAAATGTTTTTAGTCAAACTCATTTTATGATCACAAAATCTTTAATCAGTGCCATCCAAACAACGGCCCAAATGTTTATATATCCTGCCTGATCCTTGGACAGATTTCAACAAGACATAAATGTGAGCAAGATTACTCAAAAGTTTTTATCTCATAAGTTCATAACAAATAGATAAAAATATTAACAGGAAAATTTGGCAGTTTTGTACACCTTTGTACAGCATAGGGTAGTGAAAGCAGGCGGTGCATTAAGTTTTCAAATCACTACTACCCAGGCTAACAACTAAGGACATCACTAACAGGTCATTCGTTCCTTATTTACTGCTATCTATTCATGAATCTTTCCCTGCATGGTAGGATGCCTCTATTTTCCTACATGCAGCGTTAGTTCGTTCTCAGTGAATTTGCTTGCATGGAGTGTTATGAGAATTGAAAAATGCTTTTGAAAAGGCGCAAAATTGGTAGTGACTGCAGAAAATATGAGTATTGGCTTGGTAACTACTTTGTAAAGTGGCATGTGAACAAGGTGATGTGCATAATTTGTCAAGATATAATCGCAGTTATGAAGAAATATAATATAAAAAGACATTATCACAAACATTCAGCCGAGTTTGATAAGTTTATGGTCATGAGCATATTGTGAAGGCAAACAAACTCTTAACAAAATCACTTACCAACAGCAATTTCTATTTAAGGAATGTTGCAAAAATAAGTTACAAGGTTTCAAAACTTATTGCTGAGTATACAAAACCATTTGCCGAAGGAGAATTTGTAAAAAAAAGTGTCTCATTGTTGTTGCTGAAGTATTGTGTCCTGAGAAAGCAGATTGGTTCAAATTTGTTTCTCTATGAGGAACACCGTAAGCAGGCTAGGCATCAGCTGGTTGAGAACAAGAAAATGTTAAAGAGTGCTTTTCTATTGCGTGTGATGGCACTATGGATACTGCTCAATTACTGGTGTTAGAAGTTTAGACACAGACTTCACAATTACAGAAGAACTTATAGGAGTGAAAAGTATGCATGGAACCACAAAAGGTAATGACATATTTGATGAGATAAAAACTGGATAATATGGAACTTAAATCGGTAAGATAATGCAGTGTAACTACAGGTGGTCCACCAATTTGGCAGGAGTTAACCTCGGAATGGCAGAGCTGATAAAGAAAGAAGTTGAGTCTTAGGAGGGGCAAGTGTAAAGTTGCATTGTGTTATACATCAGGAGGCGCTATGTACAAAGGCAGCTAATCTCCAGGCGGTTTCAAAACTAATTAACTTCATCCGTGGTAGGACATTAACCACTGCAGCTTTAAGACTTTTCTTGATGAAATAAACAGCAAATATGTCAATGTAATTTACTATTCAGAGATAAGGTGGCTAAGCCATGGTCAAACGATAGCTAAATTTTTTGCTCTGGAAGGGAAAGGAAATGCATGTGAATTTTTAGGTGCCCTGAGTGGTTGTTCTTCTTAGCATTTCTGTTTGACATGACTACATATTCGAATTACTTAAATCTTACTAACTTATCAGTGATGCATACAGTGTTTAAATCATTTCAACTGAAAATGTTCAAGAGACATATTTTTTTGAAGAACTGAACGCATTCCTACACTTGTGTCCTTGAAGACCATTATCCAGAAGCATGCTTTGATATTGATGCATTTGCAACATTAACTCAGGACATTGAAAAGAATTTTAAATAGGTTCGTGAACTGGAATCTGAAATTTGTCTATTAACATTGCTTTTCACTTTCAATTTTGATAAAGCACCAAAGCTGCTACAATTAGAGCTGTTAGACTTTCAGTGTGATGGTGCAATGAAAGGAGCCTTCAGCTAAAAGGACCTTACCAGTTTCTACAAATTACTGCCAGAAGAAAAATATCCAGCATTGAAGAAGCAACCTGATGCCTCAATATATATATATGTGAAAAAACCTTTTCAAAATGAACCTCCAGAAATGAGCATTAAGATCTAGTTTAAGTGATGGGCATCTCTAAGATGTGTTGCACATGAGCAAAAACCAGACATCCGCAACATATTAAGCTCAAAACACCAGTTTCACTTGTCATTAGGTGAGTAATTTTGATTATAATTTTATATTTATAGAACAAAACTGCAGAAATGTCCAATACACCATACAGATGTATTCAAAAACATTATTTACAATTTATATTCTATTTTGCAATTTTTACATTCCATAAAGTATTACATTTATACCTAGTTTTACTGTAAATACTGTTACAAACTTTTGGCACAGGCTGTACAACCAGTTTTGAAGATCATGGTCAACCCTAGTGGGGGTAAGTTAAGAGAGAGTCATTGTTAGTGTCACTGCAGAAGTGAAAGTGTGTTTCCATATATTTTAGCAATGGGGTCGGGTGATTATGAGAATCATTTAGCAGTGTTAATCCTTCACAAGGTGGGTAAATCAGCTTCTGAAATTTTCATTATCCTTAGCAGAATGTTTGTGAATGAGATCATTAACTGATTCCTAGAAACTGGGAGACTGTTGAGGATTGCCAGAGACAAGGTCGTCCACGCTGCATTAAGGACAAGCAAGCGGTTAAATCAGTGGCAGCTCATATTCGATGAAATCCTATGAGAAAGCAGTGCTGGCTCGAGAGCTGAATATTTAAAAAAATGTTTGTCCTGCCTGTTGTTAAACTTTCAACTTAGGGTTGAAAGCATAGGTAGAGTACTGGTCACCTTCTAACCCAAGAGCAGATGATGAAACCAAAACACCTTCAGCATTATGCAAACAATAGCCACAGAAAAATTCTTTTCACTATTGAGGAGGCTTTCAACTGGCAAAATTGTTGTGTTTATGCCAAATCTTCTCGAGAAGCCCATGAGAAGGTTCCAAAGATCAGAGAGGCCATCATCCTGCCTCACTCATGGTTTGGTGGGGAGTGGCATATGACGGCACCACTAAACTCTATTTTTTGTGAAAAATGGGTGAAAACTTCCACCAAAATGTACCAAAACACTGTGTTGGAGACTTGTGAAGGATTTGTGCAACACTTTGTTCAGGAATCAACAATGGAGCTTCCAGCAGGACTCAACACCTGCTCACAAGGCAAAGTCTACCCAGGACTGACTGCGGAGAAATGTTCCACACTTCATTGATCAAGATGATTAGCCTTCCAGCAGCCCTGTTGCCCTCCGTGGTGTAATGGTTACCATGCTGACTTCATATACCCAAGGTCGCGGGTTCAAACCCGGCGGAGGATGATGGATTTTTTCGGGTGTAAAAATCCTTAGCATGGCTTCCTTCGGAAGGGAAGTAAAGCCATTGGTCCCGTGTCGTAGATTTACGGCACGTAAAAGAACCTCAAGCCTGATAGAGAGGCCTCTGAGCAAAATTAAGTCTTTCACGCCCAACATAGAATGGGACGCTGAGAACCACAGCAGCTAAAGAGCGTCCATAAATAACACGCCATTTACATTTTTTCCAGCAGCCCCGACCTCAACCCATTGGACTACAAGTTGTGGTCTGTAAGAAGAGGCATCCCAGTATCGACAGTCTGAAGCACTCCCTGGTGAAGGCAGTGTCAGCTTTTCCTATAGAGATTGTGTAACTCTATTGATGCATGGCCACAGAGACTTGGGGCCTGTGGGAAGGCCAAAGGTGACCATTTTGAAAAATGATTGCTTGTGTTTGCAATACATATAAGTGACCAGTATCAAAAGTGTATTAAATTATTTTTAAAACTGTGCAAATGGCTCAGGTTCATTTTTGTAACAGTATTTTTGGTAAGACTAGGTTAGTTAGGTTTTGAGTTAGTCAGTGGCAAGGTATGCAAAAAAAGTTTGGGTGGCTCTGCTTTAAATGATGATAATTACCAAACTATTAGAGCAAACTAAATGGTATAGCTTGCAAAACATTAGAAAGAATCTGTCGGATATAATCAAAATTCATCTGTTTTCAGAAACTTGGCATACTAAAAATGTTCAGTGTTGTCCTCTTAGGGGTAGACAAATAGCTTGGCTTTTACTGCATGCTTTGTGCGGGAGGTTTGAGGGGGCATAATTTAAGTGAAATAAAATATTTCATGCTGCATTGAAATACAAACTGATTGTTGACGCTCCCAGGAATTAATGTGGGTTGACTGTATTGTCGTTCATTTTGTAAGTATTAAGCAAATGAAAAAGTAATGATACAAAAATAACTTTCATAATATCTGCTGAGACAGGCTTCACAGTCAACTGGTCTAGTGGTTTGGTGTGAAATTTTAAAGCATTTTGTAATTGTCTTCTATAGCACAAGCACTTAAAAAGCTGAATTAGATTCTAAAGAGATTTAATTCCATAGCCATTATTCAAACCTCAAATCTTTGGCTTTCCATGCTGACACTGGAGAGCTGTAATGGCAAAATTCCATATGCACATTAAAGTTTCTCTTCTAATTCAAATATCTTGGTACAGGTTTAGGGCAACTGACAATGTTGCTAGTAATTTTGATTTTGGCATTATGTTTCATCACACTATTAAAGGATTATTGCAAAAATGGTCAGCTGTAAGTATTCTAATTATACTGTTAATATGAAGTAGTGTACTTCATATACGCACATGCATATGGTCTGCTGAGCAGATAGAGGTTGTGCTGACCTTTCACTGCAGGAAAAGGTGACTGATAAACAGCATTGTTCATTTTACACACACCAGTGACTTCTGAGGTTGTTACAAATAAAACATGTTTTGTTTGTTAATAATGTGAGGATCATATCAGCCAAGTGCATAGTTAGTTCTCTCTAACTGTAATTTGAGTTTAACATTGACCATATTGCAGCAAAACAGACTGCTGCTACAGGCAATTGTTAATCATAATTCTTTTTCTGTTAATATCATTTTTCTTCAAACTCTAGTTCATATTATTTGGTGGTGTGTCAATATTGTGCTAATATTAGTATTTCACTTGTATTATCCATCTAATTACCACAAATTGTATGTATAAGTGAAATGTTTCTATATGTACAACCAATAAGAATCCTGATGGCTGACGTGTGAGTAAATTTCTTTAGTTCATGTCAACCTAAGGATAAAACAAATATAAAAAGAAATTCACATACTCTCCATTAGTATGTACAGTAGAGCCCTGGTAATTCAAGCTCATTTGTGCTGAGGCTACCTCAAATTACAAAGAAAACTTGGGTTTTACGGAAATATCATTAAGTCAGTGGGTAAGTCATGAATAAATGTTTAATAAGGACAATAATGATTAAAAAATAAACAATGTAGTGCATACATATGTTATTTGGTGGGCTCATTACAGTACGGTATGTCCATACATAATATCTATAACAATGGTCAGTCTGATACTGCTATAAAGTGGTACTTTTGTATAAGCATATTTTAATGATCACTGTCGTTGAGTAAGATTACCAATAAAATACTTTTTTCTGAAAGGATGGTATGCACTGTACAACTGATTGACAGTGGTTCTAACTAGTGAAGGGTAGACAAAGAAGGAGCAAGCACACTCCTCCAAAACTAATGGTACCTGTCAATCTGTAATAGAAATGCATTAGCAGTTTGAGACTCAGATTTTTTCTGTGAATTATGAACTGAAACCCCTAATAGGGTCAGTTTTACCTGTATTGTACATGGAAAACTAGAAAGTTCAAAATGTAACACATTTGGAAATGGTAAAACGTACATGCAGACAACATAAACAAACAGGAGTTTATTTACAATTTTAAAGTTTTTTTTTTCATTGGAATAAATTGTAATTTTTATAAATTGATTTTTTGGTGAGGTTTTCTTAAGACCAACTTGAAGTACAGGAACCTCAAAATACTAGGACTCGAATTACTGGAGCTCTACTTTATTGTCAACTATTTTTATAAATGACAAATCCTCTTGTTGTAATTTAATGAAATAGTTATTGATAGAAATAGTTATTCCATCCCAAGAAGTGGACTTTGCATGATTTCATAATAGAAAGTCATTTAGAGTAAATTTCTCATATGTCCATGTAAAATTCTTGTTTTGCAGATGATTCTGTGAGTGCAGACATTAAATTAGAGACAGAGACAGAAGATGGTGGCGTGGGTGAAGATGTTCCGTCCACATTGTCCCCAAATATGTATCATCCAAGACGTGCCCTTAGAAATGCTATCAATGAATGGTTAGCAGAGTTCAGCAAACCAAAGGCAGTGTGGGGTCCAATAGCTAAACCTCAGCAGCTTGTAGCTGCAGCAGTGCCATTGCCAATCATTCCTTCTGTCAATACTTGCATGAGTCTCACCACAACTACCACAAGTTGTTCATCAGGCAGCATTCCTGTTGTTAACTCAAACCAGTTGCAAGCTTTGGCTGAAGTTTGCAGTTCGGTTAGTATTTATTACAAGCTTACAATTACATTACTGTTTCTTTAATGTAGGTAAGGTTCGCTTGTGAGCCTATATGTGTAATTCCAAGCCTTTTGCAAAATGATGCACAAACCATTAAATGATAAACTGTATGTTATACCTCCTATAAAAGGCATGTCCAAAACTAGAGAGGAAAAAATAGTTTGCTTTTTATGCACAAAAATATGTATTTGGAACAAACCAAAGGACAGCTAAATGATAAATTCGTTCTTTTATTATTAATAGTAGTAGAAATTTGAGTTTGCACAAAAATTCACTTACTGGGCAGGAAAGAGAGGGCAGGGGAAGAATGGAAATGTATTGGTGTGTGTGTGTGTGTGTGTGTGTGTGTATGTGTGGTAGGAGAAAGTGATGGTGGCAACAGCATTGGCAGCTGCAACGACAATGATGCATAAGATCTTTTTGTTTAGGCATAATACCTAATAAAACACATGGTAAAAAGTTTTACCTAATTCAAATAAGCATGAAAAATCACATAATGGGTGGAAGAGAATGGGAATGTGTAAATGGGTGGAAGAGAATGGAAATGTGTTGGTCTTGGTATGTGTGCAGTGGGAGAAAGTAAAGGTGGCAATGGCTACAGCTGCAACAATGATGCATCATGTTCTATTTAACATCTATATGACACAATAAAAAGTTTTACTTAATTGAATTTGTGCAGAAATTGATGTAATGTATGGGAGAGAGGCGAAAGAATGTAGGCCCACTAACAGTATACCCCTGCTGTTGAATCTTTGGTACACTTGTAAAAGCAGATAAAAAGTTTTACCTGTTAGACTTTCTGAACCAATCACAAGACAATATTTCGGTCTGTCATAATCTGGAAATGGAACTGGAAGCGACTTGCTGGATCTGGCTATTTTCAATTCATATGCTTCAGTTTGTGAACATCAGCATATATCCTAAGTTGATCTTTACAAGCCACATATTATGTGTTACTGTTGATAGTGTTGGGGTTTATACACACACACACACACACACACATATATATATTTCATTAATATTATTTATACAAAATTTTGAAGTATGTCAATGTCTCAAAAGGACCCCAATCACTGAATAATGATTTATGAAGTGAAAATCTTTTGTGTAAAAGCCAGGCATTGGAATTATTAAGAAGGACCCGGGAATTCTTTCAGTGGGAAGAGGAGCACATGAAGGTTAATGGGCATCTCTCTATAAATCCTAATAAAACCATACAGTGAACTACAGCAGCTCTTTTTTTAAGTGCCAGAACTGTTATTAGCAAGAGTGAAACAACAGCGATGACGATTCTTCCGAGGATGATGGCTACGGACATTTGGATGGAATTGAGCCTTTGCAATTTTAAAGCACTTTGCTACACAATACTTATATGCTTCATTTCTCTCATTGTAATTCGCAACTTTGGTTTAATTTATTCTATATTTTTGAAACTACATAATTTATTCTACATGCATTGCGATATATTGTGTGGGTGGGTGGGGGTGTGCGTGTGAATTATTCATCAGCAGCCATGACTATGAAACTGTTTACATGTAACTTTATTTCATAGTCAGAAGTTTTTGTTGCTTACTAGCAACTCTGGCAATGTTGCAACCACAATATAGCCAACATTTTGCGAAGCCACCCTAACTGTCAAGTGCAAAGATTCGGTGGCAGGAGTATAATTTTACTGCGTGAAATGAATGCACAAAATCACTGCATACGTTATGACCTTGGCAGTAATCTTTACCATTCCCCCTATGCTTTGACACTGTTCGACCCATGAAATTAGCAATCTATTTTTTCTCACATTCTATTAGGAAAACTTAATGTTGCAATACAAAATGACCCCCAGCATTCAACATTAATATTTTGGAAAAAACAGACTTGTATTTGGATAAATATAATTGTCTATAGATCTTATGTACCAAAGTAGAATGTTCGAGAAATGTTGACAAGTTTCTTTTCTGAATTACTAAAATAAAAGCACAAGTCATATCAATTCTCACAAAATAATCAAGAATAATGTGTCACTTTCCTGTGATCTAGTGGTCAGCATTCTGGCTTCTCAACCCAGAGGTTCCAGATTCAAATCTCAGTTGGAGTGGAGGAGTTTTTCTTTATTCTCTACCATCTACAGAGTTTGGAAGTATGAATATGGGAATGTGTGTTGCATAATTAAAATCATTGTAAAGGTACTTACAATCAATGAATTGTTACTCAACTCAAAACTCCTGATTTGAACATAAAATTCAAAAGGAAAAAAGAAGCAAGTTCATCTTCAATTTCACAATTTTTCCTGAGTATATTATGTATACTTCAGATGCTGGGTGATCATCATACTTAAAAATTCTACAATATAAGCAATTTGATTTTAACATCTAGCCATTGCAAGCCCATTTTACTACTAGCAGTCATTACCTTAACTTAAATAAAAATATCACAATGTCTACACTGCACAAGTTAAAATGAATATGAAAGACCATATGAATTTAGTATTTGAATGTAGATGTTACCTGGGTGATTAACGTAGCATCCACATGGAGCAGACCATGGCTAGAATTTTGAATAACCAGTTCTGATGCCAAAATATTGGACAAATTTGGAGTTAATCCATTTCTGACCTGAAGGTGCAAGCTATAGGAACTTCCTAGCTAACCTTTGCAAAAGATATTTTTTCTCACACTAGGTGGAGTTATGTGATTTACTTATGCTAATATACGTTTGTAAAACAAAGTGTACAAATCACAGAATAAACCCTATGGATTATGTATCAAAATTTTTCAGCAACATATAATTTAAATTTCGTGAGAGTTATTCCTCCGAGTTTCCTTATGTTGTGTGATAACAATTTATTTTAATGCAGGTAACAACGAACAGTGCGGATAGCTTGCTGCAACCCACACCAGGAGCAGTGATGAATTCACTAGTGTCAGAAACGAAGGTCGTGTGTAATGATGGCATTGCCCCTGGTTCTCCAGCCATGAGTAATGGTCCAAGTTCTGCAGTTGCAACAGCAGAACCAATGGATTGCAACCCTACGCCACCCCTGTCCTCACCCTCGCACACTGCAAAAAGTTCTTCCACCAATGGGGAGGATGTAGCCATGGCTGAATCATTGACAACCACAAGTACGGGATCCAGCATGCAGGTGGAAGCCGTTCCCAATTCTTGTGCAAGCACAATGATTGTGGAAAGCACAAATGTTTCAACTAATGGTGTACCTGAAAGGTTTGTATATCATCTATTGATAAGTTACCATGGGAATTAATAAAATTATCTGGAAGATTGCAAAAGTCTGTGGAAGAAAAGGGCATATGTTACATGAAAAATAAGAGAACAGTAAATAACATTTTTGCAATGAAGTAAATATTTAGCAACAAACCGGAAAGTTATATTTACTCAGCTATAGGGCCCCATCACTCATATATTTTTTATTTAAATTACTAAAAATTACAAGTTCCTTATGACAATCTTAATGTTAGACAATGTTTCCTTATTAGCTTCTGCGAAAGCAAACCATGCAATAAAACCGGGTAACAATTAATCTTTTAGGCTACAACCAAGTCACAGAAAAGAATGGTAAAACCAACCCCTTGCTGGTCCCCACCCACTTGCATGGCCGCTTAATTTGCACTTTCTGTAGAACTCCAGGGTTTATCTTCAGTGGGTATTGTGAGTATGAAAACTTATAAAATGAGTACTGGGAATCACAGGAGAGTTTTACAACCTCTTTTAACTTGAATGCTGTTAAGTTTGCAAATAAAATGGCCTCTGATGAATTTGAAATGCAACCTAAAATGAGACACTAAATTTTTTCATCGAATCTGGAAACTAAAGTTCGAAGAAGTCAATAAGAGTGGATTGTTGAAATAAGAAAGTGTGGTCGCAGTGTAAATCATGAAATGCTGCAGTTTAAAGCTCATGAGTGTGCAAAAAAAAACAAAAAAAAACAAGGGATCTAAGGTGAGCCTATGCTGGGCAGTACTATTTACGTCATGACACTTCAGTTAGAGAAGAGCTGACAGAGACACTAGCAGTGATGATAGCAATGCAATCAGCATTAAGGATAGTCCTGTGATTCCACAATGATAGGTATTGTATTACTGTTCTTCCCTTTAATATTTTTGCAAAGCATGTACATATTTACCAATACTGGTATTAAAAAAAATCTTATGTGTTACACTCACATGACTTTCTCTAGCTGTTCTACAAGCTTCATACATAAGATTCTTCTTCTTTCTGCACCTTGCTAATTGTGGTACTCATTAGCACAATGTTCTTATTATTTAGTTCTGTATAAGTAGCAAGAAAATAAGGGAATGCACTAGGCTAAACCAATAGTAAAATGTTGTAAAAGCTATCGTTATGCGATTGCCATTACAAATTGCTTCTTTTCTTGGCCAGGAGTAGAACAACAGAAAAACGGACACTTCCGCCTGAGAAAAGTATAAGTACTTCACAACTGAAACTAATAACAATGAATACCTCGAAAACGGTAAGCTCCACGAGAAAAATGTATATGACATAACTTGTGTATTTTAGCAATACCTACATTTTTTGTATAGTAAGTTTTTGTCTATCTCTTATGGTTTACTAGTTATGCCAAATTAAGCAAAATTCATCCAGAATAAACAGGTCTTCAGAAGCTATTTCCAGAAAATTCAAGATATACATTTTATTTGTTAGGTAAATATCTTTAATATATGATATTTTAATCAAAATCGTTAGCCATTTTTAAGAAAATCAAAATTTTTGAAAAAAGTTCCATGTAAAGGGTAGTTTGGGTTAGGGGGACTTTTCTCAAAATCTTTGTGTCGCATCCCTGGAAGATACTAAACGTAAATACGAAGTTTGGTATTTTAGCTACTTTTCTAAACGTAAATACGAAGTTTGGTATTTTAGCTACTTTTCGTTTTTGAGTTATCATGTTCACAGACACATGGAGTCACACACATACACACACAGACCTTTTTCTGAAAATGCTTTTTTTGGATACAGGGGGTCCTAAAACATGTATTTCCGGTGAAATCTGGACATCAAATTTTTGGGTGGAATACAATACTTCTCTATCCCTATGTACATTGTACATGTGGGGCTAGAGAAAGTAATAAGGATTTTCATGTTATACATAGCCAATTGTTATTGAAGTTTCAACTTCCATGTGTCCTCCTACACACCATGCCCATCCACCACATTACACATCTTTGAGAAGTTATCACTGCATGGAATGTTAACAGTTTACTATTAGAACATTGAATTATTGATTATATGTAACATTGTTTAGGTACTTATATAAAATATGTTATAAACAGCATTAAAATAAAATAGCTACAATTACTCCTCTAAATGAAGTTTGTGACTCCCGATTTTGGATGTAAAAATAGAGGAACAAAATCTTACGTGTTCCATTCACATGACTCTCCTTATAAAAGATTATTCTTTTATCTATGATATGCCAATCAAGGTATACAGAAATTTTCTTATTACTTGCTTCCTTGTAAGTAGAAGGGACATAATGGAATACACTGCTAAATCGATAGATATGTCTTTTAAAAGCTGCTCTTATATGAAACAACAGAAGTTAAGATCGCTTGGCATGGCCTGCAGTAAAATAAGAGAGATGAATCGAAACGTCACTTCCTGTTTGAGAAAAGTTACAGTTCAAAATTAAATCCAATAACATGGAATATCTTGGAAACAGTCGGCTCTATATAAATATTTGACATAATTTATGTGTTTTAATGAAATATACTTTTTTGTGAAGTAAATATTTGTCTGTCTCTTACAGTTTAACAGTTATTCAAAACTCGTCCAGAATAAAGGGGTGTGCAGGGGCTGTTACCAGAAAATTCAAAATATACATTTTGTGTTGTAAATATTTTTAATATGGTGTAACCAAAATTGTTAGAGCTATTTTTGAAAAAACAAAATGTTGGACTCTGGGGACCCCAAAACATATATTTCTGGTGAAATCTCAACAGTAAATTTTTAGGTGGAATACAACACCTTCTCTATCCACTATGTATGTTGTACATATGGGGCTAGAGAAAATAAAAAGGTCCTATAGCTGAGTAATGTGATATATTATTTATGGATTTTGAAAAGACCCTATGCACAATCAGGAAGAACTGTAAATCATATTGAGCAGATAGAGAATAATATAGGTTCATAAGGATATTATAAAAAATACACACACATGCACGCTTACACACATACAAATATTAATATAACAAATTAATAATTTGCAACAATTCTTAACTGTTTGAAATCCAGGTTTAGTTTGACAATCAAAAAAGATCTATTGCATCACTTGTTATGGTTACTGCTGCTAGGTGAATTGTGTACTGTCATTGCTAACTACTGGAATCAAAACAAATTGGTGAGAGAATCAATTGGTGGTGTATCAAAATTCATAGCATGATTTTTATTCTTTAATATATTTTCTCCCAAACCATTAAATATATGGGTCCATTTAAGTATTTTAATAATTTAATATCTGGATTTATTTCCTGATTAAATTTCCAAAAATGTTTTGCTACAGCATTATTATCAATCCATTTGTATTTAATATTTCTAAAGTGGTCCTTATCTCTGGTGTCCAAATGATATTTGGTCTTGCAAATGTAAACAATACCAACATTTAATTCATAAATGGTCAGAATTTTTTTTTTTTTTTTTTGTTGGAATTTCATCTTTTTTAGAAAAGCCTAAAAAGTATTTTATATTGTATTTATTTTGAGGAACCAATATTATACAATTTACTTTGAAAATATTTGAGGATTTTACGTTTTTTGAAAATACAATTACCTTTTATTTTCTTAATAGTAGAAACCTCCTTAATAGCTTTCTGATATTTAAGCTTCTCAATTTTTTTATTTATAAAATCACTATTAAAAGCATTAGAGCAGTGTTGATAATGCGTTTATATTCTCTATTGAATTCATCTTTATTAAGGGGTAAATTAATTAACCTATAAATTAAATTATTAAAAATAGCAAATTTATGTGAAAAGGGGCTAAAGCCATTATTTTTTATGTAATCAGTATAAGTTTGTTTTCTGTATATTCCAAAATTCAATTTATTCTTTATTTTTAACTTCAGAAAGGCAGATAGCCATCTTTCAATTTCTAATATGAATTTTATAGTCTTATGTTGTAAATTTAAAAGTTTTAATGCATCATTTACATATTTATGAGGAACAATAGCAAATGTATCATCTACCTATCTATACCAAATTTAAAAAAATCTGATGTGTTCCATTCACAGGACGTTACATTTTTACAAATTATTGTTAAAAGGCTTATTATTCTATTTACTTCATGCTAATGAGAAAAAATTAGCAGAAATTGTATTATTACTTGCTTCCATGTAAGTAGAAGGTAGATAAGGGAGTACCATAGGCTTAAGTGGTAGTCAAAAGCTGTTGCTACGTAATTGAAGTTCCTTTATTTGTATGGACATGAGTTGACAAATTCCCATATGAGAAAAGTATAAGTGTTTTATGGCTGAAACCAATAACAAGGAATGTCTCAAAAAAACGATCAACTCCACAAAAAAAATATGTATAGTGACATAATTGCGTATTTTAACGAGCTGTACATTTTCTATTCAGTAAGTTTTGTCTATCTCTTATGGTTTACAATTATACAAAATTCCACAAAATTTATCCAGAATAAGGATGTCTTCAGAGGTGCACAACACACACACACACACGTGCACGCACACACACACACAACCTCCGTAAGATCTTTCAATTTTAAGCTTTTTAAGTTTTTGATTGCTATGGTCAAGAAAACTCAATCGTGGAAAAGCATTCTTACAGTGCTATAGTCAGATTATCTCAACCAGAACTTTGAATGGCTAAAAGTCTCAGAATTGCAAATGTAAAAGTGTTTAAACTGCATGGCCAAGTTGATATATCTGTTGAGATTGTGAACTATTTCTCAACCTCTTCCCTGCATGGTATTGCCATCTGAAAAAGAATAAAGTCTGCATGAGAATTTCTTTTTGTAGTGTGCCATGTTTGTAATCATGTGATCTGTGCGACATAAACAGGATATTCCAAAAGCAGTAAACTGTGGCTTCTTCTAGCGGTCACAGTGACCAGCATGGTTTTTTGCAGATACAGGGTAGTAAATGTTTTTCTCTTCTCATTTAAGTGCAGCATATCACAAAGCAAATAGATATTAGAAATTTCTAAGTGAGCAATTTCCAACAAAAATGGAGAAAGACCACCCAGGAAGAACTGTGCCTCATTTTTTTTTTTTTTTTTTTTTTTTTTTTTTAATAATAATATTTGCTGATTTGGACTAGCAGAAAGGTAGTATCCAAAAAAAACATTTTCAGAAAAAGATCTGTGTGGAGGTGGGGTGGGCGTGTGTGAGAGAGAGAGAGAACACGATAACTCAAAAACAAAAAGTCGGTAAAGTACCAAACTTGATATTTAAATTTAGTATCTTCCAGGGATGCGACATGAAGATTTTGAGAAAAATCACCCCACCCCAAACTACTTTTTTTCGAAAAATTTTGATTTTTATAAAAATGGTTTTAAGGATTTTGATTAAAATATTGTATATTAAAGATATTTACTGGACAAATAAAATGTATATCTTGAATTTTATGGGAATGGCCTCTGAAGACTACTTTATTCTGGATGAATTTTACGGAATGTTGCATACTTGCTCAACCATAAGAGATGGACAAAAGCATTCTACACACAAAAAATGTACAGGGCGTTAAAACACACAATTTAACTTATATGCCTTTTTTTTCGTGGAGTTGATGGTTTTTGAGACATTCCTTGTTTTTGGTTTCAGTTTTGAAAAACATACTTTTCTCATATAGGAATTTGTAAACTCCTGTCCATACAAACAAAAGAACTTCAGTCACATAGCAACCAGCTTTTGACTATCACTTTAACCTATGGTACCCCCTTATTTCGCATCTACTAACAAGAAAGCAAGTAATAAGACAATTTCTGCTAATTTTTTCTCGATTAGATGAAGTAAATAGAATAATTTGATGTAGAGAAAATCATGTGAATGGAACACATCAGATTTTTCTTATTTGTACAACACTTATTTGTAAATTGAAATATGCACATTAATATTTCTTCTCATAGCATAAAAACAGTGCTCTCTAGTTACGTAATCATAGACAGCAAATGTTAGTAACAGTGGTGGCCCCTTGTGCACAACCCTGTGTTGTGCAAGTTGCATATGTTTTCATACAAATATTTTCAAAACAAAAATTTGGAACATCTAAAGCTTCTAAAACAGCCTATATCATTTCTGGTGCATTAATATTTCCTTTACATGGTTTTCTAAGTGTTTTAAAAATGTTAATATTTCTGAAATTAAGTCAGCAAGGAGGTGTTTCTCGGCTAAAAATATGCCAGCAGTGAAAAGGTTAAGAAGTCCTTCCACCCTCCCTCTGTCATACTTATTAATTTACAATTCCTCAGGAAATATAACATTCTCTCGCCATTCAAAAGTTTTTGAATGACAGATATGCTTTTGTGTGATCATCATATTTGTGTTAACCGTTCTTCTCACTGGTGCACAAATTAAAATGTCATGTGTCAACGTGACCCAGCAGTATAACCATAAACTATTCTGCAATTATCACACTATTCACATTTTTGCAACGTGACTTTTATTACAGAAGCTAAGCTTACACATTTCTGTTCCTTCACATATTGTGGCCAAAGGATTCCCATTTGAAGAATGAATGGTCAGAGTAAAATAGGTGCCATAAAAATGAAAGCTTACCTGGGAATTAACTATTTAGTTGAAACTAGGAGCAATATATGGGTGTCTACAAATTATTGGACGATTTCAGAAGGCTGTATTTTTACCAATACTTAACATAAATAAATTGGTCATGCCAACATTCGAAAGAGGAAGTTTGAGGTTTTGTGTAGGATATCTGATTTTCATTTGTCATCAAACGAGAAACGTGTACATTGTATTGCACTGTATTGTATTGGTTGTACAACAGCCGCAGACAACACTTTCTGCATGTGGCACCCCATTCACCTGATCTTAAGTGTGATTTCTTCTTGTGGGGTTACATCAAGGGCAATGCTTACATCCTTCCATTTCCAGCGATGTTGGCAGAATTGAGATGGCGCATTAATGCAGCCATTGAGATATCTCACAAGACATGCTTGAGAGGGTGTGTCACATCTGTTATATTACATATGGTGCTCGTAACAAGTGGATCTAAGTGGGGGGGGAAACTTCAAACTTCCCCCTTTCAATTGATGGTATGGTGGTTTATTTATATTAAATATTAGTAAAAATATAGCTTTATGAAATAATCCAATAATTTGTAGACACCTGTATATATTTGTTTTCCACAGGATTTAAGATTTGTAAATTAGTAGGACACTGCAAGCAAATGAACATGCTTTATACTATTGTGATAATAGATGTGGCTAATATGAATGATGATCTGTGAATGAAATATCATAGCTATTTTTCTAGAAAAAAGGGAAGGAAAACAGAAATTAATAAGCATTTTATATCTATACAGGACAGAAAAGGAACCATTGACACATGAAGACCTTGCATTGCTCTGTGACCTTTTCTACCTTCCATTCGAGCATGGTGGTCAGGGCCTTCAGCTCTTGCAGGAGTTCAACTGGCTGAAAACCAATGCACATCTTGTTACACAAGCCAACCGTGCTAAAGCAGGAGAAGAGACACCTAATAAACCAGAGGTAAGTCAGTATGTTCAATTAAAAGGATTAATCAAAAGCCCATTAAGATATAGGGATTAACAAAACAATTTAAACTATAAAGATAGGTTTGCAGTAATCCAAAACAGGAATCGTGAGCAGAACAGTATGCAACATTTTGGCTTACAGTACACCAGAAATGAGAACAGAAATGCCTATTGATAACTATATGGACAGCAATGTGTGAAGTCAAGTTTTTCACATTTGGATCTTATTTGATTGTAATTGACTAATTATATTTTTAACTTGCTTTATTTCACCAAATAGTGCAGATTAACCAATGCGGAAGTTCAAAAGAGTAAGCATTTATAAATACAGATTCATTACTATCTCCTCAGCAAGTCTTACAAAGCATTATTCCTTCATTAATAGTATATTAAAGCTATTTATTCTTTATTCCCTGATAACTTGTGCCATTTTTGCTTTTCTTTGTAGTTCTGCTTTGTGTTTTGAGAGAATAGCCTCAGTAACCTATAAATAAGCAAGTGATGCTTTTATTAGAAGAACCAACACTCAAACTGAGAGAGTCAAGAAATGCATTTGATGGAATTTATGGTTTTATTTTTCTAATTTACAACTAGAGAGACAGCTAGCATTTCATGTATGACTGCCTTTAAGTTTTGCAATGAAGAGTAGTATGTCATTCCATTTAATTGTGAATGCTTTCGTTGTGTATAGGTAAGTTGTCTCATATCATCATGGATCTTGAATGGACCCACCCATGTTACTCTTTTGAAGAATAATTTCTATAACTAGTCTAATGCTTGAAATGTCAAGCATAATTAGAATAATAAAGATGAAAACTGAGTAAAATATCAATGTATAATGAACTTGTATCTAACTTTCACAAAATACAGTAATTACCTACAATAATTGCATAAACTACAAATATTGCACTTACTAGTTATACAAGATGCTCCGAAACTACTCATTCAAATTAATACAGGCAGTAAAGAATGTCAAAACAAATATATTTTAATAAGGAACATAAATGGTCTCTGAAGTCAACTTATAATGTTACCAAAAAAATGTTTGGAAACTGTTTGTGATGGTGCTGATGTAGACTGTTGGTTGGGTGTTGTTGACTGGGAATATCTACTGACCTTAAAATCTGTTCTGTGTTTGAATGGTTGGCTCTGAGGTCTGTTTGGAAACATTCCAATTCAGTAGCAGTCATTACCATTTGGGGACATCAACAGTGAACATTAGTGGCTCACATGTGCTGAAATTGCTGACATGCATCAGGTATTTGGACTGTGAATGGAAATGGACGAGCTGCAGTAAAAGAGCATTGAGAACACTTTCACAACCGATGGGTTCCTCAGCACCAAACATTCGGATGTCTGCCCATTTCAGCATTGCTGTGAGGATAGAATAGAATCATTTTATTATCATTAAACTTTTCAGCAATAGACGTCAGATATTATAATACAGATTATTTACAAAATTACAATTACATCATTATTGGTACTAAGATGTACCTACTCGTTTATCAAAAAATTCTTGTAGTGAATAAACAGGATTGGTGACAAGCCAGTCATATAACTTATTCTTAAAGCTAAGTATGGGACTTTGTCTTAACTCTGCTAGTAGCTTATTATATAACTTGTAACCAAGTACTTCATAACTCTTCTGAGGTTTTGTCAGTCTGCTATATGGAACATCAATCTGTTTACATATTCTGGTATTATAGGGGAGAATGTCTTGTCTGTAATTTGGATTCTTGTCCTTTAATAAACAATAACACTGTGTAGATGTATAGATTAATTACAGTCAAAATTCCTAATTTCACAAATAATGGCTTACAATGAGCTATTTTTGATTCATCAGACATTGTTCGGATAACTTTTTTTTTGCAATACAAGAATTTCATTAACATGAGTACTGTTACCCCAAAGTAAAATGCCATATGTTGTAATACTGTGAAAAAACGCAAAGTAAGCAGATCTAATATATACCTCTGATACATGTATTTTCGTTTTCTAATCAAATGGATAACTCTTGATAGTTTGGATGCTATTATAATCTATATGAGGTGCCCAGGATAGTTTATTGTCTATTATAATGCCTAAGAAGTTTACATTAACCGAGTCATTAGCTATATAACATTCTCTACAATTAAAAAGCATATGCTGTGTCTTTTGTTCATTAAGTAAAAAATCATTGGCTTTGAACCATTTATCAGCTTTATTCAATGTGATTTGATAATCTGAGAGCTACCTTTGAAAATTATCGGATCAGCCACGTAGAGAGACCACCCAGGGCACCTGACTTCATGTGTCTGGATTTCTTTCTTTGGGACTTATGAAACAGCTGGTTTATGAAACTGGTGTGGAAATAGAAGACCTTGTTGCCATTGGTACAATTGCAGACATGTTCAGGAGTCTTCAATAGATATGACGATCAATGGTCCAGCAGATTACTGCAGGCTTACAAGCCAATAGTTGTGCACTCAAGCAGTCCCTGTGAATGCTACTGCTTTAATTAACATACTAAACTGCCTTCTGTGTAAATCATCCCTAGCATTATAAATTGCCAGGAACTGTGTCTTCCTTATTGATTTATATTTGCTCTGGTGTTCTCCAACACCTGCATTAATTTGAACGAGTAGTTTCAGAGCATTCTGTATTTGAAAATTGTGTTGCACCTGTTGGTCTGGATCACTTAGTTGCTTATGCGCTGGCCTTCTGGGCTCAAGGTAACGGGTTCAAACCTGGCCCAGACTGATGGTTTTTAAGTGTGCTAGAAAGCGAGAGTATTGAGCCATGTTAAAGAGCTCCTGTGGGATGAAATTCTGACACACCAACAGTGCAGGTATGATCCTGGCAATTGACAGCATTGTTAAAAAACAAAACTTTTTTTTAGATAACAGTAACCCCTTATTAATCGAAACCTTGTTAAATGGATTCTGTTAATATGAGCAAGCATTCTAATATTTAAAATTAAACATTCACCCAACTTTTTACTTCTTAATACAACACACTACTAAGACAAGCTTAAGGAAATCATCCAATTATGTTCATGCAGACTGTATACTAGGAGTTTCTTAGGAATGCATAGTATACCATTTGTGACAAAGGGATAATAAACCAACCTGTTTCATTACTCCTAGCAAGTATGCTATAGGCTTGCAACTATTCACTACTTCTAGTTAACTTTTGCCTCTCTTCAGCTCATTCATAAGTTTAAGGAGCACTTGAATCCAAAATATCATTTAGTAAATCTGCAATATCATCAAGAAAACAAGCAGAAATTGATTACATACATAAGAAACTGAAAATTATCAAGATACTTGAAAATGAATGCCACTGTTAAAAAAAATATTTCTTTGTTAATGATGCTTTGTTGCCAGGATCACATCAGTACCAAACTTCATATTGCAGGAGTTCCTTACATGCTAGTAAATCTACTGACAGTGGGTGTTGCATTTAAGCACACTTAAAATCATTGTCTCTACTGGGTTTGAGCAGGTGATCAACAGGCCAGCACCTAACCAACTCGGCCATCCAGACCAATTGGTATCACTGTACCATGTATATGTGCAGAATATGGAAATTAAAACAAAGACTTTGGGATATCAAAATGAAAAATCTGATGCCTTCCATTCACATGACTCTTTCTGTTCTGCAAACAAACTACTCTTACAAAAGATTATTCTTTTATCTACATAATTACTAATCAAGACAAACATTACAGAAATGGTCTTATTACTTAGTTCCTTATAAGTAGGAGGGAAGTAAGGGAATACAGTAGGCTAAAGCAATAGTCAAATATTTTAAAAGCTGTTGTTATGTGATAGTCATTGACATTGGGTTCTCATTCCATGGCCAGGAGTAAAACGAGAGAGACAAAACAGATGAGGACTTTGGTTGACAAAAGTTTAAGTATTTTAAAATTGATACAATAACAAGGAATATTTTTGAAATGGTTAGCTCTACAAAAAAAATTGTGTGACTAAGTTGTGTGTTTTAACATAATCTAAATTTTTTGTGCAGTAAGTTTTTGTCTATCTCTTATGGTTTACCAGTTACACAAAAGTCATTCATATTGAAGCGGTTTTCATGGGCTATTCCCAAGTAATTCAGGTTACACATTCTATTTGCCATGTAAACATCTTTAATATATGGTGTTTTAAGGAAAATCATTACAGCCATTTTTGAGAAAATAAAAAATTGTGAAATGTAACTGGTAGTTTGAGGTAGGAGGATTTCCCCAAAAATCTTCTATATCGCATCCTTGGAGGATACTAACTTAAATATCAGGTTTGGTATTTAACCAATTTTTTGTTTTTGAGTTATGCTGTCCACATTCACATGGACCTTTTTCTAAAAATGTTATTTTTTCTTGTATTCAGGTATATCAAAACATGTATTTCCAGTGAAATCTCCTTACCGAATTTTTGGGCAGAATACATACCTTCTTTACCTACTATGTTCATTGTACATGCTAGAGAAAGTAAAAATCTGATGTTTCATTCACATTACTTTCTCTATCTGTTCCAAAGAGAAACTATTCTTATTAAAGATTTTTCTTTTATTTATATTATGCTAATTGAGCTAAACCTTAACAGAAATTGGCATATCACTTGCTTCTTTGTAAGTAGAAGGGAAATAGAGAATACAGAGGCTAAAGCAATATGAAAAATTTTAAAGGTTTTGGGACTGAAAGTTGCCGTGCTAAAGTCGCTGAAAGCGCTTTTTGTTCCAAATGGTGCTGCCTTTTGGCATCAAATGAGTATGACACCCACACAATCCCAAAACAAGTGATAATAACCTTACTGGTGACTTTGGCACCTTAACAACCCAGATGATTATTTGATTCAACATATTTGGCCTCGTTCCCTTCTTGTTGATTGGCTGAGACTGATCCCACTGTAAATATGCTTATATAGCACATGGAGTGAACAGATGAAGTATTTTAAATGGAAACCTAAAACACCATGTAAGACTCGTACAAATTAAGTGTTGGATTCATGCAACAAATGTATAACAAATATTTAACTCACAATTGCGGAGTATCTGGTAATGGAACAAACCCTTCCTTGTCAGAAATTGCGACGTCAGTTTTGTTTTCAGTTGAACTTTCAGTAAGGTTAATGATTAATGATCTCAATAATATTGCTCATATTGCTCATGATTTGTTTTCGCTTTGACCTTGTGAGTAATTACTCTTTTCAATTTGATATCTTTAACCTGCAACAATGCTGTACTAAACAACACCCAAACCTCTTGCAGCTTGAGTGTGTGTTGGCATGAATCAGTTTTCACAAACTCATCATGTCACTCTATCAGCTTATCACACTTTTTAAATGCAGATTTTTTCCTGTGTTCCTCTTGCCATTATAGATGATTTGCTCACATAATAATAAACTTTTCACTCTCTGGAATAATGACCATTAATAAATTGAAGCTTCAATTCAGCTTAGTCGATGAAGCTGCAGTAATGATGCATATGCTGCTGTTATAAACACTCCAGTATAAAAACTGATAATGCTCTCATATCTTAGAATAATAATCTACATGTGTGTCATTGCTTGAAAGAAAAGTAATTTAATTGAAATACACTGGATGCCGGTAATAAATTATTATTTAGCTAGAGAAAACTAGTTTCTTTGGGGTATGCATTTATAAGTCCAGCAGTCAATAAGAGAGGACTACAGCATGTCATACTGTTGTACAATAATGTATTGCTAAAAAAAGCCTGTTATGATTTGAACTCCTAACATGATTTTTGATGAAAAAGAAGTTAGTTAAAAATGACATCAATATGTCATTAAAATTATTAATAAATTAATTCTGAGAGAATTCTAAAATTCTGATTTAGATGTTTGACAAAGTAGAGGGAAGAATTTTAAAGATATGTATGAATCGACAAAGGAGTGTGGCAAACAAAAATAGCCAGTGGACAAGAGTGGAAAAAATTATGAGAAAAATAGGAAAGTGAGACACATGAAGCTAGAAGAAGGAAATAAAAATGAATGTGGAAATAAGAAGCAGAATGGAAAACAGAAATGTGAGAGATATGGGAAAGTTAAAAAGGATAAACATCATGAAGCTTTTATAAAAACGTATAGAGGGTGGGGAAGCGTGAAGACCATTGCTATCAGCAGGAAAAGGGTTAATGAGGGTTGAGAGGCTATGGAAGAATAAAAGCACAGAATGTAAAGAAATACACACATGCGGAGGAAAATTGTATGGAAAAATAAATAAGAAAAAGTGGGTAGTCATAAAAATGCAAAGAGGAAGAGAAGAATACAGTAATAAGGGAATTTTTAAGGAAAATAAAAGAAAAATGGATTAGAAAAGTGAAACAAAAGGGAGGAAGAACTAGAGGCAAGCAAAGAAGGATAACTACTTGGGCCTAAAGTAGGTGAAGGGCTACTCAGTAAACTGCATGGCTGGCGAGCAAGCAAACTGAGTAGCACAAAAAGGTATAGAGAACCAGAAAATTTGTATGAGAGTGTAGCAGCAGTATATGTAAATAAAATTTATAAAGCTTATAAATAAAATTAACAAATAAATTAAAATTCAAAACTACATTTATTTTACATTATTTTAAAATATTGCATGGCATTATGGTGGTTGGTGTCTGATGTCCAGCATTGGGCAATGAAGTCATTCATTCTCTTCCACTCCAATGTTTTGATGTGATGTTAGTATGTTGGCTAAAAGCTGGACAGTGGAATATGTGGTTTCGTTCCATATCAACTGTACATAGATAGGGCATAGAGGAGATTTTGCTATGTCATTATTGTGTAGAAGTATTTCAAACTTAGTTGTATCCCTTTAAAATTGTGTACACTTTTTAAGTGCAGATTTTTTTCCTGTTTTCCTCTTGCCATTATACAAGATTTGCTTACATAATAAAAAAGATATGCTTATCGCTCTTGGAATAACAACCACCATCAATAAACTGAAGCTTCTATTCAGCTTGGTCAGTGAAGATGATTGGCAATTGCATCATCCTAAGTAAAGGGAAGTATGGACAGGAAAGGAAATGAATTATCCCCTAGGCTTGGAATATAATTAATACCATCAGGACTGAAGAAAACAAAGAGTTGAGTCTTCAAAATTTAGAACAGATTAAAGGGTCTTCTTTTTATTATAACAAGATTATCATGTGATTATTAACAGTTGCACCATGGAAAAGTGAGGTATTGAACACTAGGCTTTTGTCCAGGCCAGTTTCATTAACCCTTCAGTTAATTATTAGAATTAAAGGGTTTCCTTCTTGTTAGTACCAAAAGCATTTTCACAGCCAGATATTAAAACATATAAAGTTTTATTTCTGCTTTTATTGCTTATCAATAAAAGCAACCGGTAAAACAAATTAAGAGTAGCAAGGGAATGCAAACCTTGTTACAATGTAACAGTAAGAACAGTGTACAATTACCAACAATTTTATCAGAATCCACGACTTCCTATTGCATGTATCTTATAGTTTTTATTAACTGCATCCTGATAGAATGGAATTAACCCAAATTTCGCTAATGTTAATTAGAAACCTGTGAAAATCTGCAACCTGACAACCATTCAGTTCTGGACATAACACATTTCAAGCCTAGCAATAAATGTTTAATGAAATTCAGTTAACTCTCTTGCAGGTTGTGGAATGGCTGGAGAGAGCAGCACGTTTGGAAGACATGAGTGCAGCTCTTAACAGATTGTTTCGACGGTTAACTTACTGCGCTAATCGAGAACTACTATATGACTTATATCCCTACGTTTGGGACATGCGTGGTGTAGTCTGTTTGCTGAACTCCTATGTAAAGTGGCTTGGTAAGATTGTAAAGCACCAGATTTTTAATTCTTTAGATTATTTTTTGCTGCAAGGCATCTTCTCATATACACTTTGAAAAGCAAACAGGCTGAGCAAAGACATCAAAATAAAGTTCATTTTGATTGTAGAATTTTTGTGTCTTTTAAATGTGCATACATTCATTTGAATGTTCGTAATATATATTTTCACCAGAAATACCTTAATTTACAATGGGTGAGATGTCTTGCGACTTAGTAATGCACTTAAGTTGATGTCCAATCTGCAATACTCTCAGAGCTCTGATTCATTACTGTGTGGAAACAATTGATGTCATTAAGTTATTAAAATTGGTGTAATAATCCTCATTTTACAAACATGAATTAAATGTATATTAGTCCAGAGAGTGGTATACTTCCATGTAAACAACATTGAAGTTTCATTGTATACTAAATGCATCAGTAAAGTATCTTAGAAGCTCACTTTTCTTAATTTACCTATAAGAGAGATATCGCAATCACCAAATCAATAGTGAAAAAGCAAAATATCACTTCCTTCACTTGCTCTTTGTAAAACAGTGTTATTAACTAAGTGTGTATAGTTCACTTTGTCCTAAAGGTGGGATAATCTTTCCATTCTTTAGGATCAGGTTGAATTGTGCTCAGTGGATATTAACACTCAGGAAGTAGAATTTAATTGGATAGAAGTTGACCTTGTCAATCTGCACTTTTGCTCATTTCTTAAAGTAAGAAGAAATTGCGTTTAAATTTTTATTTATTAAAGAAGAAATTTGCTTTGGCAAAGTGATACAGAAGAAAGCACACAGGGTCAGTTTCTAGCTAATGTATAGATTGCGCTGGCGACAAACCCATCATTTGCTTGCATTTATGGTCCTTCATATGTATTATTACTTTAAAATATTCATCAGTTGTGCATGCCTTCAGAAGTGCACATAGGTTAACTGAATAATATATGAGAAAGGACCTAATTGCCTTAAGAATCCTGTTTTCATCTTTCTTTTTAGTTTGTGTTTCACATTGTGAAACATGACCTAAATTGTAAATGTTATACAGGAAATTATACATATATAAGGTTGCCCAAAGATGATTTCTTAAGAAAAGGATCTTGTTTTAAATAAACTGAGTATACTTGATAACAAACTGTTTTCCATAATTCAGCTTGAAATTTGGATCTACTATTTTAAGTTCATATATGGCATTAAGAAAACTAATTTGGGCTCCCTTTAATTAAGCAGCTATTGGCGTTAGAACTTGCATATTGCGCGTAGGTTCCCATTTGCAAAGGTAAGTGATGCGAAAGTGGTATAATAGAAGTTTCATGTTACTGACAACACAGTGATTAAGCATAGCATTAGAGTTTTAACCTAGAGGTTTCTTTCTTCTTAAACATGACAGTCAGTGAAATTGCAAATGAAAAAAGAGATAAAATTGGTGAAATCTGGGTGAGCCATAGTGTCATGAACAGCATTGGAGTAGCACAGTGTTTTATCAGGATGCTTGTTACCCAGAAGAGCCTTTTTTATGCTTATGAAAATGTTTGATTTTGAAAAAATAACACCTAGAACTATTAAAATAATTATTCCATAAAAACACTTGCCTGTGAACATAAGTTTGCAACATAATCACCATAGTGATTAGCTTGACTTGTAATGCTGTTACACACCAAACGAGTTCTGGCATTTCTTGGATTTTTCTCTCTAACCATCATGAGGCAAGTTCATAAGAAGTTAATAACAAATGCTTTTTGTCATTACGTAATCAATTTTATTCCCCAAAGTCTTAGTTTTAACCTTTGCTTAGACCTGATCTTGACCTTTTTAACAGCATTTTAATTAGCTGTTACCTGAATTAAAGAGTTTTATTACTTAGATTACTCAGGTAGTTCATTTTACATGATAGGGCATTCCTGCAGTGGTATTAAATAGGAGGCAGAGGAATGTTGACATTTTTATTGTTTGACTCAATGGATAAAAAGGCAGTAAGAACAGCATAATTTATGACAATTATCTAGCATGTCATTTCTCCTGTGGTAATGATTATAATTGTTAATGTGGAGTACTGCAAGAAACCTCTATTTAGAACCCTATCTGTGGCTGCATTGTTCCTTCATTCCTAATCTCCCTATTTCATGTTCCACATCTTTATCACTTGCACCTGTTTGTCTCTTGAATGTTATGTGATGTTTTGAAAAAATGGTTAATAAAAATTAAAACATATAGTCTACTTTACACATGCTAATAATATTATTATGTTCATCCTATTGAAGTTTTGTGAAAATTAAAACTTGCTTGACACTACCTGTTTGGGGAGTAAGGATACCATTTCTTAGTGGGACCTAAGGGATATATCCAAGGTGCTTTATAATAGGTTCAGCCATTCTTGCATAAAAAGATACCATGATATTACACATGCAAATAACTTTGTCTCCTCATTCCACTGCCATCTTCACCCTACCATTGGAGGTAACAGATACCAGCTGCAGGATGCCTCCGCTACAGAAATTGGACCAATCATTTGTTGGAATGAGGTTCCCCCTGAAGGTTCAGAGATCATATGGGAGCATTTGAAAACAATTTTTAAAATCCAATTTATGGTTTGAGTTCCCATTATATACATTAGTATCAGTTATTCATTGATTGGAAATAATAAGAAAATTATCTGCCGGTTTTATTACATATGTAAGTGCATATGCAAAGACTACAGAAAGCTTGAGACAATTAGCCTTTGTCTTTTAATGCAAAGTGTTGATTAATGCTAACAGAATTTCTCAGTATCCTGGTCTTGCATCCTTAAAAGCCATTTAGAAATGAAATTTGATGCATTGATTTTGAGCTATGCTCTTCAATTATGTACACAATTTTTTTTAAAAAAAAATATCTTTTCAATTTGGGTGCCCCAAAATATGTATTTTTAGTGAAATCCAATATTAAATTCAATGCATCAGTGCCTACTTCCTCTATGGAATGTAAATGATATAGAAATTAAAATCACACTCAGAAGGTAGTGTTGTCTTTCTGTATAATGCGAGTGGATTGAAAAATGAACATGATTTGCGGTATCTCATCCAGGAGTAGAAACAGATTGGAAATCAATATTGAAGCAATTAGAAGTTTAATTTTCTTTTGTAATTGGCAATCTTGTTCAGTATCATTGCAGTTTTATATAATGTAAACAAAACAATAAAACTTAAAAATAAAATGCAAGTTTTTAGACTAGGCTGAGTTTTCCTTAGGTAAAAACTTGGCAGCAAAGTGTTCACTTGCTGGTATATTAAAGCCAATTAAGAATAAGCAATGAGCTTACCTGCAGCATAACTATCACAAAAGTTTATAGATATCCATTATATAAGTAGAAACAAAGCATGCATTGTTTGCAACATTTTTTATTATTTGATTTTAATTAGATTTTTAATAAACTTCAAAGATGCTTTCAAGATTGCTGATTGTTTTTAATGGTGTGCAAATTTATCTAATAGTATTGTTTTGTTTTGTTCTTGCTCTCTCTGTGTGTTCCCTGCAGCCTGCGGCCGGTTCCCACACATGATGGCTTCCTTCACCATGGGCAGCTACACATGTACGCATCTTCACTACCGTAACACTTCAGCAGAACTTCAGTATTCAGACTTAAGAGGAGACTTTGCTTCAAGTCTTTTCAGTCATTTCTTGCTCTCTCATCCATCAGCATCATATTGCACATGTATTCTGTTATTCAGTGTCACATTGTTTCCAAAACATAAAAGTGAATTGCTAGGTACGATCAATTAAAGATTGAAAACAGCTTTTTTATTTTAGTGAATTACTGTACTATTTGATCATTTCAAGAGTGCTTGTTTTTTAATATTTGTAAAGTCTGAGGGAATATATGTTATATGGTGCTAATGGATCATTTTGTCTGGTAGGTTGAAAGCCACATGTGCGCTGCGTTTTGCGCTTTGCGTTATCACAGCTGTGACTTCTAGCCATGCCATCCTCGGGAGGCCGAGGTCAATGGAGGCTTACCAACACGCTGAACAAGTAAACTTCTCTTTTTCTAGGAATTGAAGAATTGATGAATCTCAAAATGCTGGCCTTTTCCATTTGAAGTTCACTGTTTTTGAGAGGTTGTTTTAAATGCACTTTGAAGAAAGCATAGTATAAAGTATTAAATAAAAAGAATGTGCTTCTCCTAATGGCTTAGAAGTTAGGAGAATGAAAAACATAAATTGCAATTTTCAAATTACTGCAAAGTATTACATCCCAGCTTTCAGAAATATTGAACTTTAATATTAAATTGGACCAGGCCAGTATCTTAATGTACAAAACATTTCATCTTGTTTTTCAGATTTTTGAAACTTGTATTTTATCATTATTTACCTCTTCCGGAAGGTGGCAACCCGAAGGAAGGGGCAGTAATAACAGGCAACTGCGCATGCGTTATTGGGAAAAGGATACTGCGCCTAACTGCGTAAATCTTATGCCATTTCCAGTATGGAAAGCATTAGAGCATTGCATAGATCTTTCCCCTGCCAAAATTTTTGCATAGCTGCGCTGCATCTGAACATGTGGCTGTACGCATAGGGCGACTTTTTTGCATTCCCCTGCACAAGGCCAAGCCCCTATTTAAGAATTCTAGTCGAGATTGTAATTCAGTATTTCTTAGTGCAACTGAATCAAAGAATAACCATTGAAAACCACACACTTGTGTTTAAAATCATTGCAACTTGCACACAGTGAGGCAAGTGATTAAACACATTTGTGTTTTATCCCTAAAATTTTGGTGTGGTAATTTTGGTTGCACTTCAGAACAGAACTGAAAATAATCATTGTTCAAGAGGGTACATTATTTTTAAAGTTTTTCAGGTATGACTCATAATGTAAAACACATGTAACATAGGGTGAACATTAAGATCAACATTTGCAATATTTACATCATTTTATTAAATTACAATTTTAGAGTTTAATTCACTGAAAATATTGTACCCAGTTGATCTTTGATATTGCATAACTTAATGGTAAAAATGATAATGTTTCAGAAATAGCATGATCAGATATAGGGTGTTTTTAACAATTCAGTAATCAATACCATTTTCTTTTACTTGTTTCTTAAGCCCACATCTGTAGGCTACATCCAATTACAAATAAATTTTATGAACACCCTATAATACTGCATTATCGAATATTGGCCTTTGTATAATGTTTTAACTTTACTAATGTTGGGTTTTTCTTGGGGGTGTTTCGCTCTCATCACTATAGGGTTTTCCAAAGGCTGGAAGGAGACGTTTATGAGTGGGGAGCAGGAGCCATGGGTATTCAGGGGTGGCCTCACAGCAGATCTTCAAGTATGTGGTAATTTGGCACATCTGCTGCTGCGTTTGCGCTGCGATTTTGCATTATAGTACTGAGTTATTGAATGTACAGAAATAGTTTTTCGAGCTGGACTTTGTTCTAAAGTTTTGTGCTTGAAGTTGACTATAAGCCCAAAAAAGTTTTGCTACACAATTTGATGTTTCAATAAACACTATTCTTTTATTGTCTGCTTATAGTCAATTGCTACTTGTAATACTGTATTACTGTTGCACAGAAATAATGTACTATATTGGATATTAAAATACCTTTTTATTTATGTTCTTTAAATCTTCATAATTATCTTGGACCTAAACTTGCTACAATTCAGCAGTAGCTAGAGCTACAATTTCAGTGCATTCACTAACATTTACTATTGGCGCTGTAGGCAAGCATATGCAATATATATTTGTTGCGCTTTGCGTAATCTTTGTGTTCTGTAAGAGTTTCAGAATAATATCCTTTCTTGTTTTTTAGTTTCCTGCATTTTAATTCAAGTAATTTTTCTAATTTTATTACAGTTCTGTGGTTCTAGAGTTTTGATGGTGATAAAGATAAGTGCTCTCATAACATGTTGCTTTTCATCATTTTATTTAGGAGCAGTTCGTGAGAGATACAACTTTTTAGACGTGTTTTTCCAGGATGTAGTTAGCCAAATTTACTGCCTTGTTAATGCAGTAAGTTCTTTGTGAAGAGTTTATAGAAAAAAATAGGGGGTTGGGAAGTTAAATCATATTTGAAAAATCGTATGCATCCCTTTGGGATTCAAAACTTGAACTGTGCTATCTTGATTATACATGAATGCACATGTATTGGCGATTTTCCAATATATTACCTACCACAATTTTGGTAGAATATTTCTTCTTGTCAACTGCTGAAAAATTAGCTTGCTGTGTCTGCAATGTAAGGCCCAATTTATGCATGTGATTTTGTGTCTCATGACAGCAGAAATTAGTAGTCTATATGCATGCAGCATAACGTTATAGTCGCCTGAAGGAGGAATTATAGAAGATATAGGAAACAGAATAAATAAGGCCAAAGAAGCATTGCAATGCTGAGACCAATCTGGAAATCAAGGAAACTAAACACCTATATGCATATTTAATACAAATATTAAATCAGTACTCCTCTATGGGTGTGAAACATGGAAGACTAACAAACAACTGACTAGCAGACTTCAAACATTTGCGAACAGAAGCTTGAGAAATATCCTTAGGATATGGTGGCCACAAGTAGTCTCCAATGAAGAGCTGTGGAGAAGAACCCATCCAACATTCATTGACATTGAGATGCATTGTAGGAAATGGAACTGGATTTGGCATATATTATGACAAGATAAAGACAACATTGCAAAAAGGCCTGGGAATGGAACCCACAAGATAGCAGGAGAAGAGGCAGACCAAGGAGCTCATAGAGGAGGAGTGTGATAGTGGAAGTTATCGAGAGAGGAGGGAAGACCTGGATTGAGATCAGGATGATGGTGCAGAATAGAGTCAGATGTCGGAAGTTCATTGATGCCCTATGCTCCACTTAGGAGATACTGGAAATAAGAAGTTATACTGTTGGAGATATCAGTTCTGCCAGCTGTTTCCACTTTTGGTTCCATGGATCTGTTTCTGTTTACTATTTAAAAAATAAAAAAAAATAAATAAATAGTGCATGTTTGTGGATATTGCATTTAGGAGCCTGTGTGGGATTTTGAGAGATGGTGACAAATTGTAATTTTCTGAGGTGAAATGCCAAATTACACAAATTTTTTCTATGAAATGTTCAATATATACCCTTGATAAAAGTCTGAATGATGAAAATTAGATCACTTCCAGTGTGAAGCACAGTGCCATTAAAAATTAAAATCTTTAGCTATGGGTTTCCTAAAGTGGCAGCACTAACGTGACTGTCTTGCTCATGATGCAACAATGCTAGATGCATAAACAGGCCCATATATAGTTGGTGCATTACCTATATTAACATGTGGTTTCATTTGATGACTTGTCAGGCATGGAAGTAGTAGTAACTGCATATTCCACATGGAGTTCCAATTCACCTGTCTCTGCTTTTAAGGTATACAGCGTTATCATTGTTACAAGTGGAATGCTATTGGACAAACACTAAATCTGTGGTGTTTGGTTAGAATATGATAACTCGAAAATTGACTTTTTTGTGCTAAGACAATAGTGATATAAAAGAAACAATCCTCTATCATTTGGTGAAGCCCTGATATCTCCAGAAATAATCCTCTATCATTTGGTGAAGTCCTGGAGATATCAGGGCTTCACCGAACGATAGAGGATTGCTTTTGTATTACTACTGTCTTACACAAAAAATCCATTTTTGGAGTTATCATGTTCTGACCAAATGCCACAGAAAGAAGGTCACAAATATCCTCCCCGTACTTTCCTCATGGCTTCTGAAATGGCAGCACAGTCTAACTTCACGTGGAGTCAAATGAGGCTGTCTCACAACAGGTTATGTTGTGACTGATTGCAAGAGGAACACCATCGACAAACATTAAATGGGGTTGCTGATGCCACCTCATATCCCCTCAGGACAGTAGCAACTTTTGAAATGGTGGCTGAGTTGGCATGGCTTTTTTTTTTTCTTGGATATTAATGTGCACAAACTATATGCCAATGATATTGAGACCTACAACTGTTATATTGGCTGCAGAATCTAAAAGGCAATGCAACATGTTTTTTCAGTTTATGCGGCTCAGAACCTTGCATAGCTGTTACATAACATAAGTGCTTCCAGATTGCATCATGTGGCACAAAATTGCTTGCATAAATTGGCGCATACAGAACACAGACTTGTCAATATGCCATCCATGTACGCATGTGTGCGATCCTGAAATTCTGCCAAATCAAAAAATGCACTCTTCAAAATGCCAAGCAGTGAACAATTAAGTGTATGTTTTATTTAAGCCCTTATCTATCAGACATTTAAATGCTCACATTATGACATGACCAGTGTCCAGTTAAATCACACTCAGTGATAAAATTGTGGGTATTCAAGAAAACACAACTTGCTCAATTGTTTTCCAAGGTGTTTGAGTGACACATATACCTTATACAGTAGTGCCCCGGTATTTGGAGGTTCTGTGTACTTTAAGCTGCTCGTAAGAATATTAAAATTTTATATCAAACTCGAATGAAATCCCATTTTTACATGTTTTCCATATATACATTTTACACACTTCCGAATGTGTTATATTTTGAATTTTCTTTCAATTTTCGATGTACAATACAGGTCAAATTGTCCCATTTAGAGTTTTCATTCATAGTGCACAGAAATAATCTTGGCCTCAAACTACTTGTGCATTGCTATTACAGATTGACAGGTACTGTTAGGTTTGGAGGGGTGCACTTGCTCTTTCTTCGTTGAGCCACTAATTGGGACCACGTGTCAATCTATTGTAGTGTATACCATCCTTTCAGAAAACTATTGTATATACTACAGTTTTTATGTTGATTTTATTATACGTGAATAGTAGTAGTAGTAATCTTGTTCTCCACGACAGTGCTGATTAAAAGTACACATAAGCAAACATACATACTCAGTTTATAGCAGTAACAGACTGACTGTTGTAGGTAGTGTCTGTATTTGCTGTATTTTAGTGAGCCCACTCGTGTTAAATTAATTTTGAAATATTATCTTCCCATATGAGTCCCTGGACATAGGAAAATGTCTTTAAAATTTAACTAATGCTTTTGTATCTTGGAAATGTTTGCCCATATATGTACATATAACATGTGTATGTACTATACTGTTTTGTTATATATATTTTTTTTTTATAACCTTTATTGTGTTTATCATTTATTCATGATTTACCATTGATGTGATATTTCCATTTAATCCAATTTTTTTTTTTTAATTTGAGGTAGTGTCAGCCCCAATTAGATCGAATAACTGGGGCTCTACTGTAACCAAAACTATATAAGAAAATGCGTAAACTATATAAGTTATTATTTTACTTCCAGTTCAGTTATTATTTTTGTATATTCATGTTTAACATAGTTTATCACACAAATGAGGAAACAGGTTATTACCATAATAGAAGCTACATAGGAACAAAATGTCATTTATATGCGGCTCCTGACAGTGCAGTGATGTAAGACTGAATCATTTTATACTGCATTGTTTGTCCTTGTTTTCAGATTAGGAGATGCTAATCTAAACCTGTTTGAAGCATTTTCAGATTAGGAGATGTTAATTTAAACCTGTTTGAGGCGTGTGAAAATGTTTTCAGACAGCAATATAAACAGAAGAAATGCTGTGCCCCTCTAACTCAGAAGGAACTTTTTTTTTTTCATCCCAAGATTCTAAGCAATTGATGCTGTGGTACAGAATGTACCATGGTGTATAATATCCATATTTAAATGTAAACGACGTAAGTTAACAGAAAAAGTATGTGCACAGAGTTTGTGAAAATAAACTGTAAAATATTAGCTTGTGCATGATACACTGCATCTGTTTTAATGAATGTGTAATTATGAAATTGACTACAACCTAAATACAGTAAGGTTAGCATCAAACGTGTGCAGAACATGGCAGAACCACCATGGCATGGCAGCACAAGTTGGCAGAACAGTTTCATCCTTAGTGGTGAAGGAGCTAACAAACAGCTTTGACAAGACAGGACTATTTGAAATACAATTTTATAAGTATATTAAATGGAATGAAATTCAGGACTTTTGGAAATATGTATATAAAATGCTGATGGGGTTTTGCAAAATCTATTTTGTGTGTTTTACCAAAGTGCAGTGCAAGTCCAGTTAATTTACTGCATTGCTTCTTGCCCCTGCTTATTTTGTTTATTGCTCTGGTTGAAACTCAAGGGCCTCAAACCAAGGTTAACCTTATATCACTCCAACAGGTGTTTGCACACTCATAACAAGTATTGTTTTGCTCAGTTTTCTCAGATCCTAACCTGAAGCTGTCAAATCATACCAAAGAACTTTCTACTCCTATTTATTTATTTATTGTGGGATCAAGACTATCTTCTCCATAGAGATGAGTGTTAAAATATCAGACTTTAACTGTTGGTCTTATAAATCTGGGCTAAAATGTTAAAACCTTTTGCATTATTTTGACTGCATTCAACAAACTTTTTAAGAATGTAATAAATCCAAGAAAAACAGGAATTGATAAATTAAATTGCCTAGATGGCAACAAAATGTACATGTCAAAAGAAAATTAAAACTTAATGCCAAGGAACTTTTTAGGTATATTATATACGAGCAAGTTAAAATACCTACTTTGCCCAAGGTTTTTTGAATAAGGGCTTGAGAAAGATGCTGCTTCAGATCTTCAGACAGACAATCTTGCTTAACATACTTTTAACTTGGGAAAACATCTTCATTGCATTTTAATTTTAAACTACTGCTAAAAGCAGTTTCACTATACCCAGTTACTCCTTACTTTATTCTACCTGTAAACAAAAGCACATGCAGCTATTCTTCTCTTATTGGTAGCTGGACACTTATTGCAATAGAAATTAGTTTGTGTTTAAAACCGTAGTTTGCTATCTATATTCAAAGAATCACAAGAAAATAGACATATGCATGAAATTAGTTTGTGAAAGCATTCATACATTATGTTAATGCTACAGTATTGTGAAATATGTGGCAAGTTGGTTCTCATGAAGCAGAAGGCACATGCACTTTATTAGATTACTGCAGGTTGTTAACTGCTTGGTATTTAAGCCCAAAAATTCATTGACAACTGAAAGCGCATAGTTTTTCCATCTATTTTATGTAAATGCTATATAATGGCAGAATCCACTGGTACCTTTAGACTCAAACAACATAAGGGAAAATTCTTACATGGTGGCAAGAAAAAGATTGTGTTGCATATTTTTATTGTCCTTTTGGAAAGAAATCCAGCTCTACCAATACAACAGATTGAGGAGCTCCTATCCATATTTATGGGTGTAAATGTTAGCAGTAAAGAGATCATGGAAGAAAATTAAAACAACTGGAAAGTTCTTCCAATAGTGAACCTGACATCAGGGAATCTGGCTCAGACAGGGAAGGAATTGTGCCACTAACAAGCATTCCATAACTGTAAGTTACAATATTATTTAATAATGCTTTGCAATTGCATGATTCTGATGCTTGTATTAGTGTTGCTACAATTCATTCGTGGCTATGTTGTCTATTAATTCCACAATATTAACATGGAAGGAAATGTGTACTTCAGGCAATCGGGGCAAAGGTTCACAGAGCAACACATTTTGACACATTTAAATGTGAAATAGAAAAAAGAGCATTTGGATACTTAACAGGTGCTATATAAGTTAGACCTATAAACCAGAAAAGGTTTGCTTGATATGGTAACTGTAGTCATTCTTAACAAAAGAATTTATTGCACATAGATTTTAACACATCTATTGGAGGGCTTAATTTTTATTGAATTAAGAGTATTTGCTTCATTTTTACCAGCTTTATTTACTATTTATTAAAATTAGATTTCTTCAAGTAGTGTGTGCTCATTCCAATGTTTATTACATTGGCCAGTACTTTTTATGCATGAGATATCTCCTATTCAATTTGATAAAACAGTTAATATAACAGCATTATAAGACTTTAACATCTTGATAAATAACCAAACAAAATATACTGATTTTATCCATCCTCACCAATCTGTAACTAGGTTTATCTTAAAATTATGAGTCCTAAGAACTTAACATGGGTTTTCAAATGCCATGAATAATTAATTTGTCTTCAGATGAAAGCTATAATGCCCACAGTACTTATGCGCGTTATAATAATCCATTTTATCATTTTTTTTACTTTTACTCCTCAACATTTTCTTTTAAATGGGAGCACTTATCTAGAAGAAATACAAGATATGTGAGATATTGTATCATTTCTATGTTTATTTTCAGCTTTTTCAGCAAAGTTCATGTATTTTGTTGCTCTGATAAATATTTTAAACAACACTAATGCATATTTGTTTAAAGCTTCTGTTGCATTCACTGGAATATCTGCATTAGTAAATGTTTAAACTCTCATACTTGTTTTAAAATTGTAGGAATTAAATTAAAACCAGAGTTAAAATATGGCCCCTGTTGGGTATTATGCAAGCGGAACTCTAATTAAATGTTGTATATTCCAGTGAATACAATTAAGTAATTGCAGTTGATATTTAGGCAAAGCCACAGAAGTCTGATGTCTTAAGATTATGGTTTTTAATTTAACAGACCTAAAGCTCTAGAACCCTTAAATTGAATAAGTAAAACCTTAAAAATTTTATTTATAAATATTTCATAGGCAGTTCTCAGAATCACTTTATATGATATCAGAACACACAGATATAATATGAACCATACAGAGGATAAACAAAGCTGTTCACTTTTGGCAAAATTCAGGATTATGATGCAAAAAAAAAAACAACTTATTCCAATATGTCAAACATAACAAAATTCACAATCTGCAAATTTGCTTCAAAATGCTGTTATAACTTCTAAGTATTAAAAGAAAAGTGAACCTTTTTTTTTTTTTTTTTTTTTAAATATGTTTAAATGAAGTTTGCTTTTCCTCTGTAGTCTTTATTTAAAATGAATATGTGTCTAGTGTGATATAAGAAAAGATAATATAAAACAGACAATTCATAAGAGAGAAATATGATATTTTTGAAAGTGCCACAAAATATATACAGGATGTAAATGAATAACAGTGCTTAAATTTTACTGACCAGTAGATGGATCCTAGTTGATCAGTTTGAGATAAGAAATCAATGGTCTACAAGCTGTAGTGTTCAAGTTATGCATATTCAGATCAATAAATCATAATCAGAAATAAATCTGTAAATAGTCTGCACTTGAAACGAAACTAGAGTTTATTATGCACTTAGTAAATAAGCCTTTCTAAATTTTAATGTTACCAAAATCGCTTAAATTTCAGACCTAATATGGTGCTGCATGCCACTGCAATGGATAATGGGTATTGGCAAACGACTAAAGAAACAGGGAAATCTGATAGTTGTGCTTTGGCTCCGCAGTAGGCAGATTGATTGAGAATCTGAATAAACCTGAGGAATCAAGTTCAAACCTGGATAGGGGAAACTTTTTTTTCATTTGTTTTTCAACTTGTGAGCAATGTTGTGCTTATGTCTTAAAATTGCAACTTACCATCATTTACGATGCACAGGGTATTGCATACTGTTGCTCCCTCTCACATCTGATGGCTAAGATTGGAGAGTTGTGTATTGACATTGCCCTAAAGTTTTCAGTTGGTGATGAGCTATAACATAAAGTACATTTCCCCAAAAGATATGCTGAGTACCTATATGGTGGCATGACGAATGCCTAATGCTGCAAATAGATGGCTTTTGATACCCCTGGCAGACACTAGCACCACCATATGGTAACTTTTCGTACTTAAGTGTTCAATAATCAATCTTCCATGATGCATTTCTTATTTACCTTCTGTTCACAACTACCCTACATTGAAACAATTAAATAGCACTCAGGGAACATGGAGCAAAATTACACTTTTGCTGAATTCGCTGAAGTGAACCTTGTGTGTGGCGAAGCAGGTTGCCATTCTACAATAGCAGCATGGATTTACAGCGAAAGGATCACCAATAGACCACAGTCCCATTGGATTATTTTAAAATCTGCATTTGCAAGAATGTGGTTCTGTGGTGCCGAATAAAGCAGATTGCAGTGCAAGATGTACCCATTGCACTTCTGTGTTTGAAGAAAACATGTTATATTGACTGGTAGAGGAACCGTCAACTATTGTGTGTGTGTGCGCGCAATGAGCACCAACCACACAAGCTAATGGCAAGTCTTGCACAAGGAGCAACTCCTTCCATCTGCAAAAGGTGCAAGCCTTAACTCTGGAGAATTGTAATGTATGCCTGCAGTTTTGTGAATGGGTCTTAAGAAGCCACCACAATTGTTTTCATTGCACTGATGAGTCCACATTTATCAGGGATGGACTAATTCTTAAATACAAGAATAGCCGCATACGAAAACCCCCATGCTACTGTTCAGAAGAGCCACCAACAGCAGTTTATAGTGAATATATTTTGCTGGCATTGTTTCTGACCACATCATTGAGTCATACCTTCTTTCTCCTCAACTGTGTGGCAACAAAACATTTCTGAAGTATGTATTGCCAGCCTGGGTGAAAGGAGTGCCACTTGGTTTTGTACTAAACTGTATTTCCTACATGATGGAGCTCCTGTGCATTATGCAATAAACATACAGGTGCATCTAAATAAAGTTCTCCCAAATAACTGGATCAGTTCTGGCCACCTGTTCATCTTTAGACTATGGTGTATTCATCACTGATTGATTTTGAAGACATCAGTGGCCTGCAGTTTTGCACCAGTGATGAGATTTGCAACTCACCAGGAATGCTCAACAGGGTTCAGGAATTGTTTCTGCGTCAATGTTGCCTATGCATCAATGTTAAGAGGTTGCCATTTTGAGCAATTTCTTTGAGACCATGCCTTCTCCTAATTTGTTTGCTTACTTTTTTTTCTAAGCTTAACATCCTTAGTCCTGTTGGTCATATCAGACAATAAATGAAATTGGTGAAATGATGCTCAAATGACTTCGGGGTCCATGAAGCCTAAAATTACTTGACATTTGTCTTCTCAGGATAAGGGAAAACCCTGAAAAAATCCTTATCCAGGTAACTCACCGTAAATGAGATTCAAACTCATGACCTTTGAATGTGAGGCAGATGCGCTACCCCCACACTACCCAGTTGGACTGCTTACTGTTGTTCTTCCTGTATCTCCTGTTGTATTGCAATGTTAATACTAATGCAACTTATTTGGTAATAACTCGGTAGAATTTAGTTCTTTCAAATACTTATCCATTATTTACATTTTGTAAATAGTTGAGCTTGAACTAGTTCATTTAAATACATATTAAATTTCCAGTATGTGCCTACTATTTAGGTCTTGAAAATATAAATTATAGTTGAAAGAATTTGAAATGAAAAGTTTAAGCATTTTTAAATGAAAAATTACATCACAACATAATGGTTTCTGTAAATCACATTCAACTAACTGAAAAAAGAAATAAAGAAAACAAAATCTGTAGTCATGGAGATTTAAACCTACAATTTTAATGCACATGCACTTTTGCATTCTCACACCATAGCCACAAAGACTGTAAATTCTTTCATTATTTCCTAAACAGTTCTTACAGTTGAAATGGGCATAATCAGTGATGTGCATATAGTCTAGCAATTTTAAGGCAAAACCCTGTAATTTGTATTTGCAAATCATATGTTTTGGTTTCAAATTGATAGTCTATTACAAGTAAAATTTGTGTGGTGTTATTCATTTACACTCTGCATATATACAACAGAAAATAAGAGCTGTCTTGTTTTGGAAGGCTGAACGCGTAGCTTAAGCATAGATAATAAAGATGATCCCGATGCACACTGTGTAAATAAAAAGTTGTCATTTGAGAGATATTCAGGTTCTATGATTATCATCCTTTCTCTCTTTTTCTGCAACCTATTAGAAATTAAGTGAAACAATAGCTTTCCTTTACTGGAAAAAAAAATAAAATAAAATTTATTTATTGAATTAGTAAATCTAGTTTTATATTTTCAGGGCTCTTGCTATGTAAGTACAATAATTTTAGAAATGAGACGTGATCTTTTTAACAGCATATTGGTATGCAAGATTTAACTAGATACTTCAACAGTTTCAAGTGAAATAATGAATTGATGGGAGAAATAGTTAAAGAAATGAAAGCATTCCAAAATTTTGTATTAATTGATTAAGGCTTAAGTACATATTTTCTCTTCCTTGCAGAGTATGCTGTAGTTACAGCAGTTAACTTTCTAATGTTTGAGATATTCATGTTTTAACTAAGGAGTTAGAGTTGAAATGGGAAGTATTGAATTACTACCAGAATGCATAGCAAGGAAAGAAAGACAAATCTGACATGTTACAAAATATTATTCATTCTACTTTGTTAATTGAGATAAACATTCTAAAATAGTTTTATTATATATTTCCTTGTAGGTACAATGGGAATGAGAGAAGACAATATGTCAGATCTTTTAACAGGTTGTTGCTATCTGCTATATCTTTGTATACCTTTCTTCAAAAGGCTTAAATTTCCTGAAGTCAACTTTTACTGTAGTCACGATGCTAGTGGGTTTATCTATTTTAATTAAATTGTGTTAATGTGATGATGATATCTACACAAATTTATAATAAATTTTATACAAAGCAAGCACAATTTTGCTAAACATGGATCACAATCACTCCTCTAAGCAATTTGAAAGCACTGTTCCTATAGAATATGCTAAATTACAGCATTTAATACACCATGTATAAAAAAAAATGTGAAGTAGGTAAATAGGTTTAAAATGCTACCATTATCAAGTTAGCAGAAAACAAATGATTGGCAAGGATACAAATTAGAAAATTAATTTCAAGCATCTGGATGCCCAAGAACTCGGAAGATAAATTTCTCTTTGTTACATTAGAATCATTAACAATTATTTAAAAATGGCAGTAGATGAATGTATGCATGGGTACTTTTAGTACTTTAAAATTGAGCTCAGAGTAATTTAAATTATTTTTAATTAGTAGATGTATGTATTAGAGTTAAAAAAAAAAAAAAAAAAAAAAAAAAGTGTGTGCGCAGTGGCTTTGAGATATTTGTCATTGAAACAAATTAAGACATTTCAGAGTGAATTTAAGATATTTTATTGGAGCATAAAAATTGAAGTACTGATAAAAGTAGCAACATGAATCTAAAGACACTCTGCATTGAATGTGAAAACTGGGTTATGTGCGAGTGCTATGCCCTGAATTAGAACATGTTAACTATTTACAGAATGTTAACAGGGATTTTGTTGTACAGAGCCATCATTTTAATTGTGATCATTTTAACATGAATTTTTTTAAAAGACACTTTTAAGGAAGTGGTGTCATCTTGAACACTATTGATAGCTTCACACACCTGTTGATTAGGCATAGCATTATCATGAGCATGTTAAGCTGCAGCCAATACTCTTCTGCTTAATAAACAAAAGAGTGAAGTTATCAATAGTGTTCAAGATGACTCCACTTCACTTTTTTATAAGTGTCTTAATTGTTTCAGTCTGTTTGATCCCATAAACATTTTTTTTCATTTATTTTATTTTGATATTTTAAGAATTTTCTTGTTTGCCAATATAGTCATAGCACCCTGCCCCCCCCCCTAAATTCAAGTTCACAGATTTTTTATGCAAATTATAAATACAGTAACCACATAACTTTGTTGTATAAATGATGTTAGGAATTATGTACTTGTGCCAATGCACATATTACACCTTTTATGAACATTTTCATCAACACTCGATAATTTATGTCCATGTAAAAAAAATCTTAAATCCATGTTAATTGAGTGATCATTAACAGTGACAACCAATTGCAGAAATGAACTCTACTCGCATCGCATGCTTGTGCAATTCCTGAACTACAGTTTGGTAACTCTCCTAAACTGATATCATTATATTACAAATGCCTAATTAGCATTTATATGTATTAATGGCACAATGTAAAGAGATTCATCCATTTTGTGCATGATAACCAATACAGTTTTCTTGTAAATTTTACAACTATAAAGTAATTATTTAGGGTGTTTTAAATTTTAACATTTTGGCTTGTGATTACATGACCCTTTACAGAATATGTGTTTGATTTGACAGAACATTAGTGCTTAAAAGTACTGCAAGCATTTAATTTCAAGAGGACAGGTATGTTTGAATAAATCAAAGGAAATGAAAAATTTGTATGATAAAGGAAATTGAATATTCCACAGAATAGTGTAAAGTTCAAAATTATTTTAATGGTAGTAGATACATTTGTAATTTAATTTCTCTGTACTTGTAGAGATTGATACCTGTGGATGCGGGTAATGATCTTTTCATCTATAAGCCACCAGATGTGCCGAGTAGTAAGATATACACAATACGCCCATACCTACCCTCTGATGAAACAGAAGTGTACAACGTGTGTCGGCGAACATGTATGGATGGCATGGATGGTTCAGAATGTTTCACAGATTGTCTGGATCTTATAGGTGACAAGTAAGTGTCCTATAAGGATTCAAAACTTGTTAGCTAAACTCATAGTTCCTTGCTCTTCCAGTAAAGCTACGTCTAAGGTTTACTTCCTCTGCTAATTTTTATGGGCAAGCTGCACTATGTACTGAGTGGGAGTGAGTACACAATAAGCAAAGAGCATAGTGCTGATCACATTATACATAGCCCTTAGATGCAACCCAGCATAGGAGTTGGAAACACCTACTTAAGAAAACATCTCAAAACTTGAGCTTCAATGGAAGTAGAAATCACTTAGCTTATAGTATACCTTGCCTATTTACTTTCAACAGAGAAGCAAGTGCTAAACAAAGGTCTTGTTCAATTATTATTAGAGTAACGTGGAGAGAAAAAAAAAAAAAAATGTTTAACACTTAAAGCTATGAAATTTTGTAGGGGATATTAAAAATGTTTGTCATTTCCTTTCTTTTCTCATTTTTTATATTTCATTCATGCACAATTAATGCCACATGAACATCTTAGGCACCAACCCCCCCTCCCAGAAAAGTATGTTATTATTTTTTATAGCTGAAAAAAGATACCTGGAGGATCACTGTTTTCTATACTAATAAAAAGAGAAAATTTGTTTAAGTAGGTAGGGTAATCTCAAAACCATTCAACTGATTTTGGTTATTTTATCTTGATTGAAAAGCTCTGTCATCTCCTTTGCATGGAAGAAAATTAAAACAACTGGAAAGTTCTTCAAATACTACTCGTACACAAACCATAGGAAAAAACTGTTTTTCAAAAAAAAAAATGTTTTTCAATGAAATAGATCGAGGATTGCAGTGTGCAACTATCTGCAAAATAGAGCAATTCTTATCTTATTCTTTGCTATATCTTAAGTCACATAAGCTATTAAGTTAAAAAATTATAACTTAATATGGTGGATTTTGTGACAGTAATGTTCTAAATCATTGAGATTAAGTTGATTTTTGCAATACATCACATACTATTACTTAAAAATGTAAATAATAAACTAAATAATGGTGATGTGTTGCTAAAATTGACTTGCTAATTAACCTCAGTGACACAGCTATATTTACTTGTTATACATTACATTGAAATGAATTTATATATACATTACATTAATGTCTTGCTTCTCTTGGTATGACTCCATCTAAGGATAAATAACATAGTTTTAACTTTGTTGTTTGCCTTTATAAACATCCTTGTATTTTTACATTGCAATTGCATTGTATTTCTTTTGCCTAGAAAGCATTTAATAGGTAAGTGTTATATTGAATGTATTGCTTTAAAATGTTTTGGCATATTTCTGGGGTATTTTTAGTTAAAATCCCATGTGATCACTTAATGGTATCTTTAGAAAGTTTTATCAAAAACACAAGGATGTATGTATCACAATGGTACAATTGTTTTATAGTAGTAAAATGTGTGGCTACCATGCTTTTATTTATGCAAGTATCTCATAAAGATAACGGAAATGTTTATTTTCAGACTTGTGGGTGGGTTTCTCGCATTAAGCCCAGAGTTTTGCTTTGTAGTGGAAGATGACAATGGTCTAGTTGGTTATGCATCGGCAGCATTGGATGCCAAACAGTTTCACAAAAAGTTGGAACTAGCCTGGTTGCCAGAGATGTGCAGTAAATATCCATGTCCAGAAAAGACCTCTGGCGAATCTTTGTCTTGTACGGAGGTAACATAATTTATTTTTAGTTAATAGGAAGTAAACTTGCATATTTTCTAATTAACTAGGATAAAGAAACAAGTAGAGAGGTTGCTGTTACCCCAAAATTGCAACCATTTGTGCCCTGAGTGTGTGGTATATCTCTCAGATGCCTTGGCTAACTCTTGTTAGAAATGAAATGAAGGATGGTAATAATAGGAAAATACATTTAAAATATACACATGACACCAAGGTGATGTTCACAAGATTGGTTTATGTATCTGATGCTAAAATTAGAATTTTTAAGGGGGGATATAACCTATAGGGCTCAAAGGAATTCATTTTTACTTTCTTTAAAATTTACTAGTAATTTAAAGATTTTGAAATTCCTTTACGACAAAATTAATGAATAAGCCAACCAACTATAAAGTATATATTAACATTATATGAAACCAGGAGTCAAAATGTCATCAAGATGAATTACATGGTAATAAACAAGTTGTTAGATTCCACTAAAAATTATAATACTAAAATTACAGTGTAAATACATATTTTGCAGTCCTATGAATAAATAAATATATTTTATACATGTGTGCATATGTACATAACTTTTTAGTAAACTGCATAGGTAAAATTCTTACTTTAACCTGAGGTCCTGGAAAGATAGAGAAAATGAAATATATTTATTTTATTAGTCGTTCAAATATAAACAAGTTACATAATTAAAACCATTGAGAGCTGTTTTTGAGAAAATAAAAATAAAATTTGTCCTTATAAAGGTTTAGGGAAGAGGGATTCTAAAAATCTTTGCCCGATTTGCTTACAATGTCTGACTAGAATGTGAAATTTGGTGTCTTATGCTTCAATTGCACTAGAATCCTTCTGTTCATTCACTAGCCTTTGAGCTTTGTATAACCACTATGATATATTGATCTTGATTTTTCTAGTGGAACACCCAACGTTGCCTACTCAACTGCTTATTCTATTTCAGGTGATGGAGAGTCAAAACTCTCTTCTAAGCTCATTTTAGTCATTTAAAATTAATTGATTTCGATGTACAGTCATGCTTGTAATAATGAGTGATTCATAGCCTCTTTAAAAATGACCACATTTTGCTAAGGAACATTAGAAAAGCAAAAGATGAATACATAACTTCAAATAATTGACTACTACACAAATTAAATAAATGTAATACTGTAGCATGATACAAAACTAACTGTATTAACTTACAGATTTTAGAACTGAATTGCCATCTTATTACTGAACATAAAGTAAATATAAAGTTTTTTATTTTATTTTTTTATTTATTATATATTTTATGCTGCCTAGCCAATTGGTTAAAGAACATTGTAATAATTTTCTCAACTTTCATTTGAAACCTGTGGATACAGAGAGTATTTAACTTTGACTCTGAAATGTTGATTACATGTCCCCCTTAACAATTATGTGATTTGTGTTATTTTTTTAAAATACTAATTGTAATCCATAAAATGTACTATTACTTTCTCATGCAGGAACTCAAAGCATGGTTTCACACATTTAAAGGAGATGTTCCTGAAACGATACATAGTCATCATCCTTCAATCATGTGCTGTTCCCTGCTCACCAGTGTTCTGGATCAGAGTGTGGCAAAGAGACTCATAACATGCCTATTAGCAGCTTTGAGAGCTAATGGTAAGATCACAAAGTAGTTAATATATTTCCCTTAAATTATTATTTATTAACAGAAGTACTATTAACTGTGAAGTTATTTTCATTTAATTTATTTTTAAAGTATTGAGTCCATATTCACTTTTAACTGCATTTACCTCACCTGACACAAGTGAAGCTTTATGCCGAGTTCCAGGAAAGCAAATCAAATCAGCTACTGATTGCTAATTACTGATCAATTTTATTTTTCTTTGGGTGACATAAACTTCAATCAAGGACTAGTGAACATTCATCAACTGATTGCTGAAATTTGGCAACAGTGCCTTTTAGCACCATCATCTGGAACCTGCTAGTGTTGGATTTAGGAACCACAGATTGTTTAAAGTGTGATTAGTTGGATGGTGGATCATTGTGAGTTCTGATTAGCTAAAGCAAATTCTCCAGAAAGATTTAGGAGCCCTAATTTCTTCACAAAAGATAGAGCTCTTCTTAATAGGGGAGGGTTAGATAATATTATCAGATATAATCTCTCATTTAAAAAAAATAAACCAAAGGATTATCGTATCTACTTTATAATATAAACCTCTGTTTTTAGATTTGTTTGTAGGTTAAAATAACAGCTAATAATTTGCAACAATTCTTCACTTACCTTTTTTTAAAAAAATTGTTAAGTTTAAATGTCAGAAAGCTGTTAAAGAGGTCTTAAAGAAAATAAAAGGCAGTTGTATTTTTAAAAAATTTACTTATAACCCTTGGGTAAATAAAAAAATCCACAAATATTTTTAAAGAACATGGTATAATAGTAGTTTCTCAAAATAAAAAAAAATCTGTCATTTATCAATTAAATTGTTTAAATTGTGACCTTGTTTACATTGGCATGACCAAAATGTCTTTTGGAATCTATTAAGGAGCTTGTTAGAAATGTTAAATACAAATACATTGATAAATCAGCTGTGACAGAATATTTTTGGAAATTTAATCAGGAAGTAAATCAGATGTTAAATTATAAAACGCTTAAATGGACTCATATATTTAATGGTTTGGGAGAAAATGTTTTTATTAAAGAATAAAAATCATGCAATGAATTTTGATATACCACCAATTGATTCTCTTACCAAATTTGTTTTGATTACAGTAGTTAGCAATGTGTTAGTGCACAATTCACCTAGCAGCAGTAACCATAACAATGTAAATAAACAACGGCAGCAAAGAGTAATTGAGCTGAAGATGCAATGGAGCTTTAATTACGAAACTAGTCCTGTGGATTTTAAAAAAGATAGTGAAGAATTGTTACAAATTATTGTTATATTAATATTTGCGTTGCTTCACTGTTACGAGCTTCATTTTTAAATATTATTTGCATGTATTTTCCACTAAAATGTAAAACAAAGCTACTTATAAAGAGTTTCAAAATTGCCTAACAATACAATTTTAGCATTTTGATTCCTGAGTACATTCTTGATTGGCAATCAAGCCAATTAACCAGCAAAAATCTGCTTGGAGAATAATCCCTGATCAAACACTGATTGGCCTTTCTGCAACTGACATTTTACTGATTGTCACTCAAAACCATCTTAATTGTATTCAATTTTGATTTATTTTCCTGCAACAGCTGTGAACATCGACTCAGCAATGCTTTGAAAGTAAGTTAAGTTATTCATTCTTTTGTGGATGAAATGCTTGCTGATACCTTTTATTTATACACAGGATGTCCCAGAATACAACTGCACAAATTAGCAGGATTGCAGTGGGGTCCAAGATAAATGGTTTGAGATGAGTTCCTAATTATTTGCTTCAGCATAAAATGCATTAAAATGCCACTGATCAAACTGCCAATGGCCCAAAGTTGAACATTCAAAATTCAGAGAGCATAGATATAGTAACATTATTCGGCGCTATGGACATTGGGTTAACATATGCAGGGAGTTTGAGACTCAAGTCTCTCTAGGTGCCTTTATTTTTATTTGGTCTTCTTTGTTTGCATTTTATAACGAGATTTCATATTTTGCTGCATTGCTCAATATGATTTATTTGTACTGACAAATGTAATATACAATTAGCTTCTAGATGCAACAGAGAATGTTTCAATAACAATTTAAACAAAAGGGATACACTTCTCCATAACTCTGGAAGGAGTTTCTAAAATACATGCATCACATATTGATGTGCTATGTGTATGTACACATTACAATTGTAGGTGCAGTTCACAATATACAAAACTATATCATTGTGAACTTCAAATGAATTACAAAATGAACAACCATCTCGTAGTAAAAAAGTATCTACATAAAATTAGTGAAGAACTACATACAAGGAAGGAAAGTGCATTCTATCTTTTCATGTCTGTGTGAATGGCAAATAAAAAGAGACTTGGAGAAATAATACAATATACAAAGTACAACAGTAAAAGAGAAACTATTTAATGTGACGACCTGCAACATCACTGCAGAGATTGCACCTATAAAGTACAACGTTGTAGCATCAAAGTAGCTCATGGTTAGAACAACATAATACCAATGTAGACAAAGTCAATGTATCGTTGTTCGAATCCTAGCAATAAGATAGGTTTTTTTTTTTTTAGTTCCACCGCTAAAATCATAGTTTAGTTTCTACGTTTCAAAACGTACATTACATAAATATTTTCAACAAACCTAATTGTTTTATTAAATTAATCAGTTTTTTGACAAACAATTGCTACATTGAATATTAAACACTACATAAATGTCATTGTCTTTTGAAAGTTATTTGTCCTGGAGGGTTTATAGTCTTGACTTCAAAAATATAAACTAAGCGTATTATTAATGCTGGTCAAATTATGTACCTCTTTGAGAAAACGACAAAATTTAGTAACTAAACAATGGAAACCTCGGAGAAAGGTGCAATCTTACCATTGTGGGATTTGATAAGCAGCACTGTACCAACTTGCCCACCAGTATGTTATAGCGGACAGCTTTAGCTAACTGCATATGCTCTGAAATCATCCAAACGGTTATCAATGACATGCACACCCTCAAAGAACAGGAAATTTTGGCAAAATTGCAAGTCCAAAAGTTTTAAATATCATATTGATTGTGCACCAATCCTGCATTCCTTCTACTACTGGCATACAAATGAGGCATTCTGAATGAAAATAGAACACACACATCCACATTATTTTGATTTATGGACACTGATGTACGATCCAGAAAACATCCATAACTTCGTCATTTGGCAAAAAGGACAATGGTCTCCTATCTCAAAGTGTTTATCTAGAACTCCTCAATACTCCCAATTTGTGTGGTTAAATTCCCAGACACACTGTGCGTATGTGTGTTTTAGTAGGACAAATAATTGCATTATTTTTGCACTTAAGGGAGGATGTAGGCTAAAAATGACGAATTTTAAAATTTTTTTTATTTCACTAATTGTTAATACATTCAGCTTTATGTTCCCAAAGTTTCATAATTTAATTCACTTTCTTTGTGGTCCAAATAAATTAAAAACTTAGGACTTGTCATGCCATGCCCACGTTTTCTCCTTGCTTATCAGCTTTGATCCCTTATAAATGTAAAAAGAAGCGAGTAACAGTGAAGAATAACACAAATATTAATATAAAAATAATAGTTGCAACAAATCTTCACTTATTTTTTGGAATCCTTGCTTGGACTAGTTTCGCAATGATTTCATTGCATTATCAACATATCCTTTTGGTCTCTTTTTTGATGTTTATTTACAGTTATGTAAATAAACAACAGTATTTATTTATTATGTATATTTATTTATTCCACCTAGTAGCAGTAACCATAACAGTTTGTTGACAAAATTACTTATAAATCAGCATAGTCATAAAAGATATCAAGACAATTAGCTGTGCAAAATTTCATTGCTTTAAAATAAAAATGATCATGGTAGAATTTTTGTTGTGTCAAGGTATTTCTGCCTACACATTTCCCTTAACACTTTTTCATGATTAAGATAAAATTATGTTGAAAATTGGTTTGGAGGATATGTGGAAAGCTAGGAAATCACTGCAGAATGGGTTCTGGAAAGAAATTGGGTTAAGAATGGAAAATAATGAAAGACAAGAAATAATAGAGAGTTTCAATTCGAAAAGCTCATTGGCAGTGTATAGAGAGTTGAAAGTGGCCTGGAACAGAAACATTGATGTATGTGATAAAGCAGCAAGAGAAGGTTTTGCATGGACTAGAAATTGAGTTTGAGGAGAGTAAGTGATTTGGAGAAATCCCCTTTGTGTCACTTGAAGGATAAAGAAGGGCATATAGCTTTAGATGTGAAGAAACTAGGATGCTTACAGAGAGTACAGGTAAAAAAGAATTGGCAACTTTACTCAAAGAAATTGAAGCGATAAAGTTTATGTAAACTCTAGAATAAATTTAATCTAAATAAGAGCCAAATGATTTGAGGAAAATTAATAAGCAAGATAAAGAAGAAAATTAAACAATAGTAGATAGTATGTACTAGATTTAAGATATAAGTAAGATCCAATAGCTTGACAACCTTAGGGTTTGGGTTTATAGGGCCCCAGGATAAATATCAACTCAGTTTAGTGATAAGTAAAGAAATAAGGCTAATCTGTGAAACTTGCGGAAACAAGCATTATTATTTTTATTGGACTCCAGGGTACATATCAACTCAGTTTAGTGATACGTAAAGAAATAAGGCTAATCTGTGAAACTTACGGAAACAAGCATTATTATTTTTATTGTCATCACCACCACTGCCACCGCCACCAACTCTGTTGCTGCTAATGGCCACATGAGCAAAGTCCCAAACATTTTGTGTTTGGAAGCTTAGTATTTATGGGGTGTGTTCTTTGCTCATTCATATATCAGGCAGATTGATAACTAAGCAACCCTGTATTAGTGATAAGTAAAGAAATAAGGCTAATCTGTGAAACTTACGGAAACAAGCATTATTATTTTTACTGTCATCACCACCATTGCCACCGCCACCAACTCCTGTTGCTGCTAATGGCCACATGAGCAAAGTCCCAAACATTTTGTGTTTGGAAGCTTAGTATTTATGGGGTGTGTTCTTTGCTCATTCATATACCAGGCAGATTGATAACTAAGCAACCCTGTATTTTACAGATGTGAAATGTAGGTGCTGACATTGCATTCACCAGCCTGCCAATTAGGGCTATGGTGGTGCTCGTTAATATCCTCCAGTCGCACAAAGATTAACAAGCTGGAAAGTCATGATAAAGGTTGAAAGTTTAAATCACATTTTTATTCGTCCATTTTTGTTTGGTTTCACAAATGTTCTAGCAAATCATGAATGAATTTGCCTATAAATATGAAGTTCCAGCAGTTCGTGCTCACTGTGAAACAATGTTTTCAAATAGAGAATATCTGGGCATCCCATAAGTATATGGAGAAGTGCAGCAGAATGTAACAGAGATTTCCACAGAGAACACTTCCTACAGATCACATTTTTGCACCCTCTGGAATCTGGAACAGTGCACAAGACACTCCATCCACAAAGAATCATCTTCTTGTCTGTGACCAAGCAATGACGGATCATGTGACTATGTCATTCAGAATCTGCATTATAGTATGAGCATCTTCCATATGGAGAATACATCATGCAGAGCTTCACCCTTATCTTCAACTATACCAGGAGTTACTACAACTGGATTATGAATGGAGATTGGGATTTGCTAGGTGGATCATATGACAAACTGAACAAGATTCACACTTTTTGGCAATTGTTTTTAAAGACGAAGCAGGGTTCCACAACACAAGCCCAGTAAATTGCCACAACATGCATTACTGGAGCTCTGTAAACCCACATTAGATGCAAGAAGCAGCCTTATAAATCCATTGGGGTTTATACATTTGGTATATTCGGTGGTCAACTAATATGGCCCTATAATGGGCCTGTATTTTTATGATGGCCAACAAATTGGGAATCACCAACTCATTTGGCCTTTCATGTTACAGCTTTTCTCAAATTTCACCTAACATGAGTGATAGATCGGAAGTCAGGGACCAATAGGGTGGCCAGCATGCTCACCAGATCTAACTCCATTAGATTTCTTCTTATGGTATCTTAAAGATATCGTATGAGGACTGGCCAATGATCACTCAACAGCTCAGGGAATCATCATCTTAGCTTGCCATGACATCAGTACTAGCCATGTTGTGCCGGATTAGGCTGGCAATGATGGTTAGACTGAGATCTTGCATCTGCCAGCATGATAGCCTGTTCTAACACCTCTCCATAGGGGAAGGGGGGAGGGCTCTGACTTCTTAGCTACTCCGGTACAAGTGCTGCAGACCCCAAGCATCCGTGATACTTCTGATGTTACTAGAAGTAGTTAGGCACCTCCCACCTGGAAAGTTAGTAGACCCAAGCTAGTTGCTTGTTCCCCCCTAAGATCTTCGGTAGTCTTCTGGTTGACGTGCGTAAATAGCATATCCACTTCCGTCTTATGCAAGGGCAGTGACATGTCCACTTATGTCCTTGCACACAAGGGGGCACAATATATAAAATAGGTACTGGCTAATGGAAAACACCACAGACTTGTTCCCTGAGTCGTTAGGTCCCTGCTTACTTGGTATGATCGAACACCTATTACAACCACATTGGTGGAGACAGGTAAATTGTAAAGATTTATATGTGTGATGGTCCTGCATGATGTCATAGTCATTGTTAAATGCACTACTTTTGGAACCAGAGAAGTTCACAAGATCACAATATAGGCTTACAAATGTTATCTAGTTTATATATACGTAATGCATTTTGTCAAATCTCAGAACAATTTATTGGCTTTCTTTTGTGGAGAGAATAGCTTTAAATGGTAAAATATTATTTAAGGATGCCTTATGTTTGTAAGTTATACTTAGTATTGTTTGTATTTATTTATAATCATTTCAAATAATATAACAAAATTTGTGTCTTAATGAAATTCACATAATTAAATTAATACTCGCGTAATATCCTCCCTAAGATTTTTGGAAGTTTTTTCTTTAAATGGTAATTCTCAGTGCACCTTTCCCGAAAAAGTTTGGGTATCCCTTGACCTTCAGAAGCTTTGTTTCTAACAATTCCGCATGGTTAGAGCATCAAGGTCACTCAATTTCCCTTATACAGGGTTGATGTCAGCCACATGCCTGACCTTTAGTACCTAACTAGTAGTCATTAGAGCATATATACATATGTTCATTTTTAAATCTCTGCCAGTAATCAGTTAGGTCTCTTCCTTTCGTGAAAACAGTTTCATTGAATTATGCAAAGGTTAGAAAGAATAAGTTACATGGCAAAATTTAAACTGCAAGTAGTGAATTTGCAGAGAAAAATGGAGTGAAATATGCGGGAAGAGAGTTTGGCATAGAACCTAAATTAATCCGCAATTGGAGAGGCCAAAAAGAGGAGTTGAGAAATGCAAAATTGACTTGTCGATCGTTTGGCGGCCCAAAGCATGGGAAATATTCTGAGATTGATCAAGAACTGTTGGATTATGTTATAGAATTAAGAAATGATGACATCGTCATAATACATGAAGTGCTACAGTTGAAAGCAAGGGAAGCAGCAAACCTTGTGGCATTTCACATGTGGAATTCAAAGCTAGCCAGGGGTGGGTTATGCACTGTATGCGAGGAAGGGACTTAGTTTGAGATGGCAGACCACACTTGCTCAACGTTTGCCACGTGACTTCATGGATAAAGTGATTGCGTTTCACCTCTTCATAATACAACGGAGGCATCAACGCAATTTTCTGCTGTCACAGATAGGAAATTAATGTCTTAATTTCGTTCTTAATGTTCTTCAGTTCGCGAAAGAGTGCAACAACCAACCCTGCCTTATTTTCCTAAGCTTGATTTGGCTTTATTTATCACACATACCTACCCATTTTTTGAATATCTGCGTAATATCCTCCCCTTGATTTTTCAACTTAAAATTTTAGGGAAAAAGGGGGGGGGGATATTCTGCAAGTAAATATGGTAAGGGCAACAACACTTCCATGCCAAACTGTCTATTCTTGTTAAATTTATTAAACATAAAAAGTAATTTCATGTGGCGGGATTTGAACCTGGGACCTTCGCCACTGAAGACCAGTGCACACACTGTTGTGCTATGTGAGCAAGTCACTTCATGCACATCGGTGCAAAGCAATCATTTTGGCCAAAATTGATACATGATGCAGTGGACAGTGTTTATGGCATAGCCTTAAAACACCAGGTCTACAAAACATCTCAACATCACAGGTTGAGAAGACTAACCCAGAATAAGTTTTAGTTCAGTTTCTTCTCAAGTGCATAGTTCCTTCAGTTATTAAATGCAATCATTGCCATTACTTTTATCTGCTGGTATATTCCATCCAGTCCAAGAAAGGGTCCTGCTGTGAACAAATGCCTGTGTCGATTATCTTGGCCCAATAATAAAAATTTGTTGCCAACATTTCGTCCATTTTCTGAGGTATCAAATTTTTAGTGCAATAGAATACCTCCTCGACTACATCTTACAGCTATACATGCCAGTTCTGGAATTATTCAATCCAACCATCCATTACATAAAATCTATGGGTCCCAACTGCAGCTGCAAATAGTTTGCCTTAGCACAAACTACAGTACCATCATTTAGTATATTTGAAACATGGACTTGCTTAAACAATTTTAATAACACAACTTCTGTTTCTGAAAACCAACCCTTATGCATTTGTTTCCCACATTTTTCCCTTTTAAAAATACTGCTGCAGTAACCTTCCTTTTGCTCACTATAGTGTTTTAGACAAAAATGTTCAACTTGTGCACATCTCTGTTCTTCATTTGTAATCTGCGTTACCTTCTTACCTATGGCATATGAACTACAAAACAAGTTACTGATGTTATTTAAATGCTTGAAAATTATGCTACCATGTAATGCTTTTGCAGTATTATTAATGCTGAATACACCTTAGTGATTACAGGAGCTATTTAAATCTCTTTTTCAAAGGTAATCAGCAATTATGTAGTTAAATATGCATTTTCTATGTTTTACCATTTCAGATAAATCTATTTTGATCCTTATTGTCAAGATTGAGGAAAGGGTTAGCACTAATAGATATTTTTCTGTCAACAGGATCATTTGGTGTCTATGTACCAGTAAGTACAAAGGATCAGTATATGCTGGAATTTTATGGAAAACTGGGGTTCCTGGAATTGAGTCCAGGACTTAGTCCTGACACAACTTATTTAGGTCGAGCATTTTGAAATGGTAGTACATTATTGAAATCAACAAAGAGCTGGTAATATTCCAGTCTGCAACTGCTCATTAAACTTCATTAGATGGTCAAAGAGTGAAACGTAATGTTGAAAAAGGCTTAACATACAGCAATGTTGATGCCTTTTAATCAAACGTTTAGCTGAAGTTTTTTTGTATAGTGTTGCAACAGGTTTATCTTTGGCTGAAAGTGAAAAATCCCTGATGAATATGTTCAAAGGTATTATTATTTACATTATCTGTAATGTAAAAATTGTTGTGTAGAAAAGCATCACAGTGAGTGTTTAATGTGGAGAAAAATGGATGTAATTTAATTTAAATTAGTGTATTGTTTTTTTTTTTTTTAATATTCTTAATTGTCTTTATATATTTGTGTATAAAATAACTTTAATCTCTTTGTTTTTTATTTGTATATATTTTGTTAGATTTAAAGTAAAAAAATTATATTTTAGGTAACAGTTGATTATGTAATGTGCTAGCTTCCCATTTAAGTGAAAATGGAATGTAAGACACTTGAAGTTAAAAAGGCTGTGACTTGATACAGAAATGTGTATTGAAATGAGTAGCTGCAGCTATTTTAGTGTTAAAGTATGGCACTTTATTGCAGCTGTGGAGGTAAAGGGTTTTGCAATAAGACTGTTCATTGTACTAGCATATAATATATTCTTCCACAATAAACATATGTGATGAATATCACCTACCAATTGTGACACACACAATTTTTGAACGCAAGTATTATTCATAGTGAATGTGAGAGTGCATGTGTCTTGTCACTTCAAACATTTTCCAGACAAAAAGAGCACCAGTGACATTAATAAAATACAACAAAAAAAGAATATTGTTGTGTCTGCTGAGAAATAGTCATTACCAGTAATAAGAATGTTCATTCAGACCATTAACCCTTTCACTGCTAAAGACTGATACAGCTGTAAAAGGGATTTTCTCTCATGGTTATCCTCAGGGGCCAGATTTTGATCACTTTAAAAGGTTTGAAAAATTAATAGTCTATAAAATAATTTACAAGTTTTTAAAAAATATGACCTAAAAGCGAGGTTTATTTAAATTAGTTTACCAAAAATTATAAATTAATTTATACATGGTTATAACTGCTATACAAGAAAAAAAAGTGGGTAATAATTTAGAGATAATCTGGAACATTAATTAAAAGCATATTTGTTCCAAGTTTTAACTTTGAAGAGTTTCATTTGAAGTTGGTCTTGCAAAACTGTAGCTTAACTGAGTTCTCAGATTACACAAAATTCAGTATGAGAAAAGAGAGCTTTATAAAATTCATTGTGAATGAAGAGAACTTCACCGCCTATGACATAAGTGTAAGCAACCTAGCAGTACACCACTCATTTATGCAGAAGTTAGAAAACTGACCTGTCTTATCTCTATTTTGGAACATGAATTCAAGACATGTATCCTGACAATAGCCATCCCTCCACCTGAAAACAGCTTCCAAACTAAGTTTTAAATAAAAATGCGACTTTTTCCTCCCAAGAATATGAGTAAAGAATGTATAAAGTAATTTTATTATGATTTCTCAGTTTTGAATAATAAACTTTCCGATATTTCAAAGGTAAAGTGTCAAAATAATATACTGAGTGTAAATGCAGGAAAATTAAAAAATAAAGACTTTAAAAAGAAGCCCCAAAAGTAGAAAATGGCATAAAATGTGATCTAATAAATATGCATTTCCATGATAAGGATTTATGTACATGTTAATAATACCTATGATGCAACCCATAAAGATGGACATGTCATCAGAATCTGGGCCCTGGTTGTCAAGTTGGCTTCTTCTCTTATGACATCTTTGTGCTCTGGGAAGTAATGTCTTTTCTCTGAATGATGTATATATCTTTCACCCTATTTTTTGGCTTTTCTGCTTGATTCTGATATGGCTCCTATTGGCTTTCTGTAAATGCTGCTAAGCACAAAGATGACATGCACTATGCTACATATTGCATGTTTGTTCTGCCCTGCATTCATGGAAACCAGCAGCAGCTATACCAAAATTTGGTAAATCGAGCAAGCTTCTCAGAAATGCTTCTCTGAAGCACAGGAAGCATTCAGTGTAGAGCTAATAAAGTCAGAGCTGCCAAGTTATCACTTTGTGCTGCTTGAATTATGTAGTGGCAAAAGGGTTAAATAGCAGCTTTTTCTGATGAGAATACTGACCCCTACATTGCATATCAGCCACGACAAGCCTTTCAGAATGTAATTTCAGAAAAGATATGTTTTTATCTGCACTTCAGATAAAAGTGTAATGTTACTTATTTACTCTCCAGTTCTATTTCTAATCTCTAATATTACTTTATATCAGAACAATTCGCTGAAATGTGTGCATGCTTGAAACTTTAAAATTCCTAAGTGTGGTTCACATTCAATTGTTGAGTACCATGCACACTTTCCCAAGCAAAATGCCTGTTAAAGCTCCAGATGATAATTTCAGATTTCAGCATAAATAATGAATTTAGTACAAGATATGTATATGAAGTAATTTATGCAGCAAAACTTTTAAACAGCTGCCCGCAATGAAATGCATCCAGGAAAAAAATTAAGTGAAATTATAGTGTCCATAATTGACTCAAATTACTTTTTATTATTTAAAATGTCTGAAACAACATGCATTTTATGTGCATGCATGCTAAGATTGGCAAGAAGTTCTCTAAGTGCATATGTATTGTAACTCATTCCTGAGGCTTTTTTTGCCATTATTTAATGATTCTACACATTATAGTACTCTATCCAACTTTTTCATTATTTATTTGGGCTAGAATTGAAACAAAGATTATCTTACTTGCACTGTTTGTTTTTATCACTTATCCCACAAAGCATTCAACTCACTAGCGCCCATTTCCACTTAAAGCTGCTTTGGTTTCAGAATATTCTAGCACCTCAAAGGTTCCTGTTTCTGAAGCTTTGGATTTTAGAAGGATCCTTTAATAGCTCTATGATGGCATCAGACTTCCCATTCTGCACCTCCGAGCTATAGCAGTCCATCTTAAACCACAGTAATGAATGCTCTTATATGCTTGCCATTCTTTCAATAAACCACCATTGTATCTGTTTGAGTTGCACTACCTCCATTTTTTTGAGGATTTGATCATTATATTGTTTTTCTTCCAATTTTCTCTGTACTCTGCTATGCAAGGACTGAGTTCCATCTCTCTGGTACATTGAAAAGCAAATGCAACAAATATGAAATTTTATTTATATATTTGTAACTTATCAAAGGATATTCAGTGGTTCTGTTGAATGAATATGTAAATAACTTAATTCAAGCTTGTAATTAAAACACTAAAGCTTATTGGCTGTTAACTTTCAACAATTAAATTTAAATAATAGTTTCAGTTTATCACATTGAAACATATTCCATAATCATGAATTTCTTTTTCTTAAACCTAGGCATTCTGTTTCAGAAATGATCATCATTTTTGTAGTCAAATATTTTCTCTAACAAGTTCTGCAGTAAATGCTAAAAGACTGAAAAATGGTAGATTTTAATGTCACAAAATATGAACCACTGCCAATCATTTCAGCATCTTGCAATGAAGAGTGAGTTTACAGATCTTCATTGTGATGTCATATCTCCAGCAGGTATTTTCATCTATCTTCATAGCCGAAATAAAAGGCTGAACATAGTTATAGCAGTATGGTGCCAGTATGTAGAAATAAAATTAACATTCAGTGTTATCGTCATGGTGCAGACCTTTGACTCTTTTAGTGTTTTGTGCTGCAGTTTTGGAACATTAATAGTGCATATAAGCATTTTCTAAACTCTAAAGAAATAATTGATTTCTTCTCTGATGTTCATGTATTTTTCATTAATGGTAGTAATATAAAGTGTTAATGAAATTATGTTGGGAAATAAGTTTTACAGAAATGAACATTTTTTTAAAGTTCTTTTAAGCACTTTAAAAACAAGAATTGTGCAGTATTTTTTGCTCAGTCGTATGTTATGAAGATAAAAAGTATTTAAGTATTAAAAGATCTTAGCTTAATGGGTATTGCTAAGTGATAAGATACTGTTGCCGCCATTGAATCTGGGTTGTAGCAAACACAAAATCCAAATGACAAATAATGCATGGTGTTTCTGTAGATTTGCCAGTTCTGAATTTTTTATTTTTAAATTCATCCCATTTTGATTCTCTGTATTCTGTAAGACCAAGAAAACATATGATTGTGCAAAAATTCTTTTATTCCAGATTCTCTGGTATTGGTATGTCTTAAGCTTGTTGAATATTTATGTTAGATAAATAGTGTGAGAAAGTGAAAACACGGTTGTTTAAGTACTAATGTAAAAATAGAAAGCAAAACTGTAATGCCTGTGGCTTATGTCTATCCTGATATGTCCATAAACCAACTATTTTTTGTTTTCTCTGCATTTATTTCCAAAGCTACAAATAGGTTTTATATGATTTCTGACCATAGCAATCTGAAATGTTCCAATGTTTAAGAAGACATTGCTTTTCTCTATAGAGTTAAGAAACCTGCTTTCATGTATACTATGGATGCGACATGATGTTTTTGACTGTAGATTTAGATAGTATAATGGAATTGTGTTCTTTAACCAGGAGATAATCTCAGATAATGAAAGATATGGGTGAAATGATCAAACGAGTTCATAGAGCTTAGTTATAAAAAAAAATGAAATTTAGTTTTATTTATAGATGCTCCCTAACTACTTTGGTTCTTAGTATCCCATTCTGAATTGGGCATGAAAACTGAAATTTTACTTGAAGGCCAATTTATCAGGATTGAGATTATTTATATGCCATAAATCTAGGACACAGGACCAACAAGCATTTCAGCAACCACCTATTCAGAAACCTTCCTTTGAATCCAAAAAATGCTAGAACTATTTGAATCAGCACATTACAAGGTTAGGTATTATAGCTATCAAGCTATGAAACTGAATGATTATAAACTTTATCAGAAATATATCAGACCAAACAAAGGAAATTATGGACCTCCTTAATGCATGATAAAATATTTTGTCAGTCTGGTTGTTGAATGTGTTACTTATATGTTGAATGCGTATTTGAGGACCATATGTTGAATGCGTATTTGAGGACCATCAGTGCAAACCATCTTTTATGATGATCATATCTGGATTTAAAAATTTAACTAAAATGTAAAATCAAATCTTGTAGCAGTATGGAGTTAATTTTAAAAGATTAAAAAGCTTGTAACTGTGATGTGAAATAATTTAAATAAATTAGGAAGTTGTAACACTACATTGTAACAGTGTTAAATCTTCCCAACTCATTTATTTGAAGTATGGAAATTGTTTAAAGTGCATTACCATTTTGACATAAATTGCAAGTTGTTATTGCAATACTTTTACATAGCCTAAAGCTCTAAATATTGATTCTACCAAAGAATTATTGTGTCACACTTTGATATTCAGTATTTTTTCTTTGTAGTACCCTAATATAGTAAATCTGGATTTAATTTTAATAAAAATGAATGTTGCATAAATATTTAATGGATTTTGTATGTATAATTTATGACACCAGGGCCATATTATACCCAAAAAATGATCAAGAATTTATTTTGATTTAAGTAGGAAGTGTTTTACACTTTATCAAACCATCTTTATCTTTAATCAACCCATTTTCATTTATAGCTTAGTAATATCACAATTTATCAATGATAAAAGAGCATTAAGTACCACTTCAAATGTGCAAAGATTGTAAACACCTGAATCTGATGGGGAGGGGTGGGGGTAAAATTAAGGTAATACAACTACAACTTTCAGGAATTAGAGGGCTACACTGGCAGTAATTTACTGTGTTTATGAACAATACTGCACTGCTTAATGATAATAGCACTTTTACCATGGTGAGGCTACATAGGAAGTACTTTACTGCAAGAGTATCAATGCCAGCAGTCAGGTACAAGGTCATTCCACCAACAATAGGGCCAGTTTCATTTTCTTTAATAACTTGCTGCTGCTACTGCTGCCTCAGCTCCATTGGCAGTAGTTCTTGTTACCATCTTGTACACTGTGCTATGTTTTCTTTTTGTCTTCAATCTCTGTTAAAATGGATCTTGATAGTGAATCAACAAGTTTTTAACACCTTTTAATCTGGTAGAGTATAGGTTATATCAGGTTATGGGTGAAATTGTGTCTTTCCAGATAACTCACCCCAAGCAAAATTCAACTCTGCACATCTTGAATATGATTTTCATTTGGAATTATGTATTCTGTAATTCAGGGCAGAAACATTAACCTACAGCACAATGCAGGCAGTCTGTCAATTTTATTTACAGTATAACATAAACCAACATAAAAAGTGCACATTCTGGTACCATAGTGGAGCTGTAATCTCAAGTCAAAGCTATAGTTTTAAAAAGCCATAAATATAGCCATGCTGAGTGCTACTATAGTAAAGTCCATCCGTAGGTGCAAGAGAGAGGTGAGAGTGATGCAGGAACAAGGGACTAGAAGTGGTATGAGAACTCTGAAGCAGTCAAATATGCAACACATTTTAAACAATTATGTAAGCTTCCTTGTAAGGAAGGACAAGCACTAACAAATAGTAATCAAAATTGCTCTGGAAGTAAACATCACACTCACGCAGGTGGAACCTGACCAAGGGCAGTACCTCTGCTGAGGCTAGTCAAGTGCCACTTCATGTTTTCAACTAGGTGCATTTGAATATAATTTTACCTCTATTTTGAGTATTTTGTTACTCCACTACTTGCATAGAGAAATATAATTCTACAAATCACTAATTTAAGAGTGAAAATCTCCCATTCTGAAGTGTTACTGTGGCAGTAGCTGAGAATAAGAAAACAAAAGCAAGTGAAATGGGAAAAAGTCCAAATATAGAGGGGACTGGGTGCAACTATTCTCTGTGCAGGGATGTTCAGTTACACTGTTTGTGTGGTTACTATAACAGCCAACTCAAGCTTAGGCTATGGTGAAACTAAAGTCCTCTTTCTTATTTTACTTTCTCTACACATACTATGTACATAGTGTATAGAGGGAGTATTGTATTCTGCCCAAAAATTTGATACTGAAATTTCACTGGAAATACATGTTTTGAAACCCTACTGAATCAAAAAAAAGCATTTTCAGAAAAAGGTCTGTGTGTGTGTCTGGACACACAGCTCAAACATGAAAATACCGTTAAATACCAGACTTTGTATTTAGGTTTGGTATCTTCCAAGGATGTGGCAAACATTTTCAAGAAAATCTCCCCACCCCAAACTACCCTTTACATGGAAAAAATTTTGAAAATTTTCATTTGCTCAAAAATGGCTAACGATTTTGATTAAAATCTTGTATATTTAAAATATTCACCTGCTAAATAAAATGTATATCTTGAATTTTCTGGGAATGGCCTCTAAAGAACCTCTTTATTCTGGATGATTTTTTTTATTGAATTGTGCATAACTGGTAAACCATAAGAGATAGACAAAAACTTACTACACAAAACATACAATTTATGTCATACATTTTTTGGTGGAGTTGATCGTTTTTGAGATATTCCTTGCTATTGGTTTCAGCTTTAAAAAACTTATACTTTCTCATACGGGAACTTGTCGACTCCTGTCCATACAAACAAAGGAACTTAAGTCACCTTCTACTGACAAGGGAGCAAATAACAAAACTATTTCTGCTAGTTTTTTTTTGTGATTAGCATGATGTAAATAGAAACATAAGCTTTTCAACAATAATTTGTTGTAGAGATATAGAGAAAATCATGTGAATGGAACACATCAGATTTTTTTTCTTTTTGTAGTAAGATCCCTTGTAGAGGCTATTTGGTAATCATCGACTCTTGAAATGTTTTAACTTGCAAACATCCCTTTCCTTGGGTTACAGAATGTTTTCCCTTTCAAGTGCCTTTTCAAGCTTCCAAGCTCTCTGAATCTGTCCTTCAGTATCAGTTCAGTTTGCATGTGAACACAGTCTGTACATAGCAATTATCATTTGTATATGGAGATGAAAGTTTGCTAATGTGAATTCAAAGTATTGATAATTGGATAGGTAGAGTCAGAGTGAAAAATTCATTGCAATAGACTGGATTTGAACCACAGGTCTCATGGTCTGTAGCTGATTGCTGTAACCACTGAGCTGATATGGCATTAAATTCCTCAACTGACTCACTGTTTCCTCACAAGCTGATCTACATTTCCAACTCCTGTCCTACACATGGCTAGTGTGGAAAAAACTGATGATTAACACAGGTTATCAACAATAAATTTTGTTTTAAATGGGTCATTTGCATTGAATCCTCGAAATGATTGTGTTGCATGTTACAAAAAATTTTCTTGCAATGGACAGAAGCATGATAATTACTGGTAGATCAAGTGTTTCAGCACAAAAGGAAAGAAAGGGTGCTAATTGTGACATCATAGACTTTAAAATCTTATGGTAAAGGCATTTTTCAAGAGGCATACAAACTTCTGTCATTAGTTTTTGCAATGCTAACAAGTTTCTGTGGAGAGATGTTTTTCTACACACAAATGCATAAGTTACCTTTGCAGTTCAGTGATGCAAGAAAGACAAAGGTCTTTGGACATCTTAATTCACAATGCCTTATTACATGATAAAATGACATTGAGAACTAGGGTCAGCCTAAAGGGTAAGAGAGTCAATTTAATATATAAGTTGCATGTGCTATTTTTGGGGAAAGAGCTTCACCTTCATTTAGTCTACACGCTGCACCCCCACCTCTCTTATAATGCAAGTGGGCTAGGCAGCTTATTGTGCAACTATGCTTAAGGAGTGGGGAAATATTACTATTTGAACATTATTTATTGCTTATTAAAGCAGTAATTAGTGCTATTGGAGCCCTAACCTTAGGGCATCAGTGCAGCCAAGATTACCACTATATACTTGGATGAGTGAGGCTGTAGTGATAGGAAATGTGCTCAAAATGCCCCTCTAAGATTAAAAAGGTAGTCGTGAATTTAGATTACTAACTTCTAAAATAATTGGAACATTTCATTTTGAGTCCAAATGCAAAGCTATGAATATTTTGTTGCTGCTTTATTATTTTCAGTTCATTGTATTAAGTGCTGTGTATTATTATTCATTATCTTTGCTGAATTTGCATTCCATAATTTCTCATATGTATCTTGGCCATCAGTTTTGCTTATGGTTGAAACTTTATTTGCAGTAGTTGAGTATATTCATGTAAATAGTATCTGACTGGCAGGGGCACATGAAGAGACATCTAGGAACTGAGATAGTGATGTAAAAAGAGTTATTGTGTACAATAAAGGAAGTTAATGCTGTGTATGTGCAGAGTGAATACGATTTTTAAACATGTTAACTCTTAAGCAAGTGTGACATGGATGCACTGCATTTTCATTTGTATAGTATGAAATAAATCATTGAAAATTCATATGCTTGTAATTTGTCTTTACATCCTCTGTGCCCATATTCCTATTAGCAAACAGGAACTCCCAAGCACTGAGGCCCGGACAAAAGGAAATTAAGTGGAACTGTTACCAAATGTGCTGTGATTGAACCATCCCTCATCCTTGCTCTTTTTGCTGGCATATGCAGACCAATCACAAGATAACTCTTTACCTGCTATAGTTGCTGTTCTATATGTTCTATGTACTCAAGATTTGAGTGCAGCTAACGAAGCCAACTTTGAAAATTCTCTAGCTTGCTTAAGACATTCCACTTTTAGCTACTATTGTACTTTCTCTAGTATGTATGTATGTACAATGTAATAGTGGATAGAGAAGGTATTTATTCTGCCCAAAAATTAGAAACATGGCATGTGTGTGTGGGCAGCATAGCTCAAAAATGAAGTGCGTGTTAAATACCAAACTTGGTATTTAAGTTCAGTATCTTCCAAGGATGCGACATGGTCTTCAAGAAAATCCCCCCTCCCCCAACATTCCTGGATATGGAACATTTTTCAAAAATTTTGATTTTCTCAAAAATGGCTAGTGAATTTGATTAAAATGCCATATGTTTGAGATATTGTCATGAGAAACAAAATGATTATATTTTGAGCTTTTCTGTGAATGCTGAAGACCTGGATGACTTATGTATAACTGGTAAACCATAAGAGATAGACCAAAACTTAATGCACAAAAACGTAGATCTCATTAAAACACACAATTTATATCATACATTTTTTTGTAGTGTTTTTCGAGATATTTTGAATTATAGGTTTCAGTTTTACACTTTGTACTTAAACTTTTCTCAAACTCCTAGCAAGCAAAGAGAACTGAATTTCATTGTTTCACTTAGTGACTGGCTTTTAGAAGATTTGACTATCACTTTAGGCTAGTGTATTCCCTTATTTCCTTTCTACTTAAAAAAAAAAAGCAAATAATAAGACCAGTTTTGGTCATGTTTATCTTGATTAGCATGACATAGAAAGAAGAATCTTTTGTAAGAATAGTTGTTTGTGGAACAGCTAAGAGAGTCACATGTGAATGGAAGTCACATGTCAGATTTTTCCACATTCCTCACCCTGGAGGTGTTTTCATATTTTGTGACAACAGGATAATTGCAGGCTGATACAAGTTAACTTGTTTTTGAGCCATTCTGTGAATATTCAACTCCATCAGTAAAACTTGAAACTGTAGATTTTATTTTGTATGTGATATAGCTTCTAAGTAGATATAAAGTGTAATTTTGTGAAAAATGCAGTTAAAATGAAATATCACATGTGGTTAAATTGTTAATGCTTTTAAGAGCTCTCAAATCAGTATTTTTACACTATTACCAACTAAATTAGCAGCTCCAAATGATTGAATATTTTCAATATAGTAATTTAAAAGTTTATTTTCTGCTCAATCAGTATTAGCAAGTATTGTGATTCTCACTTGAATTGTGATTTAATAAAGTTGTTCCATATTCTGTTGTATGACTCGGTCAGTTAAAATGATGCTGATGTAAAATATTTCAGACAGCAAAAATTAGGGGATATTAAATTCAGCTTGTACAGTACCTCTTAGACTCAAATGCTGGGGAATATAATATTTAGAAAGGTTTTCCTACCCCTGACAGATTTAGTTTTGATCAGCATTATAATGTGGTCCATGTCAAGTTTGACTCAGTTTTTCCTCCTGCATGCACCTGGAATGTCACTGGAATAGACAGACAATGGATTAATTTTGAGAATGTTTCATATTTTCGAGAACATGTTTTTGTGAGAGATAACTGTTTATTTTGCATTGAAAAATGTACATTATAAAACTAAAACTTTAATTTTGGGTCTTCATATCATGAAGCTAGAAGTTGTAAAAGAGTGTTTAAATTTTACATAAAGAAGTAAGCTATCAAAATATGCTACCAAGCAAGAAAAAGTCTTGTTTCTAAAAATTGCAGGTTGGTAACAACCAATATTAGAATTTCAATCTGTGGAAAAACCTGTAGCCCACCTTATTTTATTCCAAATTAACTTGCTGATACCAAATATGAAATATTAGAAAGTAGTAACTTTGGAAGCACAGTAGAACACATGAATCCTAATGTTAGAAATACAGTAGAAGACAATTTAAAAGTTTGCTGTTGTATGACAATAAATTGGATTCTATTATGACAAAAGAAACTGATTATATAATAATAGATCATTTGCTTGAGCCTTCAAGGCTAGTTACTAATATAAATGGGCACCTATTAGTATTTTAAATGTAATGGCAGCATTTAACCAAATAAATGCATTTAAAACTACTTTTATTCTCATCTGCTTCTATGTTATAATAATGTTTATTTCATCCAGTTTACCAATACAATGATTTTGGACAAAAAACTTTGTCCCTTCAATGTCTTGGGTTAGCGACATCTACATATAACTTAGTAGTAACCAAGCCCCTACACACCTAGCTGCGCAGACCAGTTAAAATGTAAAATGAAGTGCGGTGGAGGGCAAGAGACTCCCTAGGTCACGTGCAATACATTGGTTGTAATGGGAAAACAGTGAAATTTAAAACAGTTATAATTATGTCATAAGGATACCCGAGTAGGAAATAATTGTGACAACACGTTCTTTATGACCGTCAGCATCTATGCACAGGGATTAGATCTTGAATGTCCTGTTGGAAGTTGAATAAAATCACTTTATTGACTAGACGGAATTTCATCCCACAACTGAACAAAACAGAAGTAAAAATTATCATTGAACTTGAATATCGCATTCCTGCATTTAAAGAGTTTCACAAAGGGGATGTAAGCATCACAAAGAGCATAATTCAGCTTGAATTCTGTATTTTGAGTTTCTTCTCAGTGATTCCATGTATATTCTCCTTTTTACTTTAAAGCACAAAGTGGTCGACAAGAATTATAAAGAGGGCTTGTTAAGAGTGTCTCTGCAGTAAAGTGGTCAAAATGTGGAATTAAAAATGAAAAACTTTCTGGGTTCGATTCTAGGCTGATGAAACTATTTTTATTCCCCAACCTCGAGCCTGGAATTATGAATGCTATACTGAGTATGTTAAGTTCATTGAGATGTACACCTCAAATTTAAGCAGTCGTTAGAGAAGGCCAAAGTGGTAATAAGACGATATTACCTAAGGCGGTATGTAAATAAATAAAAAACAAAATGATTTAGCAGAAACAAATATGTGATACTGGATTTTCAGAGATGGTATGTATAGTATAAAAATAAAATAAATGTGTAATTGGATACCTGTATTCCACTTCAGTCAACTATATTCAAGACATTAAGCAAATATTTTCTATCAGTATTCGTAGTATATTTGAGTTAGATAAGATAGGTATATTAATAAGTGCACCACAGGAGAATATGGTCTGTGCTTCCTGAAATAATTTATAAACAAATCTAAAATTTGAATGGATTATTATTTAATATTCTTTGTGTTCTAGCATTTTTGCAAAATTCTTTTTGCACTCTATGGAGTCGTGTTTCAGTCTGAAATTACAGATTTGAAAAATTAACTTAATCAAGATTTTGGGTAATTTTTTTTATTTAAGACAAATTATAATATTGAATCTAATATTTTAGCACTACCTTCTAATGCTAATGAAACACATACAAAATAGTTATAAGAATGAAATTAGCATTCTCATTAGCTTTGTCAGATGAGAAGGGAAACTAAATACTGAAGGAATTGTGTCAGGGTTTAGCATCATCTTGCCTTTATTCTCATGAAAACAATTTTTCACAAAATGCACTAAGTGTAGTCTGTGATATTTCGATGGTACAATTTGTTACATCTCAGATCAGCTGATGACTTGCTCAATAATTCTAGTTTATGTATTAGGAACCTAAAATAAATTATTTGCTTAGTGACTGTGGAAACCCACAAGAATAAATCGGAATGAATCTGGAACACAAATATTGCAATTTATTCCTACTGATGGAAAGTGTTCTCGGAATAACTTTTCCGAGTGGTTGGTACAGTTATGCAGCATAGAAGTGCAAAATGTTTATTATTAAACCCTAATACCCTTAAACCAACTCACTTTTAAAGCCTTTTAGGGTACTGAACATGTGGCAAAAAGCATGTTTTCCCTCCATATACCTATGTGCGAGTAGTTTCAATTAGTGACAGCACACAGTGCCAACAGTGAGTATAGGTAATATAATTCCAAGGTCTTTGGTTGTAACAAACAGAAGAACTATTAAAAACAAAAAGTTTTTGTATGTTGCAATTTGGTGATTTCTGAATGTGATATTTGATTGTATTCATGATATTGATTTAAAACAAAATTTTTGTATTGGAAATAAAGGGTTTTAACATTAATGTTATTTAGTTACCTTTCTGTGGTATCATTAGTAATTAATTAATTGTCCTAAAAATTATTGAAAAAATAATGCAAATTTATTTAGAATATTCAACACAAACACCACTAATTAATATTATTAATGCAAATTTTTAAAATAATGTTAACACAAAATATTGCCTCTGATGGTAACCAAAGAGACTTTTGTACATGAATGCATGGAAGAAAAACTGTCTCTTCCATATTTTCTAAATCATGTATTTGTGAAAAGGCGATAAGCAGAAGCATTCAACTAGCAAAACACCATGTAAGTGTCAGTGAAGCTGTAATACAAATAGATTTTTCCAAAAACTGTACTTGCAGAGAACAAAGTAAAATTAAAGCTGCTCACTGAATTAGTCAACAGAGATTAGTGTTTATTGCCATTGTTTGGTTCAGAAATGCTGAACCCCAAAAACAGTTGTTTGCTCTGGTCTCTTATTATGTACAGCGTGATAAATACTTTTGCAGTTTTGTCATCTATGACAGATACCCAAAATAACAAGAATATCTTCTGATGGCACAGCTAGTCAGTTTAAACAGAACTTCATTTTATGCAATGTAACATTTATCAAAAACATCTGTTATATCTATTGACTGGAACTTGATTCATACCATGGTAAAAGCCCTATCAATGCAATCGAAGGACAGGCGAAATGGGTGCAGTTAAATTGGGAAAGTAAATCCAGAATTCTGAGGAAATCTGTGTTTAAATCGTTGGGGATGAAAGCAAACAAATCCTGGTTTAGAAGTGTTAAAAGCTGACAGAGGAGGTATAGACTTTCCATGAAAAAAGATGGAGAAATATTTTTGTAGTTATAGGGACATACCAAATTCATTTCACGCGTGGGTGTGTGTGACACTTGGTATTTTAAGTTTAGTATCTTCAAAGGATATGATAAACGTTTTTCTGGAAAATTCCCCCAATCCCAAACTATCTTTACATGGAAGATTTTTTGATTTTCTGATTTTTTTTAAAATATAGCAACGATTTTTATTAAGATAGAATATACTAAAGATATTTTCACGACAAATAAAATGTATATCCTGAATTTCTTGGAAATAGCCTCTGCAATCCTCTTCATTCTTGATGACTCTCGTAAAACTGGTAAACCATAAGAGATAAAAACTTACTACACAGAAAATTTAGATCTGGTTAAAACATACAATTTTGTCATATGCTTTTTAACTTAGTTGAGCACTTATTTATTTGTTTATTTATTTTGGTGTGAACAATTTTCGAGATATTCCTTGTTGTTGGTTTCAATTTTAAAATGCTTGAGTTTTTCTCATACGGGAAGTCAACATTCGTTTTCATATCATTTTTGTTGTACTCCTGTCCATGCCGAATTTCAGTTGAATCACATATTGACTAGCTTTTATAAAAAATCTGATGTGTTCCATTCACATGACTTTCTCTACATCTCTGCAACAAATTATTCTATTTACTTCATCTAATGAGAAAAAATTATAGTCTTATTACTTGCTTCCTTGCTAGTAGAAGCAAAATAAGGGAGTGCCATAGGTTAAAGTGATAGTCAAAAGCTGGTTGCCATGTGACTGAAGTTCCTTTGTCTGTATGGACAGGAGTTGACAAATTCCTGTATGAGAAAAGTATGTTTTTCAAAGCTGAAACCAAAAACAAGGAAACTCTGAAAAACGATCAATCCCAAGAAAAAAAAAAATTATATAACATAAATTGTGTGTTTTAATGTGCTCTACATTTTTTGTGTTTTAAGTTTTCATCCACCTCTTATGGTTTAGAAGTTATGCAAAATTCCCGCAAAATTTATCCAGATTAAATAAGTCTACAGAGGCTATTCCCAGAAAATTCAAGATATACATTTTATTTGTCAGGTAAATATCTTTAATATACCATATTTTAATAAAAATCGTTAGAGCCATTTTTAAGAAAATCAAAATTTTCGAAATTTTTTCCATGTAAAGGGTAGTTTGGGGTGGGGAATTTTTTTGAAAATATTTGTGTCGCATCCTTGGACGATACCAAACTTAAATCCCAAGTCTGGTATTTAGCGGTCTCTTCATTTTTGAGCTATGCTGCACACAAATACACACACACACACACACACGGACATTTTTCTAAAAACGTTTTTTGTTTTTTTTTTATTTAGGGGGTCTCAAAACATATATTTCCGATAAAATCTCTGTATCGAATTTTTGGGTGCAATACTCTACCTTCTCTATAGTACGTATAGAGAAAGTAAAAATTGGCTCGCTTTAGCATAATGTATTCCCTTATTTCCCTCCTACTTACAAGGAAGCAAGCAATATGACCATTTCTAATTTTTGTTAATGTTTTTTTTTTTATTTTTCGATTATCATGATGTAGATTAAAGAATAATCTGTTGTAAGAATACATAGTTTATTTGGGGAACGGATAGAGAAAATTAAGTGAATGGAACGCATCAGATTTTTAACACATGGGCGATTTAAACATTTTTTTTTTTTTTTGTAGTGTTTAACGCCCGCTTAAACTACTTATGGCACCACAGGCGGTTGATTTAAACCTGTCGCTGGACTTTTAAAAATGGGGAATCGTAAAAAATGTTTGGCAACAATAATTCACAGGTGTCTATAGAATATATATTTATGTGATATAATTTTAAAAATAGAACATTTTGTAATTTTCGCCTAAAAATTTAGTTCCAATGTCCTTTAAGATGCAACTTTTAAATTACTTATAATAGCTAATATATGCAGTTTGATAATGAATTCACAATAATAAGATTTTACGTATTACTAAATGTGAGCGACCTCAACTTTGTCATTAAGAACTCATTTTAGAGATACGTGTACAGTGTGTGAGATATTGGCGTGGGATGGTTTTATCTGGCTATCTGCAGGGATATCTGTGAAATGTGTAATCGGCCTTACGAGGAAGATTTAATCATCCTGCACGTAGGTAGACACAAAGAAGGCAATCGTGATATTGCCTAAAAACAAAATAAAGAGTGGGAAGAAGGATATTTGCGATTTATCGACCATACAAAGAATTGTAATATAGCGAATTACAGTAAGGTTGGTAACGACGTTCGTTCGGCGATATTCGGAAAGGGGCGGGGCGCCATAAAGTCGCCAGCTGTTTGAAAGTAGACGTCTTGAGGATTGTGGTTGTGGCAGAACGGGCAGCCGGACATTTTGCCAATTCAAGGTTATTGTGCGTAGCAGCCTCAGCTACGCGCGTTTGTCTCCATAGTGAAAATAGCAAAAACGAATGAGTGATACTTCTAAGATTGGCCTTGGTGCTAGCGGTACCTTTTGACTTATACTGTCAGTTGAATTGGATGTGGAGCAGAGAGCAGTGCAACTCGGGATAGGAGAAGAGAAGTAGAATGGGTCTCAAAAACTACCAAATCAAATTTGACAACCCTTCTGAAACATATTATCCTGGACAAAATGTGACAGGACGAGTTATAGTATGTGTTGACGCACAGAAAAGAATTAAAGGTAAGTGAACGATATTAATTCCTAAACTAATATGTTCAATCTTATTTTATTATTCTTTGAAGAAAATGAGCGCGCTGTTACTAAAACTGTGCCCTGTATTTCTTTATCCTCATTGTCACCTTAATTATCATTGTACGTATCTAATTATTGTTTCTTAAAAGAAACATCTCAAAAGTACGCAGCGAAGGCATTGTTTCGCAGCATCCCAAAGCACTCTATAATAATAATAATAATAATAATAATAATAATAATAATAATAATAATAATAATAATAATAATAATAATAATAATAATAATAATAATAATAAATAAAGACGATTAATTTAAAATGACAGACAGAAATACGGTTAAACTGATAAAACGAGAAAGAATAAATTAAGTACAGCTTAATAGCGCTTCGGCGAGCCTCTTACGACGAAGGCCAGGCAGGCAGACAACGTGATTTTAAATACTTATGATCGAATTTTGAAAGGGGGTATAAACTAATTTGAGTTTCATTTATGGATGCTCTTTATCGTTGATTCTCAGCGTCCTATTCTATATTAGGCGTGAAAGATAGCTTAATCTTGCTCAGAAACCTCATTAACAGGTTTGAGGTTCTTTTACATGCCGTAAATCTACGGGACCACCGGCTTTACTTCCTTTCTGAAGCCATGCTAACTATTTTTACACCCGAGAAAAGAAAGGGGGTATGAGCTATGGATTTCCGATTAAACAAGACTTTCTTTAGCACATATTTAGAGTGGCAGAGGAAGTAGTGTTCCATCCAAAAATTCAACAGCGAAATTACACTGGAAATACATGATTTGAGACCCTTTAATTTAAACAAATAAAAAAAGTACAAAAGGCCTAGCGTGAGTGTCAAATATTGCAACTTAAAAGCGAAATGTCTGAGATTTTATATATATATATATATATATATATATATATATATATATATATATATATATATATATATATATATGCCTATCGCAATCTTACTATTTGAATTCAACATCTTTCACTGATGATTTTCTCAAAAATGCCTCTACAATTTTGATTAAAATGTATCACACCTTTAAGATACTTATACCTTGAAATAACTATTTCGTTCATGATACGTGATCGTAGGAAGCAGCCAATCCAGTACATTCGGAACTCATTACTTCTGCATTTTAATCGTTTTTGTTATCACACCCATGTGTAATTGTTTTTCTAAATTTATCGCACCTACGTGCATTTTTTTGTCTCTGAACTAATGTTCGTCTCATAATAATAGTATCACTGTGCAGGGATATTCCCGTGCATAATGGCGGAAGTTCCAAAACGTTTTGAGGAAAGGTCTATCGCTGAAATAGGCATGTTAATTGAAAACTCAAAACCGCAGAATACTAAAAACAACTGAGAGAGTGTGTGGAACCAGTTCAACGAATTCTGAAAGCAATGAAGCCATGATTTATGATATGGACATCAAGTTGCAGTGATTTCGGTGCAAATATAGATACGTTAAGGCAAATGGGATTTTAGGAATATTATTCTTCATGCCCATAGAGGCTATTCATTGTTATTTATTCACGAAATAGTCTTATTAAATACAACTCGAGCTACATCTTTTCTCTAGATAAGAGAACAACAAGCTACTCACGAATTTATCGATAAAAGTTGGAGCTCTCCTTATATTACTTATGTTAAATTATAGATAGGTATAAATTGACTTTTCTACGATTTAGCCTGTAAAGTTCTATTAAGTCAGGCTTTCATATAACGGTACAGGGTGGTATACAGAAACTTACTATAGCCAAATGTGTATTTTCGCATGCTGTAATTACCCAGGATTCCGTGGTTTATTTGAGGTAATTTCTAAGCAAAAATATGATGTGTTCAATTCACATGACTTTCTCTAGCTATTCCACAAACTTTCCATACAAACCATTATGCTTTTATCTACATCATGCTAATCAAGATAAACATTGCCACAATTGGTTTTATTACTTAGTTCTTTGTAAGTAGAAGGAAAATAAAGGAATACACTCGGCTAAAGCGATAGTCGGATCTTTTAAAAGCAGGTCACTATGTGAGACAGTTGGAATTCGGGTCTCTTCGCTTGCTAGAAGCAAAAAAAAAAAAAAAGAAAAAAAGAAAGATGTCTCCCGTTTGAGAAAAGTTTAAGTACTTAAAACTGAAACCAATAACTCGAAAATGGTTCTCTACAAAAAAAAAAAAAAAAAAAAAAAGGCATATGACAAATTGTGTGTTTTAAAGATATCTCCATTTTCTGTGTAGTAAGTTTTTGTCTCTTCTAAGTTTTAGAGGAGTTTACCAAACTAAAAAATACGGGGAGGAAAAGTCGACAACGAAACGAAAGTTTTTACCTATATCTTACGGTTTACCAGTTATACAAAATGCATCCAGAATGAAGAGGCCTTCCCAGAAAATTCAAGAGATACATTTCATTTGTCATAAAAATACGTAAACATACGTCATTTTAATAAAAATCATTAGAGCCATTTTTGGGAACATCAAACAGTTTGAAAAATGTTCGCTGTAAAGGGTAGTTGTAGGTGGGGTAATTTTCTTTGAATTTTCGTGTCGCATCTTTGGAAGACACTGAACTTAATTACCAAGTTTAGTATTTAACGGATTTTTCATTTTTGAGCTATGCTGCACACTCTCTCTCTCTCTCTCTCTCTCTCTCTCTCTCTCTCTCTCTCTCTCTCTCTCTCACACACACACACACACACATGCGCGCGCGTCTCTAAAAATGCGTTTTTTTTAATTCATTTCAAAACATGTATTTCCGGTGAAATCTCGATATCGAATTTTTGGGTGGAATACAATACTTTCTTTATCCTACATTGTACATAGGGCTGCAGAAAGAAAACTATGTTACGAGCAGGGTCCGGATTTTGATGATCTAAAATATTTTCAAAATAGTCTATAAAATGACACATTTTAACATGTTAAAATATGAACATAATTATAAAAAATCTGATGTGTTCCATTCCATTCACATGACTTTCTCTATATCATTGCAACAAATTATTCTATTTACTTCATCTAATGGAGCAAAACTTAGCAGAAATAGTCTTATTACTTGCTTCCTTGTTAGTAGAAGGGAAATAAGGGGATACCATAGGTTAAAGTGATAATCAAAAGCTGGTTACTCTGCGACTGAAGTTCCTTTGTTTGTATGGACACGAGTTCACAAAGTCCTGTATGAGAAAAGTGTAAGTCTTTATAGCTGAAAAAAAAAAAAAAACAAGGAATATCTCAAAAACAATCAACTCCATGAAAAAAAATGTATATAACATAAATTGTGTATTTTAAGGTGCTCTATATTTGTTGTGTGGTAAGTTTTTGTCCATCTCTTACGGTTTAGCAGTTATTCAAAATTCCGTAAAATTGACCACGAATAAAGTAGTCTTCAGAGGCTATTCCCAGAAAATTCAAAATATACATTTTATTTGTCATGTAAATATCTTTAATATACGATATTTTAATCAAAATCGTTAGAGCCATTTTTTAGAAAATCAACATTTTCGAAAAAAGTTCCATGTAAAAGGTAGTTTGGGGTGAGGGGATTTTTCTCAAAAGCTTCGTGTCGCATCCCTGGAAGATACTAAACTTAAATACCAAGTTTGGTATTTTACCGACTTTTCGTTTTTGAGTTATCGTGTTCACAGACACACGGACCTTTTTCTGAAAATACTTTTTTTGGATACAGGGGACCCTAAAAAATGTATTTCCGGTGAAATCTCGGTATCGAATTTTTTGGTGGAGTGCAATACCTTCTCTATACACTATATACATAGCACGTATATTACCCAAAGCTGAGATGTATTTAATTTATTAAAACTGGTGTTCAGAAAGTTACAAATTAATGTATACATAAGTATAACTGATGTAAGAAATACATATGTTTTATATTGTTGTTTGAAGAATCTGGAAATAAAATTAAGAAAATTGTTTTTGAAATAGTCTTAACAAAACTGCAGCATTAACTCCCGTGAGCTCTCATGTTATAAACAAATTAATTGCGAAAGAATCAGGTTTTGACAGTAACGGCTGTCTTGTTTCAACGCGAAAACGAGAAATCCGACTTATCTTATCCCTAGTTTGGGACATGAGTTCATAGCTATGATACCTTCTTCCCTCAACCAAGTAAGTAATCCCTTCATTTGACATTTCGTTAGTACAAGGGGCGTAGAACACACCAAATCGATAGGCGTTTTAAAGTTACTCGGTAGGTATATTATGGGCTTTAAATTCCATACTCTTCAAGCACTTTGCAAGAAACAACTGAATAGGATCAATCACTTTTAAAAAATGTCAAAGTATTGAAAAATTCAAACCAATAATAACGGATGTCTTAGAATTGATTGGCGTCACAAAAAAGTTGTTGTAAATAAATAATGTGTTTTAAAGAGGCATCATCTTTCGTGAAATAGGCTTTGTTTGTCTATTCTCTATAGTTTACCCGTTATACAAAACAATACAAGGTTTGCTCCCGTGGGCTATTTCCAGAAAATTCAATATCTACTTTTCGTTTTTGAAGTATCTTAAGCGTGTGGTTTTTAAGCAAAATAGTCTTTTCTATAACGCTCTTTTGGTTCAGAGAACCTCAAAACTTGTATTCGCGTTCAAATCTCGTCTTGTTGCTGTACGTAGTACAGAAACAAGAGGCAGAAGCTTAACTTGCTCCTGACCTCGAGTAGAATGGAATTCCTCCATACAAAAAACACACTCCTGACCACTTTCATTTCGTGAGCCATTGTTAAAGGTCGCTCAAAATACATTGATATACGGGAGAAGTTTTAGTTTTTTTGATCTTATGAATAAGACCATCGAGATATTGGAGCTTGGATAACGAATCAGGACATCATGGATAGTTTCTGTTATGCATTTACCAAAATCTATTCAAAATCTGCACATATGTAGATAAAATAAATAAGTTTTCGCTTTTACATGCCCATCTACATAAATACATGCTTGTTTACTTCCAACTATAATTTACGTACCCAAACCAGGCGCCAAAATTATAGCTTTGAGATAAAAATATGTTTTTCTAAATTTTCTCTTAAAGGACTTCGTAAACATTTTATTTGGAGTTTGATAATCAGTACATTATTTGGATTATATTGCGAAACGTAATTAGTACTTTATTCATTTTGTTGCAAAATCGATTTCGTAAAATACGTTTTACATTACCATCTATTAAAATGCTATAATATGTGGAATACTTTACTATTAAATTCTTACTGCTCTAAAATAAACCATTACCACATTATTTAATCATCACATTGTAGTAAAAAGGTATTACCGCATTACTTTACCCCACAATGTTATAATATAAATACTTACGGCATTATTTAAATCTTCACCGCATTAATATGAAAAAAGTCAGATGTGTTCCATTCACAAGACTTTTTCTAGCTTGTTTTACAAAACATTCTTTTATCTACATCATGCTAACCAAGGTAAACATTACCAGAATCGCTCTTATTACTTGCTTTTTTGTAAATAGAACGGAAATAAAGGAATCCTCAGGCTAAAGCGATAGTCAAATCTTTTAAAAGCCGGTCGCTATGAGAAGCAATTGAAATTCGGTTCTCCTTGCTTGCTAGAGTGACGAAAATAAAGATCAATTGCCGTTTGAGAAACGTTAAAATAACTTAAAACTGAAACCAATAATTCGGAATATCTCGAAAACTCTACAAAAAAATGTATAAGAAATAAATTGTGTGCTTTAATGACATCTACGTTTTTTGTGTTGTAAGTTTTTGTCTATATCTTACGGTTTACTATTTATACAAAAGTTACACAAAAGTCATTCAGATTAAAGATGTCTTCAGAAGTTATTCCCAGAAAATTCAGGATATACATTTCGTTTGTCATCAAAATATCTTAATCGTATGGCATTTTAGTATAAATCGTTAAAGCATTTTTGAGAAAATAAAAAATTTAGAAAATGTTTCCATGTAAAGTGTAGTTGGGAGTGGGGGATTTTCTTGAAAATCTTCGTATCGCATCCTTGGAAGATATTGAACTTAAATACCAAGTTTGGTATTTAATGGACTTTTCGTTTTTGAGCTATGCTGCACACATACACACACACACACACACACACACACACACACACGGGCATATTTCTAAAAATGTATTTATTTTATTTGGGGGGGGGTCTCAGAACATATATTTCCCGTGAAATCTCAGTGTCAAATTTTTGGGTGAATACAAACCTTCTCTATCCAATATGTGCATTGTACTAATGATGATAAATGCATTAAGCAATACAACTGCAATCAATGTATTTGTTTAGTGGGATGCATATTATAGGAAAATATTAGGTATAACTTCTCTTAGATATACATAAATAACTGGAAAATGGTACTCCAGACTTCGTTAGTCAAAAGTAAATTTACGGAGGGCGGGGGGGGGGGAGGAGATAAAAATATCAATAAAGCTGTACAAGTTGTTATTACATTTAAACTGCTCTTATATATTGCGTAATTGGGGAAAATCCGGTAGAAGCAACTAAGGAAAAACTCGCAGACGTCACCTACTGACCGGTAGGTATACAGGAAAATCGAGTACATAATTCCATTCTGAGAAAATTCTGTCCGGTCCTGTAAGGCAGGAAATCAATCACATAAATTGCTGAATCGGTTGCAAACGTATCAACCTTCAGAACGACCATTAATTCATTCCATTCCTTAACATATATTCCAACAAATACGAAAATAATGTAATTTAGAAATAGTAGATAGAAAAATCACATCATTATAAGGCAATATGTAGAATGTAGAATGCAGAATCAAAAGTAAGGTGCTTCTTTATTTATTTTCTAACCTTATTTATATTGCCCTGAAAGTGGGTTAGATTTCGCACCAAAACAACGAACAGTGAAAAGCTTTGTCATGGATAGCGCACATTCACATTGTATTAACACTATTGAGTTCTGTTTCAGCAAGGTCAGTAGCACTGGAGGGGGGAGGTTGCTGCCGAGTAATAATGAGTGTTGCCAACTAAGATGTCGACGATTCCGCTAGCCGCTGTGTTATATTCGCACGGTTTTCCCTGTCTATTCTGAAAACTCTTATTCTTCTATAAGTTCTATGATAATTAAGATAAACATTAACAGAAATATTAATACTTATTTATTTGTAGGTGAGGGAATACACTAGGCTAAAGCGATATTTGGATCTTATAAAAACTGGTCACTAAGTGATAATATTGAATAATTGAAATTCCTGTTTCTTTCAATGACAGGAATGAAAAAAGAAAAACGAATGTACTTCCTATTTGAGAAACGCATAAGTATTGGAAAGTCCGCATGGGTAGCGTGCTGGTAGCGTGTCTGCCTCACATTCAACAGGTCGCGAGTTCGAATCTCGCTTAGGGTAAGTTGAGCATCATTTCACCATTTTCATTCACCGTCCGATATGACCAAACAGGCTAAAGGACGTTAAGCTACAAAAGTAAAAAAATTAATAAAATAAAAAAAGTATTGGAAAATTTAAACCAATATCAACGAATATCTCGGAAATGGTTATCTAAAATAATAATAATAATAATAATAATAATAATAATAATAAACAAATAGTTCGTGTGTTGTACATTAAATTGCGCGTTTTAACGAGATTTACGTCTTTTGTTTCATACCACTTTTGTTTTGCCTTGCTTTGCTCCTAAACATACAAAGAGAACCGGGTTTCAACTGCATCACATTGAGACAGCTTTTTAAAGACTTGACTATTGATTTAGCCTAATGTCTTCCCTTATTTGACTTCTACTTACAAGGAGCTAAGTAATGAATACATTTCTGCTGATATTGATCTCGATTAGCATGAAGTAGATAACAAATGAAATGGAGTTTTATTTATGGACGCTCTTTTAACTACTGTGGTTCTCAGAGTCCCATTCTATATTGGGCGTGAAAGACCGCTTAATTTTGCTCAGAGGCCTCTCTATCAAGCTTGAGGTTCTTTTACGTGTCGTGAATCTACGACATGGGACCAACGGTTTTACTTCCCTTCCGAAGGAAGCCATGCTAAGGAATTTTACGCCTGAAAAAAAGCCATCGTCCTCCGCCAGGTTTGAACCCACAACCTTGGGTATATGAAGTTAGTATAGTAACACCACGGAGGACAAGTAGATAACATAACTATCTTTTGTAAGAATAGATTGTTTGCAAAGTAGGTAGAAAAAGTCATGTGAATGGAACACATCAGACTTCTGCTTTCTCTACCAGTACTATGTACCTACATACATAGTAGGTAAAGAAGATGTTGTACTCCACCCAAAAATTCGATACGGGAATGTTTTGAGGACCCGTGAATAAAAACAACATTTTTAGAAAAAGGTTCGTGCGCGTGTGTGTAGGGATAGCATAAAACGAAAATTACGTTAATACTAAATACCGCACAGTAAAGATTTTACATAACAAATACAATGTATATCTATGTTGAATTTTCTGGTAATAGATCAGAAGACCTATTCATTCTGGATGACGTTTGCATAACTGGTAAACCTTAAGAGATAGACTATTGAATTAGCCTAGTGTATTCCCTTATTTCCCTTCTACTTATAAGAAACTAAAGTAATACGACCAGTTCTTCTACTGTTAGTCCTTATTAACATAAAGTAGATAGAAGAATAAGGATACTTTGTTATAGAATAGGTACAGAAATTATTTCATTTTCATTTCATGTGAATGGAACACATCAGATTTTTAGAAAACGACTCTGTGTGTGTGTGTGTGTGTGTGCGTGCGTGAACAATATAACTCAAAAAACGAAAAGTCGTACAAAACTTGGTATTTGAGTTCAGGATATTTCAGGAATGGGACACGAAAATTGTTAGGAAAATCTCCTCCTCCAAATTACGCCGTACATAGAAGATTTTTCGAAATGTTCGATTTTCTTAAAAATGGCTGTAACAGTTTTGATTAAAAGGACACCTGTTTAATATATTTTCATCACAAATAAAATGTAGATTTTGAATTTTTCGGAAATTGTCTCAGAAGCCCTCTATATTCTGGATGACTTTTGCTTAACTGGGAAACTGCAAGAGATTCAAAAACATACTTCACAAAAAGGGTAGATCTCGTTAAATTACACCATTTAACTTTCATTTTTTTGTATTTAACCATTTCCGAGATATTCCTTGTTATTGATTTCAATTTTAAAATAAGTACTTATACTTTCCTAAAATTGCTCTAACGATTTTGATTAAAATTCCATGTATTTTAGAATATTTTCATGGCAAACGAAATGCATCTATACCTATTTTGAATTTTCTGGGAATAGCCTTTGAAGACCTCTTAATTCTGAATGACATTTGTATAACTATGTATAACTGGTATACCGTAAGAGATGGACAAAACCAAGTATATGTTTAATCGAATTTTCGTTTTTGAGTTATGTTATCCTCACACACACACACACACACACACACACACACACACACACACACACATACAGTCAGACACTCTTTCTAAAAAAAATTTTTTTTTTTTGTTTTCTTTTTAGCAAAGTAAGATCAGACGACTTGAGAACAATGCTTCAGCAGCGCGTCTAAAGAAATTTTCTGATAAGCACTTTGCTGCCCACAGAAACGTAAATTTATTTCACAGGATGATACAGGCCTATTGTCAGCTCCTTGAGTTATACAGCGAATACAAATATTGCGTCGTCTGTTTATCCATGTATAACTCAAAATTCGGCGATATTATTTTCCCCAATTGTGCTCTTTTTCAACAGTCAAAAACATATATCACAATGGCATACAAAGCAAAATGGAAGGAGTGCAACAACCAAAACCAAAACTGTTCTACTTCGAAAGAGAGATACATTTAACGGTTAAACATAGGTATTATGAATTAAAGGTGCACAAATAAGGAAATGTTTGGACTGTTTATGAATGTTTATGAACGAAACCGAAAATGAATATATAACGATACAAAGAAAAGCAAAGAAGAAAGGCAAAACAGGGTGAAAGGAAAGAATAAAAAATCTGATGTGTACCATTCACATGACTTTCTCTACATCTCTGCAACAAATTATTCTTAAAAAGCTTATAGTTCTATTTACTTCATGCTAATCAGAAAAAAAAAAAAAAAAAAATAGCAGAAATAGTCTTATTGCTTGCTTCCTTGCAAGTAGAAGCGAAATAAGGGAGCACCATAGGTCAAAAGCTGCTTGCCATGTGACTGCAGTTCTTTGTTTATATGGGCAGCAGTTGACAAATTCCTGTAAGAGAAAACTGTAAGTTTTTCGAAGTTGAAATCAAAAACAAGGAATGTCTCAAAAATGATTAACTCCACGAAAAAACTGTATATAACATAAAGTGTGTGTTTTAACGTACTCTACATTTTTCATTTAGTAAGTTTTTGTTCATCTCTTAAGGTTTAGCAATTATTCAAAATTCCGTAACATTCATCCAGAATAAAGTACCCTTCAGAGGCTATTCCCAGAAAATTCAGGATATACATTTTATTTGTCAGGTAAATATCTTTAATATACGATATTTTAATCAAATTCGTTAGAGCCATTTTTGAGAAAATAAAAATTTTCGAAAAATGATCCATGTAAAGGGAAGTTTGGGGTGGGGGGATTTTTCTCAAAATGTTCGTGTCACATCCCTGGACTTAAATACCAAGTTTGGTAATTTATCGACTTTTCGTTTTTGAGTTATCGTGTTCACGGACACACACACGGACCTTTTTCTGAAAATACTTTTTTGGATACAAGGGAACCTAAAACATATATTTCTGGTGAAATCTCGGTATCGAATTTTTTGGTGGAGTGCAATACCTTCTCTATACACTATGTACATAGTACGTATAGAGAAAGTAAAAAATTATGCGTTGTATTCCATGACTTTCTCTACTTGTTCTACAAACCATTCTTACAAAAGATTATTATTCTTCTATCCACATCGTGCTAAACGAGATAAACATTGGATGCGTAGGCTTCCACGACATGTGACCATGTTTCTTCTTAACTTCCGGAGAAGCCCGCGGCATCTTGCATAGCGAAACGTCGGCAATCCCATGCAAGATGACGCGGCCTTCTCCAGAAGCTAAGAAGAAACATCGAGATAAACATTAACACAATTGGTCTTATTACTCAGTTTCATATAAGCAGAAGAGAAATAAGGGAATATGCCAAGCTAAAACAATAGTCAACTCTTTTAAAAGTTGATCGATATGTGAACAATTGAAGTTCGGTTCGCTTTGCATTTCCAGAAAAACGAAAGAGAGATTGAACGAAAGGAGACTCCGTTTGAGAAGATGCGTAGTTAAAAATTGAAACAAATACAAGGGATATCTCGGAAACGGTCATCTCTGCAACAAATATATACAATATCATAATAGATATGTCATAAATTGTGTGTTTTAACGAGATCTACATCTTTGTATAGTAAGTTTTTGTGAATCTCTTACGGTTTACTAATTATGCAAAATTCAGCAAATGAATTGGTCTTCAGAAGCTAATCCCAGAAAATTCAAGATATACATTTTATTTGTGAAGTAAATAGCTTTAATATAGGTACGGTACTTTAATCAAAATCATTGGAGCCATTTTTGAGAAAAACATTTAAAAAAAAATCCATGTAAAGGGTAGTTTGTGGTGAGGGGATTCTCTTGAAAAGCTTCGTGTCGCATCCTTGGAAGACACCAAACTTAAATGCGAAGTTTTTTTGTTGTTTTTTTTTAAATTTTAGATTATTGAGCTGTGCTGTCTGCAGATACACACATACAGGGACCTTTATCTTTTTGACTCAGGGGATCAAAACATATATTTCCGGTGAAATATCGGTATCGAATTTTTTGGGTGGAAAACAATACTTCCTCTATACACTATGTACGTAGTACATGTAGAGAAAGTAATGATGACTGTTGCTGTTGAAGTCACTTCTGCAAATGGTAGTGACATAGCTGTGGAGATAATATGTCGCCTGACTTCCTCTTAGATAACGAAAGAAAAATCTGGACGTGTTACAAACAGAAGTATAAAATGATGCCAACTGAGTACAGCTGGTGTTTATCAGTTGTTTTTTCTTTCTTGTTCCATGCCTTTAACTGCATGGTCCTATCGGTGGCATTTCCCTGATGAGCATATGGCACTGCATCGGCAATGGTGTTAACTTGATACTGTAGTCGTTAGGTTTTTATTAATATTTTATCTTTAGATAACACATACACACACACATTCACACACCTATCCAACTTCTAGGCTTAGGGGAGGATAGGGAATAATCTGGGTTAGAGAATAATCTTACCCTGCAGCCGGAAATCGAACCTGGGACCCCTCGTACAGCAGCAGGTTTTCTACTGACTGAGCTATGGGGCCTACCACTTCGTTATTATTTTGTGTAAGCAGAAAATTGTTAGTTATCAAACATTTTCATTGCAAGCCATTAAACTCATGAATGACATGACAAAAATGGACGTCAAAGTGGGTCGCTATATGATGTATTTGAAATCCTACATATATTCCTTGCACAACCACCAGAAAGGAAAGAAGAGACCGGAGATAACTCCACCTGCAGTTGAGGCTCGAAAGGCTCTGTCGGGACCAGGAACTTCCAATGCGCAAATGTTTGCGTCATCAGTCGACATCTATCCTCATTCAGCCCTAGAGGTAACCTAAAACACGAAAGAGATAAATAAAATGGGAGAGAGAGAGAGAGGAAATCCGTGGCAGAATACACACTCTCAGCGGTCACATTGACAACCAACCATGAGAAAGCCATGGTCAGCCACCGGGAATCGAACCCGATACCTCCCGAATGGGAGCATCGCGTCTTACCCCGGAGCCATTTTGCTCGCTATCAAAAGCTAAGTTTGGCTACAACAAATATATAAAAGCAACAATATTACAGGGCGCATGGATCACGGCATTCCCCTCATCAGCATACACAGGAAGAAAACGGACGATCGCAAGGCAGTGAATTTTCGCTTGAGGTTTATTTCTCTGAAATCCAACATATTTGTTATTAAGTTAACATAGGCTCCCTAATGTTGTATCAATAGTTCTGCATCTTCACGGAGGGTTCAAATGTGTCACTCTTTACAGGTTTGTTCCAATCACACTCCTCTTGCCTTTCTTGATTGTTAAGATTTTTCTACATCGACACTATTATCTAAAACGAATAACCTCTAGCTGACAGTTAAAATAAGCAACCGGTTCCTTTCAGAGTTATGTTTATAAACATGGAAAATCGTACCTTGTTTACATGAAATATTATCCATTAAATGCTTTTCACACGCTTATAACCCAGTTTCACTTAAATTAATCAGAGAGAAATCAATAATATTATTATCGATTATCTTTATTTTTTCTAAAAGTTTGAGTGACACTTGTGCTGAGTTTAATGTAGACATTTGCATGGAGGTGCCATTAACACTAATATTTTTTGGGAAACATTGTGCATATACAACCCCTCAAAATTCTCTCTTTGCCCAGATAACTACTACTGCGTAGAACAATAAAAGAGATATTCACATAAGCTGCGAAATTGTTTTTTCATATAAAATTAAAAAAATTAAGCCAAATATATCACTTTTATTTAGGGAATTAATCTGATGCCATTATTAAGTCTTTTCCCGCGTCATAATGCTATGCAATCAACTAGTTCCTTTCTCGCTATTCATTTTTTCTCGCCAGTCGTTTCTTGTAGTCCGCTGAAAAGAATAACGTTTTAAATCTTATGTAGTCACATTAGGAGTATTTTATCGGCACTACTGGTAGTTAAAAGAGCTCGATTTTTCGCACCACGTCTGGCTCCCAGCCTCCAGTGGAATCCCTATCTCTTGTTTCCCACTCCTCCGCGAAGAAATCGGCTTTGTATATGTTGAACTTTATATATAATTCTCTACTATCAAGGAGATAGTACTTCTCCTGGGATTACTCAAAAATCAGTGAGTGTTACTATAAAGATAGCTTAAAGCTCCACTCCCTATAGTCCAAAGGCATTCCTCTTGAAACTTTCTTCTCAACAACATATAGGACGAAGGTTCATTAAGATCTCAAGGTGGACTGTGGGGTGGTTCACACTGTCCCGGTTATCATCACACATATCAATACATTTCTGCTTATATAACCTTGTGGACACAGCCTTCATTTCTGAGGCAGGTCACTAAAGCAACGCTGCTAGGATAGCGAAGGCTTAAGACCGAGGTGTATAGCTACCAATTAATGCAGTGCCTTCCTCTTTAGGAAGACCATAATCTGGATCATATCCAGATAAACAGACAAGGTGTCCTACACCATTCCTCTAGTATATGCAAGGACAAATGATCAATCTCAAGGCAGGTAGAACATTCACTCCCACCTCTTTTATAAAAACCTTGCTTCTCTCTAATCTGAAAAGAAAACTTAAAACATGACTGAAAACTCCATAACATTGAAGAAAGATGGTGAAGAGTGGTTGAAAAGTTGCATGACAACGAGGAAAATGTGCTGGAACTGAATACATTGATCCCCTCTCCCCCACGCGCACCTGAAGGACAGTCATTAAGTTTGTGAAGTACCTACCTCAGGTTAACAGCCAGTGCTATTTTGTTGCATCTTGGAGAGAAATTAAACCAGACATCGAAGTTACTCCAAACAACAGGATAAGGGGAAGAGGGGGATGGCTCTCCTTAATTGGTTGGCGTATGTGGTGGAAACTTGAAGCAGGGCGGCCACCGTTGTTAACATAGAAACCACCCCTCTTTTAGCCCTCGAAGTGAAATTTCAGAATACCAAGGTAATTTAAATTCTACTGTAGTTACAAAACAATCAAGTGTGCCTAAATTACTACATACCATGAATGTCATTCGATTATACTACACTTATTCCAGAATCTTTGAAGCTTTAATTCAGAGCTGAAACTGACTGAAAATTGTTAAATACTATCCCGAAAGAGTAAATCCTATTTACTTGATTTTCCTAATTCTTCTCCCAGCTCCAACTGAAGCCTCGTTTCTTCTCTATGTTTCTATAGTCTGCATGCGGTATGTTGTTATTAAGGTTTGCCTGACATACAAAATCAATTTTTTCGCTTCCTCAACACGTGAAAACTTTCGTTTTCCATTTATTAGATATGTCCAAACACTAATCAAATTACAAACGAATGCCACAACTATAACCTCACTTCAGTATTATGAATTGAAAAAAAAAAAGATGACTGTCACTTAATTTTCGCCACCTAGATTTCTGGTGGAAACTTGAAAGCTTAAAAATTTAGTGAAACACAACAAATAAGAGATTCAATTGTCAATTTAGTTCAGTTTCATTAAGTTTTTGGCCAGAGGAAAGCACTCTATTAATAAACAAGCGGCCAATTCGTGATCGCGTGACTCTCAAATGAACTCTGTTTTCAGTGCAGTTCAGTTAAGTGTTATTTTCAAGTTTTCAAATTGGAGGAAAGCAAGACGTGGGCTGGTCAGAAAAATTAGATAGAGAAGGTGTTGCACTCCGCCTAAAAATTCGATAGTGAGATTTCACCGGGAATACGCGTTTTACGTCCCCTGTATAAAAGAAAGCATTTTTGAAAAAAAAGTACGTGTGTCTGTGAGCACAACTAAAAACGAAAAGTCGCTAAATTACCGAACTTGGCATTTAAGTTTAGTATCTTCCAAAGATGCGAAACTAAAATTTTCAGGAAAATTTCCCCACCCCAAACTACCCTTTAAAGGGAAAGTATATAAATTATTTTATACTGGGCGTGAAAGACTGCTTAACTCTGAGCAAAATTAAGCGGTCTTTCACGCCCAGTATAGAATGGGACGCTGAGAACCACAATAGTTTAAGAGCGTCCATAAATAACACGTAATTTCATTTTTACAGGGAAAATTTTGTTTTTTAAAAAGCGGCTCTAATTTTGATTAAAATACCATATATTAAAGATATTTACATAACAAATAAAATATATATCTTGAATTTTTAGGAATAACCTATGAACACCTCTTCATTCCGGATGACTTTAGCATAACTGTTAAACCGCAAGAGATACACAAATACTACACAAAAAACGCACAATTTATGTCATATTCTTTTTCGTAGAATTGACTGTTTCCAAGATATTCCGGTTATTCGTTTCAGTTTTAAAATATTTAAAACTTTCCTCATACGGGAATTTGCCTATTCCTAGCCATTCAAAGAAACGAATTTCAATCACATAGCAACCAGCTTTTAAAAAAATTCAGTATATCGTTAGCCTAGTGTATTCCGTTATTTCCCTTCCACTCACAAGGAAGCAAGTAATATTTCTATTAATGTTTATAACGATTAGCTTGAAGTAGATAAGTATTTTAACAATAATGTGTTACAGAATTATAGAGAAAGTCATGTGAATGGAACACATAAGATTTTATCTTAATGTACAGACATCCGACAGATGGCCGCGCCGTGACCGAGGGGTTATACCACTCGCCCCTTACCAAGGGGCCCGGGTTCGCTCCCAAGCGACCGAATATGGATTGTGCTCAACAGAACGGCGCTAGGGCGGATTTTCTCCGGTTTCCCCCGCCATCTTCATTCCATGTATCAACCTGTGGTACCTATGTAGTAAAAACAGGCGTTGTACGCTATAAAATCATAGAAATACTCTTAACTTACTCTTTCTTTGAAGTGTTATGAGAACAAAGGCAGAATGATAAGATACATTAACTGGTTTACTTATGCCACTGCAAACACCACTAGGGAGGAATGATAGATATAGGTCACTCTGAGGTTATGCGGACGAAAATGTATCAATCCCAATTCTAAGAAAGGGGAGGGAAAAGCACTGACTGCAGCCAACTACTGTATTAGTTGTTTACATTTTCCGAATGTTAACAGGAAATCCAATTAATTGATCATCTGTGAATTCAACTTGGGACAAACAGGTCAAACATCTTTTGTGTTAAATCGTGTTGTACATACATAAGACCGATTGTTAAAACGTGGCGTAAGACATAGTCTTGGATTTAACCCCTCCTTGAGGTATTAAAACGAGGTTTCCCGCCAAATCACAAGACATGGCTCGTATAGGTACATGTTCTAAAGGTACGTCAGGAGTGGTCCACAGTTTTGCATATACTTACATAGAATGATTCATTACGTTGTTCTCACTATCATTTCGGTTGAAGCAATAAAACACGCACACCATCTGAAAACTTTAGAGGTGCGCGCGCAAGTCTTTCTCACTAATCAATTGATGCTGAAGGGAATTACTTAAGCAGGCTCACAGTCACTTATGGTAATGTAACGTATGATGTGCATGCGGTTTAGCTACCCAGCCGGCAACAAAGCGAACGGAATGCTTTGAAACCTGATCATAAACCAATCTGTAAACGATTAGTAGGGTCTTCCCATACGTAAACACAAGCGGTGGTCTTGCCAATAATGCTCATCCTGCTCTCTGCATAGCTTTCTTCTTCCACAATATGTTTATTGTGGGTGTGTGATTAGCAGGGAAACAATGTTAGATTACTGTTACAAAGGCAAAGTAGGCAGTGCGCGTATTTTCTATATTAGATTTACGTGTTTGGAAGAAGTGTGACGTGATATCTAGATATTATTGAATAATTATATGTTTATAATGGCATATTATAAATCTGAATATCGCCTGTTTCCGAGACGTACGGGGTGTTAGTGTACCTACTACCTTCCAGACAAAAGTTCTTGGTTAAATTTTCAAATCTAGAAATTGCAGTTGCTTTGGCGGTTTCCTCTGAATGCATGCCATTGGTTTTTACAATTTCTATTAATACATTAATTCTCTCCTCCGACCTGTAAACGATTAATAAGAGAAGCCTAATTTTCACGGCTGTGTTTAGAGCTCGCATTGGAAAGAAAAACTGACAATTTTCAACACTTCGGTTCATCTGTCGTCTGAACGACTGCTCAAAAAATTGAGCACCTAATCGAAACAGTATTTTCTAAAACTGTTGCTCTCTTTTCTGATCCTAGCTATTCACAAACAAACCGTTACAGACAGGTAATTTCATCAAGGTAACATCTACAATATTATCTACAATAATATTTCTCTCTCTCTCTCTCTCTCTCTCTCTCTCTCTCTCTCTCTCGTGTAACATAGTTTCCAACATTTTCCCATTCGTTTTTTTTTTTTTTTTTTTTTTTTTTAGAAAGGATTAACCAAATGAATAAAGCTAAATAATTATATGGATTCACCCATTTTCTTATGTAATCACTATAAGCAAATGACGTATAAGTACGGAAACCGGCTATTTATCCCGTTTTCTGGATTTTTAACCGGGGGTTGAAAAAGGACATTAAGAATCAGTTGTCTAATTTTCTCCGTTTGTGAAAATTGAAACACCAAGAAGGAAATGCATGAATTTAATACAACAAATTAGGCATATGACAATAAACAAATTGTTAAAGGGGAGTTATTTGAGTACATACCATAGGTCCAGGATTTAATGTTCCAAAGCAGAGTAAATGAAGCAAATAAGAAGGATGTTAATGCACTCTTACAGGTGAATGAAGGCATGAGGATCATGTGCAGTTTTATGAGATGGTTGTGGAAGAAGAGTGCATTTTGCAGTGAAAACCAGAATGAAGAAGAATTTTACTATTTGGAGGAATAAATGGGCACTGTGAATACAGAAACACAGTTGTGTTTGTTGAAAAAAACTTTGATATAAAAGTGTTTATAAACAGTGAAATGAAATTTGAAGACTCCTTTTTACTTTCTCTAGACGTACTATGTATATCGTGTATAGAGAAGGTATTGTATTGCACCCACAAATTTGATACCGAAATTTCACCGGAAATACATGTTTTGAGACCCCCTGAATAAAAGAAAAAAGCATTTTTAGAAAAATGTCCGTGTGTGTGTCTATTTGTGGGCAGCATAGCTCAAAAACCGTTAAATGCCAAACTTGGTATTTAAGTTTGGTACCTTCCAAGGATGTGACACGAAGATTTTTAAGAAAATCTCCCCACCCCCAACTACCCTTTACATGGAAAAAAATTAGAACATTTTGATTTTCTAAAAAATTGCTCTAACGATTTTGATTAAAATCTCTTATATTTAAGATATTTACATGAGAAATAAAATGTATATCTTCAATTTTCTAGGAATAGCCTCTGAAAACATGTTTATTCTCGATGAATTTTGCGTAATTTTGCATAACTCATAAACCGTAAGAGATATGCAAAAACTTACTGAACAAGAAATTTAGACCTCGTTAGAACACAACATTTATGTCATATACCTTTTTTTCGTGGAGTTGGCCGTTCTTGAGATATTGCTTGTTTTTAATGTCAGCTTTAAAAATCTTACTTTTCTCAAACAGGAATTTGTCAACTCCTGTCAATACAAAGCAACTTCAGTCACATAGCAACCAGCTTTTGACTATCACTTTAACCTATGGTACACCCTTATTCCGCTTCTACTTACAAGGAAGCAAGTAATAAGTCTATTTCTGATAATTTTTTCTTGTTTAGCATGAAGTAAATAGAAGAATAAGCTTTTTAAAAATAATTTGTTGCAGAGATGTAGAAAAAGTCATGTGAATGGAACACATAAGATTTTTAAGGAACAAATGGCAAGCTTATACTGATATTGTCAGCTTTACATTTTTTTTTACTTTCTCTACATGTACTATGTACATAGTGTATAGAGAAGGTATTGCATTCCACCCAAAAATTCGATACAGAGATTTCACAGGAAATACATGTTTTAGGTCCCCCAGAAAATTATGCTATTTTCCATAATGTCCATGGGGCACCTCTATGGGACGAGGCATGGCTTCTTAGAGGAAGTCCTGGATTTGGTGGGATGATACACTGGGTAGCTGGAACCAGGAGCAGCCACACAGATCCCTAAAGTTTCCAGACTGAAGCACCCCAACAGTTGGATTTGCAGACTATGGCCCCCTACCCCACATAAGGCCCAACATCCTTGCCAGGAATGGCCCTCATCCCGGCATCCAAACAAAGTTGGGGATGGGGATAGTACTTCGAGCATCCTTTTCTCCATCATACCACACCGAACACCATTGCTAACACTTCCAACCCTGAAAGAAGCCAACGGAATGAAGGATGAATGAAAAGACAATAGAAACAAGGGACAGATAATTCAGGGGATGAAAGAAACCTACCTAGCATTTACCTGGGAAAACCCTGAAAAAAAAAACATGGGTCGGATAGGCCGGCCATGGGAAGCAAAGCTGCAACCTCCCCTGGGGGCCAGAGACGAAATTGTTCCCACTCACTAAAATACACTAAGTGCAATACATTTTTATTATATTTGTGGTACTAAACAGATAAATTATTTTGGTGCTAACATTATTTAGGAAAGCAGTATTTGCACTACAGTTAGGATTGAACTTTAAAAAGTGACAATAAGTTTATAAGACAAAAGTTTTTCTCTTTCCTGAAAATGTTTTTAATTATGCACTTAGTGCTTTTTAAATTTGATGCTTCTCAATTATCATTAAGTGTCTTATACCACTTCAAATTTCGAAATCTTGTATATCCATTTAGAAGGATGGTTGATGGACACAGACTATACTTATATTATTTATAATCTGAAACAAAAGTTTAAAACTAAGTATCTGATCTACCACAGTGAAAAGTTAATGACCTAATTTCATTATTCTTTTACCAATTTGATGCTTTTTACTCTATTAGTAGTATTACAAAATATTTTAAAAAATTATAGCACATATGGGCTTAACACTTTATAACAAGTAACCTAGTTCTAGAGTGTAAAAATCTAAACTAAAAAATATTTGCTTCATCACTGTTTTATACCATTTATTTATTTGTACTAAGTACTTATATAGCTATCATCAGCCCAGGCTGTTATCTTGCCATGTTCTAAACCCATGTTTTCCTTTGTATCTAATACATTTTTTGTTTTCTCACTAATACTAATACTACTATTATTACTACTACTGCTACTGCCACTGCTAATAATAATAACACAAATATTAAATTTATGATAAGTGTTTTATACTTGTACCAATAACATTAGTAAATAATGATGATAATGAGGATTTAAGATATATTAAAAGTTTGAAATCACAAAGTTAAACTTATGTTTTAACAACCCATAAACTTATGTTTCATTTGCCTCCCTTTTTTATACACCACAACCATTTCTTTCTAAATTTGGTCAAGTTATCACCTATCTTCTTACTATCTTTGCTAAAAAGTTTTCTTAAGGCTACTTTTCTGTCTAATTTCATCCATTTTCCATTTATATACTCTATCCTTCAGCTAATCTATTTAAGAATCCATCTTAATGCATATTGTAAAAATTTTACAAAATTTACCTTTAAATGTAAAGATCTCTTTTATCTCACACTTGATTGCTATTGCCCTCTTACAGTATGGTATGGAATGTTAAGATCTATTTTACATCAAGCTTGTATGTTAGAATTGTTTGTTATCATTTTACACTGACCAGCTTTGCAATTGTATGTTTTTATTTTTAATCCTCACAATGTCATACTGTTTAATGACAATGAATCCTTCATAGTCAAATATATGTACACCCATTGCCAAAAAAAAAATGAGTAATGTATGGAATGCCAAATTCTAGCGCCTTATATATACCATTCACTACACATTTGTGTAGCAGCAGCAACAAGCTATCACAAGCTCCAAACCTTAATATTACTAACCCATATGATAGTAATCATAATGAAATACATAACTTAAGCTTCTTCAACAACAAACCATCAATATTAATTAAAAATATCAATGCCACAAAACATGATACAGTTTGGATAGTAAAACCACCACTTTCCTTGTGTGTCCATTGTAGCACTGTGACAAAACATAGGTTACTCTTCTGGTGAAGGTTGCAGGTTCACTTCTTGCATGTAGCAAACAGTTTTTTCTTCCCTTAATTATCTTGAATCAACACATACAGGCTATTTATTTTAGGTATACTTATTTCATACACAACTTTTGGTACAATTAATAATATGATAGTTATTATATTACTTCTTTGAAAATTTATTCTACCAAAATCAATATGTTGCACATGAAAGCATGTAGCGTGCAGAAATACTAAAGGTATTGTTAAGAAAACCAATGTTTTGAGATATTTTTTTAAGATTCATTTTTTTTTTAAAATTAATATCCCTTCACAAAGTGAACAAACACACCCTTCATAAACCGATCCATGTTGATATTCTCATATGAGGTGGCATTTTCTTCCACACAAGGGAACACGATATGCTGCAAAATATGTGCATAATGGTCGCATATCTCTATAATGTTGGATTTGGATATCAAGGGATGGTCTAGGTGTTCTGTGGTAGCCTGATGATACAATGAACGGTGCGCAATACACATAATACTCGATTCTCTCTGTGAGAATGTGTTCACTATTGAGAATGTGTGGTCTGAGGTAATAAGGGAGATGCATTCCAATTACCTGTAAATGGACAAAGGACAAAATATGACTTCTGGGTACAAATTCTAGAAGCCCGGGCTCTTGTAGATTCTCGTCCACATTGCTGTAGGCATTTATTTTGTCTATGCCCCGAAGTTTGAAGGCTGTTATATGGGCTGAGGGTTCATACACCCAATATCATTATGTTTATGTTTTGTGTTTCAGTATTAGAAAATAACAATTTATTTACACATATTTTTACTTTCTCCATATGCACTGTGTACATAGTGTATAGAGAAAGTATTGAACTCCACCCAAAAATTCGATACTGAGATTTCACCGGAAATATATGTTTTAGGGTCCCCAATATCCAAAAAAAGCATTTTCCAAAAAGGTCTGTGTGTCTGTGAACACGATAACTCAAAAACGAAAAGTCGGTAAAATACCAAACTTGGTATTTAAGTTTAGTATCTTTCAGGGATGCGACACGAAGATTTTGAGAAAAATCCCCCCACCCCCAACTACCCTTTACATGGAACTTTTTTCGAAATTTTTTATTTTCTCAAAAATTGCTCTAACGATTTTGATTAAAATTTCGTATATTAAACATATTTAACTGACAAATAAAATGTATATCTTGAATTTTCTGGGAATAGCCTCTGAAGAGTAGTTTATTCTGGATGAATTTTACTAAATTTTGAATAACTGCTAAACCGTAAGAGATGGACAAACTCTTACTACACAAAAAATGTAGAACACATTAAAGCACACAATTTATGTTATATACATTTTTTTCGTGGAGTTCGTCGTTTTTGTGACATTCCTTATTTTTGGTTTCTGCTATGAAAAATGTATACTTTTCTCATACTGGAACTTGTCAACTCCTATCCATATAAACAAAGGAACTTCATTGACATAGCAACCAGCTTTTGACTATCACTTTAACCTATGGTTGTCCCTTATTTCACTTCTACTTACAAGGAAGCGAGTAATTAGACTATTTCTGCTATTTTTTCTGATGAGCATAAAGTAAATAGAAGTATAAGCTTTTTAAGAATTATTTGTTGCAGGGATATGGAGAAAGTCATGTGAATGGTACACATCAGATTTTTCTTATTTTAGTTGTTGAACACGAGTGTTAGTAGAATTATTTTTTGTGTGCATAGATAGGCCCATAGCTTCAAATGCTAAAGTTGTATTATTGTAATATTATGTTCTACATATCCAATCATAAAATTAACAATTTTCTGTATTTAAATGCAGTATGGTCCAATAACAATAAACAATACCTAAACTGTTTAGAAATCCTACAAAAGAGAGCTATTAAAATACTCTATGGATTTAATATTTTAAAACCTTCCGTAGAAGTATTTAAGGAAACAAATATACTGCCATTTTCCTTTCTCTGTAAATATAGTGAATCTTCATTCATGTACAAAGCTGAAAATAGCCTCCTATGTACCAACTCTGTAATCAAACACAAAAGAGATATTCACTCCTACAAAACTAGATCAGCCAATCACATATGTATAGAATCAGTTAACTCAACCAAATATGGAATAAAAAGTATATTACATAGTGCCACCAAAACATACAACAGTGTCTCCCACTTAACATTAAACAATCATCTAACTTATCCCAATTTAAAAAAACAAACTCTTCAAATACCTACTTGAGCAATACTGTAATTCCTAAAAATTTGACAACAGAAAATCCCTATCATGTTTCTTGAAATATTACATTAAGTTTAATCACACACCCACACAAATTACAATAAAAAAATTGTGTGTATATATAAAATGTATACTTATATACTCTTTTTTATATGTGTTAATGTGTTTTATTCTTTGTATTTTGCTTACCGCCTCACTAAAGGGCAGTCCCTACCTAGAGCAATATGCTCATTGGGACATTCTATGTAAATAAATAAATAAAATAAATAAAGAAAGAAATGACAAGCAGCACAAGATTTGAACCTAGAAACTTATGAGTAGAAGCAAGGTCTTCTTTTAACCTCTCAGCCACTGTAACGTTGTTCCAAAAGCTGTTTTCAGTACTCAGAAGTTAACCATTGCACTGTCAGCACTGGCCACTGTGCAGTTCTTTTGTGAGTGTTTGTGAATACAGCTTTTACAAAGATACCCGAAGTTCTTCGATCGATGCAAGGAATCGGAGGATGACTCTCTCTCTCTCTCTTTTTTTTTTTTTTTTTTTTTTTTTTTTTTTTCTAGCAATTGCTATGTTCTAAAATAAATTTGTGCTGTAACAGAGAACCATCACTTTTTCTTCATGATTTACTTTCTCTGTTAGGTATTCAACTAAAACTAAGAGGAGAAGCTGAAGTTCACTGGACTAAAAGTGAAGAAACAACCAACAGTGATGGAAGTAAGACTCAGGAAACAATACATTACACAGCTTCGGAGCTTTACTTTGAAAATCACATCAACCTGATTCCTATGGGTATGTACTGACTATCTGGTATATTTTCTTAACAGAATATTTATCATTTATTTGGATTGTTTTCACTTATTTGGAAAGCTGTGACAGAAGTTCTTGAAAACATACATTGAGCAAGAGCTATAACATTTATTACAAAACACTTAGATTTAATTAATATGACTAGAATTTCTGCAGCAAAAATGAATGTCTATTATTTGGTAATAAAAAAAAATGTTCCGCACAGAAGGAACAAAATCTCAGGATTAATTTATATGAAGCACACTGTAATGCACAGGATATTAACATTACATACGTAGAATAAACTTTGATAACCTTTACCTTAAATTAAAAATCTTGTTATATTTGCATGGCATTTCCTCTTGCTTTTTTTTTTTTTTTTTTTTATGTATTTCAAATTGGTTGATATAAACATTTGCAGAAATAGTTCATTACACAGAGGATATAGGAGACTGATACAACAGTCATATTTGCAAAGAGGATTGCTAGATGCTTGCTTTAAAATTCCATTTTATTTGTAAGACTTCACATAAAATAAAATCTGATGTGTTCCATTCACATGACTTTCTCTACATTTCTGTAACAAATTATGTTAAAACGCTTTTTCTTCTATCTGCTTCATGCTAATCAAAATAAACATTAGCAGAAATTCTTTCCTGTAAGTAGAAAGGAATTTATTTATTTATTTATTTATTGATTTATTTATTTCTCTTGGTTGGAGTTAAGGCCATAAGGCCTTCTCTTCCACTCTACCAGGCAATACATTATATTCAATACAGCAATGATACAATGAATAAAGGAATAAAGAACAAAACTATAATTCAATACAACTTAATCAAATCTATATAAAAAGATGCAACAAGTATACTGAAATGAAAAGAAAACACCTGTAAACAAAATTATTTTAAGTGAAATATTCATGTAGGTTGAAGTGCATATTAATCATGCTTACAATTGAAATGCATATTACTTACCAGCACATAAAATAACAATAAATGAAAGTAGTGATGTATTATCATATTATTACAGCTGCAAATTAGGTTTGATCACAAATGTATGCCCCCATTTTCTGCTTGAACAGTATAATGTTCCGGCAGTCCCTTATGTCTTTAGTGAGGGAATTCCAAAGACGAGCTAAATCTATTGTAAATGATGATGAATAGAAGGTTGTATGATGAGCTGGTATAGCAAGAAAGAAAGAGTGTCGTGAGTGAGTTTCTCGATTAAGACAGTCAGAAAGATATTTGAAGGAACATTTATATAGTTTGGAATGCTAGAATGAAGAAGTTGATAGAGAAATGATAAAGAATGCAATTTTCTTCTATCTCTAAGGGAGCCATTTAAGTTTTTTGAGTGATGGTATAACATGATCAAATCAATGGAGATTGTATCCAAAGCGTACACATGCATTCTGAGTCCGTTGAAGCCTTAGAATCAAAATTTCAGTTAGACTAGTAAAAAGAGAGTCACAATAGTCAAAATGGGGCGTCACAAGCATTTGTATTAATCTTTTCTTAATTGAAGTCGGTAGAAAGTCATTTATATGTTTTAAAGGATACACTATTGAGAATGCTTCTTTACATACATATGTAATTTGCATGTTCCAGTTTAAATTATGATCCATATAAAGAGTCTTACTGTATTACAAAATGGTATTTCAGAATTATTTAATGTAATATGCTGTATGTTATCCAAGTGGAAATAATGAAATACACTAGGCTAAAACAATAGTAAAATCTTTTTGGTTGCCATGTGGATGAAATTCGTTTCTTTGTATTAATAGAAGTTGAGAAATTACAGCATGTGAAAAGTTTAAGTAGTTTAAAACTGATACCAATAACAAAAAATGTCTTAAAAAATAGTCTAGTATATGATATAAATTGTGAGATCTACATATTTTGTGTAGTAGGTTTTTGTCTATCTCTTACAATTTACTAGTTAAGCAAAGTCCATCACAATTCATCCATTTTAAAGAGGTCTGCACAGGGAATTCAAGATATACATTTTATTTGTTATGTAAATATCTTTAATATATGGTATTTTAATCAAAATCGTTAGATCCATTTTTGAGAATCAAAATTTTCAAAAATTTTTCCATGTAAAGGGTAGCTTGGGGGGTTGGATTTTCCTGTTGCATTCTTGGAAGATACTAAACTTATGGAATTTTACCGAATGTTTGTTTTTCAGTTATCATGATCTCGCTCGCACACATATGCACATCCACACACACACACGCATGTCTGCACACACACACACACACACACATGCACATTTTTCTAAAACTTTTTTGGGTACAGGGGATTCTAAAACGTCTATTTCCAGTGAAATCTCGGTATTGAATTTCTGGGTGGAATGCAATACCTTCTCTATACACTATGTATATATATATAGTATGTATAGAGAGAGAGTAAAAATCCAATGTGTTCCAATCACATGATGTCCTCCAGCTGTTTGGTAAATGAACTTTTTATTCAAAACACTAAACTGTTATCTAAATTATGCTAATCAAGATAAACATAAGCAGAATGAGTCTTGATTGATGTTTGGAGGAATTTAGTAACAGTAACGGTCAAATTATAACATAGAATGAGTCTTATTACTAGCTTCCTTGTATGTAGAAGGAAAATAAGAAAATGCATAGGCTAAAGCAATAGTTTCATCCTCTAAAAGCCCGTTGTTATGTGAAACAATTGAAATTCCAATCTCTTTGCTTGCCAGGAATAAATAAATGAGAAATGATAAGTAAGATATCTTTGCATTTTGGAGAAAAGTTTAAGTGGCTAAAACTGAAACCAATAATCTGGAATATCTGAAAAATATTAACTCTACAAAAAAAATAAAATGTGTATGAAATGAATTGTGTATTTTAATGAGATCTACATTTTTTGTGTAGTACAGTTTTGCCTATCTCTTATGGTTTGCTAGTTATACAAAAGTCATCCAGAATGAAGAGGTCTTCAGAGGCTATCCCCAGAAAATTTAAGATATACATTTTGTTTGCCATAAAAATATCTTAAATATAAGGTATTTAATCAAAACCATTAGAGCCATTTTGAGAAAATCAAAATTTTTGAAAAATATTCCATTTAAAGGGTAGTTTGGGGAGGGGGGATTTTCTTGAAAATCTTCATATCGCATCCTTGAAAGATACCAAACTTAAATGCCAATGGTCTTTTCGTTGTTGATCTATGCTGTCCACAGACACACACACATGGACTGTTTGCTAAAAATGCTTTTTTTGATTCAGGGGAACCTGAAACATGTATTTCCAGTGAAATCTCGGTATTGAATTTTTGGATGCATTAATACTCTCTCTATACACTATGTACAGAGTACGTACAGAGAAAGTAATAATAATAACAAAATTTACATTTGTGGTACCTATTTTAATAAAAATTGGTTAGGATTTTTTTCAGAAAGTGAAAAATAACGAATTTTTTTCCATGTAAAGGGTATTTTGGGGTGGGGACTTTCAGCTAGCATGTTTAATCAGCATCTCTCATATATGAAATTTGGTATCTATCCAGCCTTTCAGTTTTGTATGCAATTCACCACCAGATATAGACATTAAAATTAGAATATGCTGACCTTTTTCTAAAATGTTTTTAGGGTCTAGGAATCTCAAAATGCATATTTGCATTGACATCTAAATACACATGCTGAATTATTTTACCATTATAGTTGAATACTGCTTCATTTTCACATTCCCTCTCTAGATACTGCAAATCTCATGCTTTGGCTTTGTCACTATTTAATGCAAGTTGTTTTATTTACCATATGTAATTCAATGTTACTTGAGTTTATATTTATTTTACTAATATTATGTCCTATTTTTAAAATTATTTAAAATTTATTGTCTTGTGTAATGTTTTGTGGATCTGCCTTTGATTTGCAACAAGGCTATTTACATTCTTGCAAAACTGATTCATTTTCAAGGGTTATTTGATTTTATTTTGCAGGTGAAACAATACTGCCAATTGGGGAGCATCAATATCCTTTTCAAATCTGCCTGCCTTCAAATATTCCATCATCATTTGAAGGAAAACATGGTCACATTCGATATATTGCTAAAGCAAAAATTGACAGACCATCAAAGTTTGATCATGAAACAAAAACAGCATTTACTGTTATCACTCCTTTGGACCTGAATGATAATCTAGAGGCAAAGGTATGTTGTTTTGTAACAAATCATCAATGTGTTGCTTATATTTATTGAGTTACTCGATGCTGCTGAGCCATGAGGGGAGGGCACGATTGACACACATGTGCAGTAGCAAGGGCAACAGTTGAAACAATAGCAAGGTTTTTTCCAGATCCATCATCACAATCCCTAGTCAGTCAGTAGCTCAGTTGATTAGGTGCAGGCCTACTGATCCCAAGATCCAGAGTAATGGTTTTTAAGTGTGCTTAAAAGGGACAGCCCCATATCAGTAGATTTACTGGAACGTAAAAGAACTCTTCAGGATGAAATTCTGGTGGCATTCTTATGATCCTGGCAATTGATAGCATCATTAACAAAAATATTTATTTTTGCTCTTCACCTTTCCTATCATCCACTTCACTTTAATTTCATATCATCTATTTCCTCACACTCATGCGTGGTTATGGGTTTGATTATACATTCTACGTTAAACGTCACAGGATTCTGACTCTAGACACCCACGTGTATGTCCTCCATACAGGGAGGGTAAGCCAACTAACTTATGTTTTAAATTATCTTCCAAGGATGCGATATGAAGATTTTCAAGAAAATGCCCCCACCAAATTACTCTTTACATGGAGGATTTTCCCACATTTTAATAAAATGCGTGAATTAAATGCGTGACAAATAAAATGTATATCTTGAATTTAGTGGGAACAGTCTCTGAAGCCCTCCTCAACTCATGCTATTCATGGATGTCTTTTGCATAATGGTAAACAATAAAAAATAGACAAATTCTTACTGCAAAAAAAACAAACAAACATGTTGTTTAAATACTTTTTATGGGGGAGGGGGAATTAAGCACTTCTGGAATGTTCCTTGTTTTTGGTTTAAATCTCCCAATACTTATATTTTTCTCTAAGTTTTTGTATTTATTTTTTCACCTGTTATGCAAGTAGAACAAAATTTCAACCTAATCACATAGTGAGCTGCTCTTAAAAGATTTCCCCTTGAACCTATAAGTAAATATGCAATGCAACCATTTTTCTGCTAATATTTATCTTGATTAGCATGGCATAGCTATAAGAATAAGCTTTGTAAGAATATACATTTTAACATCACTGTTATTAGCTTTTTCAAGTATTATACAAATTTGTAAGAGTAGTTTGCTGCAGAATAAGTAGAGAAAGTCATGTAAATATATTACATATACACAGCGGTGGCTGCTGTGTAGGAGCACAAGAGCACGTGAACCTCCAATATTTCTTAGTGGATCTCCTTTTTCTCTTTCAGCAAACGTAGAATAAAATGCGCTATCCGGTGCCACTTGTTTAAATATACCGCGCTCTACTCTTCAGGTTGAACACAGCCGAGAACTGAGTATGTGACAACAACGCTTGTAGCACAGGCCTCGTGTGCTAGCGTATAACCAACGTTTAGCAGCTCTGCGCTTGCGCGGGCAACAAAGCAGCTTGGAAATTTACAGCCAGAAATGAGCACAGTGCAATTGTGCACATTAACACCTTTAGGGTTCTGTTTATCAGCAGGAGATGCTGCTATCTTTGAGATTTAGTTGAAACTATCCGGAAGTGCAACTGCAGTCTTTGTGAAACGCACTATTTTTCTTAGTAATTTGCATTTTGTGTGAGAGTTAAGCAGTTCATAACAGGAAACAACCTCAATGAAGAAAGTTTTCCGCAACTAACCGAGCTACTGAAGATTATTATCACTACGACCATGACTACGTCAAAACCAGAATTATGCTTTTCCACAATAAAAAGAATTAAAACCTTTACTAGGAGTACGCTGGGTGAAGACCGACTTTCAGCACTGGCAATGCTTGCTATTGAGAAAAAACTGGCCAACAGCATAAAAGACTTTAATTACCGAATGATAGAAAAGTTTGCACATTTGAAAAACCGCGTGGAATTTTTGTACAAATAAATTTTGTATTAATTGCATAATTCAAACAATGTAAATATTATTCACTGTAAATACCATTCTTCACATGAACTGCCTCAAAGGACTTCACCCTTCATCACCTCATATTGCTGTTAACTCTCAGAGACTAAGAAATTCAACATCTTTATAATACTGGGTGGGTAAGGATTTGTGTAACAAATTTATAATTCTTGTTATTAGGCACTATCATTGCTTCTAATATTACTAGATTTGATGTAGTGACAACGGTGGTAGCAGTAGTGGCTGCGGCGGTGGTAAATTGCTGATTTTGTGCACACCTGAATCTTTAATCCACGAGCCGTTACTGAATATACATTTCTTTTCTTTCTTATTGTTTTATCATATTTGCATCTTCCCTGGTTTCTGATAAATGTTTTTTGTACCAATATTTAATACAGTCTCAGGCCACATGGCAAATCTATGGGGAGGGAGACAGCAATATAAAATGCTGCTTAATTTTTGTGACAAAAGTTTTGAAAGAAGCCCCAAGCATAGTAAATGATAAGATCATCTTTCAAGTTTAAAATTTTTGCAAGCAACAAGCTTCTATTTGTTCTTATTGGAACTACAACATTATCATAATGATTTCTAATATTATTTTTACTATTTCTCTTACTATTATATTGGCATTATATTTGTTTTTATTGTAATATCATTACTTTTATTAACAAAAATAATGGTTTTCTTTGCTTCCAACAATGTTACCCACAGCAATAAACAACAAAGTGTTTTAGCGATTCAGTTTGTACAATTTCCTTTTCAACTTTCATTATATTCCTATTTCAGTATCAGCAATTATCTCTTAAAAACCAAGATATTCTGAAGCTATAAAAGGCTTTTATACATACTTCTGTATGAAATGCTTTTTGTACAAAACATTCCCTTGGCATTTTAAGCTTTTAACGACTGGTAAATGTAATAACACTTTGATAATCAAAAGCCTTGAATGTAGAGAGAATGGTTACATATTTTGCTTTCATTCATATTATTTTTGCAGCAGCTGAGGTTCGAAAATAAGGTCTAGTATCACCCCTGTGGAAATGCTAAATTACTGAAGCTAACAAATATTATCTTTTAAATGCTATACCATAATAATAACCTGTATTAAAAGATAGTGAAAACTAAGACATGTGATTAATATTTTTGGACAGTTTTATGTCTTTCAAAACAGTATTATTCATTATCAAATAATGGCCGTACTGTGGCCGAGTGGTTAGACCACTGAACTCTCACATAGTGGCCTGGGATCGATTCCAAGTGACCGCATCCAGGCTCTCCGGTTTCCTCTGCCATCGCATTCCACGGTGCTCTATCTTCATTCCATGTTTTATCAGGGTCATCGCCTACAGTGCTATTTGTAGCTATCAAAAAAATTATCAAATAAATTAAATACATTATTCAAATATGTTGCAGAAACCTGTGAAACAAGAATCTCATAAGCATTTCTGTTGCTGCTGTTGCAAATCAGGTCCACTGGAAATGGTAGTAAATCTGCCAGCAAGAGGTTATGTTCCTGGGCAGGAAATTCCTATTACAATAGAAGTGGATAATGTTAGTAATGTGAATGTATCTGAAGTGAAATGCAAATTTCGAAAGGTAAGAATAGAAAATAGTCCTATTATTAAAAACCTTATAGTCAATAAATAGGTACGTATACAGAATGTTTCAGATAGTATTTTTTCTTCTTCTAATCCTCATATTACAAATGGAAGTGAATATTGATATGAGGTATTTACTTACGAACATCAACATTCTAGTAAGGTGTATGTGTATTTTGAAGTATATATATTTTCAGCTGTATCCAAGTTACAGTTATCAATTTTTTATGTTAAATGGAACATGCTATAAAACATTGATTCATAATAATCTCTGTAAGATGTGTTGCATGATGGTTTTGAAATGATCCTGCTATCTTTAGTAGTTCAGGAAAAACATGAGAGCATTTATAAGTGAGAGTGCTGCCTCCTCACATTCCTGTCTGCGTAACAATATGCAACAAGCAAAGTCCACTCAGTAAATGTACATTATACAGAGTTTCAGCTGTAATGGAACAAATTGCTGATTTATTCTTAGTTCATGTTTTTCACAGTTGTCGACTCTGTCTTGTAAAGTTGCTCTTTGATAAAACCCCTAAGAAAATAATCCTTGGTATCTTGTCTAGCAAATGCAAGTGCCATTCCTGAAAACATCCAAGGTCTTTCTATTGTGAGGAAATCTGTCTAGGATCTCTCTAACATGGTAAGTCTGGTGACCCAGAACCCTGTCCTATTGAAATCATATCTTCTTCTAGTAATCCTCCTAAGGTGTTAGTCAAAAATAGCACATATCCCCTGCGAGGGCGCCATAAAAATGAGGACTCATTATGATACTGCCAACTACTCCACACAATACATCTATTGACTATCTGAACATAATAAGTTGGGACAAACCAATCTGACCAATCTTTCGCAGTTTTTCATGATTGCTAGGTAAATGCTAATTTAATCCGCAAATTTTCCTGTCATCCCTTTCATCACTACACTTCATTTGCTTCTTCACTGTCATACCAAGCATTAGGCTGATCACCATTTCTGGATATTCTATGATTCAAAATTTGTTTCTCCTCAATAGGCTACTGCCCAAGGCTTATAAGTCCTACAAAGAGGATGGTAATCAAGAAGAGAAGGGTTTATCTTATGGTGTTTGGTCCAAAAATCACTTGCTATTGTTGATTTATCTATGTGTTTATATTTAATACACCTGAAACACTGTTTCCTTCACATTTCTATAAGAAACATCTATAATTTTTTGTGTAGTATGCTTTTTGTCTATCTCTTATGGTTTACCAGATACATTAAGCTCTTTAAAATGAAGACTTAACAGACATTTTCAGAAATTTGAAGATAATGATTTTATTATTTATCAATTATTTGAAATGTGTTATTTTAATCAAAATTGTTAGTCATTTTTAAGATGATAATTAGATCAGTTTTCCATGTAAAGGATAGTTTGAGATGGGGAGAAAGAGGAGGGGAAGAGGGATGCACACATATTGGGTCAGAGACCCTCAACACATCTTATTTCTGGTGAAATTTTGATATTCTCATTTTTGATGGAATACAATAATTTCTTTATTTTCTACCATATTGTCTACCAAAGTGACAGAGAAATTAAAAATAAACATAAAGGTTCAGTAAGCATCCTGAAAGTTCTCACTGGAGAAATACACAAAATCCTTCATGCAGGCTCAGAAGTTTCTTCCCTCCTTATTGTGATTATGCATTTGTCTTTGCCTGTCAGTATTAATTAAAGGCAACTAATTTTTTCACTTTTTATGTAATATGCTAACCAAGTAGGTATTCTACATATTTAGTTATTTGCAGAACATAACTAATCTATTGATATATTTACTGTTTTTGCAGATTGTGAAGTTTACTGTAACTTCACCACATATGGATAGCAAAACAGATACCTATGAAGTGGAAAAAGTGGTGTTTCCAGGTGTTCCTGAAGGAGGTTCAGAAACTACCACAAGAAAGCTAAAAATTCCAGCATTACCTACAACTGATTTAAAGAACTGTAGTATCATTGATCTTAAATATGATTTAGAGGTAATTTAATTCTAATAACTTAACTTCTATAAGGCACACGTTTACTACATTGCATATACTTTCAATGCTGGTAATGATCAATAGATAATGAGATCTTTACCAATACTGGCAAAGATCTCATTGAATACTTAGAGTAGTTACCCATAGGCACAGTATTTTGGGGGTTGGAACCCTTCCATTTCCAAAAACAAACAACAAAACAAAAAATTGTAAGAATAGCAAAATCTAAATTTAAATCCTATTGCAATTTGGATTTTATTATTACCTTTTATAAATATCTACCTCTTCAACAGAACTTCATGAAGAGATACAAATTGTTCCAATTTGCTCCAGTTGTCGTAATTTTCTACAGTTTTTATACATAGTTTCATCAATCTTATACTATTAAGATTTTTGGAAGTGTAAAAAAGTTTCTAGTTGTAATAGTTTTGTATAATATAAAAAAAAAGGGTACACAATAGGGAAAATCCAACTGAAGGGTAAATGTAAGTTTTCTTGTAAGTTGAACCGCTTCTGAGATATTAACTTTTGGTTTTTAAAGTCTTTATCTATTTTGAAAACAGTAAACAATAAGAAAAATCATACTTCAGAAAACGGAGACCTCTTAAACTTTTTAAAAAGCTCATATTTATTCAATTTCTTAGCATGAACTTTTCAGAGATATTTGCTTTCATTTGTTTAAATATTAGTGATTATTTGCAGAATGATTTACTTCTGAAACTTCACAGTATTTCTTGGGCTTAAAGTTTAAACTTACCTGAATACATTATGTCACCCCTAGATATGTTGAAAATTAGCAGAAATGATCTTATTACTTGCTTTCTTGTAAGTAGCAGGGAAAAATAAGGGAGTACCATAGTCTAAAGTCAATCTTTTAAAAGTTGGTTGCTATATGATTAATATTTCTTTGTTTTTATGTCCAGGAGTTGACAAATTCTATATGAGAAATGTAAAAGTATTTTAAAACTGAAACCAATAACAAAGAATATCTCAAAAATGGTCAACTCCATGAAAAAAATATATATAACATAAATTGTATGTTTTAACGAAGATCACCTTTACTACTTCACGAGTAATTGACTCGCAGTGTGACAGTAACAGGCAAGAGAGAAAAATGGGGAGTGTATGAAAATCATATTGCATATTGGTGTAATTTTTCTGTGGAAAGCGAGCTAAGAAAATTTGTTCGATGCTGTAACCTCTTGGCATCAATGAATGATTTGTGTTTCGGTCAATAGTACAGTTTAAAGAAACAAGTGTAATTGTTAATTGTGTCAGATCTGGTCATCTTATATGTGTAGGCACAAAAGAATTTGTGAGCGCTGTTCGTGCAAGGATTCAATGCAATTCTTTGTGTAAATAAACAAACAATTCTGTCTCATGAAACGAACTTCTCTTCACAAACAATGCCACATATTTTTTTGAGGGAAAATTAACATAATAGTACATATAAAAGATACACACAGCATTTGATAACTGAAAAATTAAAGGAGATACACCGGGTTCAATCCCACACTTTGTTAATGACATATGGGGAGAGCAAAAGCAATGCAGCGGTGGTTGGCAACCAATGTTCCATGGTTCATCGCTGCTGCTGACTGGCCTAGCAGAAGTTTAGAGTTTAATTTATTGGATTATTCTCTGTGGCAGAAGCTCGAGGCAATAGTATGTCAAAAGAGGTACTGCAACATTGAATTGCTAAAAAGTCAATCATATCAGCTGTCCAGAAAATTCCACTGGACACAATTTATACAGCTATTGATGAGTGGCCCCAACATCTTTGTCGCTGTGTTGCTGCACAAGGAGATAATTTCAAATGAGAGTATGTTCATTTTGTAGTATTTTTTGTGTTCTTTCAGAATATATTTATTTTAATGGATTTGCATAGTTTTATTTAGTAGTAAGAGGGGCATACTGAAAGTCACAAGCAACCCATTGTAAAAATTTAAATTTCAACAATGTAATGAAACGAATTGCAGGATCGTAATCTACAGACTTTAAGCCACATGTTGACATATTGTGACATCATTAGCTTCTATCACGTGACCACAGACGGTGTTTGAAAAATGGCTGACATTGATGTTTCGTTTTGACAGCGTGCTGCCATTGAATTCCTTGTGAAAGAAGGAAAATCTGCTCCTGAAATTCACCTCAGACTTCAACGTGCATATGGAGGTGTCTGCATGGGTGCCAGCAGTGTTAGAAGATGGATGAAACGTTTCAAAGATGGAAACACGAGTCTGAAAAATGCACCTCGAAGCGGGCGTCCTCGAACTGCCTCTACAGAACGCAACAAGGAAAGACTTGATGAGCTCATTACAGGAGATAGGCGTTTCACTGTGAATGAAATTGCTGCGCAACTTGGAATAGGACATAGTGCAGTGCAAGAAATGATCCACAGCTTGGGTTATCGAAAGGTCTGTGCCCGTTGGGTCCCCCGTTTATTGACTGAAGACCACAAACTTCAGAGAAGAACCATTGCACAAAACCTTCTTCAGAGATTTCATAATGAAGGTGATGAATTTTTGACGTGTATTGTGACTGGAGATGAGAGCTGGTTCCATCACTATGAGCCAGAAACAAAACGTCAGAGTATTGAATGGCACCACTTGAACTCACCATCAAAGAAGAAAGCGAAGACAGTGCAGTCTGTAGGAAAAGTTATGGGAAGTGTCTTTTGGGATGCACAAGGTTGCATTCTGGTTGACTTTCTTGAACCTGAACAAACCATAAATTCTGCCCACTACATCAAGACACTTCTGAAGCTCCATCGGGCTTTGCGTGATAAACGCCCTGGAAAAAGGATCATCCTTCAACAGGATAATGCGTGTCCGCATACTGCCCATGCCACTATGGAGAAGATCAGGACATTAGGGTGGGAAACTCTTCCACATCCTCCCTACAGTCCCGACTTGGCACCCTCCGACTACCATCTTTTCGGTTCTGTGAAGGAGCAGATGCGTGGCCAACGCTACGAGACGCTGGAGGATATTCGGAAAGCAGTGCGTCAGGGTCTGCGGGCAGCTGGAACAGAGTTCTATCACAAGGGCATTTTCAAACTTGTAGAACAATGGGAAAAATGTGTGCAAAACAATGGAGACTATGTCGAAAAGTGAAAGAAAGTCTGTAGATTATGATGATGTATTTGGTTTGGCTTAAAAATAAATATTAAGATTGTAAAACAGTGTTGCTCATGACTTTCAGTATGCCCCTCGTATATGCATTGAAAGTACTGACTGAACTTACGGCAGTTTTGTGTACAATAAAGTAACAATGCATTCTGCCTCCATATTAATCCAATGGAATGCAGGCTCCGGCAGGCAGACAGTGCAACTGATTAGTGATTTATTTCATTTATATGAGCAATTTTATGCCAGTTTCATGGCTAGATTGTAAGCACACTAGCTCCTAGTTCTTGAGGAATCAATTATTTGATAAAAATTCGGGAACACCAGGACATTGATATAATCCTTACAATTGAAAACACTGTTAAATATCATTAATATATACAATTCCAAGATATTTGTTCACTGGCCGCCACTGATCCTAACTGAGCGGTGAATAACTTAGATGTTTTGTGTTACAAAAACTACTCAAATTCTTTCCATTGAATACTAGTCACATCATCCTCAGAAGTTTCTTTGCATATTTGCAAAATTTAACTTTACAAATATAGTTGAAGCAACATCATTAATCCAGAAAAACTAACTCAAATATTTTTAAATTGTTCTTTATGGTTTCTTGGAATTGTAGATTACAGCCAAGGTAGATGGATGTCATGCAGATCTGGAGACATGGATTCCTATCATTATTGGATCAATTCCTTTAAGAAGCTTTCAAGAACAGATTATTCCTCCTACAGAAGCAGTTCCAAACACAGCTGGAATTGGCTGGGGTGCCCAGTCTCCTCCACCCACAGTTTCACAATATCCCCCCTCAGCTTATCCACCTAGTACTCAACCATACCCACCTGGTCCTCAGCCTTACCCACCTGCTCCTCAGCCATATCCACCTGGTCCTCAACCATATGCACCTGATTCTCGACCATATCCACCTGGTCCTCAACCATATGCACCTGGTTCTCGACCATATCCACCTGGTCCTCAACCATATCCACCTGGTCCTCAACCATATCCACCTGCATCCTTGCCCTATCCTACTTCAAACCAACCATACCCACCTCCAATTCAGCCATATCCACCTGCTCCTGCAGTTGGGCAAGCACCACCCACTGCACCACCACTGGCAGCATATCCCAATATGCGTAAGTTGCTTTTATTGGTTTCTTATATGCATGTGCAAATGATACGCTGTAAAACCTCCATTACAGTCCATCTTGCTTATGTTGAAACATTGGAATAGAGAGAGCTCACTATTGCTCACTCTATTGTAGATAATCCTTGACTGACTAATCCCAAGTGTGCCACTTCCATGTAACTTTCTGGGTGATTCCCTATGATGATATTGTAGTTTTATTTTACTTAGAAGTTATTCATTAATATTTATCTTTCTATCATATGGGAATTTGGTTTTTGCTTTTATTTTTACAGTAAAAATTAAAGGTGTAATTAATATAGAACCTAACAAAATAATCATTCCACAATACTTAAATAATTTAAAATACTAATTCAATCAATACTTAAACAAAATTCTGCTGACTGCCTCTGTGGTTGAGTGGTCAGTGAGTTTTCTCACCTGGAGGTTCCGGGTTCGATTCCTGACTGGGGTGGGAGATTCTTCTCTAATCAGAATCATTCCTTATCCCCCACAGAGTCTGGAAGTATATATGTTAGAGTGTACGAATGTTTGTTTGAAGAAAAGAATTAAAAACTCAACGTTAAGAATCTACAGTCAATGAACTGTTTCTAAAGCAAAGCCCCCGCTATGACCATAGATGTTAAAGGGGGCTATATAAATGAAACTTGCCTGCAGTGCCACAAGTAGTAAAAGTAGACATTAAACACTGTCAAAACAAATAAATAAATAAATGAAACAATTTAAAAAAAATCTTCCTGCAGTTGTTTCAAATGCAGCACTTCACATACTGTTGATATGAGGTTAATATAAATATGGCATCCAGCTTGGGTGTGTGCCAAAACAGCAGAGAGTAACTTGTGACTCACAAAGGTCTGCCTGCAATATGCAATACAGCATAGGAATTAAGGGCAAGCTATTGTCATGGCTGAACTGGCAATAAGAGCAAGCAATGTGTTAAGACTTTTGCTGAATGACATTCACAATCATGCTTCGCTTATAGCGCTTGTCTGAGGTTTATGGTTGAGTACACCGTAGTACTCTGACTCAGATGACTCAACAGCCTGCATTAGAGGTTTCTTGAAGTTTTAAGTGTAAGGTACTCCGGTGGCTGTGGCAACTCTTTCCATGACCTGAGTAATGGATATTGTAGGTGTCCCAAATTTCAACACTTCCACTCATTATCAAAGAATTTATGAGGGGCATACTGTAAAAATTTAAATTTCAACAATGTCAACGAAACGAATTGCAGGATCATAATCTACAGACTTTAAAAGCCACATGTTGACATATTGTGACGTCATTAGCTTCTATCACGTGACCACAGACAGTGTTTGAAAAATGGCTGACATTGATGTTTCGTTTCGACAGCGTGCTGTCATTGAATTCCTTGTGAAAGAAGGAAAATCTGCTCCTGAAATTCATCTCCATGGGTGCCAGCAGTGTTAGAAGATGGGTGAAACATTTCAAAGATGGAAACACGAGTCTGCAAAATGCACCTCGTAGCGGGCGTCCTCGAACTGCCTCTACAGAACGCAACAAGGAAAGACTTGATGAGCTCATTACAGGAGATAAGCGTTTCACTGTGAATGAAATTGCTGCGAAACTTGGAATAGGACATAGTGCAGTGCAAGAAATGATCCACAGCTTGGGTTATCGAAAGGTCTGTGCCCGTTGGGTCCCCCGTTTATTGGTTTATTGACTGAAGACCACAAACTTCAGAGAAGAACCATTGCACTAAACCTTCTTCAGAGATTTCATAATGAAGGTGATGAATTTTTGATGTGTATTGTGACTGGAGATGAGAGCTGGTTCCATCACTATGAGCCAGAAACCAAACGTCAGAGTATGGAATGGCACCACTTGAACTCACCATCGAAGAAGAAAGCGAAGACAGTGCAGTCTGTAGGAAAAGTTATGGGAAGTGTCTTTTGGGATGCACAAGGTTGCATTCTGGTTGACTTTCTTGAACCTGGACAAACCATAAATTCTGCCCGCTACATCAACACACTTCTGAAGCTCTGTCGGGCTTTGCGTGATAAACGCCCTGGAAAGAGGATCATCCTTCAACAGGATAATGCGCATCCGCATACTGCCCGTGCCACTATGGAGAAGATCAGGGCATTAGGGTGGGAAACTCTTCCACATCCTCCCTACAGTCCCGACTTGGCACCCTCCGACTACCATCTTTTCGGTTCTGTGAAGGAGAAGATGCGTGGCCAACGCTACGAGACGCTGGACAATATTCGGAAAGCAGTGCGTCAGGGTCTGCAGGCAGCTGGAACGGAGTTCTATCACAAGGGCATTTTCAAACTTGCAGAACGATGAGAAAAATGTGTGCAAAACAATGGAGGCCATATCGAAAAGTGAAAGAAAGTCTGTAGATTATGATGATGTATTTGGTTTGGCTTAAAAATAAATATTAAGATTGTAAAACAGTATTGCTCATGACTTTCAGTATGCCCCTCGTATGTATCAGACATAACATTTCCCTTCCATCAGATTGCAAAGCCATCCTTTGTCTTCCAACACCAGTTTGGAACTATATGAAAATCAACAAAATAAACAGGGCTAAACACATCCTTATATATCCTTGTTTCAGCTTTTGCTTAATATTCCTAATGAATCAGTTCATTAGAGAAGTGCAAGAGAATTATTTGTTAGTAAATTTTAACTGCAAGTCATTGTAACCCAAGTTATTGAAATAAAAGCATTTTCACCAGCATGACGATCTAGTACTTCATTGTGCTTTTAAACTTCATTTTTGAGGGGGGGCAAACGTGTTGTTTCTTTCTCTTAGCATACTATAAGAAGTTAAATGATTTACTTTGTCTTTAACAGAGAATAAGTAGGTATCATTTATGGCACAATTACTCAGTTGGTACTTAATACATCTTGCAAATGTTTATGCATCTTGTATGATAAATATACAAAATTATATGTTTACTCAATTTTATTCAATAAAGGAATGTCAACTTATACTCATTTTTACAATAGAATGGACTGTCTGCAGACTAGTTTGCTCTTCTCAACCAAGTAACTAAGTAGATTGTATATTTTTTTAAGTAATGAAGAACTAGCAACAGTGAGATATGGCTTTTTCAATACTTAGGTATGTCCCTTACTCAGCATGACAAGAAACCAACAAATCTCTTTAGGAAGAAGGTAGACTAAATTTGTTTCAATGATAAAAAATTCAGCAATGTCTTGACATATATTGAACGTGAGAAAATAAAGGGACTAGAAAAGATAGGACACCATATAGATCAATTTTCAAGAGATTACACATGCTTTCTCATGCATGTTAGTCAATTATGAGATGATCAGTCATATCAAAAGGTAATGTAAATAAATAAAATTCATCAGCAGACACAGATAAAGGATATCATTTTAATACTTTTGTGAATTAATATGCTTGAGATTGATGTAATGCATGTGGAAGTTAAACTATATGTGATGTAATTGGTAGCAACATATCAACAGAGGGAAACAATGATGATTGCTTTGTAAAATGTTTTGATTTATAATAAAAGTAGCAGTACTAAACTCTTGAGTATAATTATTTGATTATTATTCACTTTTTCTGCACTGTCATCATGATCATCTGCAAGGTGGAGTGTCCATGACTGTTTTTGACATAGAAGTAATCTTGGCATCTACGTATACATCAATGCCCTGAATTCTGTTTGAGGTATATTATTCTTACTGGGACTTCCTGAAAATGAATTCATGCCATGCTAATTTGTTTAAATTATCCTTTGGTTTAAGTAGAAAATATTTAGTTCTTGTCAGATGGTTTAATTTCTGATGCAGTTTTTATGAGAACGTGCATCAACTTATCTCAGAAATTTTATTTTTCTTCTAATCTGTTTACTGCCCAATTTTTGATCCTATATCAGTGTGAGTACTACCATCATTTTATAAAACTTCATCATAATATCTTTTCTAGTTTATTTTTAGTGCTCTCATTGTTGTCTCACTCATTTTTTTAAAATTTGCTTACTTTTTAAACCATCAGAATAAAATCATGCATCACTTTTGAATTATTATTTTTCTGTACATATCAATTGTTGTCAGTAATTTTTTAATATTTCATTTTGTGTTTACCCAGAGAGACCTGGTTGGTCATGTTGGACGATGAATGAAATCGGTGAAATGATGCTCAAATCATCTCGTGGTCCATGGAATTTAAAGAACTAGACATTTGTTTTCTCAGAATAAGGAAAAACCCTGAATCTTACCCTTATCTGGGTAACTCACTAAGTGAGATTGGAACTCGCCACCTGTTGAATAAGAGACAGACACGCTATCCCTACACTACCCAGGCAGGCTTTTATGCTTTTGTTATATGTATTTTATTCTCTGCCATCATAGCTAACTGTAATATATTTTCTAATTTGAGAATGATTGTCTGCAAATAAAATTCCATTTAAAATTATACAGCATATTTTAAAATTAGCCCTAATTTGTTTCTCCATCAGAGAAAACAGAATAACATGGCCCTACCTTACTCCTAGATAAATTATTTCCAATTTTAGATTTGTTAACTTTTGAAAGTAACATTGAGTCAAATTTAACACTTCGAAACTTCACTGGTTACTTGTAGTACTACTTACTATGTAGTACATGTTCTGCAGATGTCTGTCTGCATTCTCAGCTGATTCATTTGTTGTAATGCCTCTGAAATCTTGAGTCTTACCCACTGGATGTAGGATGAACTTATGTGCTGGCAAAATCTGTTCATTCTAGTGACCACATTGTGATAATTCCATTTGAAGGTAAAATCAACTGTCACTGGCATATGGTGTACCACAAAATGTCTGCCACAAGTATTCAAACTGAGAACAAAGCGGCTTAAAACTTGGAATTTTGTTGCACCACAACAATGTCTCTGTCTACACCACTAGCAACAAGAGTTTCAGGGGTCAAGAGTCAAACATTTGTCCCATTCTTCCTACAGCTCAGAGTGGTCAATGCAACTATTTTCTATTCCCCAAAATAAAAGATACAATTTGAGGTCATTGATTTGAATCACCTGAAACTACAGTACCTGCTTAATAACGATGACTCTTCTCTCTCTCAAACAAAAATAGCATTCACCACTTGAAAAGTGATTTGACAGGATAATATGTTATATAGAATGCAGTGGAGAATACTGTGAAAAGATGCAATGATGAGATCAATATTTTAAAAATTTTATTGTATTGTATTGACCCTTGTATATCTTTGCTATTTAATTTTTAAGCTTGGAAAATGCATTCTGCAATAAGAAATACTTTTTATGCCACTTTGTTGTGCCTATTTTATTATTTTGTGCCTTCCTTTTTTTCAGCCCCTCCTGCCTATGCTGAATGTGTGCCTGGAGCCAACAAAATTCAAGATTCTAGAGAAAGCCTGTATATGAAAGGAAAATAAGAATTTGCACCAAAATATCCTGTATGCAACTTCAAGTCTAAATGCAATTACTGTCACAAAAGAATTTTTTTTTATACAGAGCATAATAAATAATATTGAATTGAATTTTATTTGTGCATCTTTTTTCACAATTGTTTTTTTAATTTTCCCTTGTTGGCTAACATAACCCACATACAAATGAGGAGTATTATTGCAACGTATTATGCCCATCCCTGGAAAAATCAAATTTTACATAGTTTCTAGCATCTTCTTTCATGCTGTGAACTCTGTTTGCACAATATATTTTATTTATATTGAATATGATATAAGTAATTGGTATGTGAAAAGTGGCTTTTTTGTTGCAAACCATATTATGCCAATATTTACAATTGCTGCAAACCATATTAAGTCCACATCTATTTTTCTCAGGATAGTTTGTCACAATCTAGGATGCAGACAATATGCCTCAAAACTTGTTCTATAGCAGCAAAGGTTAGTGAAGTTAATTTGACACAAAGCATTCTATAAAAAAAGCTATAAAAAGGTGAACAGTACTAAACATACATTCAACCAAGCAGTATATAAAGAGAATCCAAATATAACATTAGGAAGCAGTGAAGGGCACACACACATACGGTTATCTAATTACTTTCTCTAGCGCATATGTACAATACACATAATAGAAAAAGAAGTCATCATATCCATCCAAAAATTTGATAAAGAGATTTCACTGGAAAATATATACCAAACTTGGTATTTAAGTTCACTCCCAAAGATGCAACACAAAGATTTTCAAGAACTTCCCCCCTACCCCAAACTACTCTTTACATGGGAAAAATTTTAGAAAATGATTTTCTCAAAAATGGCTCTAATGATTTTGATTAAAATACTGTAGCTTATGAAGTCCTCTTCATTCTGGATCACTTTTGCATAACTGGCAAATTGTAAGAGATAGACAAAAACTTATTACACAAAAACTGTATATCTTGTTAAACATACAATTTATATCCTTTACATTTTTGTTGTGGAGGTAACTAAGATATTCATTGCTATTGGTTTCAATTTAAAATGATATACATATACTATTCTCACCCATGTTTCTTTTGCTTTGCTTTTGGCCAAGTAAAGAAGCAAAGTTCAACGACAATCGCAGCACTATAGCTCATATAACATTTGTGTATTGCTTTAGCATTGTGCATTCCTTTAGTTCCCTTCTACTTATGAGGAACTAAGTAATAAGAACATTCTGCTACTGCTTATCTCAATTAGCATGGTAATGAAGGGAAATAGTTTTTTTAAAAGTTTATTTGTAGAAGATAAAGTCATGTGAGTGTAACAAGTCAGAATTTTTTTTTTTAAATTTTGCCATTATAAAATATCAAATTGCACTTCTACCTTCAAATTATATTTGATGTACCGTCTTTAATGAGCCTCTGGCTCTTAGGATCTTTCTAAATCTAAATAAATAATACAATATACAAATAAAAATGGGACAATACTTAACAAAAATTATGTGTGATGAAGCTTAGTTTCACAAAGAATTGCTAAGTGTGTATAATATTATATTATGTTACACCAAACTCGATTTTCTTTTCAAGTTAATTTTTGTGTTACTATAAAATACTTATGTGTCATAAAAGCAATAACATTTTTGTGATTTAGCCAATGAATAAAAGAGTAAACTCACTGAGGTATTGTTGTAGTCCATATAAAAAGCAGAATGATTGTTGTTATAAAAGACTAGCTAGTGTGGCTAGCAGGTGTGTCCTTTAACAACACTGACCAACTGATTGGTTGAAGAGATGATAGGAAGAATGCTCTCCATTGCTGTGAATTCCAACAGCAGTGGATGTTCCTCTCTCCCACCCCACATAGTTCTAGAATCTCTTGGAACTACATTTAAGCAAGCTACTTGCAACATGTGGTTAAGATGGTTGGTTGTTGTAATATACAGCATGTGCTGCTCAGCATGTCTAAGAAGTGAAGTCCTGAGTTTCGACAGCAAGCAACCTAAAGAGGAAATAGATATTTTATGTTTTCACAGTTGTGAGCATCTAGTTAAGGGAAGAGGAGTCCTTGTTCAACACTTCTGTGAGTGAAGTAGAGGCTGCTTCATGCATGATTCATTGCACCACTACATGCAAAGAAAAGTGACAATTAAAACCGAACTATGTTGCAGTACTGACAGATCAAATTACTGCATTAAAACTAAGTGAAGTGGGAGAAAAAACTGGCATCCAATTGAGGATAAATTCTATAATGTATCTGGAGAATTGTAATTTGCTTGGTAATTTGTTTCAATGGAGGATAGTTACCAATTCTGATGCTCTACAGGTTGTCCAATGCCTGAACAACAGGTTAGGACGTTTATGACATTAGTGCTGATTTGGTAAAAGATGTTATTTGGACTATTTTAAACTCTAATGTGTTCCTTTCACATGACTTTCTCTACATATCTGCAACAAATTATTGTTAAACAGCTCTTACTTCTATTTATCTCATACTAATTGAGAAAAATTTAACAGAAATAGTATTACTTGTTTCCTTGTAAGCAGGAGCAAAATAAGTGAGTACCATTGGTTAAAGTGATAGTCAAAAGCTGGTTGCTATGTGACTGAAGCTCCTTTGTTTGTATGGACAGGAGTTGACAAATTCCTGTATGAGAAAAGTTATGTTTTTCATAGCTGAAAACAAAAACAAGGGATATCTTAAAAACGATCAACTCCACAAAAAAAATGTATATAACATAAATTGTGTGTTTTAATGTGCTCTATATTTTCTGTGTGTTAAGTTTTTGTCCATCTCTTACGGTTTAGCAGTTATGCAGAAATCCATAAAATTCATCCAGAATATAGTCTTCAGAGGCTATTCCCAGAAAATTCAAGATATACATTTTGTCACGTAAACACCTTAAATTTACGAGATTTTAATCAAAATCGTTAGAGCTATTTTTTAGAAAATTAAAATTTTCGAATTTTTTTCCATGTAAAGGGTAGTTTGGGGTGGGAGGATTTTCTTGATAATCTTCGTGTCGCATCCTTGGAAGATACCAAACCTAAATACCAAGTTTGGTTTTTAAATGTCTTTTTCATTTTTAAGCTATGCTGCCCACAGACACACACAGACACACACACACACACACACGGACATTTTTCTAAAAATGCTTTTTTTGGGTTCAGGGGGTCTCAAAACATTTATTTCCAGTGAAATCTCTGTATCAAATTTTTGGGTGCAATACAATACCTTCTCTATACACTATGTACATAGTACTTATAGAGAAAGTAAAAAGGGGATACATCTTTGCCTGTAAATTAGACCTATCTCCATGGTCTCAATTTTCTCAAAAATTTTAGAATGTATAAAGCAAAAACAGCAACCTTGAGTATATGAACTTAGCATGGTAACCATTACACCACGGAGGGTGACAATGATGTTAAAAGAACCAGACAATGCACTGCTGAATTTTCGAGCAGTAAGCTTTGGAGTCTTAAGTTCATTCTGCAGCAGCGGTATTTATTAAAGGGGTCTGGGGTTTAGATAGGGGGTGCAGGTTTGGGCTATTTACGAATGGTGTGAAGATGCGGGTGCCTAGCTCAGGATTTTGTTAGTATGGGCTCTTTTTCAGGTGTGGTAAGACAAGTGATTTTCGAGTTCCAGATTATTATTGAATGCATTTATTCATTTTGTTCGGCCTTTTCTGCCATTAAACACACACGCATTCCTCCTTAAGTTACGCCTTACTCGACCGTGCCTAATATTACTCATTTCTTTTGACAGTCTTTTGGTGCAGTGATTTTGTCCATATTAAATCAACACTTTTTTTTTGTCACAACCAAAGAAATCTGTTTGGCTCCACCACAGACCCAAATATCACACCTTAGCTCCACGGATGTTCCATGCCAAGTGCAAAATTGTCCCTCGACCAGCAAGAGAATCATTTATCTTGCTTTGTTATATCCACCCTCGGACAGTGTAACCTCACACCTTCCATTCAACATCCTTCCCTTAACGGTACTATCCTGCCTGGGTTGCTTGTCAGCTCATGGCAACTGTTTGTCCTTGCCTTTTTCCTTAGCCATTTTCAATGTACATTTGTCCCCTCTTAGTATAATTTATATTATATTGACTATAGTTTATATATATCTTTTTGATAACTTTTAACCCGTGGCACATGTATTGTCCCAATTCCCAGCCAAAATACACATCTCATTTCATCAATCCTAAAGACATTGGACTTTATATAGATAGACAGGTAAGGGTAAAGAATGATACTTCATTAGTTAACTTTTTAAGATTTGCATAGATGCTTTGTATTCTTAAAAGAGTTTGATTGTTTTTCCGCATGGGTAGAGCATGAAAAACTGGCCCTGAGGACAGACTACTTGGCCGCCAATTACGCACCAATTGTTGTCCGCACAAGCAGATATAATTACAAATGATAAACGTGTAATAATTAGGTAATAAATAAATAACAAATAAGCTAATGCAAAGGTCTATATTTAAAAATTGTAGTTGCAACAGCTTCACAACAATAGATAAAAATTGGCGGGCAACAATAAGGAGACTGGTACTTGTGGCCGGTTTTTTATGTGCCATTCTGTAGAACCTTATGTACTCGTTTTAGTCAATTTTTTAAATCAATTGAGCATTTTTTCGTTAAAATTACTTATATGCAACTTATTTAGGCCAATCAAACCCCAACACTGAACTTTAATCATAATACAGAATAAGTCTACAAGGTTGATAACCAAATTGCAATGTTATTTGAGTTACAAACACAGGGAGATTTAAATAAGAAAAAGAAAAGTGGAGCATTATTGTATCAAACATTAATAAAACCATTAAGATAAACCATGTATAATTTGAAAAGCATGGTAAACAACTGATTGCATTTAAAGTAATAAAGAAATATCCAGGCTTATCTGAAATAATTGGTACATGTCCAGTTTCTCGAAACATTTTTTAGAATTGCCCAAAATATGATCCTCAAATGTAAATGTCATGTTATTTATGGACGCTCTTTAACTACTGTGGTTCTCAGCGTCCCATTCTATACTGAGCGTGAAAGGTCGCTTAATTTTGCTCAGAGGCCTCTCAATCAGGCTTGAGGTTCTTTTACGTGCCATAAATCTACGACACGGGACCAACGGCTTTACTTCCCTTCCGAAAGAAGCCATGCTACGGATTTTTACGCCTGAAAAATCCATCGTCCTCCGCCGGGTTTGAACCCATGACCTTGGGTATATGAAGTCAGCATGGTAGCCATTACACCACGGAGGGCGACTATATGATCCTCTTTTTCTTATTTTAAGTGATAGTCATTCCTTGGTTGGTGCTATATCTGCCAAGGGGCTAGGAAAGCCTATTTATAACAAATGCATTATAATAACACATTTTCCGCCAATTTTTACAAATAATCATTAGTTATTCTCTGTAAGTACAAGAGAAATAAAGGAATTTATTAGGTTAAAGCAAGTCAAATCTATTAAAGCTGGCCGCTGTGATGACTTTTTGCATGGAGTAAAAAATTAAATGAATGATGACTTCCCAATGTTCAGAATCATTTATTTAGGGCATTCAATAGAGGAAATTAGAGTAGGCTAACTTTATTAGTTCAAGTAATGGAATTAATAGCTATAGACATATAAACGATAAGGTTTGGCCAAAATCTGTGATTTTGCCCTCCTTCAGTTTTAGACCAAGACATTAGAACAAAATTATCACATTGCCACGATGTTACTGCAACAATACCAATTTATAAATAACACTTTCTGTGATTGTATTAAAATAATATTCATTCAACATGAGACCTCTCCCCTTCCACTGTCCTTCATTTTTTACTTCAAACACTTGGAAAAACTAGTTTAACAGATGTAGCATATGGTGTGTATGGTAGCATGTAGTACTATAACATGGCGGCTGGACAAGAAAATTGCTTCATTTCCACCCTATGAATCTGCCGCATACTCACAACCATAATGGTAATACATGCAACTTCTCCCAAGTATCTCCATTGCTATACCCTCGAAGTTTGAAGCTTACTTTTTAACTGCTTTTTGTTCAGAAAACATATATATTACAAATGCAAGAGAACCCCCCCCCCCCATCCCCGTACTGAACATGAGTATTTTGGAATAAAAAAAACATTCTGAACATGGACTTTTGGGGAAGGAAGGTCTTGTATTCGATAAATACAGCCAATAACATTGTGAAAATGATAAAAGCTTTCTTTTTGAATTGCATCAAATAACAAAGTGGAGGTCTTTATTGATATAGCTCATATTCAAACATAGTTACAACTAATCATTACTGATTATTATTATTCCAAATATGTACTTGAAAATGTACAAGTAACTTAATACTTACTGGAAAACATTAACATGATGTAACTTTTGAAATGAACATTAATGGAAAATGACTGCTTATCACATCTACTGAAAAATTTATGAACATTGGCTCATCAAGATTATGTACAGTTCTCGGAAATAAAATTAACTAAACAAAATGTTGGCTAGATGAATGTGACTTACGTCCAAATGTAAGTGATCTATAACTATCTTGACTAAAGTGTTGAGAAGAAGAAATTAATAAGATATTACCTGCAAGCTGTGCCTAGAGAGAGTTGCACCTTTGCATCACAGGAGATTTTGTCGAACATGTAAGTTACGAAGTGACATGACCCTATGCAAACAGCAATCAACATTTTCCCTTAAAACTTTTGGCTGCAATATGATATAGTAAATTCTGATTTATCAGAAGTTGGACAGGATTAAACCCATATTTTCATTAGAAACATTAATGGCAAGAGTACAAATTGTTTTCACAGATATTTTATTTGCATATTTCTGTACAAAAATAAAATTATAACATTGTTATATTTATAAATGTAAAAATGAAGCTAGTAACAGTTAAGCAAAACAAATATTAATTTAACTATTAATAATGTAACAATTCTCCACTTAACTGATGATGCAATAGACCATTTTATTGCGAAACTAGTCCTTGGATTTCAAAAAGATAAGTGGAGAATTGTTACAATTATCAGTTGTTATATTTATTATATCACATATACAATATCACTATTTATTAAACACACATATTTTGCTAAGGAACTTTTCTACTGTATGGAGGACAAGCTCTCAACTTTGTAAGCTATTACAAAAAAAAAGAATAGGTATATAAAAAATGCACAGGCTAGAGAATTGGTTTTAATATTATTTTCAAGCTTGCAGGATACATAATCTGGTAATGTGTTTGAAAATCAGTTCTATAACATTTTTATAAAATATGCATCAGATTAAGCAATGATTTGAAAAAGTTGCAAAAGAGATGTGTCATTTGTTATTTGTTCACTGTAAGCTGAAAGTAATGTATTCTCTCATGTACAGCACTGAGATCCACCTCCTGCACACTATTGGTTCAGTTTACACAAACTTATCACATGCTCAGAAACAGCAATATCACTTCCTTGGTGCACTTACAAAACTAAGATGGTGAGAAGGTAGATCTGGAGCTGATCACATTGTGATAACATTTCTCAATTAGTTATGATAAAGATTTAGGTAATATTATAGCTTTATTTATATTATAACATCTTGAGTATTTTACAGATTGCAAGGAATAATAGCAAAGTGCTAAAAACTACCAGCCAATGAAGCTCATTTCTATGTGGTTCTGTTCATTTCTACTCTCAGTTTACAGTGAACAGAAAATAGTTCTAACTGGTCAAACACTAATTATTGACCCTCCAGTTAGAATTAAGATTTCTTCTTACATCACTTCCGCTGCCTCTATTGCTATTCAAAGCTTCACCTCTGAAACTGTCGGCAGCTTGATTTTCACCATTTCTGCTCTGGGATGTATCAACTCTGCTTTCAGTTTTATTTGAATTTCTGCTTTTTGTATTACCTTTCAAATTTGTGTTTACAAATTGGCCATTTCTATATTCATGCGGTGCACTTCTACCTCTCCCTCTCCAATCATTGCCAAACATATTTTCTGAAGAATTACAATTGGAATTAAAAGATTTACTTCGTCCAAACTCTTGATTTCTTCCCCTCCCATAGGTATTTCTTCCTCTTCCTCTCCAATCACCATCAGGCATCTTTTCTCCACCATCACAACTGGTTCCTCTCCCTCTCCAATCACAAACAGGCGTGTTTTCCTCACCATCACAACTGGAATTTTGAGATTCTGTTCTTCCAAAATCTTGCTTCTTTCCTCTTTCATAGCTACTAATTCCTCTGCCTCTGCAATCTCTCTCAGGTAACTTCTCTTCACCATCACAACTGGAGCTTTGAAATTCATTTCTTCCTCTATCTTTTCCTCGACAACCAGTTCTTTCTCTTCCTCTCCAGACATTGTCAGGTACATTTTCTTCACTATTGCTTCTCGAATTACAGGATTCATCTCTTAAAAAGTTTTGACCTCTTCCTCTTTCACATCTATTTCTTCCTCTTCCTCGTCTGTCATCCCCATGTGCATTCTCTTCACAACTGGAATTAAAGGACTCTCTTCTTCCAAACTCTTGACTCTTTTCTTCCTCATTGTTTCTTTTTTCTCTCCAATTACTATTAGCCGTTTTTTCATAATTGCCTCTAGGACAATTTTTTTGATTTCCTTTTCCACGATTAGTACAATTTATTTTTCTTTTCCTGATACTGAAGTTCTCTTTCCATGACTGAGGTGAAGAAACTACCAAATCACTAAGTTCTGGCTGCTTCTCAATGCAGGTTTGTAATGCCTGCTGAAACTTTAGTTTGTCATCAGCACTTGTTTTGTTCTCTTTCAGAGCAAGGCGTATTTCATTTATAATTAATTCATATATATTTAAATTTTTCTTTGAAAAGATGAAATGACATTTACACTGCTGAAATCAGAAAGCAAAGTAGCATTTATAGCATATTACTAAAATATCCATACATATTATAATACTATAGCCAAACCTGTGCTCATATATGGATAAATATAGATATTTACAAACCTGTACTCATATGTGGATAAATGTAGAGATATTTACAAGTATAAATGAGTAAAAAGTTGCATTTTTTTTAAACTGTTGTGCATATATGTGTGTAAATGATATGATGTTAATATATGTAAATTTACAATGGCAATTGATTGGGTGCTGGCCATCTGATCCCAAGGGCATGGGTTCACATTTGGTCCAGAACAATGGATTTTAAATGTACTTAAAAGCAACAGCCTATGTCAGCTCTAATATGATCTTGGTAATTGAACTGACAGGATAATTATCTACCCCAAAATAAAATTGTTTATACATACAGTTGAAACTCGCACGTATATGCTAAAATTTTAGGGACCAGTTGTTCTACATTAAAATTTTGCTCAATTATGGGTTTTGGTTGTACGATTTCTCAGTAATGCATCACTTTTTCTGATCCCCATACACAAAATGTACCCATTTACACATTTTTAAAAAAAAATATGGTGGTATGCTTGCTGTGTATAGCCTTGGAATTGCCTGGTTTGCAGTTTTTATTGGCGCTTATCGTTTCATTGTCATCATATCGTTCCAACAATCTGTTAACCTTGTTTCCAACAGTCACTTCTCTGCTTTAAGTCGGGTACTGCTAGTGTGCTGTTTTCATTGTCATTTATCCTTTCATTGTCGTCATATTATTCCAACAGTCCCTTATCTATTTTATGTGGAGTTTCAAGTTACAAACAGGAGAAGAAACATGTGTGAATATCAACCAGCAAGGAAGAAAACAAGAAAATCCTTAACTCTTGGTGAAAAATTAAAAATTCTGGATGAGGTCCACACCAGAAGAGAAAATCAGTTACACGTTTTCTCATTTATACAGTATTTTAGTAGTCTCCCTAGAGAAATGTATAAGAGAGGTTCCACTGTATAATGGTGTGTTCAAAAGAAACCCAAATAGCACACCTTCCAGCATAGGGAGGACACTCTGGTTATTGAAAGCACATAATGGCAGATTTAGACAACAAACTGCTCATTGGATTAGCGCCAAAGTGACAGTGAAAACTTCCCTAAGAACATCAAAACAAGTGATGAGAATGGGTCTATGACTATGACTGAAACGAAGGAGCAGTTGTTGCAGTGGGTGGGCAAAGGGTCTCCTTATAATAATAATAATAATAATAATAATAATAATAATAATAATAATAAAAAATAACATGCATAAGTTAGTCAAAGATCAAGGTAATGTTGGTTATGATTTTTGTGTGCCAGAAGAGGTCTGATTTGTGGGTAAACCAGATTTGGATGTAGCATCATGATAATGCACTGCCTTACCCATTTCTCCTTGTCTGTAGTTATCTAGCAAGGCAACATATTCTTATTGTGCACCATTCCCCTTATTCTTTGGAGATAGTCCAGCAGATTTTTCCTGTTTCCCAAACTGAAACATCTTGAAGGCACATTGTTTCCAAACCATTGAGAAGATTCAGGACAATGCAATAAAGGACCTGCACTCCATCCCAGAAAAATGAATTCCAGAAGAGGTCCAAAAATGGAAGAAATGATGGGAATGATGTATTGCCAGTAAGGGGGAGACTATTTGAGGGGGACAGTGCTTAAAATGTTGTACAATTAGCAATAAAGGTGTTACAGCAAAAGTTGTTTTCTTTTTGAAAATACTTTGTATATATCTCTGTGTGTATAAAACAGTACTTCTTGTATATGTGAAATGACATTTATTAATTAAAATTCAACTTATATATTTAAAATAATGACTTTTTTAATTGAATTAAACAAAATAATTTTAAATTTGGCTCTTTATGTTATATATTGAATATTCAGCATGCAGGAATACACGGATGGCTGAATGTGTTCCTGTGTATAAATGGTAGTTTCAGAAACTTAAAACATGCACATTTAAAGAATACATCAAAAATATTAATTTGGTGAAACTAAAATATTTATAGTTTCCCTGGCAGCAGGCCATGATTTACTTTAATGGATAAATTATTGACTTGGATATGCACTTAGAAGGGTCAACCCAAAAGTAATGCCTCCCATTTTTTTGTGTTGACTTTAAGTATTTGAACCAGATTATGTAGAAGTATTAATTGTTGAACTTTCCAGGTAGCACTCTGTTAGTTTCATTGCCCTTATTGCTGAACAAATTGCACCAATTGAAATCCATTGACACTTACTAAAGATGTATGAAAATGATAAGTGCATTTGAGTAATGTGAAACGGTGGGTACAGATTTTAAAAGTGCAGAGCAAGCCGTGCCTTGGTCAAACCTGCTCAGCTGTCACAGCACATGATGAACAGTGTCTTGATCAGTTCATCCGTAATGATTGGCAGATTATGACCAAAGAATTGTGTGTCACTATGAGCCTGCATCTAAATGACAGTCCATGGAGTGGTGACATCTGACTTCTCCAACAAAGATGAAGTTCAAGACATAGCCATCTGCAGGCAAAGTGCTATGCAGTGTTTTGGGTAAATGTCAATTCCAAACACTACATACAAGACAACACAGACTAGGATGAAAGCCCCAATTTCCAGTGTCACGCTAAGAGGAAAAGCATACTTCTGCCTGCAGCATGAAAAAAATGCTAGGCCCCACACCAGCTTTGCAACCATGGACCTCATTACCAAATGACATTCACGATACAGTTCTGATTTAGCACCTTCGGACTTCCATCTTTTTGGGCCTATGAAAGGTGCAATATGTGGCCAACATTTTTCACATTCAAATGCTGTTGTCACAGTTGTAAGAAAGTGGCTAGCTTCAGCTGGTTCAGATTTTTATGAGTGTAATAGGTAGGCTCTTGTTCATTGTTGGTAAATGTGCATAATGAATGGTGGTAATTATGTAGAAAAATCTGATGTGCTCCATTCACATGACTTTCTCTACATCTCTGCAACAAATTATTGTTAAAAAGCTATGCTTCTATTTACTTCATGCTAATTGAGAAAAAATAGCAGAAATAGTCTTATCACTTGCTTCCTTGTAAGTAGAAGTGAAATAAGGGAGTACCATAGGTTAAAGTGATAGTAAAAAACTGGTTACTGTGTAACTGAAGTTCCTTTGTTTGAATGGACAGGAGTTGACAAATTCCAGTATGAGAAAATTATGTTTTTCCAAGCTAAAACCAAAAACAAGGAATATCTAAAAAACGATCAACTCCAGGAAAAAAACGTATTTAACATAAATTGTGTGTTTTAAAGGACTCTACATTTTTTATGTGGTAAGTTTTTGTCCATCTCTTACGTTTAGCAGTTATGCAAAATTGATCAGAATAAAGTAGTCTTCAGAGGCTATTCCCAGAAAATCCAAGATATACATTTTATTTGTCAGGCAAATATCTTTAATATACAATATTTTAATCAAAATCAACCCACTTTCATCCTTGCATAAGCAAGGAGGCTGTTTTTAAAATAAGGATCAGCATAATGGAAAACCCTACAAACTTGTTCCCTGGGGCACTAGTTTTTTTTTTTAAATATTTCTGTCTTTATTAAGATTTATTTTTAGTATATATTCCATTATAAATAACATATTTTATTTTATTGAATGGGAATTAGTTAGATTAAGATCTTCATCTATAGTTATAACTTTATTATTGGATTAAATATCTTTATTATGAGTTTTGTAATATGTTACACCTGAGTAGACAGGTGTCTGCTGTGTAATTTAATTTACCATTTATATGCCCATTATACCACGTCAGTTAATCATACTACTCCTGCCTGAGAAAACAGGTTATAATGTATTGCGAACAGAATTAATTTGTTTTCAAGGAGCCCATTTTATGATGCCAAAATGCAAATAGCCAACAGATTAGGAATAAATTCTTTGTTATTTATAAATTTGTAAAAATTCTTTCTTCACAAATTCACCACATTTCGCAACTAGCCTTGCTAGCCCACAGAATACATCCATGAATATTGGCATAGCAATATGTCTCCTATTGTATCTCCTATCCAAATCGCATCCTCTTAACTGCCCGTAGTGCTTTTTCACATATTGACTTGTCACAGCATATTTAAACGTATCTTAATTGGGCTATCTAACAACCATCCTGGCTAGCTCCAGTGAACATGCTGTCCAAAACAAGAGGAATGCAAGTAGGTGAAGTAACTACAAAAATATAAAGATATGGAGTCAACTTTAAAACAGTATAACTCAATACTTCATCTCTCTCCAGATCCAGATCTTATAATTATACACTAATGCTAAGAGGAGTAAAATTCTATGGTATGTAACATATGTTAAGTTTTGTAACTGAATATAGAAGAAAAAAAGAAAACAAAAAAGCTTATTAATGACACTCAATTTCCAGACCATATGAGTGCTCTAGTGTGCCCTGCCTAATAAATTTTATGCAATTGGCAAAACATAACAAAATGAATCATGTGTGGATGCCTGGACATAAGAGAATAATAGATAATGAAAAAGCAGATATCTTGGCAATAAAAGGATCTGCTCAAACGTTTAATGGATCTGGACCAGCTTTTGGCATACCCTTAAACTCTGTTGAAAAAAATCATTAGTGTGTAGATTAATCATAACCACCATCTGCGATGGGTCCAAACAGAGGGTGCAAGCACTGTAAGAGAATAATGAGCAATATATCCTCCTAACTCACTGAATATATGCTTAATTGAAATAAATCAGATACTTTTAAACTAAAACAATAGTGACAGCAGATAATGCAATAAACCTTCAAGTTTTAGTATTAAGAACAATTACACCCAGCTGTGACAATCAAGTCAAGCCAGTGTACCAGAATTTCACACACTGCAGGAGTTCTTTTACAAGCCACTAAACCTACTAACATGGGGTTGTTGCTTTTAAGCACACTTAAAAATCCACTATTAGATCACACTAATTTTTGTCAATCATCATTCCAAGAAAGTATTACTAATTATTTCACATATACTTTCACCTTCTATTGTTAATTTTATGTTATTTGTTAATTCAAAATTTATGCATGCTGTCATTTTACATTTATTACAATATCTAGGTTGGAGTAGCTTTAAGATTTATAAAATTGAGTTTGCCCTATTTTCTACATCTTTAGTTGTCTGGCCCCTAATTATGATTGCCATGTCATCAGCACACCTAAATGCTATACCTGCCTTTGATTCTATCAATTGAAATATTTCATTTGTGTATATTAAGAACAGAAAGGATCCTAATTTAGATCTTTGCAAAACTCCATGATATACAATTTTGAAATGTGATTTTATTTTTTCTACAGGGAAAACCAATGAATTGGAACCTGGCTGCAGGTTGTTTTTCCTCTCCGCATCAAAAAAAAAAAAAAAAAAAATCCATCGTCCTTCGCTAGGTGAACCCGCAACCTTGGGTATGTGAAGTTAGTATGGTAACCATTACACCATGGAGGGCGCCAAAAAAAAGGGGGGGGCTATGTTTACATGTGTATGGGCATCAACTGTTGAGTTGAAAAACAATTGACCCTATTATTCTTTCTCCGCTCATGGTGCATCATACACCAATTTTTTCATCTTGGAGGGGTATTTCATAAACAATATTAGGTTTGTCAGAGCTCCAATTATTTTGTGTACATACTATCCATGAAGATGGAACCAAATTTCGTCCTTAAAAAATATTATTTTGCCATTAAAATTCCACTCTCAAAATGTCTGCCTAATAATAGGATCACCTGATTGAACAGCATGCATCACAGTTATTTTATACGGTTTTAACTTCTGCAATTTAACAGATCTTCCCAGAGTCGTAAGGAATGCCTATCTCTTATGAAAGATTTTTAGGGGGAAGTTTCTAAACAATACCTGATATTGAATAATGTTTCTTTGGTAAAAACCCTACACTGTCAAGTTTATGAATTGTTGTTTGCCTAGAATTTTTACATCTAGAAATCTTTCTGGAAATTGTATTTTCACTTGACGGATTGAGTTAATACACATGAATCATAAACAAATGCACACTGTGTAGTAGAAAGCATTTACTATGCCATAATATACTTTGTGACTAACTACAGCCTAAAATAATAAAAACTTGTAATAACTGTACTACACCATATCACCAACAGCTAAATATGGCACTTCCAGAGCAGAGCAAACCTGCGTCAGAATCGTGACCTTGCTTACAGCAGCAGTGTGGAATCATTTGTCAACACATCCAATGGAAAAATACCATGATGTTGGTACTCCAGTTCATTGGCTCTCAATGGCATCTCACCATTTGCATTCTAATGATCTATTTCTACATAACGTGTTTGGTTTATTAAATATGTCAATTTCCAATTTTGAGCAGGCCTTGAATTCCACATTTTTCTAACTCGTCAGTGTTTATAAATTCATACAGTTGAACACTTTTGATAATTTTATAAAACTAGCAATCACAGTCATTTATAGCTTTTATTATAATGTTACTAGTCTTTTGTATGATTTTGCTGTGGATTTATGCTTTGTAAACTATATTATCATTCTGATATAATATTTAGTTGTTTAAACAATTTTGCAAATGTTTTAAATATGATCCTTTCATTAGTTTTGAGAAGGCAGAACTCAGGATGATTGGTCTGTAATTTCCTACCTTTTTCTTACTTCCTATTGGTTTAAATACTGATCTGACAACAACCTTTTTTTACAGAATTTAGAAAGATTTTTTTCATTAGTGATGCATTTTTTTTTTACTTGTAGAGATAAAAAGTGGTACTGTTTAGGATTAACCACCATTGTAAATCAGTTGCATAATCTAACAATGAATACTTAACACTCATGATATAGAAGATGCTTACAAGGATGTGATTTCACATAATTATAAGAAGTATCACTTTTGGAAACACTGCATATCACTTATCAGAAATGAAACATCAGTACAAATGATGACTTACCTTTAATGCATCACTCTCTGGATACTCATTGACGACATCCATCCAGTAATCAAGAGCAGTGGAAAGATCATCCTTTAAAAATAAATATACTGCACCTAGATGTACTTTTGTTTGTGATAATCTGGGTTCTAGGAAAAACTTCTTCAGCATGTACTGTAAATGTGGTATTGGGTCATATCCGTCCTCCTATTAAAACAAAAATATGTATTAATTAATTACACTTGAAAACTGCATAGTGAAGTAATGAAAATTTCAGGAAACAAAATGAGTTTTATTAGGTGTTTGATGTAGTCAATAAGGTCTTCAAAGGGAAAAAGAAAAACCTCTGAAGGCTTTCCTAAGATGGCCAATTATTTGGTTTCAATTTACGTAGTTTTTCTCCCTGTACTTGCGTCTCTTTATTACTGAAATGCAATAGTCTCAAAGGAAAAGGTATCTATCCCTAGAAATATAGTCAGAGAATTCATATTGGCAATAAGAGGATTTAGGACCAATATTTATTGCATTTTTACCCTGGTCATGAGCATAGTGATTCCAAAAAATCTGATTCGTTCCATTCACAAAACTTTCTCTACATCTCTGTAAAAAAAATTGTTAAAAAGCTTATTCTCCTATGTACTTTATGATAATTGAGATAAATATTAGCAGAAATTATCCTTATTACTTGGTTCCTTGTATGTAGAAGGGAAAAAATCTTAATGTGTTCCATTCACACGATGTTTGGTAAACAAACGTTTTATTCAATGCATATGTGTTATCTACACGATTCTAATCAAGATAAACATAAGTAGAATTAGTCTTATTACCAGCTTCCTTGTAAGTAGAAGGGAAATAAGAAAATGCACAGGCTAAAGCAATAGTCTCGTCCTTTAAAAACCGGTTAATATGTGATAGAATTGGGATGTCTTCCCTTTTGACAAAAGTTTAAATGGCTAAAATTGAAACCAATAATCTGGAATAGCTCAAAAATAGTTAACTCTAAAAAAAAAAAAAAAAAAAAAAAAAAAAAAAAAAAAAAAAAAAAATGTATTTGACATTAATTGTGTTTTAATGAGATCTACATTTTTTGTGTAGTTAGTTTTTGTATATCTTTTATGATTTGCCAGTTATACAAAAGTCATTCAGAATGAAGAGGTCCTCAGAGAGGCTATTCCCAGAACATTCAAAGTATACATTTTCTGTTTTGAGAAAATCAAACCTTTCCAAAAAATGTTCCACATAGGGTAGTTTGAGGTGCGGGATTTCCTCTAAAATCTTCGTGTCGCATCCTTGGAGGATAGCAAACTTAAATACCCAGTTTAATGGTCTTTTCATTTTTGACCTATGTTGTACACACGCACACACACAAACCTTTTTCTAAAAATGCTTTTCTGGATTCAGGGGGACCCAAAACATGCATTTTTAGTGAAATCTTGGTATCCAGTTTTTGGGTGCATTACAATACCTTCTCTATAAATTATGTACATAGCAGGTGTAGAGAAAGTAAAAATATGTACAATCCTCTGGGCTAATGTTATTCCAAACTTGCAAACGAAAGCTTTGGGATGGTTGTAGTTTCTGACAAGAATATGTAACATCTATTGGTTTTGACTGCTATGTTCTGCATGATATGATATGGAAAAAATAGTTAAAACATTTCTAATAAACTGCAATCATCCTTTATGCTTGCCAAAATACCTGAATTTTGGTTCCTGAATTCTTGCAAATGTGGGCTGGTGCCACTGGAACAAAAGGGCCAGTGTGTCTTTTTTTGTTTTAGGTGTGCCTTGTTTAATGAGATTGCTTTCTTCTTCATTACTGCCACTATTATAAACTACTGCAATTTCAAAAACAGGTTCAACATTATCCTAATTTTTCCACTGTCACTAAAATCCAAAACATTGGATAGCATTTCCTTAAAAATTGTTACTCAAAGCACGTCCTGCTCTGCTTGAAGAAGACATTTTAGTCACCCTTGAAATCCAGTATCTCCCCACATTGCGTGATACAAAGCTTGCAGTGGCTCATAGTGCAGTAACAAGCAGACCTTCAAATATTTTCTTCAAGGCGAGTAGCACTGGATAGATATATGACTCAGGCATTTCATTCTCACCACAGTAGATGGCATGAGGGTACGATGTACTGCCTTCAGAAATCTTTGCCTATAAGTTATACCCTTGTTTCTTACTGCAATGGCACATTTGGCACAGGCCAAGCAAAAAAGAAAGAATACATGTAAATTACACTCCTGCTTTGGTGATTCAACAATTCCTGTTTATGTACGAGTGTGGTCTGAAAAGTTCTTGGCCTGATAGTGAAAAGCAACAATTCATGCTTTCAAAGTAGTTTTATTTTTCAACATAATCTCCACTAATATCAATACATTTTGTCCGGCGATGTCCCAATGCCACTATCCCCTCTCTGTAGTGTTCCTCTGGAAGAGCTGCAAAGTACCCATTTACAGCCGCAATTGCTTCTTCATTGGACAAAAAGCATCCCAGTGAGGAATTTCTTCAGTTTTGGAAACAGATAGAAGTGTGAGGGTGCCAAATCTGGGGAATAGGGTGGATGTTCCAGCATATCATAGTGCAGATCTCCCCAGTTTCCCCATTGCCAAAACACTTTTGTGGGCAGGTGCATTATTCTGATAGAAAACAATTTTTTTCCTTTTTAACCCGGGCCTGTTTTCACAAATATTTGCATTTAGTTTAGTTAGAAGTTGAGAGTAGTATTCTCCAGTAATGGTTTTACCTTTTTCGAGAGAGTCAATCAACGAAACTCCAAAACACTGATGCCATGATCTTTCCCACCAATGGCACCATCCTTGCCTTCTTTGGAGCTGAAGAACCAGCTTCTGCCCACTGCCTTGACTGCTGCTTGGATTCGGGTGAATCCATGTTTCATCCATTGTGACGTATCGGTGCAAAAAGTCATTTTTGTCCTGTGAATGCATTTATCCACAGTGAGGATATGCGGCACCCATCTTGTACAAAGCTTTTTTATATTTAATTCCTGATACAGGATATGACCAATACATTCCTTTGAAATTATAAGAGCATTAGCAATTTCACGCATCTTTGTGTGCCAATCTTCCAAAATCATGTCATGCACTTGTTCAATGATTTCCAGTGTGATTACAGTTTTTGGACGTCCTTTCATCTTGGACGCTTTCACAGCCGCGTTTAAAATCGGCCACCCATCTCTTCACAGTGGAAACTGAAGGTGAAGAGTCACATACACAGTTACATCCGTAAATGAATTTCTGTAGGTGTTAAACCTTCTTTTACGAAGAATTTTATCACAGCACGATACTCGAATTTCTCCATTTTCAAAGCAATGTACACTTCCACTGTTTCAAACAACAGCCTACAGTCAACTATTGCCTGGAATGACTTGTAATTTTACATAGGGTCTATTAACTTGTGTACCAACATAAGGAAAAAAAAAATCATGCAAGTAGTGTCGCGATCTCTGGGTGAGGCCGAGAATTTTTCAGACCACCCTTGTATTATTGGTTGATTTCCTTTACTTGTACCTGTCCGTTAAGTGACATTTATGACTAAACACCAATGTAACACAACACAATCACTGATATTGAATTACAGGAACTGAAATTTTTACTGCTAACGTGTGAAAAAAATCTAATGTGTTCCATTCACATGACTTTCTCTATCTGTTCTGCAAAAAACAATTATCAAGAAGATTACAAAAGATTATTCTTTTACTAATTCATGCTAATTGAGATAAACATTAGCTGAAATGGTCTTATTACTTAGTTCCTTAGAAGTATAGAGAAATAAAGATATCCTTTAAAAGCTGTTGCTATACTATTGCCTTTGAAATTCTATTTTCTTTGCATGGTAGGAGTAAAACAACTTTTTGAGAAAAGTATAAGTATTTTAAAATTAAAACCAATAACAAGTAATAGCTCAGAAATTATTAACTCTACAAAAATGTATATAGCATAAACTGTGCTATTTGTGCAGGAACTTTTTGTCTATCTCTTACGGTTTATAAAAAGCATTCGGCTATGGAAAGATTATGAACAAAGATGACTTCAGAGGCTGTTCAAAGATTTCAAAAATGTTTCCATGCAAAGGGTAGTATGGGGGGGGGGGGAAAGGGATATTCTTGAAAACGTTTTTGTTGTATCCTTTGAAGATGCTGAACTGAAATATCGTTTAGTGTTTAAGTGTCTTTGTTTTTGTTATGCTGTCACTTATGCACAGATACCTTAAGGCTTTTTTTAAAAGACCAGGGTCCTCAAAACATGCATTTTCAATGAAAACTCAGTATCACATTTTTTATTGAAATACCTTTTCTACCTACTATGTACATGCGCATACATGTTAAAGAAAGTAATAAGTATATACTGAGATCAAACGTTTGAAATAAAGAAGTCCAAAACAAGGCATTTTTCTTCATTTTTTAGAAGTAGATCATGAAATTAAATACCTAAATCATATATAGCTCTATATATAAACTTTTCCTTTATCAACTTAAACTTATACGGTATTAGACTTTCTGTAACACAGTAGCAGAAGCACATTGGAAGCTGACAAAATAATTTCTGCTTCTGTTATTAATTTTTTCTACACAAGTCATGTATAGAGCGTAACATGGAAAGGTAGAGCCAGACTTAAAAATTCAGCGTCATAGTTGGGATTTGAACCTCTAATCTTCTGGTTTTCATCTGGTTCCTCTTATCATCTGGCTACCATACAAAAATTGGGGGATCCATGGTTCTATTCCCGATTATGATGTTGAATGTTTCAATTTGACTCTACTTTTCCAAATTCTGCACTGTAGAACTTAGATAATTTGATTACTTAGTTTAACTCACATTTCACAAATGAAGACAACCCCATCCATATATTGCCACATAGGTGTCAAAACTGATGACACCTGCAATTTTAACCCATTCTCACTTTGACTGCTCAAACCATCTTATTTTTGCTGAGCAACATCATGCATACTGTAGCTGCTATTTCTAGCAAAGCAGTTTCTATTGGTAGTGAAGATACCTACCACCAAGCAGAGATGATAAATTTTATTGCCTGGAGAAGAGTAATCTACATTTGTACATCTTTGCCAACATTAAACAAGGACACCACTCTCTGAATAAACTGCGTATGAAAGTGCAACTTAAAAGAGTGTATTAATCTGGGTTTTGTAGCTGCAGTTTGCTAATTAGAAAACTACCGTAACATCTTGCAGAAATGGCATGTTCTGTTAATATGCAGCAGCAGTTATCAATGAATAACAGGTTTTTTTACACTCCATTGATGCATCTGCTTCTGTTGTAATGTTTTTTCCCCCTGAGGATTTCCCATCAGCCTGCAAATACCAGCTAAACAGGACTTCTTACAGGTCACTATAAGTGGAGTCCTTTCCAGTCTTCCATTCCTTTGCAGATATACCACATATATCTAGTTGGTTCTAAATCTCATATTTCTTGGCCACAATGGAGTTCAAAGTAGGAGAAGCCAAACTTAGCTATGTCATATTAGCTCTCATTTAAAAAGGGTTCACCTCCACCTCGTCAAAACCGAAAACATTTTTCTTGTAGCTTAAGGGACACTCTGGTACTAAAAAGTAAAAATTGTTTTTTTGGAAGAAATTTATTTTTTCTTGCACTGAATCCTTGGTGTGTATAGAGAATTTATTCATATATTGCCCTTGTCTAAATTCCTACTAGAAGGAAGTTAAGTTTTTCACAACTCAAAACCTTATATTGTTTAAATCTGTTATATTACATATAACATGCAATTTTGGTAATTTGTATAAACCACTTGTAATCTTTAAATTGAACTTATACAATCTGAGTGAAACAAAGTGGCATGGCACAGTTGCACTGCCAAAGCTTTTAAATTTGTAGGAGTGCTTAAGATGGTTGAAACTGGATTAAAAAAAAAAAAACTAGGAAGGCATTTTTTTACTGCGTAGGATAACTCTTAAATTTGGTTAGGAATATTCTTTGAATATAAGGGTCACTCTGAAAGTTTTCAGAATTGGTAGCAAGGAATTGTGGTAAGACAACACAGTTCTTCCTAGTTTTAGATTGAAGTTCTGATATAACATATGCAAGCCTGGGCATGCTCCAATAATGTTCTGATATAATATGTGCAGCATAAGCAATGCTGTATATGTGCATGCAGGTGTTGCTATCAGACACTAAGATGGATATTTAGTGAGTGCATTTCTGCACTATGATTTTTATGACTTTAAAGTCAGTTGAGGGGAAAGAGAATGCCTTGAAAGACTGCTTTGTGCATTTGGGAATCTTTGCCCTTTACAACCTACCATTTATCTATGGATTGCAGAGTTTAGAAGAGGAAGATTCTCTCGAAGATGAAGATACACAGGACTCACAGCTTCAACAACAAAACAAATGAAAATGTGGTGAAACTAGTGCATATGCTGTGGGAAATCACTGCACACATCAGATTCAAGAAGCCCTGAAATTTGGATCAACAGCAGTGAGGACAATCCTTAAAGAATATGTTCATACTACAAAGGCCTGCAGTCGCGGATCCTCATTACCTCACAAATGAGCAGGAACAGGCACATGTGCAATGGTGCCAGGAAATTATAGAAACATTTGATCCAACATCATACAGGAGATGAAAGCTGCTTATACCAATATGATCTGGAAACCAACTAACAGTCATCAATTTGGGTCTTCCCAAGAAAAGATCCCCCAACAAAAGTAAGGCAAGCAAGAAGATTCAGCAAGAAAATTATCAGTTCTTACTTCTTAGCTGCTGGCCATATTGTGCCAATTCTGTGAGGTATAGAAGACTGTCACTGCCAAATGGTACACCACAAAATGTTTGCCGCGAGTCTTCAATGAACAGAGAACAAAGTACCCTAAGTCTGGTCTGCGTGGAATTTTGTTGTACCACAACCAGCCCTCGCAGTTGCCACGTCTTCCACTTACTGGTCCCTTAATTAAGGTGCAAATCTAGACCTTGGGTCGAGCAGGGTCTTCAGAGCCTCCAGGAAACAGAGATTTTACTACATTGGCTCTCATCACTAGTACAGGGTCATCTTTTATTTGCCAATGGTTATTGCCCAGTGGCAGGGGTGGAGTGGTTCTGTTTGAAGGCCATCATGTTTAGGAGAAAACTATATCTATCCATGACTGCCATCCGTCAACATAACCAGAACACACAAACTCAACAATGAATTTGGGTAAAACAGATGGATGTTTGACTGTATTTAAGATATTTATATGATGAATAAAAATTATATATCCTGAATTTTCTGGGAATAGCCTCCTAGATCCTCTTTATTCAGAAGGAAATTTATATGATTTGATATAATGAATAAACTATAAGGTATAAAAGCACACTACACAAAAAATGTAGTTTTCATTAAAATTTATTTCAAATAATCATATGAAAAGAGTGGAAGGTCAATGCCAGATATAGTGATCTGCTTTTAAACATCTACCTCGTTTCAGTTCTTTGTTTCTACCTTGTACCTATAACAAAATATAAAATGAAGCTATTTCTGCAAAGGTTTATCTTGATTAGTATATAGCGGATAGAGAAATAGACCTACATAAGAAAATCTGTGGAAACTATATAAAAGCAAAGGATGGTGGATGTGGAAAATCATATGAATGTAATGCACAAGATTTTTCACAGAAAGTGAAGACCTGTAAAATATGCCTCCTATGAACTGGTACCAAGATTTGTTTTCATATATCATGAATCATTTCCTGTGTATAACACTGTCCCAAAGATTGTATGTCGGACCAGTCCCTTAAATTAAAAGAGGATTTTGTGCATATGTTACTGGAGAAAAGAAAAAAAAAAAAAAAAAAAAAAAAAAAAAAAAAAAAAAAAAAATTAATAAACTAGAGCATTGTGAGGATTAAGTTTGGAGAACATTAGAACATTTTCTTATTTTTTTATTAACTGAAAGTGACCAAATGCAAATGCAGGTAACAATCACTTGAAGCTAAACACTGTTGTCATAATACAAGTTTACAAATTATATCAGCTTACCTGATCTATAGCCATATTCATGAGGTCTACAAATGCTCCATATGCACCACCTTCTGCAGCAATTAGCAAGTGTTCCTTTGCTTTCTTATAATCTCTATCATATAAATAGCTAATCTTCCCTGCAATGTGATTTGCCATTATATTCTTTGGAGCTATGGCTAGTGCTTTCTTATAGCATTCTTTAGCCAATTCAGGATCTTTGTATTCTGATGGAAGCTTCCAGAAACCAAAGGCACATCGGGCAAGAACATGAGAACAATTGCCAGTTTTCTCCAGAGCCTTCCTGAAAATGGATAAATTTCCAACATAAATTAGTTTGGAAATTATAAATACTGTATGTACCCGAACACAAGACAAGGTTTATTTCCAAAATATTAATATTCAGAACTGGGAGGGGGGGGGGGTCGTCTTGCATTTGCAATATGTATTTTATGAATTTCATGTGGGGAAAAGTCAAGTTTCAACCTTCACAAGTATGGCAGTGACAAAGCCTGGGGATTTCCGTCATGGTCACAATGTATGCGGTAGATATTGTGCGTCTCATTTTGTGCCAAAAATTAGCTGTTAATGGGACTATGAGCATTCTCATTGGAAAAAATATTACCCTCCGAGACTAAAATAAAATTAAAGGATTTCCTTTCACATTGGTTGTACATAATGTTGTATCGCACACATTCCACACTTTCCATACCCTCCTCTTCGTCTCTCCCGCTCTAAACATGAATTTACGCGCAAATTTGAATTGGGTAAAATGTTTACGATATATTATATTATGTTATCTTAATTGAAAATTGTTTCCGTAATTGTTGTTGCTGCTAACTTGCCGCCGTCACCACCCATACTGTACATTTCCATACTTCCCTCTCCGTCAATGGCTCAAAATGTGAATTTCTGCAGAAATTCAAACTAAGTAAAACTAATAATACTTATTATTATTATTATTATTATTAGAGACTTAATCAGCTTGTTCAAAATACATAAAAAACTTTAAATTTCATTCAAACATTAAGTTATAGTTGTGTTCCCAGCTCATGAACCCTGAAAGGAATGCATACACAACACACAAAGAAAAATGTATTCTCTCTTTCATAATGGACAGCAATTTCCTGGCTGTAAGTACGCATTTTTCCTGAACATAAAAATCATGTATTATTCTTCTTATAAGGGCAGCATCAAAGTCATTGATGTGCACAACAGTTTTTCTGGCCTAGGTTTTTTTCTTTTTCCAGAAGTGCTCAATACACTAGTTCCTCCTCTTGACCTCAGCTCTTTCTTCTCCTTACAAATTATCATTTGTATAGAAATACCTGTATAATATGCAGCCTGTTGCGTAGCTTGTGACACTGGATATAAATACAGTTTATTCAGAGTTTATCACATTTATCTATAATGCTACTTATAATTTCACGCTCCTCTGAATGCACTACCTTACATTTCTTAACTTCAGACACAGTGAAAAGAATACAAATCATCTTACAGCATTGAACTACTTCTGGATCTTATTATATTAAGGAGGCTTCACTATATTAATACACATATCTGCAAGAATGATTATTGCATAACAGCTCACCAGGTAACCCGATATCACTTTCCCCTCTCCCCACACCTCATCCTGCAGGGCTCATGAGCCCAGAACACAACTATGTATCTTCTTTTTATATAGACGTGCTAAATTCCAAAACTAAAAAAAAATGGGGGTCATCTTGCATTCGGATAAATACGGTGGATAAGCAATTTACTATACACCTATCCATCAATGAGAAAGAAAAAAATAATAAGATTTGAACCATCATTTTCATGGTTCCTGTACACCTGAGGGTTGCGTTTCAACTCAAGAGAAACCTAAGACCAAGAATGTAATTGATGTGATTATATTTATTTTAATCATTGTTGTTAAATATTATGTATATAAAACCGTTCAATTCTGTTAAAATATGTATTTTCTTTTTGATGAAGCCATGAATTGTATTTCTTAACCCTTTACTGCCAAAATAATTTTTAATTTAATTTTTAGATATGTTACTTATGGTGTTTTGTAGAACATATATATATATATATATATATGTGTGTGTGTGTGAAAGTTTGTGTGTTTATATATATCTATTACAAAGTAATAATATATCTATTATCTTTCACCTTAAATGCTTGTTGTAATTAAATTGATTTTTCCTATTAACATTGTTATAAATTGCACTACCAGAAACATAGCTATTTCCAGATTCTAACTTTATGGTTTTCTATTGGCCATTGGTGCCCTTAAACTTTTAGATGAACAATATGCATTTTAGATTTTTTACAAAGGGCCATAATGCTTTTAGGCTTTTAGAATAGATGGGATATCCCTAACAGACAAGGACAGTAAAGAAGCTCATATGCCCATTATCTCATATTTAAAATGTTATAGACTTGTTTTTGAAATACAAGTGATTCAACTTCAAACTGGACAGACTTCTGACCTCAGTTACTCAAAATTGTTTACTTTTTGTATGCCTTTTATAGGCAAATTAAATTAAAGATACCCTATATTTTTGTTGGCAATTTTCATTTTCATTTTTTTTTTTTTTTTGCCACATCACAATTCTGGAAAGAGCACACACACTAATGTATACAAATTCTTGTTTCATATGACATATTTGCCACATGTAGTTGAAATTTTATTTTAAAGCGTAAAAATTGTACCTTCTGGCTATATATATTGCTATATATTTACATTTTGGTAAAATATCTATTCACTACCCATTATATTACAATCACTAAATAAACAAATTCTTTCATATGGTTTGTAAAGTTTGTGAAGAATTTCAGGCTGGAACAGTAATAAACAACAGAGCAAAAGATTTCTAAATAATGAGGGCATAGCTATCAAGCAATCATAGTATAACTTGGTGCTGGACACAGTGTGCATTGGTTATGTATTACTAAACGCCAACTGACACATCACTTTCATGTTGCTGATTTCTTTCTGGGAAATGCTTAGTATGATATGCAGAGCCCGGATTTGTATGCAAAAACAAATGCCAAAATATGCACTAAAAACCCGTAAAATATGCATAAACGATATGCAAAATAAAAATGGTTGATAACTATTCTCATATGTTCATCATCTAATTATAGTTTAAAGTATTAATTAATTATAATTAATATAATAGTATGCTATTAGCTTTAAGATGCATATTATTTATTTTCCAAAGAAAAATGTTTGCACTTTTAAATGCTGAACACAATTCCATGGTAAATGAGTCACGTGAACCTCCGTTGACCTGCTCACTAAATGACGTACTTACAAATTTTTGACGTAACGCAGATTTTCTGGCTGTAATTCTTTTGTGCTTCACAGCGCTAACTTGCTGTACTACTTGGAACATTTTGTCAGAAGCAAATACTTCATTCACAAGACAAACAAAACAATACTTGTCCATCCTCACTAAAATTATCACTCCTGAACTCCATAACATATTTACGTATCACAGACGAACGTGGCAATTTTACCAAAGGCATAATGAAGCAAAGTGTTGTTCACCCCTTACTGTTAGTTCTGAACTGTGATTGCAACTGCAAGTAAATATGACCAAACACATCTGGCAGATATGTTACAGTATACCTCAGATGATGCTATGAAGGGGAACGCTAGCTTCTGTTGTAACGCGAGTAAACAATTAGCTGATACAACAAAATCGCATAGCTACAGTCACTAATCGTCCTTTCAAGAAAATAAAAAAAACTATTGCATGTGTGAACCAACTAAAGTGTTATTTAGGCCAGAAATAGATAAATATGCCATTCCTGTTAAATTTTAAGAAATATGCATACCAAATAAGTTTTTCCCAAAATATGCAATTATATGCATTTTAAAACTCACTAGTGATCTCTTAAAGGTGAGAATGGTAAAGAATACTGCTACTGCATACATTTAGAATATTCAAAAAGTCTATGCATTTTGCATACAAAGCTGGGCTCTGATCATATGTCTTTTATTGTACGAGGGCTAGCCAGAGAGTAATGCCTATTTTTTTTTTTTCTCTTTAAATTTTGAACAAAATTAAATAACATCATGTGATAGTCACAACTTTTTGTTTGAACTAAGCTGTTCTCTCTCTTATACATGTGCACACATTCGAATGGACTTTTTTCTAAAAAGGCTTTTTTTTATTTAGGGGTCCTCAAAACATATTTATAGTGAAATCTTGGCAACAAATTATTGGGTAAAATATAATACCTTTTCTATCTACTATGTACATAGTAAATGTAGAGAAAGTACAAAAAATAAAAGGCATTACTTTTTGACTAACCCTCATATTATTTCTAAAATGTTTATGATACTTTTTATCTACACTGTTCTGATCATAATTGTTCTCAAATTGTTACCATTTAGTCAGTTGTTTGGACAATAGCAGCAGGCCACGCTGGAATTAAAGAATGCATAAGAAGAAAATATCAGTGCAATTAAGTTTCTCTTTGTTAGAAATGGGTATTGTAAAAGTGAATATTACCCATTACAATCTCAATGTGATGTGGCACAAGAACATTACATGCTTTCATACCAGAGTCAAAATCAAGTAAAAGTTACTTTCCTATACACGTAAATGTATCACTATTTGAATTCCTTCAGTAGCTTACAAGTTTTAGCTGTTCTGTTATAAACTACATTTAAGTAACCTTTGTTTAAAATAAATGCATTCATAGTAATTATAAAGGATAACAAACTGATATCCACACAGCGTGAGAATACAAAATGTATAAATATTGCCTTTTAAAAATACTCAATTAAAAACCTTGATTTGGTATTTGCTTACTACAGAAAGAACATTATAAAAAAGCATAAATTATTTACCTTGTAAATAAATTGAAGTTTAATCAAGTCCAATAATTAGGATCCGAGAAAATACATTTGTAATAAAGATGCATGTGCAAATATGTAAATAATTAATATCAGCAAAAATAAACAGATGCTTTAAAAATACAGGGTGGCTCAGGGAAATGGAAAACTATGAAATAACATAATTTGCTTGAGTGAAAATAGGAAACAACATATTTATTAACGAAAGTTCATGCATACAGTATGTCATTTATGTTTTCATTACAAAATGTCACTTTACTTTACTCCTTTAAGATGACATCGGCAAGATGTGCTTCATTTTTGCATTCACGTTCTAATTACCTGTTCTGACAACCCTGGAATGCTCGCTGTATCACGTCTCGGGGAATGGCAGTGATTAGTCTTCAATCTGCTGTCTAAGTTCTTGAATAGTTGCAGGACGTGAGTGGTACACTTTATTTTTAAGATGTCCCCACAGGAAGAAATCACAAACACTGATATCAAATGACTCGTAGACCATGAAATGTCGCCTTTACAAGAAATAACGTGCCTACCAAACAATTAGTGAATAGCTTCCATTGATTGTTGAGCAGTATGTGACTTGGCTCCATCTTGCTCAAACCATATGTTTTCGATGTTCAGAACGTGCAGTCTCGGAGTAAAGAATGTTTCAAGCATATCAACATACCAAGTGGATGTTACTGCTGTTGCCACTCCATCATCACTTTCAAAAAAGTAAGGCCCAATGTTGCCATGGCATGAAACGGCACACCATACTGTAACCTTGGCGCTATGTAATGGATGCTCATGAAACTCATGAGGATTGATCTGTGCCCAGTAACCAAAACGAAAATTCTGTTTATTTACATACCCCATAAGGTGGATGTGGACCTCGTCTGACATCCATATGTTGGTAAGAAAATGGGCATCCTCATTGATTTTAGCCAGCACCCATTTGCAAAACTCCTTACGTGCCACAGGGTCTTGTGGATGTAATCGCTGCATAATCTGTAACTTTTAGGGGTGCAGTATTCTCTGCATGCTTCGTCATCCAATCCCTAGCGCAGATCCATGATGACAAATGGATCGGCAAGGACTCCTCTCGATGGAAACTCGAACAGCTGCAATGTTCTCAGGTGCGCGTATCATTCGAACACCACCTGGAGGCTTCTTTTTCAAGGCTGAACCTGTTTCCGCAAAATTATGCACCTACGTGTGAGTCGCATGAGCAGATGGATCAGATCTGTGATGTCTGAGCTGGTAATGTCAAAATAACCTTTGTGCAGCAGTGACACTATCACCCTACTTGTAATATGCTCTCACAGTGACAGCATGTTCAGCACCACTCCAACGTTGCATGATTACTAAATGGCAACACATTCACAACAACTATGCATAGATTCTGGAAACCCTCTTGCATAACAATTTGGACAATACTAACAGTCAAAATTTCCCATTTTCCTGTGCCACCCTGTAAAAAAGATCTGATATGTTCCATTCACATGACTTTCTCTACATCTCTGCAATAAATTATTGTTAAAAGGCTTATTCTTCTATTTACTTAATACTAATCGAGAAAAAATTAGCAGAAAGGGTCTTATTATTTGCTTTCCTGTAAGTAAAAGGGAAATAAGGAGTACCATAGACTAAATCGATAGTCAAATCTTTTAAAAATTGGTTGCTATGAAGTACCTTTGTTTGTAGGATCAGGAGTTGACAAATTCCGGTATGAGAAAAATAAAGATATTTTTAAGCTGACTCATAACAAGGAATATATCAAAAACGGCAACTCCACGAAAAAAATGTACTTAACTTAAATTGTATGTTTGAACGAGATCTACACTTTTTGTGTGGTAAGTTTTTGTCTATCTCTTATGGTTTACCAGTTATGCAAAATTTATCCAGAATAAACATGTCTTCAGAGGCTACTCCTGTAAAATTGAAGATATACATTTAATTTCTCATGTGAATATCTTAAATATAAGAGATTTTAATCAAAATCGTTAAGAGCCATTTTTGAGAAAATCAAAATGTTTGAAATTTTTTTCCATGTAAAGGGTAGTTGGGGATGGGGAGATTTTCTTGACAGATACTGAACTTAAATACCAAGTTTGGTATTTAATGGATTTTTCGTTTTTGCTAAGCTGCACACATACACATTGACCTTTTTCTAAAAATGCTTTTTTTTGGGTTTGGATTCAGTGGGTCCCAAAACATGTATTTTCACTGAAATCTTGGTATCAAAATTTTGGGTGTAATACAATACCTTCTCTATACACTATGTTTATAGTAGGTATAGAGAAAGTAATAAATGTGTATAATGTTTTTAAAAGTTCTGGGAAATAAAAATGTTTAATAAAAATTGTACACTTGATAAATTTTAAAATGTCTCTGGTTTGACATCAAATGACATATATGTTAGAGATAAAACACCTTACAGGACTTACTTAAATAATTCATATGATTTTTTATAGTCTTCTTCCACAAATACTCCTGATGAGAAACGCACATTTTCTGCTGCTTCTCGGTGAGTTGTGGCCATAAAAGTTAAATATGATGGATTGGCTGTGAGAGCATAAGCATGATCAAATGCCTTTAGTTCTATATCACTTGGCATGCTGGTATAATCGTCTACATGACGCAGTCGCACAAGACATCTGCCAAGTAAAAAATGCCACTCTCCTTCATCTGGATTCAGCTCAAGAGCCTTCTCAATTAACTGCAAACCAATCTGAAAACACAAAAAGTACATTAAATACACTTCTAAAAATCCTGCAACTGTAAGTAAAAGTAAAAAGATTTGCTCTGCATCATCCAAGTGTGTAGAACCAATTTCCCTGTACTTGGCATATCAGCAAAGCCAATTATCTCTAATCTTCTTTTATTGGTTGCTGGATGCATAACCACATATTTCAAAATAAACATTTAAAACAATTTTCCTTCATATCTTTGAAGAACTCACATTAAAAAAAAAATATATATATATATATATATATATATATGAACACACACACACACTTATGGAAGTAAAAATGTAAATGGCATGTTATTTATGGACGCTCTTTAACTGCTGTAGTTCTCAGCATCCCATTCTATATTGGGCGTGAAAGACAGCTTAATTTTGCTCAGAGGCCTCTTTATCAGGCTTGAGGTTCTTTTATGTGCCATAAATCTACGACACAGGACCAACGGCTTTACTTCCCTTCCAAGGAAGCCATGCTAAGGATTTTTACCCCCGAAAAAATCCATCGTCCTCAGCCAGGTTTGAACCCGTGACCTTGTGTATATGGAAATGCTGCACTACATAAGCAGTAATGCTTTTGGAAGATGGCAAGGAGTATTGTCAATATTTGTTATTTATGCTTCCTGCTGGTAATTTATATTACTGTTATATAGTTTGTAATGCTATAGCTGAGGCATGTATATAGTACTGTGACTAAGTCTTGTGGCCATAATTGCCAAACATGTGTAAATGCCTTGCTTTGAAAGCCATAGTTGATTGTTGGCATCTGCTGTTACAGCTGCGTTAGTGGACATGTGTGCCAGTAGCAAGTTCTTTTGACATTTAAGCTGTGATTGTTACAACTGTGCAAATGCACACGAGTGCTGTCAAAAGGTTCTTTGATGGCAAAGCCTGCTTTGTTACAGCTGAGTGAGTTTGTGATACTTGCAGTGGTTATGCATATGAGACTGTTTCTGGAAATTTCTTGCCACATGATCAATAAGTATAAAATGGGAAAAGAAGCCCTGCCCAGTTTTCGGTTTTGACGGAAAATTTGTAGCGAGCATTAGTAATCATCACAGTGAATGTCGAAAGGAAATTATATGGCAGAATTGCAACGAAAGCATTAAAGAAAGATATTTCTGAACAGATTCTGATTGTTATCAGTTTGTGGAAGAATTAAAAAGTTGCTGGAGAAAAAGAGAATATTTGTTATGCTTGTGCCAGGAGAAGCAATAAATGCCATAAAGGAGGAGATGAAAATAAAGAACATGAAAACCAGAATGACATGAAAACAGAAATTAACTTAGGAATGGAAAGGATGGACATGAAAATGAAATCCGGAATGTGAATTAAGTGATGGAGAAGATAGAGAAAATGGCATGGAAAACCTGAAAACAAATATATCAAACAAAATTGACAAACAACTGGCCAGATGAAGGACAAGAAGAACTTGGGGAAAAAGTGGTAGACCTGGGGGTAAAGGATGTGAGAGCTTGGTGGAATAGGGAAAAACCATTACCAACACCTTGAAGATGTTGGGGAACGACTTAGTGCCCTGGAAGGAACAGCAGATGCCAGCACCAAACAGAATGTACAATCTGCATGATAAAAGGCTTAAAGGTTGAGATGACAAGATGCAAAACAACATCTGCAGGCATTTGGCCACCGTCAAAGTCTTCCACTGACAGTTCACTGCCATTGTCACCCACAACCGATGGTCTGCAGAAGAGGAAGCTGTATAACTGATAGCAAGCCTCCAGGGACAGGCAGGAGAAGTACATAATGCAATCCCAACTTTGGCGATGTCCAGAGAGATCTGGGAGGCCCTCAAGAACTGTTTCGGAACCATCGCCTGGTTGCGGCCCACTGCAGTCAGCTTAAAATGAAGCTGCAAGAGCCAAGGGAGAGGATGCATGAGTTTGCCCTGGCGATTGAACAGCTGGTGAACAAAGTCTTGGTGAACCTACCACCTAGTTGCATGTTCCAGGAAGCTGCCTACTCTGTCGACAAGGTGCACGATACCGAGATATTACAATACCTTATGCTCGTCAACTCCAAGAGCATCCATGAGGTGTTAACTGCAGCACTAAGGTGGCCAAAACAAAAGGTGTGTTGACCTCAAAGACGAGGAGTATTTTCTATGACTAAGCCAGAGAGACAGCAACCTTTCAGTGGTGTGTGCTGGGGATGTGGTCAACCAGAACACCTACTGAAACTTTCCATGATAAAGCTGACTAGCAGGCGAAAGACAGTGGAAGGTTGCATAATGTATAATCACCAACACCTCTAGTGATGCTACATGCCCTAGGCAGAAGGGTGGACGACAGCCTCACTGCAGACGGCTGGGTGCAGGGAAAGCTAACAGTAATTAGACTGGACATGGTGAAGGGCATGCCGATATGAACACTCAATCAGCCCTACCAACTAGTGACAATGTCGGGTAGCATCTTACCATTAGAGAAGGAGGTCGTGTTGGAGTAGACATTGGGACAGAATACTGCGAACCTGTGAGTATTTGTCGTGAGGGTGGCCGAGGAATGTGATACTGGGATTGGATTGCAGTCTAGGTAGCTCAGTTGGTTAGGCACTGGCCTTTTGATCTCAAGGTCGCAGGTTCTAAACCTTGCCCACACCATTGATTTTTAAGTGTGCTTGAAAGTGACAGTCCTATGTCAGTAGATTTACTGGCATAAAAGAACTGCATGACGAAATTCTGGAACACCGGTGGCACTGATATGATCCTGTCAATTGACTGCGTTGTTAACAAATAATCTTTTTTTGGGACTGGAGCTATGACGCAATGTATAATCTTCTGGGGATCCTCAACCAAAACAAAAGACCTATTCATACTACAAAAGTGCATTGTAAAAATCATGAAACGTGTCCCCATAAATTCATCAACAAAACCAGTGTTCAGAGAATTCTGTATTCTACCACTAACTTGTGTTTACATTTTGGAGACTGTTATTTTCATTCATAAGAATATATCATAATTTAGCAGGAATTCTGACTACTATTCCTACAATACCAGGGGATCACAAAACTTGCATTTCAATCATCAAAGCAGAAAAACCTGTCTGAAGAGTACACTACATCATGGACTATTCTTTATAACAAGCTACCAGGTAACTGGAAACTCTTAAATCAAAAACAACTCAAACATAAAGTTAAAAACCATCTCTTAACCCACATGTTCTATAATATAAATGATTTCATGACTACTTCATTTTCCTAAACTTGTATTAACCATTGTGTAAATTATTAATATCTTGTTTAAGTTTCTTTAAATTGTACATACTAGTTGTAAGTTGTATTACAGAAATGTAAATTGTAATTTGTTACCTGACGAAGCCTTTGAATTCATGTAATTCTTTTGGTGAATAAAAATCTTATCTTATGGTTGATGTTGCCCAGAAAAATCTTCAGAATTACAGAATTGCACATGCCAAAAATTAAGTTTTTTTTTTTTTTTTTAAACCCTTTCACTGCCAAAACATTTTCTGCTTGCACACCCTTCTGTAAACATATTTTTCAATTTTAAAATGTGTTCTAATTGTACAATAACATGCATAAAATAATAGAAATATCTATCTCTCACCATTGGGTTATAGACTGATTTATATGGCCCACTTTCCCAAAAATCATTAATTTTCAAGTAAGTAAAGTAGGCCAGATGCAACATGCCAAAGTTAGGGTTGTCCAAAGGGGCCAGCAATTTAGACAAATATTTACTGCGTAAGTAAAATAATTCAATACTAATAAGTTTCTTTAAATTGTACATACTAGTTGTAAGTTGTATTACAGAAATGTAAATTGTAATTTGTTACCTGACGAAGCCTTTGAATTCATGTAACTCTTTTGGTGAATAAAAATCTTATCTTATCTTATGGTTGATGTTGCCCAGAAAAATCTTCAGAATTACAGAATTGCACATGCCAAAAATTAAGCTTTTAATAGAAATATCTATCTCTCACCATTGGGTTATAGACTGATTTATATGGCCCACTTTCCCAAAAATCATTAATTTTCAAGTAAGTAAAGTAGGCCAGATGCAACATGCCAAAGTTAGGGTTGTCCAAAGGGGCCAGCAATTTAGACAAATATTTACTGCGTAAGTAAAATAATTCAATACTAATAAGTTTCTTTAAATTGTACATACTAGTTGTAAGTTGTATTACAGAAATGTAAATTGTAATTTGTTACCTGACGAAGCCTTTGAATTCATGTAACTCTTTTGGTGAATAAAAATCTTATCTTATCTTATGGTTGATGTTGCCCAGAAAAATCTTCAGAATTACAGAATTGCACATGCCAAAAATTAAGCTTTTTTTTTTTTTTTTTTAACCCTTTCACTGCCAAAACATTTTCTGCTTGCACACCCTTCTGTAAACATATTTTTCAATTTTAAAATGTGTTCTATTTGTACAATAACATGCATAAAATAATAGAAATATCATCTCTCACCATTGGGTTTGCAGACTGATTTACATGGCCCACTTTCCCAAAAATCATTAATTTTCAAGTAAGTAAAGTAGGCCAGATGCAACACGCCAAAGTTAGGGTTGTCCAAAGGGGCCAGCAATTTAGACAAATATTTACTGTGTAAGTAAAATAATTCAATACTAATAAGTTTCTTTAAATTGTACATACTAGTTATAAGTTGTATTACAGAAATGTAAATTGTAATTTGTTACCTGACGAAGCCTTTGAATTCATGTAATTCTTTTGGTGAATAAAAATCTTATCTTATCTTATGGTTGATGTTGCCCAGAAAAATCTTCAGAATTACAGAATTGCACATGCCAAAAATTAGGCTTTTTTTTTTTTTAACGCTTTCACTGCCAAAACATTTTCTGCTTGCACACCCCTCTGTCAACATATTTTTCAATTTTAAAATGTGTTCTAATTGTACAATAACATGCATAAAATAATAGAAATATCATCTAAGACTCACCATTGGGTTTGCAGACTGATTTACATGGCCCACTTTCCCAAAAATAATTAATTTTCAAGTATGTAAAGTAGGCCAGATGCAACACGCCAAAGTTAGGGTTGTCCAAAGGGGCCAGCAATTTAGACATTTACTGTGTAAGTAAAATAATTCAATACTAATAAGTTTTGCGATGCTTTCAAAAAGTAAAAGTATCACAATGAAAGTATAGTAATGATAATCAGGGTTATCCAAAATTATGTTATTAAATGTATTTCAAATGGAAACGTCTATACCTATGTAATATATGAGAGTTTTTATGAAGCAGTATAGTAAATTTATTCTTTGAAACTATCACTTTCCTGTTTAATTTAGAAATTGGCCTGCATGTAGTATGTTTCAAAGCAGGGTGCAATATATACACTGACATTGCAATTTGCACACATAATTTTCGTTTCTCTCCTTTTTCTGGGTTTCACTGTGGTATTTGAACACACACGGCACCTTCTGTTGGGCCTGGCTTTGCTTGCTGTGGGTGGTATAGACGTGCCTTTCTGTCGGCCTATGGAGTTCATCACTAGATATAGATTGTCCAGATTTGCTACATGTTTTTGGTGTATGGAAGTTTTGAAATATTTGTAATGAGAGAAAGTTGAAAATGGGCTAGAGAAATATTTTTCCCAGTTTTCACATTATATAAGACATGTACATATAGCAGGGTGTATCTAAAAGGTGAAAGAAAAATTGTTGTACCATTTGTGACCTGCGTTTACATTCTACAGAACTAATCATCATGTCAGACCTGTCAACTGCACAATATTCTTATTATAGTCAATGACACAGTCAGGTTTGATTATCAGTATTTGTCTTTTTATCAGTCTTCCCAGTCTGTCTCATCACTATGCATAGTGGTCAACATGCAAACCTCTAGTCTGTCCATCCATCTCAGTGCTAGCATTTTATCCGTATGTCTAGATTCAGTTTGTCCCTTTTTTTAGTTTATCAGTCATTTTAGGCATATCCTTCCTGTTCTTTCTTACCGTGCTAAATGCATTTACTTCATGTATATGTAGCCAGTTATAAAGAACAGGACAGAATATCAATTGTCAGTCCATGAATTGTGTCCTTTATTTACATATTTAGTTGAGCAAGAAATTCCTAATTTACAGTCCTCAACAATGCCTGTGATTGCCCCTGTCACAAAGTACAAAAACCTTTATGACAAATCTGTGCCTTTTAGAGGGAATGAATTGTTTGAAAACAAGGTAACCTTTGAACAATACCAGGCTCTCGTCAATGCAAAGATTACAAATTCCAAAAGTGTGCCTCATATGGTCAACAATAGGTTTCAATTTATGTCTCCTTAACTCTGAGTGTCACTGTCAATGAAATGAAGAAGTCTTGAGTAGCAAAAGATACGTGTTTCTTGCCATGTAATGTGAAAATTGCAGGGTAGAAATTAGAGGGTCTGTTGCCCAGTAATCTGCATAGATCAGCTTCTTTACGCTGGTCATCAGCATTGTAAGTCCCAAAGTTCTGCAGGTGTAGTTTCTGACCAAGACTGCAAACGCGAGTTTGGTGTTGGTGGTTGTCTCTGACAAAGAAATTTGAAATATCTATTAGTTTCTTCAGCTATTAGCAGAACTTTGAAATAAAAAAATAATTTGAAAGCATCCAAAACTTTGAAGTTTCCATTTAAACTGAAGGAAATACCTGAATTTCGGTCATCAAAAACATGATTTTGTGGAACAAAATTGCTCCTTAGCCACTGAAACAATGGACCAGCAACCTTTCTCTTTTTGCATTGCACGGTTTCTTGAAGCGGATCATTTTCGTCACTATCACCTACTTCCACAGCATATTGTCACTAATTTCACTTTCATTTTTATATTCTTCATCAATGACATCAAAATCCGACATATCAGACGGCAAGGCTTCAAATTCTGCAAGCAATTTATCATTGCATAAATGGAGCTCTTGTCTGCTTGAGCCAGCCATATTTTGTATAACCATGAATCTTTGTAATCATATGACCTGCGCAAGGCTCCTTCTTGCTGTAGAGAGAAATGCAATTGCAAGCTTTTGCATTTTTTTTTTTCCAGAGGCCACTACAAGTCCCAAGAAAATGGGATGGCAAAACAAGTTCTTTCTTTTATAAGTTCAGAAATTCCCTTGGTGCATAACATGCCTCGATTCGAGCAAGTAACCACGGACGTCGAAGCTACTTTCAAAGCAAGGCGAGGATTATTTCTCCGGATGTATATGCGACATCCAAGGCAGTGCAAGGGTTAATATGACAAGGAATTACATGAAATTTGTCGTTTTGAAAAATGTGATTTCATGGAGAAAAGTCACTTTGGAAATAAGCCCTTTATATATCGTCCTATGTCCTGTTAATTTTCTTTCAATAACTTTTATATGATCCGTGACCTGTAAGGTAATGGATTATTCCTTTAATAGGTTGTATATGTTTCACCTTAGTCTTTTTGAGATATTAATAAAAAACTTAAAAGTTCTTCTTCCTCTTTCAGTATTTTCCCATTCCACTGTCATTGAGTTTTTAAACTAAAATTTATATCATGTATATTATTACATTGTTTGCCAATTATTAAATTAACTTTCTCCAGATTCTCTTTCTTGAACCAAAAAAACTATGCTTGTTAATATTATTAATAAATCAATTGGCCGTATCCCTATATCTACTAATAGAGTAAAGGGGAGGAAAAGATATGCTTGGGCAAGAACAAAATTTGGGCTCTAATGATTGTTATTTGGGATATACTGCAGCAATACTCCTTACATGTTATTTATCAAATATAATATTATAATAATAAAAAAAAATGTTCATTTCTAAAACGTTTCTACAATTCAAAATACATTTTCCAATGTCACAAATAATTACTTATGACATGGATTGTACGGGGAGAACAGTTCCATAACAATGTTCCAAAGAGCATTTTGTTTTACCATAATCATAATTGATAAAACTTTCAAAAAATTGTGAAATAAGAACATCAAAACTTGTAACTCGCTTAAAAAGAATGAATGCATGTAATGTAGAACTATTCACATCAATTACTCTACATATTAAAATGAATACCAAAAAACTTTCTGCACACAGATATGTCATATACTCATGGAGAACAAGTACGGAAACTAAGATATTAGTCTTTACCTGATTTCCTTCATGTCCATACTCCATTGAGACACATGATTGTATTCCCAAGAGAGTAGCTTTGCTCTGTCTAGTCATATCTTCATATTTTGGAATTTCCTTTAGTCTATCTTCCAAAGCTGTAGTTTCTCCAGAAGTGTACAAAATATGGCATTCACATGCCACAAGTACATGGAATAAGGCTGCTTTTGAATCATGGAACATTTTTTCATAATACCCTTTAGAATCTGAGATGTTCATTACAGCTTCACATTGCTTCTGCTTTTCCAAAGCTTTGGCATACTGTTTATTCTTATAGTATTCGGAACACAATAGCAATGTAAGTACCAACTTATGCCACTTAAATATCCCTTCTTCTTCTGTTTCTATTAATTTTGTTTCTAGCTTTTCAATCATCTTGGCAGGTGATAGCTCAACTCTCTCTGGAACCTTCCAGTTCATAGGACAATGCAAAGATTTTAATTGCAAACCAATCTTCTCCAGATCTTCCATTGTATGACAAAACTTCTGAAAATGCAAATAATAAACAGCATTAGAACAAACTTAGAAATAAATTAAGTTGTAACAAACTTTTCATTTTGAAGACATGAACCACTTTTGCTTTCAGCATTTTATGGTTCTAAAGAATGAAGGTTCACACATGACAAGCATTTCTCATATAACACTATATTAGGGCCTCTTATGGTGCACTGCACTGTGCAGGGTGCAAAGTATAACTTGGCTAGGTTGATGACGGTGTAAATGCCAACTTCTTGATTTGTAACCATAATGCTATCTCTTTCCTTGCACTTGTTATGTTAGCTCAACCTGTCTGCTCCTTCGCTCACCTTTGCCCTGTTCTTCCTCACTGCAAATTGTCTCAAGCCTAGCAAGTAGGACTAATTCATGGTGCACCTTGGTTTGCACCCATACAATTTAACACATTTGAGAGGCCTTGCTATATACCTAGTCTTACCATAAATACTGTTACAAATATGAACCTGAGCCATTTGCACAGTTTTAAAAATATTTTAATATCCTTTTAATACTGATCATTTACATGTATTACTAAAATAGAGCACCAATCACTTTTCAAAATGACCACCTTTGGCCTTCACCCCGGCCCTAAGTCTCTGTGACCACACATCAATAGAATTACACACAGTCTCTATAAGAAAATCTACCACTGCCTTCACCAGGGAGCACTTCAGGCTGTCGATACTGGGATGCCTCTTTTTACAGACACTAACTTGTAGTTCAATAAGTTAAGGCCAGGGCTGCTGGAAGGCCAATTATTTGGAGCAATGAAGTCCGGAACATTTCTCTGCAGTCACTCTCATCAAATAATAATTGAAGACAGGCCTCCAAGTCATTAAGGTAAACTGACAGGATCTACGTTATTAATTGGATGAGCCATTTTTTTAAACTATTTGAATCTGTAAGAATATTGTTATTAACGTACACCTTGCCTTCTCGTATTACAATAAATTCTAATTGATCACATCCCTGGTTTTTAAAGCAATAAAGCCTGAGAGAAAATATGGTCAGGACTTTTCAAGAATGAGTGGTTACTAATTGCTTCCAAATGGTGCTACACAGTTTTTGTGCAGATGTTTGAGGATTATTTGCAGAGGTTGGCTAAGATTATAAGAAATGACGTGCAGGTTGGCTGTTATGCGAGGTGCAATATGGCCTGCAGTCTTCAGTTGGTTCTGTCTGCTTGCACATGTGCATTGGCAAACCTTCAGATTTAGAAAAATGTCTTGTGTCACATTTTGTAAAGATTCCCTGAAAGGGATATTTGCCACCTTCCTGCAATTTTAACCTGGAAAACTTTCTCACATCTAATATGGCATAATAATTTTGTGATTACATGAAATTTTGAATGTGTGAAATGTTCAGTTCAGTAAACGTGTAAAACATGCATGTAAAATAAACAGGAATTCTGTTTTATAAGAATAGTTCAAGGTGTTATAGTTCTGCTTCTTTCCACCACATATGCTAAGATTCTAGCTGGTACCACAATTAACATGTTCGTAAGTAAAGAACACCACTTTCTAGACTATAAAAAGCTTTTAGGCACCATTTTATCTGCCATAGTATAAACTATGAACAAAAACGATATAAAAATGGGAATCTTATACTCTGCAGCCATAGAAAGCAAAAACAATGATTAATTTATCGAGTGTGTTGACTTTACAGATGCTGTTCACCACTAAATGTTTGTACTCATTTATTGCTGGTTACTAGAGATCACAAGTAGTGCAATTAAATTTTAAATTTGCATGCTATGCATTTTGCTCCAGCCCAGTAAAGAGTAAAATTATTTGTTTGCTATCATTAACTATGTTCTCAAATCGAAGGATCTTTTCATCTCTTTTGTATGCCAGTAAATCTACTGTCATTGGGCTGCTTTTAAGTACACTGAAAAATAATCAGTATAATAATAATAACAATAATAATAATCCCAATATCACCCTTTGTATAGATCCAGTTCCAATTCTCTGTTTTATGTGCCCCCCCCAATTAACATCAACAGAGAATTATCATGCTGTGCAAGAAACACCCTTGCACAGAATTTGCTCCAGAAAATTGGAAGTGTGAATAGCAATTTCCATGTGGTATATTACTATATTACCGATTCTTTATTCCTTGAACAGTGAATGATCCAAGATATTATGGGCCAGCAAGAGGAAGATGAAAAGAACTATTCCTCATTATAAATGAATGACTCTGTAGTGTCATTCATTTGAGGAGCATCGTTTCAAAATGTATTAAGTGCATGGCAGAAAATTTTTCAGAAATCAAAAAAAATGTTTTACTTTCAAACAAGAAATCCTATATTCAAAATTTAAATGATAAATTTCAGATACCAAGGCAATGTTTGACAATTCTCAAAAACCAAAATTGGTTTTTTATTTGCTAGCAATTTATTTTAATTTAAAAATCTCACTTAATACGTTTTGAACTGACTTACTGAACATAATATGTTTTGAACCGTTTAGTCAGTACAAACTAAGCAAAGATCAAATATTAATATCATTCTAAAGAAATGTTTCCTCAGGCTTTTTTTACTTTCTCTATATGTACTATGTACATAGTGTATAGAGAAGGTATTGCACTCCATCCAAAAATTTGATCCCGAGATTTCACTAGAAGTATATATTTTAGGGTCCCCTGTATAAAAAAAAAAAAAAAAAAAAGCATTTCCAGAAAAAGGTCCATGTGTGTGTGTGTGTGTGTGTGTGTGTGTGTCCATGTACCTGTGAACATGATAACTCCAAAACGAAAAGTCGGTAAAGTACCAAACTTGGTATTCAAGTTTAGTATCTTCCAGGGATACGACACGAAGCTTTTGAGAAAAATCCCCCCACCCCAAACTACCCTTTACATGGAACTTTTTTTCGAAAATTTTGATTTTCTAAAAAATGGCTGTAACGATTTTGATTAAAATGTTGTATATTAAAGATATTTACCTGACAAATAAAATGTATATCTTGAATTTTTTGGGAATAGCATCTGAAGACTACTTTATTCTGGATGAATTTTACGGAATTTTGCATAGCTGCTAAATCGTAAGAGATAGTCAAAAACTTACCACACCAAAGATGTAGAGCACGTTAAAACACACAATTTATGTTACATACATTTTTCTTGTAGTGTTGATCATTTTTGAGTTATTCCTTGTTTTTGATTTCACCTTTAAAAAGCTTACGCTTTTATCACACAAGAATTTGTCAACTCCTGTCCATACAAACAAAGGAGCCTCAGTCACATAGCAATCAGCTTTTGACTATCACTTTAACCTATGGTACTCCCTTACTTCACTTCTACTTACAAGGAAGCAAGTAATAAGACTATTTCTGCTAATTTTTTCTCAATTAGCATGAAGTAAATAGAAGCATAAGCTTTTTAACAATTTGTTGCAGAGCTGTAGAGAAAGCCATGTGAATGGAACACATCAGATTTTTCAATTTGTATTTATAATAATATACTTATAAAACAATCTAAGCAGAAAAAAATAATAATATCGATAACACTGATAATATCACAAAATAATAAGTATACTCATTTTGAGGTTAAAAATTCTGCTGTTTACATAGAAGCAACAACTTGAATTTTACAGCAGAACTAGAACAACACATTAAAGTCTTTCAAGCCCTGTTTCGTCAACCAAACAGTCACAGTCCTCAGGTGTTGCACCGAAATTTAACACTACTTTATACATCTACAGACCATCAATCTCTCTCCAGTTATCACCATATTTGGCTTTCAGAAGATTAGCTATATCGTCTTCTTTTCATCTTATAAAGCTTTAATTTTATCAACCACAGCAGGTTCAAACACCTGGTCTAGGTTTGTCACTCGTTTCAGAATCGTAAATGTTTTCGATGAGTCATCACACTATACGTTGACTCCATTTTTACTCTGACAAGGGGCTTCCCATTTACTATACTTTTCTTCAAAATTACCCTCTTCATATCCTTTGTTACATCCAATTTCCTAAATTGTATTGACAGTATTTTGTAATCTCTGATGGCCCAATAGTTTCCAAATGATCTTACTTTTCCCGTAGACTTGTAAAATTCTCTGTTTTCTGCAGGAGTGAGGATAGCAGAGCATTTTCGGAGAGCCTTCTCTACGACTCCAAACAAGCGGTCTGCAGGCAAATAAGAATGGTCCCTCTCACGGGAAAAATTACAATAATATTTCTGTGATGGGTTGGTGCTTTCTTCTGTTTGTCATTCCAGGTAAAGAAGGTTGCATCCTTATTGCTGATGTCGGTTACTCACAGCAAATAAAATAAATGACTGCAGGGAATAATAGTTTTTGCCAATTTTTCGAAGGTGCTGTACCTGTTGCAAATTGAAGTAGAAACTTCTTGAATCGGAAGGATGCTCTCTCATTAATTTGTGGAACGTTTTGGATCAAAGTTTGTGTGCTGTCAGATTAGCCAGTAAATGATTCTTTGAATTTCTGCTTCGCATTTAATTTGAAATATCATGTGCGTCAGTGGCAGGTAACCCAAAGTAAATGTTAAATTGTGTGCAGAAAATATTCTGGAAAAAATACTTTTTGACCATAAGCTGAGCAGAAACACTCGTATTGTACATCTTGAATAATCTATTGATGCTTAAGTCAGCTGATAAATAAAGCCTGTAATGTAATTCTGTTGCCCTTAGTTTTGAGATAAAATCACACACGCTTTTTTCTTGGCAATAAGCAAAGCCTTTTTCCTATCTGCTCCTCTCTTTAACGCCCTGGCCTCCCTTGACAGCCTTGGCTATGCTATTAATTCTGGTGTTGAAAAAATGTTGGAGATACTGATTGCATTTGGTAGTTTGTTTTCACCTGAAAGGAGATAATTTAACAAAACATTCACAATATTAATAATAATAAAAAAAAAATAAATAAATAAAAATAAATTAAAAAAAAAAACAAAAAAAAAAAACATGGGATTGGCTGCACAATCATACATATTTGAAGCTAAACAGTTAAAAGGAATAAGCTACATGTACATAGGTTATTTTAAGGTAGGCTGTACTCTGTACAAAGGAATTGCATTGTTTATCGTTATAAGCGTTTGAGGAAGTATCAACTTAACAGCTAGCACGTGGGCGTGAGATGTCAACATGCCTCCACATGGATCAACTTTATACTCAAGCCGCACAAAAACCAAAGAAATATTAATTCTAGAACTTACTCGTAAATACAACGATTGAAGAACGACTCCGATTGCCTAGGAGACATCATCATGTGGCTTCATCGACGATCTTGCGCCAGCTTATTAGATGTTGAACATGCTAAATTCTTCGCTTTCACTAGAAAGTACACAGGAATGCTGCGACACCTAAATCTCCCTCCTTTGGTATTCATTGGTTGTTATAAATGTTATGGCATGCATCAGTTTATATCAACTTCCTTTAACAATATGCCTTTTAGTATGTAATTTATTGGTAGTTATCTACAACAATATTTCCCATTAGTTTCAACTCACAAGCACGTTAAAATGTAATAGAAAAAGAATGCTATGATATTGAATAAAAGTTATCAAATATAACAAATTTATTTCACATACCTAGCCTCAATTTCATGCTGGCATTTGGCTTTTGTATTCTTAACTCTCTTCCTACTTCCTGTTGATCATTCTCCATTAGGCTCACTTCCCTCCATGATTTTCACAATGAACTGACATATAACTTCTAAGCTTATGGACACGTGAGCATAACAATTAGTAGGAAATATCAGTAAAACCGTGCATGTTGAATGCAGAGAATAAAACTTAACAGAATAAAACTTGTACATAATACATTTTGAACCAATCATTCACATGCACATAATATGATTTGATCCGATGCATCTACTTGGACAGTAAAATAATAAGAGATATAATAAAAAATGTTCCATTCTGAGTTGATAGGGTTAAAGAGCGCACGTGAAATAGGGGGAAATCATATCAAACTCAATTTTGACCAACAGTGCACTTAATACGTTTTGAAATGATTCTCCTTATTTATAACGAGGAATAGTGTATATGGCTAACAATACTATGAGAGAATAGATTCTAGGGGATGTGTCATCTCTATAATTTTAGGTTCTCTTCATCACCAGACCTAAATCCATCCGCTTTTCTTCATAAAGCAACTAACTACATTTGTAGCATATAACTGCCCACAAATGCTTTGTGACCTAAAAGAGGTATTTAAAAGCCACATTACAAACTGATCTGCAGAAAATGTTTTCTGATAAAATTAAACAGGCTTAGACTTGTATATCCATTTGTAATGTTGAACTGAGTATTGAATTTAATTTACTTCCACTTAAAAATACCCATAAGTTTCTATACTATTTTACAATATTTATCCACACAAAGAAAATACAGCAATATTATATACTAGTGATTCCTCCTGAGTAGCTCTCTAACTGAGTTCAACCTTGTGATTATTCTACTATCAGGTCAACTACGTAATGTTGTAAGAGCACAGTCATTTTCAGAACAGCTTGTACTACTGCTGTTACTGTAATTTATATTTTTATAAATAAATATTAGAATTCATTTGTGTAGCTGCTTGAGTTTTAATTCAATTATTACTTTCTCTACACATACTATGTACATAGTGTATAGAGAAGTTACTGTATTCCACCCAAAAATTTGATACCAAGATTCACCAGAAATACATATTTTGAGACCCCCCTGAATAAAAAAAAAAAGAAGCATTTTTTATAAAAAATGTCTGTGAATGTGTGTGTGTGCCAAAAATGAAAAGTCGGTTAAATACCAGACTTGGTACTTAAGCTCAATATCTTACAAGGATGTGAAATGAAGATTTTAAATAAGATCTCCCTACCCCAACTACCCTTTACATGGAAAAACTTTTTAAAATTTTAATTTTCTCAAAAATGACTAACGATTTTAATTTAAATATTGTGTATTGAACATGTTTATATGACAAATAGAAATGTATATCTTAAATTTTTTGGGAATAGCCTCTGAAAACCTCTTTATTCTAGATGAATTTTGAATGACTGATAACCATAAGAGATAGACAAAAAATTACTACACAAAAAGTGTAGTTCTCATATACTTTACGTTTTGTAGAGCTGACCATTTCTGAGATATTCCTTGTTATTGTTTCAGCTTTAAAATACTTATACTTTTCTCATACATGAATTTGTCTACTCCTGACCATAAAAAACAAAGGAATTTCAATCACAATGCAACCAAATTTTAAAAATTTGACTATCACTCTAGCCCAGGGTACTTCCTTATTTCTCTTCAACATGTAATAAGACCATTTCTGCTAATGTTTATCTCAATTAGCATGAAGTAGATAGAAGAGCAAGCTTTTTAGCAATAATTTGTTACCGAGATATGGAGAAAGTCATGTGAATGGAACACGTCAGATTTTTACTTTCTTTAGCACATATGTACATGTACATAGTAGCTAGAGAAGGTATTATATTCCACCCAAAAATTTGATGTCAAAATTGCACCAGAAATATATACTTTGAGGTTCCCTGAGTCCGAAAAAAGCATTTTTAGAAAAAGGTCCAGACATGTGTGTCTCTGGACAGCATAGTGCCAAAATGAAAAGATTTAAATACCAAACTTGGTATTCATGTTTAGTATCTTCCAAGGAAGTGGCATAAAGATTTTCAAGAAGATCCCCAAACACAAACTACCATTTACATGGACAAATTTTTGAAACATTTTTTTCCTCAAAAATGGCTCTGATGATTTTGACTAAAATACCATATGTTAATCATACTTGCATCACAAATAAAATGTATATTTTTAATTTTCTGCGAACAGCCTCTAAAGACCTTTTTATTCGGGATGAGTTTTGCAGAATTTTTGCATAGTGGTTAAATGTAAGAAATAGACAGAAATTTACTGCACAAAAAAATGTAGATCTCGTTAAAACACATAATTTATGTCATACACATTGTTCTGTACAGTTGCCCATTTTCAGGTTACTCCTTGTTATTGGTTTCAATTTTGAACTATCTTATCTTTTCTCAAAAGACACCATACAAAGCAAACTGAACCTCAACTGTTTCATATAGCAAATAGCTTTTAAAAGATTTCACTACCACATTAGCCTAATGTGTTCACTTATTTCTCTTCTACTCACAAGGAAGCATGTGATAAGACCAATTCTGCTAATGTTTATTTTGATTAGCATGATATACATTCACATAACTTTCTATAGCTGTTCCATATAAAATCTTTTACATAAGGTATTAATGACCACAAAATTAAAGATAAAAATAAAAGAAAACAGGACAGATATAATACAACAAATAATTAGACACCAAAGGATTCATATGTTCTTTACAAAACAATTTCACAGTAAGAAAATTTTTATGTGGAACAGCTAGAGAAAGTTATGTAAATCAGATTTTTATATTAGTCCTAGTTGTCTTATTTTACAATATGCATATTTTCTGGGGGCAAAAAATGCCTGTTTTTTTTTTCTTTTTTATTTCTTTATATCAAAGATATGGGTCCATGTGAAAAATTGTAGGATCAAATGCAAAAAGAAATCTGAAATACATTGAGGTTCAATTTTATTTTGTACATTTTCATTCCTTATTCTATGTTCACCAGCTTAAGGTGTATGAAGAATGCAGGGGAAAGATGAGGTTCTCCACATAGTTCTTATTCAAGCATTTATAAATATCTCTGCTATGTTTTATGCTGCCAACTTAACATTACTGCTCTTTATGCAGTAATTAATTATTAATAGTTATAATGGATCTCTCCTAGTTCACTTCTAGCTTCTTCTGAATAACTACAGCAAGGATGCAAACATATGGAGTGATAGTAAGGAGGACTTTTGCCTTTATGATACAAATGAACAGAGCAGAGCAATAAATAATATTTTACTGGGTTAGTGCAGATGGATTTCTAAGTCTGCTCTCATTTACAAGGTCAGAACCACTTAAAGTAACTACCATGTCCATGGATTTGAGAAAATTTAACTCTCCCTTTTTCTATTGTAGTTTTATATTATACTCTAAAAACTAAAGCCCAATTTAGGAGTTCTGGGAAAATTGTTATTTCATCATGATTGCAAAAGAGATTCAGTATGACAGTTCTATGCTCAATCAGAAATGTACAAGCCGATTGAAATATAAAAAATCCCTAAACAGAAATTAAAGTGGGCACATTTTTGCCTTTCTGGGGCACCACCTTTCACTTGTCCCATATATATATGCTACCTAAAACTAGGGTTACCACATGTTCTCTTTTTTGGACCTTCAAAATGGTCTGAGCAGGTTTTTTTTTTTTTTTTTAGGAAAATGTCCTCTTCTTTAAGTTTTACATCTGTTTCTCTCAGAATTACAAACTCTAGAGAATTTAATCTCTCGTCCTACAATGTGATATATTTTTTCAATTTTTCTCCATTCTATATTGCCACTGTGCTGAGCTTAAATTACAATTTGAAAGCAACTGAAATAATTGGTTTGGTGATTATTGTGAAATGAGCTGTGAGGCGGCCAGTTAAAACCATTACTTATGCAACAATGAACGTTACCTCAGCTAAGCTTCTATAATGATTATTTCCAACTGCTCTACTCTTAGTTGCTTGTAGGTTGTTGTGAAGTGAAGCAGTGTTAATTTTTAATCAAAATCATGACACAAATGCAAAAGTGTCTTTAGTGATGAATTACAAAAACAATTTCCTGACGTCTGGCCATGAAGAATCAACTCCAAGGAAGAATGTCTTATCTACTCACCTGGTACATTTGTTTCAGCTGCCGATAAAGGAAAGGCTTATCTTGCGGCCATTTGCTTAAATACCATACTATAACAGTGGGGATACTATTAAACATCTTGCAGAGCTTCACTATTGTAGATTATTATGTAGGGAAAAGGCAATAGGAGGATCCTGAATACATAACAAAAGAATTAACTGAACAGATAAAAGATCGAGATGACCTGAAGTTCCTAAACAAAGGCAATATCTTTGAGCTATATGTGATTGAAATTATAAGCCTACATTTAATAGTAATATCAATGTATAGAGTCCCTTATTATTCTATCCTAAAATTATTTTTAAATAAGCTTGAAACTTTGTTATATAGGCTACAAAACTAAAAATCCAGAATTGTCTTAGCCACTGATTGTAATATTGACCTTCTTAAAATGGATAAAATAAACTCAAATGATGCTAAGGGAAGCTCATCTGCAGTATGTAAATATGAACAACTTATACAAAGATATGGCTTCAATTTCAAACACAGACATCCAACAAGGGTCACAATGTTCTCATCCTCCAGCATAGATCATATCATTACTAATAAAAGATATGGCCCTGGAGACTGTCACACACTGGAAACAGGATTCTCTGACCATAAGGCTTTTATTATAACCAAATAAACCATAAAAATACACACCAAACAGATGTACAGTACAAAAAATATTGAAGTGTTTAAAAATAACTAAACAATATAACATAGCTTTTAAGTCCCTAATTGATATAAACTATAACAATTTGCTTTGGGAACTTATAAATTGCCACAATGAGTGCTTTCCAAAAATTACCTGTACACAATTAAAAATACTCCTTAAACTGGTGTACTAAGGGAAAGAGGATATCAAGCATATATAAATTATTATATGGAAAATATAGAACAATAAACAACCCATAACTGATAAGCTATGATAAAATAATATAATAACATATACAAAACTGTAATAAGGAAAGCTAAACAAATGGCCATGATGACTATATAAAAAAACTCAAAAAATAAAACCAAATCATCTAGAAAATTACAAAAGATGAACTAGGGTTAAACAAGGCAGTAAAATCAAATCTTTCTGCCTCTAAACCAAAGAATATAAATAAAAACTTGTACGCAGACTCACTAAACAAATATTTTGTAGATGTTGGAGAACAAATTGAGATGTCCCCCCATCAATTATTGAGGCTGAAGAAACATTATTCACCAAAGGCTTTATACTAATACCTCTCTTTTCTTTCTCCAACATAAACCCAGATAAGGTAATAAAAGAAATTAACTTACAGTCTAAAACATCTACAGGTAGGACAAACTCCTACTACATATGTGTACCATTAACAAAAATAATAAATCAGTCATTACCTACAGTAATTTTCCTGAAAAGATGAAATATGCGAACATAACACCCATTCATATAGGGTGAAACTGCAAATTTAAACATTTCTGCCCTATGTCAGTTCTTTCAACGCTCTCAATTATGTTTGAAAAAATTGTAACATTTAAACTGACATTTTATTTTGAAAAAATTACTTGACTACATCTGCATTAATAAATCTTATAATTGAAATCTCCCAAGCTTTAGATGAAAGCTAACAAATATCAATATTAATCTGCGATAATTCAAAGACATTTGATTGCGTACACCATGACATTTTGTTAAGAAAAAAATCTAATGTGTTCCATTCACACGACTCTCTCCAATTCTCTGCAACAAATTATTGTTAAAAAGCTTATGCTTCTATTTACTTCATGCTAATCGAGAAAAAATTAGCAGAAATACTCTTATTACTCGCTTCCTTGTAAGTAGAAGTGAATTAGGGGGGTACCATAGGTTAAGGTGATAGTCAAATGCTGGTTACAATTTGACTGAAGTTCCTTTGTTTGTATGGACAAGAGTTGGCAAATTCCAGTATGAGAAAAGTATAGTTTTTCAAGGCTGAAACAAAAAAACAAGGAATATCTCAAAAACGATCAACTCTACGAAAAAATGTACATGACATAAATTGTGTGTTTTAATGTGCATAACATTTTTTTGTATGATAAGTTTTTGTCTATCTCTTACGGTTTAGCAATTATCCAAAATTCATCCCAAATAAAGTAGTCTTCAGAGGCTATTCCCAGAAAATTCAAGATATACATTTCATTTGTCTTAAGTATCTTTAATATATGACATTTTAATCAAAATCGTTAGCCATTTTTGAGAAAATAAAAATTTTCGAAAAAAGTTCCATGTAAAGGGTGCTTGAAAATCTTTGTGTCACATCCTTGGAAGATATCAAACTTAAATACCAAGTTTGGTATTCAACGGTCTCTTTGTTTTGGAGCTATGCTGTCCACAGACACACACACACGCACTTTCTCCATAAATGTTTTTTTTTTTTATTCACGGGAACCCAAAATGTGCATTTCTGGTGAAATCTTGGTATCAAATTTTTGGGTGGAATGCAATGCCTTCTCTATACACTATGTACATAGTATGTGCAGAGAAAGTAAAAATTAGACTTTTATGGTATAAAGTATGGTTCAAATCTAACATATTGCAAACAAAGAGTAATTCTAAATGACAGGGAGAAAACCATAAAATCTATATGGAGAAATATAAAATCAGTAGTTCCACAAGGAAATGCTTTAGGACCCCTCTTGTACATACTTTACACAAACGATTCTCCCAAATAATATTAATACTACAACAGTAATGTATGGGGATGACATGACCATTTTACTTAATAGCAGAAACTATCAGGATCTAATTTTAAATACAAAAGATACAATAAGCACACCAACAAATTCGTTTGATAGTAACGGACTAAAATTAAATGACAAAAACTGCTTTAATACAACTCAAAACACGTCTGAGAAAATTTAATATTGTAAATAACTTACTTAACAGAACAGCAAAATTTTAGGGGTACACATAAATGAACAATTGAAATGGAATTAACATTTTTAATATACCAGTAAAAAACTAAATAGCACCTGCTTCAATATGTGCTGCCTATCATTGAAACTGGAAAAATCTTATCCTATAGTTATTTTTATTCCATAATGGCATATGGTATCATTCTTTGGGGAGCTGCAACTGGCACAGATAAAATATTGCAAAAAAAAAAAAAAAAAAAAAATAAATAAATAAATAAATAAAAAAAAAGTATTGTGGTGCATATTAGTACAAGAAATTCCTGCAGGAACTTATTTCGGAAACTAAACATACTTACTCTGCCTTCATAATACATTTACGAATTAGACAACAAACACACTTATGAAAACTTTAATAATTATATAAAACAGTACAAACATAAGCATGAAACCAGAACACAATATAAGAAAAAAGCACTTTCTACTCTAATATAAAATTTATAATAAACTACCAAACAAATATAGAGAAATAAAAAGATAAAATTGTGTTTCTTAACACAGTAAACAAGTTTCTCATAGAAAAACCTTATTAATGTGTAAAAGATTACATGTAAAATAGTCTCTAGGACCATACATATTAGTAAACTTGATAAATATATAGAAATTGATGTAATTACGACTGTATATGTTATCTTTTATTGTATTAGTTTGTAGTATTAGCTTTTACATACGTTAGCTTGATGAGTCATCAGTTTACTGGGCTTTAGTCCAACCAATGTAAATGTATGTGACAAATTAATTATTATTATTACTTTCTCCCATATCTCTCGCAGTGTACAAATTCCTTGTCAAAAAAACTGATCTTTTGAGGTGATCTGTGTATTATTCCAATTGTTGACTCCTTCATAAGAACGAAAATACTAGACAGCCAGGCAATGTGCCATTGACTGAAACAAATGATAGTCAAAGGGGGCAATGTTTGGAAATTACTGCTGGTGGGGTAAGACTTCACATTTACGAGTAAGCTTTGACCAACCTTGCTATCTGGGGGTCAAGCATTATCATGCTGTAAGTCTCTTGTATTGTGACTGTCTTTCAATGCTTGGCTTAAACTCATTAACTGCTTTTGATACAGATTGCCTGTGACTCTTTCAGTTGGTTTTATCAACTCATAAAATGCTATGCGATCTGGTACCACCAAATACAGAGCATGACCTTGAAACTGTGAATATTGGGGTTGGCTACCACTGTGGAAGCATGACCAGGAAGTCCCTATGATTTTCTAGTGCTCAGGGTTATTGTAATGAAAACATTTTTCACCACCAGGCACAATGAGATGCAGAAATCCCCTCCGTCTTTGCCTTTCAAACAGCTGTTCGCAAGCAAACGAATGTTAAACATCTCTCTGCATAACTTGTACAGCATTTAATTTCTTTATTTCTGAATCATTCCCATGACTCTGAGGCATTTTGAAATGGCTTGTTGAGCCACTCCTGCCAATTCTTCTTGCATTTGATACAAGTCTTCATGTAGTAATTCTTCCATTCTGTATCTCTGAAAACCTTCACTCTTCCACCTCTCTTGACATCGACACATTAAAATTGCCCAAGATACATTCTTTCACTAATAATCTTGCCATAAGTGTTTGAGAGCATTTGATGAGCCTCGGCATTTGAAGTAGAAAATCAAAACCTCCTGCAAATGATGAGGATTTGGCTGGTACACTGACAATTTCAATTTAGAATACCCTTACATTGCAGACACAAATTGCTTAATTTTTGATGAGGTCATGTAGACAAATGCCCAAGCATAATATATGAGGTCATCTGTTTATTTCCATCACAATTTACCACTAAAGTCATCTAATGGAAAATTGCAGAAACAAAGATGTACATCTTTCTCAAACAGGAAGTAGTCATTAGTGTCTCTTTTGTTTTACCATGCAAAGAGAACTGAAGTGCTATGTCAATTGCATAGCGACAGCTTTTACAAAAATTGACTATTGTTTTTGTCTGGTGTATTCCTTTATTACCCTTCTTCTCTAAGGAACTAATATAAGAAAAATGTTTATTGATGTTTATCTGATTAGAACAATTATCTTTTGTCAGAAATTTCTCTGCAGAACAAGTGGAGCAGTCATGTAAATGCAACACACACACATACACACACACACACACACACACATATATATTTATTTATTTATTCATCTTTTGAAACATATACATGTTATTGGACACATCAAGTTTAAACAGAATAAATAAATATATATATATGAACCCACATTAATGGTGTTAATGGAAAATATTTGCATATGTCATAAGAATGTGTATATTATATACCCTAAATCTTACTTCTATAATTTTCATTGTCCCTGACATTCCACTTTTATCAGGAAGTGGCTTCTACTTACTATCTCATTCTCTACATTAAATTTAATGATCCTCCATTCTTACTTACAAAAGTGTATTTCCCCTTCCTTATTCCTTGTCAATGATCTGTTATGTATTATTAGGTTATTCCTTTCATAAAATTCTACGAGTTTTGTCTCCTCTCTATTAAATATTTTGTCCTTAGTGTTTCTTGTTCTTCTCTCTGCCTCCTTCTTTCTTTCTATATCTATACTTCCTACTAGTTTATTTTGCTCTTCCCTTATCCTGGTGTTGAAATCATGTATTACTATAAACTCTTGCTCTTCTATTAACTTATTTTTTATTTCCTCCTTATCCAGCTTCTTATATGCTCTGTTATTATAATAATCTAAGTTTTTGCAACCCCCATATTACCCTCTGGCTCCTTTGCAATTTATTCTTGCACCCAAACATGAATGGCTTGTAGAAACAAAATTTAGATCAAATGGGGTCATCTGAGAGGGAGAGAGGGAAGGAGAGAGAGAGAGAATCTTGTAGAATTTGCTAATTCCTATATTTGGGGGGGGGTTAAAAAAAAAGGGAAAGAATGCTGGGAGAAGTGTATATCCCTATGTGAAGCAATAAATAATTTATGTTTGAAAAAATGACATCTTCATTCCTAACATGGTTACTTTCTCAACTGTCCTCACACCAAGATTTCATTCTAAAGATGGGTCTCTAGTACCTCAACAGTCAACATGTTGATTCAACATAATGAGCTCAATATGCATTTGGCTAAATTCACCCAAAAAATCTGTTAAATTATGGTCTGAATTGTTCAATACTATGCCATTCTTTTGAAGTCCTGTTAATTTTCAGTTAACTCTGACAAAGTCATGCAAAGATTTTAAGATCAGCATATAGAGATTCTAATTCTTCAATATTTGATTTTTGCTTATCTCTTTGTACCTATAATGAAATGCGTAATGTAACTATTTCTGGGAAGGTTTAGTAAATCAAATTTTATTTTATTCTTGCGAGTGTTCCATCAAAGGCTTAATCTTCATAATAAAATCCACGTGATTATTGCTGTTAACAAATGTAACAGGTTTTGCCTCCTTTGTTTATACAGTGGAGACGAATGTAGTTGAGAATTCCAAATACACATATGGCTCAACATGTTTCGTGTTATATGTTTTACAAGTTGTAGATAAGTTAAGCTTTGATTGTTGATTTGTTAGTTAGAATAAATCCAGACGTGTGTGATATGGTTATCAGAGATTTGTAACTTTCAGATTAAGAACAATTGTTACCATTATTGTTATGGCTAATGTGCTCTGGCAACTTTGTCACACCCCTGCCAGCATTACTGACATATGGAATCCCCTTCTGGGGATCTGCCAACAATTGTATTAAGGTGTTTAAACTGCAGAAAAGAATAATCAAGCAAGTGAACCAATGTACCCCAAGTAAACCACTTTTCTTGGATTTAAGAATTTTACCATTACCATGTATTTATATCTTAGAGACAGTTTCCTTTTATACATGACAATAAGAGAATTTTTAAGCTCAACAATGAATACCATTCTTACAACACAAGAACATCAACAGCAATCCATCTCCAATAACACAGATTAACTAAAAGCTTAAATTCAGTTTCCCACAAAGGTGTTAACTTATATAATAAACTCCCTGATGCGATCAAAGTTCCACAGAGCAAAGCATTTAAGTGATGCGATCAAAGTTCCACAGAGCAAAGCATTTAAGAAGAAGGTTAAAAATCTACTCCTAAGCTATATGTTTTATTCCGTTGATGAATTCATGAATACATCTTTTTGATTATGTGCTAAAAACACTTGTTTATTTGGAAAACTTTGCCACACGAGCCATCCAGCTATGGATGTGTAAATAAGTTGATTTCTCTAACACTGAAACATTGTTTGTTGCATGGGTCCTATTCATCTGAGGATGTACTTCGGCACAAGAGAAACCTTAACGACTGCCTCAAGACAAGATTAGCTTAGCAACAATTGTACTCATTTTGATCAATACTGTAAAATATAATGTATATAGAAGTGTAAGAGATTTGTTAAATTATGTATTATTTGTTTTTGACGAAGCCATGAATTCATTGTATTTCTTAAGGTGAATAAATTCTATTCTATTCTATAGTGTGGTGGTAGAATGTCTGCTTCACATTCAACAGGCCACGAGTTTGAATCTTGCTTATGGTGAGTTACCCGGATAAGTTTTTCTTTTGGGGGGGGGGGAGATTCACCGTATCCTGAGTCGAGTAACTTTAAGTTCCATAGACCCTGAGATCATTTGAGCAACATTTCACCAATTTCATTCATCTTCCGATATAACCAACTAAGGATGTTAAGCTAAAAAAAACTTTGGCACTATATGGAATTCTATAACTGCGCTGGTAATGGGGAATAGTTGTCTTCTAAACCTGTTAAAAACCTGAAGTGACTAATGGCAAATTTATATGTTTTGGATACATGTTTTGTTTTCCCACTGTTCTTGGTGCAGCAATATCAAATATATCACATTGTGATTACTGAGTTCTTGCTCTGTGCAGCTGAATATGCAACCAAAACATGCTGTTAAAATCATTCTAGAAAGAAGCATAATATATCTTATGAATATAGTATGGACAATTCTATTATGAAAACTTCAAGGCTCACTCCAGCTTGTGATCCAAAAGAATTAGAGGGCAACATAGCCTTATTAAGAATTTGAAATGAAATGGAGCTTTATTTATGAACATTCTTTTAACTGTTGTGGTTTCAGCATCCCATTCTATATTGGGCGTGAAAGACCACTTAATTTGCTAAGAGACCTCTTTTTCAGGCTTGAGGTTCTGTTATGTGTCATAAATCTAAGACACGGGACCAAAAGCTTTACTTCCCTTCCAAAGGAAGCCATGCTAAGTATTTTTATGCCCCAAAAAATCCATTGTCCTCCGTCAAGTTTGCACCCATGACCTTGGGCATATAAATAATTATAATATACATTAGCATGGTAACCATTATATCACGGAGGGCAACTATTAAGAACTTGCCTAAATTATAAGATGACACTATAAAATATTAAACAAGCAAATATGCGCATCAACATTAATTAGAGTTAATTTCTATAATAATAGATGTGAAAATGTTTTGCCATGTGATACTGAAGCTGCACATTGCAAAAGCAGCTTGTTCATTTTATGTATTTTCATAAATTGAAATCTAGCATACTTTAGTACACTCAAGCAAGTGCAACATACAGCACTATCAATTTGTATAAAATATATTTCTATAATTATTCCCAAACATACCAAAATGAGATATTTATAAATAGTTATAATAAACACTGTCAACTGTCAGGATATTAGCGCTGCTGCTGTGCTAGAATTTTGTCCTGCAAGAGCTCTTGTACACACCAGCAAATCTACTCATAAGGGGCTGTCTTTTTAAGCACATTTAAAAACCATTGGTCTAGGCCAGGTTTGAACTTTTAACTTTGAGATCAGAAGGCTGGTGGGTGAATCCTAAATATCCACACTCTAGCTTATTTGTGTATTTTGCCTGATTTTTGGTAACTGTGTACTTTGGCATTAACTGGTGTACAATAATGAAAGTAATAGCATAGTGTCTACATACTAAAGTTTTAGGGTAAGACGCTCTGATGCTGGCCAAAATTTTCAGGGTTGAATGGCAGAAAATCAAATGTCTTTATTACAGAACCTTTGGTGATTTATCTTAATGTCAAACATTTCTTCAGAATGAAAGGATAATGGAATATGTAGCAGTATCTGTACATTGCTGCCACAACACGAAAGTAAACAAATAGGTTGAATGTTTACTAATATCATGCAAATACTGTATTTCTCTATCACAAAAGTAAAATACTTTGCCAAAGTTGGGTTAGGATCCTCTTAACGAATTTCTTAGCTAAGACACATTCTAGGGGCATTATTTCCTCACTGGTAATGGTGTTATGACGGCAGATAGTCATCTTGCATCTATTTTCGGTAGGTAATAGTAGTAGTTCTAGCGCGAACTATAGAGCCTCAGCTCTGGATATTAACCCTATTTTCTTCTTCTCCAAATTGTTGTGGTTAATTACAGAACACCATATAACACGTAGGAACTGGTTAGTGAATTTAACAAATTATTAGCCAGAAGATACACAATAGGGTGCTTATCTGTATATTTTTCTCCCATAATACATAAAGCACTTCGAGGTTTGAATAGCGTCAAACTTTCTTTTATGTAATAGATTTTCGGTTTTACTCCCGATCTAGGAATAGGTGTTGTACGTGTTATTAGTGTATATTCTCCACATTTTAGTATTACAAGAATAACTACACACTGGATATAGTGATTTGGAATGATTCCTAGAACGGGGGTTTATCCATACAACACATTTAAAAGTGTTTCTACCTGAGAAAACTATTTACCTACCTATATCTGCTGTTTGTAGTTATGAAAAGCAAATGACGAAATATACAGAGGATATAAATTAAAACTCTTGTCGACTTTTCGCTTGATTGTATGATCCAGCGTTAATCACTCCAACACATCGATAAGGTTACAACTTAACAAACTACTTTAATAGATTGTCATCCCGTTGTTTTGTAGAACAGTGATTCCCAGCACCACCAGCTTCAAAATCATCACCACATAACAGGAAACCACCCACCCCATTAAAATCTTTAATCCAATTTATACTCTCATTATTTTGTGGCGAGAGTTCTAAATATTAAGCGAAGCAGAGTACTCACCTCAGATTATTGCTCTTTAAATATTAGCCATCCAGCCAGAATAAATTCTACTCCCAATATGCTAAAGCTTAATTTCAGAAGGCAGTGACTAGAAGGACAAAATCAAACAAATGTTATTGTTTGATTTACTAAATATATTTCACATAATTAACAGAAAGATTCGCCTCACAGAAAAAGTGTAAACTATGACGTCACAAATCTTTAGTTAATGCAACCCACACCAGGTTAATAATCGCGTATCAATCGTAAATATTCTAATACATCCACGCTCTTTGAATAAATGAAAATAAATCAAGCCTTTAAGACATAGATAATAACGTATAGATGGTTAGCTTCATAGGTAACTTTTAAGGGTTCCTTTCATGTTGTTTTTTTTTTTATTTTTTTACACATAATAGTTGGTGTTTAGGGCTCTCATCTACTATGGTCATTAGCGTCCTATTATTCACAACTTCCGCGTGTTCTCTCAGTCCTCTCTTCCTTGGACAATTTAGATGAATAGATGTTATAACAATGCATTTTAAATTAAACTTTATTTGACATAACTATAAGCTTTTAAAATTATCCCTTGAGACCGCTATGGCAAACTACCTATTCGTCTCGGTTTGTCTGTCTGTGCGTTTAAAACAACACATCAACAGGTACAACATTAAGATTTTTAAATTAGACTTTTGAAGAAAATTTATCGACAGCTAGGTTTCAATCGACACAATAAATACTATTTAGATGAGCCTCCTGGCGAACTAGTTCTTTTACGGAGATGAAACTGTATATACGAGTACGTATAAACATACATCTCAGAAAATTTCCCATCGGTACAAAATAAGAGCAATTTAGATGGACAACCTCCTATAAAACTATATGTAATGGAAATATTTTCAAAAGTGCCACCAAAAAATACAACGTAAAACATCAATTTTCGATTGCACGTGAATTATAGCGCTAAGATTTGCTATCTTATTTTTTGTTACATCTGCACATAACTGGTCGGACGAAGATCGGGGGATAGGTCTGCCTATTATGACTTTATATTATATTTAGATGTATTACTGAAAAGCATAACGTTTTAAATAAAAGAACAACTTTTGATTGAATTTCATTTTTTTAAAATCTTTGTTATTTGTATAGAAGTGAATAAAAGAAACAAAATATACAACCTAAATATAGGCGTTTGCGTCATAAAAGTTAAACTATTTCATTTTTATACGCAAAAAACAAAGGAAAATGACTGACTAAAACTTGAGCAAATGCTTCGATTCCAAAGGGGTTTTTAAAGTTACCAAGCTAATGGAATTACTATTACATACAATAAGTTTCAAAACGTACTAAATGTCAATTTACAGAATTCAGCACAAGCTTATACAATGTTTGTGGGAGTACATTTTTTTAGGATGGCAGCACATGCTTTTAACTTAGCTCTCTTGTTTAAAAAAAGAAAAAAAAAAAAAAAAAAAAAAAAAAAAAAAAAAAAAAAAAAACGTGATTTCTGCATTGGTGCTCAATAGTTTCAAGCTGTTTTGGTGTCGATTTTACTTAGAGTTAGGTTGGCTTGATATGTAATAATTAAGTGTGGATATTTTGCCTTTATAGGTGTTGTGGTATCATACTACAACCGCTTTTGGTGGCACATCAGCCATCAAGTGCAACTGATTCCTGTTTTTTTTTTTTTTTTTTTTTTTTTTTTTTGGTATTGGGCAAACCGATGTAATTTGACCAGTAGCAAGAATTAAAATTAAATACAACTTATGCATACGTTTGCATTATTGTAATAAGCATCCCTTACTGAATGTGAAATAATTCCTGAGCAAACATATATTGCGTATAGAGAGAATAGCTTTTTATGTGAATGTTACTTTCATTGTTTTTGTATCACATTGCGGCGCCCGGCACATGAGAAGCCGTGAAGTTTCTATAACGTGAAGGAAAAGCACTATATAATATTTTATAACGCATGATATGAATTTATAGTTGGTAAAGGAATAGAGATGTATGCAAATTACAGCAATGTTCTATTTTATTTACGTGCTTATTTTATTGTTATTCGATCCAGATAATACCAAAATAACCTCAACTTTTAGAATGTTTCACGTTTTATTATACTATCATTGTGGGTATTTCTAAGCTTTTAATAAGGCAAATACTATTAAGTCGCCAAAGAAGAGCACATCAAGAAATGCGTAAATTTCTCTCATTAAGTAGCCAACCTTTCAGAATACCATATATCAACGTGTAGCGCGGTTACAGGAGTTAATGGAAAAGCAACTCGTTTTGCCACAGTAAAGATAGCAGTGGGCTCTCTTCCTAACTCCGTGCCGATAAGGTCGGTGTCCAATGGATTCGGTAGCCTCACGGCCACTTCCTTCCGACAAGGCAACAACCCCGGCCAACGAATAATCCGTTCAATGTCTTTTGGTCCAATGCAAGGTTCCTTGACTATTGGCACTCCATGTGCGCATTCACCACCACATCACTTCTTGCGGGCACAAGACATCGCCCCTCAGGACCATCCTGCAGATCCCTAGATATTCGATAGAGAACTCTCGAGCAACACCTCGTCTCGGTCAGTCTCAAAACCTTCCGACTGACATCGACCTCCTCTCGTGGTTCCTGAGGGCATCCAGTCCCTGTATCACTCCCGCGACAAATACCCTCAGGTTCACAACGCTCCGCTCCAATATCACTCCAGGTAAGATGTCACTCTTCCTCCACAGGTAAGATGTCACTCGACACCATCAATAGTTGATGAGGCCGACTGAGTGTTCGTGTCGGCACGTCAGGTCTGAGTAACGGTTGCACATATGTTCACTAATAGCCAGCACAGCTTTCCTTGTATCCAGCCGTCTACGATGACACCCCTGACGTGTACCTCCATTGTCTTCCGCCTTCTGGTCAGTTTTATCATGGACAATCTCTTGCTAGGAGCTCACCACACCACTGAAAGGCCGCCATCATCTCTAGGTTGTGTCTTTACCCCTGTCGTAAAGAATACTCCTCTTCTTGGTCGAGGTCGTACAGCCGCCTCCATCCTTAGTGCTGCCGTTAAAGTTGATTACTTGTAGTGACCGATCAGGTGCTGTCGTATCTTGGCGTCATGCACTCCGTCGACAAAGGAGTAGTCAGCTTCCTGGGATATGTAATCAGATGGTAGGTTTACTAGGGCTTCGTTCACTAGCTGTTCATTCGCCAGGGTGGACTCCTGCATAGTCCCCCCTGGTTGTTGCAGCATCAATTTAAGCTGGCTGCGGTAGGCTACACCAAGGCAGTGAGTAATATTAATGAAACAGAGAATTTGCTTTTTGCCACAATTCTAGAGAGATTACTCACGTTTATATCAATAAAGTTTACTCAGGCAATGGGTAATATTGATAAAACAGAGAATTTGCCTTTTGCCACAATTCTGGAGAGATTGCTCACGTTTATATCAATAAAGTTTACTCCTTCCGAGAGTAACATTCACTTCCAACGGAACCTTGAGTTGGCAGCAGTTTTATCCATTTCCGTATCAATAAAAATTATAAGTTGCTCTTCTGTAGGCGAAGTTGCTTTGAATATTGGAGTTATTTCAGAAGGTGACTCCTTATTGATAGATCAATAAGTTTTAAGTAGCATGACTGAGTACATGATGTTGTCCATAACATAAAAGTGGATAAGCCCCGCCGATACGCCTCACTAGGTAACTACAAACAACTTTACCGATTTGAAAAGTAAATGTGAGATGGTTAGCGGAGCATTTCGTTAAAAATCGCAACGAAACAAGAGGAGGAGCGTTGTGTAACGAAGTAAAAGATGATTTTTTTTCCCCATTATATAGGAAATCCTGGATATCAAACTGGTATGGTTGAAGTTGTTGGTTTGAGTCAGAATGCAGTATCTCGTACAATTTTCATTGCTATGGATGTCATATTAAGAAAAGCACATATTTGGATAAGGTTATCTAAATTATCCATGAACTTGAAGGAGTAAAAGCCAAAAGTCAAGAGCGATACACGTTCCCTGATGCAATAAGAGCTGTTGATTGCATTCATGTTGTAATTAAGAAACAAGGTATGCGTCGAGACGATTATATTAACCGAAAAGGGGTTTCCAGTATTAAGTACAAGTTACATGTGATTCTAAAGAAATATTTACAAGCGTTGATGCTACATGGTCCAGATCAGTACACGATTCACGTATGTGAGCAAATTTAGGTATCTGTAGGTTATTATTGGTGATTTTGGATACGCAATTACTCCATGGCTCATGACACCCTATCAAAAGGCACTTACCCCACAACAGATCTTACAGTAAATGCTTGAGCAAGGAACGCGTCATAATAGAAAGGTGCTTTGGTCAGGTGAAACAACGTTTTCCTATCCTCCAAATCAAAATAAGATTAGCAATAGAAAAAATTCCGTCCATGATTGTCTGTTGTTTTGCCCTCATAATGCGGCTAAACATCTCAATGACAAAGATTTCCAAATTGAAGTGAGTGACTTTTGCTTCCCTCTATTATTTTACTAATTATTAGAAGAGCGGTTGAAAAAGAGGCCGATACAGGTTGAACAGTATATCGCCCCTATCTGCAAGTATTGCTCATGCAGGACCTGCAGATAAAAGCATTATTCAATTCAATAATATACCTCCAAAAACTGCAAAAATTCTTATTCCCAACATGATTAATAACCAGGAAGAAGACTTGGGAAGGAGAAGGTGTAGGTGCTGTTGGATGTATAAGAGAAATATGGCATAAAAGAGAGGAGCTTGTTGAGTTTATATATGACTTCCAAAATTAAGTGAGGAATGTGAGATTTGTACATGCATTGTGCATTTTAGTTCTAAAATTATTTTGATCTTTGCCTATAGTAATATTATCAAAAACTATATTATTTTTTTAGGTAAATATTACCACATTGGATTTTCAAACAACATCTTGGTAAGGAATAACTTTTTTGTTTAAAAAATAGTTGCGCGACGCCCCCCCCCCCAGAATTACTCTAAAATTTGCATATAGTGACATATCATATACCTTTTAACTAAAAGTTGCCGAGGACCGTATTAATGTGGGGATATCGTCCGTACTTTTCATGTAAGAAGTTCCAAGTTTGAATCTCGGCAACGGTGGGTTGTCTGGATAAGGCTTTTATCCTCACAAGGAAAATATCGGCAAATTCTAAGTCCTATGGCCCTTAGGGCTCGTTTTGAGTATTTCGTCCATTTCATTAATTTTTCGCCTCTTTAAACCAGTGCAGCTAAAACAGACAAACTAAAACAATCTGATGTGTACCATTCACATGACTTTCTCTATATCCCTGCAACAATTTGTTCTTAAAAAGCTTATACTTCTATTTACTTCATGCCTTAAAACAATAGCATAAATAGTCTTATTCCTTGCTTCCTTCTAAGTAGAAGCGAAATAAGGGAGTACCATAGGTTAAAGAGCTAGTCAAAAGCTGGTTGCTATGTCACTGAAGTTCCTTTGTATGTATGGACAGGAGTTGAGAAAAGTATATAAGTTTTTCAAAGCAGAAACCAAAAACAAGAAATGTCTCAAAATTGATGAACTACACGAGAAAAATGTATATAACATAAATTGTATGTTTTAACGTGCTCTACATTTTTCATGTAGTAAGCTTTTGTCCAACTCTTACGGTTTAGCAGTTATTAAAAATTCTGTAAAATTCATCCAGAATAAAGTACTCCTCAGAGGCTATTCCCAGAGAATTCGAAATATATATTTTATTTGTAAGCTTTAATATACGATATTTTAATCAAAATCGTTAGAGTCATTTTTGAGAAAATCAAAATTTTCGATAAAAGTTCCATGTAAAGGATAGTTGGGGGTGGGGGGATTTTTCTCAAAATATTCGTGTCACACCTAAAAATTCGATACCGAAATTACACCGGAAATATATGTTTTAGGGTCCCTGTATAAAAAACATTTTTTTTCAGAAAAAGGTCCGTGTATGTGTGTCCGTGAACACGATAACTCAAAAACAAAATGTGGGAAAATACCAAACTTGGTATTTAAGTTTAGTATCTTCCAGGGATGCGAAACGAAGATTTTGAGAAAAATCCCCCCACCCCCAACTACCCTTTACATGGAACTTTTATCGAAAATTTCGATTTTCTCAAAAATGGCTCTAACGATTTTGATTAAAATATCGTATATTAAAGCTATTTACTTAGCAAATAAGTGTATATTTCGAATTTTTTGGGAATAGCCTCTGAAGAGTACTTTATTCAGTATGAATTTTACGGAATTTTGAATAACTGCTAAACCGTAAGAGATGGATAAAAATTTACTACACGAAAAATGTAGAGCACGTTAAAGCATACCGTTAATGTTACATTTATATATTCGTGGAGTTGGTCATTTTTGAGATATTTTGTGTTTTTGGTTTCACCTTGAAAAACTTAAATTTTCGGGAATATGTCAACTCCTGTCCATACAAAGTAGCTTCAGTCACATAGCAACCAGCTTTTGACTATCACTTTAACCTATGGTATTCCTTATTTCGCTTCTACTTGCGAGGAAGCAAGTAACAAGACTATTTCTGCTATATTTTTCTCGATTAGCACGAAATAAATAGAACCATAAGCTTTTTAACAATAATTTGTTGTAGAGTTGTAGAAAAAGTCATGTGAATGGAACACATCAGATTTTAGTTGGGTTTGTATTCCCTTGCATGAGGTCAAACAGTGTTTTGTTCCAGTCCTTCAGATGCACTTTTTGTTGTCCGTTCTCTTCATATCTGTTTTTCACTTCAGCCTGCTCTTCATATTAAACATTTTCATAGTCATTTGCAATTCAGTTATTTCAGAACCAAATTGTATCGCATACATTTTCATTATTTCTTTTAAAGCCTTTGCTTTTTAGCCTCATTTCCGTCAAGTGAGATTTTTCTAAGACCAAGGGATGTTCTTTTAGGATTTCAACGAAACCCGCTTGAGATTCAAACTCACGTCGAAATTGTTCATTGTAATGATTAAAGCTTAAATGTTTGTCTTCTCATGGTCACCGGCTGTAATCGGTTGTTTGTTTATGCAGCTGAGAGGTGGCGATAGGAAAAGCGGAGTAAATGATTAGCACTACGGAGAATATGCTCTGCACACGCAAACAGTTTTTATTGATACGAAAAAGAGAATTTGCTCTTGCGAAATAATTGACACAGTTTTGCTTCCGGGAATTTTCTATCGAGAGATTGCTCACTTTTATAAATATCACCCCCAGAAGCTATTCTCCATGGTCTTCAAGATCTTTTCGGAGATGCCGATACCAGAATGCGTTTGGTACGTCTGCCACCCGTTCCTGAAGACCTATCAGTTATGCGACCTCCTCTTCTCCTGACCATCGGCTGTTGGTGGCGACGATGGCAAACTGTCAGCAGTAGACTTCGAAGATGAACTGTCCATTGAATTGGCTGGCTTTACGGTGCAGATGTTGTTTCTTGTCCATCGCCACAACCTTCAAGTCTTTCAGCACTTCATTGAGTATCTTTTATACCATGCTGTTCAGTACCTTGGCGCTGTAGTCCGCTCTTCCCTACATGACATTAAGTAGTTCCCTGAGGCGTTGGTAATGATCTTTCACAGCTCCATCAAGTTCTTCCATCTTTTCCTCCACGCGGGCAGTCGTTCATTGATATTGTTCGCTATCTTCTACTTCATCTTTACCATTGCGGATTGCATTTTCCCCTCCATTTTGCTCATGGTGGGTTCAATTTTCTCCATTCTTAATTTCATTTCATCCATTCCGGTTTTCGTGGTCTTATTAATTTCAGCTAATAATGTTGTCATAATCCCCTCCATCTTGGCGTTAATTCCTGCTCCTGACACCAGTGTAACAACAAATTAAAAAAAAAAACAATTCTTTATAGTTTCCACTAATTACAAATAAAAGTCTGTTTTCAAAATAATTATCTTTATTTCATATCTTCGTAACAATACTGCCGTAATTTCCCTTCACGCTCGATGCGGCTGCAGCAACGACTGCACGCTCGAAACCCTAATTCTAATTGAGACTGACATTTTTTTGACTCGCACTGCTTTCGCCAGCCCTGGTGGCGATCTTCCGAAAGGGATCTACGTCGCCTCCCCTACCATGCACTAACTACTCTACGAGGATGGTTAGGACGGTGGTAAAGTGAGGTCAGATACCGCCGGAGCAAACCTGATGTCAGAGGTGAATACTAAATAGACACCTACATACAAGGAAGTATGCAGATAGAGTGGCATTAGGTATAGGACTTGGCAAGTTGCCCAGACCTGGAACCTAAAAGTTAATGGAGGTTTTGCATGCTGAGGGCAGGATGTTGAGTTAGGTATGATTCATAACATGAAATGTGACGTACTTCACCTGTGATTGTGCATTAAAATTTATGCTGTTTCAGAGGTGTTTGGGTTCATTAGGGCTTGTTCTCTGCTTTTTATATCTGCCGATGACAAGATATATATATATAAAAAAAAAAACTTCCATAATAGTAACATGTGCAAACCACCACAGGCGTGACAAACTCTCGCAGGTGCATAGCAACAATCAGCTATGACTTCCGAAGCAAGTAGCTCACACATGTGACGATTGTAGCCTTAGCATAAAACAATGGCACAGTATTTTGTTAATTAGGTTTGGTACTTACTGGAAGCAATTTTGAAACTCTAAACTTTATGATGATGAGAACAAGAGTGCACTGGCAAGTAGTGAAGCACATGTGAGGGAAGCATGCCGAGTTATCTGTGAAATTCTGGATCTAGATTTATCATTTATACAAAGGGAAAAAAATAATAATTGAAACATGCAAACTCCCACATTAGAGATCCTAAAAACAAATACCAAAACTGATTTGCAATATTTTAATAGGCATAGAATGACTTACAACTTGTAAAACGAGCCAAGTTTAGTTTCTTAGCAATGGTTTATAAAATTTTCTGACATAGTGGCTTTATGCTCTGAACATCACTCTCCCAAAATCCTCATCACTTCAAATAATTGAAATGGCACATTCAGAAGTGTAAAAAGCTTTGTGAACTTGTAATGGCAATTCTGGCAACTGCTTTGTCCACTGAACTTAACTATTCTGCATTTAAAAGAATAAAGGCATTTATTATAAATACAATCAATCAAGACGGTGTCTCATATAGGCATTTTAAGTATAGAAAAGGTATTAATTAAAGACTTGGGTGGAAAACCTAAATTTTATGTCATTGCTGATTTTGCAAAAAAAAAGTCAATCTACAATACAATATCCCTAAGAAAACCATATTTTCTCTTCATTATTCCTTCCTTACCATTTGTCATTACATGCCACTGTACATATATTATTCATGCTTATGCCTATTATGTTTCATACATAAGTTAATTAAAAAACAAAATAAAAGCTGGCTTGTCTTACCTCCTTATCTTAAACCTCTATAATCAATACATTTTAGTTTACCTTATTCAATTCATTTGTGCTCGATTAATAAAAATCTGATGTGGTCCATTCACATGACTTCCTCTACAACTCTGCAATAAACTATTGTTAAAAAGCTTACGCTTCTATTTACTTCATGCTAATTGAGAAAAATGAGCAGAAATAGTCTATTACTTACTTCCTTGTAAGTAGAAGCGAAATAAGGGGGTACCATAGGTTAAAGTGATAGTCAAAAGCTGGTTGCTACGTGACTGAAGTTCCTTTGTTTGTAAGGACACGAGTTCACAAAGTCCTGTATGAGAAAAGAATGTTTTTTATAGCTGAAACCAAAAACAATCAACTCCATGAAAAAAATGTATATAACATGAATTGTGTGTTTTAAAGTGCTCTACATTTGTTGTGTGGTAAGTTTTTGTCCATCTCTTACGGTTTAGCAGTTATGCAAAATTCCGTAAAATTGACTCCGATTAAAGTAGACTTCAGAGGCTATTCCCAGAAAACTCAAAATATACATTTTATTTGTGAGGTAAATATCTTTAATATACAATATTTTAATCAGAAGCGTTAGAGCCATTTTTTAGAAAATAACAATTTTCGATAAAAGTTCCATTAAAGGGTAGTTTGGGATGGGGGGGATTTTTCTCAAAATCTTTGTGTCGCATCCCTGGAAGATACTAAACTTAAATACCAAGTTTGGTATTTTACCGACATTTCGTTTTTGAGTTATCATGTTCACAGACACACGGGACACACACACACACACACATCGACCTTTTTCTGAAAATACTTTTTTTGGATACAGGGGACTCTAAAACATATATTTCCGGTGAAATCTCCATATCAAATTATTTGGTGGAGTGCAATACCTTCTATATGCTATGAACATAGTACATATAGAGAAAGTACAAATGGACAATTGCAATAGAGCATAATTCTGTGGCCAAATGCAATAACAGCTAGTTATGAATTTGATGAAATGACAAATTACCTATATGATAGGCTAAAAATTTCCATTTTATATGCTAAAACAGGTGTGTCCTACCCATGACTCTTAATTCCATCTTATGTAGCCCACAGTGATATTTGCTCTATCACATCACATTGTGTTGAAAGTTATAAAAGTAGTGAATTTTATTCATTCACGTAGACTACGACATAAAAATTTCTTACAAAGTCTTGATTCACAATTAGATGACATTGTTTATTATACTGAAATAGATGGCTGAACCATGGCAAAATGTTTGATCTCAACAAAATACAGATATATATGGAGAAGGGCAAACCTATTGTTGAATTTAAAGATGCAGAATGGGTGTGTGATGTTGCCTTTCTGGTACATATAACAGCATGACTGAACTTAATTCACATCTCCAAGATAAAGGCCACTGTTCACTACTATGTTTGATCATGTGAAGACCTTTGAAACAAAATGTTGACTTTGGAAATCACAAATAAAAACCAACTTTGTGCACTTCCCAGCCCTACAAAATTGTAATAACAAAATTCTCAAAAGTGCACAGAAATTGTATCAGAATTAAGGAATAAACTCTGCATTAGATTTAAAGACTTCAAGGAGAATGTTACAAGTTTCTATGTTAAGCATCATTTGAGTCGATTGCAACACTTTTACATTTTATTACTAAGAAGCACAGCTGCTTCCATTATCAACTTTTATTTTGACTGCTGGTATCATGATTTGCAGGTGTTGTAGTGGATGGTGCTTCTGGTGGTGGGTTTAAGAACCTCTGTACAAGGATGTCTCCGGATGGGATCTAAATTCATTAAGTTGTTTCTATTTTCCTAGATGATGATATTCTCCTAGGTTTCCAACTCTCAACTGTTTCTTATGCCTTTACTCAGAGTTTTTCTATGTTGTGTTCTCTCAAAAAGTACCATGCCATAATTTTATGTTTCTGAAATGTTACTTGTTGGAATTTCATCTTTGACTTTAAATGCAAGAGATTTTTAATTGACATTTTGATTTGCATTCAAAAGTAAAATCATAGCACTGGCAGTCAAAGAAAAATTAATAATGGAAGCAACAATGCTTCTGAAACATGTCCTTAGTTACAAAACGTGATGAAAAACTCAAATGATACTCATACATAGCGTAATCACTGTCATATAATCATCAATTCCAAGTAAGTTTCAATCTATTTTCTTCCCCTTCCTCCATTAACATAGATGAGATCTTTCATTTTCAATGTGCATCAGACGTAAAGTATGTTTGACAATGTCCCTTACAACTCTATTGCAACTACTTTCCTAGAGAAAAAATATCCAAACATAGACATCCACTTCGCCTTGCATTACTTTTCAGTAGCATATACAGATGTGAACAATTGTTCTCCAGGATGAAACATGTGAAATACACAACGAGAAGCAAATCACTCACAGACATCTGGGGAGTTTGTTTCAACTTGCTACAACATCAAACCAAAATATGGATGCCTTGTTCATGAAAAGCAGTGCCAGGTGTCACATAAGAGAGGTAAAATATTAATTCAATTATTCTAATATAACAATTTTTTATATGTATATATTTAATTTTAAAATAACTAATATATGATTAATTTGTAATAAAATAAGATATTCAATATAGCAGTTATTTTTTAAATTAACTGGTCTATCTTAAAATTTAAATCCTATTTCATACATAAAAAAATGAAATCATGGCCCACAAGCCTATTCACCTTATCAACAGTGACCGTTTTCCAAAAAAGGGGACGGACACGCATATGCTAGAATCACTTCAAAGGAATAGATGGATGCAATTAAATCAATGAAAGTATTTATTACAATAATAAACAATGTAGACATTAGTGAAATCTTTCACGCTCTACATTGGTCATTTTGGCATTAAGCCACAAAATTTTGTTGAAAGTATTAACTTCCACAACATATTCTAGGTAAATTGAATAAATGGATCATAAAAACTAAGTAGATATAAATGCATACCTATTGATTAGAAGATTAAATCACAGGAAATTAATAATGTACTAATTCCACCAGATAAATGAAATGATCCGTTATAAATATGCTTAACATACCAATATATTTTCATTTTAAATCAGATTAAAAAACTTTCTCCACTAAATTTTAACCATTCTGAAATTAAAGTTTGGACTAATACTCTTCAAAACTATGAGTACTGGCTGACAAATTGCTTATGGGTTTTAAAAGTTTTTCTATTTCATGATCTGAGGTCCAAAAATGGTGTGCAATTGTGGATTTATACATTTAGTTTTGCTTGATGCTCTGAAATGTTCTTTTAATTTTGTTTCTTTTTGTTCATACAACGTAAAACCATATTGCAGTTCCTAAAATCAATTTTGTAGATGATCTCTGTGTGTGTGTATAGGGATTTTGATGTCTGGTTTAGGTGCATTTTTATCACTAAACAAGAATGCATTTTCCAGCTCATGAAATATCATTACATGAGTATGAACTTCTATTGAGAATACCAGATGTCTCCATCATAATGGGCCACAGAGCACAACTTTCAGCCATCAGCTGGACTTCAACTGTTCAAATACCTACATTTTCTGTTGTTCTGAGAGTAATGAAATGTCTAAATAATAGGTTGAACTGGTATACAAAACAAAAAGATTGTAATGATGTAATATGTGAAGGTGAACTATAACAAGTCAGAGTTGTACCACTATACTTATACTTTCGAGTATAACGTAATACAGTGGCTTCTCATAAAGTTGACATGATAACTGTCGTTCTGGAGCATGCTGCAATTGCTCAGTAAACTGGACACAAGAAATTAAATAACAATATGCATTACTCACCCTCATCATAGAAGCTGATCAACTTGCTTATACATTTTCACATCTCATAAAATTATCCTTCACATAAAAACCAGCTCTTCTACACTAATGGACCTAACTTGTGTTAGAATATTTAAAGTTAATTAAGTGTGTGTGGATTAGTGGCATTCATTTTATTTTTCAGTGTTCCCAGGTAATTTAAGTTTAATTCTAAATTTTCATCTAGTTTTTTTTACTCAAATTCTTATTTCTTAAAAATGTATATATGCTTGTAATGTGAACATACACCCAAATGAAGTACAAACACATTTAAGTATTCACATTCACTCTAAGGCCTAACCCCACTCTAACTATGTCTGACTTGTAGCAGAGGATACCAAACATGAAGTTGGAAATGCACAATTTCTACCTAATATTAGAGGAGTCATTACACCACACCTACAGACCAGGGGGTAACAATTATTCCATCAACATTCACCGAGACATACTGTACTGTAAGAATAATTGTAGTGAAATAATACAAATGAGTATTTTTACTTTTTCTAGCCTGTATGCACAATGTATATAGTGAATAGAGAAGGTATTCTATTCCACCCATAAATTTGATGTCAAGATTTCACGAGAAGTATGTTTTGAGGTCCCTTGAGCCCAAAATTTTTTTTTAAAAAAAGGTCGGTCTATATGTGTGAATAGTATACCTCAAAAACAAAAAGACTGTTAACCAAACTTGGTATTTATCTTTTTAGTATTTTACAAGGCTATGACACAAAGATTTTCAAGAAAATGCCCCCATCATAAACTACCCTTTAAATGGAAATTCTTTTTGAAAATTTTGTTTTCTCAAAAATGGCACTAACAATTTTGATTAAAATACTGTATATTAAACTTACTACACAAAACAATGTAGATCTTGTTAAAACACAAAATTTATGCCCTATATGTTTTGTAGGGCTGATTATTTGTGAAATATTTCTTGTTTTTGGTTTCAATTTTAAACTACTTAAAGTTTTCCCAAACAGGATGTAATGCTTCGTTTCATCTATCTTGTTTTACTGCAGGTCATGCAAATTGTTTTGCATAGGACCAGCTTTTAAAAGATTTGACTATTGATTTAGCTTAGTGTATTCCCTTGATCCCTTCTACTTATAAGCAGCAAGTAATAAGACAATTTTTGCTAATGTTTATCTTGATTAGCATGTTGCAAACACAAGTTTTATCTTTTATAAAGAAAGTTGTCTTGTAACAGCTAGAGAAAGACATGTGAATGGAACACATCAGATTTTCTTTTAACCACTGTAGGCTGATCCTGTAGCTCAGTCAGTAGAGCAGCTGCCTGCTGTATGCATTTCCTGCTGAGGGGTAGGGTATTTTTCTCTGGCCCAGATTATCATATATTACAAGGGAATGCATGTGTGCAAATCTAAGACACATAATACAAAACAAATGATAACTGTTGTCATGAACAATTTTTCTGAAGGGAAAGTTGCTGATATGAATTAAGCGTTAAAGGTGACATATAAATGCAATACACAAAAATTAAACCTAAATAATGTGATAATGCAATATATAACTATATAAAATGTACAAATTCTTAGTACAGGTTTTGAAACATTCCTAAGTAGGATCTCAATAGGCTTTTAGAGAAAGTGTCCCCCTTTTCTATCATGAGTGCCACCCTACCTATTACCAATTGTAAAGGTTCTATGTCATGATAAAATGAACATGAGCTTATAATCTCAATAATGGTATGACCTTGATTAAATTTCTTCTAACTGTAGGAACCATTTTGTGAAGTTTCCTTTAGCTGTACTTGATATAAAAAGCAACTGGGCGTCACAAAAAGTGTTCAAACAAAAGCACATATACATTTTTGTATTAAAAACTATAATAATTCATTTGCTTATTTTAAATGGTTTGCTACAGCATTATTTACATTAATACTCAATTCAACACAAAAATTGTGTTTATCACTCCAGTAATATACTTTCATCCTCTCTGGCAAGTGGAATTTATGGGAGCAGATGCTGAGGCATATCCTTTACTTGCATCTCATTTTTACCTCTTAATCATTCTGAATATTCAAAGCATATCTTGCAATTGAGACTTTTAATGTGATACTGAGAATTCCAACTGACAGCTAAATAGTAGACAAGTGATTATACACCCCTGCCCCCTAAATCTTTGCACTTGTTAGCCAGCAGTTATGTTGGTACACTTGTAAAAATCAGATGATACCTATACTTCCTGAACCAATCACAAGATAGCATTCTGGTCAATCATTAAATTGAAAGAGAGTGATGAATTGCAAAGTGAAAATCTGTTGCATATAGGTGTGCCACTTAATAACCATGCATTGTAATTTATTTATTTATTTATGCTAAGCTTTATACAGGTAAATATGACCGGTGTTCAGCCCTGGCTCTTTAGCGGTCATACTCATATTTTACAATAGTTTATTAATTCTAGTTTATTACATCATTTTGTCTATTTACTGTCCATATCCATTTATTTTTCACTTTGCATAAGAATTGTCCAATCTTCTTACTATCTTTTTGAAACATTTCAACTACTACTACATTTCTATCTATTTTAAACCATTTCTTATTAATATACTCTTTTCTCCAAATTTCAGCCCCTTTATATTTAAATAAAATGTGTTCCATATCTTCATTTCCGCCACATATAGGACATTGATTTTGTGGAATACCTTTCCTTAAACCCTTTAATCTCCATACTCCTGCTTTCAGCCATGCAATACCTTCTCGCTCCTCTTTATTTGTCACATCAATGTACTTTTCCCTTCCCCATGAGACTTTCATTGGTATATAGAAAACTAAAGATCTCTTTTCAGTTATTTCACTAAATATTTTTTGTATTTCTATATCCTCAAATCTTTTCCTTGCCAACTTCCAGAAGTTATTCACATTATTTTCTCTTCTTCTCCACATTTCCCCTAACCCACTACTTTCCAGGTTATTTCGAAGACAGTCTACCCATCCCTTGTTCTTTAAACTTTTCTCTTGATATACTAAACACTGTTTTAACAAATTCCTTTCTTCCAATTTCAATATTCTATGCCAAAATTTCAATGCCCTTTCCATAATCTTTCCCTTACTTGCCACTCTACCCAGCTCTATTTGTGCTACCTGCCTAACAGTTGCATTTGGTAACCCCAGTATTTCTTTGCAAAATTTCCTATGCACCTCATCTATGCCTTCCCATCCTCCTTCTAATCCCCATACTTCTATCCCATATAGCATTTTTGCCTCAACCACCATATTGTACACTTTTTCTAACCATCTAATATTTATATTAGGTGCTTTGTATTTGCAACTTCTAATAGCTGATAAAGCTCCTTTTCCTTTTGCCGATGCAAATTTCTTTTGCTTTTCCCAATTGCCACCACTATCAATTTTAACTCCTAGATAAATCCAATCTTTCCATTCTTTCCTTAACCATTTCAACTTCCCTTCTTGCTTCCTGCACCTCAACTCTAACATCTTCTTTGATATCTGTTGCCATCTTTTCCAATTGTTTACCTATTCGTTGTTCCATGCCTTCTATTTTGTTCATTTTCTCAGTCAGGTTTTCCAGCATTGTTATTATATCTGCAGGGCCGGGGTTTACCTCAATTCCTCCAATCACTAACAACAAAGTTATAATACTTGCTAAAACCAATATGTTTGTCATCTTCTCTCCAAAACTGTGTTTACTATTCACCAATTTTACTTTTCTAAAGTGTCCAATTCTTGCTCTATACACTGTAATGTCCACTCCCATCGTGACTTAGATCCTTCTTCCTTCACCGCAGGAGCACCTCTCAAAACACAACCTTCCTCTATCACTGCTGGCTTAGCACTCGCATTGTAATTATTAAAATGGACTTGGGAATTCCCTTAATACCATACCGCAAACTACAGCAGGATCTTGGACTAAGCAATCAGAACTGTTATTAGCAACTTGTTAATAGCTAGAGAGTGAAACATGATAATTCTTCTGAGGATGACTACATTTAGATGAAATTGAGCCAGTTACAATTTTAAATCTTGTATCCCTTTCATTTCTTTCGTTGTAATAAGCAAGTTTGTATGAATTTGTTCTTTGTCAAAAGTGCATAATTTATTCTACATGTGTTGTAATATACTATTGAATTAATAATAATAATAATAATAATAATAATAATGAATTCCTTATTATTCATCGGCATTCACTACTATTTTATATGAGACATACACAAGAGAAAGGTTTATAATCAATATTGTTAACTAGCAATATTGTAACCACAATATAACCAACATTAAGAAGTCACCCAACCTGTCAAGTGCAAAAATTCAGTGGCAGGAGTATATGGTCTCCTTTTACTTTAAGTTAGATTGTCACTGTAAAAAAGACAAAGAAAAAGAAACTGGGAAGGAGAAATGAATTGGCATATGCTAAAAGAGCCTAAGTCACAAAAAATGGTAAACTGGGTTACATATGAAAATTGCATGTTATAGGATAGCTTCAACTATCAGTGCTAAAAGAGATTGAGTCATACACGCGGGTTGGCTATTAGCTAGGGAAATTCTTAAATTGCGCTAAAAAGGTTTTCAGTCCGTGACTGAGGCCCTTCTAGCATACACTAGTGGCAAAGTGTCTGACTGTTTCGCACGCTAGATCTGCTGTCATACTTATTTGGTGGTGTTTCTAACTTTACTGTTACTTGTACTGTGTCTATTATGTTATAAAAAGAATTAAATGTTTGTTGTACTGTAATTTAATAAAACATTTAACACATTGGAGCCCAAGCCCGAGAATAGCTCGGGTCATTGAAATGTTCATGAGCCCCATGCCCGAGCATAACTCGGGCAGGTATTTCTAACACTTTCAATAAAATTCCACAACCTTAATTCGGTCTTGGGCTATGCAGCAAAGAACATACATCAGTTATCATTTAGTTGTTTGATTTGTGCTGCCATCTGTGCTTGCTTTAGTCAACTATTAGGAATTTTAGGAGATTTAGTAATATTGGCTGCTCTTGGGTAGGCGCGCCATTTTCTTTGAAACTGGTGATCTGTTTGTTACGTTTTTGCTCTTAAATGTTAAAATGCTGCATTTTCCTTGATTTCTGTGAGCTGAAGCTGAAACTCAAGATACAAATGAAGCTGTGGAAAATTCTGATTCCGAAGGAGTATTTTTCAAACTTTGAATAAATGGAGTGTAAGCAGCTTTACATAGTTTTTTTTTTTTCAAATTCATATTCGATACTTGTTGCAAATTTAAAATAAAATATTAATACAGAAGTCATGACTATTTTCTTACTTGCTGAGAAATCCTTGAATGCCATACTTTTAGGCAGATTTAATTGTTGTACTGTAAATAATAACTCAAAGTAGGCGTAAAAATCCTGGGTTTCTTGGCACTTCAACTACCGAAACGCCTGGGCTTCAATGTGTTAAGTTTGTTATATTCAATAATATCAATGGAAGATTTAGTAGAGAATAGTGAAGAGTCTGTTGATAAGAAGCATAAAGGCAACAAAGGCTTGTGAAAGAGGAATAGAATTAAAAGAGCTAGGATTAACAATGACAAATTTGCCAACGCAGAAGAAAATGTTCTTGTGCCTAAGAAAACTACTGGAAATGCCTACAGGTAAGATATATCAGTGTAATAACAATGCAACCAATCTTTGAAACCACTTAGTTATTATAAAAACTAACCTATACATAAAAAGTTATAATTTGGAACCTGAAATCAAATTCTTTTTAATGAAAAACATAGGCCTAAATACTTTGAGACCTACACCTTTTATAATATAGCCTAACTCAACATATACAAACAGTTTTTGTTTGCATTTTTAGTTTCTGTTACTAATTTTTATTTTCTCTTTCAGTTGCAAGAGAGTCAATTGTTTTGAAATCATAACAGAAGATGAAGCTGACATTTTGGCCAAGTTTTATGATTTGTCCTCCAAAGTTTACAACTGTAACATTTGATTGATGTTTATGCGGTACAACGAAAACATCCTCGAAAAGTGGAAGATGCAATATGAAATAGCAACACTTTTCGTTATCGTGTGATGGTAGGATAAAGTAGCTTACCCCTGAACAAAGTCCCTATATAACCTGCCAAAGTAAATGACATTAAGAAGTTAATGCCATACATTTCACACAAGTTTCTGGAGTTCTGTACTGAAATTCTAGTCTGGCCTACCTCTGAAAGCATCAAAGATGATCGAAATGACTAAGTTTAACTTAAATGACATTTTGTACTATACACTGAGTGTTTCTTTCCTGTATATAAATATGGTATGCAAAATCTTTGACTGTTAGTAAACATATTGCAAAAAGCAGAGATGTTCTGTTTTTATTTTGTGAAAATCTTGCAGTATGCTAAAAGAGCTTCAAGTCACAGCATTTAAAGTTAGTTTAAACAGCAACTGAGCACAAAAGAATGTTTGAATAGTGAAGAAGGGTAATGTTGAGGTAAGTACTGCCTTCCAGTAAAGTTAATTAGTTTAAAAACAAATTAGGGTTGCTTAGAGACAGATTTTTTTGTTTTTATCAAAACTGGGTTGATTGGACTGAGGCCCTTTTAGCATGTGCTGATGATTCAATATAGCAATATAGTTTCATATGGCTTTTGGTTGATTAGAGAATTTTTTGGTTGAGGTCTGAAAGGAACCTAAAATGTGCAAGCTATGTTATGCATGAATGACTGTTCCAGGACTCCCAATTGTTTCAGAAAAGGAAGATGGTTTATACACACTAGTTGTTTGTTTTCTTTCAGTATGTTCTACTTATAAGAAACAGCAGCTGTTTGCCAACACAATTTGTTGTGGCTACAGCTATTCAAACAATATATGTTACATTTCAAAGGTAGCAACCATGCAGCTCTCTCCTTTTCACATAAAAATAAATAAATTTTTCTATACATATAACTATCCACATATTATATACATAACGCTCAATGTAACAATTCACTTTTCTTCGTTAAACTTCTTTCTCTCGTATACTTTAAAATATAGTTCAATCAATCAAAATTTCTAATTTTGTACATAAAATATCAGTCTGGGGCATTAAGTAATGACTGTGAATCCAATAGTGTTTCTCCCAGAAGAAAGCTTGTATTTAGTGTTAATGAACTTGCTAATAGGACACTAGGTCTTGTCATTCCATGGCTAAAGGGGAAAAATGAGCTGACATGTGTATGAGTTCGTTGTGGAAGAACTTCTCCATGCTGTATGGCTGTTATCTCGGAAGCAAGTTGATGATGAAGCACGTCCACTTGTGCTTGACCCCCTCCAGGTATTTCCAGAGGTGGTAACCACCTAAAGTAGCACTGTTTCCATAAGCTAAGATATGACAAATTGCCATATGCATTGAGTTCTGCTTGCTGACGTTTGCCTAGCTTGTACAATGGATTCACAAACAAGGCTACATCCTGTTCTGAAAATTGTTCTCCCCAGTCCCAGAGACTTCGCAGAACTATTTCCTGCAACATAAATGCAAAATGAGTAAATTAAATTTGCAGTAAAATAACATTTACAGTTATTTTTCACCGATGAGATGACTCAGTGATAACATTAAGGACTCATTTGTGAGAAATTAAGGTTAAACTTGGTTATTATCAACCTTATTATCAATTTCCATTGTTCTCCCTAATCACACAGGTGAGCTGGCATGTGCATTGTCATGATTTTCCTTTGGGAAAGGGACATATATTTACATTATTAACTCATGAAGGCTCTTATCTGATTATTAAAAACATGTTCATATTAAATATTAAAAATGCACTCATGAATAAGGCTGCATAACTTTGAACATCTAAAACCCCGAAGCAGATACAGTTTAATGGATAAATGGAAGTGTCATCTCTTGGCTAATATAAAGAGCTCTGTTTTAACATCCACTATTTGAGGCTTACTAAAGAAGTCATAGTAATGTTGCCAACTAAGGGTCTGTAGCAAACCTTTTGCATATGAAACATGCAATGTTCTGCGTAATGGAGCACATATTTTATATAGTTGGTATTGCAAAAAGGAGGGAAGACAGCACTGGTGTTGGCGTAATAATAATGGCAGGGCTTCCATAGTGTTGCAAGTAAATGCTGAAATAGGTAATGAATTACATTAAGGAGAAATTAGGAAGGTGAAAAATAGCACAAAGAAAGCCCACCCATAGGGAGGCCAGGAAACGATTAAATATGGAAATAAATAATAATATTAATAATAATAATAATTATTATTATTATTATTATTATTATTATTATTATTTTGATTTACAATCAATGCTGCTATGTTTTTGTTAAAAAGAAACAAAGAAATTGATAGTTTTTATTTGGTAGTAGCTGTGTGTATTATATTTCTCCATTTAACCCAAAATATTACTTGATTTAATGTATTAAGAGCACCACAATTGCAGTTTGACGGTGACAGGGAATATTACTTGATTTAATGTATTAAGAGCACCGCAATTGCAGTTTGGCGGTGACAGGGAATATTACTTGATTTAATGTATTAAGAGCACCACAATTGCAGTTTGACGGTGACAGGGAATATTACTTGATTTAATGTATTAAGAGCACCGCAATTGCAGTTTGACGGTGACAGGGAATATTACTTGATTTAATGTATTAAGAGCATTGCAATTGCAGTTTGACGGTGACAGGGGTATCTTCATTTTCTGATGAAATCACCTTTAGCTAGCTCGTGTACCACATAACTTCAAACAACCAATATCTGCAATAGGTAGGTTATCCTAAAACAGTATACTATCTGGCTCCTGTCATTTCACCGCCATTTTCAGATTTCAAGAAGGATTATTATTATTAATGTGCATAGGTAATAACTTCTTAATTATAAAGAATGCCAACAACAAAAATATATTTTAAACGTGAAACAAGGATGTTTTTATTTCTTTATTTAAACAATGATGAAGGGAACAATAGTTAATACATAAAAATATATTTGATTTCCATTGTTATCTTGTGTCATTGACTCCATTACTGGGGACATTCACTTAGCATTGAATGGAGAAGAAAATTAGAGCAGTACTACGACCAGCTAGAGGCAAATTTAAAATAATATGTTTTTGTTTCTTTATTTTAAAAGATAGGAGTATGGAAAGGACAGTTAATACATAAAAATATATTTGAATTTCACTGTTGTATTGAGTCATTGTGTCGATAAACTGGTGTTAACCTATCATTTAATGGGGAAGAAAAACAGAGAACTACTATTTCATTTAGCAACATATAACCACGCTACTACTGCTATCCTGTAGCTGTTAACCAGTTGCATTCCCTTGGCACTGTCTGCTTATTTTTACAGCACTTTTTCATTTTCTAAGGTTAGTATGATTTTGCGGCATTGTGCAGTAAACAGATCTTTAGTCGACAACATCACCAAAGTTATTGTGGATAAATAGTATGAAACCAAATTTAAAGTCCAGAACTAACTGCATTAATCAACACATGAAATTCAGTCTGAGCATAACTTATAAACATTCACATACTGCTATCAAAGAAAAGGCCCTGTTTTGACAGTGGCTGTAGCACTGAACCCTAAATAATGAAAAGTGGCTGTAGCACTGAACCCTAAATAATGAAAACAAGTTTCTGGGGTGACCAGTTGCCATGCAGCTCAAACTTGTACATGGCCTGCAGTATACTGAATTTAATTTCTTCACCTCTTTCAAGAAAAGATACTTTCTGCACAACTGCTTTACAAAACTTTATCTTTATTGAGTTACCAGCATTTAGGCTGCTGATGGCTGGTAAACTTTGGTGGGAAGAAAACTACTTTTATGTAATGAAGAAAAGATACATTAGGAAGTTGAGCAGGACATTTGTCTATGAACAGGAGTATCTTTTTTTCCCATTGCTGGTATCTAAAAATTTTAAATTTTAAAAAAATCTATGAAGTCATTCATGCATTCTTGTTGAAATTGTAATTGCATAGTAGTGTATAAATTCTTATACATCTCAGAGTTTTTAATTTCTCAATAATTAAAGGGGAATTTGATACATAACAGATAAGTATATTTTCCCTTGCTTACTGTCCCCATAGCACTTTTCCTTGCACTATGTTTTATTTGGAAGCAAATTAAAATATTTGAGCATTCCATTTATATGACTTTTTCCACTGTTCTGCAATAAAGCTTCTTATAAAAAATTATTCTTCTCTCTAGTTCACCCTAATCGAGATATATATTAGCAAAAATTGGTCTTATTGCTTAGTTTCTAATAAGTAGAAGGGAAATTAGAGAATACACTATGCTAAAGCAATAGTCATAAGTTTTAAAAGCTGTCTGGTTGTCATTGAAATTTTGTTCTCTTTGATTGGCCAGGAGTAAAATAAAAGAAACATGGATGATGATGTCCTGTTTGAGAAAAGCATACACATTTTAAAACCGAAATCAATAACAAGGAATATCTTGGAAATAGCTCCACAACAAAAATGTGTAGGATATGAATTATGTGTTTTGACGAGATCTAGATTTGTGTAGTAGTAAGTTTTTATCCATTTCTTATGGTTTACCAGTTTTGTAAAACTCATTCAAATGAAGAGAACATTAGAGGGTATTTCCAGGAAATTTAAAATATACATTTTTATATATCCTGTAAATATCTTTAATATACAGTATTTTAATCAAAAGCCATGTTTGAGAAAATCAAAATATTAAAAAATGTTCCACGTAAAGGGTAGTTTGGGGTGGGAGGATTTTCTTGAAAATCTTTGTGTCATATCCTTGGTGGATATCACACTTAAATAACAAGTTTAATGGTCTTTTTGGATTTTTTCCTAAAGTTGTTTTTTTTAGATTCAGGGGGACCCAACACATTTCCGGTGAAATTGCAATATCAAATTTTTGGTTGCATTAAGTACCTTCTCTATGCACTATGTATGTAGTACATGTAGAGAAAGTAAAATGATTATATTATTATTTACTTATTCAGAGAACCTCAAAATATGTATTTCCAGTTAAATCTCAGTATCAAATTTTTGAGTGGAATATATTTTCTCTACCACTAGTGAATTGATTTATACACTATTCACATTAATAGCTAGGAACATGTTTTAGAGATAGTTTCAGAATTATTCACTAGCTTTTATATAAGTACTTAGTTAAATCAGATAGTTAAACTTAAAAACTATGTGAATACACTCTTTTTTTCAGAGTTCAGAAATAAAAACAACAATAGATCAACAGGAATAGCTGAATATTCAAACCATAAATACATTTTACACACATAGTTCACTATGTGGGTAGCATCTTCCAAAAACAGTACAAAGGTTTTGAGGATACAAAAGAGATTAATAAGAATTATGACAGTCTTATCTCAATAAGACCAACTACGAAGCGTGTTTTAAATATTCTAAGCATTGCTTCTTTTGGAAAGCTGGTCATCCCACGTCATTGATTTATGGCACAGAAAAGAGCCTCAGGCCTGATAAAGATGCCTCTGAGCAAAGTTATGCTTCATGTCTAATATACAACAGGACGCTGAGAATCACAGCAGTTTAAACAATATTTATATACAAAACTCAATTTCAATTTCATTTTGCAACAAATTATTCTTACGAACACTTATTCTTCTATGTATTCCATGCTTAAGATAAATATTAACAGAAATAGTTCTATTACTTATTTCTGTGTGGGAACAAAAGAAATAAGGGAATACACTAGGCATTCTCTCTTGCATGGCCAGGAGTAGAAAAAAATAGAAAGTGGACTTCACTTGAGAAAAGTACAAGGAATATCTTGGAAATGGTTTAACACTACACAAAAATGTTTTGGATATAAATTATGTATTTTAAAGAGACCTAGATATTTTTTTCCTCTCTCTCTCTCTCTTATATTTTGCCAATTATGCAAGTGTCATTAGAATGAAGAGCCTTAAGTGCACATGCACATTTTTCTAAAATGGCTTTTTCTTTTTAATTCAGGGGTTCTCAAAACTTGTATTTCTGGTGTAATTTTGACACAAAAATTTTGGGTGGAATGCAACCTTCTCTATATATTATGTACATTGTACATGGCAGAGGAAGTAAAATTGGGAGTAATTTAAGAAAAGATGGGAGGTGGTTATTCAGGGTGCAGAAATTCAAATTGGGAAGCATTTTATTTATTTGGACATAAAACTTAATCATAACTACAAACGATTATTGTATCATCATCATAGAAGATGCTAGGAATGATATCCTTACGCCACTATACATCTGTCATATGTTTTAAAAGATCTGTATTAAACATTCATTGGTTTTGTTTCTCTTGATTTGACACAATTTCCCTTCTATATTCTCTTTCAATGTACAAATTCTTCAAACATACATATTATTCCAATAACACTTTTTTAAGGCACCTCATAAATAGAAATTGAATGTGGAAATATCCGGAGACCTTACTGAGGACTCTTCAAACATTTCCTCAATTAGTTTTAACACCAGAGCAGCTGTATGCACTGTAGTGGAATCTTGTTGAAAACAGCCTGCATACATTCAATGCCGTGCAATTCTTCTATGAATGATGTGATTATGTTTTGCCTATACCTCTGCCATTCACTGTATCTTCAAAAAATAATAAGTCTTATCATTCTGTAAGTGTCCACAGCATATCAAACACAAACAATTTTAATATTAAATAGCATTTTGTGTAAAAAATTGGGGTTTTCTGCACCCTACTTAATTGTTTTGTCTCACTACATGACCATGTAAACATACTATGTATTGGCTTAATAATTAAATGTGGGTCAATACAGCAATGATTAACATTATCTAATACCCAATTGCAGAAATAAGTTCTACTCACATTATTGTGTGCTTGCAATTCCTGAATTACAGTTATCTAGAAGATTTTAATTTTAGAAGCTTAGTGGTATAACAAGCTAAAGTTTATGAAGTTTCTATTTCCTGTGCAAGCTTTCTCAGAATTTTTTTTATTTTCTAATTTTTCTCTGCTATTAAGCTTTTCCTCTGTAAACACAGCAATTTATTTATTTGACGAGTCAATTAATTATACTAAACGACACTTACTTGGGATTTTTGCTGGAACATGTTTCGAAGGACTAGTTTCTTTCATTTCCAACTGGATAGTCAATGCAAAAATCCAAAGTAAGTGTTGTTTAGTGTAATTAATCGACTCATCAAATAAATGAATATAACAACACTATTTACAAACTTCCATAAAAAGAAAAGTGACAGCAATTTATTTTTGGTTTCTTATCAAGATCTCATATCCCTAAATGTATTCATATGATTAAAAAAACTGTTTCCCAATAAGGTGCAAGAACAGCAAGGAATCTGTATGTAAATCACTGGATGGGTCAGTTGGTTAGGCGTTGACCTTCTGATCTCAAGGTCGTAGGTTCAAATCTGGTCAGATCGATGGTTTTTAAGAGTGCTTAAAAGCAGTAGCCCCATTTCAGTAGATTTACTGGCATGTAAAAGAACTCCTGAGAAATAAAATTCCAGCACACTGCCAACACTGATATGATCCTTGCAATTGACAGTATTGTTAACAAACAAAATATTTTATTGTTTCACTTCTCTATAAGAGTTTGTCATCACATAGAAATCATTAAGATTCTGTGCGCTACTGAATATACGTTATAATGTTATAACTGCACTAGCACACTGTAATGTGGCCTTACAACAAATCACGCCCTGTAGAGCATAAAGACTTCATGTCAACTAATTAATATGGGAACAAAAATAATTTCACATTTAAAAATGTATCCTTGTTAGTCCTCCACACTCTTATGCAAATATTTACTGAATGCCTGTTACAAGAAAAATCATAAAAATCACCTGCCATATTGGAAATGTTGCAATTTTTACATGCACAACTAATAAAATAAGGAAAGTAATAAAAGAAATTACTCACTGATTTTGCATTATGTCTATCCAGTTCACAATCAAAAAGGAACGTTTCAAATATTGATATATGAGCACAGTCCCACAATGTTGTTAGATAAGTTTCAGTGAACTCAAATGCTGTAGGAAACTGCTGAATCAACTGCCACACACAGTCCAGAAAAACAAGAAACTCCGGTGACTGAAAACAAAATATAAAAGCTGATGTGTAACACACACAAGACATTTTGTAACTATTACTACTTCACAAGTATTCTTTACACATTATGCCATTCTTACACAACTAGATTCCACTATACACTTCATATTAATAACAATAAATACTTCCCTAAAATTGTCTCAAATTATACAATAACCACTTGTTTACATGCAGAATGTGAAAACAATGTTCTACTATTTGTATCACAAGTTAGTTTTTATTTTTCATGAGATAATGGAAGAGAGAAAGAAAGAGAGGAAAAATCACTTATGTTGATATAAATGGTCGGCCGAGAGTAGAGAGAAAGACACACACTTATGTACATATAAATGGCTGAGAATAAAAAGGGTTTGAACTTAAAAAATAAAATCTGTTATGTACCATTCACATGACTTTCCCTAGCTGTTTCACAAACTTTCCTTATAAAATATTATTCTTTTATTTATGTTATGCTAATAAAGATACTATTAGTAGAATTGAACTTATTACTTGCTTTTTCGTAAGAAGAAGGGAAATAAATGAATACACTAGCTAAAGCAAAAGTAAAACTTTTAAAAGCTGTTCGCTAAGAAAAACAGTTGAAATTCAGTTCTCTTTGCTTGCCAGGGGTAAACAAAAGAGAGACAAACAGAAAGATGTCTTCTATCGAGAAAAGTTTAAGAGTAATTTGCCAACTAAAGGTCTGTTGGCAGCGTAACCTCAGGCAGCCACCCTTTGTATCTGAAAAGTGCAATGTTCTGCATAATGGAGCATAAATAGTTGGTATTGCAAAAAGGAGTGAATGCAGCGCACCCAGAGGGTAGTGTGGAAAGGATGAAGTATGTGGTAAAACAAGATGCTGTAGGCATAATAACAGTAATGGCAGTGCTTTCATAGTGTTGTGGATAAACACTGAAATAGGTAATGAAATACATTAAGAAGAAATTGGCATGAAGGCACAGGGAGGCCGGCAAATGATTAAATATAATTATAATAATAATAATAATGATACTAATACTACTAGTAATGCAGCTATGTTTTCATTAAAAAGAAACAAAGCAATTGATAAGTTTTTATTTGCTAGTAGCTTTGGGTATTAAATTTCTCCTTTAACCCAAAATATTACTTGATCAAATGTATTAAGAGCACCACAATTGCAGTCTGATGTTGACCAGGCTATCTTTATATCTCATGTACCCCATAACTTCAAATAGCCAATAATTGCAACAGGTAGATGAACCTAAAACAGTATATTATTCGGGTCCAATCATTTCTCCACCATTTTCAGATTCCAAAAAGAATTATTGGTTAATGTGCATAGTTTATAACTTGTTCATTTCAAAGAATTCTGATGACAAAAATATACTTTATACGTGAAACAATTATGTTTTTATTTCTTTATTTAAATGATGTGACAAAGGGAACGATAGTTAATACATAAATATGTATTTGATTTTCACCATTATCTTGCTCCATTGACTCACAACCGTGTGATTCACTTAGTATAGAATAGAGCAGATAATCAGAGCAGTATTACGACCATCTATCGGCAAATATATAAGTAGTTTTTTTTCCCTTTATTTTAAATGATAGGAGCAAGAAAAACACAGATTATACGTAAAAATGCATTTGAATTTCAAAGTTGTGTTACATCATTCTCTCAATAAACTGGTGCGTTACTATATTATTGAACGGGGAGGAAAAACAGATTACTTCTCCTGCCATTTAGTAACATAACTGTGCTACTGCTGCCATCTTGTGGCTGTTAACCGGTTGCGTTCCCTTGGCACTGTCGGCTTATTAATACAGCGCTTTTTCATTTTCTAAAATTGCGCAGTAAATAGACCCTTAGTTGGCAGAATTACCAGTTTAAGTACCTTACAACTGAAACCAATACCTTGGAATATCTTGAAAATGGTTACTCTATAAAACATTATATATGACAAAACTTGTGTGTCTTAATGAAATCTACACTTTTTGTGTAATAAGTTTTTGTCTATCTCTTACGGTTTACCAGTTACACAAAACTCATCAAGAATGAAGAAGTTTCAGAGGCTATTCCTGGAAAATTCAAGATATGCATTTTGTTTGTCATGAAAATATCTTAAACATACAACATTTTAATAAAAACCTTTAAGAGCCATTTTTGAGAAAATCAAATTTTTCAAAAAATGTTCCACATAAAGGGTAGTTGGGGGTGGGAAGATTTTCTTGAAAATTTTTGTGTCGCATCCTTGAAATATACTGAACTTAAATACCTAGTTTGGTATTTAACAGACTTTTTGTTTTTGAGCTATACTGTCCACCCACCTGTCCATATAAATGCATGGATATATTTCTAAAAAAGCTAGAGAAGGTAAAAATGCATATTTTTATTATTCATGCAGAGATACAAACTGCTAAAACTTAAATACTTTCTCCAGAAAAGTTACTATTTTAAGTTGCAATCCTTTCTCATGATTGATATGTTCATGCATAGTGACTAGTGAATTTTAATATGGAAAAAATAATAAATAGAACATGGTATAGGGTGCTGATATGGTCATTTTGAGTAAATTGTGTTTCATTTAGTAAGAGGTTTCACCAGTTTCAACAATCAATATTAGTGGCAAGATGTCAAAACTCTGCCCTCCTATAGTAATGCTGACATAAGCATACGTTTTATTATAAAAGCTTCAGTAACTACAGAAAAGCCTTGTTTGGCCTTGTTCATCTGAGCTGCTGACATGACACATACAATTCATGTCTGAATGATGCAACGTTTTTATTTCTAAAGTGTAAGTAAGCTACAAGATTCATAATGTATCAGGTGAGTCAAATGGAGTTTGGGTAACCCTTAGATTTCATCCCCTAACCATAGATTATCCTCTTAAGCAGTAAGAGCCTGATTCTCCTCTCATTCATGGCGCTTGATTGTTCTAACCAAAATTACACCCCCCTGCACCTTAAACCCTGAGACTACCCGCTTCCCTCTCGCATGCGTGAACAGCTCTACCTCTGCAGCTCTCCCTAGTATGCGCAGTGTAGGTGTGAAACCTACCCTACACTGAGCATCCTATAATAGTATACTTCAGAAAGAGAACTATTTGACATAAATTTTATATTTTAATAAGCTCTACGGTTTTCCTAAAGTAAGCTTTCACCATCACTGTTTTCTGCTGTATACAGTCCATATTTCTATGTCTATTATTTTTAAGGATTCCAGATATAACATTCTTTGTGATTTCCACTATTTTTTTGTTTCTATTGTCCTACCTTCATTGTATAAATAAATATATACATATATAAACTAACATTTACATCTTTTTAGAGCTGTTGGTTGGCAGTATTGTAGAAATAAACACCTTACTAAAATTCATCTACTTGTATTTTTCTGCAAAGTCAGTATATAGTAGATCTTGCACATTAGTAATTTTGAGATAGTTATACATTTTTGCCATAACAGACCTTATCTGGAATCTGCACTGTTTTGAAGCATCATGCATTTATTATTATTATTATTATTATTATTATTATTATGTGATGGTATGTTTTATGAATATTTTAATGATATGATAAATGTAGAATGATATACTAACTTGTTCCGATTCAGAGCTGAACACATGACCAAGTCTTGTGCAGAATGGGTGGCCTAATGCTACCCATTCCTTCTGTATTAGTGTTTGGAAACCTGCTATAGAACGCCAATGAGGATCCAATAAAAGTTGCACCAGGCTTGTAACCACACAGCTCATATCTCTTCCATCACCTTCTACAAAACAAAATAAAATAAAACATTAATCACTTCAAATATTGTTCTTGAAATAAAATTCATATAGTGCACACACTTTTAGTTGGTGATTGATGTTGCTGGCCACATGCTATTCTGCTCTTAAAATGGAGGGAAGAGTTAAAATCAGTCTGGTCTCATTGCAACAGATAAACTGTTTCCTTGGCAATGGAAGTAAAACTTAGCACGGTGAGTGAATTCCTTTCCAGGGAAACCTCTACTTGATAGTATGCTATTGTGTTGCACTATATATCAGTGAGTTATTGAAATCAGGTACATGTACATCAGTTTATTTGTTTCACAAGCACCATTTAGTTTGTGCAGTATTGGTATTATGGTAGAATTTGCAAGCACAACATTAAGTGATTATGAGGTGCAGGTATGTGTATGTCAGGATTAAATAGTATCTGAATTGAATTATGTTGATTGAAAGTAATGTATGTGGAGTACAAAAACACAAACCAAAGCTCTCTGAAAAATTAAACAAAAGGTTTTCAGAAGAGGTAACTGGATGGCTAATGAAATTATATGCTCCATAAGGAAGCACTTTGTAAACGAAAGAGAATGGGGAACTTTGGGGTATTGAGCCCTTCAAATTATTGCTGAGTAATTTTTTGAAACTACTTATTTTGTGAAGTTAAGCAGATGTGATTTTTGAAGATGTTATGGTATTTGTAGTGACTGTTAGGGTGTAAAGTAAATTTTTGAAGTTCATTTTGGTTTTTATTGGGCGACTTCCTTGATATATTTCTGTTTTTTGAACTTTCCTATTTTCTTGTCAATGATTTGTTTGTGGAGACCATTGTTTATAGCTTGTTGACTATATACCAATATAAAAAATGGCTCACACACAACTTGCCACAAGATGAAAAAGATGACCTTATGAAGCACACATAACTTTGCATCATAGAGAATAGCTGCACTTTCAACAGGTACTATCAACAGACTTCAGGTTTAGCTATGGGCAATCCACTTTCATAGTTGGAAGTTGAGTTTTTCATAAGCAACTTGGAAACACACCACCACCTCTTTTCTGTACTTGTACAAAGTTTGGCATAGGTATTTGGGTGGAATTTTTGCTATAGAAACTGAAAACTTGATCCATAACTGTGACAAGTTACTCAATTTACAAAACAGAGCAATTCAATTATGACAAATTGAAAATGTACACACATTACCATTCCTAGATATAAAAATTATTAGATGTGAAAACAAAATTAAATGTGGTATCTATGGAAAACTGACTCATTCGGTAACTACATAAAAACCTTAAGTTTCCACCCAGTCCCATATAAACGTGCTGTTCTAAATAGTTTAACCCATAGATTGGTGTAAACTCCATTAAGAGAAGAACAATACAGAAAAGACCACATAGTCAGCACAACCATAAATAATGGCTTCCACAAATAAATCCACAAGAAAATAGCACAGTTCAAAAAACAGTAATATATCAAGGATACTACAAAATTCACCTAACAAAAAACCAAAATAAGCTTCAAATATTTTTCTTTTCACCCTAACACTCACTACAAATTGCATAACATTTTCAAAAAATACATCTGCTTAGCTTCACAAAATAAATACAGTCTCGAAAAATTATTCTGCAATAATTTGAAGAACCCAATACCCCAGAACAAAAGATAAGTTTACCAAATGAATTGCTAGAATGTGACAAATCAAATTAGGAAAAACAAAAAGAAACCAGACTTAGGGAATGCACACCAAATACAAAAATATGGAAAAATCTGCAGTTTCACACCATTTCTGGACCCCAAACACATCATCACACCAAACATTACACTCTTTAAAAACCTACAAAATCACAGCAGGAGATTTTAATGATGAAATATGAACACTCTTAATGAATTTTGAATTGCCATCACCGAATCAGTTTTGGAAGTACATCATTCCACCACAAGATAAAACAAACAACCAACACACAATAGGAGCCAGTCAGTCTCTGAAGATGAAAGCAAATCGTTCTTGAAACCAGTCAAACAAAAATGGTAGGTGATGAAAGTGTTTCTGTTCCACTCAAACCTACTCCAAAATAAAGAGCAAAATAGCTGAGAATAGACAAGGATAAATATGAGCTTGATGTGAGCATTGAGGATTATCATCCAAACTAGAAACTCCACAGAAGAAAAGAGACACTGGTTACAAATCTAGATCCTTTTCAGTAGCTGCAATTTGTCAACATATTTATGGATATTACAGAACATCCCAATAAATTGCATTTTTGGTTGCAAGATGCAGTACTGTTTATAGGCAGCAAGACTTCTCTTAGGAAAATAGTGAAGGTATTAGAATTCTGATATAAAAAGCTAAATGGGTATAACTCTTTAATTAAAAATGTCTTGGCATCTACACCTAACAACATAGATTTCTCCAGAAAATACATTCCTACCATTTAAGAAAATATTGGTTGGCTAGGCATGACACGAGTGAGTGCTAGCTACAGCGTGGGTGGATGCAGTTAATTCAACAGATGGTGTGTCTTTGGTAAAGAAGGAAGATGTGTTTATTTCTTATTGTTACCTATTGTTTAAAACAAAGAAAATGCACTATAGAAGCAATTATTGCTTATTTTATAATAAATGCTGGCTGGAATAATAATGACAAACATTTAAATCTGAGTGTTACATTCTCTTTTTGCATTTGCTTCTTAATCTGTGTGTAGAGTTATTTTTTATGTTTCTGCTATGCCAATGGTCACCCACAATAGTGGTGCTAAAAGTGACAATACTGCTGTCTCCACTGATGGAATGTCAATCACCAACTAAAGATGCTTTAATTTCTTGCTTTCATTATTTGAGATTTCTTGACAATTATAAATTTATTAATTCATTCAGTGGCATCTAAAACCTTCAATTATAACATTTTATTTATTCTTTAGCTGAAAGATCTTTCATTGCTTACCTTGTAAAACGACTGTGATATCTCCTTGAATCATATCTGCTGCTTCAATAGCTTTGCAGAGACATGATGAAACTATATGCAGCCATCGACTGTTTTCAAGACGAGAGAGAAAATTACTGTCTTGGATCCAAAACTGACGTAAAGTCTCTGTGAACACATTTACTCAAAATTAATAGTCATTTACAGTAGGCTATATTCGTAGAGAAAGAGAAGCCAGTGCAGAGATGTAATGAATGGTAGTAGTATTTCCTGTAACTCCTAAGTGAAGTAAAGGGCATTATTACAATGTTTCCTTGATCAGATTTAAATTTCTAGTTTGTGAGTTCACCACTATGCACCATGGTGACGAGGCCTAAAGGATCTTTGCATCCAACTCAGCCATGGGTTTTAGAGGCAAGCAAGGTAACTTTCACACCACGGAAGGTGACGTGTAATGGATAAGGAAATATAAAAGATATATATTTGCTATTTTTCCCCTAAAGTAATGTTATATCTCATACTGATATTAAATTTGCATGTTCAGAAAGTCAACAAATATTTGGAACATGAAAATAATGCAATAAACAAGAAAATTCCTTAAACTACCAAACATTATCAATTTGTCCAATAATATATTGAGAGATGAATGTGATAATATGCAATAAAATGTACCAGCACAACAAACTTCAGACAAGATACATAATTTGGTAAGCACACTGAAAAATACAATGCCATAGTTGGGATTTGAACCATGGATTTCCTGGTCTCCATCCAACTATTAGGTCAATCACTGTGAATGAATTATTTCTTCCACACTAAACCATGAGTAGGACAGGAGTTGGAAAGGTAGAGACAGACTGCTCGGGCGAAATCTTGCCTGTGGAGAATGAGTCCCTGCTGGAGTTGACATTGGGACAGAGCACTTTGAGCCTAGTCTCCATCCAGTCGCTCTAACCACTGAGCTAACATGGCAACATGCTAATACAGCATTAAATTCCCCAGCTGACTCGAATTTTCCTGGTAAACCACACAAGATCTCAAATTATTTTGAGATGACATACCCCAATGGCAACTTACAATGTTGTACTTACTTTAAGTTCCAGGCTTTATAGCTTTTTAGCCAACTACTAGGTCAATCATTTCAATTTTTTCAGTCTGATGCTACCTTTCTAACTCCTGTCCCACACAACACAGCTAGTGTGAAAGAAGCAATTCATCTACAATGATGATCTAATAGTTGGTTATAAAACTACTCTGTCCCAGCCTGGATGTCCTGATTGGTGTCCATTAGGTTCAGCAGTCTCACAAGCATTTTCTCCTGACAAAGCAACAATACCCAGGCAACACATAATCCGTTCAGTGGTGTCTTCTGGTCCAAAACTACGTTCCTTGACTGTTGGTCCTCCAACTGCACCTCCATCACCCTGCAGGTCCCCAGATGTATGTGGGAGCTCGGCAGAACACATTGTCTTGGCCGAGCTGCAAGAATGTTGACAATTGCCTTGTGGCTTCTGAGGATATCCAGTCCCAGTATGACACCTTCAGCCAAACTTGCAATGATCACCCACAGGCTCAAAGTGCTCCATCCCAGTGTCAACTACAGCAGGGGCTCCTTCTCCACAGACAAGATATTCCCTGATGCTGTCACTAGTTGGTATAGCTGACCGGGTGTTCGTGTAAGCAAGCCCTTTGCTACGTCAGGTCTGATTACAGCCATGACTGCACCTGTATTTACTAATATTCGCTCCAGTTTTTCTTGTACCCAGCTGTCTGCAATGCGGCTATTTCCACTCTTCTGCTTAAGGATGTAACGTCACTTGAAGGGGCGGTGAAGATGGCACCACAAACCCCTCCCCATGCCATCCCTTACTCATTGTTCACCTGCTTGTCATCTTGCTATGGACAGTCCTTCACTAAGTGATTTGGCTTGCCATAACCCCAGCACACACCACTTGAAGATAGCCATCTTCTTTGGGTTGTTTCTCTCTCTTTGTCATAGCGAGTACTCCTGGTCTTCAAGGTATGTGCTACTGTTACTTATGCCACCTCTATTCTGTGTTGTCATCACTGCATCATGGATTATCTTATAATTGCAGATCATTAGGTGCTGTCTTATCTCAGCATTGCATGTTGAAGGATTAGGCAGCTTCACGAGATACATAACTAGGTGGTTGGTTCACCAGGCAGTAGGCTGCAGCCGACCAATAGTTTCCCAATTGGTTCTTGGGAGCCATCCAGATCTCTCCAGACACTACTGACATTGAGATAATACTCAGTACTTTTGCCATCCATCCCAAGAGGCTTGCTTTCAAGCTTCCCCCTCTGCTGACCATCAGTTGGGGTGGGATAGTAGATAGTAGTTGGCAGAAGACTTCGAAGGTAGATGTTCCATCATGCTTAGGTGGCTTGATGGGCACAGATGTTTGTGTCCTTTCATCTATTTTCAAGTCCTTCAGCCTTCTGTCAAGCATCTTTTCCAAGATGGCATTCAGTTTATTGGTGCTGCATTGGATCTTCCCTCCAAGAAAAATACATGTTTCACGAGGGCATCAACACATTTGATACCCTCTAAGGCATTATCACTTTGGTCAAGATTTTTCATCTTTCTACTGAACTCTTCTATGTCTTTCTTCGTGTCTGCTAGCTGCTCGTCAATTTTGCTAAGAAGTTCTGTTTCATCATGGACATTTTCATGTTTGTCATACAATTCACACTCAAATTTAATTTCTCATCTTTTATATCCCAGATTCCATTTCTGTCTGCATCTTCTCCATGCTGGATTCAATTCTGGATTTCATTTTTTATCTTTTCCATCGCAGATTTCATTTTTGTGTCTATTTTCTTAATTTAAGCCTGGAGAGATTTCATCATCCCCATCTTGGTGTAAAGCCCCACTCCTGACACCAGTATAACAGTCTCGTTCCATTCTTCCCTCTCCCTCCTACTTGCTATTTGAATTTTTGAGCAAATTCAATTTAGGTAATAAAAAAAAATTCTGATGTGTTTCATTCACATGACTATCCCTACATCTCTATAACAAATTATTGTTAAAAAGCTTATGCTTCTATTTATTTCATGCTAATTGAGAAAAATTAGCCGAAATAGTCTTATTACTTGCTTCCTTGTAAGTAGAAGCGAAATAAGGCAGTACCATAGGTTAAAGTGATAGTCAAAAGATGGTTGCTATGTGACTGAAGTTCCTTTGTTTCTATGGACAGGAGTTGACAAATTCCTGTATGAGAAAAGTATAAGTTCTTCAAAGCTGAAACCAATAACAAGGAATATCTCAAAATCGATAACTCCATTAAAAAAATGTACGTGACATAAATTGTGTGTTTTATCGTGATATACATTTTTTGTGTAGTATGTTTTTGGCTATCTCTTACGGTTTACCAGTTATGCAAAATTCAATAAAAATCATCCAGAATAAAGTCTTTAGAAGCTATTCCCAGAAAATTCAAGATATACATTTTATATGTCATGTAAATATCTTAAATATAAGAGATTTTAATCAAAATCATTAGAGCTATTTTTGAGAAAATCAAAATTTTCAAAATTTTTTCCATGTAGAGGGTAGTTTGGTGTGGGGGGATTTTCTTGAAAATCTTCATGTCGCATCCTTGGAAGATACCAAACATAAATACCAAGTTTGGTATTTAATAGTCGTTTTGTTTTTTGGCTATGCTGCCTACAGGCACACACAAACACACATACTTTTTTCCAAAAATGCTTTTTTTTTGATTCAGGGGGACCTAAAACATGTATTTCCGGTGAAATATCAATATCTAATTTTTTAGTATAATACAATACCTTCTCTATACACTATGTACATAGTATGCGCAGAGAAAGTAAACAAAAAAAAAAAAAAAAAGAAGAAGAACTTAAATCAGAGTTAATTCAGAATATATGTGAAATATATCACCTCTTCTTTTTATATAGAGGATATGCTAAACTACAAAATTAAGTTCTGAATCGAGAGAAAGTTGTGTTGTATTCAGATACATATAGTAACTCTGAACATATTTTACAGCTATACTGGTTGCATCAATAATTGTGATTCATTGACAAGTTTCTTGATATAGATACAGAAATCCTTAGGTTGGGTGTATTTGAAGGTGAGTTCATCATTGTTAGGAAACTGAAATTTGTGATTTAATTGTTTTTCTTATTGTCACAGTGCCGTCTTTGAAGTGGTTCTCACTTTACCTTGGTATGTGAGACATTGAAGTTGGAGATCTTGAGAAACAAGACCATGCATAAACAATGCGGAAGAACGGCACAATGCAACAGGGGTCTTTGGAATGTGACATCAACATCTGATATACTCAAGATTTGTTTAGAAGGGTCCAGTAACTTGCCAAGTTTCCAGAAAGTTTTTAATGTTATTTGCTTGCTATAAAAGCAGGAATATGTGGCTTGCAATGTTGTGTTGCAAATTGTACCGAGTTGTGGAGTGACTGGAGTGTTAATGTGCAGTGGTGCATGAGCCATGGACAGTGTGCAGCTGTAAACTGTCAATTGTCTAACATTATGTGAACTATTTGGAGCAGTGATTCAAAGACTTTATTTGAAACTACATTCTGAGGCAATAAAGACCTTTATTATACTCGTGTCAGGAGTGGTCTTAAGAAGCCAAGTTGGAAGAGATACTTCAAAAGCTGTTGGAGAGATTGGGCAAGATGAAATGACATTGAAGACAGAAATGAAAACCGGAATGGAAACTGTGGTGGAGAAGATGAGAAATTAAATGACTGTGAATTGTGTGATGGAGAAAAACTTGACGAACTTGTTGATGCCCTGGAAGATCTCGGGGAATGCTTTAACGCTCTGGAGGGTAGGGTTGACAGCGACGCCAAGGAACTAAATGCCATGATGAAATGAAAAGATGCACATTGGAAGGCTGAGAAACTTGAAGATTGAGTTGCTAAGATGCAACATTTATTTATTTATTTATTTATGCTAAGCTTTATACAGGTGAATATGACCGGTGTTCAGCCCTGGCTCTTTACCGGTCATACTCATATTTTACAATAGTTTATTAATTCTAGTTTATTACACCATTTTGTCTATTTACTGTCCATATCCATTTATTTTTCACTTTGCATAAGAATTGTCCAATCTTCTTACTATCTTTTTGAAACATTTCAACTACTACTACATTTCTATCTATTTTAAACCATTTCTTATTAATATACTTTTTTCTCCAAATTTCAGTTCCTTTACATTTAAATAAAATGTGTTCTATATCTTCATTTCCGCCACATATAGGACATTGATTTTGTGGAATACCTTTCCTTAAACCTTTTAATCTCCATACTCCTGCTTTCAGCCATGCAATACCTTCTCGCTCCTCTTTATTTGTCACATCAATGTACTTTTCCCTTCCCCATGAGACTTTCATTGGTTTATAGAAAACTAAAGATCTCTTTTCAGTTATTTCACTAAATATTTTTTGTATTTCTATATCCTCAAATCTTTTCCTTGCCAACTTCCAGAAGTTATTCACATTATTTTCTCTTCTTCTCCACATTTCCCCTAACCCACTACTTTCCAGGTTATTTCGAAGACAGTCTACCCATCCCTTGTTCTTTAAACTTTTCTCTTGATATACTAAACACTGTTTTAACAAATTCCTTTCTTCCAATTTCAATATCCTATGCCAAAATTTCAATGCCCTTTCCATAATCTTTCCCTTACTTGCCACTCTACCCAGCTCTATTTGTGCTACCTGCCTAACAGTTGCATTTGGTAACCCCAGTATTTCTTTGCAAAATTTCCTATGCACCTCATCTATGCCTTCCCATCCTCCTTCTAATCCCCATACTTCTATCCCATATAGCATTTTTGCCTCAACCACCATATTGTACACTTTTTCTAACCATCTAATATTTATATTAGGTGCTTTGTATTTGCAACTTCTAATAGCTGATAAAGCTCCTTTTCCTTTTGCCAATGCAAATTTCTTTTGCTTTTCCCAATTGCCACCACTATCAATTTTGACTCCTAGATAAATACATTCTCTCACTACCCTGTACTCCTTTTCATTCTCATTCTTCCATTTTTCATATTTGCTCAATTTTCCCCCTTTTTTGAACACTACAATCTGCGTCTTGTCCTGGTTCACTTTTAAACTCCACTCTTTACAGTAATTATTTAATGTTTGCAAGGATTGTTTCAAGCCATTCACTGTAATTGCACCTATAACTAGATCATCTGCAAACAGTAATCCTGGAATCTGAATATTATTAATTACTGGCATCGAGTTATTATTTCTCCCAATTTCTGTTAATACATCATCTATATATAAATTGAATAGGACTGGACTTAACTTACATCCCTGTCTAAGTCCTTTCTCTTGTTGGATTTCTCTTGTTACCACCCCTTCCTCCACTCTTATACAAAAAGTATTTTCCTTATATAATGCTCTAAGGGTGTCCACCATTTGTTTACTCACTCCTTTAGTCAACAACTTATGCCACAGCAATTGAAGCTCTATCCTATCGTATGCTTTCTCTAAATCCACAAAAGCCATATATAACTTTCCTCTTTTGTCTTTCAAGTATTTATCTACCAGTGTTTTTATAATAAATAAGTTATCAACTGTCCTCCTCCCTTTTCTAAAGCCCATCTGAAGTTCCGAGAGGATATCATATTCTTCAACCCATGTTTGTATCCTGCTTGCCATAATACCAGTAAAATTTTTTCCTACATTTGATAATAATGCAATGCCTCTATAGTTGTTTGGTTTGTCAACACTACCCTTGCCTTTGTATATTGGATGTATGATTGCTTTCCTCCACTTATCTGGTATATAACCCTTCACCTTAATTGTGTTAAATAAGTCTACTAAAACCTTAACTCTGTTTATTTCAGTGCACCATTCCTTAAGGAACTCTGTCGGGATTCCATCTATTCCCGTTGCTTTATTTCTCTTCATTATTTTCACTTGTTGGATTATTTCTTCACTTCTTATTATATCATCGAGTATATCTACATAATTATTACCTATTTCCCAATTTCCTATCTCATTTTTACTCTTTTTTTCCCCATACAAATTTTTAAAATATTCCATCCATTCTCCTGGTTTTATACTTGGTTTTGTTACATATTTATTATACATTGATTTCATAACCTTCCATATCTCATTTGCATTATTTTCATTTAGAATTCGTATCAAATTACTTTCATATTTTTTCATCCAGCTTGTTTTCTTTTGTTCCAGTAATGAATTATATAAATCCCTCCCTTGCATATACTCTTTCTTTAATTCTATGTTTCCTAATTCCCTCCACTTTATGAGCAGCTGTTTGACTTGTCTTTTAGTTACTCTACATTCTTCATCAAACCAGCCCTCATCTCTTTTGTAAACCTTCTTTCTCATTTTCATTTCCTCCCCAGCCCTTAGCATAATGATATTTAAGATATCCATAGCACTTTCAATTTCTTGTTCCTTTATCATAAAACTTATTCCACACTGACATATCTGGCCATAATTAGAGTTTAGTGTCTGCCTAAATTTATTGCAATACTCTTCCTTCCATTTGTATCTACTGTATTCTTCTATGTTGCACTTTTCCTCCCTTAAGTTATAGACTATTTGCTCTGTGCATGTTTTTATGTCTACTATCAATGGAAAATGCCCACTGTTGGAACTTAAATTTAGTATCTTAAAATTACTTAAAATATACCCCATATTAATTGGCCATAATACATAATCAATCACACTTTGACCATTATTACTAACATACGTATATTCTCCATTCACATCTTCTCCATATTTCCCATTCAAAATATCAAAGGCATTCAATTCACAGAATTCTATAAATTTCATATAGCCTTTGTCAACTATCTTATCTTTGCTGTATCTAATTTTCTCAGGTTTCTCTAATGTATCATTACTCATCCACCTATTCCCTCCAATAACATCATTTTCGCCAATCCTAATGTTAAAGTCTCCCATTAATATAATCTCAGAATTACCATATCTCTCCTTTAAATGTTCTATTTCTATCTCTAGGTGTTTAAGGAGGTCCGGATTATGAAAGCGCGAAGGAAGAGGAGGATTGTATACTATGCCTATACATATAACATTTTCAACTATTTGTTTCTCCTCTAATACAATCCATAGTATTTCTTTTCTCCTTGACCAAGTTTCTTTAACTCCTTTACTTAACGTCTTCTTTACAAAAAAGCCTATGCCTCCAGATGCCCTCCCCTTTCTTGCTACCTTATCTCCTTTTATCCCTACAAAATCAAAATCCTTTACGTAAACCTGGTCCTCTTTTAGCCATGTTTCAGCTACCGCGAGATAATCAAGTTTTGTCAATAATTGATTTAAACTCCCCGCATATATTTTGTTTTTAACTCCCTCACAATTCCAGAATCCAAGCCTCCTTATATTCTCCCTTCCCTATTGTGAGTCTGATCTAAATCTAAATGTTTCTAGTGTTCTTTTACTCCTTAATTGTATCCCTTCTCCGGAAGGAATAGTTTTATTTCTGTCTAAAACTAGAATGCTGCCATGTTCAGATGATATAATGCTGTCTTCTTCCCCTTCTGTATTCTCCCCGCTACTCTGTTGCCACGCCTTCTTTCCCTTCGAAGCCAAATTACGTGCTGCTATTACTTCCCCTCTTCTCGGTGACACTATTTTCTTGGGTGACGTCACTCTGGTGGCTCCTCCTCCTGTTGCTTCCTCTGTTGACGTCATTTCTTCGTCAGCTGTTACTTCTCTCGTAAGGAAGTTGGATGACGTCCTATCTGCATATGCCGTTCTCATATCCATGCTGACAGGCAGATTTCGGTTCAAACACACACTTTCCCTGTCTTCACCCACATCCATTCCTTTTTGCTTGGACTTTGATCTTCCTGTTGTGCTTCCTAAAGTTGGCGTTGACATTTGCTGAGTAATTTCCTCTGTGCCTGATTGGGGTTCTCTTAGCTCCTTCTTGTCCAGATGCGATGTCTTTTCTCCGTCAATCCACAATTGGAAATTTCTAATATAAGCTCTTCTTCCCTGGGCTCTTGCTTCTTTCATTTTTTGTACTAAATTTCTTTGCAGAGCTCTCTTCTTAGGTGATAAATCTTTATTAATAAAAATGTCTGTTCCTTTTAATTTCTTGGCTCTTTTAAGTACTTCATGTACTAATTGGGCTGTTGCAAATTTTACTATAATTGTTCTCTTGCCAAGTTGTCTTCCAACTCGATAAGCTTCAATAATTTCCCATCTATACAATTCCAAATTCAGCTTTTCCTTCGTTATTTCTAATATTTCTTCTGCTGGCCATTTATACCTTCTTTCCTTAACTCCTATGAACACTAAATTAAATCTTCTCTCCCTTTCTTCCAATCTTTCCATTCTTTCCTTAACCATTTCAACTTCCCTTCTTGCTTCCTGCACCTCAACTCTAACATCTTCTTTGATATCTGTTGCCATCTTTTCCAATTGTTTACCTATTCGTTGTTCCATACCTTCTATTTTGTTCATTTTCTCAGTCAGGTTTTCCAGCATTGTTATTATATCTGCAGGGCCGGGGTTTACCTCAATTCCTCCAATCACTAGCAACAAAGTTATAACACTTGCTAAAACCAATATGTTTGTCATCTTCTCTCCAAAACTGTGTTTACTATTCACCAATTTTACTTTTCTAAACTGTCCAATTCTTGCTCTATACACTGTAATGTCCACTCCCATCGTGACTTAGATCCTTCTTCCTTCACCGCAGGAGCACCTCTCAAAACACAACCTTCCTCTATCACTGCTGGCTTAGCACTCCCAGATGCAACATAACATCCGTGTGCATCAAACCACCTAAGTACAACAGGACATCAGCCTTTGAAGTCTTCTGCTGACAGTTTGCTGTCGTCTCTACCCACAACCAATGGCCATCAGCAGAAGAAGATGTACACGTGATAACAAACCTCCAGTAATGGGCAGCAGAAGTACTAAATGCATCCTAAAGTCAGGGGAGATCTGAGAGGCCCTCGAGAACTGCTTTGGGAACCATCACTTGCTGCGGCCTACCGCAGTCAACTTAAGGCAGGCTGCAACAGCTAGGAAAGACGATGCAGGAGTTCGCCCTAGCCATTGAACAGATTGTGAACAAAGCCCTGGTGAATCTACCATCTAGCTATGTGTTCCAGGAAGCTGCCTACTTCTTCGATGGGGTGTGTTATGCAGAGATACGATAGTTAATGCTGATGCATTAATGGCAGCAAACAGAATGGAGGCAGCCAAGACAACAGCTGCACCACTTCGAGGACCATGAATATTTGTTATGGCTAGGAGAGAGATACAACCCAGAGAAGAAGACAACTACCTTCGAATGATGTGTGTTGGGGGTGTAGCAAGCTAGGTCATCTAGTGAGGGACAGTCCACACCAAGATGACAAGCAGGTGGAAAACAAGGACCAGCAAGGACGTGACAAGGGGCAAGTTGGGCCTGGTTTCACCACCTCCTTGAGTGATGCTACATGCCTTGGGGAGAAGAATGGATGATGTGCAGATACTCATAGACACAGGTGCAACCATGATTGTAATCAGACTTGATGTGTTGAAAGGCTTGCTGACACGAACACCCAGTTGGCCATACCAACCAACAATGGCATTGGGCGACATCATGCCTGTGGAGGAGGCCTTGCTTGAGTTGGCACTGGGAAGGAGCATTGTGGGACGTAGGTGTTTGTCATGATGTTGACTGAGAATGTGACTGGATGCCCTGAGGAGCCATGAGGCGACAGTTGATGTCACCCAGGGAGTTCTGACGCTCGGCCAAGTTGAGGTGTTGCTCCAAAACCCACAAAAACATCCAGGGATCTGCAAGTTGATCTTGAAGGACAATGTAGTTGTGCCTGCAAGAAGCGAGGTGGTTGTGAAGGGACACCTGGAGGAACAAAGGTCAAGGAACTTGGTCTGGCCTAGAAGTTATCACTATACGGACAATGTGTTACCCAGGTATTGTTGCTGGGAGGAAGTACCAGTGAGGCTGCTGAACCTGATGGACACCAACCAGGAAATCCAGGCTGGGACAAAGTTAGGGAAGTGTGAGTCAGCATTCATTGTAATGTCATGCAATGAATCCGAATAGTCGGTACCATCGAAGGGCCTGGGGCCCCGGTAGAAGACTTGCTAAAGAGGGAGGTTGGTCATCTGACTGGAGAAGATCAGGCATCTACTCAGCTGATATCATTCTGTCTTCAGCGAAGGGAACAGCTACAGTCACACTGACTATTCCACAACGATGACACCAGAGATGCAACATATCTGGCAATAACCAACACGTGCTCCCCTGCAGAGCAAGCAGAAATATGGGACATGTTGGAGGACATGAAATCTAGGGGAATCATTGAAGAGTCTGACAGCCATTGCTCCCCTGTAGTCTTGGCGAAGAAGAAGAATGATGAGCTACACTTCTGCAGGGACAGGAAGCTGAATGCCATCACCAGGAAGGACTGTTTCCCCTTACCCTAAATTGACAACATCCTGGACAAACTTGCTGGTGCCCAGTGGTTCTTAATTTTGGATATGAAATCAGGATACTGGCAAGTGGCTTTAGATCCCAGAGACAAGGAAAGACCGCATTTTTGACTGGCCAAAGACTTTGGCAATTTACAGTAATGCCCTTTGGCCTCTGTAATGTGCCAGCCACCTTTCAGTGTCTCATGGAATTGGTGATGAGAGGGTTAACCTACAACACCTGCTTGCTCTATTTGGATGACATCGTGGGTAATAACTTCAAAGAACAGCTTGGAGACCTGACCAATATACTAAAAAGGTTGCAAGCAGCTAACTTGAAGTTGAACATGAAGTACGAACTCTTCTGCAAGTCTGGGCTACATAGTTTCAGCATATGGAGTGGCCACAGAGCTGGAGAAGGCTCAGGCAGTGAGTGATTGGCCCCATCCAAAAGACAAACAAAAGCTGTGAAGTTTCCTGGGCCTATGCAGCCACTACCATTGGTTCGTCATAGGTTTCTCCAACATCACAAAACCTCTTACCCATATGACAGTAACACCGGCATTGGCAGTGTTCTATCACAGATCCCATATGGCCAGGAGTGGGAAAACAGTAAGACATTCTCCGAAGCAGAAAACAGAACTTCTGCATTGCTCAGCTAGAGCTCCTGACAGTATTAAAGTCACTGGAGTAATTCCACAAGTACAGGCATGACTAGCCATTCCACCTGTGAACTGACCACTTTGTCCTCACCTGGCTGTTAAGCTTCAAGAACTTGGAGGGAAAAACAGTGATTGGGTCCAGAGGCTGCAAGAATACAACTTTACATCAGAACATCAGAAAGGAAGGAGCCACACCAATGCGGATGCCATGTCCAGATGACCCTGCCCAGTGGAGTGCAGCCACTATACTAAGGTTGAAGAGAAGGAACATAATGCAGCTGTATTATTTCAGTGGTACTTGCAACTGGATAGAATAGCGCAGGGCTGAGGAGGGAATAGTTGGCAGATAGCTATTGGAGCCACTCCTGGGAGAAGTGTAGCCAGGGACTAGGCAGAGCTGGGAGGACATTGCACCATGGAGAACCTTAGAGACCAAATGGGACTCATCGAAGATCAAGGATGGGGTGCTGATCAGAGTAAGGAAGTCGCCTGATGGGAAGATCCAGAGAGAGCAGCTATTCCTCCCTCGGAATAAAGTCGTGGAAGTGCTGGAGGAAGTACATGCGAGGATTTCAGGAGGATAATTGTACCCAACTGAACCTTCAACAAGCTCCGACATACTGTACTACTGGCTGAGACTACAGGTAGATGCTGAGAGAGGATGCCTTCAATGCCATGTGTGTGCGCAAGTCAAGGTCCACAGACCAGGAACCAGGTCGTACACAGCAGTATAATGCAGGAGAGCCCTTCAAATGCATAGCCATGAACGTAGCTGGACCATTTCCAGTGTATGACAGGGGCAACAGGTATCTGCTAGTACCCATAGATTACTTCACCAAATGGCTGGAGGTGTATGCCCTCCCTAATCAAGAAGCGTACTGCCTCGTGGAGGTACTGCTTTGTTTCTATGGGGTATCAATAGAGGTACACAGTGATCACGGCATCAATTTTTAGTCCAACCTCATGAGGGAAATACTGGGGCGACTTGTCATGACAAGACATGTAAAGCACCTCTTCATACACAGTCAGATGGCATGATTGAGCTAAGAAACATTTGAGGAAGGTTGTAGCCAATCACCAAAGAGATTGGGATGTGAGGGTGCCACTTTTCTTGCTGGCATGCAGCTCTTCAATCCCCAATACCATCTGTTGACACCAACCAGTTTGGTGTTTGGTACAGAGCTGCGTCTAACTTTCGAACTGATGTTCAGGAGTCTCCTGGGGCAGAACAGCCAGCAGTCGACAATGTGGAATATTTTGTAGACAAATTTCATGACATGCATGAGATGCCCATCAAAATAGCCAGGTAGTGAATGATCAGATGAAGACCTGTTACGACCGGCAGGCCAACAGCCGAGGTTTGCAACAAGGTGATCTGGTGTGGTTATATCACCCTACCCGGGCCAAGGGACGCTGCCCCAGCTTTAACAACCATGGCAAAGGCCATACCATATGGTGAAGACAACAATAAATGATGTCATCTACCACATCCAGGGACTACCCTGAGCCAAGAAACTGGTAGTACATTTGGAATGTCTAGTCCTCTATGATGGTGCTGGTTGGGACAACCAGCCCTGAGGAGGGAGCAGTGACACAATGCTGTCTTTGAAGTGATTCTCATGTTGCCTTGGTATGTGAGTCATCTCAGATGAAGATCTTGAGAAACAAGACCAGGTGTAAACAATGTAAAAGAATGATGCGACGCAATGGGAGTCTTTGGAACGTGACACATCGACATTTGGTACACTCGAGATTTGTTTAGAAGAGCCCAGTATCTTCACCAAGTTTCCAGAAAGTTTGATGACATTTTCTCACTGTAAAAGCAGGAAGAAGTGCATTGCAGTGTTGTGTTGTGAACTGTTCCAAATCATAGGTGACTGCAGAGTTAGTGCACAAGCCATGGATGGTGTGCAGCTGTAAACTGTCTTAACATTTAAGTGAACTATTTGGAGCAGTGATTTGAAGACTTTATTTGTAACTGCATTCTGAGGCAATATAGACCTTTGTTACAGAATAGTTTCAGGCAAATGGTAACTTAAGTGCATTTTGGGTCACTTTTGAAGATTTTGTTTCCATGATCCAAAGTACAACGGAGTGAAGTTTAAAAGTCTTATGTAACCTATGGTCACCTGCATTTATTTGTCTTTAAACTAGCTTATGGAATTAACATTTTACACAGGATGGCATTCCTCATATGTGTAAAAGATTATTACTCTATAAAGTCTTCCACCAGGTTGAGGAGAGCTACAAAATGCCAGAGTTAGAGAAATACAGTATTAATAAATGTCGATATGTTATGAATGTTTCATTCAATTCTGAAAAGCTAGCTGTTAGCAGTACAATAATTTGAATTAACATGCACACACTCACCTGGTGTACACAGTTCCCTCAGTTTTAAATAACTAATTTGAACATCCTTGGGATTTGGAAAATCTTTACCAAGGTCAATCAGCAGTGGCTGCCGCCTCAAAGGATGTGATTTGCGTATTGTTTCCAACATTACGTTTTCTTTCACTCTATAAAAAAACAAAAAATAAGGCATATGAGAGTTATTGAAATTGATGTTGCAAAAGTCATGTAATTAATGTTTTGCAATCTGTGGAAGGGTTTAATAATTTTTATCTACTGAATGGGCCACATATGAAATTAAACTATGATTATGATTATCCCTCACGGCTAAAAAAATCAAAGAATAAAAATCAAAGTGGCTGTTTAAAACATATCAGACGGTTGTCGGATAGTTACAAAATTATAATAAATATGCAGAATGTTTCTTTCAAAGCATTCAGTTTTTAGGGCTTACTCTTCCATTTATGTAACAATTTCTGCTCTCACCTGTCCGTAATGGCAGGAAGGAGATCTGCCATTCGCACAAGTGCTGCTCCCTGATGGGAACCCCAGCACCAGATAGGAGGACGACTTCCTCGAAAATGACTTGCAGCATCTATAAGCTGGCAATCCAGTGCTGCTTGTGGTACAACCAACCATTTTGGTAAACTGCAAAATTATGGTTTATAAACTGCTTATCTCAAACTGCACTTGTTGAAATTATGGGCTCTGGAAAAATAGGAGAAAGGAGGTGGAGGACCAGGAAGAAGTGGAAATGCAGCAGGAGAAAGACGAGGAGGCAATTAATTTTAATGCATAATGCATAACATATTAGTGGTTTATATAAGGTTCCTTATCAAAGTGAAGTATATTTTTATCTCCCCCATTTTTTAGCCCCCTTTATCTGCTATTATCATATTGGGGGGTTTGACTGAAATATTTGATGGTGTTTTAGCTCTTTGAACTTTTAGCTTAAGTTAAAGTAGGTTTTCATCATTTTTACTTATTTTCATATGCACATTTAATCTCATTACCACACTTCTAGAAGGTATGGATAGCAGGTAATAATCCTTATTGAAGGAACTTTCCACCCCTGTGGAAATCGAACCCCAAACCTCTGGATAAGAAGTCAGCTTACTGAACACCTGATAGCAGAGGCAGTTGCTAAGTACTTATACATTACAGACATATCAGCTTCAATTACTTTTCTTTCCTTCTTTTTTTGAGGAATTAAAACAAGGAACATATTTTATGATTACCTTTGCTTTCTGCTTATTTTTTTATTAGCTTTGTTCTCTCTTCATAGTTTGGCCAAAATCTTTTCATTGTTTCATCAGGTACCTAATAAAAGTATTGTTGAGTTTTTAACACTATAATCACACTTGCTTGGTTTACCCTTTGAATAAATTTTGAAGTTATACTGAGCCAATGCAGAGTAATTAGAATGATGCATTCAATTTTATTTTTTTTTAACAACAAGAAAACTAAAAGACTTTGTTCGGAGAGATTATCATTACCTAGGTGAGAGTTGGAAGCCATTATTTGCAACTGACAGTCTCCATCCTTGGCATCCAGTTCTTCTGAGCTCTTCTTCCCAATCACCTACCATCCGGAAAAAGCACACTTCTTGTTTATAGCTGTGATAATATCCCTCACTGTAACAAAATAAATGGGATCACATAAGCAGAATGGAGGTGGAAGGTGTACTACTTTATGTCTCTTAAGACTTAAATCATACTATGAATGAAAAACGATTATTGATTATAATTTAGTTGTTCTTAAATTAATTCTTTAAAGGCTTTTAAAATTATTATTGTGTACATACGTAAGCAGCTAATTTATATAAATATTTAAAAACCTGGATTAACAGTGAAAAACATCAAGTGGTCAACAACACAGCAAAAATATAGGTTTCATTCAGAGACACAATTTTAATGTAAAATGCTCAAGTAAAAAAATCTGATTGTTCCATTACATGATTTTCTCTAATTGTTCTGCAAACTATTCTTACAAAAGATTCTTTTATCTATACTATGATAATTGAGAAAAAACATTACCAAAACTTCTCTTATTGCTTGCTTTCTTCTAAGAATAAGGGAAATTAGGGGATATGCTAAGCATAAGCCAAACCTTTTAAAAGCTGGATGCTATGTTGACAACTGAAGTTTGGTTAGCTCAGCATGACCAGCAATAAAACAAAAGAGAGATGAAATGAAAAGTAACTTTCCATTTGAGAAAAGTTACATTGTTTATAATTGAAAGAAATATCTCAGAAAACGGCCAACTCTACAACAAAAATGTATATCACATAAATTGTGTGTTTTAACGAGATCTACATTTTTTGTGCAGTAAGCTTTGGTCTATCTCTTATGGTTTACCAGTTATGCAAAATTTATCTAGAATGACAGGCCTTCAGAAGTTATTCCCAGAAAATTCAAGATATACATTTTATTTTCCATGTAAATATCTTTAATATATAGTCTTTTAATCAAAATTCTTAAAAGCCATTTTTTAGAAAAACAACATTTTCAAAAATTTTTCCATGTTAAGGGTAATTTGGGATGGGGGATTTTCTTGAAAATCTTCATATTGCATCATGGAACATATTAAACTTAAATACCAAGTTTGGTACTTAAAGGTCTTTTTGTTTGGGAGCTATGCAGTCCAAAGACACACACCAATGGACCTTTATTTAAAATTTTATTTTGTACTCAGGGAACCTCAAAACATATACGAGGGTTGTCCGTAAAATAAGATTACCAATTTATTTTCACAGTAAAAACCAAATTTATTGGCATTAAATAATACATTTTTGGACATCTTAGATTTTTTCCTATTTTTCGACATAATCACAGTTTAGATCAATGCATTTATGCATATGATGTACCATCTTTTGTATGCCTGCTGCATTGTACTCTCCTGCTGCATGGCATAGGTAACTTTAAACATTTTCTTGCAGCTCCTCTCTGGTTCTGAAATGCATCTCACCCAGGCGTTTCTTCAAGTCAGGGAAGATCACTTGAGGCTAGGTGTGAGCTGCAGGGAGGTTGTGTGACAGTAACCCTCCAAATTTGTTGATGAGATTGGTTGTCACATGGGCAATGTATGGACAAGCATTGTCCTGATGGAAACGCACTCCCTATGTGAGCATGTCTCTCCTCTTGTTTTGGATCACTATGAAGTTTGCTTTAACTTCTCACTGTAGTGGTCTGCATTGGCTGTTGTACCGGTAGGCAGGAATTTGCACAATAACCTCTTCTTGTCCTAAAACATCCTCGCCATCACTTTGCTGGCAGACAGTGTTTGTTTAAACTTCTGCGGCTTCGGCGAATCTGGATGTTTCCAATAACAGGATTGTTGTTTTGTTTTCAGAGTTGTTTAGTGGACCCAGCTCTCTTCCCCAGTGACAATAGAGTCCAAGAATTCCTCGCCATCAGTTTTGTAGGCCTGAAGATATTCATGGGCCATTTCAACATGTTTCTGTCTGTGGTTTTCTGTAAGCATTCTCAGGTCCCACCTTGCACAAACCTTGGTATACCTAAATGTTCAGTCAAAATTTTGTGAATGCAGTTCTTGCTGACTTCAGGGATAATCTTGCAGAGCTCCCGAACCACACCCCTTCAATCTTTCAGCTTTGCTTCTTCCACATTTGCAATCGTTTCGTCCAAAACTGATGGTCGTCCAGAACAGTGCTCATAATGGACATTTTTATGTCCATCTTTGAATTCTCTGCACTAATTGAGCACATGAAATACGCTTATATACTATTTTCCATACACTTCACACAGTTGAGAATGAATGTCCAATGGCACAGTACTTTTTGCACACAAAAACCGAATCACACAGAGCAATAGACATGAATCAAAGATCCATCTTTTAATGGCTGCCAAGTAAATACAGCACCACTGACAGCTTGCCAGGGGGAGAGACTGGGAGATGGAGAACCAAGTTACACACCAGTGTTGCTGAATCTTGCATAATAGCATTCCTCATGACTGCAGGTCCTTGGGAACCTTATTTTATGGACATCCCTCGTATTTTTGGTGAAATTCATGTCATTTGGACTCTTAATTCATCCAAACAATAATTACCCAAAAACAATTATAGGTATATGCTCATATACTTAAATTCATTTTGGGTGTAATACAATACCTTCTTTATACACTATGGACAAAGTATGTGTACAGAAGGTAAATATGCCTATGCATAACTGCCAATATTATGAGAAAGGTACATAAAACTACACATACCTGTAATCGTAGGCAAAAAGAAGCCTATGTCCTCTTGGGAAAGCATGATGAAGTAAAGCATTGGTCACTGCTTTACCATGTCCCAACGGAGAGAATTTGAAGCTAAATGACATTACTTTCATGTTCTGCAAAATAAAATTGAAAAATTATTAAGAAACACTGTTATATAATCTTTTTATTTTGCACACAGCTTTTTAAAATTTGGTATCAAATAATACTTACCATTCAAATTTACTACAACAAAACTAAACATAAAACTATTTGTGCAGGGCTTCTTTCTACAAATTACCAGTTACCTGAAGCAATGTGCTTCACCTGCCTATATTTGGTTATAGTAAAATGTTAAAATTATGTCAGATGAATATTACTAACAAGGAAACCTTCAACCAACTCAGGTAGAAAAATGCATTTAAATTTTGCAAATATGTTAATCTAAGATGTCTGAAATCAATGAGTAACAAATTATCTGATGAAACTCAATAATAACCATAAATTTTCAAGTTGAATGTAAGAAATGTTGAGAATTGATTAGCCTTGCTGCTTGTGTCTGACACATGGGGGAGTAGGAGAGGGCAGCATGGGGTTGGATTATGTCACTGCTGCCCGGAATCCAGTCACTTAATATTGTGTCTTTTCTTTCAATGGTAGGTGCTGGTGCTTTCAAACAAAGCAGTTAATTATGTGCTCTACAGCAGTTTTAAATACTCTTAATATACTCTTACTAGCAGCCAACTATTTTCACAAGCAGCGTAATATTTGCGGAACTAGTCATTTAACTACCCAAGAGAAAAATATGGCAGAATACATAGTGCAAGTCTTAGAAGACTATCCTTTATGTGCAAACTTGACTACAAAAGTTACTTTGGACATACAAGAGGATTCTACTGGTGAATAGTCCCACAAGATGAAGAAAGCAACACTGATGCTACATCTACAGACACCGACATGCAGGCCCCCCCCATTAGAAACCTGTTAAATTATCAAAGTGGATCATCGTCAGCTATGTGCCAAGTCCACCAAAAAAAGAAAAAGTGTGTGTAAGTCCACGTTACAAAAGGAAAGCAGTGCAATACAGGCTTAATGAAAGTGGTAAAAAAAGCTTAACACTGGCAACAGTAAAGTATCAAGCAGGTATATCAGAATGACAGCTTTATTTTTGGAAATTTATAAAACCAAAGTTGTAAATCAAATTCCATGAATTCAGAAAAATAGTGTATGAGACATTCTTTTAACAGTTTCTGAACGCAAGAAAAAACAAACACAGTGTATGTGATGAAAATTTAAAACTTTGGGATCTAGATGTTGCAAAAGAAATGCCAATAGGAGGAAAATTTGAAGGTTCCTGATCATGGCTTCTTCATTTTAAAAAATACCAGAGAATCAAAAACAAGAAAATCACTAAATTTGTTTCCTGTTCTAAAGCAATAGATGTAGTTAAAATTCAACAATTGGTACATCACTTTTTGACTATAACAAAATGTGGGCTGGTTGAGTATTCACCCTCTGATGTTTATAATACAGACCAGAGTGGTTTTGAAAAAGAAATGATAAAGAAGTACAATGTTCTTTACTTTCCAACGAAAAGAAACAGTGTGTTTATCAATCAATGTGCTTGTATTGTGGGGCAAGGAGGGAAGTAGACTAGAGTGTCAGTCTACAGGTTGGTAGAGGGCTACTCAACACTGCATCCCTATATGTTCAATGCATTTCTCCAACACATTCTAAGTTAATTTAAACTATCTTCCCATTTTTATCAGCAGCTGAAATTCTGCATTTTTATTTATATGTGGTAGATGTATCAGTGTGCGACATTTAAAGGCATCTTTCAACCTGAACTGGTTGAAGCTTCCCTTGTAAGGTTTCACTCACCATTTAATTGCAATACAGTGTCTTAGGTAGCACTGATGGGACCACTACCACCGGCCGAACAGGCATCTGATGCAACAAATCTCGGTCCAGTGCATAACGAGTGCTCGGTAATTATCATGCATTTCCGGCTTCTTCTGCTATAAGTCACACACACACTCAGTGAGAAAGTAGACCTTGGTATGAGTGGGTGTTTTTACGTGTTCATACTACAGTATGGTTGCATATTCATTATGCGAGCATGTGTACATGTTTAAAATATATTCAAGATAAAGAATTTGTGCAGAAAAACTAGACGCAAATTTAGGCTTAAATTTCCTAACAGACCACTTCTGTGTAGGAATACAATATTGTATCTCATGGATTGGTTTACAAAACAAATTCTGTGAAGAACAAGAAAAGGCAATTAATTTTCAATCACATTCTTACTGAGGAAAAATTGACCAATTAGGAGCTGCCATGGAACATAGTGCTAGGAAATCTTTGAGGCATTTTAATTGGTGAGATACTGTAATTACGCAGTAATTTTGTTGCTTTATGAGCTGAAGCTCTTGAAATTCCTGTTTGCTGCCCTGAATGCCTCAAAGATTTTCTAGGATTATGTTCAAGGCAGCACTGATTTTGTCATGTTCTTGCTCAGTAAGAATGTAACAGGTTTGTTGCCTTTTTCTTGTTATTCACAGAGCTCGTTTTGTTAAACCAATCCACAAGTTGCAATATTGTATTCCTACAGGGAAGTGGTCTGAGAGGAAATTTAAGCCTAAAGTTTTGTCTAGTTTTTTTCTGCACTTATTCTTCATCCTGAAAAATGATTTTAACATGTGCACATGCTTGCATAAAGAAAATACAACCACATGTAAATACACTCACCCACTCCAAGGTCTAGTGTGTGTGTGTGCGAGAGAGAGAGAGAGAGAGAGAGAGAGAGAGAGAGAGAGAGAGAGAGAGAGAGAGAGAGAGAGAGAGACCTAGATCAGAAGAAGCCAGCAAAGTACAATAATCATCGAGTGCTTGCGGTGCGCAGAACTGGGAATTGTCACGCAGGCCCCAGTCCAGTGGGTGGCAGTTGTCCCATCAATGTTACCTGAGACTCACTGTGAGTACTTTGCACACTATATCACATGATGCAGAAGTTTTTAAAAGCACTTTTGCTAATGAGTAATTCCAATATGATTTTACAATAAGCTTATGAATGCACAAAACTAGAGTCTGTGATATTTGCAACATTAAAATTACTGATAAGATTTGTGCGCCTGAGAATTATTACTTGCTTCCTTGTAAGTAGAAGGGGAATATAGGAATACACTAGGCTAAAGCAATAGTAAAATCTTTTAAAAGCTGCTGTTATGCAATTAACATTGAAATGAATGACCACTTCCTGTTTGAGAAAAAGTGATATTTTAAAATTGAAGCCAATAATGGGAAATATCTTGGAAATAGTTAACTTTACAAAAAAAAGTATAGGTTTTAAAATGTGTGTTTTAACAAGTTCAACATTTTTTGTGAAGTAAGTTTTAGTCTATCTCTTGTGGTTTACCATTTATACAAAAGTCATCCAGAATGAAGAGGTCTTCAGAGGTTATTCCCAGAAAATTCATAATACATGTTTCATTTGTTATAAAAATATCTTAAACATATGATATTTTAATCAAAATCTTTAAGAGCCATTTTTGTGAAAATAAATATTTTGAAAAATGTTCCATGTAAATGGTAATTGGAGGTAAATGGTTGGATTTTCCTGAAAATCTTTGTGTGGCACCTTTGAAATATGAAATTACAAACCAAGTGTGGTATTTAACAGAGTTTTTTGAGTTAAATTGGCCACAGACACATGTATACAAACACACACCTTTTTCTAAAAATATTTTTTTTCAGATTTAGTGGTCCTCAAAACATATTTCCCATGAAATCTCAGCATTAAATTTTTTGGGGTAATACAATACCTTCACTACCTACTGTATATTACATAGCACTTGGTAGAGAAAGTAAAAATGTAAAATTTTTAAGCGTCACTTAGCATAACACTGATTATCCTTTAGCTATTTTACTATTTGTGAACATTATCTTATTGTAAGTAATCAAATATTCAAATACTAGAGCATGTGTATATTGACAGTAACACGGAAAAGCAGCCATTGAAGCATACATTTCCAATAAGTGTCCATTTTCTGTTTATTTTTAGTTTGGAAATAAATACATTTTTATGTAAGGTATAAAAATAGTTTTAGAAGCTGGCTGCATTTACACCATATTACTCTGGATGACTACATTTTTCAGAACTTCTAAATGGGCAGTACAATGAAACTTTAAGAAGGTTGAATATACAGAGAAACTGATTATTGCTTCTACACAATAATTACATTTCTTCTATGGATGTTTTAAAACACAATGCTACTGCACCACATTATGTATTAAATACAAAGAATCTGTGAATAATTACCTTACACAATATATGCAGGCCTTTTACTTTTGATGTTACATTGCTACCTGGTTTTAGCCTCTGCTTTTTGTCACCAGCCAGCTGATAAACTGCATCCACATTGGAAAGACATACATCATATTCTCCTAATAAATAGTTCTTTTGCTGGGCAGATTCCTGTAAAACATAAATTAGGTAGATTAAGGGCCGATTCATTGTCACTGCTTATTGTAAGCTCATTCTTAAGCATTTCTTTCACAGATTTTCAGTTCATAGTCAACTCTTATTCATTTTAAAGGTTTCTACTAGCGCTGCAGAGCCATAAGCCTAACTATTACTATGTGCACACCTTTTCTTGGGTACTTGGCTCCCAGTCTTCATTCGGTAGGTTACTCGTAACTTCAGAAGCAGAGCAACAACATGGACATGAAGTATATTATGCACCCTAATATAGTAGCTCCAATGCTAATGTTTTGTTCTGTCCATAGATCCCAGTTCATGCACATGCACTGTGTTTCATTTAATGATTCAGCTAGTTCATTGTAAAATAAATAACTTATTCACCATGTCAGCTAAGGGCTTCAAAGAATAAAATTTTCTTTGGTTGACAACATTGCGGAAAGACAGGTGGGCAAGCACTCTCCTCCTTCACCCAATCCTTGCTTCCCCATAACATTAGTATTCAAGATAAGGTGTGTACATAATACTTATACTGGTTGCGAACAGCTCATTCAAAGCAACATGGAAGCCGATTATGCATAGTATATGAAATTCCATACTCCAGAGTTCTCTAGGTATTCATTCATCAGAGAAGTTTCTTATTCTCTGAAAATTAACAATTATCAGTTTAAACATGAGTTTGTTTCACTAAATATAAGGTACCAAATATGCACTTGCAGTTACTTGTGGATATGATATTCAGGTTTAATATAAATATGATGGAAGCTTGTTGTAAAACTTTCATACTTGGTCATGTGTATATTTTTTTCCACTTTTAAATTGCATAATATACTAGCCCAAACAATTAAGGGGTTTATTGGTTTTGAAATTTTACTGGCTAATAATAAATAAATATTTTACATTTGAATTTGTTTGATAAAATAAACTGATATAAAGCAGTACTCAGAGCACTTAACATTTTTGTTGTTAGTAGGAATATAAAAAAAACTTAATGAACGAGCCACTGATAAGATGTCCGCACCCCTGCTACGGTTATAACAATTTCATATCTATGTGGCATGGACAGTATGAGATTATCCAGGCTTTCTTATAGAATGTCTTGCCATGCTTCTAGGAATGAGTATAGAAGGACTATTCTAACTGTTGTACGGGCAGTGGAAGGTCCTGCCAATCTGCAATCCTTCTACCTAAAGCATCCCAAGCATGTTTAACAGGGTATAGGTCTAGTGATCTAACAGCGTTCATTTGCTGGATGTATTATTCCTCAAGCATACTGTTTACCATTATCTGTGTGCTTGTGCATTATTATCTAACAGAATGATCAACTGCTCCAGCTTAACGAACAGCTGGATATGGTATGAGAATTTCATTCTATATAACATACCTGTAAGAAATTTGCAACCGACAATGTAGAGATCTGTATGTCCTCCAATGCAAATACCTCCCTAAATCATTAGTCCTCCTTCGCCATAAGCCTGCCTGTCTATAATGATATTGAAGTTATTTCTGGTTCCTCATTCTCTCCATATGCAGACACATTGAAAACAGAAGCATGATTAATCTAGAAAACATTGTTCTGCGCCCACTGTCAATGTCTTTAGCACTCATTGTTTCTCAAGATCTTCTGTGCTGGCACTCTCATTTTCAATTGCCTCGATCATATGAAAGGAAGACAATTGCATTGGCAAAAAACAAGTGTAATTATGCTGTCTGAGAGAGTACTTCATTTTCTTTCCTCTTCTGCTAATTTGTGATATTTTGCACCACTTAATTACTTATGGGCATCCCTTTTGTGTATATAACACAAAATCACTCTTATCAAAATTTGCAGGTGATCTAAATGAATAAGAAATGGTTGCTCTCACACATGTTTCTTTGGAAATATACATAATGTTTCTCCAGAGCTCTTAAGACATTATGAGCAGCATTCTCAATTTGCTCTATGCCATGCAGCCAGTATTGACTCACCAACCTCTTGACAAAGTTGCATTTGAATCATACATCCTTTTAGTTTTGACACCATAAGGTTCATATCTCAATATGGCCTTGACTAAATAATATCAGAAAAATAAGTGTTTGTAGAGTTGCTTAAATGAAAAAAAAAAGGCATTGAATATGATCCATTATACATCAGATTTTTATCACCTTAAATCAAAATACAAGGCTCATGATTAGCACTGTAAAATAAAAATGTGGCTCTCCTTATATCTGTCATGCTCCATGGTCTAGATGTAAATGTTAGGCTCTGGTTTTCAAGGTCGTGGGTTCAAACCCAGCAGAGAATGATGAATTTCTTTTAGGTATAAAAATCCTGGGCATGGCTTCCTTAAGAAGAGAAGTAAAGTCTTCGGTTCCATGTCATAGACTTGTGGTATCTAAAAGAACCTCAGCCTGAGGTTCTGAGCAAAATTAAAAGGACTTTCATACCCCATATAGCATGGGACACTAAGAACCACAGCAGTAAAAAGTGTCCATAAATAAAACTCAATTTAATTTTCCCCTCTTATCCTTTAGAACAAAACTATTATTTCAGTACTCTATTTATTTGAATTAAAAATAAAATAAAATAACATTCCTTACCTCTTTTCCTTTTTCTTCTGTTGTGATAAATGAAAGTTTAAAATTTGTTACAATTAGGTTTCCTGATTTTCCTTGTTTGTGTTCACTGACAGGAGCGAATAGCAATACATTTTGTGCTTCGGCTATCAAAACTTCGCCTACAAAAAGTAAAAACATAGACTTATATTACTCCTTTGTTCAACGGCTACTCACCAAGACTCCTATTTAATTAACATTGCATAAGGTTATTAGTTTAGAAAGAAGCAGTGTACAGTTTGTTCTGTTTTATAGCAATGTTAAAAGCTTATAAGTATATCAAGTACAGCACAGTAAACTATGAATGAACACTATAATAATAAAGTTTTGCAGAATAAAAGAACAATCATGCACTACTTTCTTTGTGGGGAGGTGAAAGGATAATTGGGAAGGAGGGTAATGCAGCATTGCTATGTTTATTGTTTGGTTTATTAATCAACTCTCTTAATTTAAAAAATGGAACGAAGATGTTAATTCAACTTAACATTCTTGATATAAGTATTAACTTAAATAAAATGAATTAAACTCAATATAAACTAATTGTTAAAGGTATTTATTTTTTTATTATTATAGTTGAACCTAACTTATATAAGTATTCACTTCTACATTTATTGATTAATAAGTCACATTTGCCGATTACCCAAATGCAAAATATATTAATTTATTTACATATTTAAAAGTTAATTATGTTTAATATGCATGGTTTCTGTACAGTATTCTTGCTGTTGCAGCACAAAACTGTAAGCATGTTGGGAAAGGCTTCACTACTGTGGTAAAAACCAGCATAAATCACCAGTACTTTGGTTCCATTTTATACTTTGAATTATGAGTAACAGAACTGACAAGCATATAAGTATTTTCTTTTAAAAGAAAATCTGTATCAGGATAATCCAAATATTTTTTTTTATTTTATTTAGTGTCGCTTTAACAAGATCCAACCCCAACTACAATAAATTTTACAATTCTTTACATAAATGAGTTTTGTTAAGAAAGTTCAGTACAATCTTTGAGAAGGCTGAATCACTAAGAGTGGTTAAAATAGTTGCTGGAATACTGCATCTAGTTCTTACATCATCGTACAAATGGCAGCTGGTGAGAATGTGGGTGACTGTAAGTGGAGAGTGACAATAGTTGCACTTGGGGGGAAGATCACCGGACAGAAGATAAGAATGAGTGAGAGCAGTATGTCAGAGATGTAGGCGAGATAGAAGAACTTGATGACGATGCTTGTAAGATGTGAGAGGATAAACAGAAGTGGAAAGAGGACAGGCATCACGTAGTTTATCTCTAGTTGAGTCGAACCACTGCTGCTTCTATTGCCGGAGAATGGTGCCATACATAAAACGGTTGAAGTCTTGGTGAGGAATCCTAAGGTCCAATAAGTTGGGAGGGTATCATGTTGCTTCCTTAGCTGCAGTATCAGCATTCTCATACCTGGGTATGCCAGCATGGGAAGGTACCCACACAAGCAGGGCCTGCTTAACTGAGGTAGATAATCTGTGATAAGAGTAACTGAATGTAAAGCACCAGGTTATTGGTTGGAGTTCGCTGTTGAAGACTGAGGAGAGCACTCATCGAATCTGTGAAGGTAGTGAAGGAGAGAGCAGTGGCTTCAAGGACTTACTCCAAAGTGAGATGAATAGCTATCAGTTCACAAAAGTCGCCCTCTGTGGTGTAATGGCTACCATACTAACTTCATATACCCAAGGAACTTCATATACCCAAGGTTGCAGGTTCAAACCCAGCGGAGGATGATAAATTTTTTCAGATGTAATAATCCTTAGCATGACTTCCTTCGGAAGGGAAGTAAAGCCATTGGTCCCGTGTCATAGATTTACGGCACGTAAAAAAACCTCAAGCCTGATAGAGAGGCCTCTGAGCAAAATTAAGCGGTCTTTCATGCCCAATATAGAATGGGACATGAGAACCATAGCAGTTAAACAGCGTCCATAAATAACACACCATTTATTTTAGTTCTCAGGAGAAGATAGAAAGGAATTGCAGTAAGCCGTAGGGCAAGGTCTTATGTGGTAAAATCACAGCACAACCGCAGCGATTTTCACATTTGAAACCATCTGTGTAAATTTTTTGTGATACAGAGTGTGAGGTACAAAGGGCTCTGAATAAACGGAGATAGATTGAAGTATCTGTATTGTCTTTATTGTAACACGCCATGGAAATATCTATGGAGGGTAGTTGTAGCTTCCAAGGAACAGTGTCAAGGGTGAAGGAGCAGACCATTGGCAGAATATTCAATTGAAACTCTTGCAGAAAAAGTATAATTCTCTGGGAGAAGGGTACAAAACGACATTAACTAGGAGCACATACACTTTGGGACTTGGCAGGAAAAACATGGTTGAAAACTGTTGATGGACTCCTGCTGCTCACACATGTACAGCAATTATAGGCCAGTAAGGCAGAGACACGTGCATTCAGCATGCAGTCACATGGCTCCCTCCTCAGGCCTTGTCATCCTGGCCAGCATCAACATCATCATAGTGAGCTACACGATCCAAGTGTACTATACCAGCCTCTAGATGACACCATTAATTCTTTTCACCACAAGGTCTTGTCATGGTTATTGAAGTTTGTGGTATCATCCCTTGGTCCAGGCAAGGGATATAGTCACAACAGATCACCTGGCTGGAAACCTCGGTTTTTGTCTGTCAGTCATAATGGATCTTCATCCAGTTGCTGGCTGCTTGAAGTGTTGATAGGGCATCTCATGCAACTGGTCTACAAAATTCTCCATGTTCTGCCCCAGGAGACTCCTGAACATTAGATTGCATGGTAGATGCAGCTCCTTGCCAAAGACCAAGCTGGCTGGTATCAACCCAGTGGTATCATGGGTTGAGGAGCAGTAGACCAACAAGAGAAGCACCTTGACATCCCAGTTTCTCTGGTGATTGGCCTTGATCTTCCTCAAATGTTGTTCTAGTCTTGATGTATCATTCAACCATGCTATCTGACTGTGTGTAGAGAGGTATTGTGTGAGTCATATATTACAAGTTGCTCGAGTGTTTCTCTCATCAGGTAAGACTGATTCCATTCGTTCCCCACAGTTACAAAACAGTTCTTCTACGAGGCAGTTCACAATGGTTTGACCTCCTGGATTGGAAAGGCATACATTACTGATCAATTGGTGAAGTAATACATGACAACCAACAGATTGTTGGTGCCTCTGTCTGACACACATCGCCCTCTGTGGTGTAGTCGTTACATGCTAGCCTCATATACCCAAGGTTGCAGGTTCAAATCCAGCAGAGGACAATGGACTTTTTCAGGCATAAAAATCCTTAGCATGGCTTCCTTTGGAAAGGAAGTAAAGCCATTGGTCCTGTGTTGTAGATTTACAACACTTAAAAGAATCTCAAGCCTGACAAAGAGGCTCTGAGAGGCCCAATATAGAATGGGATGCTGAAAACCACAGTAATTAAATAGCATCCATAAATAAAAACTCCATCTTTTTTTCCTGCCTGACACAGGGAATGGGCCAACATTTCAATTGCTATACACTCAAAGGGTGGTGCCAGTATAAGGAAACTAATTACCTACTTAGGCTTTCAGGACCTCGCAAAATAACGAACTCACAGCAAGTTTACATTTTATTCATTTATTCTGAAATTGATCATGGAGTAAACAGTAAAATAATTACAACAGCTATTATACTTATACAAAAACAAAGGCAATACAATCGCATAGTTGAAAGATTAAAAAAAGTTTAAACTTCATTTTATTAAACTGTAATAACAGCAAAAATATCAAACAAGACAAAATATTTATCATTATTTTTTCTTTATTTATCTTCATTTGATTATTTATTGTACTGATATAAAATAAGGCAAAATGATTCAATATTAGGAGTAAAAACACAGCATTACACTCAAACTTCACTAATTGAAATGAGTAACTTACTTTGGACATTTTTCAGCAGCTATTGCATTTGCTTCAGCACAGATTTACTGATGAACTCCTGCTGTAGAGTTCTCTCTTCTGGGTAGACGAATTTTGAGCTGAGACCATTTATTTGTGGTATATCAAAATCTATGACTTTGTTTTTTAGAATTAACAGAGTTTCCCAAACTGTTAATCCAATTGGATTCTGAGTGATTTTAATAACTTGTGTTCACTGTGAAAATTATGGTTATGAGTCCAAAAATGGTGTCCTACAGCTGACTTATCTGTCTGTTTATGCTTTAAATACCTCATATGTTCTTTAAATTGTTGTCACATGTTTATTTTTGTTTTCCCTATATAAAACCTTTTCATATTCCTTGCAGATGATTTCATATATCCCTAATAGTTTCAGTGAAGGGATTTTATCTTTCATGTTATTCCCATTAATGTTTTAATTGAGGACTCCATATAATCACATTGCTTACAAAGGTTCTGTAGCCCTCAAATATTACTAGCATAGAGATACTGAAAAATTGATATTAACATCCACACATTCTGTGGGCATATTTTTATATTTAGACATACACTTATTATAATGTTTAGCGTTTCAGTTTTTGTAACCAGCAGGTTTCTTTCTCCATGGGAAGTTTGCAAGATTAATTACATATAAAAATGCTCTTTTATACGTTCATTTTGTTGGCTTCTCTTTTTCTTTTTTTTTTACTTTCTCTACACAAGCATAGTGTATAGACAAAGTTTGTATTGCACCCATAATTTGATACCAAGATTTCAACGAAAATCTGAACCCAAAACAGAAAGAAAAAAAAAAAAAAAAAAAAAAAAAAAAAGAGAGAGAGAGAGAGAGAAGGAGAGTGAGTGAGTGTGGGTGTGTGTGTGTGTGTGTAGGGGGGCAGACATAGTTCAAAAACGAAAAGTCTGTTAAATGACAAACTGGTATTTAAGTTCAGTATCTTCCAAGGATGTGACATGATTTTCAAGAAAGCCCCCCCCCCCCATGCCAAACCACCATTTACATGAACAAATTTTCAAAAATTTTGATTTTCTCAAAAATGGCTCTCACAATTTTGATTAGAATATCATATATTAAAGATGTTTACATGACAAATAAATTGAATATCTTGAATTTTCTGGGAATAGCCTTTGAAAACATCTTTATTCTGGATGAAGTTTGCATTAACTGGTAAACCATAAGAGATAAACTTACATAACAAAAAACATAGAGCTCGTTAAAACACACAATTTATGTTATATAGATTTTTATTCATGGAGTTGGCCATATTTGAGATATTCCTGGTTATTAGTTTCAGTTTTAAAATACTTACACTTTTCTCATACAGGAATTTGGAAACTCCTGGCCATAGAAACAAAGAAACTCATATAGCAACCAGCTTTTAAGCAATTTGACTATCACTTTAGCCTATGGTACTCCCTTCCCTTCTACTTACAAGGAAGCAAGTAATAAAATCATTTTTTTCTTGATTAGCATGAAGTAAGTAGAAGAATAAGCTTATAGACTATAATTTGTTATAGAGATGCAGAGAAAGTCATGTGAATGGAACACATCAGATTTTTTCTTTTTCTTTTCTTTGAGTTTTATGTATATAGGCAACTGAGAATAAACTTGGATATATTGACATTACTCAAACTGGTATTACTTCTTCTCAACTGAGATTTTATTTGTTAGTAGTGGCAAGCTACCCCAAATGTATAAGTCAGCCATAGATGCATGCACAAGAAATTATCATTACAAACTGTGATATTTGTGATTATTCAACTGTGCTTTTGCTTATTTATTTTTCAGTTACTTTTCTTTCTTTGCAGTTTCCTGAGTTTTGATTTAATGTTTAATAATTTCTAAATATTTTCGAAGAAACACACTATTGGACAAGCAACCCAAGGCCTAACATGGAAAGAATAAATTGTCAAAACAAGAGCAAGCCCAGACATTTCAGGTGATTGATGTATATATCCTAAATATTCCCAAGATATAACAAGTTCTCTTTTATTATTGTTAAACATTCTTTTAGCAAATTCCTTTATCTCTAGTTTATCAAATCTCAGTTCACTTCTCCATACCTCTCTTTTCTTGCTCTTAAGAACACAATGCAGTGCTTCTTCATTTTTTCCACATATTGGGCATATTTATATATTAATGTCCTAATCCTCTCTGAGCCCCCTTATATTAACACTCCTCTTCTTGCCCAAGTATATCCTTCTCTCCCTATTTTATTACATAAGTCCAAAAATCTCTCTCTGCTTCAATCTGTTTTTAAGATTACTGTATAGTTACAAAATAAAAAAGAATTTAATGTGTTCCATTCACATGACTTTCTCTACATCTCTGTAAAAAAATATTGTTGAAAAGCTTATTCTTCTATCTACATCATAATAATCGAGATACACATTAGCAGAAATTATCTTATTACCTGGTCCCTTGTAAGTAGAAAGGCAGAAATCTAATGTGTTTCATTCAAATGATGTCCTCTAGTTGTTTGGCAAACAAACATTTTATTGAAAAGATTAATCTTTTATATACATCATGCTAATCAAGATAAATATATGCAGAATTAGTCTTATTACTAGCTCGTTATAAGTAGAAGGGAATAAGAAAATATACAGGCTGTAGCGATAAGAAATATTGTCCTTTAAAATATAGACGCTATGTGAAACACAAAATTCTAATCTCTTGATTGCAAGGAGTAAACAAAACAGAAGAAAGAAGTCTTTCTGTTTGAGAAAAGTTTAAGTGGCTAAAATTGAAACCAATAATCTAGAATATCTCGAAAATGGTTAACTCTAATGTTAAAAACCATATATAACATAAATTGTGTGTTTTAATGAGATATATATTTTTTGTGTTGTAAGTTTGTGTATACCTCTTATGGTTTGCCAGTTATACAAAAGCATAGAGAATGAAGAGGTCTTCAGAGGCTATTCCCATAAAATCCAAGATATATTTTGTTTGTCATAAAAATATCTTAATGATCAAGTATACTAATCAAAATCGTTAGAGCCATTTTTGTTAAAACCAAAATTTTTGAAAATGTTCCATGTAAAGGGTAGTTGAGGGTGGGGGGGGGGATTTTCCTGAAATCTTAGTGTCGCATCCTTTATAGATAAACTTAAATACAGAGTTTGACATGTAATGTTTTTTAGCTATGCTGCATGCACACACACACATTGACAGACACACACAGAATTTTTTTTAAAAAGGCTTCTTTTGATTCAGGGGGTCTCAAAACATGTATTTTCGTGAAATCTTGCTATTAAATTTTTAGGTGCAATACAGTACCTTCTCTACACACTATGTACATAGTATGTGTAGAGAAAGTAATAATAGTAGAAGAAATATTACATAAAATGCTTATATAATAATAATAATAATAATAATAATAATAATAATAATAACAATAAAGCAATTTAGAAATATAAAGGCTAAAACTTTAATATTATCAATATCTAATATATATTAAGATTTAACAATCTAATAAGTGTCTCAAAAACATTACAAAAATAAGCTTGCCAACAGACACTTTTAACATTTGTATTTTCTGCTATGTTTATACTTGTTTAAACTGGTATATAAACAAAGTCTTTACACTCTTCCAGATACAGTTAAGTTTTTTTTTTTTTTTTTTTTTTTTTTGCATATAAATGCTTTGTTTATGGCAATGATTATATGGGGTTGTATTATGGGGTAATGCACAGAAAAAAACAATGCAAAGAATATTAAGACTACAGAAGCATGCCATTCGAATAATATGTAAACTAAAGAAGACGGATACTTGTAAAAATTCCTATAAAAAACTAAATATCTTAACATTTCCGGCACTGTATATGAATGCATTAAATGCTCAATAAAAAATCATAGCAATCAAAGTAGAAACATGGACATACACAAACATGACACAAGAACGAAACAAAATTATTTCATTAATAGACTAAGAGGAACGTTAAGTAACAAAAGTATAGAAAGTAAAACCAAAGATTTGTACAATCATTTGCCTAAACAAATAAAACAGATAACTGAAGAAAACTGTAAACTTAAAGCAATTAAAAAGTATCTCTCAGAAAATGCATTTTACTCTATAGAGGAGTATAAAATGTTAAATTAAATAAGTTATGCTGTATGATGGTACCCCCTGTATTTTTTTTTTATAAAGTGTATATTCTCATGTTATTATTTATACTATATGTTTAGTTTTGTAATCAATCTGATGATCCTTGTAATTATGTATTACAAATGGAGATAATAAAGAAATAGAAATTTAACTATACTCTGGAATATGAGTATATTAATGAACTCAAAGAAAGAAGCAGGAAGGACATATAGTATAATGGAATAACAGCATTGGATAGGCGAGCTCAACAAGAATACATGGAGAGTGAGCTGTAATAGAGCTTTAAGGAACAGTAAAGGCAATGGGAAAAGGGCACTTTTAATTAATTGCCTTTTTTCAACAATAGGCATTTTACATTATTACTTATTATTCAAAATTCATTTTGCATTATCTACTAACTTTAAGAAACAAATAAGGATGTTGCAAAGCCATGTGGAGCAACATAATGACATAATAAGTAACCAAGATATGCTGTTTTGTATATGAATGTGTATAAAAACCAGTTTATAAATGTAAAAAGAAGCTAGTAACAGTGAAGAATAACACAAATATTAATATAAAAATAATAGTTGCAACAAATCTTCACTTATCTTTTGGAATCCTTGCTTGGACTAGTTTCACAATGATTTCATTGCATTATCAACATATCCTTTTGGTCTCTTTTTTGATGTTTATTTACACTGTTATGGTTACTGCTACTAGGTGGATTGTGTACTAATGCATTGCTAACTACTGGAATCAAAACAAATTTGGTAAGAGTGTCAATTGGAGGTATATCAAAATTCATTGCATGATTTCTATACTTTAATATAAATATTTTCTCCCAAACCATTAAATCTATGGGCCCATTTAAGTGTTTTAATAATTTAACATCTGGATTTATTTCATGATTAAATTTCCAAAAATGTTCTGCTACAGCTGATTTATCAATTTGTTTGTATTTAATATTCCTAAAGTGTTCTTTTACTCTGGTTTCCAAATGACAAACAAATTGATAAATCAGCTGTAGCAGAACATTTTTGGAAATTTAATCATGAAATAAATCCAGATGTTAAATTATTAAAACACTTAAATGGGCCCATAGATTTAATGGTTTGGGAGAAAATATTTATATTAAAGTATAGAAATCATGCAATGAATTTTGATATACCTCCAATTGACACTCTTACCAAATTTGTTTTGATTCCAGTAGTTAGCAATGCACTAGTACACAATCCACCTAGTAGCAGTAACCATAACAGTGTAAATAAACATCAAAAAAGAGACCAAAAGGATATGTTGATAATGCAATGAAATCATTGCGAAACTAGTCCAAGCAAGGATTCCAAAAGATAAGTGAAGATTTGTTGCAACTATTATTTTTATATTAATAAAAACCAGTTATTAATACTTACATTTACATATTAATTAGGTATCTATTTTTAGTGCATTTGGCAGAAATTTCCTTAATAATGTCCAAATAAAAAACAAAGGATTTTCAGCCAAACCATTAGAGCCAGAAGAAATTGATGAAACAATTACATGTTAATGAAGTTAAAAATATGAATTCTATTATAACCTATTTTGGGAACTATATTATTTTTCAAAATCAGAACATACTTAGAATGTCTATTAACACGCATAAATAACTGATGAGGGCTTCTCGGGTGATCTGCTGTGTCAAGTTTATAAAATTCTCCAAGCTTTTGGTCACGGTGCTCTATGGCCGAAAGCTTGCTTCTATGCATATGAGCTCAAAACATTTTTCATATCCGATAGATTAATAAAATATACATGATTATTTTAACTTATTTTCAAGCAAGTATTGAATAATTTGTGAATAACTTATGATAATTACTATTATTATTTCCAGACATTTTTCGATATCTATAGTTGTGGCCAAAGCCATTTGCTAATTTTACTCTGCAGGTGTGCTTCCTAACTATCACTATTGTTATTCCAACTGCAGATGACTAACAAATGTTGCCATACAGGCTACCAAGCCACAAAGTGAAACTCAGTGTTGAAGGGCCTATGTTGCAAAGCATTGTAAGAGATGTTTTTCAGAAATAGAGGAATGAAGCAGTTTGTAACCATCTACAGAGCAAAATCTGTGCATATAAACCCCAAAGATTATGTTATGTTTTCATACACTTTCTACGAAATTACTGGTATCAAAGAAACACCTTATTTCCAATTCAAAAAGGGGCAGTGAAAGAAAACATTGTGTGTAAATAATGCCTGCCCTTTCTTACTAATATTTCGAATTTCGTCAACTAGCCTCTACTAGTTACACTTAAACAATGTTGGTGCTGCTTGCTATCAATCAAGTAGTATCTGTTGAATAAAATCCTCTCTACTGAATTATAGAATCAAATACGGATGCCATGGCACATTGGCTGCAAGCCAGGTACAGGGACCCTACACTTATCAAAAAAATAATACAATTCCACCAGAGAAAAAAATAAAAAGCTCAGCAACTGGGCTTACACACACCTAAAGACTACATAAACATTTTTGATAATGTAAAACATTTTTTCCCCTCATAATTTTAACAATTGTTCTTAGAAATTAAAAGCATGTTTTTGTGCATCTTACCTGGTAATAGCCTTGGGTGCAATTCAATGAAGGAATCCTCCATGGACGAATCCAATGACTGTAAATAAATCGAAATGAGACTTAGTTTGTGAATATATGCTATACATACAATTGATTTCCTCAAAGTAATAATACTGTTCTCTTAACAGCTTCACCAAACGGTTTGCTAATCATTAAATTACTGGGGCAAAATGGGTGCGGTTACTATCTACATAACCTATACAGCATTTGAAGTTGTGAGGTTTTACATGAATGAATACAGAAATACTGTGATTTTTCACCGTGTCTCAAATTCGTATGTCCTGAAATTAGATAAAAACAGAACTCAAAAATTGAGATGCCAAACCTACTTGATCCTGTTCAAAGCCCACATAGCTTCTAAAGCTATTTGACATTCTCTTCTCATTAATATTTAACATTCTGCTTGCAGACCCTACATTAACAGTTGTGATACAGCAGTCGGCAAGGTTACATTTTCAGATAAATTCATTTCCTTTCCTTATTTCCTTAACTTCTATTAATCTCACAGCCCTATTTATTTTACTTCCCGCAGCAGTGCGGGACAATTATGGTTGCTTCTTGTTCTTCTTCATTCTCCTCTTCTTCTTTTTCTAATTTTATTTTACACAGAATACAATACTAACTCATTTTGACTCTTATCATTGATCACAGCTTTATTAACACCCACGGGGCGAAAATGCTGAACCACGATTTGTGAACAGTCGCCATCTTGGAATTCTACATACCCATATACGAGGGTTAACCTAGAAGTACCAGACCCTAACAAAGAAAGCACAAAAATGTTGGGGAAATAGATCTTTATTTTTCTACATAGTCTCCTTTCAGCTTGATACACTTTTCCCAGCGATGTTCAATAGTTTCGATACCCTGTTTATAGTGAGAACTATCGAGGTCTGCAAATATCAACTGCAGACTACTCCTCTTCATTGTTGGCAAATCTTCTACCACGAAGCTATTTCTTCAAGTTTGGAAATAGAAAATAATCAGAGGGTGCTAAATCTGTCAAATAGGGTGAATGAGGAAGCAATCCAAAAGTTAACTCATTGATTTTAGCCATGGCGATAAAGGATGTGTGAACTTGCTTCGTGGTGCAGAGATCGTGGGTTCGAGTCCTACGTTGGGCATGGTGTTTGTGTGTCATTGATTACTTTTCCTTTTTTGAGATAATCATGAAAAGTATCCCGCGTGCGTCCCAGAAAACTGACGCCATGACCTTACCTGCAGATGGAACTGTCTTAGCCTTCTTTGGTAATCGTCCTCCGTGGTATAATGCTTACCATGCTAATTTCATATACTCAAGATCGCGGTTTCAAACCCGGCGTAAAAGTCCTTAGCATGGCTTCCTTCGGAAGGGAAGTAAAGCCGTTGGTCCCGTGTCATAGGTTTACGGCACGTAAAAGAACCTCAAGCCTGATAAAAGAGGCCTCTGAGCAAAATTAAACGATCTTTCACGTCCAGTATAGAATGGGACCAGTTCAAGAGCGTCCATAAATAAAAGGGCATTTCATTTCGCCTTCTTTGGAGCCGATTCTCCCCATTTCAATCCACTGTTTTGATTGTTCTTTCGTCTCATGTGTGCAGTGATGGATCCAGGTTTTATCCATCGTTATGAATCGACGCAAAACCTCAGCTTTATTGCAGCGAAACATTGTGAACGCTCGATTGAAACATCCTCACGATTTTGTTCTATTTTGAGCAAACGCGGCACCTACCTTGCACACAACTTTTTCACATCCAAATTTTCAATCAGTATGCGATATACAGAAATTTTTGAAATGCCTAGAATGTCGCTACCTGTCTTTCAGTAGACGTCATTCAATACAATTTTGTGGATATTCTTTACAATTTCTGGACTCGTAGCCTCATTTGGACGACCACTGCGATGTTCGTCTTGGCAGCTCGTGCGGCCGTGCTTGAACTCTGTTCAGTTTTATCCATGTTTACAAATTAGTTGAGAGCATTCACTAATGATGGCTGCCAAACAAATGTTAAATAATGTAAAGTTGCTAAACTTCAAACTTAAGCTTTCTAAAGTTGGTACTTTTTATCATTGTTGTTTGAAACAACAACCACTATCTATATGCCAGGTCGGGTACTTCTGGGACAGCCACTGAACATAAACGAAATGTCAAATTAATTATTTTCCCACGTTTTTAAAGTAAAGAACAAGAGACAATGGAAGCGGAGAGATTTCTGGTTGAAGGAATATCTAATACAATCACATTTTTAGGTCTGTCAAGTTATTAACGATAATTTGTTATTATTTCAGCAAACATTGTGGCAAGGTCATAAGTTAATTTTATTCTAATTTCTTGACAAAAATGCGTTTCACCAACCACAATGCATTTCCTATATATTCTCTCTATATCTGTGTTTATACCAGGCGCAGGGTTACAATTTTATATCAGGAAAATATTCCTTTGACATACTTCAAATTCCCTACTTAGAAATTCCCCACGTTATTATTATCATTATTATTTATTTATTTTCAGTGGTGTTTAGCCATTAAAATTCTTAAATTATATTCTAACATGATTTTGCTAAGGTAATAAGCTAACAGCTGTAGTTGTTTTTAGTTTCATACGAAAAAAACAAAACAAAAAAACAAACAAACAAACCAGTATCACCAAATAAAAGTATCTAAATCATTTTACCATCTTTTCCAAATTATCCATCCACAATTTACATTCTTCATTTCACTATTCATTCTTTTTCCATCCCAGATGTCATTTCAGCTTCTTTTTTCTCCATTCCGGACTTAATGATCTTGATTTTGATTAATAATTATTTAATCACTTCCTCCATAATAGATTTTAATCCCACTTCTGACAATGTGACCTTGTCAAGTTTTTACAAACACCGCTAAATTCTCAATTCCAATAATCTGATGTACTTGAACTTCTCACTGTTACTTCATTTAGTTCACACTCACTTTGCTAATGTAAACTAGTTCAATTTTGCATGCTACTTCACTTTCTTCATCGCACAGCGGCATAATAAAATGGCACAATATAGGAGCTTCTTCCTCATGGCACTTCACTCACAGGGGAGTCAATTACAAGTACACTCTAAATCCCCTGCAGAAGCAACACTCAAAGTTGTCACAAACTCACTCATTTCATTCATTCTTTATGTACATTTACATAAAAAGAATATGTCATATTATAACAATTAATACATAAAGATTACCATTTACAATTGCTTAGAAATCTATTACATATACATCATTTACATTTTTGTACTCCTCAATACTATAAAAAAAATCTGCTCTGTTAAGTGTCTTTTTATGATTCTAATGCTACTGAGTTTTATTTTTTAGGCAATCTATTGTACAAGTCTTTTCCTATACTTTCTATTGCTCTGTTATTTAATGTTCCTCTAAATGTGGTCCTAAAATAATCTGTTTTATTTCTTACATTACATGAATGCATATTACAATATTTTTTACATATGACTCCTTCTATTATAAATTTTATACTTTCATATATATATGGTTGCGGAAAGACTTTTGTTACTAACAAAATTAACTCTATAAATAGTTTTCTACGAAGTCCGTGCGCATGTCTCAATCATCTTAAATACCAGGCCATAATATCACACGAACTAGTCAGATGTTAGCTTCATTCCAGCTCTTATAAATACCAGTCTCTGCAAGCTCAATCCATCAGTTCACCCTGAAGACGAGGAAGATGCACTTCTTCGAAACGTTGGTATCAACCAAGTTTTTACCTGGTTAGAAGCCCGAGAAGATTTTGAATTAAAATTAACTCCTTTAATAATTAACTGAAACAAAACCTGAACTAAAAGCCTAACATTCGATCCCTCACCTTGACAAGGTGGAGCTGTTAGTAATCACATATCAATTTTGTTATAATAGAAAGGAGACCCTTCAATAGCTTCTATAATTTGAAGACTTAAAGCAACCGATCTAAACAAAATTATGTGATGAACTAAAGAGAAGAGCTACTCACCAATAAGCACTGATTAGCTTGGTGAATTACTGACCTGGACTGATATTTCTTTCTTTCCACATATCAGATCCCCACTTTTACCTTTCCTATCCAGTCTTGCTTGACTCAATTATTGTTTTCTTCGACCCTGATGGTATTAGAGTATTTGAGGCCTAGGGATCATTTCATTTTCTTTCCTGTTATTACCTTTCATAACTGCCATTTATGGTGCTCAATTTTAAATGGTTACAAAAAAGTTAAACAAAAATATTCCAGATATGATATATATATGTAAACAAGAAATCATGCAGAAGAAATTGTTGAGAGACAAAATATACCAAAACATCATGGATAGAACAGACGTGCTCAACATGCCAAGGAAAACTGCAGTAGCCCTATTTAAAAAGGAAACTGGCCATGATTGCCTTGCTGAACATTTATACATGCTAAAAAGTGTGGATTATGTGATGATGATGATAGTATAATGAATAGAAGCCATCTTGTAGCCTGTAAAGGCTTAACAAACAGTGATATAGTGGCACTGTAATGGGAAGCTAGGGGGAAAATGATGAACATCAATTAATCCCCAATGCCATTGGAATACTAATATATATTAGAACTTGGAACTTAGAATATTGAGTTTCTTAAAAGCACGTCTGCAGCTGGTTGTCCCATCAGCATTTGCAATGATTCTAATAGTCTTCTTCTGTAATCTGAAAGTTGTTAATATGTCTTTTGCATTTATATTTCCCCATAAAGAAATTCCCTGTTTTATATGTAAGTGAACCAAAGCATAACTAATATATCTATTTTTAGGCTTTACTCTCCATGATTCTCCTCGTTTGTCTCATTACATATATACATTTGTTTATTTTTAAGTTATGTGTTGCTTCCAACCACAGTGTTTATCAATTATAACCCCAAAAAGTTTGACATGTCTCTCCATTGTACAATTGTCATGTTCCTTGAACTTTTTTAAGCTTAAAATTCATCCAACATATTGTTTTAACATTTATTATCAAATTTAAATGCTGTGAAATATTGTTTTACTATTTTTAGAATGTCATTTGCTTTCCCTTCAACTTCCTTGTCCGAAGATCCTTTAATTATAATGTAATATTATCAGAATATCCTACTGCAGTAACATCATATTTCTATATCAATTCAAATAGATTTCTATGTAAAGTAAAAATAAAAATGGTCCCAATTTAGAATCTTGTGGCCCTCCTCCTTTAATAATTTTCTCTTTTGACTATATCTTTTCAGTTTTTTCTCTTATATTTCTATAATTTATTTCAACCATTTGTGTTCGGTTTTTTAAAATGTGATTCAATTCACTTTTATGCAATTCCACAAACTCCTACATTTATTTAATTTTTCTGTTAGTATTTCTAAATTCATACAATCAAATGCTTTACTTAAATCTACATATACTGCATTTACTGTTTCTCGGTTATTTTATGCAGTTATTATTATTCTATTTACTTTATGTACTGCTTACATATTAGATTTGTGAATTTGAAATACATATTGTTCTTCTGCCATAATTTTTAAAGTAAGGTTGCAATTGATTTAGATATAAGCCTTCAATGATCTTAGAGTAACTGCTACATAATGCAATTGGTCTGTATCTAACTTATAACGTTTCTGTTTGTATATTAGTCCTACAATAATTTATTTTAAAATTTCTGGGAAAGTTCTCTCTGACAAAGAGGTGTTTATGATGCGAGTTACTACATCCACTGTTCTTCCTTTATAAATTTCACAATTTCATTTGATATTTTGTCCAGCCCACTAGATTCTTTTGATTTTATCTATTTCTTTTATTACTTCTCCTTTAATTACATAAAAATTGCCTTTGACTTTACCTGGCTTCTATGTGTAGTTAACTGTTTCACCTGTGTAGTTATGTTTTGATGATTTTTAAATATGTTTAAGTAATAGTTATTAAATATGTTACATATCTCCTTTGAATTTTCTGTTTCCTTATCATTTTGCTTTATTGTTATATTTTCAATGTGTTTACTTTTGTCTTTTTTTTGGCTTCTATTAACAATGCTCCATATTTTTATTGTTTTATTTTCTGATTTTTCCACGATTTCTCTATTGTAATTTTTTTGTTTTTGTTTTTTTTGCATTTTCTATAACTTTCTTGACTGTAATATTATACTCATCAATATATTTTATTGATATTTCCTTCATATATGGTGTTTTTATTGAATTTAAAAATTGTAACCTTGTGAGAGATGTTTTGAAACCCATTGTCTTCCAAGGTTTCAATTTTTTATTTTTCCCATACACATTCATTTTCATCTTCTTTACTGGGGTTTCTGTAGCTAATCTCTCCTTTTTTATTTTGTTAAATATATCAAACTCTTCATTAACACTTTTACTTTCATATATTTTATTCCAGTTTATTTGTTTAAGATGATTTTTAATTTTGACTTTGTCAGCTTGTCTTTTATAAGTGAAGCTATTTTGTATCTTCTCTTTGTGTTTGATAATTCTTAATATCAGCCATAATGAGCTCCTATTCTGATTTTATTACTATTGTTTCCCATTTTGTTTTTGCCAAGTTAATAAAGATATCAATGCAAGATTGTGAATTCTTTGTTACTCTGGTGGGTTCTTCAATTACCACTGCTATATTTTGCCCATCTAACATTTCCATCATTGCTCGTTGCTCTTTACTATTTTTTTTCAAATGTCTATTTATATCATCCATTATTATTAGCTTATTATATTTTTGCACTGAATTTATTAATTCTTTCAAGTTTTTAAAAAGCATCTTTTTATCTTCCGCAAGGGATCTATATACACCAATTACTATTACTTTCCTTTTGGGGAATCTCAATTGCAGCCAGCTCACAATGTTTATTAGCAACCTTGTTGCTACAATCTTTCTCCTTAAATTTTATATTATCAATGTAAATAACTACACCCCTACTTCTATATTCTTGCCTGCAATAATAAACCCCCATACATAACCCTCATAATTGTTTGCTGTTACTTTTTCCATTTTCAATCCATGCTCTAAATCATGAGATTTGGTTCTAGCTCATTTACATTAACTTCATTAAATAAGCTTTATTACATATACTGAACAGTTTGATGAAACTTTTCCCCCACTTTTGTTCCTTTCTTTATGTTTTACATATTTTGCCCTGATTTACCTCATTGTTTAGTGATTGCATATTCTTGTTTCTTAATTAAATTTACTCTACTGTTATTTGTTTCATACATATATACATATATATATATATATACACATAACATTGTAATCTGTAGCTCCTATTATGAGATTAGACTTTCTTGACTACTACTTTTGTTACTTACACCATCCTACCTTCATCAGTTTCCCTTTCTTGTTCCATGCAAATATGTACCACTTTTTGTATTATTTGATCGAACACATAGGCTCCTTTTCTATTTAAATGCACTCATCTCTACCAATACAGCTATCATCTAAAAATTTATTTACACCAACAGAAATTGCATGCAATACATTACAAGCCTACTGAATTCCTGCATTGATGTCTTTTAGTATTTTAGACTCAAGTTTCTTCTTCTTACAACACTGTTTAACACAATTCTTGCAACTGGAAATCATTTTTTTAGTCCTAATTACCAAATGCACTCCTCCACTCATAGAACACTATGAAGCAATGCACCAACACACTAACTCCCTCACAAAATTACTCAGTTATACAGGGTGGGAGTTGAATAAGTGTAAATAATTTGATATTTAGTACAGGACAATGCATATAACACACAAGTGCATCTCATTTTGTCTGCTTACTAATAGCAGTCATAAATGAAGTGCAAATTTCAGGGTCTAATCTGTTTTGAATGGCCGTGCATTATGTTTCTTCTGTGTTTACATACATCACACCTTTCTGCTGTGTTTAATGCTACTCATATACTTCTGACCTGCATTCATGTGACTCACAGTGAGGAAACCAGACAGGTTCCTTCACACAATAAATGACTTTATGTATGCTGAATTAGCAGATATTCATTTAATTTATGCCACAACCGGGGAATCTGCCAATGTTGAGAGGGACTGCATCATTGGTGATGTCTAAATTGTCATCTTCCCAAATGATAAATGTTCCCTGCAGTGAATTACAGGATCTGTGACACAGGTCTCTTAATTCCCAATTTGAAGTTTTTTTTAAGTGTTGAGGTTTAATTTTAATTTCTTATCTTTTTAAGAGTAATGGGGGTGATGTTTTAATTTAAAGACTGGAAGTTCAAATGTTTACGTGTCGGTTTGAGTTCTGCATTTGTACAAAAGCCAATTTAAATAAAACAAAATGTCATTGTTCAATATTTTTAAATTGAATCCTAAATACATTGTGAGTCCTAATCAGATAATGTATGAAAACAAATTTTGTATCATTATGTAGATTGAAGATCAAATAGGTTGAAATCAATATTTTTCCCTCACGTCACATCGCCTATAGTTGTGCAGGGCAAAGGGCAGAGGAAAGTCAACCGTATGACCTGTTATATATGAGTATCTGAGATAGAGAATAATAGCCATTCTTAAAACACTGTGAAACTTTTCTCATGAACATAAGTTCAGAAAAAAGCTGCAATTACTGGATCATCACATCGCCCTGAAATGCTGATACGCATATTTGCACTTATTCACCTCCTACCCTGTATAGCTAGCTAGTGGTTACAGCTAAAGGCAGAGAGAAGTGGTAGATTCCGAAGGATTTTGATTATCTGATGATAATGTTTCCAGTGTTTATGCTGGGGAAGAGTGCTGCCACATATACTTATCTCTGTATTTTTCTCTGGGCTGCCGGTCAGCAGTGAGTAACTGCCATCACGATATCAACATCTAAAGTTTCTTTCTTTTTCTGCAAATGACTTGAAATGTACACATTGTATTGGCATGTAAATATATTATATGAATAAATTTATTTCACCTCAAAATAACTTCAGTGATACATAAAATGTTATCTGTTAGCAACTAATTCCTATTAGGTATACATAAAACATATTTTCCTTTTTAATAAAACAACATGGGTACAATTGAGTTGCCTCTGGTGCCATTATAAATAACAGTTAATACTGTACTTATTGATATGTTATAAACTTACCTATTTTTATACTCATTTTTGTTTATACTAATTTTCTAGATCGGTAGGTATCCTTATATCCTTAACCTGATTATGAATATACAATTTTGAAATTATTATGTTCACATTTTTATTTTCTCTACACATACTATGTACATAGTGTATAGAGGAGGTATTGCATTCCACTCAAAAATTCAATACCGAGATTTCACCAGAAATATATGTTTTGGGGTCCCCTGAATCCAAAAAAAGCATTTTCAATTGTTTAAAATATCTCTGCTGATTGAGAGTCCTATCGACTGTGAAGTTCATGGTGTTATTCCTTTTCTTAGTGCTAAAGGCATGAAAGCAGTTGGCATACATTGTCAGCTTTGTGAAGTGTTGGGGCAAAACATTATGAGCGCTGGAATGGCTCACAAATGGGCAAGAGCTTTCAAAGATTGCCAAACAAATATTCATGATGAGGCACGGAATGGGTAACCCTCAGTGATTACTGATGATTTGGTACTGAAAGTTGACAAAAAAGTGAGAGAACAGTTGCTTCACTATTTCTTTGTTATCAGAAGTGTTTCCTAAAGTTTCAAGAAGTGTTAGAAGTCCAAATAGCTTCTAAACAGTCGTGCTGCAGTGGCAACCTTCTATGATGGTGGAATAGAAAAGCTTGTTGTTTGATAGGATAAGTGCCTTAACAATAGTGGTAATTATATGGAAAAACAGATAAAAGCGTGGTATTTCATGTAAAAATAAAATTGTTACAAAAATTTTACTTGTTGTTTTTTTTTTTTTTTTTTTTTTTTTTTAACGTATCAAAATGGTACTTCTCGTTTCTCTATTAGCAGAAACACAGTATTTTTAACTTGCTGTTCATTATAGAGCACTGAATTCATAAATCTTTTCTTATTGCTTCCGCATTGACAACTAAAGCTCTGTAGAGATGGCAACATGCACAAGAGATGGTGTGGTATGATGGTGCAATATCTTGTGCCACCGACTTGTATGCCATCTAACATGGGCATATGTACACATGGAATGGCAATATGTGGAAAATGGCTGAAATAGAAGTTACTACTATAGCTGCTACAATCATTCTTTCTATAATTTTTGGCATCACAAAAACAAATAGCCGAGATGGTACAACAGAAGGACAACCAGTTTAGACTTTTCTATGCAGCAGTAGTAGGGCTGATCATGGCCTTTCAAATAAACATACATTCGTCAAATTATCACACTGTGGATTTTTAAATTTGCTCTACTCCACAGCTAATATTTTTGATTTGATATTTTATTAAACTCTATAACTAAAGTGGTGTGCAAACTTTTCAACTTAATGATGATTTCCACATTTTTGAAGGCCTTATTTTCTTCCATGCATCTTACACTTTTCCAAAATCCTTTGTCTTGCATGATTATTGTGATTCAAAGGAGACATGTTGAAGAGGAATACTTCCCTGCTGCAAGCTTCAACGAGCATATGTATGGCAGCTTTGGACCATTCCATGTCAAGAAATGTATAGGAAAATATAAGTAACAAGCAAGTACTATAATGGCATAATAAGCAAACTGTAGCAGTAAGCATAATATTAAGTCCAAACTTCATTGGATAATGTTCAGAATGTCCTCCAGATGTGATAAGGAACAAAGTTCCGTTCACTGTCAAGCCATTCCAGAAGAAGTTATGGAAGAAAATGAGCCCAAGGAGATATTTTCTATATGCTGATATCTCTTATACAAGAAATGATCCATCTGTATAGAGCTTAATAGATAAAATTGTATTTGACTAGAATAACTTCAGGAGTAAAAATATATTTTACAGTTCATTTCTTAGTACAGATTTGCTTAGTAGATGTTACTCTGGGAGTAATATAATCCCAGATAGTGTGTATTAGCTCAGAGCTTAAGAAGACACCCTTAAGACATTAATTTTTCTTCATTGTCTTTCTTTTTTCCTTCAGGGGTAAGGAGAGGGCATGCTTTATTTCAGCAATATCTTTTATTTACAAAGAGAAGAAAGAAATGACAATATTCTTGGCCTGAAAGTTAGCTCCTTTGCTACACATGCTTCCAAATTCCCCTCAGTTTGACAGTAATCTCTCTGTTACATGTTAGTGAAATATATACAGCTTAATAATGATTGCTAACTATATTAGATACTGTATAAAAATAATTTGATCAATACTCATATTACAGTTAAATTGTGAAAACTTATTTTCTGTTAGTCAATTGCTAGTGCTGCAGGAACAGTTGTACCACAAGGACCCTCAAAATGAAACCTGCAATCAAAGTTTGGAAGAAATTAGGGATTTTAATTTTCTTTGAGCTTTCAAAAATTACTCAGTATAATTATATGTCATTAAAAGACATTGAAACAAATGTTTGTGATATTGGTGCTGTTCACATCAAGTGTAGAATTTTATTCAGTGAAAATTAAAAGAATCTTAATGAAAGACTATATACTTCCTTTTCCTAGGTAATGTTTTGGTTTAAACATTTACTACCTAGACATCATTGGAACATTATTTAAACAATGAAAAGTTGTATCCAACTTGCAAGTTGTTTAGATGAATGGTGGCTAAAGCTTAAAGCATGCTATCTGCGCTATCCTTTTTGTTGCTCATGTTTATTTTCATTATTAGCAACCAGTTTATTTAATGACTCATAAACCAGCATTGCAGCTTGATAAACATTAAACAGTCTTACACTTGTGCTGGGTTACACCAATCCTCAGCAAATTTAGCCTGAGGAATGCCTAACTAAAACATCATCAATTTTGCCACATTGTCAACAACTATCACATTAAAATCATAATTTTTAACTATGGCAACTTGTTAAGTTTGTGAAGGTTGGCAATAGTAATAGTGGCTTGGTGTCTTTTCAGTGGCTGAGTTCTGGCTTCAAAAACAAACCATGGGCCAAGAATAAGTTTAAACTACCCTCTGTAACTTCTGTAACCACTGTAACTAAGTACAAAATGATATCTCTCTTCTTCAGCAGCATTCGCAATCACCTGTTGCCAATCACAGAGCTTTATAAACAGAACCTGGACAGTGTGCCAAAATATTGGTAATAATTAGCAAACTTGCATTGTAAACCACCTGAAAATGATATAAACTGCATTATGCCCACTGGCTGACAAAATGGATTCATGAGTTGTCAATGGTGTCTATGCTAGTAAACTTTGAATTACATAAAATTCTTGGACCACTGTGGCCATAAGGAAATGATTACTTTCAATACTTTCTACATTATTTTCACAATGGATTTCAAAACTCCGTTGCAATCATCGTTAATAATATGGAATGAACTCATTGAGAAATATCTAAATGTAACCTAGCTGTTGTAACTGTTGTAACCAATTTCTGTTCATAAGGTGTTCCAGTACCGATTAAGCCTTGCAACGAATATGTTGGTTTGTGTGAATTTAATTTTCTTAATTGTATACTTCCACCATGTAGACTCTTCTCTCTTTTCAGGCTTGCAATATATAATATGTATTCTGAATTTTTGTTTCAACTACCATAAACAAATATTAATTGTTATTATTCTTTTGAATTTATTGTACATTGTTGCAGATACATAAACAAAATCAAGTTATAACACTTATTTATCAAAGAATACAATATTTTTACTCCTTATTTCATTGTTATGCAAAATCCATTTTCCTTTTTCTTTTAAGAAATTATCAAATTGAAATTATAAAACTGCATTCATTTCAAGGCCATGTAATGTATGAGAGTTTTAGAAATGCATATACGTATAACTCTTTCCTTCTCTTTTATCATTGTTGTGATTGTTGGTCATGTCTCCAGCCAACACATTAAAAACTCCTTTACTTAGAGCCTTTTGCATTAGAATGAACACATCTTCCAAATATATTAATAACACAATAAAACAATTCCACAACAATTTACACAAAAATTAACAGTTAAAAATATGTTTTAAATTGTTATTTAGCCCAAATATATTTCAAATTATTGAAAAAAAAAAAAAAAAAAAAAAAACACCCTTTGTAGCTTATGGCCTTAATATTGTCACAGCCTCTTCCAATATTTTCAACACTACCCGAATGTGTAACGAGTGACAAATTTTACCATAATTCGTTTTGTAGAAATGGTTATTTCTATACTCAATAGCATGTTCTGGAATACCATCTCAATAAATTAATTGAGCAATATATAAGTATTGAAAATATCCATTGTTTAGTTACTGTGAAAGTATATGAATGAATGAACTTATTTCCACTTAATAATACAATTAGTTCTATAATACTATTTTGCAATCTCTTGACCATACAAAGAAAATACAGCAATGCTAAATATAGTGACTCCTCCACAATTGCTGTTTAGCCAAGTGGCCTGCATAGTTTCAGTATTCAACTATCATGCCAACTTACTTGTATGTTTAATTAAGATAAGAAAAGTGAAAAAAAGAAAGAAAAGTGAAATCCTTAATTATGATTCTAGCTGATCTACAACTAACTGCCTTTTTATTTATTTTCTTCAACTATTTCCTTTTAACCTTGCCCTGGTAATTTCCAAACTCTAAGGCAATAAAAGTAAATGCGATGTCATTTCCCAAGGGCTGCTCTACATATATAACCTTTAAGCTAGAAGTGATGAACTGTCAATGACTTGGAGAAAGAAAAATGGTGCCTTAAAAATTGACAGGAGCTCTGGTTGTTAAAAGGATGACACACATTAGTCACATGGAACTTCTGCTTTTGACATGTTCTCAAGAGCTGACAATCCTTAAGTGCCTTGATAATAGTAGGTAAAACTCTGCATTATTGTGTAAAAAGAAACCAAGCCATATTCTGCCATTAAACAAATCTGTTTTAACTGGATAACAAGGTGATGTGGTGTGCAACAGTATTATAATACTTTAATGAACACAATTATACTACAGGGAAAATTATGTTTATCTTCAAGTAGTCATAAATTGTAACAAAAGGCATGCATTAAAAACCTTCATGAGAAAAATGTATACTTATCTACGGTCTGATTTTATCAAAATTGAAGCACAATTGTCTTGTATAGGTGATGATAATAAATAGTTATTATGCTTTATTGAAACTGCACAACAAAACCTCCCATGGATAAAATGCACATAGTGAAGTTAACCCTTTGAATTTAGTTGAAGGAGCATGAAACCGAAAAAACAATTTGTTTTAAAATAATGTGGATCTTTAATAATATTTTGTTTCTCCATTCATTTCATTCTTTGATTCATTTTGTCTTCTTAAGACAGTATGAGTATGGTTAATGACAGAGTGTCACACTGTTTACAAAGTTCACATGAGTTTTTAATCTTTTTAGCTTTTTATATCTTAACCAAGGTGATATAATGCTGTTGTGCACTGTATAGGGCTGCAATATAAAAAGCAAGTTGGGAGAGTGTAAAAGCATGGAAATCTACTTTCACAAATTTCCAAACCATGATAAACATTCTAAGAAATGGGATGTGGGTCAGTATTTCTAAATAAAAAACTTTCAATCAGACAAAAGAGCACGCATTTATTATTTACATTTTGAAGTGACTATGATGAAACTCAAATACTAAAAAGAAAATTACAAGGGCCAAACCAGAAAGTTGGTTGGTTGGTTGGTATTTAATGTTGAGCAGTTGGCAGTGAAGCCATTCGCTCTCTTGCATTCCAGTATTTTGATGTCATATTATCATGCCGACTCAACCAATCCAGAAAGTAAGGTTACAGCATTTATGTGGGATCGAAAAATGCTTGTATTTAATTGAAATTCACAGAATACTTCACAAATACATTAGACTATTTTTCAACCTAATTGCTGTTGAGATTGATATATTTCTGTAGTTAGTGAACCAGCTTTTGTATGCCAGTGTCAAAAGACTTCAGCCACCAGCTCTTTCAGCCACTTCTTCACAGCTTCCTTGACCTCCTGATCATTGGAAAAATATTTCCCTGCCAAAAACCTACTTAAGATTAGTGAAAAGGTGATAGTCCAAAGGTACCAAGTCGGGTGAATAGGGGCGAGTTGAGAATATCCCACCCACATGATTTCAGCAGCTCTTGTGAAACTCAGGCAGTGTGGGACTTTGCGCTATAATGCAGGAGCCTGACTCCCTGGAGCAGCATTCCCCTTTTGTGGTTACGAATGGCTCTTTGGAGTTCTTTTAAGGCATTGAAGTAAGCTTCTGCATTAATAGTAGTCCCTTTAGGCATAATTCCATAGCTCAAAAAAACCAATGCCATTACTTTTCTGGCTGAAGGGTTCATCTTGAACATTTTGATAGCTGGAGAAGATGAATGATGCCACTGAAGTGATTATCTTTTGGTTTCTAGGGTATAGTTACACATCCATATCTCATCCCCATCATTAGAGTTTAGCAAAGCTTCTTCCTCTCCATACTTTTGATGGTGCTCCAGTGTAAGCATTCTGGGCACCTATTTCGCATAGAAATGTAATCAAGGTTTTTCAAAATATCACCAAGTAGACTAGAAATGTTAGGACATTTTTCGTGAAGGTTGTTAAGCATTATATGGCAGTTATTTCACACTTATTCTTCAATTTTTTGCACAAGTTTGACAAAAATCATTGATGATGTCCCACTACTTGTCTCATCATGAGTATCAGCATGGTCTTCTCTGAACAACCTAAGCCACTTTGTAACATGTTGTCGACTCATCACATCACACTACCATAAACTTCCACGAGCTTCTGATAAATATTCACAGAGGTATTGTTCTGCAAATTCAAAAAACGGATGACTCTGTGGATCTTGTATGTGGTGGGAGTATGCAAGGACCTCTCCATTGGATGAATTTACTGTGACTTAAAAAATGCTGACAAACATGCAGGACCAAACCAACTCATCATTAGGATCCACCCTACATGCCAGGTGCACCAACCATGTTTGTTTTTGGGTTATATGAGACACACATATACACAAATACAATATAAAATTATTCATTTACAACCACAATTTTGGCAAGAGGTAGAAGCAATTTGTTAAAAAGGACAACTCCTTTACGTAGCAGTGTTTCCATTTCTAATGACCAGAGCCCAGATTTGTATGCAAAATGCAGATTTTAAATACTCTAAATGTATGCAGTAGCAGTATTCTTCACCATTCTCACCTTTAAGAGATCACTAGTGTAGTTCTAAAATGCATATAATTGCATATTTTGGGAAAAACTGATGTTGCATGCATATTTCTTAAAATTTAACAGATAATGGCATATTTTTCTATTTCTAGCCTAAAAACTCTGGTTGGTTCACACATGCAATAGTTTTTTTATTTTCTTGAAATAACGATTACTGACTGTAGTTATGCGATTTTGTTTTATCAGTTAATTGTTTACTCGTATTGCAACAGAAGCTAGCATTCCCCTTCATAGTGTGATGTCATCTAAGGTATGCTGTAACATCATATCTGACGGATATATTTGGTCATGTTTACTTGCAGTTGCAATCACAGTTCAAAAGTAACAGTAAGGGAGAAAAACACTCTGCTTTGTTATGCCACCGGTAAAATTGCCATGTTTGTCTGTGTTACATAGATATGTTATGGAGCTTGGGAGTGATAATTTTAGTGAGGATGGACAAGTATTATTTTGTTTGTCATGTGAACGAAGTATAGCTTCTGACAAAAAGTTCCAAGTAGTACAGCATCTTAATACTGTGAAGCACAAAAAAATTACAGCCAGAAAATCTGCTTTAAGTAAAAAATTTGTAAGTGAGCAGATCAACGTACCTGGAGGTTCACGTGTCTCATTCGCCAAGGAATTGTGTTCAGCTTTTATAAGTTCAAACATTCCTTTTTGGAAAATAAATAATATCCGCATCCAAATTTTTTTTAGAACAGCACAGTAATAAAATAGTGCCTGACTAATGTACTCTTCACAAAGCATGTGTGCTCGAGTGTTTCAACGAAGTTATTCGAGAAATTCGGGAAGCGTTAAAACATGAAAAGATTTGGATTTTGGTGGTTGAGACCACAGACGCTGCAGGCCATTGTGTGTGTAATACAGTAGTGAGTGCAATGAAACTGGGAAGTAAAACTTACCTCTTAAATGCTCAGATATGAAAGCGTAAACCATTCTACAACTGCAAAATTCTTCAACGATTCCCTAGCCTTTTTGTGGCCAGATGGTATAAAATACGACAGTGTCCTGTTATTTCTTACAGATACCGCTCCATACATTGTAAAAGCAGCAAATGCATTTAATAGCTCTCTATTCCAAACTAGTACATTTGACATGTTTAGCCCATGGGCTACACCGCATAGCAGAGACAGTTAGATCCCAGTATCCAGAGGTTGATCATCTTGTTTCCAATGTCAAGAAAATTTTCTTTGAAGCACCTGCTAGAGTTTCAATTTTCAGGGAATTGGCTCCAAAGTTAGCATTACCTCCTCAGCCTGTTTTAACATGGTGGGGTTCGTGGTTGGAGGCTGCATGTTACTATACTAAATATTTCAATAATGTGAAAAGAATAGTAGACAGTTTAGATCCAGAAGATGCAGCTTCTATAGAGATAGCTCAAGAGTGCTTCAACTCAGTTGATATAGAAAATAAATTGAAGTACATATGTAGCTGCTTTCAAAGGAACTGCAGGCTAAGAATAATTTATCACTCATTGTCCCTAGTTAAGGTATTACAAGCACTATCCTTTGAAATACAGAGTTGCAAAAATTGTTTTGCGCAGTTCTTGGTAAAAATACAGGCTATAAAACAATTTGTGAAATTGCAAAACAGCTGGCCGGGGAAACGTGAAGTACAAGAACTCGCTAAAGAAGAGATTTGGAGTTTCTCTCATGCACAGGTGACATCTTGTGATGTAGAGAGATCTTTTTCCACTCTACAAAACTTTCTTTAGTGAAAAACAAAGAAGTTTCACTGCAGAGAACCTCAGGATGACATTTCTCATCTATTGCAATGGCAGTAATTGGACAATAGGGTAGTCGCTAATATAACAGAGTCTTTCATTCTTTCTTAAAATTAAAACAGCGCAATACAAATAAGTTGTAATAATAAAATGTAATAACTAACAGTCATTATTAATTAATTAATAATAATTAATAACTTAAAGGATTAATTACCTACTAATAATTAATAAATACTTTAAACTATAATTAAATAGTGAACTTATGAGAATAATTATCAAACATATCATTTTTATTTTGCATATCGTTAATGCATATTTTACATGAGAATGATTATCAAGCATATCATTTTTATTTTGCATATTGTTAATTCATATTTTACAAGTTTTTAGTGCAGATTTGCCTGCATATTTTGGCATTTGTTTTTGCATACAAATCCGGGCTCTGCTATTGACTTACTGAAAGTTATATGAGGCAGCTGTTTCTTCAAGATTAAATTCTGCTACAGGAACACCTTTTTGAGCAACTCGTGGAGCAAACATGGCTGCAGGATAAACCACAGAGGAAGTACCAATAACAAGACACAGATCACAATCCTCTAATGCTTCATCTGTAACAATAAAAATCAATTTAATATTTCAGTTTCATTCTACCAAGATTCTTATCATCATTTCACTTTAAGTTCAAAGGAGATGTTAACAAAGCCATGTGACAAGGGAGTGTCTCATTGGCTGCTGGGTGAATTACAATGTTTTCCGGTTAAGATGGCATCTCTTCCTCTACACAAAACAGTTCGGTTTGGATTGTAATTTTCTGTGATTATTCTTGTGAGGAGAATTAAAAAAAATCTGATGTGTTCCATTTACCTGACTCTCTACAACTCTGTAACCAATTATTGTTAAAAAGCTTATTCCTCTATCTGTTTCAAGCTAATTGAGATAAAGCATTATTAGAAATGGTCTTACTTCTTAGTTCCTTATATGTTGAAGGGAAATATGAGAATACATTAGGCAAAATGATAGTAAAATCTTCTAAAACCTGGTTGCTACGTGATTGGCAGTCCTTTCTTTGTGTGGCATGGAGTTGATAAATCCCTGCATAAAATTTTTTAAGCATTTTACAATTGAAACCAATAACAAGAAATATCTCAGAAACGATCAATTCTACAAAAAAATGTATATGACATAAATTGTTTATTTTAACAAGATCCACATTTTTTCTGTGATAAGTTTTGGTCTACCTCTTACAGTTTATGCAAAATTCATCCAGAATGATGAAGTCTTCAGAGGCTATTCCCAGAAAATTCAAGATATATATTTTATTTGACATGTAAACATCTTTAACATATGGTATTTTAATCAAAATCATTAGAGCCATTTTTGAGAAAAACAAAATTTTCAAAAAAAGTTTCCATGTAAAGGGTAGTTTGAGGTGAGAGGATTTTCTTGAAAATCTATGTATTGCATCCTGGGAAGAGGGAGGGAAAGACACTAATCTATTTCTAAAATAACCTTTTTGGATTCTAGGGGTCTCAAAACATGTACTTCTAGTGAAATCTCGGTATCAAACTTTTGGGAGGAATACCTTCTATATACTTTATGTACATAGTACATATATAGAAAGTAAAAAATATTATTGTAACAGTCAGTTTATAAAATAAAAGGTTTTGTTCAGAATCACCATTACAGTATAGGAATTGACACTATCATAGGTGTTATAGCTCATTTCCAGTATCTGTTTAAACAGTCAGTTTACTCTTTGCCACATGGTTAGCGTGTTATGGAAATATTGCTTTTGATGGAGTCATGGTTCAGAAAAATCCTGGTTATTGTGGAGAAACATAAAGGTGGTAAGCTGTTTAAAAAGTGGAGAAAAGACAATAAATTGTGCTAAATGCATTTAACAAATTCTGTGATGAGCACCTTCTTTCATGATAGAAGACATGCTGAGATTAACTCACAATTCACAGGTTTTTCCATCTTCACTGTGAAATAGTGTTTGAAAGGAGAAAATAAAGAGCTGGTAAACTTTATCCTCACACTAAAAAGGGATGTTGAAAGCAAAGCTTATCCATTGATTCATCAATGGAAATCGATCTTGGATGGGTTCAAGCCTCTTCCAGCTACCAACTGATTACCAGTTCCTTATGTAAGTAATTCATAAATTATCAGAATTGAAAAATTATTTAATTGCAGTAATTCAAATGCTCAGTGCAACAAACATATTAATTTATAGTCTGACATAAACTGCCCTCTCCTGCAATTATAATTTGACTTCAGATCAGAGAAGATTAGCATGTTGTTTCAAGCCCTTTAAATTCAAGCTCATAGATTTCTCATGAAAATTATAACCACTTAAATAAATCCCTTAAACTCCTGTTGAAGAGTATTGGGCTAAAACACCACTTAAATAAATCCCTTAAACTCCTGTTGAAGAGCATTGGGCCGAAAAAAAATTTTGCCACCCATTCTATGCTGTTTTGGCTATCTCCATGAATATCCAAATTGCTCGCCCTCTACCTCCACCGATCTTCATGGTCTTAGGTCTTCCTCGCCCCCTTGGATGTGCCTGGCTTACCACCACACAATTTACGACTAAAGGTTGGCTCCTTAGTAATCATGCTTCGAAATATAAACCAACCAAAACTGTGCAACGGAAGGCGTTTGGTGGTAAGTAAATTGATGAACAATGTGATTTACTCAACGATACTCAAAGGAAAATTCGAAGGTGAGGAAGTTCTCATTCCGAGGATCCCAATGATCCCAACCGATTTGCCGTTTGAGTTTAAACGACTTCAATCTCCGATCCGTCTTGCATTCGCCATGACCATTAACAAATCACAAGGCCAATCCTTGAAAATTTGTGGTCTGAATCTAGAAAATCCATGTTTTTCCCATGGTCAATTATATGTGGCATGTTCACTGGTCGGAAGACCATCTGCGTTATTTGTTCTTGTGCCTGATAATAAAACAGGAAATATCGTCTATCACAAGGTGCTTCACTGAAGAGTGCAATCCATGTATCAAAATACACGACCAATAAACAATCATTAAAATACTTGATTTTTTGCATTTATATTTATTATCCTAATAAAAAATTGAACTTAATAAAATCCAAAATCTGCTCAATTATTGCTTCTAAGGTGGAAGAAAGTTAGCCGGGTCAGCTAGTACATGATAAATGTACAGGTCAGCCACTAAACACTGCAGTCTAATTAATAATGGTTAACAATGGTCTAATTTATCTGAGAGTTATTATTCTAACAATTTTTTTCCATAACAATAAAATGCCATGTGTATGGCAACTATTTATCTATAACAAAATCCCATAAGATATGCATATGAAGAAAGAAATGCTGATCTTACATAGTTAAAATATAATTTTTATTTGCTCTACTGAGTACATAGTATATAGGTAGAGAAGATGTCTGTTAAATACCAAACTTGATAAGTCTAACATCTTCCTTGGATTCGACAAGAAGATTTTTAACCCCCCCCCCCCCCCCCACTACCTCAAACTACCCTTTTTATGGAAACATTTTCGCAAATATTGTTTTTCTCCAAAATGGATCAAACAATTTTTATTAAAAAGATATTTACATAACAAAATGTACATCTTGAATTTTCTGACGATAGCCTCTAAAAACCTCTTCATTCTGAATGACTTTTGCTCCACTGATAAACAGTAAAAGATAGACAAAAACTATTACATAAAAAATGTAGATTTTCTTAAAACTCGTAATTTATGTCATACACTTTTTTTTTTTTTTTTTTTTTTTTTGTTGGTGGAGTTAACTATTTTGGAGATATCCCTAGTTACTGTTTCAATTTTAAAATACATAAACTTTTCTCAAATGGGAATTTATCATTCCTTTTCTTTTGTTTTACTCCTAGTCATGCAAAGAGAAACAAATTTCAATCACATGGCAACCAATCACATAACAGTCAGACTATTGCTTTAGCCTAGGGTATACCTTCTATTTCCCTTCTACTTACAAGGAAATAAGTAATAAGACCATTTCTGTTAATGTTTATTTTGCTTAGCATGAAATAGAAGAATAAGGTTTTGTACGAATGTTTGTTACAGGTAGAGAAAGCTATTTGAATGAAACACACAAGATTTTTTAAATTCCTAATAAAATAAATGACTCTAGAAAGTCTTGCTGTTATATTCTCAATATGTGCTTCCCAAGACAATAAGCTATCAATAAGAACACCTAAATTTTTAACAGTCTATAATTCATAGTGATTGGGTATATTTCTTAAACTGAAATAAATTTGGATAGGCAGAGTCAGACTGAAAAATTCAATGGATCTCCTGATTTCTAGTCAGTTGCTCTACCACTGAGCTACCATGTCAACTTGCTGGCACAGCATTAAATTTCTCAACTGACTTGCATGTTTTCTGGTAAACCTCAAGGTGATCTCAAATTATTTTGAGAATACATACCCCAATAGTGACTTACATACTGTAAGTACTTTAAATCCCAGGCTTCATAGTTAAGCCAACTATTAAGTCAATTGGTCTTAATTATTATTTTTTCAAATTCAATTTTAATTTTTCAGCCTGACTCTGTATATCCAAGTCCTGCCACACAGATAGCTTATGTGAAAAAATAATTAAATTAACACTAAAATAAATTTCCTAAGTTTTTCATTTAACAGATATCCATTTGCTCTAAACCATAATGAAGCTTGAGAGAGTGTACTTTCCACTAAGGTGTATAGTGAATTTAGAGCTGAATTTAAATTTTGAAAAGTGGTATCTTCAGCATACAAAACTGTTTGAGAATTTACAAAAGATTGCAAACATCTAACACAATTTCCCAAAGTATTAAACAGAATTTAATATTTTGAAGAGCCACGAAATGCATCAAACAGTCCCTTACTTAATTGGGGTACATATATTCTTGAATTTTTAATTCAAATTAATTAAACAGTCTTCATGTGGATAATTTCATTTTGGTGCATCATCTTTTCTATTATGTGAAATAATCAATGTGACTTTAATTGCAAACTATAATAGAGTAAACAGTGAACTATGTTTGCCACTTTGTTGATGAAAGGCTGTCTCATAAAAATATTAGCTTCTCCTACAAAATATAGATTTTCAACTATTTTCTCATAACTATTCGACTTAAAAATCATTAGATAAACATCTACATATGGCAAGTAGTTCATACCTGCATAATGCAAAACATCAGGATCCAAGGTCTCTCCAAACCATACTACATGGGGTCTCAGCAAACTACCACATCCTGGTCTTGAGCATCTGGGTAACTTAGACTCAGGTATCTTTGCTGCTGTGGCTTTCATATCTGCTGACCTGTTCAGAACATATAATTGAAAAAATAATTGGGTGTTTTTTTCTGTTGGAAGTTGTTATATTTAATTAATTGTGTTTAAGAGAACAGCAAAGTTCAGAAACACATATTATACATTTATGGTTTAAAATCTGAAGCATATTAAAACAGTATATCCATTGAAAGTATCAATATAATTTATGTCCTAGCCACATTGTACTAGCTTCTTCACCATAAAATGTCATAACCTCTTAACATTGCAAGCAATTTTGTCTCCTGGGTGATATTATTTTCCAAGACAATTATGCACCTTCTGAGCTGTAAAGTAGTCACCATGCTAGCTTATTAGACCAAGAGTTCAGTTCAGTTCCTAAATGTGGGAGGCCTACTTTAGCTAGCATCTTATCCCAATCTCCATACAGTCCAAAAGATGTGACTTGAGTGTATATATGAAGGGTTTTATATTAATTATAAAGGAATAAAGCCAAAGAATGAATGATAGAAAATCTAAGCTACAAACAGCAGAATTTGTGTGACTATGAAGCTAAAAGTTTTATTCTAAATTAAATAATTAACATATAAGAAAGAAAAATGAAAAAAAAAATATTCTGAATATGAGGGTCACCCCAAGTTTTTAGCAGCAGTTAAACCATTGCAGTGACAGTGATGTGTGCATTTTCATTTGAAAGAAGGATATTTTAAAGGTATAATCATACTTAACTATGTAACAATGTGGTTCGCAAGAACATGGAAGGAAACACACTGATTTTAATATAAAAATAATAGTTGCAACAAATCTTCTCTTATCTTTTGGAATCCTTGCTTTTAACTAGTTTTGCAACAATTTTATTGCATTATCAACATAAATTTCCTTTTGGTTATTATTTCTGATTGTTATGCAGACGGGCAAATACAATGGAGCTGTCACAATGTGATTTTCGTGCCATGATTTATTATGACTTCTAAAAGAGGCTAATGTCAGAGAAGTGTCACCAATCTTTTATGGTAGTTTTTCAGGTCTCTGCACCATCCAGAGCCACAATTGGAAACTGGTTTTGGGAGTTCAAAAGAGGTCAGGAATCCCTGGAAGACACACATGTTCTCACACAGCAGTAGCATCAAAAGCAATTGCAACTGCATGTAAGTTATTGAAGTAGCATCCTCATGCTTCCTATGCTGACATTCAGAATACCCTTAACACTGGACCAGCTGCAGTGAATGCAACATCTTCAAGTCACCAAGCATTGTTCTCATTGGGCACCACCATATTTATTAAGCAAAAAGCAGCTCACATGGAATGATGCTGTTTCATGCTGGAAAAATTCAACAGTGGGAGAAGCAAGGACATCTACAACTTTGTCACAGGGGACGAATTGTGGATATACCACTATGGTCCTGAAACAAAGTGGCAATCAACAATATGGGCTTTCCTTGATGATAACCCTCCAACAAAGGTGTGAATGTGCAGAAGTGCTGGAAAGAAGATGGTGGTTTTCTGCTTCTCAAAACCCTGTCATTTAGCATTGGTCACCCTGAATGCCCAAAAACAGTTACTGAGTGGTATATGAATGTATATCATGGAAAGCCAAACATCCGAGATCGAAGACCGTAACCGCTGCTTCACCATGACAATGCTTATGCCCACACAGTGGGCAGAACACCATTTCTCACCATATGAAGCTGGGGCTCACACAGAAGCTGTGAGCAACCTCCAATAATAAGCTTGGTCAGATGCATTTTCCAAGTAGTTTGAACAGAGGCAGAAATGTATTGTCATAATGGAGGATACTTTAAAAAGTTATAACTCAATCACAAAATATTTGTGACTACTGCTAAAAACTTTTGGTATAAAAAGAAAAATTAATGGCTGTGCTAAGAAAAAGAAAATGTACGGTAAGTGATTTGGAATACGAAGCAACAATTTCTAAAACTTAGAAACTGAGGGAGTAAATGAATGAAAGTATATCATAGCACCCCTTTAAAGCAATTCTTGTTTTTGGCTGAAAAAAGCAATGAATAGCACTGACCAGGCCTTCAGTATCAGAAGTTGATCCAATTAAAATCTTTGTTGCATGCTACAAAGTTTGTGGTAAAGTACAGAGTGGGCCCACATAAAGCAAAAGGCTACTGGTGTAAATCAGTTTTGTTGGTACTTTTGCCAGCACATCAGTGAAATATATGTTTTGGACTTAAACTACAAAAAATTAATGCAATTTATGTTGGTTTATTTATTTATTTATTTATTTATTTAGTGCATGCTAAAATTATTGCCTAAACTAAATTAACCCTAAAAAAATGCAATTTAAAGAAAGAAAATTGACTGAGATTAAAGATGTTTAGCAACTGTTATTAATTTCAGCAAATACTTATTATATTCCATGCAAAAAGGTCTAAAAGTTGATAAAGATCTATGCACACTAGTGGCAATGGCTATAACAATTTACAAAGTATCATTGAGTGCGCAGAAACTAAAATGAGGAGAGAGAAAATATGGAATAAAAACTGGGAAAAGTTGCTCTCTGAGATATTGTACTTAAAACTTTTTGGAAACAATAAGAAAAGGTTTCTGAAACAACTAGTAATTATACAGGGAAAGTAAGAGAGTAATGGGGGAGGAAAATCGCCGAATAAAGGAGTATCTTAAATAAAAAGATGAAGTTTATCTTATAAAAGAGATATGCAGATTAAGTTGTTAGGTATAAAAATGTATAAAAGAGGGAAAGGTACATACACATATACATAAATATTCAGGGTGTTAACTTTCAGCAACTCCAGGAAAGTAACTATATATGTATGAAGTTTGTAACTTGAATAGATGAAATAAATTATCTACCTATCTCTATAATCCATGCAGAGAATGAAAATGTTAAAAGAAATTTGTATTTCTATTTTATTTGTAGTTTCTAGTTATTGCTTGGTAATTTATTTTTCATAAACTTTAATAATTTTTTAATGTTACTTGAATGTTCTTTGAATTCTTCTCTACTTAAGCTTGCTCACCCTTTGCCTGCAAGAGCTGAACAAATGGGATTGTCCATATTGACAGCAATGTATCCACAACTGGTGCAACGTGTTTTGAATATTGAGCCATGCAATTCTGTCACATCCTTGGAGCCTGCTCTCTGATGCAGTCCATCAATATTTTGTGTAATGAGTGTCAGCTTACGACCATTCTCTTCCATATAATTCTCATACTTTGCCAATGCAACATGAGCCTAGAAGAAACTAAGAGGAGTCCTAACAAATGAAGCTTAAATCTATACAACTAAGAGAAATAACAAAATGCAGCTCAAATAAGTATGTTCATGGCAGTAATATAGTTTAGATTTTTTTGTTTAAAGAAAATTTGCTCTGATTTTAAGCAGAACTCTTAATTTGAAGGCTTCCTATGTCCTGATAAAGACTGGTAAAATATGAAGGAAATTTTTATCAAAATGTGAAATTATATGACATAATATGTGAACTAGATGTTTTAGTTCTAAAATATACTTATTCTTAAATCACTTGGAATGGGATTTTTGAACACTTAAATGTATCAATATTTACAAAATGAAGAGTACTGCTAATGGTGTTTTCATATAACTAATGTTCAGACAAGGGTTCTAAATGTGAGCCTTTCGAATATTCCAGTGTTTGTAAGATGATAATATATTAGCCCATCTTGGTAGTGTGAGGGTGCATGTCTGCCTAACATTCAAGAGGTTACAAGTTCAAATCTTGCTTAGGGTGAGTAACCAAGATAATAATTTTTTTTTTTTGGGGGGGTTCCCTTTAGAAGTGAAGATGACTGATGAGTAACTTTAAGCTCCAAGTACTCCCGAGATCATAAGAGCATGATTTCACCAATTTCATTCATTGTTCAATATGACCAACCAGGAAATAAAGCTACAGAAAAAATGATTTATTTTTATAACGAAACAAATGTTTTAAAATAGAACAATATTAAGATTAATATGTAATGATGCTTATTTGCAAGATATCAGTTCCACATAATTTACAGCATATGAAATTTTTAAAATAAAGGGCTGTTTGCTAATGTGTTTGGCTAGAAATGTATCTCATATTATTGCCTAATACACTTATTTTTTGTATCCTAAGAAAATTAAATTACATTCACTCTAGTTTATAGCTAATTGAAGTGGACAAATATTTACTCAAAAATACATCCAACTGTTTGGATTAGAATTTAGAAAAAAATGCTTTTTGGTTTATCTGGTTTTATGTTTGGTTAAGTTGGTCCATTTAGAAATACGCAACTCTGTGCTCAAATGAAAATTGTTGGGATATCTTCAAGACTTACACATGCACTTAATTGAATATGAACTCTTCAATTGAAAAAGTAACTTTTGTCATAAACACATTTTATGAAAACTGCTTTAAGTCACTGAAAATTTTACAGTAACACATCTATTTACAGAAACATATACAACAAAAGTTTTGGGTATTTATTCAACCAGTATAAAGAACAAACTGCACTTATTATTTTTCTAAACATTTGAAGATTCAAGCATCTAAAACTCATAGGGAACACAATTTTTAATAATATATAGTTTTAACACAGTTGCTATTTTGAAGTTATAAAAATACATGCCGAGTGTCCAAAATTCTTATAGAAAAGATAACTTATGTTCCAAACACTATGTCCTTCCTTAAAAATCTGATTCTTTGTAATGTTTGAAATATGTAGTATGATATGGAAAATTGTCAAAATATTCAAGAAGAGAAAACAAATAATCAACTCTTAAAAACTATATTTAAAACAAAATATTCACAACTTCTGAGAGTCTCATAAAAAATTATCAAGAGTTTTATTAAAATAAAATATTCTTTCATGCTTATTGCATTCTATGCATTATGAATCACAAAAAGTTTGTTCTTGTGCATGCAGCAGATTTGAAATTCTTAACATATTACAGAAGTAACAAAATTGTTATGAAACTTCATGTTTTCTAGTCTTTAATCATTGTGCCGTTCATCACATAATTCTGCATTTTATGACACAAAGAGAGAATAGTGACTTAAAAGGTTCCAAATGTTTTTGGTTAAAATATATGAAAGTGAATAGTCTTCTGCTGGCAGCGACAAGGCCACAGCTTAAGTAGCTGGAGCTTTGCCAAGCTCAGAAGCATGAATGCACTTAGTATAACAAATATAGCCCATAAAGAGCCACACAGCAACGAATGAAGAAAAATACTTTTTCCATGTGATATTATTTTGATTATAACTAACATAACTCCATGGCACGACAGCTCACGGGGAGCCTTGGCCTACCGCCCGGCCGCTGCGTCCCCCATCTCGGTCCACTACAGACGTCATGGATGGGGTGCAGTATTGGAGGGTGAGACGTGGCCAGCGCCTCGAGCCCCTCCCGGCCGGTTAATGCGGTCCTCACGACCTGGAGCCGCTACTTCTCCATCAAGTAGCTTCTCAATTGGCCCCCCAGGGACCTCACGAGGCTGAGTGCACCCCGGTCCAGGTCTCCCAGCGGGGGAAAAATCCCCACGCCGGTACTGGGGATCGAACCCAGGTCTCCCGCTTGGTAGGCAGCTGCGCTACCACCGCGCTAAGGAGACGACCATTATTTTGATTACTGAGTTAATAATATCCATATATTGTCATCTTTAAACAAAAATAGTCTTTTTATACAAGGAAACTAAAAGATATGCAAACATTTTGATATCTAATTTTTGGTAATTAGTTACTGTTAAAAGATTAAGAAAATTAAACAATAAGGTTCACAGAGGGGAAATTTTGTTTCAACTCATTTTTTATTTCTTTATTGGGTTCTGAGTTTTTCAACACAGCTTATTATGCTTGCTTTTCTGCAACAAATTAATTAATTTATTCAGGTAAACTGAAAATATGCATAACACTAACATTTTGAAATCAAATAGTTGTGAGCACAATGATGCTTTTCCTTTTAAAAATCTAAAACATGCCCTAAAATGCTGAAAAATTCTTTTCGTTACTTAGCACATTTTGAAATACTTCCATGTCAGCTTGCCTCTTTCCACTTAAAGGTGGATTCTAGATGCTAGAAATTAGCACTCTAAGTTGCTTTAATATTTTTCAAATAGCTATATATGTAAAAGTTCAGAATGAGTTCTTTTCCAACATTTGTTTTATGTGCATTGATTCCCTCATGCTGTGCTCAAAAATTCCCTCATTTGATCTTTCTTGCTATGAACAGTTCTAATGCAAAAAAGGCCATTTTTAGATAGTGTGCAAAAAGCAAATGCAATAACTCAAAAAACAATTCAACAACAATAATAATAGCAACAATAATAGGAGTCCCCTATATGTTTCAATTAAAGCAGCTCGTCTTACATATTCTGGGTTGGGAAGAACTTCTGCTTACTGCAGGTTGGTCAGTCACTGAAGCCATGCTCTCAACGCTCCTAGCAGAAGACTAGCCACTTTTCAATATCATTACCCTCCCTTTTTTTACCCCTAATGGAATTTGTATATGGTGGCTGGAATGCAAAATGCAAAACGCTACCTTATTGGGTTGCTTTGAAAGGACAAGTTCACGCCTAAAGTGGTAAAATTCCCACACAAGTGACGGATCCTGTGAAAACACTCCTGCAGTGTCCAGTTCTTGTGCATGATATGTTCTCCAAAGTGCACCTGCACCACGGTATGTGGGAACTCCAGACTCTGCAGATATACCTGCTCCTGTTATGGCAGCTATGTGCCTTGCTTTCTTTACCAGTTCCTGAAATGCACCCATATCACTGCTTGACTTCAGTCTGCATGACAAGTAATTGAAACCAGTGCATTTCCTTAGGATTGCACCCATTACAGGTCTCACACTGAATGTCAACATTCTCTTGACAAATATTGACAGGTTCTGAAATTGAAACACAAAAAGTGGTATTCATTACACCAGATACACAAGCCCTACTTGCCTATAAAATAAAGGTGATATCAAATAAAAAATTATATTTTCTTACTTATTGTATTTAACTTAATTTTCATTTGTTAAGCTCTTGTGAATTTCCAAAGATGTAAAACAAATTTGATGTGTTCCATTCACATGACTTTCTCTACATCTCAGTATCAAATTATTTATAACAGGCTTATTCTTCTATCTACTTCATGCTAATCAAGATAAAACATTAGCAGAAATAGTCTTACTACTTAGTTCATTATAAGCAGAAGGGAATATATTAGGCTAAAATGATAGTCAAATCTTTTAAAAACTCATTAGCATGTAGTTGACATGTTTCTTTGCATTGTCAGGATTTGACAAATTCTAGTATGAGAAAACTTTCAAGTATTTTAAAACTGAAACCAATAACAAGGTATATCTCAAAAATAGTCAATTCCACGAAAACAATGTATGTGACATACACTGTGGTTTTTTTTAAAGAGGTCCACACTTTTGTGTAGCAAGCTTTTCTTTTGGCTACGGTTTACTAGTTCTGCAAAATTCATCCAGAATAAAGGTCTTCAGAGGCCCTTCCCTGAAAATTCAGGATGTACATTTTATTTGTCATGTTAATATCTTGAATATACAGTGTTTTAATAAAACTCGTTAGTCATTTTTGAGATAATCAGAATTTTCGAAGGAAAACATTTTTCATGTAAAGGGTAATTTGGAGTGGGGGGGGGGATTTTTCTCAAAAATTTTTGTCGCATTTTTGGAGGATACTAAACTTAAATACCAAGTTTGGTATTTTACCAACTTTTCTTTTTTGAGTTATCGTGTTCAGACAGACACACATCTGGACCTTTCTCGAAAAGTTTCTTTCCCCTTTTTGGGGGGGGGGGATGGATACAGGGAATCTTAAAAATGTATTTCCGGTGAAATCTTACCATCTACTATTTAGAGAAAGTAAATATAGTGCCAGAATATAAATCATTTAATACACCAAAATATGCCAAGAATATAACTCATGTAATAATCCAAAATAACGAACTTGTTTGCACGTAAAGTAGAGCACTTGGTAAGCTATTTTCATAATAAGCAAAGAATACATACTCACCAATAACTGTAAGTGATAGACCTAACCATACTTTCGTTCGGATATAACAAATACTATTTAGTGCAAATACGGAAACTAGGAAGTCGGTCAAAAATTAGAGACAAGAGATATCAGCGCTCCTAGCGCAGCGGCCTGTAGAATTACATTTGTGTCAAATGTATCAGAGCCGCCTTTAGTCTATAGATGGCAATTGATGTATAGAATACATCGTGAAATAGGCCTTAGGATTGCTTTTCCTTGTTTTGGAGAACTTGTTTCTCCACGAGGTTACGTTTCGCTAAAGTTATGAACGAGAGGCTTGGGCGTAAAAAATGGTAAATGACATTTTTATGTTTTGAAGTTATTGGATATATAAAAATATAAATATACTGTAAAATGCTTCGTTGTTTATTCATGCTTTTAATAATTACTTAATATTAAAGAATATACTGGCAAAGTTACAATATGCAACTACTCGTAATTAAAAGAAGAAGAAGAAGAAGAAGAAAAAAAAGAACCTGAGACATTGACTCAAAAAATGGGTAGATACCAAGTTATTCATGGTCTTAATATGTAAATGGCATGTTATTTATGGACCCTCTTTAACTACTCTGGTTCTCAACGTCCCATTCTAAATTGGCCGTGAAAGGCCGTTTAATTTTGCCCAGAGGCCTCTCTATTAGGCTTGAGGTTCTTTTACGTACCGTAAATGTACGACACGGGATCCAAGGCTTTACTTCCCTTCCGAAGGAAGCCATGCTAAGGATTTATATACCCGAAAGAATCCATCGTCCTCCGTCGGGTTTGAACCCACGACCTTGGGTATATGAAGTCAGCATGCTAACCATTACACGATGGAGGGCGACTTAATATGTAAATACCACTTATTCATGGTTCATAAAAAGGTTCACCACTCATAGAAATTCTGGAACTATACATTTTGGTTGAAAATTTAAGGCAATCTTTTAATGCAATAATACAATGTAATTAAATTTACTAAGTTTCTGAATGAAAATTATCATATTCAAAATTCATTTTCACTGCACTCATCGTTTGGTTTTCTTTTCTCAGCTACTTTTAATGCCTTGTGGGGCGGATTTTGAAAGAAAGGATGGTTGATGCTCTGCTGTGTAGGTTGTCGTATGGGTAGTGGTTATCAGGGTTGCTGTTTGCTGCGCTGTGCTATTTTAAACCTTTTTTACAGGTTTGAATTTGCCATTATATAAGAAATTGGTAACTCTTGCTGTTGACGAAACTGTAATTAGCTAGTTGCGCCAGACTTAATTGTTAAAGTAGTTAAGGTTACTGTCGGCAGCGAATTACTTATTGTGCACAGCAGCCACATTTTCTATTTATTCAAATTGCTTCAGTCGGTGAGTACGAAAACCTTAACCTCCATACTTGGATGGTAGGATGTCATAATAAATAAAATTCATTTAAAAGATTTCTTGATATATATGAACTTTTATTCACTTTCGGACCGCCTGCGGTGCCATAAGTAGTTAAAGCGGGCGTTAAACACTACCAAAAAAAAAAAAAAGTTAACTTTCGGACAACGCGATGCATTAATGCACGCTATTAGAAGAGAATCCTCTTTTTATAAAACTGTGCCACATATATGCAATATAATGTGTACTTGCAATCAATCTCTTCTTGATAAATAATACAATGCTAGGATTTACACTGAATTGCCACATAAGAGGTCTCAATTGGCTAGATTATCTCTTTGCGTCCTTATCCCTGGCTTCTGTCTCAATGACTGCGTCCAGGAAACTTATTAAAAACGTCACCTCTATACAATAGTTGAAGATCAATGTTTTATACATTGTAATCTGTCCGTCTCCATGAGAACGGCAGATTTTCCATTCTACATTTCGTGAAATACAAATTTATAATACATTTTATAAATTCCTAATAATTTAAAATCAACACATTTGTGTAATTTACATTAAAATTTTCTTTTAAATAGCTAACATTTCTTAAATACACATTTGTTTAACTTTTGTTCCTATGCTTTGTTATTGGTATAAACAATTTAGAGCATCCGGTATCTCGTTCATCTTTGTGATTCTTCTTCTTCTTTTCTTCTCTCATATTACTGTTTTTAATTATGTTTTATAATAAATATGCCTTTCTAATTACCATTTCTTATCCATACATTGTGCAATATAATGTATTGTGTTCGTTTTATACCTTTGGCTATGTTAGTTATGTAGAAGCACGCTATATTCGTGCGTATCGTGAGGCGATGATGTCACGCTGCCATTTTTATACATATTACTTTTGGCTTACTGTGCGAATTAATATGTTTTATTATCTTATACCATTCTTTTAGGGCAGTGTTGTTCCATTTTCTGTTGACTTGATTTACTTAGCATTAAATCCTGCGTCACTTGTAATAAGCACAAGCACAGAACGCTCTCCGTGGTGTAATGGTTACTCAGGTAGTTTCATATACCTAAGGTTGCGGTTTCAAACCCGGTGGAGAACGATGGGTTTTTTCGGGTGTAAAATCCTTAGCATGGCTTCCTTCGGAAGGGAAGTAAATCCCTTGGTCCCGTGTCGTAGACTTACTGCAAGTAAAAGAGCCCGAAGTCTGGGAGAGGAGTCTCTGAGCAAAATTAAGTGGTCTTTCACACCTAAGATAGAATGAGACGCTGAGAGCTCCATAAATAAGACACCATTTTTTTTTTTGTAATAAGCACGATGAGCTTCTGGCATGGAATTGAAACAACTCTCAATTTCGTTGCCTCGATGGGTCGTGGGCCTCTGCGTAGAAGTGGAAGAGAACATTTAATCCTTTGAGGAACTGTACTAGACCACTTCATCGCCTTAGTTATGTCGGCTCAATTTCGCTATGGTACGAATTACATACGTTCACTTTTTTTTATATTCAGGTTCCTGACTTGAAAACTCCATCTTCACAACATTTCTAATTCCAAAATTTTCACCAGCACACGTTGTAAAATTCTGGTTGAAGTTGTCTCCCAAGTTAGAAACTTTCACAAAATCATCTGTGGCCATATGGACACAATCATGGGTTTCTTCTTATGACACTTATGTAGACCTCTTCCCATTATGTAGTCGAGAATACATACTGACAGTATTTCCGTACATATTTCTAGACTACACCAAAATCACGATCAGAAGGCAACATTGTATGCTGTACTTGTGGAAATGTGTATGCGATCTACCATCTGCAATTAGTTTCAACCATTTTGACACAATGGTCCAGTTCTTGTTTTATCCTCCACAAATGTAGAAGTGGTTATCAACTTCTCTTCCTGAATGTCATATTGCTCAGTGTTTCAGTAAACACCTGCCAATTTCATTTGCTCCTCTGCAAGAAGACCCTCGTCTCACAGATAGAAATATCCTTGTTTTTTTGAACAAGAATGTATGCTGAGATTGTAACAGAATAGTTTTGTTTTTTTAGAAAGTAGAACCAATTGAAAGTTTTGGTGTGGGTAGAGCCTGCTGCAAGTCAAATGTAATGGCATAAACACCTTTCTTTTTCTCTGATTCTTCTGTAGCAACCGAAATAGCATCCTGTCGCGTTTTAGCGTTACGCTGATGTAATTCAATCTTATTAGATAAAGCTTTAAAAAAGTTTTGATATTTTTTTGCCCTGTCTAAATTTATACTAAGGCTATCAGATGTGCTGCAAATATCTGATTTTTAAATAATATGTTGTGCTCTCCTACACAAATCCGTCGAAATTTATCACTGGATACATGCCATTTTTGCAGTTGTAGGCATTCATTTTTCATAACCCGTTTCTATTTTGCACACCATGCACATGGATTTTCGTTTGGACTGTCAATTCTTTTGTAGTGGCTGGTATATGTTGGCAGTCTATGTAAAAGCTTTCAAAATTTAATGACTGCACTTGAATACTTTTTTGGATGATGCTGGTGTTTTTACCTTGCATGTCCCGAAGGAGTGTTACAACCATCTTTTATTTTGGATGTTAAGTATTCCAGACGACCTCTTCTGTTTTGTAGTCCACGAATATTTAATATGGCAGACTTACACATTTCAGTGCGTTTTCCACTAGAGGACATAATAGAATATCTTATAGTTGCTCCTTCTTGATAGACTGTCAGTTTTCGTTGCTTCCTCTTTTTTGGGTCACTTATATGCAGCCACGAAAATAGGAATTCTGTAATTCGTAGTTTCCCATGTTCCAAAACTTCTCAAATAATAATAATAATAATAACAATAATATATTATTGTTATTATTATTTTCATTATTATTATTATTATTATTATTATTACTATTGCTACCACTAAAGATTAGTGAACCTCAGCCGACCGGCTACTGGGTCAAAATCGGCTTTTCTCTGAAATACACATTGGAAGCTCATGATATGCATTCTCGGTACAAAATAATTGTGTTGAAATTAACTTCATTCGTTAGTGCCGCAAGATGCATAACAATTTGGGCATCACAGCGTAATCTATAATTGCTACAGTTGATTCTCTTACCACTGAGGTAAGCCTAAATAAAGAATAATATAAACATGAGAGAACGTAGGCTTTCACGGCCGGAATCAGTGTAACTAGGAAATGTTTCCGGACTGTTTTGCCGTGGTCTGCTAGTGTTAGTGGTCTGCTAGTGTTAGGAGTACCAGACGTTTCGTCCACAACTACGGTGGACATCTTCAGTGGCGCGGTCGAAGTTTTCTTGGAGGTTTCGCTGCGTCTGAAGCGTTGACTGTCGGGATCGCTACTTTTATACTGGCAAGGGGGGCGGGGCTTGGGCTCTCCGGCATACGTGGCTTCTGATTGGACCGCTTCGTTGCTTCTCGTTTGATGACGTTTCCTGCTTTCAATGACGGGATGCCAATTCCTATTGAGTTTTAGTGCCTCTTCTTTTTTATTAAAAAGCATCCGAACAATTTTAATAAAAAAAGACATGCCAGAATTGGTAAGAACCAACAAGTACATATACGCAGATGACACTGCTATAACCACACAATCCACTCAGCCACGAATTATACACTTATGCCTACAAAATGCTTTAGACTCACTTGAACCATGGTTCAAGAAGTGGAGAATTAAAGTAAATGCGAAGAAGACACAGGTTATAGTCTTCACTAAAAGAATACACCACCGTAAAGGCAGAAACTTGCTACAACCACATAACTACCAAGGCGAAATTATCGAGTGGAAAGACCAAGTGACCTACTTTGGTCTTGTCATGGATCAAGGCCTAACCTGGAGTAGGCATATAGCTAAGGTCAGAGCCAAGGCTAATGGTCAACTAAACAGACTATATCCCATCATCAATCTCAACAGCCAATTAAAATTAAGCATGGGAATTGCCCTATATAAAACGCTAATAAGAACGATCATTACGTACGCATCCCCTGTATGGGGCTACGCTGCAAAAACGCACATACATAAATTACAAACACTCCAGAATAGAATAATTAGAATAATTGCCAAACAACCCCCAGTAGCGCCGGCTTATCTCCTTCATGAGGAGCTAAAACTGCATTCAATTGAGCAGTTCATAAAAAGCCAAAGTTACAACCTGTATAAGCGTAAAGCAAGAGACAACAATGAACTAATACAAGAACTAGGCACCTATGAAGCAGAAAATAACAAACACAAGAGACCGCTCTCTCTATTTGACAGAACCCTCGGCCTGGGAGAACCCGATTTAAATATACAAGAATATCTAGAATCGCTAGTAAGAATTCCATAATAAAATTACCCATGAATGTGTCTACGACATTAGTTTGGTGGCCCTTGAAGTCCTTTCTTTCTGAGTCAAGGCGGATCCGGGGGTTTGAGGGACCCCCACTCTACAGCGACCTGGCAGACCTTCTCTGGTATTTAGATAATAGAATGTAACTACTAAGTAATAAGAATAAGTGTTTTATTACAGGTAAAGCAGCATTGGGCATGGCCATCACTTGGATGGGTGACCACTAAGGCCATGAGAAACCAATGATGTCTCTGCTAAATGACTACGCCCTCTCTAGTTAAAGGGCTGAACACAACTAATAACTAATGACTTCGTCAGACAGGGCAGCAGTAGTTGTAAAAATATAACTAGCTTAGAATATATACCAAAATGAAATATCTAAATGACTATGTCCTTATGATACAGGGCTGCAGATATACGAAATACACCTACGACTTTACCCGAAAGGGCAGAAAATGTTATACTGACTACGTCCTTTTGTTACAGGGCTGCAGATATATACACATGCAATATGTACTTATTCCTCACCACAAATCTTCCAAGGGCGCAATCAGGGCTCCGGTCATGTTTGCGTCCTGGCCCTCACTCTTTCCTGGCTATGGCCTCTGGCCAGCCATGACACCCGCTCCTTGAATCCGCAGGTGCAACAAGCGGTACTGCAGCATTCCTACACCCGAATTCTCTCCGGTGAAGTGGTTTCTTAGTGGGTATTGCCAGTTTAGGGCGACCCCACACTTGGCAGAGCTATCCCCTCTGTCGCCTGTAGATTGGATTTTTCCATTCCACTCAAAAAAAAAAAAAAAAAAAAAAAAGTCAACGCTTCAGACGCAGCGAAACCTTCTCCAAGAAAACTTCGACCGCGCCACTGAAGGTGTTCACCGTAGTTGTGGACGAAACGTCTGGTACTCCTAACACCAGCAGACCACGGCAAAACAGCCCGGAAACATTTCTTAGTTACAATAATATAATCCGTTGTATTATGTGATCAGTAAAAGTTACGCAATTCTGACTTGAAATGTTAAACCTTGCACATTTTTTTGCAACTTATTTTAAAAATAAAATATAAAAACTTGCGTATTTATTTTGCTTTTAATAGAAATCATGACGTGTGTAACAGCATAATGTCCACTGTGCTGAATCATCTAATCTGTGTAATGTAGAGGGCTACGCTAACTGATAGTAACGTCGTGTCTTCAGCCATTCCTATGTTACATCGTCAAGTTTCCGGTACTGAAACTGTATGGTATATGAATGTGACCTCTCCATAACTTTTGTAATGTTTGCCATATTCCCAGTGTCTGAAAATGGGGAAAGGCATACAAACATTTGAAGTCACATTCCAAACATACGAAATGATGTTATGAACGTAAGCTATTTGGGACAGAAATCGTCAAAATTAAGTGTACAATGTTATAACGTAGGTTGCTCTAGTAAAGCAGATGTTACTTTAATTTCGGTAAGTGATCACAGTGCTTACTAAGAATGCGGTACCTCTCAGTGGATTCAAATTTTACAGAAATGGTTTTGCATTGAGACAAAGTGATACATATCACCCATTTATTTTTAATTTAATAGTAATGTTACTTTTTTATTAAGTTTAATTCTCACATCTAAACACAAGTAGAAACTATGCAAGCAAATATGCAATATAGTTGGTAGTACTTCGCTTTTCGTAGCAATGGTCCTTGCCCTAATCTGTGGTTTTCTCAAATTTTTAAAGTGTTGGTTAGTGGAGAAGAAAAGTATCCTCTTTCTTGTAAACAGTAATTTTTCACGAAAAGCGAAAATTTATGTTCCAGAAATGATTCTTTTACTGGTTGAAGAATTGTTATTCTGAGAATCCCTCCATTTACGGTTATATTATTCCCAGAAGTTGTCTAGCGAATCATATACCTGCCCCCTTCAAGCACCTGCCGTTTCTGGCACAAACATCTTACATATCTGGACCCAGAACAGTACCTTCATCAATTATGCTCGGATAATCATTAGTAAATAATAGATGTCAATGTTATAACTAGACAGAATTTTATTTTTTGATCATGGCCGTACAAAAAAGTGTTTATATGATATCTAAAACGCGAGCTATGCACCTTTTAACTTCACATGGTTATCTCTCTTAACATCGAATACAACATAAGGTGAAAGATAACACCAAAGCCTTCCTCACAACGCTTATTTTAAATATAAACATACAGTGCAATATGATACACAAACCGCATAGTTTGAAAACGAATGAATCAGGTTCAATTGGTTTTCGCAGTAATGGTGTGTTATTTTATTATTAAAGTGAACGTACTTGTTAAGTCGTGTTCAAAGTCCAGCTGAAACCTTGTTAGTATACAGATGAAATCATTATTTTCTTTTTCTGATACGAGTGTGTGAACGTGTCCATCGAGTCAGACAAGCAGAAAGGCTTCAGGAGGAAGATTTCAACAAAGAAAATGCCAGGGATGGCCCTAAGAAGTCGATTACTTAAGGGAAGGAAGTGACGACTCCGAATTAAATGCTTTCAAGGAAAACGAAAGCACCCGTGAATTTCTGCTGTTCCATTGTTGAACGATTATTATGCGTTAGCAACATCACAGTAAGAGTTTAATGTTTTATGAATGTTTAATGTGCCGTTTAACCATTGAAAGCATAGACGGCACCATGACTGGCGCGTAAAACGTGCTCTCACGTACACAGTTACCACCGGTACGCTCCCACTACGTTTGGCTACAGCGTTCTGCGCAAGTATTAGCCAGCGTTCATATGCCTTTAAGTTTTTCAACGATTGTAATCTGTACGTGAATCCTCTTCATAACGGGAGGAGGTCAGAAGGAATTCTGAATGACAAATCTGAAGTTAGATGTTATCTGCCTTCAAAATTTTCTTTCTTTATGAACAGTAGCTAATATACCTAGTAATTATTCTTCTGTCAGTATTTTTAGACCGAGAACAAATTGTTCATCCCTAGGTAAATTACGTGTGTTGCCACGTTGTAATAACCATCGGTACATCCATGTGACATTGTTAGCCTCTTACATTGCCTCAAAAGACTCTGACCAAAAGCCATTGCCTACTGTATCATATAGTGACCAACGTGCCTAGGACCCTTAGTGTATCGGCACGTTGTAATAGCTATCGGTACAGTGACGTCCTTATTATCTCGTTCCATTGTATCAAAAGACTCTGACCAAAGAATATCTATGGAGCCATATAATAACAACGGGCATTAAACACTCTTTAAAGAAGCACTCACATAACCAAGAACAGTACAAAAGTGCCTAAGTTTAACAGGTATAGAAGTTTACATACATGTACTTGCATTTGTCGCGCTACCATAATGAACCACACATAGAACAAACTGAATAAGGATTTTATGATCTGATAGCTGTTCTAATTCACACATTCCTTTTGTAATGTCTGTCACATGCACAATAAACATACAATTATGTAAAATATGCTTTAAATTAGTTTTATGAAAGTGCAAGAGTATACAATGCCACAAAACCGTTTCTTCTTAGTTAGTTTGTATATATTTAATAGTGTTTAAGAATAGTTAACTGTGCATTTCGTTATTTGACATACTAATTACTCACAAATTGTGCAGAAGCTAACGTTTCCAATTTAAGCTAAATTTTCATTCGTTTGTTTTATTAGATTCATTGTTGAAGCCCATTTAGGAAAAATGCTGTACGTGAGCATGAAATTGTGTCAAATGCCATTGACTCCATCGATGATACCTTCGATAGCACCGTTTGTTCGACCACGTTTTGCTGTAAAGCTGAATATTACACGAACACACAAAGGGAGACCTTCAAGAGAGAGTTTCACAAGAACCGCACGTAGAAAGGTTGTTTTGAAAAAACAGTTGATGACCTCTTCTGATGGAACAGGTAATAGCAGTGACAATGGATGAAAGTAGTATAGAAACAGGAATTTCAGTAATTGAATATTGATAATCCTTTGATAACCCTGCCCCTTTTTAACTAACCCTTTGATATAACAAATTTGCTTATAAAATTTAATAATGATTAGTTCAATAGATATGCATGCCAATCAGCTGTCATTCATCCATCAACCACGCTCCCGCGGAACTCTGCGAAAAACTGCGAGTTTGTTCTTTGTCAAATTTGCAGCTACAATGGATTTCGAGGGGTGATTTCTAGTGACATTTAACGAGCCTCTCAATTCTACAATAATAATTAACCTAACTCTAAACAAGAACGTTTTGGCTATAATAACTTTGATTATTGAGGGTATAATGCTCTCATAAAATACGGTTATATATCCATTTATTTATATAATAACTTGAATTTTTCAGGAGGAATCTGAATATACAACCAGATTTAACCTAACCGTATTCAGAAAAAAAAAATATTCTAAATACTTTTAATTATTTTGGGTGTAACTTTTTAATTTACGACTTCAAATAAATTTCAAAATTTTTATCCGATATCTTAGTGTTATATTTCTCATAATTGGGGATGCTGAAAATCCAGGTTTAATTCCTGTAGTAAGTGATTTCTGTTTTATCTACTGTACTTGTGAGTGATTCTTTTCGTATTTATTTAATATTTAATTATGAATGTCGTATGTGCATATGAGTGTCAATTTGTGTATGCGAGTGTATGTGTGAGTGTATTTAATTGTTTGCGTATGCATGAGTGAGTGGGTATGAGCTATATATGTATGCATATATGTGCTTTTGTGAAGTGTGCGCGTGTGTGAGTGTATGTATGTATCTCTATGGGTGTATTTATGAGTATGTTCGTGTGGATGTCTTCAGTTCTCTCGTGAAAACATTTGAATACAACATTTAAAAACACAATTAATCCTTTCCCTTTTCTGTCAGTTCTTTAATTACTTTGTGGTAATTAATTAGTTGTAATAATTAATCACAAGTATTAATTTTGAGATTAGAGTTTCAACTTTGCGCAAACGGAGTTAAAATATTTCTAGCAGGTTAAATCTGATAGCAAACTTAAATTCCATGTGAAAATGTGCTTGTAAAATATTTAATTTATTGTAAATAAAATCTATGTATCATAAGCTTAAAAGAGTTAAACTTGTATGTTTTGAATTGTTTCTGTATGGATGTAGGTTAAATCAAGTCATCGAAATTAATTCCTTGGGAACATGTGAACCGAGTACGTGTATGCCCTATAATTTGAATTAGAGGGATTAACTAGACACATAATTAGATCAACTTTTTATTCAACAGTGATAGGTTAAGTCTGATTGAATATTCAGATTCCTTTTGAAACACTTGGCCGATGCCATATATTGTCCCTCAAAATTTGTCATTAAATAATTATAACACAAAGAATTAAAACACAAACAGAAATAACAGTTTAGGCTAATTAATTGTAGAATTGAGAGTCTCATTAAATTTCAGTTTAAAATGATACCTCAAAGTGAATAGTAACTCCAAAATTGACAAAGTTACAAGAAACTGGCGCTGTTTCACTGATTTTTGTGGGGTGGGAGTGGGGAGGAGGTTTGATGGAAGATTGACGCTGATCGTCATGTAAATCGATTGCTCTAATTATTATGTATTTTTTTTATTTTAAACGATTAATTAAAAGAGCGGGCCTATAAAGGAGTTATGAGTATGCAAATCTGCGCTGAAATTCCTGTTTCTATACCACTGACGTTTGGTGAAATTTTTGAACATACAATCAAAATAAATGACTAAACATTTTCACACTAAAGGAAGGCAAATTATTCATCATGAATTTACAAATGAAGTAAAATGTTAACGTTTCAGGTTTTGATGTCGGAAAAGGAGCATTACTTGGTGGCTCATGTGTAGGTCTAGGCGCACTTTATTACTATGGATTGGGCCTCTCGAATAAACCTGGTGCACCGGAACGGTCTCAGTAAGTGAACTTTACAATACGGTGAGAATATAACACGTAATATAATGAGTTTGGTACAGATATTCTCACAAGCTTCTACATCCATTTTCATTAAATGTAATGCCCGGGGTGCACTCGGCCTCGTAAGGTCCCTAGGGGGCCAATTGAGGAGCTACTTGATAGGCGGTAGGCTAAGGTTCCCCGTGAAATTGCGTGCCATGGAGCTATTATTAAATGTAATGCTTATTACAGTAGATAAAAGATGTTCAATTAAACATGTTTACACTTCTTAGCTGAGTCTTGTTTATTCTTTTCTCTAAAACTTCATATAATATGACTCTCGACCGAGCAAATAAATTACCATTTGAAGTAAAACATGTATAGCTCATATTTTTATAAAGACAATATAAACAAACATAAAATAAATTATTGACAACTAACCAAGTAAAATTATGGGAAATATAAAAACATTTTTAATGGCTATGTTAATTTTTAAACGAAAATATTGTATATGCTAGGCTGCGAGTTGGCAATGCGTGGCTTAGAAGTTAACTAAGCTTAAGGGTAAGAATATAGTTTTTGATATTGAACTAGTAAATTAGATTTACAAAACAATATCTCGTGGAAAGAGAATATAGTAGGCTCGCGAAATGTTAGCCAAAACTCAAGAGAAAATACGCAACAGTGGGATAAAATAGAATTGGGGTGTGTAGAGGATATGTTGTGAAATCATGACGGCAAAGCTATGCCTGAAATCGAGAAGAATAGTTACATCTCCAATATGGCGCGAAAGATAACAGTACAGTGCGTCGAGCAATACGCAATATGTATAAAAACATTTAGAAAAAGGCACCGAAATAAGTAACAGAAAGTCAGAAAAACGAAATTATGAGTGCGTTGCGAGGAAGATTAAGGGGGGGGGGGGACGATAGTCTAAGTAAATCACAGATACTCGGAAACAATGAACGTGAAAAAGTGTGATACTAATTGTTTATATTTATTAACATTGTAAAGATGTTGCCATTTGCTTCAAAACTTTTAAAAACAAATGGTTGTGATTCATTGCTGCACAGTGATTTACTCGACGCTTTGACGCGCAGACAGCTGACGACTCTCTGAGGCCACTGCGCGCTAACTTTCCAGTTGAAACTGACTCACAACTCACTTACTTGCCATGAAACTCAACCTTGTAAAGCCATGAATAACGTCTCAGAAGTTTCTGGAAGCTAATGGAAGCCGAAACTTCTGGCGTATGCCAGATGTATCGTATTACAAAGCCTCAGTTTATTGGCGTCGCACTTCCTATGTTGACTACATTCCAAGGCCTCCAGCTCCGCCGTTGCAATACCATGCGAGCACAAGACACTGTCACAGTATTACGGAGAGGACAGACATAGAGAAGTCAAGGGAAATGCTAAGCTCAATTACCATGGCCGAAATCTCCGTTAATTTTCTATGCTCTACCAGCAATGAAATTTCCTTCCTAATACTATTCTTAGCACCTTCTATGCTACACCCCCGCCACTGAAACCTTGCACTTTACAGTTTGGAGTTAAGCTGGTACACCCACAATAAACAGATGAAACGCTTTATCCGTTTGACTTTCTGAACCAACCACAAAGCAGCATTCCAGTCGATTGGTAAGACAACGGAAACGGATCTAGATGCCGCAACGTTGCAGTATCTATTTCCAAACGCGTGCTCAGTTATGAAACTCCTAACATGTGTGTTGAGTTATTCTGTGTAAGCTAGGTATTATTCTTTGTTATTTATATTAGTTGCCATTATTTATAGTGTTGTTGGTGTTTGTTTTATTTATATATAGATATATTTCTCTATATTTGGTTATATTCACATCATATTATTTGTTCAAGATTCGAGGTGCGATAATGTCTCTAAAGCGACGCCGATCACTGAGTGAATCGCGTAGTGAAAATCCTTGGCGTAAAGGTGTATTTCTTAATAGCCAGGCATTGGAGCTATTAAGAAGGGACTGAAAATTCTTTGAAAGCGAGAAGGAGTACCTGAAAGTTAATGGGCATCCCCTTACTCCTGTTAATAATCCAGTAGACCAAAAATCAGCAGCTGATGTACAAAGTAAGAGAGCTGTAATTAACAAGGATGTGAAACTTCAAGAGCAGGAAGACAAAATCCCTGAAATTTCTGGAATGCAGCAGGTATTTCTATCAACGCGGGAAGAGAAAAATAACCTCGTCCGGTCGTAAATTTTGATGTTTTCCATTCAGACACTATACTAGGCACATATACGCCTATTATAGTAAAAAGGAGTATCCGACCATACAAAATCTCATTATTTCTCTCAAAGGAGCAGATCTTTTCGCTGGAGGTAAGACGTCGCTGTAAGCAGTCTTGAAAGAAATTTTCTTTCGATATAAACACTTAATGGACGTAAGGTGTTGTTGGAAAATACCCACATTGTTGTCACATGAAACGTGTTTTTACACAAAATATTGGACAGAGATTTCGATAAAATAGAATGGCTGGACGAGAAGTGGGTTAATGCTGGAGAAGCCGTGACAAAATGCTGGACACACGGCACCCCAGAATCTAGCGGCCATTAGCCGACGGGGAAAGGAGTCTAGTTAATTGATGCCCTCGGCGGTTGTTCGTGTGGGTTCGAGGCAATATTTATATATTATTCACAAAATCTGCCGACATTTTATGAGTTTTAAGTCATGTTTGTAATATTTGATGTTCAATTGTTTTTATTCCTTTGCTTCCGAAGTTGAAATCGCTGAATGCAAATTTTTATTACTGCTTGTGCTTTCGTCGCATTTAAGTATTTTGATTTTCTCGATGCGATTTTGTTTTTCAACAGTATCTATAGTTACGTGTTGATTTTCTGACTGGTGACGCCAGGTTATCATGAAGAAGGAGGCTTCTTCACGCGTAATGGAAAAGGCCGTTTAGAGATAACGCGTGAAAATGTATTCGTGTTGAATTATATGCGCCCATGGATTCACAGCGTTCAACAAAGTAAATAATTGCATAGAGCGATTACAGTTTATCTTTGGAATTGTAAAATAATAACTATAACAAATAAACTGCAATTCTATAAAAGTCCTAGCAACTTATTATTTAAGAAGCCGCCAGGTAGTCTGGATCTGTGAAGCCCAACAAGCCCGATAAAAAACGCCCTGAGTAGAGTCAAACGCTACACAAAGTCAAACATAAGTGGGAGTAGACTTACAATCCAACATTTGGCAAGCTCTTATAGAAGCTTCTTATTTATTGTTTCAGGTTTATTGAAGTTGGTCTTCAAATCGAAGAAAATTGGTGATTATCACGAAGATATGGATCATATTCGCTTCCTGGAGTTGTACAGGAAGCTGTTGGAGCAGCTAGACCGTGCAACAATTATATAGGACAACGCGCCATATCATTCTGTAAAACTGGACATGGTCCCTACCTCCTTCGATAGAAAAGAAGTTCTGGTAGAGTGGCTGAACGAAATGGGTGTTGCTGCAGATATGAGCAAGACCAGGCTGCTTTTATATTACCTGGTGAAAGAAAATAAGCCGGTCATACTAACATATGTTGCAGATGAAGCAGTCAGGAACCTGGTCATGATTACCGCCGTATCACTGTCATTTTAACCCCATTGAACTAGCATGGAGTGACATTAAGACCTACGTGAGAGAACATAACAAGCTTTCAAAATTACAGAAGTGGATAGACTTTTGCGGGAAGGTGTGTCGAGGCTGGACGCGGCTTCGTAGAAGAAGAAAGTGAATCATGTGCACAAAATAAAACGAAAAACACAGGAATTAGACGGAATCATCAGTGAACGTGGACCACTAATGATGTGTGGCGAGGGTGATGTGGCTTCATGGAAGAAGAAAGTGAATAATGTGTACAAAATAATACGAAAAGCACAGACGATGTTGATGTTGATGACAATGACGATGATGCTTCCGAAAATGATGATGATAGAAACTTGGATGGAATTGAGCCATTACAATTCTAAACCGGCGATGAAATTCACTTTGTTATACCTTTCTCTCATTGTAACAGGCTATTTTTTATTAATTTGTTTTATATTATCGTAAAAACGTAATTTATGCTACATACCTTATAGTATCTCTTATTTTCAATTAACATCAATGATAACGAATTAGTTTCATTATTCATTGCCATGCATTTACTACGTACACTGTTTATATTCGTTTTTACATACGATAGAAACATTCGTAATCTGCTGTAACAAGCTGTTTTTCATTAATTTGTTTTATATTATCGTAAATACGTAATTTATGCTAGGTACCTTATATTATCACTGTTATTTTCAATTAACATCAACAATAACGAATTAGTTTCATTATTCATTGCCATGCATTTACTACGTACACTGTTTATATTCGTATTTACATACGATAGAAACATTTATAATCAGCTCTTGTTGTTTACTAGTTACTCTGGCAATGCCGCAAAGTCAGCATAGCTAGCCTTACACGAAACCACCCGAGCTGTCAAGTACAAGGATTCAGAGGCGGGGTTATAGACCAGGCCAAAACAAGAAGGAATCGCAGCAGCATTCGTGCACAATTTACCAACGCAAATTGGCGCCGACTACGGGGCTGCAAAACAAAGTGAGGTGCAACTCAAAGCAACTTAAGATTCATAATTTATATGAACGTTATGCCAACTTTGCTAGACATCAAGGGTGTCGAATAAATAAATAAAACATTGAGTGTCATGCCCTTAAATTTCTCTGTCCGTGCCCACCTCAGATGATGAGACTATGTTGCCCAAGTAATTCACCTTCTTAAAGGAGAGTTGGCACTTCTTCGTGTTGAACTCAAGTTTTCAGTCTGAAACCTTTGTAATATGTTGGTGTCTGGTTCTCAGATGTTCTTCAAAGTTATTGCCCATGTTATCCAAATAGACCAGGTAGGCGTCGTAGATCAACCCTCATCACTGATTCGACGAGGCGTTGGAAGGAGGCTGGCGCATTGCAGAGGCCAAAGGGCATAACCGTCAATTACCAAATCCTTGACCAGTCGTAAACTTGGTCTTCACCTTCTCCCAGTGCCTTCTGATAATGGCATTTATCTTTCTGTGGTTCATGCAGAAACGTAACTCGCCGTTCTTCTTCTGCTTCTTCTTCTTCGCCAAGACCAGTTGGGAGCACCAAGGGCGTTCGGATCTTCAGTGCTGCCTCTAGGTTTCATGTTCTCCATCATGTTTTGTACCTCTGCTACTTCGTCAGGGAAGCACGTCTTGGTGGTTGCGGGATGGTTCGGGCATCTCCGGCATCAATGTAATGGTTTATTTTTCAGTGCGACCGTAATCGCCGTTCTGTTCGCTGAAAACAGATTGGTATCTGCTGAGTAGACTTCGGGCTCTCTCTAGTTGTGAAGAGGCCGGAATGTCGGTTGTGTTCTTCAGCAAGACTTTCAGCCAAATAAATTAGTAATTCATTTAATAAAATCGTTAGCATTAGTAGATTCAATTACGATACGTTATGTATTTCTGAACACCAAGAAAAACGCATTTCTGAAAATTATTAATAAACTTTTTTAAGAATTGAAACTTTTAATTGGAAAGAAAAAATTAATTAAGGATCCACATTTATTTTCATTTCTATTTTCCCGGTTCTGCGACGACACTGCGTGGTCGGATCCGTCGCATGGCGTTACAGCCACAGCTGGCTCACACTTTCCTAATTACGTCTCAGTCTGGCTGCCCTAACCAGTGTACATCGAATTAGCATTCTCACGGTCACTTCCTCCCAAAAAGGCAATATTCGGGCAACGCACAATCTGTTCAAGGGTGTCTTCCGGTCCAACTCCTGATTCCTTGACCGTTGCTCCTCCAAGTCCGCCTTCACCATCACCACCACCCTTCACGGGCACCACTACACCATCTTTCAGGATCACGCTGCAGATTTCCGGATGGTCGTGGGGCTCTGGGGCAACACCTCGTCTCGTCCGAGTCACAAAACCCGCCCGTGTTGACCTCGTCTTGTGAATCCTAAGAGCATTCAGACCCAGTATCACAATCGCGACGAACACCTCAGCCTCACAGTGTTCCGCCCCAGTGTCAACCGAGTCGCAAAACCCTCCGACCGAGTTAACCTCGCCTCGTGAATCCTCAGAGCATCCAGACCCGGTATCACATTCTCAGACACCTTCGCGACGAACACCCTCAGGCTCACAGTGTCAACTCCAGCAGGGCCTCCTCCACAGGAAGATGTCGGCCGACACTACTTGGTAGGGCTTCTTGGGTGTTCGTGTAGGAAAGCCCTTCGCTACGTCAGATGCGGTTACTGTCACGACTGCACCTACGAATACTAATACCCGGCAGGACCTTTTTTGTATCCAGCCGTCTATGATGAGGCTGTCATCTACATTTCTGTCCAAGGCACATCGAGTCATTCGAGGGGGAGATGAAGAGAAGCTAGCCGCGCTCCTCGCACATCGCCCTTACATATTTTCCACTGGCTCGTCGTCTTGGTTTGGAGAGTCCTTCACTATGTGACCTGACTTGCCACACTCTTGCACACATCACTCGAAGGTCATCGTCGTCTCTGAGACTCTTTTCTTCCTGTGAATGCTCCTGGACTTTGAGGTGGGCCCGATTCTATTCTAAGTGCTTCTGTTAACGTCTTGTGGATGTCTTATAGTCGCCAAGCATCAGGTACTGAGGTATCTAGGCGTTACGTATCCCCTTGTCGAAGGATTAGGCAGCTTAATGGGGGGGGGACACATAAAACTACGTGGTAGATTCACTAGGTTTAGTTCTGAAGCTCTTCTATCGAAAAGGCAAGTTCCTGCATTGTCTCCCCTGACTGTTGTAGTTTTGATTTAAGCTGATTGCGGTAGGTTTGCATCCAAGTGACGCTACTTGAAGCATTTTCATGGACCTGTAAAATACACACATCACCGGCGTCGGGATCACATTCCTTACTTCTGCCGTTCAGGAGACTGGTTATCAACTGTTCGGCTTCCTTTTCCAGTGACCATCGGTTGTGACTGTCGACGGCAGTGAGGTGTCGGTTGTAGACTTCGAAGATTGGTGCTTGTCGTAATTAGGTGACTTGTCGCGTGTAGATGTCTCGCATCCTTTCGTATCCACCTTCAGGTCCTTAAGATTTGCATTGAGCATCCTTTGTGCCATAGGGTTCAGCTCTTTGGTGCTACCGTCGACTGTTGCTTCCAGGGCATTAAGGCGTACGTCACGGAATATGTTAAATGAAATGAAATTATTAAATTGTTTAACGTTCCTAATTTGAAAAGGGTTAGCTTTTAAAAGATAATTTGATCTTTTATGTTCCACCAAGCTCTTCCACCTTTTATCCGAGATCAATGTGTTCGTCTGGTTCCTTCATCCTTCCACCGAACTCTTCCATGTTTTTCTCCACGCCGTCCAGGTGTTTTTCAATTTCGATTGATAGCGTCGTCTTCTTGTTTTCCATCGCGCAATTCAGTGGTTATTTCATTTTTCATTTCTCCTACTTTCTCTATGCCGCATTCCATGTTTTTTTTACCATTATCAACTCCATCCCGAATTTCATTATTCATTTTTCATTTTCGTGTCCATTTTCTTCACTGAGGTTTCTAGTTTAGTGTCCATCTTTTTCATTTCGGTCAACAACGTTTTCTCTTTCTCCTCTATCTTGGCGTAAAAATCTCACCTCCAACACCAGTGTTTCAAATATATTTATTTACTTAAAACTGATTCACCACTGTATAACAATTTACTCAACGCGACGGGTGGACGGTTCTCTCATACCACTGCTCTCACCCCACTACACGCTAACACACAGTCGAAGAGGGACTCAATATTCATCATTTGGTTAGTAACTCTTTCTTATACAACAATGAATGTCGTCACAAACGTTTTGGAAGTCGAAGCGTATGGCGTATTCCAGATGTGCCTTATTTCAAAGCATCCTATTATTGGCGTAGCACTTCCTCTATTTACCGCACTCCAAAGTTTCCAGTCCCGTCGTTGCACACACCAAGGCGAACGCGATAACGGCACTGTCACGGTATTACGCAAAAAAAAAAAAAAAAAAAAATTAGGAGATTCAAGGAAAGTTGAAGATCTGCGTTACTTTTATTTTTCCTGGATACTTATCATGCTATACCAGTAATGTAATGCCATTCCTAATAACATCCTCCACAGCATCTGCGGCAGATGAGGCCAAAACAAAGATGTATCGCAACGATAGTCGGCAAATTTAATATTGAGTTTTATTTATGAACGTTCCTTAATAGCTATAATACTCTGAATCTCATTCTATGTTGAGCATGAAAGGCCACCTAATTAAACGATTCCAATTTCATCAGCACTTGCTTCAGGTTTTCAGAGAAAAGGGCAGGACAACCTCAACAGAATTGAAGGAACTTCAGAGAACAAGTGTTGGCGTCGAACCAGAATATTTTCCGTCTACAGGAAAGTAACCTGGAATAAGGAGTGTTCGGTGTTCTACATTTCCGATGTCTTGGTCCAGAACAGGAACACTGGCGGAATTAGAACACTCGCATCGGGCTAGCGAGGCTACGGTCTCTTTATTCCCTTGCTAAAGTTCAGGATGTCTGTCTCTTGAAGCTTCGTGAAGTAATCGAGGAAGGAAACTCTTAAGAGTAATTGTCCCAAGGCTTTTTCACCGGATACGTCACAATAGATGTTGAAAAAATGAAATGGGTGAAATGGTGCTAATATGAGCATGGGGTTCATAGAGTTTAAAGTTACATGACATTGTCTTCTCAAGATAAAGGTAAATTTTAGGAGGGTAAACATCCTTATCTGAGCCAGCCACCCAAACTACCAAAGCATTGGGGATTACCAATGTTTTCTAGATAATCCAGAAATCTAATTTTAAATCCAAACCATGGTTTTGACAACAAACAGACAATCTTACTTATGGTAACTGAACAACTTTTACCCTGAGACTTGGAGACATTGACCTGCAGACTATTATTAGAATATTATACGTAAACCGAAAGCATAAAACTAAAAGTTTGTTAGTATCCTGAACTTTCTGTAGTATATATTTATCAAATGTATATTTAAATACATATTATTATTTGCAATATTTAAATCACAATAAAAAAACAATGTATGTTAAAACCATGATGTATTACACGGCCTCAACACTGACAACATTTCTATTGATCTTTTATAAGTATATAAATGAAAACCAATTTTTATGCAGATGGAGTAATTATGATATCTCGTTTTGGTTAATTACTGTACAGAAAATGGCCACAGCTGGTGCGTGATAGAATCAGAGCTACCTACTTTTATTTTGGGGGATATGTTGTCTTGTCAGCGGTTAGTGCTGTAGCAGCACTTCGCTCACCAACAATGCTCCAATTTGTTCTCAATAACCCCTGGAAGGTAAGCATAAAAATAAAACATTTAAGGTAATAACTGATTTCCATGCGAACAGGTTCACTACTTTTAATGATTGAGATATTGTTCCGAATACTGTAGATCATCTAACTAGTGTAAATAATAGAAATGAAGATACATAGCACACACACACACACACACACACACACACACACACACACACACACACACACACACACACACAGAATACAATCATTGGAGCATAGGCAACTTGCATTTTATAGCGACCACCGTAAAGAAGGTGCCAGCAGAGACACGAAGGGTGATTGAGCCGAAAGGCGACGCGCGAAAACGATTCCAAATTGAGTTTTTCCTGACTTTGGCTAACCCATGAAGGGACATCTCTTGGAGATCCAGTGACAAAGCGTCCCCTGGGTAAGAAATCCACCCTGCAGAGGGCATCCAAAATTTGGTCGCCAGTTAGGAATCCTTTCTACTAAGCAAATTCCACCGTCCACCATTACCTCATTGTCTGATACTAAAACCTAAATGAGTCTATTGTCCACCTCATGGTGGAAATTCCAACGGAAATCGAGTAAAATAACTTCCGACTTGTACTGTATGTTTCACGGTAGTCTCGCTTGCCATTTTCAGCAATACTTACAGCCTTTAATAAATACAAGAAGCAGTCCCCTCTATGTTTCGGCAGGGCAAAATTTCACACAGTTACATTAATGTTGACTAATATGTTTTAGTTTGAAGTCGAGCGCACAATCGATGGGCTAACTAACGCACTTGTTATGTACTTCGTCCAGATATGAAGATCAGGGCCGAATATGACAGCTTAACAGCTTAAATGATCTCTGGTAGTCATAACTAAGAGGCTCAAAACTTAGTGTCATAAGGCAAAGCAACTGTACAAATGAACGCTCTGAATTATTAGTCCTGTTAATAGTATTTGAGAGATGACTTCTCCTTAGTAACTGTTTTAATCTGAATGTGAATGGTAAAATCGTTCGGCCAGCGTACTGATCTATTACTAGATTTGCTTACAGTTTTGAGAGGACCATGCCACAAGGTTCATGAATTGATGGAATTGTAGAGGTTGCATGACAGTTATTTCTTTCTGAAAAAGCAGAAAGGATTATTGGTATGGAATAAAGTGACAATTTAAATTCTTCAAAAAGTATTCCTGAGTTATAATTGCGTGTATCTTATGATAAGCCTAAAGTTTATTAATTCAATTGTAAGAATATGTTGACTTTTAGAGTTCAATAATACTGGATATTTCCATCAACAATGTCACAACCGCAATGAGAGCAAAGAGATTATAGACGACGACGACGACGACGACGACGACGACGTGTGATTGGCAGGCTGAGGGCAGCCCGAGGTGTGTTAGACGTGTCCCTGTTCTCGGAGAGAACTTAACCACGTTCTGACGGGATTGTGGATTTTGCAGGATGGCGGGTGTGTTTTGGGGTTGTGGAGTGACAGGAGGAGGCGAATATTGCTCCTCGACGGTTGCCTTGATGGTGCAACGGCCCTTGTGCACCGCTGGTGTGTTTTTATTAAAATATTTCTTGAGATTATAATTTTGAATCCAAGCAACTCTTGAAGGATGTTAAGGAGCTTAGCCGTAGCAGCTGTTGGTGGTGCTCCTTCGTTACCGGGGATGCCCGCAAGCCATGCGGGGAAGCCGGTATCTCCTGAAGCGGCGGTTTGTGGGATCGTAATCCCCAAGAGACCTAACGAGGGCGCTCCGATGGAATGGTAACCCTTCGTTGAATTTTGTTGCCCGACGCCTAATCTCGTCCTCCAGGTATGGTAGACCAGAGGCTTCGTGCAGGAGTCTCGTTGGAAAGCCTCGAGGCACAGAATAGATAGCCCGAAGACACCTATTCTGTACCCGCTGAAGCAACAGCAGACTGGAGTCTGCCGCCATGCCCCAGATCTCACAGGCGTAGATTAATAAGGGGATTATGAGAGCCCTCAAAAGGCGCAACCTAAGGGGAACCGTCATTGAGGACCTCAGCATCGGGTACAGTGAGGCCGCAGCCCCATTGGCTCGGCACCACAGCCCCCGGACGTGCTCCCTAAAAGTGACGCCCCTGTCAAGCTTCACCCCCAAGTAGGTGATGGTGTTGGTCCATTGTATCCTTCGTCTGAGGTACGTGAATGTGGGGAAGTTTGCGGGAAAGCGGCGCTTGGTGAAGAGAATAGCGTGGCTTTTCTCCGGATTGATGGACAATCGCCAACGCTCGCACCACTCTTGGATGAGGCGGAGGTGTCTCTGAATAGGGTTGAAGGCTCTGCGTGGGTGTTTGTTTGTACAGTATAACAGCACGTCATCAACATACTGAGCTATGTTGACTTGCTGCACTGTTGGTAGGTAGATTATAGAAGTGACCTTAGAGCATATATATATATATAAAACAAGACAGAGAGAGAGAGAGAGATAGAGAGAGAGAGAGAGAGAGAGAGAGAGAGAGTGAATGTGAATTCAGCGTTCATGTCTAGCAATTCTTACTTAAGGAGATCTGTGCAATGCACCACCCCCAAATTTACCTATACTCTTGTCATAACTACCATGGAGAAAATGCGGCTGTCGTTACTATTCTCGCTAGGGTTATTGACGTATGTCTTTATGGGTTAAGTTAGCTGCTAACCCTAGCGATGTTTTTCCGTCCCAGAAGCACTACTGCTGCTTATACGTGACCAACATTATGTTTATACAGTGTCATCCAAGTAATTTTGGGGATACAACCTTTATGCAACGGTTGTACGTGCTAATGCATAGGATTTTATAGCACTCAATTGCAATACTAATGCTATACATCACATTATTTCGAAATTGAAATAGGAAACTATAGAATCCAGAAGGGAAAATAGCATCCCACATTTATGAATATCTCATTAGTGTCTCAACTTAATCATATACAAATTGAGCGTTTTATTTATGGAAACTATATAGCCTATATTATTATAAATGTGCTGGATTTCATTAATGCTGTTTTTTCTTTTTTTTTTTTTTTTTTTACTCAAATGTAAATGTGAATGGCGCGTTATTTATGGACGCTCTAAAACTACTGTGGTTCTCAGCGCCCCATTCTAAATTGGACGTGATAGACCGCTTAATTTTGCTCAGAGGCCCTTCTATCAGGCTTGAGGATCTTTTACGTGACGTAAATCTAAGACATAGAACCAACGGCTTTACTTCACCTCCAAAGGAAGCTATGCTAAGGATTTTTACCCCGACCTTGGGTATATGAAGTTAGCATGGTAACCATTACACTACGGAGGGCGACATTCTTTTTGTTTTTTACTCATTAAAGTATGTAGCCTATGTAAAATTTCGTAGCTTTAAACTGAGAGTATATACAATTTAGTACATTAGTATTATTATTGTTATTATTATTATTATTGTTATTATTATCATTATTATTATTATTATTATTTAGGTGTTTCTATTATAATTTTCCCCAACCTCTTGACTCCTCATTCTCTATTGGGCGTGAAAGACTGCTTAAAGACTCAGAGGTTAACTTTCTTTCTTTCTTTTGTATTAAGCGCGGGACTCTTTAGCGTACGGTAAATCTGCGACACGGCGCCAACGGGTTTACTTTCCTTCCGAAGAAAGCATGCTAAGGGTTTTTACCCCGAAAAAATCTACCACTTCCATCAAGTTTGAACTTACGGCCTTGGGAACCAGGCTGCATGTTACTTCTTGACCACGGAGGACCACTTAATGTAATACATTACAGTTGTGAGGAATCAAAAACAAGCAAACAACATAAAACAATCGGATTCTGCCCAGCAATAATACTGATTGCATAGTTAAGATCTAATTAATGTAAGTCTTAAGTCGGAGTACCTTTCTCGTTTTAATCTTCTACTTCTGGATGTGATGGGTAGTTTTCGGAAATGTTGAACTAGCGAGTTGTAATGATGGTCGAACAAGTTACGGCGTCTTCTTTCTATAAGCTCTGCTGAGGACTTCTGGAACTTTGACATTTGAGTGAATAGTGGAGTTTCTGACATAGCATGAAGGATTTAAAGTGACATATCTGTTCTAAATAGTTGTATTTTTGATATTTGAGAAGGTTGCTCTGAACACCAGATTGGGCTACTGAAGAGGCAGTGAATATTTTGAGGAAATATTTTGTTTTAGTTCATGTAGACAGTGACGAGTTTTCTTTATTCAGAAAGTAAGGTGATGTTTTCATCTTACTGAATCTGATTCTGGTATTGGCTATCTTCTTAGTAAAATAGTCTGATGCTTAATGGTGCACTTATAAGTGAACATTACGATGTTAGGCGTATCATCCTCCAATGTTTGTACAATGTACGAGTACCTTATTTCATCACAAAGGTTTTGAAGATGAAATGAAGCTACTACAAAGGTACCTTTACTCAGAACTGGGACGTCAATACTTGAAATAACAAGTTGGTCAGAAACTGGAAAATGAGTCTGTTAAGTGATGTATACTATAGATCCTAGTATACTGTCCTGAGATAATCCAGAATAAAATGGCTATTGAATTTGATTGCACCGAGTCACATTTTACAGAAAATGCGTAATTTGACAATTGTGAAGTAACAAGCTCATACACAATGTCATTTAAGCGAGATTTAATTTTGAAGGAAGACCATCATTTCAAAATTTACCAAATACCTTTCCAGTATCCAGAAATAGGTTCAAACAAACTAGTACAATATCCACAATACGATGAAGCTGTTGTGTACATGAATGCTGGAGTCTAAATCCAAACTGAGTTGTAAGCAGACTTTTTCAAAATATTCCATTAATCATGGTAAAAGTAAGCGCTCAAAAATGAAAAAGAGTGAAAGAGCGGAAAATACTTTATTACACGATAATTATGTGGGTCAATTTTCTGTGGTATTGCAATCATGGTTATTACCACATGCTTCCGTTTAGATGGAATATAGGTTAAACTGAGACTGGAATTGTGTATTTGTGTCAGAAAGACGGATGGTTTTGGAGGAGAGCTTCTAGAAGAGCCGAAACAATTGGATACTGACCAGGTACTTTTTTCTTTGGGGATCTTTTCCCAGATGATTATTAAAATTGTTTTTGGTAATTTCTGTTTTAACAATATTTATGTCAGGATTGTTGATTGTATTCTGTACTTGAGCAGATACACAAAGAATCTATTGCAAATTGATGGTTGGAGAGGCTGAGAAAGTGATTCGGGTATTGGCCTGATGAATTCAGCGTCTCTGTCAGCATTTGATTCGATCAGCTTAGAAAAATATGTTCATTCTTTCTTCCGGGACTGAGAACCAATAGTTCTTAAAGTTCTTAATTTTCAGAGGTGGCATCATCGCGTATGTGTTTTAATACACCGTTAGTTTTATTCCAAAAAGGTTCATTCTGTGTGTTTAGAGCTTTCAACTGATTTTCAAGAGTGATGGTACGTTGAAGCTCGAGTGCTTCCTTAAGTTCTTTAGTGGCTGTTGTAACACGTTTTATGTTGAGAATATTTAGCGTGTTCTCGCATTTTTCTGCAGTTTTTTTATTTGCAAAAGTTGTTCATGAGGAAGAAAGTTTGGTGAGGTATATTTCTGGGTACATGGTCTAGAAGAACTGCTTGCTATATAAATAGCATATTGAATATTTCTATAATGGCTGCAACAGCAGTATCTATATTGTGAAGTGACTTCAAAGGTATATGCACACCAGTCATATTATACTTTTTCATTGATAAAACGTCATACGCCATTGCTCAAATCCTGCTGTATTTCACGAATTAAGCTCTGACCACCATTCCATACTAGTTACACTAAACACCTGTACTCAACATACTATTTCTTCTTCTGGCTTAATTAGAAATCCTTTCAAGTGGACATTATGTCTTTCAACCCTTATATATATATATATATATATATATATATATATATATATACATGTGTGTGTGTAAGTCATAAAGGTATATGTAAGGTAATGTAGGTCAGTCCAAAACTGAAGGGTTGAAGGACATAATGTCCGCTTGAAAGGATTTCTAATTAAGCCAGAAGAAGAAATAGTATGTTGAGTACAGGTGTTTAGTGTAACTAGTATGGAATGGTGGTCAGAGCCTAATTCGTGAATACAGCAGGATTTGAGCAATGGCGTATGATGTTTTATCAATGAAAACGTCTAATATGACTGGTGTGCTGCCATCGCCTGGATAATGTGTGGGTACCACCGTAGACAATAGCTCCAGGCCTACTTGATACGTTATACATTCCTTCGGGATTGAAAACATTTGAACTCCAACGTGGGTGCTTGTTTATAATTTTGTGAAAAAGAAATAGTCTATTTACCTAGCTATTTCAAGAAAATCGGAAGGACCAAGATGGATGCAAAACTTACCGGAGTGTCAGTGCTTTTAGAATACTTTTAGGATACTAAAGAACAGTTTTTACAATGTTTAATGCCCGCTTCTGCTATTATGTCACCGCAGGCGAGTAAAGGACGGTGAAAAGCATGCTTAAGATGGTAGTTATTTTGATACTCCAGGCAAAAACACAATATGCATAAAAGAATAAGAAATATCAATTACTTCAATAAATGCATTTTTAGACTGACACACAATCCACAATTTCTATGATCAGAGGGAACCATGCCTGTGGAAGCCTTCATACAAAAATGAATACTGTGAAAGGTGGAGTTGTTTACAAACCATACTGAGGTAGAGATGGACAGTCCTTGTCCAGTAGACATGTTATTTTCTCAGAATTGTTATATATGTTCAGAGGCGGCCGGTCCCTCTGTGTTTATGTATTACATAACATAAGTGTAATATGAGAGCATTTTTTCAGTTTTAAAAAGAATAAATATAAATGTACTATAATCGAAATTTAATGCACTTCTTTTGACTGTTGAGTTGCCCGCCTTACACTTGAAAACCTTCTCTTCAACCCTGCACGCACTCTAGCCTTCACTTCCGGAATCTGGACTCCCGGCTCTGAGCTGTGCACATGATACAATCAGAAGGAAGAAATAAGCATGCGTTAGGCCCCCTGCAGCACCCGTAATCCTCCACAAACATGTTCCCTTCTGTGCTGCGCCGAAGATAGCCAGAATCACTCTGACCAACCCTTGCATTTTATACCAAAATCTCACACTATTATAATATTGCTTCTAATTTCATTTCATTTACATTTTCTGTTCAAAGCATACAGAAGTTTGCTAGTCTTGTATTCTTCTCGTTAATTTAATTCTCGGGTTAGACTTACACCGGTTAATGTATGTAGGTTTATTAGTGGTTTAAAATAATGAATCTGCTATTTTTCATCTATCGTGTTTACAACAATAAACAGTTCAGTTCACGTGGACACAGCATTTTTAAACTGTGTTAGTTCCTGTGGAGATATTTTCGTGCATTCTGTTATTTGATAATCAGTGTTGCTTAGTGCAGTCTTCCTTTCTGAGGTGAGTGGAGACATATTATAAACATGAATTCTGTTAACAGTTTACTGAAAACACCATTTTCATCTAAAAGTTTGGAAGAGAAAGTGCAAATTAAACAGTTAGGCAGGCCAGTTCCGATTATAAATCTAACACAAGGGGGGAAAGGAAGCGGGAGTAGAGAATATGCAAGGCAGTTCAACAAGAGTTTATGATGAATACAACTGGATATGTGCTTGTGATGTTAGAAATTCTCTTTTTTGCTTTCCTTGACTTCTCTTTGGGAATAATGATGCATTTAGCAAGACAGCTGTTAAAGATCTAGGTCATCTGAACGCATTAATATGAGCCCATAACGACAATAGAAAACATATCAACAATGTTTTACAGCTTTCTATGCTTGGCAGCGTTAATATAGCAACAAAATTAAGTAGAGCTTATCAGAATAGCATTGCTAAGCACAATCAACAAGTAGAAAAGAATAGGCACATACTAGGCAGAATAATTGACTGCATAAAGTTTTGCGGCGCATTCGAACTCGCACTCAGAGGTCATCGAGAATCAGAAAAGTCGGATGTATTTTTGGACTAACACATTTTGTTAGTAGCATTGACACGGCTGTAAAAGAACATATGGACTCCAGTAAAACAGTTCAAAATGAGCTCTTAGACTGTATGCTCGAAGTCTGCCGCGAAGAAATTGTAACAAAAAAAAAAAAAAAAAAAAAAAAAAAAAAAAAAAAAAAAAAAAAAAAAGCAGATTATGTGGCGGTAATATCGGATGAGGCAACAGATGTATCAGAACATGCACAGTTAGTATTAGTGTTCAAGTATGAAATTGACGGATGCGCACAAGAACGATTCGGGAGATTTTTTAATCCCGGAGGACAAAATGCCGATGTAATTGCTGACTGTATAATGAAAGAGCTGGGGTCTGTACTAAATTACAATCATAAATTGATTACACAGACGTATGATGGAGCAGTGTTATGAGTGGAGAGAGGCGGCGTCTAAGCTAAAATCAGGCAACAATGTGCTCATTCTATGTGCATCGTTACCAACTAAATTTAGTAATGGAACGTGCTGCATCGCAAAATCGAGCTGATAGAATATTTTTAGTACTATTTCAGTAGATCTCCACAAAGAGTTGCTGCTCTCGAAGCAATTGTTTCTAAAAGAATTCCCAGTGGTTCACCGACTAAATGGAATTTTAAATCTCGAACTGTGAATGCCATTCATGAACACAAAATCGCGCCTGTTGAATGCTTTTTGGAGTTAGAAGAAACTCTTTCATCAAGTATCGGAATTCAAGGTGCTCGTGAACTTACTTTAAATCCAGATTTTGAATTCTGCTGGATGCTTTCGTTTTTCCGAGTAATGCCGCACGTGAACATTTTATACAATCATTTACAAGCTAGAAATGTTGATGTAGTCAAGATAAAAAGTAATGTAGCGTGTTTCATTGAAGCAATAAACACTATTCTTTGGAAACTACTGAGAATGACATATCGATGGAGCCACCTAACTACCAAGCGTCAAAGACATTCTTGCAGAGTGAATGATCGAAGGAAATATGCGATCGCATCACAGAGGAGGCTCGTAGTCGTTTTCAGTCTTTAGTCCATTTAAACTGTGAAAAACTTATGCATTGTGAACATTTTGTTGATTTTTTGCAAAAAATCCTGGACAATCATCTTGATGAAGTGATACAAGCTTATCCCAGATTTGATAAGAAAAGACTAAATAACGAGCTAAGTGTCTTGTATTCTCGACCTGACTTCAGAAATATCGCAGGCGCTGTTCCATTGCTGTAACGCATTTTGCCAGCTGACAAAACTTTTGAAAATAGTAATGGTAGCAACACCAATGATTACTTCTGAACCTGAGCGATGCTTCTCTACCCTGAAAAGGTTAAAAACCTTTTTGAGGAATTCCATGACTAAAGAGCATTTGACTGCCCAGGCCATGCTGTCCATAGAAAAATGTCTAGCGCTACAAATGAAAGAATTCAACACAAAGGTGACTGCCTCCGTGATCGAGTGGTCAGCGAGCTGACATCTCACCCGGAGGTCCCGGGTTCGATTCCCGGCTGGGGCGGGGAATTTTTCTTTAACCAGATTTATTCCCTATCCCCCATAGAGTCTGAAAGTATGAATGTGAGAGTGAAAGTGCGTGTGTATTAATAATATAATAATGATTACCTACAGTAATACGAGTTGTTTTACAAGTCAAAGCCCTTGAAATGACCATTGAAGTTAAAGGGGGCAATACAAATGAAAAAAAAAAAAAAACACACACACACACACACAAAGGTGATTGAAAAGTTCACCAGTAGAAAGGAGAATGGAATTCAGTTTTTATCATTAGGGGAGTATTGTAATTAATGTTTATTTTTATTAGTTTTAGTTTATGCTCTTGTTGTTGCTATTTAATAATGATATAGCACTGAGTCATCACTGTTGTAGTATAAGCAAACTTGAACCAACTTACAATATTGTAATTCAAAGTAATTAATTTGGTGGTATGTCATGTTCACAATTATGTTCCAAACAATCATTATGCTTCTCACATTTCCTAACCTCTGTTACTCTATGCTTTCTAGAGATTAAACTTACATTATGACACTGGCTATAAGTCTGTGCAAGAATTAAGAATGATAAGATATATTTCCATAAGTGTGATTTTTGTGCTTAACCCTCTAAGAATTCTCTATTTACAGTATCAACAACAAATAAAATCAAATTGTGTATTTCAATTCATTAATGTTACCATAGCTCACAGCTTAGTTTTAAGCATGATAACCATGTTTATAAACAATGGCCATTTTAAAATTGGAAATTTTGAAGTTAAAGAAGATTTTGAATCTCTGTGCATATATGCATTTTTCAGTCAATTGCAGCTATGCTTGTTGCATTGGTTGGCAGTGGAATGGCAGTACAAATGATGCCATATAAGAAAGGTTTGGGAACTAAACAACTTGCTTGGATGGCACATACTGCAGTTTTAGGCTGCACAGTTGCACCTCTATGTTTCCTTGGTGGACCCATTATGACACATGCAGCATTGTGAGTAGCTCGTTAAACAGAATTATTTCTTAGAAAATGGAGGATAGAAGGTTTTTGATTCACAAAAGAAAAACTGTATATACACATAACTTTCATTGCTTTCTTAAAAAAAAAAAAGATTTTTTTTTACCAATTACTATTTTTGTTATATCTCTTCTATATATTATTCTTATAAAAGCATTTTATTCTATTTACTTCATGTTTATTGAGATAAATATTTGCTGAAACTGTTTCATTAACATTTTTGCATTAAGAACAAAGATCTGAAGCATTTCAAATATTTATAGGGAACTATATGCTTGCTTTGAAATTGCATACTTTTGGTACAATTTCACAAGGAACAAATTCATTTTCATCAAGCTCTTAAAAATTTCAAATCAATAGCTTCAAATATCTCAGAAATACTTAAAGTGACAAACAATTATTTTACCTAAATTATGCTTTAACAAGATCTAGATTTTTCTATTGTAAAATTCTCTCTCTCTCTCTCTCTCTCTCTCTCTCTCTCTCTCTCTCTCTCTCTCTCTCTCTCTCTCTCTCTCTCTCTCTCTCTCTCTCTCTCTCTCTCTCTCTCTCTCTTCCTCTCTCTCTCTCTCTCTTTCTCTCTCTCTCTCTCATGCTTTACTACTTACACAAAATTCATTCTACGTGAAGAAGACCACCTGCTAATTGCTGAAAATTCAAATTAATGTAGGATTAAATTACTCATGTAAATATATTAAATTACAGCATTTTAATAAAGAATGCTCAAGTCATTTTTGAGTACATAAAAATAACCAAATTCTTCAATGTCAAAGATGGTTTGAGGTGGGATGATTTTCTAAAAAATATTTGTGATATACCTTTGTAAGAAACCAAAGTTAACAATAGGACTGTGCTGGTCATTTTGAGTGGTCAGCATTCTTTAGAAAAGTATAGATAATTGAGGTGGTGTGTTATCACTTTAATATTTTGTGAGATTAAGGGTGATTCCCTAAAATAATTCAGTTTTCATAGTAGGTTTTAAACAAATTGTACATACTTTTTGCCTTTAAGGACCATAGCTGGCATTTTGACTGGTACTATATAATATTTTTTACCTTAATTGACCATTACCAGTCATTAACCAGTATGATTATTTCACACATGCCATGACTAAACAATGGTAACAATGTGTTCTGAAAGTAGTCCAAGGTTTTCGATCATTGTAGAAGCCTAGTTTGATAAAGTTTATCTTGAGGGCATGTTTTAGAAGCTATGCAAATTTATTAAATTGTAAAACATATTTGAGGTCACCGTTATCACTGTCATGGCACATTAGAATTAGTGTCGTAAGTATTTTTGAGATGATGAAATGTTGAATTATTTTTATAGTATACCAGATATTGAGTCATAAGCAGAGAACATGTTCAGCGATAATAAATTATCTGATAATGGTGATGATACGAATATATTTCTCATCAATCAGAACAAAGTGATTTGTTGGAATCGAATATTGATGATAATTAAAAGATAGAATAACCTGAATTGCTGAATTGTCCTAAGTAGAATCTTATGGCCCTGCCCCATGCAAGCAAGGTAGGTTCAATTGTGGACATAATAAAAAAAAAAAAAAAAAAAAAAAAAAAGAAGAAGAAGAAGAAGAAGAAGAAGAGGAAGAAGAAGAAATTACCAGCTGTGGGAAGTTACAAGTATGATATTGATGGAACAGTGTAGACAAGAATTGAACCCAGAAATACACCTGGAGGATGTGGGGCATCATAGTGTAGTAACAGATAGGCCAGGTCCTACAGATCATGCAGAGATATATATATAGTGATGAAACTATGGCAGTGCATAGCAAGTGTTGACAGTTGCTAACATTCTCCAGAATATAAAAGATTACACCGAAATCAGGATCTGCAAAGACCTTCAGGACTTCTGGGGTTCTTGAACTAGACCAACTTGAAGCAGCTACAGCCACATTGTAAGGCTGTGGGAAATATTAAGGGAAGAACTTCCTCTTGAAATTTCTATCATTACAGGCATCTGTTTCTCTCGTATTATGGGACGAAACAAATTTGCTGCGATCATGAGAGTCCTGAGATTTGGTGATAAACATACATGCAACAAGAGAGTGAGGACTGATGGCTTTGCAGCATAACTGCATATTAGCTACAAATAAGTTGCAGTTATTTCTATAGATAGTATCCATGTAAGGCTTTACTTTACTCAATATATGAATAACAAACTGGATAAGTTTCATTTTAAGTTGGGTCCTGCTGCAGATTTATTTGGGAAAACATGATGAACGGCCACCTAACATGGCCATCAGAGCACATTGACACATGAATGAGGCAACCTTTCACTTCAAAAGGAAGAAATCTTACTTTGACAACTTTTTTACTTCTAAAAATGTTGCTAATCAATTGAAACGGAAGAATGCACCTACACTGAGTACATTGAAGCAAATGTAAGGAGAGGTTCCTCCTGAAAAATCTACTGCTTGATCATTGTGTGGCACCATCTTGGACAAATCTAATGTATTACTATCACAACATCATATCTCAGAAAGGAAAGATGCCTTCTGATGCACCGAAAGTAGTTCCAGAAATTGTAACTATTATGACTCCACAGAATGTGGGATTGACATTCTAGTGCAAATGTGTCGCCTATACACAATCAAGTTTGTTTGCCAGCGATAGTCAATGCATGTTTTCTTTATTGTACTAAACTTAGCTGGAATCAATGCATAGATCCTATATTAGAATGTCTTAGGAGAAAGGTAATTAGACGAGAATTTATTTTAAAGCTAGGAGAACTCCCAACTCAATATATGGTCTCAAGGAAAGAAGAACTCCTATTTGAGAATATGGTCTTGAAGAAAGGACCAACAAATACAACAGTTAGGTTCACATGTAAAATCTGTCTAATTATAAGGAACAAAGGCCTAATGGAACCAAGAATGTGTTCAGGGAATGTTCAGTACGTGTGCGTTAAAGTGTTTCAACCAAGATGGTGGATTTGACTACACATAAAACATTGAACTGATTTGTGACAGTTGTGTATATTTAAACTCTAATGTATGTGTTAGAAATTACTACTGTTACCAGCGTTAAAAATTACTTAAGAGTACCCGAAGGTGATACAATTGATATATCATATATATGGTCCAATGTTTGTAATATACCCTAATCGATAGTTGATTCACATTATTTATTGAGTAAATATTATGTACTCCCTTTTAATGTAAATAAAAGTGCTTATTTCATGCATAAAATATCCTGAATTAAATTATATTATAAATGAAAACAGATTGTAAAAGGTACTGGTCAAAGTGACCAATATTGGTGCTTTTAGTGATAAAAATATGGTATTTATTTGATATTTTACTTTTTAATTGTGCTAAACATACACACACACAAACACACAAATATGCATACATGCACACACACATATATGCACTTGCACATATGCCTTTGTCTACAAATACTTTTTTATGACTGAATAAAGTTTTGCATCTACCATGTTTCATGAAGGTAATTAATGTCTAAGCATGTCAGTTAAAATTTATATTCAGGAAAGAAGTTTTATACAACAGAGAAGGCAATTCTATATACACCATGTTAATCTGTGACAGTGAAGCCAAGGGAGGGGGGTTGGGAGTTAGATTCACAGTATTGGCAAAATTTAATTTTAATTCCAATTGCTGCACCTGGATCTATGAATATAAAATAAATTTTTAAAAATATTTCAACTTAGGATTAATTCATATTTATTTTTATTACAGAATAATAATTTATCTTCAGTTTTTTTTTTATCTTGATTTTCTACCCTATGCTTCTGCTTTGTCACAGTTTAATATCTTATTTTTGTACAATTAATTTGTGCGGAAATTGTGACGATATGCACTTGCACACAGCTAAAGTATCTGATCTGCTTGAAATACTGTCTTATCTTTAATACAAAGATCATTACCTACATTACATTATTCATTATTTTTATTTCTTATTGAATACTAAAATAAAAAGAGGGCTGTTTAGTTGTTAGTCTCATTTATTAAATGTTTAATTAGTACTTTACGTTGTTATTTTTCATTCTCTTAGACTGTTAAATAAAACGATCCATTCTACTTTTATTTGTTTTCAATAAATACTTGAATAACCACCTGACTTTGATATCTGATTGTAATAAATTTGGCATTTAAGCGACTTTTTATTTTTTAGTTATGCTAATCACAAACATGCACATGCATGCACACACACACACAATATGCTTTGGGATTTAGGAGACCTCAAAACATACATTTCCAGTAAAATCTTGACATTGAATTTTTGGGTGGGTACAATAGGTAGTTACTTCCTCTGTAGGAAGTAAATAGATACAGACATTTTTAAAGTGTTATTGCTTTCAGTTCTCCTGAAAATTTCAAGCATGTAGTAAATAGAGCATTTTCAGTAAGAGATAATGCTGATAAAAGTAAAAGTTTTCTTTTGTTTCCTTCTCTGCTCACCATTACGATGGATACCATTTTGTTAAACAAAACAGTAATTTTAGTCACACTGCTATAAGAATCTGTAAATTGCAAATCATGGCTCCTATTATTAAATGATAGAAAATAACACTGTATCAGTCGAATAAAACCAGAATGTTACTGTAAATGATGAGCATTACTGTTGCTAATGCATGCTACAAAGCTTTGTCATTACTAGACTGAGGAATCATGATATGGAAACATTGTCTTGTAACGTCATGTGTCATGCATTGTAACAACATTGCCTTTAATGTAATTTAACTTGATAATTCTGATAATTTTTTGCTTTAGGTTTATAATAAAAGGCCAAGCGGCTAGACACCTCACCTCTTAACAAGGTGGCCCAGAGCACTCCATGTGGGATTTGTAGTGGACAAGGTGGTATTTGGGTGTGTTCTCTGAGCTCTCTGGTTTTCCACACCATTCACTCCAATAAATGATCCATCATCATGCTTCCTTTTACCCATTTCCTCTTCATTTCATATCACCTTCTTTCTTTCTTTCATATCTGGCTTTGGGCTGATCGCATGTTCCAGGTTCTTCACTCTGGTTCAGAATTCATCTGGTCCTCAAAAAGCCTCTACCATAGGCACTTGTGTGTAAGCTCTAGGGAACCAACTAAATAAGTAAGTTTATAATATATAAGTTTATAATAAATATATATATATATATATATATATATATATACATATAACAATTTTTAGATTTACTAACTTACAATCCTAAGGAAAATTTTAAAAATCAGCTGCAAAGGGTGCTGTATTTAGCTTCAGAAAATATTACATTACAAAAAAGTTAATTTAATTATATTTTTATGCTATGTGATTGGTGATTGTGCTATATGGTGCAACATGTTTAGTATCCTTCAGCTATATTCTCAATGGGATGCACAGAACAAAAGACAATCAAAATGAAAAAATGATACCATGTTAACAGTATTATGTTTTTGCTGCAGGTACAGTGCCGTAGTTGTGGGTGGACTATCGGCCCTTGCTGTTTCTGCGCCAAATGAAACATTTCTCAAGTTTGGAGGGCCTTTAGCTATTGGATTAGGTGTAGTTTTTGCCTCTTTTATTGGTAAGACTTTTCTAATATTGCCTATAATAATTAATTTACGTTTTACCATAAGAGTGAGTTGTTCAGTTAAAAATTTGTGAAGTCCATCTAATAAAATGCTTCATAAAATTAACAAAACAAACAAAAACAAAACAAAAAGACAAACAAACAAAAATCCATCCAGAATCAGTAAGTTTTACAAATACTACCACCCACTCACTCGCTCACTCACTCACTCACTCACTCACTCACTCACTCACTCACTCACTCACTCACTCACTCACTCACTCACTCACCCATGCACAAGATATAATTATTTATTTCATAGAATTTTACCGATCACCATGCTCCAGAATTTGCTTAAATTTTAAAAATTAGAAGAAGTTAGAAACTCTTTTGTAATTTCAGCCAAATTATAAGTGCCTTTTATACTACCGCTAGTGTATACAAAAAATTTAATTTCAAGATTTCACTGAACATTTGTTTTGAAATTTCCTGAACTTTTAAAATAAACCACAACAATGAAAGTTCTTTAAGGAAGATATGTTGAATATTAAAGCTCCTTTAACATTAACAATTCCAAAAACAGTTAAAAATGTGATTACATTAGTAAATAATTAAATTGACAATGTATCTGAATATTAATAAAAATTGCATTAATTTCAGTGCTTCAAAGTTGTAAATAAAGAATTTCCTATAAGTCTTATTATTCTATAACTAAGAGATTATAAGCACCATGATCTGGTAAATACAAATGTTTGTGGCGTTAATCATTTCCAAATATTGTTTGTTATTGATTTTGAGTTTCTAATACTTTATATTACTTTCAACTGGAACTTTCCTTCCTAACTTTTCTGTTTTTTTTCTTTCTTACTTTCTTTCTTTCTTTTTTTTTTTTTTTCTTCATGCAAAGAAAATACAATTTCAAAGTCATCAAACAGTGGCCACTTTGAAAAGACTTGACTGTTGCTTTAGCTTGTTGTATTCATCTTATACCTACTCAAAAATACAATTTCAAAGTCATCACACACTGATCACTTTGAAAAGATTTGACTATTGGTTTAGCTTGTTGTATTCATTTTATACCTACTAAAATTAATAAAAGTGCAATGAAGGCTTGTTGTGTCCTATAAAAATAGAAAAATTCTTGGTAAGAACAGTTTGTAGTATATGATTAGAGAAAGATGTGACTGAATCATGTAAGATTCTTTTCATATAGCCACACAAGAATTGCTAGCTGCCTCAGGCTATTTCAAGTTAATCTTCAGGTACTACTTATATTTGTGGAGAAGTAACAGAATAGCTTTTTAACGTTTTCTTGTAATGTTCCTTGCGTTACTCTTTAGGATTCCTTGCCAGCTTATGTACTACATGTCTGACGAAAGAATGCAGATGGCAGGCAGAGGAAGCTCACACTTGCTCTGGCATTATCTCTCCTGTCTAAACAAAGCCATGGCACACTAGCGACCTCGCCTGAAAACTGTATTCATTCTTCAGACAGGTAATAAGACTGCTAATAAAAAAAGCCTGTTGTATATCTGTTGGAACTAGTCAATAGTTATATACTTTGCTCCATATAAATGAATAGCAATTCTTTGCTGGTTGCATTCAACATATATGTACATAGGACTGGCATCCCTGTATTAAATTACAACTGGAAATGAAACTGCCTCTGTGGTCAGTGAGCTGACTTTTTACCTGGAGGTCTGAGGTTTGATTTCTGGCTGGGGCGGGGAATTTTTCTTTAACCAGAATTATTCTCTATTCTTCACAGAGTCTGGAAGTATGTATTTGAGAGAAAATGTGTGTGTTTGAGAAAAATAAAACAAACCCAACGTAAAGAACCTACAGATAATGAGTTGCTTCTAATGCAAATATGACCTTAGATGTTAAAGGGAGTTATATAAATGAAACAATTAAAAAAAAAATAATAATAATAATATTAACACTTTTCCACATATGCTATTTGTCTCTGTTCACTTGTACTCTCATTTCCATCATATAATAAGGTTTATAATTCTTAATTCAATAACCTCCAAGTTGTTTATAACATTTCACTTTATTTATAATTTATTAATAGTATACCAAGTCAATGATTGATTTTCCTCAAAATAAATGTGACATGTTTTTGTTATTGTTTGCATATCTTAAATGTTGTATTACTTGTCTCATTTACATTTGCCAATAGAAAGGTAAGTTTGCAGAGGTTTTTCTGGTCTTATGCAGGTTGATATAAATATGTTGTGCACTGTGACTTGACAATACTCAATCCAGCTAAGGATAGTGACAGATCCAGAACACTAATAAGGGCAGGCTAGGCAAACTCTCATAATATTGTACAACACAAATTGTATCCCATGAATAACTTATTTAACCTAGAAAAGCTACAGCAATGATGATAGCACTATATTGTTATTATATCAATAATATGTTATGGTTATCATTATTGTATTAATAATGATATATTATCATTGTCATTGTTATACATTTTGGTGTGTGAATCTCAAAGAATGAAATGTTCAAAAACTTAGATTAGATGTACCTACATCATCTGCAAGCATTGCTGATGTTTGCAAGCAAATTTCTCAATGACTTCTTGAAGTTCAACAACGATGTTAAGATGGATGGGAAGTAACACCAATCTTCACCCACAGTTGATCACAGCTATATCTTTACTCTTCTCAAGGTAGAAAATGATCTTTCCGCTAAACAAGTTGTCACTGGTAACACAGCAAGATGCTGAAGCAGGCACTGAATACTCAGATATTTCTAGTAGCTACTTCTAGCAGCTGTAATACTGTCCACAAATGTTGTTGGTCTGTCTTTTTTTCGGTATTTTTTCCTAATATGAATGCCAGAATAGTAGTTCTCCTTTAAGTTCATGAATAGATCCTGGAAAATCACTTTCATACAGAGATGCAGCTTCTAAATGAAAAGAAATGAAATGGTGTTTTATTTATGGACGCTCTTTAACTGCTGTGGCTCTCAGCGTCCCATTCTATATTGGGCATGAAAGACCGCTTAAATTTGCTCAGAGGCCTCTCAATCAGGCTTGAGGTTCTTTTACGTGCCGTAAATCTACGACATGGGACCCCACGGCTTTACTTCCCTTCCGAAGGAAGCCATGCTAAGGATTTTTACGCCCGAAAAAATCCATCGTCCTCCGCCGGGTTTGAACCCGCGACCTTGGGTATATGAAGTTAGCATGGTAACCATTACACCACGGAGGGCGACATGCAGCTTCTAAAATGCTCTGTTTCACTATTTGGCATAAATAGAAATGCTGGTAAAAGTATAACTAGGAGTTATTTTCGGGCTGTTTTGCTGTAGTCTGTTGGAGTATGATGATCCAGACGTTTCGTCCACAACTGCGATGGACATCTTCAGTGGGGCGGTTGAAATTTCCTTGGAGAAGGTTTTGCTGTGTCTGAAGCATTGACTGTCAGAGTTGCTGTATTTATGCTTGTTGGTTGGGGGCGGGGCTTGGCCAGTGGCTCAGGTGCCTTCTGATTGCCCGCTTTGATCTTGCCAGTTTTATGGCGTTTCCTACCTTCAATGGTGAAATCATGGCAATTCTCTTAAGTCTACAAAATCTCTATTATCATATAAAAATTTTGAAAAAACTGCAATCCTATTTGGTTCAACACCCAAAAGTGTTAATATTTAGGAATGTCATAAAATAATACAACAATTAACCCTTTTACATAAAAGAGTGGTAATCCAATGGCTTTTAGCCTGCAATGAAATGGCTGAATTTTTGGCCAAAAAGGGAAGTAAAATGATCACCAAATCTACACCTAGTTTAATACCTTTTTTGCACTATTAAACAAATAATATCAAATAAGTACACAAACAAAATCAGTGAAGACTACAAAATAAAACGGTTGGAAAACAATGGAAACAATTTACAAGGTTACAATATTTCTACATTACAAGAAAATCTGCAGTAGCAACTTTCAGACTGCTAATGGGACATGACTGTTTACAAAAATACTTCTACAGATTTGTCATAGCAGAGACTCCTATAGTCTTTTCTGTAACCTTAGTGAAGAAATGGATCATAATCATCTTCTACATTATCCAGCTTTTACAGAAGATTACAACCTCCCCGCTAAATATTGGAGTGCAAGAAAATAAATTATTTCATTATCAAGTATTTAACATTAGATACCAACCAACTTTACTTGTTTCACTTTGGAAACAATCATAACAGAAACATTTTTACCCTTACTCTCCATTCTGCTTCTGAAGTCCTCTGCCTGGTCCTGTCCTTGGTCACTGATATCTTATGATTTGGTTTGCATAATCCTTAAATTCTGCAACTGCAGTCTTATAGTGTGTAAAAGCCTTTGCACTGAAAGTATCTAGCATTTAGTTTTCTTTATCTGCTTCTCTTGGTCCAAACAACACAGAAATTAAATATACACCATTGTCTGAATGAAAGCCAGGAAAAGTTACTTAACCATTTCATTTGAAATGTTCCTTATGGTTACCACATTTAGTGCCACAGGAAAATTGTACTTTCAGAAGAAGTCCATAGGTTACAAATGAACTATATTTTTCATCGTTTGCATACATTTGACAGATAACTCCAAGTAGGGGCTGGGCCTATTGGTCCTCCCTGAAATCTACAGCTGGCTAAGGGGGCTTATTGGCAAATGTGGATAGTGGGAATTCCTATACAGAGAATGCAGGAAGATGAAAATATTTTAAGTCTAAGCCTGTTCTCATAAGAGCATTTCATCTACCTGGCCCTGTATAAACATACTTCTAGTTTAGTCCAAAAGAATTACCATGTGCCCCGTGCTCAGAAAATTAGAAAAAGTTTGCACAACAATGACAATAACAATTAATTATAATACTACTACTAATAATAAATATCAATAATAATAATATAATTATTATTATTATTGTTTGCAAACATCATCATTATGTTTCACAGCATCCTTTAAAGCAATAAAACCTTGTTTTAAATGTGACTATTGGAATGAAACTACACTTGTCCAGTTTCCCACAAATTTCTGAAAATAACGAAGTCAAATATATATCATCCAGTAAATTTTAATAATAAACTAAGAACTAATGCCATTGGCAATGGCAATGTTCAATGATATTATTAAGATAATGCTTTAGTGTGTTAAGTATTATAATAAAACTTTTTAAGAAAATAAATAATACATATGGTAAAAATAATTACTGACCTTTTTTATGCAGGTAAGATGTTCATTCCTCCTACAACTAAACTGGGATGTCCACTCTCTTCAGTAAATCTTTATGGAGGCTTGCTACTGTTCTCAGCATACCTTCTGTATGACACTCAGCGAATCATAAAAAAGGCCGAAGAATATCCAATTCAGGCTGAATATCCTTATGATCCTATCAATGAGTAAGACTTTTCATAATGAATTAAAAGTTAGTTGATGACAGAAATTAGCTTTAGTTGATGCAAAGACTCATGATTTAATGGAATTTGGCACAGTGAACCATTGTGTAAACTTAGTACTAGAGCACAATTTTGTAGCAGTGTCATGTGCATTTTGACAGGTTGGATTTCAGGGGCATATTGTTGTGAACAAGGTTCTGTGATGTGAGGGATAGCTATTACAGGGTGGTGAAAGGAAGGCAGATGGTAGAACAATGATAACAACAGGACTTAAATTAAGCTAATATATTAAGAAAGATTAAATAATTGTTGGTTGCGCATGTTTGGTTTACAAAGCTGGGAGATTGCAAACTATTCTATTAATCGTGACCAATATTATTCTGATTATGGAGTTACTAACTTAAAGTCTTACCTTAAGAAATATGTCACGGTGAGTCTGGACAAGGTAAGAGATGAAGTGGTCGAGGTAGGTGAACGGTTGAGCCCAGAGCAACGACCCAAGCAAGTGGAGGTTCCCTGATGGTCAGGTCTGCAGTCCTTTAAATACATTTAGCGGCATTCTGGAAGGGCATTCCAATATGGTGGTCTTACTCCTAATATGGAGAACCAATGCCCTGATAGTGGGTAGTCTTAGCCAATCAACATCGAATGTATAAACGTTCTTGAATATCCAGCATGACGTCAAAGAGTGAATGTGTATGTAGCCCAACGGATGATGGCGTCATCAAAAAGTTCACTAGGAGTGCCATCGGAAGAGGCTAGTCACTTCCATCCTGTTACTTAATCAGCTTATAACAAAGCTTGCATTTTCCCAAGAATATGTAAGAATCAAATCCCAATAAATTCAGATTAATTAATTCTTAATTAATAAAATATTACTAAAACAATATAAGTTTAGCTCTTGCCAATGACACATGTGACAATATTTAAACAGGGTAGTGAGGGAGAAATGACCATCCCAAAATTTCTTCCTTTCTGGTAAATAGCAGTGCTAATAACTTTAAAAGGAAAGGAATTACAAGTATTTTAGTAACTTCAGTTCCAGAGGGAAATATTTATTCCGAAAAGAAATCAGCATTTTTAAAGAATTATTCTTAAGATAACCTGACATTTTAAAAGCCATGGCTTCTCTACCTTAAAGATATTCATTCTTTGCTTGTGCTTCCCAAAATATTACATTTTTTCCAGTTTCCACTGCTTCTGCAGAAAAAAGTTTTTCTACTAAAAAAAATTAAAAAAAAAATTGAAAACAACATCTGAAGCACAATTAATTGGACTTGTTTTTGTCAGCAAGCCATAATATTAATGCAAATTATATATATATATATGTGTGTGTCTATTATGAGTAGATAAGTTTGCTAGTGTTCCAAACATACCGATTTTGTTATGAACATATTTGCACTTTCAAATTATTTCTAGAAGTTTAAATTGAACATTTGGTAAAATCTGCTTTGTAGAAATCATGATATATATTTATTTTAAATATATGTGCATACCAGTGTATTATGGCTGTGTTTCATTTGGAAATGTACAATTTTTGTTGTTGTGCAAAGTAGTCACTTGCTCCCAAATAAAATTGTATATACACCCCTGACTGATTTACATACAAAGTAGTTAGAGCTTGAACCATAAAGAGGTATATTATTCATATATCTTTGTGTGATTACAAGCCAGCAAAGAATGAGACATGACTATTAGGAGATGCTGAGACTGGCTGCCTCAAAATCTATGCATTTTTAATGTTCACATACAAAATTAACCATTATTCTACACTGTAGGTATCAGAAACTTTAACTTTTAAAAATGTTTTATGGTTAATTTTTTCTGGTGATAGATTTAGCTCTACACTTTCTGTCTTTTCAGGTCAGCCACAAATTGTAATTACACTTGCAGCATTAAATCAAATAATTGAGGAGGCCATATGCTATAAGTGAAGGCCCAGCCATCCTGTGAACGTTTTGCATGAAATACTGGCTGTAGGTGCTACAGCAGAGTCATGCTAGAAATTCATGAAAGGTTCTTAGGTTAAATGCTCTAAACAGGCTTGTCACATTAAACTCACTTTGTCAATATCAAATTAATATTCTATGGCCTTTTTGATTTTCTGTGAATCTTGGACCAAACAACAGGATATTAGTGCACTGTACTATTGCATTGCATATAAATACAGGGAAATCACAGTCCATTCATATTCTTTGTGAACAGAAGATCTATGATGATGATGATATTTTGTGTGTTAATGACACTTCATTGCTAGGATCACTGCTGGTATGCCAAAATTTCATCCCAGAGGCGTTCTTTACATGCCAGTAAATCTACTGATATGGGACTGTTGCTTACGCACACTTAAAAGCTATTGGTCTGTACCAGGTTTGAACTTTGACCTTAGGATCAGAAGGACAGTGCTTAAACAATTTAGCCACACAGGCTGACTAGAATATCTAGAACCAGACATGTTAATCTGATTAAATACAGATCTAATACAATTTAAAGGTCATTACTATTAAGTAATTGAAGCCATCCATTTCAGGCAAATATTTCTCATGATTATAGAATAAGTTGGTAGAATAATATACCATATCTGAATGTAGAATACTTATGAAAATAAATGGTAATAGATAAAGAAGTAGGTCAATTGTTAGATTTGCAAAAATAAAAAACAACAGATTTCAAGGGTGTGTGTGTGTGTGTGTGGGTGGGTGTGTGTGTGCGTGTGTGTTTTTAGAAAAAAGATCTGTGTGCCTTTGAAGAGAACAACTCTAAACAAAAAGTTGAATTAATTCCAAACCTGACTTTTAAGGTTCAGAATCTTCCAGGGATGTGACAAAGGTTTTCAAGCTAACCTTTAACATAAAAAACTTTCTGATATCTTTATTTTTTCAAAATTTATTCTAGCAATTTTTATTAAAATACTATATCTTAAAATATTTAGATACCTAACAAAGATAATGAGAAGCTTAAATTTTCAGGGATTAGGTTGTGAAGTAGTTTTTCATAATTTTCTATAATGTGTAAACAATAAAAGATACACAAATAAGTACTACACCAATTTAAAACATACCATTTGTTTCAAATACCTCTTTTTGTCGCACCAGCCATTTCCAAAATATCCATTTTATTTGAATTTCTCAGTACTAAGTCAGTTTTTAAGTGGGATCAATATTCACTTATTTTTATTATGTCATGAAAAGAATACGGAATTTCAAGACCAGCTAGATCAAACCATTATTAAGCATCTGCCCTTGTATCTTCAACAAAATGTACAATAAAATGTTTATGTAAATGTTTATTTCGATAACATGAATAAGCTTTTATAAGAATAGTCTATAGAAGGTATACAAAAATATGTAATAGTGAATAGAGAAAGTAATGTGCATGTAACACAATACACTATTTTTTTATTTCAGAGCAATCTCTACATACCTGGACCCCAGCAGATCTTCGTCCACATAGCATTTATTTTGGCAAGTGTTTCTGGAAGTGAAAAGAAGAAGTAAACAACACTTGTAACGAGGATTAGTATTTTTAATCTGAGTGCTTTTATCATTTATATTCTAACATAATTAAACATTGACATTAAAATATTCATTTCCTAGAAATTTTGTTCTACATAATACTCTCCTCCATTCTCTTGGACAGTTTGTCTAGTAATTTGTTGTTTTCGTAGTTTCCCCAGGTTGGGGGGCCAACTCTCTTCTACCATGCATTTCCTGTCCATTATCTTCATCTGCTTCAGGGTTAAAGCACCATGCGATGTGATGCTGGTCGGTGAATTCTGTGCTTTGGAACAGTTTCTTCTTAGCATTTGGGGGGCCTGCAGCGATCCACCCTCCTGGGAACTTGCCCCATTGCCAAGGGACTCCTGGAGAGCACAGAGATTATACAGTGCTAACTGGCACCAGGATGTAAACATATTCAGGTTCATTTTCTAAGTTCATCGTTAGCAAAATTGTTATAATTTCAACTACTTTCATACCGAGTTTCTCAACGAGGTAGTTGAAATTAATTACTTTGTATTGCGAGTCGTTGAAACTGTGGCTAAGGTTCCTGTAGTTACGAGAAACATTTACATACCTGGAAAGGTAATCGATTATTAGCTTGCTATACATTCGCCATTTATTTTGTATACCGTGTAGCCAAATTATGTGCTGAAAAATGGTTAACTGCAGTTCAATTTTGAACCTCCTCTGTCATATAAACTGAACTAAACATAATTATTATTGCCTAGAACATTCGAAAAAAAAATAGTTATACAGCTTAAAACGGAAAAAAAGATCGGGTTTTGAAAGAAACATATGGGCAAAAAGGATGAACTTTTGCAATGAAATTTCTTCGCATGGTACCACTGTGTATGTAATGTTTTGAAAATATAGCGGAAGCGGAGTTCCAAAACTAGCCAGGAGCAGTACAGAATATATTTAGATTATCTAAATACTCGAGTACTGCGAAGGGGTGTTTGACACCACAAATGGGGCCGAAAGACATGGAGCAATAGTGGGCCGAATTAGTGGAACGATTGAACAGCTGCAGCAGTGGGTCCCAAAAGAATGTGAAAGGGTGGAAGCATGTAAGTATACGATAGTATGATCTCCTATTTATCATTTAGTTACAGATAAAAGTTAGTTAGTTTTAGAATTTTCATAAGCACTGTAGGCCATAACTAAGTTTTGCCATTTTTAAGAATGTAGGTTATGTTTAAATTCCCTATGGACTCAACAATCACTAAATTCAACTAAAAATGGATAGATTCCCATCTGGTTTATAATATTTTGTGTGTTATCATTATTTCCTTGGAATATGAAAGATTCTGGGAGACAAATTCCAGAATATTGGCAATCTGAAATTGCACTAAATTCATCACACATTTTGCCTGACTTTCTTGTCAATATTTTTAAGTAGGTTTTATTTAATATTTAATATGTAGGAAAAGGTGTTGGGAAAGTTTGTTACATAAGTTTCTGCTAAATATTATGAGCTGTTATTTTACATAATTACAGCAATTGTTTATTTTGAATTTCTGTCTTTATAGCAATACTGCTGTCCATAATTGAAGTTTATAAGAAACAGCCTGCTACTATATGACACCTCTTATATTTTATATCTTCATAGATTGGAGGAGTTGAGTGAAAAGAAAGTGTAGGCTGTTTGAAGCAGAGATGGGAAGAACTGGTGGTGGACCCATGACTGCCAAACAACTTATACCAATGGAAACTGAGCTCCTCCAGTTACTTGGGCCAATGGTAATTCGTGGGATTGAAGGAGAGGAACCCACTGGACTGGAAGTAAGTCATTCTAATTATTACTTCTGAGTGTTTTAGAAATTATATAAGATATTTTACAAAATCCACTCCAGATATAGCTCAGGGTCAAATGGGCTGCTTATTATCACAGGTACCACCATTACCAGTGGCATCACTACTGCCACCTTTACCACCAGCACCATTGCCACTGCTAATATCAGAGGCAGCATCGCCACTGCCACCTCCAACACTAGCATTGCCAGTACCACCACCAACAACATCCCTAGTACCAGCACCAGTAGCAGCATTGCCACTGTCACCATCACCAGCAGCATGGTCACTGCCACCACCACCGGTAACAGCATTACAACTGTTACCAACACCACCACCAGTAGCAACATCACCAGTACCACCACTTCCACCACCACCACCAGCATCGCCTCTGCAACTACCAGCATCAATCTCTTGGGAGGATGTAAACAAGTCTTCCACAAGTTCTGGATTGCAGAGCAGGTAATTTACTTAAAATGTGTGCAAGAATAAAAAATAATTAAATGTTCAAAAAGTTTTTTTTATATAGCAGTAACAATATTTAATACACATTTGTAATAATTTACATCACTCTAATTACAGGCATATCAGCTAATGTTATAAACACCTTCAGACAGAGTAATGAAAACCTGGTGTTCATTAAATCAACTGATGAAGTCTATGGAAGAACAAAATAAGATATGGGCACAGGAGACCAAAATATGGGCACAAGAGACCGAAATAAGGGCACAAGAGGCCAAAACAAATGTCTTACGATTGGAATTAGAAATAGCAATGGCCAAAAAAATGGGGCTGCAATAAATTTTGATTTATAGTGAGGGGGGAATGAGTATTTTTGCTGTTTAGCTGTGTAATTATTATGCTTTTTAATTATGTTAAGATTTTTTCTGGCCTTTGTTTTTCTAGCTTTACTACCAGTGAGCCATTTTATATGTTACAGATGTTACATCTGACTTAGTTTTGGTTTATTTTCTTTAAATATAAGTAATTTAATTTTCTTTATTTTGAGACCAAATAGAAAAATAATAATCTAGGACCTTTGTAACACCAAAGGTTTTACTATTTTAGTTTAAATAATTATAGAGTTGTTTTAAAAGAATATGTTGTTGCAAAGTTTGGGAGCTGCAATTACATGATGACAAGTCCATGAGAAAAATCCTCCTAGCAATTTAATATACTGAAAATATTCTTAAGCATTTTCAGCAATATTAAAAAGTTAATGCAAAGAAATAATTTTGTAAATAATGCAAAGGCTTAATTTTTATTCAATATTTTTCCCGGCTGTGAATGTTAATTTGATCTATGGGTACATTTTATTCTCCTTCAAAACAGAACTCATATACAGTGCCATTGTATTGTGTGCCTATCATTAGTCTTAGGTTCGAATACTCTCAAAGAAGTCTGAAGTAATGCTTTACAATTAATTTAATGATGTTCTAAAATTAAAATGTAGATAAATGCAATTATTTTGAATTCTTAATCATTCAAGGCCATTTTTAAGAAAGGTTACCAGTTATTCCATGAAAAAGACATCACCCTTTAATGAGTAAAATTTATTCCCTAACAAACAATTAGCTTAACCCATAAAAACACTTTATGTTTACAGAGTGAATGATTTAAAATGACAAATGAATGAATGTAACACCCTTAACATCTTATGTCTTAGAAATAAACATTTACAAAAAATTAATTAAATACCACTGGAATAAGTTATTTATTGGTATATCAACTTGAAGTGCATTAAGAAAGTAAAATAATAAATTTATAATTGATGAAAAACATTTTAGATGTTTATGTTAATGATGTTAACTTGGTATTTCTAATGAATTATTTTCATTAAATAAATGTTATTTGCTTGCTAAATGTCATGAATTCAGTAGGATGAAAGACAATATTATTTCACAAACTTAGCTGTATTATTTGAAGGGAGAGAGGTGATTGCTGACAAAACAGTGTAACAGTTTAGTCTTTTTTTACTTCCAAATCTCTCTGTATAACTAACCATTGACTTTAAACAAAGGAAAAAGCACTTAGACGTTCATTGTCCAATTTGAGTTTTAGAATCATAAAATCTATATTTTGTTGAGCATAAAATTTAAGTAATTTGAGTATCATGAAATTTAAATTTTTATGAATGTTCTTTTTATATGGAATTTCTGCACTACCTCTAAATGAAATTTGGATATTTTTGGGTAGCTTAATTAATGTACCTCTTAATTCAGCACCAGAAAATTTGCTAAAGGTAACCAGAATTGTTCGGAAAGTTTCCATTTTTAAACACAGTTGGAAAACTTGATTTTAATGGTGAGAATTTGAAATACATACTTTTTACCAACTAAAGTCATATGAACTTAATTAATAATTTTTCTTTTAAAAATTCAGGAAGTACTGTTTAATTTTTCTGATGATTTGGAACAAAATAAGTATAATTTTTGTAATGGCACACTAAATTACAATGACTTGTAAACTTTAAGAAATAGACAAACCTTTATTGAATAGGAAGTACTGATCTCATTAAAGCCCACAGTTCAAGTCAATTTTCATTCTGTTGAATTAACTTATTTCTGAGAAAGTCCATGTTATTATTTTTGAATTTTCAAATACAAACTTTTCTTAATGGGGAACTGCATTGTTTAACAAACTCCCCTTCGCTGTGAAGGAAGATGTAGCATCCTCTCATTTGTAGTCTATGCATATCTATATTTTTAAATACAATAATTAAAGAATTTTAAAACAGTATGAATAATGAAGTAGAATACATAAAATAATAATTATGACATCACCGCTTTTGTTATCCATCTTTATATATGCATTATATACAGAGTAACATCATTCTACCTCAGCATGAAATAAAAACAGACAGTAAAATTTTGCTCTCAGAACAATAAATATTTGCTCATTCTGAATAGGCTGAGTCAATCTTCAGAATTGTAACTCTTACATATTTTCCTCAATGAAATACAGAGTTTAAATAGTAGAAGTATAAGAATTTTCTTTCACACATTTGAAAGACTGCATCACCTACTATCATAATGCTGCTATGTAAATGAATTTAGTGTGGTTTATTAAAAGTCTAACATGTGATAAGCTCTTTCTGAGTTCACTACTTATACCTCTATCAGCTGATCAAATTGGTTTCAAGCATGTAATGGCATCAGCTCTCAGCATCAGTGCATATGCCTGAAGAGTGGTGCTTGTAGAAAGAGAGTACTGCTTGATAAAGAAAAGTGTTACTTTGTACATTTTGATTTTCTAATTTACTAACAGTTTCTTAATAAATTCAATGAAAATAAACAGTGTAACACAAATTGAAAATATGTATAATCTAAAAAACTGTAACTTTTATGTGTTGAATACAGAAATGTGATTGTTGCTGTGTTAAACTTTCTTAAGCAAAATATTGCCTGATGACTCTTGCTCTCACTTGCCTGCCCTCTAAGAGCAAATGTTCTTCACCAGCAACTAGAAAAAATAAATTGCATAAAATATTATTATTATTATTATTATTATTATTATTATTATTATTATTATTATTATTACAATACTAAAGTGTATTGGGGATGTACAGTATTTAGAAATATAAATACAAATAAAATGGTGTTCCTAACTGGATATACATTTTTTTAAACATACCTGCATTTCCAATTTCACTATCTTCATATACTGCATCATCCCAAGGAATATTTCTGTTAACAAGAAAATTGTGCAAGGCAGCGATTATAGAAACTGCCATGGGTGGAGCATAGTGTAGAACTGTGTCTTTCAGGAGGCATCTGAATCTGCCTCTGAGTACACCAATTCAACGCTCCACACAGTTTCTTGCCCTGCACAAGCTGCTGTTACGAGTAATGTTCCTCTGGTGACCTAGGTTGAGCTTGCAGTACACGAGTTAGCAGCCATGGCTGTGTTGGATAACCAGAGTCACCTTAAACAACATTTTAAAAAAATTATACAGAAAATAAACAATAAATACTTTCTAAATCTGTGTACATACCTAATATTTGAGAACAGTAATGTTTACTGATAAGCCAAGAACTTTCATGGGTTCTGTTGTATTTCTCCTCCAGGCGATCTTTTATTCTGCTCATTTTCTAAACTGCTGTGTCATGGACTGAGCCAGGATAACTTGCATTCATTGATAATATTCTTAAATTTGTATCACAGATCTGAAAACCTTAAGAAAGTCATCTGTGTTATTCACTTGATAGAAATTACTCATTTGCCAAGTATTATAGAGATGAAATAAACAGCACATATTTGTATTTTTCTGTATTAAAGCCAATAAAATTAAATTTCTACAGCTTAAGCACAAAATCTGTATTTGAAATAATAGTGTTTTATATTCTCTAAGAAAAAATAAAAGTAGTTTATGATATATATGCCAGAAAATTACTTGGTAAACCAATCTCTTGAGGTACAAGTCTGTCAATCAGCTCGCGAGTCACTTCCTTGGGAAACCGAAACAAGTGTTTTAAATTTCCTGTCTGGCATGGAAAATGGATCACTGTTGGCCCTTAGTGACCTCTGTATACTTCTGTGCCGTAATCTGTAAAGATTATTATCCACATTAAACATTATACTCCATAAAACACTCATGTTCTAAATTTGGCAAAGGTTAGGTTATGTTTTTTGCTTAATATTGCAATCTACAAACGTAGGTAAGAAACCTGTTAATTAATTGCAACAATTCGCTTGATAAGTTCCATTTTTCGATTGTAACTTAAGTTCTTACCTCAATTCATGCTCCTCTTCTCTCTCAAACTCATCCAAAAGTATTACTAGCACAGCATCCATGTTGAAAAACTTACAACAGCTGCTTAACGACCTCTTAACGGCAGCTCCTGACCGGTAGTTACGATTTAACTATTATTACGTCACATAGCGATATCATTGAGAGTTAGAAAGTAAGGTTTGGCCCGAAACTAGTAGTTACATCTCTTAGCTACTAGTTAGCCGTAACGATAAGCTTAGAAAATAACCCTGATTGTAAAGGATCCCATCCATGCTAGTACACACCATTGTCCAAATCTGGATGCCTTCAGATCTTCCAATGGTTATGTTGGAAGAGCAAGGGCCATTGTGACCTAAGTGCTCTGTTTCTGGAGCTCCCTTTTTCTGTCTCCTACTCCTACTACAGTACTTATGGCACCATGCAGCAGAGTGCTAATGGCTGATGATAGATGCAATAAAATTATATTTGGGAAAGGATTTTGAGAAGGAAACCTTCCAGGTCTAAGTTTAGGTTACCTTCCTGCCATTTTCCAGGTATGAGAATCCAGGAAAATCTGAAAAATAGTTCAATCAGGGAGTATGGTCCTGGCAGGATTAGAACTGCCAACCACCCGAATCCAAGCCTCACACATTTAGTGTTACGTGAATATGATGTATGAGATTTTTTAATTCAAAATGAAACATTAGAGTGTGTAATGTGGTTGTAGAAAAAGGGATATATACCTATACTTTGTGTTATAAAAGTACCCTGTAGGGATATAAAAAACTTATTTGGCGAAACTGATGTCATTGCATGGAAATAAAGGCTGTTGAATATTTTAAGCATGGAAAAGAAGAAATAATTACGTTTTTACTAAGGTTTACACAAACTTTAATCTGATTTTATTTTGCATTGCTTATGATCATCATTATTATTATGGTATGCTTCCATCAAAATGGCTATCAGAAATTTGTTTACTTTTCAGTGGAATCAGTTTCTTTTCTTTTGTGTTTTTGTTGCAAATATGATGGGGGATGTCCATTTGCTACATCAATAGCCTCCTTAATATAAAAATTATTAAAATCAGTTATCAGAAAATCTAACAGTTGGGCAACATTATAAGCTTTAAGAACTCTCATTGCAGCTTCACACAAATTATTGGTATTTTGCCCTCTAAGTACTGTGGATTTTTGATCGCATAAAGCAACTTCCTGTCTTTTGTATAGCTTTTCTGCATAATTAATAAATTTACAATACTGTTTGCCTGTACCAGAGGATGCTAAGGCTTGGTACTCAGTGTTTAGCTCCTTTATACTATTTATGATTTTGCTAGTGCAACTCTCTCTGCAGTGGAGCCATCTGTCATAAAAACTGAAGGCCCTTCAAGGCCCTTTCCATTGAACATTGCTGATTCAATAAGTCTTGTACAATGTCAGTGCTTCATATATTATAGCCTCGCTTTCAGAAGTACTTATTAATATGCCTAATGGAAACCCACTTGTGTTAACAATTAGCAAGAATACTCCACATCCAAACCTATCAATATTTCCAGATGAGTTCACAAAAACAACTTCAGAAGCTGCACTTAATGTTTTCAAAATCCTCTTCATCAAGGGACTCATGATGGCAATAACAAAATTATTGTTTTCCAAACACATATAGGCTGCACATTTTCCCCCCACTTCAGCATTATAATTTGAAACAAATGTTTCAAAGGATTTTACCATTTGAGCACCACTGCCTGACTCATACTTTTCTTCGAAAACACTATAATACAAATGGTAAACCCAAGAGATGTCTGGACAATGTGCCCTATCACCAGCAATAAGGTAATAATCATCCTCATGATCATGATATAAATCTTCTTTATTGATATCTAAATCGCGTGAAGGAGTATGTCCTGCTTCAAACATTTTCAAAAATTTGCATCAGACTTCTCTGTTGGCTCTCTATGTTTTAATGCTTCAGTACTGTGAATGTGATGATTATGTTTGTAGTGGAGGTTGACTAATGTGGGCAACTCAGTAAGGTGAAGATCCATGCTTCTGAAATAGAAAAACATTGACTTGTGGTAATAATAATAATAATGAAACATTAAATTTCAAGGCACTTATGTATTATTTTGAACCTATGGTAGAATCACATTCAGATTTAAAGTTTCAGCATGGAAGGATAATGAAATTTATCTAAATGATTACAGTAAAAATTTAGGGACTTAATGACTGATTAACAGAGCTCAGAAATGAACTTTCCACCATGAACTTTTCTACTAAGAAGGAATTAGTATGGTTAAATATATATTTTTAGCAAAGCATGCAAATGGGACAGTATTTGCTTTCTTTTGTGCAAAATGCGGAAATAGCATAATGTATAACATTGCTAATAATGAGAAACAAAATAAGAATCACATTTTTTTTAATCTGTTACATATAAAGGAAATACTGTCTCAAAAAAATTAACATGCCACGGCAATATTTTGAAACTGAATAATGTAACTTATGTAACACAGTTTGATGTACAAGTTGCTATACCTTTTTATTCTAATAAGTTTGAACTGTATCTTGTGGCTTTCCACTTTTAAAAATCAATTGAGATAATTTGAAACTCAGTGCCAATGCATTTTTTATCTACTTTGGAAAATTTTAAATTCTGTTTTACAAAGAGCATTAGAATCCATGTAACACTTACAACAGAATTACCAGCATGTTTTTACCTTGCTTTTTATTCTTTCCCCCTAGGCATACATTTTTGCTTCCTACGTTGAACAATTATAATGTCAGTTCTTCTTATCAATTGATTTAAGCTATAAATAATAAATGCTTCACTGTGACAATGTGTTGCAAACTTCTTAGTGTTGGGAAGATATGGATGGTGGTCACTGTTTTTTGCAGCCACATTTTTTATTCATGGAAAGGTAATACATTATTAAGAAAGTTTCGGATGTTCCAGTGTTGTAAACAAAATTAGTCAAAAGTTCCACTTTAAATGGATCATAATTTACCACAGAAAGTGAAAATTAATGAGGAACTGTTGTGTTCTATAGTAGCTTTAACTTTAATAAACTGAAAAAACTGGAATTATTGCAAAATAGATTTTTCAGTGATGGATGATATAGTACCACTCAACTATGATTCTGTGATAGGTAAAGCAGTAATTAAATTAATTAAATATGGACATAGAAACATAACTTCACCAAACGATTCAACTAATTCTACCCCTTTTTGGAGATGTATTAATCTTGATCACAGTTAAAGAATGTTTAAATGAAAAGCATTATATATAAAGGCTCAGCATGAAAGACCATATAATATAATGGTTATAAGACTTCATCATAATTTAGCCTAACCATATAGTTTATATTAGTATTGAACTAACTAATAACTATAATAAATTCAATAAAGTAGACTGCTTGAGCTTCGGTTGACTAATATTTGTATTTAACGAATGTGCATAATGTCTTACTGTATAAACTTTCACATTTGTTTACATATCCTAAGAAAGATGACTGAGATTGAATGGAAAAAGATATTCATACAAGTATTAACTTGTTGATGAGAGAGGAACGATAACAAATCTGATGTGTTACATTCACATGACTTTCTCTACATTGTTGTAACAGATTATTATTAAAAACATATTTTCTTTTACTTTATGATAATTGAGATAAACATTAGAAGAAATTGTCTTAATTACTTGCATCCTTGTAAATAGAAGCTATATAAGGGACTACACTAGGCTAAAATGATTGCCAAATCCTATAAAAGCTGGTTGCCATGTGGTTAAAATCCGTTTCTATGCAGGACTATGAGTTTATAACTTTCTGTGTGAGAAAAATTTTAAGTATTTTGAATCTGAAACAAATAACAAGGAATATCTCAGAAATGGTCAATTCCACCAGAAAATAGTGTATAAATTGTATGTTTTAACATGATCTACATTTTTTGTGTAATAAATTTTTCCCAAAAAAATGAAATGGCCTGTTATTTATGGATGCTCTTTAACTGCTTTGGTTCTCAGCGTCCCATTCTATATTGGGCGTGAAAAATCGCTTAATTTTGCTCAGAGGCCTCTCTTATCAGGCTTGAGGTTTTATTACATGCCGTAACTCTACGACACGGGACCCACAGCTTTACTTCCCTTCCGAAGGAAGCCATGCTAAGGATTTTTACGTCCGAAAAAATCCATCGTCCTCCACCAGGTTTGAACCCGCGACCTTGGGTATATGAAGTTAGCATGGTAACCATTACACCACAGAGGGCGACAGTTTTTGCCCATCTCTTACAGTTCACCAGTTATGCAAAATTTAGTAAAATTCATTCAGAATAAAGAGGTGTTCAGAGGCTATTCACAGAAAATTCAAGATATACATTTTATTTGCCTAACAGATATCTTTAATATATGGTATTTTAATCAAAATCATTAGAGCCATTTTTGAGAACATAAAAACTTTTCCATGTAAAGGGCAGTTTGGGGTGGGGGTTCTGAAAATCTTTGTGTCGCATCCCTGGAAGATACTAAACTTAAATACCAAGTTTGGTATTTTAGTGACCTACCGACACACACACACACACATACACATGGACCTTTTTCTACAAATGTTCTTTTTTTTTTGAATACAGGGGAACCTAAAACATATATTTTCAGTGAAATCTCAGTATCAAATTTTTGGGTGTGTTACAATACCTTCTCTATACACTATGTACATAGTAGGTGTAGAGAAAGTAAAAATTAAGGCAGCTTTTAGGTATGATATTGCTTAAACTGTTACTAGAATAGCATCTGTAGCTCAGTATAATATAAAAAGCACATACATGCAAAAGGTATACTTATTCATTTTTTAAAAAACGCACTTAATATTTTATAATTAAAAATGGAAAAAGCTGAGATATTTATATCAAACACCTAAAACTAAATTATATCACAAAGGTAACACCTGTCATACAAAACACTATTTTATTGATGTCTTCTAGCAAATAATGTTAAGGAAAACAAAACATTACTACGAAATAGTTTCTAAGGAACATGAGTTAAAATAGAAAGAAAAAAATATTTTTGAATCATTTTATATAATGTAATTCCTAAAACATATTTTCTGATTTTAGTTGATTTGCCTAAGTTTGAAACTTATCATTAGTTATACATAGACATAGAGTTGGGCAATCAAAGCCAACTTTAGGGATAATAAAATGGTTAGATTTGCTAGTAATTGCTATGGCACAAAAGACTATTGAGTACTAGCTGTTTATAAAGACAATAAAAATATTTTTGAAGATCTAAAAATCTATAATGCAATGCAGAATGGGGACAGATATTAATGTATTTTTTTTTTTTTTTTTTTTTTTCCGCAATTCTCAAATAAGAACCATTAACTTATTAAGAAAAATTCTATTCATGCATAGTGTTCACAGAACAGTGTTCCAGAGCATATGCAAAAAGTCATAGATTCTACACATCTCATTAAAATGACATGCATTCAATTTTAGTGCAAATACCCATTTGTATTGCTTGCTCTTTTCTGTAGATTTTACTGTGATTCTCATTCTTGCAGGACAATCTGTATGTTTAGCATGTGGATTTAAAACATTGTGGCTTCGAGGCTGTACATTATGGTGACCAAGCAGGGCCACTTGTAAAAACATAAAACATCATAATAACACTCCTGCTTCAAACTCAATATATGGCTATATTTTGTTAAGCATATAAGCTTTGGCACTACAGGTAATAGTTTCATATTTGTACTGCAATAAAACTAAAGTACGAGGGGCATACTGAAAGTCATGAGCATCACTGTTTTACAATCTTAATATTTATTTTTAAGCCAAACCAAATACATCATCATAATCTACAGACTTTCTTTCACTTTTCGACATAGTCTGCATTGTTTTGCACACATTTTTCTCATCGTTCTACAAATTTGAAAATGCCCTTGTGATAGAACTCCGTTCCAGCTGCCCGCAGACCCTGACGCACTGCTTTCCGAATAACCTCCAGCGTCTCATAGCGTTGGCCACGCATCTGCTCCTTCACAGAACCGAAAAGATGGTGGTCGGAGGGTGCCAAGTCGGGACTGTAGGGAGGATGTGGAAGAGTTTCCCACCCTAATGCGCTGATCTTCTCCATAGTGGCACGGGCAGTATGAGGACGCGCATTATCCTGTTGAAGGATGATCCTTTTTCCAGGGCGTTTATCACGCAAAGCCCGACGGAGCTTCAGAAGTGTCTTGATGTAGCGGGCAGAATTTATGGTTTGTCCAGGTTCAAGAAAGTCAACCAGAATGCAACCTTGTGCATCCCAAAAGACACTTCCCATAACTTTTTCTACAGACTGCACTGTCTTCGCTTTCTTCTTCGATGGTGAGTTCAAGTGGTGCCATTCCATACTCTGACGTTTCGTTTCTGGCTCATAGTGATGGAACCAGCTCTCATCTCCAGTCACAATACACGTCAAAAATTCATCACCTTCATTATGAAATCTCTGAAGAAGGTTTTGTGCAATGTTTTTCTCTGAAGTTTGTGGTCTTCAGTCAATAAACGGGGGACCCAACGGGCACAGACCTTTCGATAACCCAAGCTGTGGATCATTTCTTGCACTGCACTATGTCCTATTCCAAGTTGCGCAGCAATTTCATTCACAGTGAAACGCCTATCTCCTGTAATGAGCTCATCAACTCTTTCCTTGTTGCGTTCTGTAGAGGCAGTTCGAGGACGCCCGCTACGAGGCGCATTTTGCAGACTCGTGTTTCCATCTTTGAAATGTTTCACCCATCTTCTAACTCTGCTGGCACCCATGCAGACACCTCTATACGCACGTGGAAGTCTGAGATGAATTTTAGGAGCAGATTTTCCTTCTTTCACAACGAATTCAATGACAGCACGCTGTCGAAACGAAACATCAATGTCAGCCATTTTTCAAACACCACATGTGGTCACGTGATAGAAGCTAATGACGTCACAATATGTCAACATGTGGGTTAAAGTCTATAGATTACAATCCTGCAATTCGTTTCGTTACATTGTTGTAATTTAAATTTTTACAATGGGTTGCTCGTGACTTTCAGTATGCCCCTCGTATGTTATAATAGCTTGTATAAAATACTTTGGAGCTCTTTGAGAACGTCTGAGAGACCTTAACAGTACCCTTGGATACCTCTTGAAATGTACTCAACCACTCTTCAACACTGTCTTTTTTTATCATTAACACGAAATCGTGCATCAAATTTTCCTTCAACATCATTGGGCACGTAATCGCAGATTATATACTCCAAGTTCTGCGGAAGAAGGTCCTGAAAATCCAATAAAAATGCTTTGTTATACATCTTAATAAAGATAGAAAAAGCTGCGCTGATGATATATCATATTATACACACAAGCTATTCACTCTAAGTAAAGGATAATTTTGCAAATTATTCGCCGAATTCTCACACTTGCAGCATTCAATAAAATCCATTTCAGCTTTGCTATTAAATCAGATGGAATTGCTGATAGAAAGATGTCATCACGAATGAAGTAAAGGATTATTTTGCAAATTATTCGCCGAGTTCTCACATTTGCAGCATTTAACAAAATCCATTTCAGTTTTGCTATCATCAAATCAGATGGAATTGCTGATAGAAAAATGCCATCACGAATGTTGCCACCAAAATGTTGCCGGTCAATCGGCCAATGGTAGAGAGTTATGTTGGTCATTCGAACTATGACAGAGTTCCAGCCTAAAAGTGAACTGGAATCTGCAATGTCGCCAGCAGGCCCTGTAAAATCTTGTAGTGCGATCGTCTGTTGTTGCTTTCATAGGTAATGCATAGAGAAAAGAAGCAGACTTCATCCTCTTTGCATGTAACGCAAGGATAACGTTTGGAGTTTGCAAACTCTTGCGTTGCATTACATTGCATTGCGCCACGTCTTGCGTGTTTTTATGTGAATGCTTGCTTACATTAGCTTTATGATACATTCACAATGAAACGCAAGTGTTTGGTATTTAACGGACTTTTCGTTTTTGAGTTATGCTGTCCACATACACACAGACACACACGCGCACACACACGGACTTTTTCCCAAAAATATTTGTTTTGGATTCAGGGGGACCCAAAACATGCATTTTCGGTGAAATATCGGAATCAAATTTTTGGGTGCATTACAATATGTACATAGTACGTGTAGAGAAAGTAAAAACCTGATGTGTTTAATTCACATGATTTTCTTTGCATCTCTGAAACAAAATATTGTTAAAAAGCTTATGCTTCTGTTTACTTCATGTTAATCGAGAAAACATTAGCAGAAATAACCTTATTACCTGCTTCCTTGTAAGTAGAAGCGAAATACGGGAGTGCCATAGGTTAAAGTGATAGTCAAAAACTGGTTGCTATGTGACTGAAGTTCCTTTGTTTGCATGGACAGGAGTTGACAATTCCTGTATGAGAAACGTATACGTTTGTTATGGATGAAACAAGGAGTATCCTAAAACGAATAACTTTACGACAAAAAAAATGTACGTAACATAAATTGTGTGTTTTAACGTGCTCTATAGTTTTTGTGTGGTACCTAAGTGTTTGTCCATCTCTTACAGTTTAGCAGTTATGCAAAATTCCGTAAAATACATCTGGAATAAAGTAGTCTTCAGAGGTTATTCCCAGAAAATTCAAGATATACATTTTATTTGTCAGGTAAATGTCTTTAATATACGATAATTTAATGAAAATCGTTAGAGCCATTTTTGAGAAAATCAAAATTTTCGAAAAAAGTTCCATGTAAAGGGTAGTAAATATCTTCGTTTCGCATCTTTGGAACATACCAAACTTAAATACCAAGTATGGTATTCAACGTCTTTTCATTTTGGAGCTATGCTGTCCACAGACACAACACACACGCTCACACACCCACAAACTTTTTTGTAAAACATCTTTTTTTTTTATTCAGGGGGACCCAAAATATGTATTTCCGGTGAAATTTAGGTATCGAATTTTTGGGTGGAATGCAATACCTTCTCTATACACTATATACATAGTACGTGTACACTCCGTGGTGTAATGGTTACCATGCTGACTTCATATACCCAAGATCGCGGGTTCAAACCCGGCGCAGGACGATGGATTTTTCCGGGTGTAAAAAATCCTTAGCATGGCTTCCTTCGGAAGGGAAGTAAAGCCGTTTGTACCGTGTCGTAGATTTACGGCACGTAACAGTACCTCAAGTCTGATAGAGAGGTCTCTGAGCAAAATTAAGCGGTCTTTCACGCCCAATATAGAATGGGACGCTGAGAACCACAGCAGTTAAAGAGCGTCCATAAATAACACGCCATTTACATTTTTCCTATGTTACATCGTCAAGTTTCCGGTATTGATACTGTACGGTATTTGGATTTGACCTCTCCGTAACTTTTGTAATGTTTGCCATATTTCCTGTGTCTGAAAATGGGGAAATTATGGCAGGCATACGAACAATTGAAGTCATATTCCAAACATACTAAATGATGTTACGAACGTTAGCTTTTTAGGACAGAAATCGTCAAAATTAAGTGTGCAATGTTATAATGTAGACTGCTCTAGTTAAGCAGGCATTACTTTAATTTCGGTAAGTGATCACAGTGAATACTAAGAATGCGGTACCTCTCAGTGGCTTAAAATGTTACAGAAATGGTTTTGCATTGAGACAAAATACATTTTATTTTAGTTTATTAGTAATGTTACCTTTTTTATTAAGTTTAATTCTCACATATAAACAAGTAGAGACTATGTAAGTAAATATGCAATATAGTTGGTAGTACTTCGATTTTCGTAGCGATGGCCCTCGCCCTAATAAACTTTGGTTCTAGGTTTTCTCAAACCTTATAAAATATTGGTTGGTGGAGGTCTTGTAAACAAAGTCATTTGTCTCGAAAACCGAACATTTATGTTCCAGAAAGGATTCTTTTACTAGTTGAATTGCTATTCTGAGAGTCCCTCCATTTAGGTTATAGTGTTCGCAGAAGTTAAAGACATATGAAGGTGGGCCGTACTGATGTCTAGCAAATCATATACTTGCCCATTTAAGCAGCGCTGCCGCTTCTGGCACAAACATCTTACATGTCTAGACTGAAAACAGTATTTTCATTATTTAAGCTCGGATAACTATTAGCAAACAATAGATGCCAATGTTATAATTAGACAGAATTTTATTTTTTGATCATGGCCGTACAAAAAATCCGTCTATATGATACTTAGAACGCGAGCTATGCACCTTTTAACTTCACGTGAGGCTAAAAGATAACACCAAAATCTTCCTCACAACGCTTATTTTAAATAAAAACATACAGTGCAATATGATACACAAACGGTGTAGTTTGAAAACGAATGATTTAAGTTAAATCGGTTTTCACAATAGTGTGTTATTTTATTATTAAAGTGAACGTGTTTGTTAAGTCGTGATCAAACTCGAGCTGAAAACTTGTTAATACATAGATGAAATTATTATTTTTCTCTTTGTATTACGAGTGTTTGAATGTGTCCATCGAAGCTGGGACAAGTGATTTTTCGATTAACAAATGTGAAGTGATTCATTCTCTGTCGCCGAATGAAGTACTACGTTCAAATTAGCGGATGTAGGAAGACCTATCTACCAGGCAATAAGCATTGTAACTCAAGATGACTGGGTTTCACGAGTCAGACACGCAGAAAGGCTTCAGGAGGAAGATTTCAACAAAGAAATTGCCAGGGAAGGCCCTATGGAGTCGATTATCATTAACTTAAAAGAAGGAAGTGACGACTCCGAATTAAATGCTTTCGAGGAAGACGAAGGCAGCCCTGAACTTTTGATCTTCCATTGATGAACGTCTATTATGCGTTAACAGCATCACGGTAAGAGTTTAATGTTTTAAGAATGTTTAATGTGCCATTTAACAAGGGAAAGCATGGATGGCTCTATGACTGGCGGGTAATGCGTGCTCTCACGTACACAGTTACCACAGTTACGCGCCCACTACGTTTGGCAACAGCGTTCCGCGCGAGTATTAGCCAGCGTTCATATGCCTTGGTTTTTCACGATTGTAATCTGTACGACGTATGTACTGATTTCGAGCGTAACGGGAGGAGGTCAGAAGGAAGTCAGAATGAGAAATATGAAGTTAGTTGTCAGCTGCCTCCCAAATTTTCTTTCTTTATGAACAGTAATTAGTAATAACTTGCCTAGCAATCAATCTTCTGTCGCTGTATTTAGACATGGAACAAGTTGTGCCTTGGTCGATTACGAGTGTTGCAACGTTGTGATAGCCTCGGTACTGCCATGTGACATCATTAGCTCCTCCCATTCTCTCAAAAAACTCCGACCAAAGGACATCGCCTATAGTACCATAGAGTGACCAAAGTGCCTAGATTCCTTACGTGTATCAGCACGTAATAGCCATCGGTTCAAGCACGCGACATCCTTATTATCTTCTTCCATTGAATCAAAAGACCCTGGCCAAAGAATATCTACCATCTGTTGTGCCATATAAAACGGACGTTAAACACTCTTTAGAGAAGCATTCACCTAATCAAGAAGAGTACAAAAGTACCGTACTTTAATAGGTATTACATACAAGTACCTGCATTTGTCGCGCAACCATAATGAACCACATATAGAACTAAATGTTTAAGTTGCCCTCCGTAGTGTAATAGTTACCCAAGGTTGCGGGTTCAAACCCGGCGGAGGACGATAGCTTTTTGGGCGTAATAATCCTTTGCATGGCTTGCTTCATAAAGGAAGTAAAGCCGTAGGTCCCGTGTCGTAGTTTACGGCACGTAACAGAACCTCAAGCGGTCTTACATGCACAATATTGAATGGGACGCTGAGAACAACAGCAGTTAAAAAGAGTACATAAATAAAAAAAAAATGTATAAGGATTTTATGAATTGATAGCTGTTTTACTTCACACATTCCTTTTGTTAAGTCTGTCATGTGCAACCTAAATATAAAATTATGTAAAATATGCTTTAAAAAACGGATCACCTAAATTAGTTTCTAGATTTTTAATAATATTTAAGAATAGTTAACTGTGCACTTCGTTATTTGACATGCTAATTCCTCACAAATTGTGCACAAGCTAAAGTTTCCAATGAAAACTAAATTTACTTTCCTTTGTTTTATTAGATTCATTGTTGAAGCATATTCAGGAAAAATGCTGTCAGTGAGAATGAAATTGTGTCAAGTGCAATTGATGCCATCGGCGATACCTTCAATAGCACCGTTTGTTCGACCACGTTTTGTTGTAAAGCTGAACATTACACGAACACACAAAGGGAGAGTTTCAAGAGAGAGTTTCACAAGAACCGCACGTAGAAAGGTTCTATTGAAAGAACAGTTGATGGCCCCTTCTGATGGAATAGGTAATAGCAGTGACAAAGGACATTAGTATTGTAGAAACAGGAATTTCAGGACGGATTTGAATATTAATAATCCTTTGATGTCCTTGCCCATTTTAACTAATCCTTAGATATAAAAAATGCTTATAAAATGTAATAATGATTAGTGCAATAGATATGTATGCCAATCAAGCTGTCATTCATCATCAACTACACCCCCGCCGAACTGCGAAAAACCGCGAGTTTGTTCTTTGTCGATTTAGGAGCTACAATGTACTTCTAGGGGTCATTTCTACCGACATTTATCGAGGCTCTTAATTCTACAATGATAATTAACCTAACTCTATACAAGAACATTTTGGTTATAATGACTTTGAATAATTTGGGTATAACGCTCTAATGAAATATGTACGTGTGTGTATATATATATATATATATATATATATATATATATATATATATATATATATACACACACACGCACATATATATTTATAAAATTGATTTAATTTTTCACACAGAATCTGAATATACAATCATATTTAACCTAACCTATTCAGGAAAAAAAATGAGTATAATTACGTTTTTATTTTGGGTGTAACTCTTTAATTTACGACTTGAGATAAAAATTCAGAAATTCTTATTCGATATTTTATTCTTATATTTCTCATATTTAATTCTCTGTAGTAGGTGGTTTCTGATTTATCTACTGTACTTGCGAATGATTATTTTCCTATGTATTTAATATTTAATTATGAATGTCGCATGTGCATATGAGTGTCCATGTATGAATGCCGGTGTATGTGTGAGTGTATTTACTTTTTTGTATATGTATGTGTGAGTGTGTATGTGCTATATGTGTATATAGATGTGTGCTTTTATGTAGTGTGCGCGTGTGATTGTGTGTATGTGTGTATATGAGTGTATTTATGAGTATGTTCCTGTGGATGTCTTCGGCCCTCTCGTGAAAACATTTGAATAAGAGAATTATAAACAGCATTAATTGTTTCCCTTATCCGTTAATTCCTTAATTACCTTTGGGGCAGTTAATTAATTGTAAGAATAGATTTTCATCTTTGCACAAAGGGGGTAAAAATATTTATGGTAGGTTAAATCTGATAGCTAATTTGAATTTCAAGTGAAAATGTGCTTATAAAACATTTAATTTATTGCAAATAAAATCGATGTATATGTTTTGAATTGTTTCCATATGCAATTAGGTTAAATCAGGTCATGAAATGAAAATGACGTGTTATTTATGGACGCTCTTGAGCTGCTATGGTTTTCAACGTCCCATTCTATATTGGGTGTGAAGGACCTCTTCCCTTCCGAAGGAAGCCATATTAAGAATTTTTACACCCGAAAAAATCCATCGTCCTCCGCCGGGTTTGAACCCATGAAGTAAAGCCGTTGACCCCATGTAGTAGATTTACGGCACGTAAAAGAACCTCAACCCTGATAGAGAGGTCTCTGAGCAAAATTAAGTGGTCTTTCACGCCCAGTATACAATGGGACGGTGAGAAACACAGCAGTTTAAGAGTATCCATAAATAAAAATAAATAAATAAAAAATAAATTACAGTTTAGCTAATTAATTGTAGAATTGAGAGGCTCATTAACTTTCAGTTTAAAATGACACCTCGAAGTAACTACAAAATTGACAAAGTTAGAAGAAACTGGCGCTGTTCCGCTGATTTCCTAGGGGGGCGTGGTTGATAGAAGATTGACAGCTGATTGGCATGTAAATTGATTGCTCTAATTATTACGCAGTTTTTTATATTAAAAGATTAATTAAAAGAGCGGGTCTATCAGGGGTTTGTCAGTATGCAAATCTGCCCTGAAATTCCTGTTTCTATACCACTGACGTCCGGCGAAAGTTTTAAACATGCACTCAAAATAAATGATTAACCATTTTCAAACCAAAAGAAGGCAAAGTATTATTTATGAATGTACAAATGAAGTAAAACTTTAACATTTCAGCTTTTGATGTCGGAAAAGGAGCATTGCTTGGTGGCTCATGTGTAGGTCTAGGCGCACTTTGTTACTATGGACTGGGTCTGTCTGATAAACCTGGTACACTGGAACGTTCTCAGTAAGTGCACTTTACAATACGGTGAGAATATAACACCGTAATATGAAGAGTTTGGTACAGACATTTTCAAAAGCTTCTATAGCCATTTTAATTAAATGGCTATAGAATGTTTATTATAGTAGATATTAATTTTCAATTAAGTATGTGTATATTTCTGAGATGGTTCTTGATTCTTTTTTTCCCTGAAACATCATATAAAATGACGCTCGACCGAGCAAATAAATTACCATTTGAAGCAAAATATGTATAGCTCATAGTTTTATAAAGCTAATATAAACAAACATAAAATAAATTCCTGACACCTAACCTAGCAAAATTAAGGGAAATATAAAAACATTTTTGGTGTCTATGTTAGATTTTTAGCGAAAATATTGTATAATCTAGGCCGTGAATTGGCAATGCGAAGCTTAGAAGTTAACTAAACTTAACGGTAAGAATATGGTTATTGAAATTGAACTAGTAAATTAATGTAAAAAACAACATAAGTGGAAAGAGACTATAATAAGCTCGCGAAATATTAGCCAAAAAACTCAGAGAAAATGCACAATAGTAGGATAAAATAGAATGGAGGTTTTTCATAAAGACAGTGACGACGAAGCCACGCGCGAAATCGAGAAGAACAGTCACATCTCCAATATGTCGCGAAAGATAATAGTACAGTGCGTCGAGCAATTCGCAATTTGTATCAAAACATATAGATAGAGGCGCCGAAGAAACTTAACAGAAAGTCACAAAAACGGCAATATGAGCACATTGCGAGGAAGATTAAAAAAAAACAACTACTAGACTAAGTAAATCACAAATACCTAGAAACGCGAATGTGAAAAAAAAAAAAAAAAAAGTTTAATAATAATTGTGATATGTTTGTTAACATTGTAAAGACGTCATTATTTGCTTCAAAACTGTAAAAAATAATTGTCTCTGATTCATTACTACACAACAATTTACTTGACGCTTTGACGCGCAGTCACTTGACGGCTCTCTGACGCCGCTGAGCGTTAACTTTCCAATCGAAACTGACTCACGACTAACTCACTTGGCTTGAAACTCATCCTTGTACAGCCATAAATAATGTCACAGAAGTTTCTGGAAGGTAGTGGAAGCTGAAACTTCTGGTCTGAGCCAGATATATCAGATTCCAAAGCCTTAGTTTATTGACGTCGGTCTTCCTATATTCACCGTATTCCAAGGCCTTCAGCCTCGCCTTCGCACATACTGATGCAAACGTGAAAACTGCCGCCCAAGACACAGTCACAGTATTATGGAGGGGACAGACATAGAGGAGTCAACGGAAATGCTAAGGTCAATTACCATGGCCGAAATCTCCGTTAATTTTCTCTTTCCGGGATAATCATCATGCTCTACCAGCAATAAAAATCTCCTTCCTAATAAGAATATTTTTATCTGTGCTATACCCCCGCCACTGAATTCTTGCACTTGACATTTAGAAGTTAAGTTGGTACACCCACAATGAAGAGATGAAACTCTTTGTCCGTTTGACTTTCTGAGCCAGTCACAAAGCAGTATTCCGGTCGATTGGTCAGACAATGGAAACGGATCTAGATGCCGCACGTTGCAATATCTATTTCCAACCAAGTGCTCAGTTTGTGGGCTCCTAACACGTACGTTGAGTTGTTCTGTGCAAGATACGCATTATTCGTTGTTATTTATATTTGTTGTCATTGTGGATAGTGTTGTTGGTGGTGTTTTATGTATATATAGATATATGTATCTATATATCATTACGTATATAAGCTAACAGGTACTGCCTCTAAAGCGACGGAAATTCTTTGAAAGTGAGAAGGATTACGTGAAAGTTGATGGGACTCCCTCTATTCCTGCTGATAAACACTTGGACCGAACTGCAGCAGTTCTTGGACTAAGTACGAGAGTTGTAATAAACAAGGGGGTGAAACTTCAAGAACAGGAAGACAAAAGCCTTGAAACATCTGGAACGCAGCAGGCATTTCTGTCAAAATAAGCATCCTCGTCCGGTCGCAAATCTTGATGCTTTCCATTTAGACGCTATACGTAGACATATATATGCCTATTATAGTAAAAAGAAGTATCCAACCATACCAAATATCCTTATTTCTTTTAAAGGAGAAGCGCTTTTCACTGGAGGCAAGGCGTCGTTGTAAGCAGTCTTGAAATAAGTTGTCTTTCGTAACGGACGTAAAGTGTTGTTGGAAAAGACTCAATTGTTGTCGCACGAAGCGTGTTTTTACACAAAATATTGGACAGAGACCTGGATAAAATAGTATGGATGGATGAGACATGGGTTAATGCTGGAGAAGCCATGACAAACTGCTGAATAGACGACAGCCCAGATAATAGCGGCCATCAACCGACAGGGATAGCAGCCCGGTAAATTGTGGCCCACGCCGGTTCTTCGGATGAGTTTATTGAAGTTGGCCTCCTGATTTCAAATCGAAAACAAAACCGGAAATTATCACGAAGTTATTGATCATACTCGCTTCCTGCAGTTGTACAGGAAACTGTTGGGGTAGCTGGACCGTGCAATAATTATAGTGATGGACAACGCGTCAGATCATTCAGTAAAACTGGGCAAGATCCCTACCTCCATCGATAGATACGAGGTTATGGTAGAGTGGCTGAGCGAAATGGGTGGTCTGCTTTTATATTCCCTGGTGAAAGAAAATAAGCGGTCATACCAACATTGTTGCAGATGAAGTTGCCAGGGAATTTGGTCATGAAGTGATTAGATTACCACCATGTCACTGACATTTTAATCCCACTGAACTAGTATGGAGCAACATTAAGACTTACGTGAGAGAACATAATAAGACTTTCACAATTACAGAGGTGGATAGACTTTTACGGGAAGGTGTGGCGAGGCTGGAAGCGACTTCATAGAAGAAGAAAGTGAATCATGTGCACGAAATAATTCGAAAACCACAGGAATTAGACGGAATCATTAGTGAATGTGAACCACTAAAGATATGTCTTGGTGATGACGACGATATTGATGATGATAATGACGATGATGCTTCCGAAAATGATGACGACAGAAACTTGGATGGAATTGAGCGATTAAACTTCTAAACTGGTCAGTGAAAATCACTTTGTTATACCTTTCTCTCATTGTAACAATCTATTTTTCATTCATTTGTTTTATGTTGTCGTAAATACGTAATTTATGCTACATACGTTATAGTGCCACTGTTACTTTCAATTAATATAAATAATAACGAATTAGTTTCATTGTACATCGGCATGCATTTACGTGTACACTGCTTACATTTGTTTTTACATACGATAGAAACATTTGTAATCAGCTGTTGTTACTCTGGCAACGCCGCAAAGGCAGCATAGATAACCTTACGCAAAACTACCCGACCTGTCAAGTAAAAGGATCCAGCGGCGGGGGTATAGACGAGGTCAAAACAAGGAAGAATCCTAGCAGCTGTCCTGCACAATTTTCCAATTCAAATTGGCGCCGACTGCGGGGCTCGAAAACAAAGACGCAGCTCAAAGTAATTTAAAATTCATAATTCATATGAATGTTATGTCAACGTTGTTAGACATAAAGAAGGATGGCGAATAAATAAATAAAACATTGTAGATCAGGGACACTAGTGGAGCGCATAAGAAGCTACATGTGGTCATAGCTTTTTAACTTTTAACGTTACAATTCTCGCATCGGGCTACCGAGTCTGCGGTATCTTTGTTCCCCTTGCTAAAGTTCGGGATGTCTGTCCCTTAAAGCTTCGTGAAGTAATCTCGCGAGGAAGGAACGCCATAAGGGTAATTGTCCCAAGGCTTTTTAACCGGATAGGTCACAACGTATGTTGAATAAATGAAATGGGCGAAATAGTGCTAATATGAGCACGGGATTCATAGAGTTTAAAGTTACTCGACATTCGTCTTCTCAAGATAAAGAAAAACCTAGGAGGGAGAATACCCTTATTCAGGCCAGAACCCAAACTATCAAAGCATTGGGGATTACCAATGTTTTCTGGATAGTCCGGAAATCTACTTTTATAGCCAAACCATAGTTTTGACATGAAACAGACAATCTTATTTCTGGTAACTGAAGAACTTTTATCCTGAGACTTGGAGACATTGACCGCAGGCTATTATTAGAATATTATACGCAAACCGAAAGTATAAAACTAAAAGTTTGCTAGTATCGTATAGTATATTTCTGTAGTATATTTTACCAAAGTACATTTAAATACAGATTCTCATTTGCAATATTTAAATCACAATAAAAACTGCATATGTTAAAACATGATATATTACACGGCCTATCATTGATAATATTTCTATTAAGCTTTCATAAGTGTATAAATGAAAACCTAGTTTGTATGAAGATGGAGTAATTATGGTATCTCGTTTTGGTTAATTGCTGTATAGAATATGGCCACAGCTGGTGCGTGATAGAATCAGAGCTACCTACTTTTATTTTGGGGGATCTGTTGTCTTGTCAACGATTAGTGTTGTAGCAGCACTTCGCTCACCAACAATGCTCCAATTTATTCTGAATAATTCCTGGAAGGTAAGCATAAAAATAAACCATTTAAAGTGATAAGTGATATCCATGGGATCAGGTTCACTACTTTTAATGATCGAGGTATTGTTCCGAATACTGTAGATCAGGTAATTAGTGTAAATAATATAAATAGAGATACAGAACACAACTCACTCACTCACACACATACACGCACACACACACACACACACACACACACACACACACAGAATACAATCAATGGAGCAGAGTGCAACTTGCCTTTTGTAGTGACTACCGTAAAGAAGGTGTGAGCAGAGACACGAAGGGCGACTTGAGCCGGTAGACGATGCGCGAAAACGATACCAAATTGAGCCTTTCCTGACTTCGGCCAGCCCATGAAGGGGCATCTCTTGGAGAACCTCCGACAAAGCGTCCCCTGCGGTGGGCTTCCAACATTTGGTCCATGTAATCGGTCGCCAGTTCGAAATCCTTTCTACAAAGCAAATTCCACCGCCACCAGTGCCTCGTTGTCTGATGCTACAACCTAAATGAGTATATTGTCCACCCCATGGTGGCAATTCCAACGGAAATCGAGTACAATAGCTTCCGATGTATACTCTTTCACGGTAGTCTCGATTGGTATTTTTAGCAATACTTACATCCATTTATAAGTACAAGGAGCATTTTCCTCTATGTTCCGGCAGGGCTACATTTCATATAGTTACATCGACTAACGCGTCTTAGTTTGAAGTCGAGTGCTGGGTATAATTAATGCATTTGCTATTTACTTCGTCCAGATATGAAGATCAGGACCGAATACGATAGCTTAACAGTTTAAATGCTCTCTGGTAGCTCTGGTAAGTGGCTCAAAACTTGTCGTATGACAAAGCAACTGGACAAGTGAACGCTTTTAATTATTAGTCCTGTTAACGGTATTTGACAGATGCCTTCTCCTCATTAACTGATATCATCTGAATGTGAATGGCAAAATCGTTGGACTAGCGAATTGATCTACTGCTAGATTTGCTCACAGTTTTGAGAGGATTGTGCCTTAAGAATTAATGGAATTGTAGAGGTTGTTTGACAGTTATCTCCTTCTGAAGAAAACAGAAGAAAAGATTATCGGTATGGAACAAAGTGACAAATTAAATTCTTCAAAAAGAATTCCAGAGTTATAATTGCGTGTATTATTATGATAAGCTTAATGTTTATAAATTCAATAGTAAGAATATGTTGGCCTTTTAGGGTTCAATAATACTGGATATTTGCATCAACAATGTCATAACCGTAAGGAAAGCAAAGTGACCATAGAAGTGATATCTCAGAGAATATTAAACGGAGAAAGGGAGAGAGAGAGAGAGAGAGAGAGAGAGAGAGTGTGTGTGTGTGTGTGTGTGTGTGTGTGTGTGTTCCGCGTTCATGTCTAACAATTCTTACCTAAGGAGACCTCTGCAATGCGCCACTCCTAACGTTACCATTATACGGTTCGTCATAGCTACCATGGAGAAAATGCAGCTGTCGTTGTTACTGTTTTCTCGCTAGGATTATTGGCGTATGTCTTTATGGGCTAGATTAGCTGACTAACCCTAGCGATGTTTTTCCGTCCCAGAAGCACTACTACTTCTTATACGTAACCAACATATGTTTATACAGTGCAATTTGGGGCATACAACCTTTATGCAACGGTTGTACGTGCGAATGCATAGGATTATATAGCATTCAATTACAATACTAATCCTATGCGTCACATTATTCTGAAATTGAAAGAGGAAACTATAGAAGCCAGAGCGGAAATAGAATCCGACGTTTATGAGTATCTTCATTAGTGTTTCAACTTAATAGTATACAATATTGAGCGTTTTATTTATGGAACTCTATAGCCTATATTATTATAAATCTGCTGGATCTCATTAATGCTTTTTCTTTTTTGTTTACTCATTAAAGTATGTAGCCTATATTAAATTTTGTAGCTTTAAACTGAGAGCAGGTAATATTTTGTACATTATTATTCATGTGTATTTATTATCATTTTCCTATGCCTCCTGGCTTCTCATTCTCTATTGAGCGTGAAAGACTGTTGCTCAGAGGTTATTTTTCTTTCTTTCTTTTTTTCCATTGTATCGAGCGTGGGGTTCTTTAAAGTACCGAAGTCGCCCTCCGTGGTGTAATGGTTACCATGCTAACTTCATATACCCAAGGTTGCGGGTTCAAACCCGGTGGAGGACGATGGATTTTTTTCGGGTGTAAAAATCCTAAGCATGGCTTATTTCGGAAGGGAAGTAAAGCCGTTGGTCCCGTGTCGTAGATTTACGGCACGCAAAAGAACCTCAAGCCTGATAGAGAGGCCTCCGAGCAAAATTAAGCGGTCTTTCACGCCCAATTTAGAACGGAACGCTGAGAACCACAGCAGTTAAAGAGCGTCTATAAATAACACACCATTTCCATTTTTAATGTACCGTAAATTGCGACACGGGGCTAACGAATTTACTTTCCTTCCGAAGGAAAGCATGCTGAGGAGTTTTACCCCGAAAAAATCTACCGCCTCCACAGGGTTTAAACCTACGGCCTTGGGAAACAGAGCCTGCATGTTACTTCTTGACCGTGGAGGACCACTTATTGTAATACATTACAGTTGTGAGGAACAAGCAAACAACATAAAACATGTTTCCGGATTCTGCCCAGTAATATTACTGACTGCATAGTTAATATCTAATTAATGTAAGTCTTAAGTCGGATTATCTTTTTCGTTTTAATCTTCTGGTTTCTGGATGTGGTGGGTAGCCAAGGTAAATTTTAATGAGCATGGCGATAAAACAACAAACAATAATTTCCTTCAATTGGGGACTGGTTCATTCCATTGTAAGTGCATGGACTCATCGCCAATTATGTCACTGTACATTCATTGTTTTCTGAACACATTGTTGCAAATAAAAATCATCCTTGTCTACTAAGTAAAGAGAAAACAAGCATCATATTCTCTCTCTCTCATTGTCCAATGCATTCACATTAATATCCTTTTTAGTATGGTTCTAATAATTCTGTTACACTAGAAAAAGGGGTGAGGAGGCTAAAGAAATATTAAGTTAGCATATGTTGAATGTGCTTTATTTAATGAAAATCCCTCTATAGAGTTAAGGATTAGAAGCAGAAAGTTCTAATAAACCTCCAAGAGTACAGGGTAAGGTAATAGCGTATGAAGGGTGGCCAGATCTGAGGTAATAGGTACCTACAGTACAGCAGGGTTGCTAATGTTTCTAGCTTCTGCATCCCTGAAAGCCTCTTTTGTGCTGCCTATGCTTAAGTACAGCTTCAAGCAGAAGATTACCTCTCCGTCAAGGAAGTTCTCTCCTCAAAGCACATTCATCACATACACTGGGTCATTGCCATCCATTGAGCCCGGACCTGCAACCATGAAAGGGAATGGAATGAGGGACAGGGAAATTTGTGGTAGAATACTATCCATCCTAGCATTTGCCTATCATAAAGAAACCCAGAGTCAGTGTTGTCAGCCCAAGAATAATTAAATCCAGATGTTATAATTGCATCATCCTGCAAATTTAAAACTGAATGAATTCATCATACATTTGAGACTATTATATGCTTTCAGCATCCCTACATAGGATGTGCCAAATATGAAAACAGCTAAAATTATAAAAATATAAGCATAGTTCCACATATAAGCAATTAACAAACTATTTATGACTTTGAACCATCACTGAACTGTGTGTTAATCTCTTTTAGCACAATTGGTGAAATGCTTACTGTTTCTTTTCAAAACTGAACACTGCGAAAGGTGGAGTTGTAATCAAACCATACTGAGATACAGGATGGACAGTCCAAGTCCAGCAGATTTTCTCAGATTTGTTAGTTATGTTGTACTGTAAACAAACTTGAACTAACCTACAGTAGGAATTAATTTGGTGGCATCTTATGTTCACAATTATATTCCAAACAATCATTATGCTTCTCACGTTTGCTAATCTCTGTTACTCTATGCATTCTAGAGATTTAATTTACTTATGACACTAGCTATAAGTCTGTGCTAGAATTAAGATATATTTATAAAGGTGTGAGTTTTTTGCTTGATCCTCTAAAAACTATACAGTGTCAACAACAAATAAAATCAATTTGTGTATTCAAATTCATTAATTTTACCACAGCTTACAGTTCAGTTTTAACCATGATAACCGTTTTTGTAAATAATGGCTATTAATCTGTGTACATATATACATTTTTCAGTCAGTTGCAGCTATGCTTGTTGCATTGATTGGTAGTGGAATGGTGGTACAGATGATGCCATATAAGAAAGGTTTGGGAATTAAACAACTTGCTTGGATGGCACATACTGCAGTTTTAGGCTGCACAGTTGCACCTCTATGTTTCCTTGGGGGACCCATTATTACTCAGGCAGCATGGTGAGTAGGTTGTTAAACAGAATTATTTCTTAGAGATTAATAAATGGAGGGTAGAGGGTTCTTGATTCACAAAAGAAAAACTGTGTATACACGTAACTTTAATCGCTTTCTTAAAAAAAATGGTTTCTTCACCTGTTACATTTACATGACTTTCTTTGCCTTCTATTTGTACATCTCTTCTATACATTGTTCTTATAAAACATATTATTCTATTTACTTCATTTTTATTGAGATAACTATTTGCTGAAATTGTTTCATTAAAAGTTTTGTATTAGGAACAAAGATCTGAAGCAATAGTCAAATCTTTATGAGCCGGTTACTAAATGATGGCTTTGAAATTGCATATTTTTGGTACGATTTCACAAGGAACAAATTCATTTTTATCAAGCTCTTAAAAAGCATAGAGTATTACAAATCTCAGATCAATAGCTTCAAAAATCTCAGAAATGCTTAAAGTGTCAAATATCTATTTTACCCAAATTATGCTTTAACAAGATCTAGATTTTTCAATTGTAAACTTTTGTCTCCCTCTCATGCTTTACAACTTACACAAAATTATACAAAGTTCATTCTACATGAAGAAGACCACCTGCTAATAGCTGAAAATTCAAGATAATGTTGGATTAAATTACTCATGTAAATATATTAAACGTAGTGTATTTTAATAAACAATGTTTGACTCATTTTTCGGTACATGGACAATAACCAAAATCTTCCATGTAAAAGATAGTTTGAGGTGGGGTGATTTCCTAAAATATATTCGTGACTTACTTTTGTAAGAAACCAAAGTTAACAATAGAAGGACTGTACTTGTCATTTTGACTGGTCAGTATTCCTTAGAAAAGGTATAGATATTTGAGGAGATGTGTTATCACTTTAATATTTTGTGAGATTAAGGGTGATTCCCTAAAATAATTAAGTTTTCATTGCAGGTTTTAAACAAATTGTACATACTTTTTACCTTTAAGGACCATAGCTGGACATTTTGACCAGTACTATATGATACTTTTTACCTTAAATGACCATTACCAGTCATTTGACCAGTGTGATTATTTCATACATGACATAACTAAACAATGGTAATAAAGTGTTCTGAAAGTAAGCCAAGGTTTTCGATCATTGTAGAAGCCTAGTTTTATAAAGTTTATCTTGAGGGCAGACATGTTTTAGAAGCTATGCAAATTTATTGAATTGTAAAACATTTTTGAGGTTATCATTATACTGCCATGGCACATCAGAATTACTACCATAAGTATCTTTGAGATGATGAAATGTTGAATTATTTTCATAGATTACATTAGCAGAGGTAGATTCAATTACAATAGGTATAAATCTGTGGTTGGCTCCACAGATTTCTGAACATTGTCCATAAAAAAACTCCAGGACGATTAAATCAGAGGTTTAAATAGAAATATTGATAAAATTCCCTTTCATCCTTATTTCACATTCAAAGACAGATAATGAGTCATAAGCAGAGAACATGTTCAGTGATGGTGAATTATCTAATATTGGTGATGATACGGAATATATTTCTCATCAATCAGAAAAGTGATTTGTCGGAATTGAACTTTGGTGATAATGAAAAGATTGAATACTCTGTAGAGGAACAGGCAAATAACCGTACAGTTGCTGCATTGTCTGAAGTAGAATCACATGACCCTGCTCCATACAAGCAAGGTAGATTCAATTGAGGACATCAAAAAGCTCTTAAAAAAAATCTAGCTGTAGGAAGTCACAAGTATGATATTGATGGAACAATGTAGACAAGAATTGAACCAGGAAATACACCTGGAGGATGTGGGGCATCATAGTGTACTAACAGATAGGCCAGGTCCTACAGATCATGCAAAGATATATTTAGTGATGAAACTATGGCAGTGCATAGCAAGTGTTGACAGTTGCTAACATTCTACAGAAAATGAAAGATTGAGCCAAAATCAGGATCCACAAAGACCTTCAGGACAATTCTCAGGTTCTTGAACTAGACCAACTTGAAGCAGCTATAGCCATATTGTAAGTCCCTGGACAACATAGAGGGAAGAATTTCCCCATGACAAGTTCTATGTTCAGTGGGTTTCTGGCCTAAACGAACCTACAGAATGCTTTCTAATCTAATCTAATCTAATCTATCATTACAGGAATGGGGTGATAAACATGATTTGGTGATAAACATGCATGCAACAAGAGAGTGAGGACCGATGGCTTTGCAGCAGCTACTCCAATTTGCATAACTGCATATTAGCTGCAAACCAGTTGCAGTTATTTTTATAGATAGTATTCATGCAAGACTTGAATTTAATTTACTCAATATATGAATAATAAACTAGATAAGCTTCGTTTGAAGCTGGAGCCTGCTGCAGACTCTGAAAAAAAAAAAAAAATATGGTGAATGGATTTCCTTATTTGGAAAAACATGATGAACGGCCACCTAGTATATCAATACCACCTGAATGATGTACATTTCAAAAGAAATCTTACTTTGACAACTTTTTTACTTCTAAAAATGTTGCTAATTAGTTGAATGCACCTATGCTGGGCACATTGAAGCAAATGTAAGGAGAGGTTCCTCCTGAAAAATCTACTACTTGATCATTGCGCAGCACCATCATGGACAAATTTAATGTATTACTACTTTCCTTGATACAACGTATTAAGGAAAGGCAAAGAAGAATGCCTTTCTGATGCAACGAAAGTAGTTCCAGCAATTGTAACTATTATAACTCCACAAAATGGGATTGACATTCTAGTGCAAACGTGTCGCCTATACAATCACGATTGGTTTCCAGCGATAGTCAGTGCATATTTTCTTCGTTGACTGAACTTAGCTGGAATCAATGCATAGATCTATACTAGAATTTCTTAGGAGAAAAGGTAAGTAGACGAGAATCTCTTTTAAAGCTAGGAGAACTTCCATCTCAGTATATGGTCTCAAGGAAAGAAGAACTCCCATTTGAGAATATGGTCATGAGGAAAGGACCAACAAATGCAATTGTTAGATTCACATGTAAAATATGTCTAATTATAAGACCAAAGGTCATAATAAAACTAAGAATATATTTTCGAAGTGTAGTAATGATGTGTGTGACCCATATTCAGAAAATGTTCAGTACGTGTGCGTTAAAGTGTTTCAACCAAGATGGTGGATTTGACTACACACAAAATATTGAACTGATTTATGACAGTTGTGTATATTTAAACTCTGCTGTATGTGTTAGAAATTACTAATGTTACCAGCGTTAAAAATTACTTAAGAATGCCTGAAGGTGATGCAATTGAATATATCATATATATATGGTCCAATGTTTGTAATGTACCCTAATCGATAATTGATTCACATTATTTATTGAGTAAATATTATGTAGGTACTCTTCTCTAATGTAAATAAAAGTACTTATTTCGTACATAAAATATTATGAATTAAATTATATTATAAATGAAGTAATGAAAACAGATTGAAAAAGTGTTGGTCAAAATTACCAATATCAGTCCTAGTGTTAAAACATGGTGTTTATCTGACATTTTAATTTTTAGTTGTGCTAACATACACACACATACTAGAGTTGTCAGAATGTACTCGAGACCGACCCGGAGACCAACCAACGGGCAACAGATATTTGTGTAAATGGGGACTGAAATTGTTAAACAGATTTTTTTGTATTATCACAAATTTTACTAACATAATAAAATTAACTTAATACCTCCACCACCACCACCACCACCACCACCACCACCACCACCACCACTGCCACCGCCACCGCCACCACCACCACCACCACCACCACCACCACCCACTACTACTACCTATACAGACTAAATAAAAATAATACTAAAAATTACTGTTATAAACGCATACCTTATTGTTAATATTTTTTGAGGATCTCACTGCATTTAGAAGTGTATTATTTTGAAGCATGTCTCTGTAAAAATCTTCACATGTTATTGTCAAATTCATATGAACACAAATCTCGGCTTTCCCAAGTTCTGGGAGTTAGACCTGCAGTATTGGCAAAATTTAATTTTAATTCCAAATGCTGTATCTTATTCTATGAATACAAAATAAATTTTTAAAAATATTTCAACTCAGGATTAATTCAAATTTATTTTTAATTTATACAAATTATTTCAAAATGGATCATTATACATACCTACCTTCCCTTAATGCTTTTCTGGCTTATTTTAGTAGGAAAAGATCACACTTTTTGTTGCATTATAATTCACATAAGGAATTATATTACAATATATTACAGAATAATAATTTATCTTCAGTTTTTGTTATCTTGATTTTCTTCCCTATGCTTCTGCTTTGCCACAGTTTAATATCTTATTTTTGTACAATTAATTTGTATGGAAACTGTGATGATATGCACTTGCACACAGCTGAAGTATCTGACCTGCTTGAAACATTGTCTTATCTTCAATACAAAGATCATTACCTACATTACATTGTTCACTATTTTTATTTCTTATTGGATATTAAACCAAAAAGAGGGCAGTTTAGTTGTCAGTCTCATTTATTAAATGTTTAATTAGTAATTTACATTGTAATTTTTCAATCTCTTGAATAGTTTAATATAACTAACCGTTCTACTTTTATTTGTTTTCAATAAATACTTGAATAACCACGTGACTTTTTTATATCTAATTGTAATAAAGTTTGATGTTTAAGCAATTTTTAGTTATGCTATTCACAAACATGCACATGCGCGTGCACACGCACATACACAAAACACAGACCTTTTTCTAAACATGCTTTGGGATTCAGGGAACTTCAAAATATGTATTTCCATTAAAATCTGAACATTGAATTTTTGGGTAGATACAATAGGTAGTTACTTTCCCTGCCTATTCTACACAGGAAGAAGTAAACATGTAAGACATTTTTTTTTTTTGTGTGTGTGTAGCTTAACGTCCTTTAATCTGGTTAGTCATATCAGACGAATAAAATTGGTGAAATAATGCTCAAATGATCTTGGGGTCCATGGAGCTCAAAAGTACTTGACATTTGTCTTCTCAGGATAAGGGAAAACCTCCAAAAACACCTTATCCGAGCAACTCACTCTAAGTGAGATTCAAACTCACGACCTTTTGAATGTGAAGCAGACATGCTACCACCACATTAGCCAGGTGGGCTTTTTAAAGTGTTATTGCTGTAAGTTGTCTTGAAAATTTCAAGTATTTTGAGTAAGAGAAAATGCTGAGAAAAGCAAAAGAACTGAGTTTTCTTTTGTTTGCTTCTCAGTTCACCATTATGATGGGTACAATTTTGTTGAATAAAACAGTAATTTTAGTCATACTACTATAAGAATTTGTAAATTACAAATCATGGCTCTATCATTAAATGATAGAAAATAATACTGATTCAGGCAAATAAAACCAGAATGTTACTGTAAATAGTGAGCATTACTGTTACTAATGCATGCTATAAAGCTTTGTTATTACTGAACTGAAGAATCATGGTATGCAAAACATTGTCTTGTAATGTCATATATCATATATTGTAACAACATTGACTCTAATATAGTATTAACTTGAGAACTCTGATCATTTTTTGCTTTAGGCTTATTATAAAAGGCGGTGCTATGGCCAAATGTCTAGAGAGCTCACCTCTTACCAAGGTGGCCCAGAGGATTCCATGTGGGATATGTAGTGAACAAAATGATATTTGGGTGTGTTCTCTGAGCTCTCTGGTTTTCCACACCATTCATTCCAATAAATGCTCCATCATCATGCTTCCTTTCATCAATTTCCACTTCATTTCATATCAACTTCTTCCTTTCTTTCATATCTGGCTATTGGCTGATCCCATATTTGAGGTTCTTCACTCTGATTCAGTATTCATCTGGTCCTCAAAAAGCCTCTACCATAGGCACTTGTGTGTACGTTCTAGGGAACCGACTAAATAAGTAAGCTTATAATAAATATATATATACATATAAACATTTTAGATTAACTCACAATTCTAAGGCAAATTTTAAAATTCAGTTGCAAAGTATTTAGCTTAAGAAAATATTACATTACAAATAGTTAATTTAATTTTATTTTTGTGCTATGTGATTAGTGATGGTAGTACATGACATGATATGTTTAGTGTCCTTCAGCTAAATTATCAATGGGATGCACAGAACAAAAGACAATCAAATGAAAAAATTATACCATGTTAATAGTAATATGTTTTTGTTACAGGTACACTGCTGGAGTTGTGGGTGGACTGTCGGCCCTTGCTGTTTGTGCACCAAATGAAGCATTTTTCAAGTTTGGAGGACCTTTAGCTATTGGATTAGGTGTAGTTTTTGCCTCTTCTATTGGTAAGACTTTTCTAAATATTACCTATAACAAGTAATTTAAGTTTTAGCATGAGAGTGAGCTGTTCAGTTAAACATTTGTGAGGTCCATCTAGTAAAATGTTTCATAAAAAAAAAAATAAAACTATCTATGTATATGTAATGAGAATCAGTGAGTTTACAAATACTGTTACTCACTCACTCACCTCACTCACCTCACTCGCTCACTCACTCACTCACTACTCACTCACTCACTCACTCACTCACTCACTCACTCACTCACTCACTCACTCACTCACTCACTCACTCACTCAAAAGAAATTATTATTGATTTCATAGCATTTTACCGATCACCATGCCCTAGAATTGACTTATATTTTAAAAATTACAAGAAGTTAGAAACTCTTTTGGAATTGCAGCCAAATTATAAATTCCTTTTATACTTCCTCTAGTACTTACCAAAAATTCAATTTCAAGATTTCACTGAAAAAATGTTTTGAAATTTTCTGAACTTTTAAAAGAATAATTTGAATAACAAACCACAATAATGAAAGTTTGTTTTAAGGAAGATATGTTGAAAATTGAAGCTCCTTTAACATTAACAATTCCAAAAATAGTTATTAAAAATATCCTGTGATTACATTAGTAGATAATTAAACTGATAATATATCTGATTATTGATAAAAATTGCATTAATTTCAGTGCTTTAAAGTTGTAAATAAAGAATTTCCTATAAATCTTATTATTCTATAACTAAGAGATTATAAGCACCTGAGATCTCGTAAATAAAAATGTGTGTAGCGTTAACCATTTCCAAATGTTGTTTGTTATTGATTTTGATTTTCTAACTTTATATTACTTTCAACTGGAATTTTTCTTCCTGACTTTTCTGTTCTTTCATTCACTTTTTTTTCTTTCTTATTTTCTTTCTTTTTTGTCGATTCCTGACTGGGGCAGGGAATTTTTCTTTAACCAGAACTATTCCCTATCCTCCACAGAGTCTGTGAGTATATAAGTGAGAGCAAATGCGTGTGTTTGAGGAAAATAAAATAATTTAAACCCAATGTAAAGAACCTACAGACAATGAGTTGTTTCTAATGCAAAGCCCCTGATATGACCTTAGATTTTAAAGGGGGCTATATAAATGAAACAATTAAAAAAATAAAAATAATATTAACACTTTTCCACATATGTTACACTCTCTGTACACTTGTACTCTCATTTTCATCATATAGTAAGGTTTATAATCCTTAATTCAATAACTTCAAAGTTGTTTATAACATTTCACTTTATTTATAATTTATTAAAAATATGCCAAGTCAATGATTGACTTTCCACAAAATAAAACTTCGGTACAGGTGCCTTCTGATTGGCCCGCTTCGATCTTGCCAGTTTTATGACATTTCCTGCCTTCAATGGTGAAATCACGGCAATTTTCTTAAGTCTACAAAATATCTATTATCATATAAAAAATTTGAAAAAACTGTAATCCTATCTGTGGTATGTTTTTGTTGTTGTTTGCATATCTTTAATGTGTATTACTTGTCTCATTTACATTTGCCAATAGAAAGATAGGTTTGCAGAGGTTTTTCCGGTCTTATGCAGGTTGATATAAATATGTTGTGCACTATGACTTGACAACACTCAACCCAGTTAAGGATAGTGGCAGATCCAGAACACTATTAAGGGCGAGCCAAGCAAACTCTCATAATATTGTACAAGACAAATTGTATTCCATGAATAACTTATTTAACCTAGAAAAACTACAGCAATGATGATAGTACTATGTTGTTATTATATTAATAATATATTATTGTTATTATTAATATTATTATTGTATTAATAATATATTATCATTGTCATTATTATATATTTTGGTGTGTGAAGCTTAAAGAATTAAATATTCAAAAACTTACATTAGATGTACGTCATCTGCAAGCATTGAGCAAATTTCTCGACGACTTCTTGAGGTTCAACAACGATTTTAAGATGGATGGGAAGTAACACTAATCTTCACCCATAGTTGATCACAGATATATCTTTACTTTTCTCAAGGTAGAAAATGATCTTTCTGCTGAACAAGTTGTCACTGGTAGCACAGCAAGAAGATGAAATAGGCACTGAATGTTCAGATATTTCTAGTAGCCACACCTAGCAGCTGTAATACTGTCACATGTGTTGTAGGTCTGTCTGTCTTTTTGTTTTTTCCCTGATATGAATACCAGAGTGGTAGTTCTCCTTTAAGTTCATGAATAGATCTGGAAAAATTACTTTCCTACATAGATGCAGCTTCTAGAATGCTCTGTTTCACTATTTGGCATAAATAGAAATGCTGGTAAAAGTATAACTAGGAGTTATTTTTGGGCCGTAGTCTATTGGAGTAAGATGATCCAAACATTTTGTCCACAACTGCGGTGGACATCTTCAGCGGGGTGGTTGAAGTTTCCTCGGAGAAGGTTTTGCTGTGTCTGAGGCGTTGACTGTCAGAGTTAGCTGTATTTACGCTGGTTGGTTGGGGACGGGGCTTGGCCACTCCGGTACAGGTGCCTTCTGATTGGCCCGCTTCGATCTTCCCAGTTTTATGATGTTTCCTGCCTTCAATGGTGAAATCAAGGCTAGGTGAAATCTTAAGTCTACAAAATCTCTATTATCATATAACAAATTTGAAAAAAACTATAATCCTATCTGATTCAAAGGTACAACACAAGATGCAACACCCAAAAATGTTAACATTTTAGAAAGTCATAAAATAGTACAACAATTAACCCATATACATAATAGAGTGGTAATCCAATGGATTCCAGGCCACTGTGGAATAATAGGCAATGAAATGGGTGATTTTTTGGCCAAAAAGGGTAAAATTATCACCAAATCTACACCTAGTTTAATTTCTTTTTGTTCTGTTAAATGAATAACATCAAATAAGTACACTAGCAAAATCAGTGAAGAATACGCAAATAAAATGTCTGGAAAACATTGGAAAAATTTACAAGATTACAATATTCCTACATTACCAAGAAAATCTGCAGTAGCACTACTAATGGGATATGACTGTTTACAAAAATACTTATACAAATTTGGCATAGCAGAGACTCCTATATGTTTTTTCTGCAACCTTAATGAAGAGATGGATCATGATTTACAATGTACGACTTTTACAGAAGATTACTTCCTCCCAGCTAAATATCGGAGTGCAAGAAAACAAATTATTTCATTATCAAGTGTTTAACATTAGATACCAACCAACTAATGTTGTTTCACTTTGGAATCAATCATAACAGAAATACTTTTACCCTTACCCTCCATTGTGCTTCTAAAGACCTCTGCCTTGGTCTCTGACATCTTATGATATGGTTTGCATAATCCTTAAATTCTGCAAGTGCAATCTTATAGCTTGTTAAAGCCTTTGCACTGAAAGCAAAGCATTTTGTTTTCTTTATCTGCTTCTCTTGGTCCGAACAACACAGAAACTACAATATAATCATTGTCTGTACGAAAGCCAGGAAAAGCTACTTAACCATTTCATTTGAAATGTTCCCTTATGGTTACTACATTGTGGTGAGACAGAAAAATTGTACTTGTCACAAGGAGCCCTGGTTTACACAATGCATTATACTTTTCTTCATCAGAAAGTGAAGAATAGGTTTTCATGTATAATCTATATCATTTTTATAATAATTCATTTTTGCCTCATTTATGATTTCTCTATTTACACTCTGCTCTGCTACTAAAACATTTGAACTATTACCTTGGAAATCTTCTCTTGCTTTGCTTTTTGTAGATTTAATGTTAAAAAAAATTAAGAAATATTTATCTTCTTTTCTAGTCATTTGACAGCAGTATTATAGCGTTTACTTGAACACAGCTACAGTATTATTGATGTTCACTTTACTGACCTACAATCATTGGTCTGTCACTAATTACCTGGCAAACCAAGCCACAACAACAGCACAAAGAAAACAGTTTCTAGAGCTGGAGTAGCTTGACAAATTTATGGCTCTAATTATGAGTTACCATTTTGGGGCAGGTTCACATTTTTGGGTTGAGGACCTGATGGTCAAACATGAAAAGGCATTGCAATGCTTTCTGTTTTTCACTGTTTTGTGTTATAACTTACAGCTAAGTTATGATAATCAGGTCAAACTATTGGCAATGTGGAACCAAAAATATTTTCTTAACAAGGAGAAGCAGATAAACAAGTGGTACATCCTTCACTACAGCAGATGGGAAATGTCGCTCTGTGAGGAACTAGGGAGCCAATTTTTGCCTCCACTTTACCATATAATGTCAGGATGATCCACTTCACATTCCTAAGGTTGCCAAACACTCTCAAGGATGCAGAATTAAGATGGGACTGGTCAGGTTGAACTTATGTGCAGTGAACTATTTACCAAACGTAAAACTGGACATACATGAACATATGGGTATCTTTTTTTTTTGTTTGTATACATCTGACAGATAACCCCAAGTGGGGGCCAGGCACTATTGGTCCTCCCTTAAATCTACACCTGGCTAAGCGGGCTTATTGGTGAATGTGTATAATGGGAATTCCTATACAGAGAATGCCGGAAGATGATAATATTCTAAGTCTAAGCCTGTTCCCATAAGATCATTCATCTACCTGGTCCTGATCTGTATAAACATACTTCTAGTTTAGTCCAAAAGAATTACATCCCCCATGCTCAGAAAATTAGAAAAAACTTGCATGACAACAACAACAATAATAATAATAATGATGATGATGGTGTGATAATATTATTATTATTATTATTATTATTATTATTATTATTATTTGTAAACATCATCAATTTGTTACACAGCATCCTTTAAATCAGCAAAACCTGGTCTTAAATGTGGCTATTGGAATGAAACTGACGCTTACCACAAATTTCTGAAAATGGACAAGAGACATTTTGAAAACAACCTAGTCAAATATATAATGTCACCCAGTAAATTTTAATAATAAACTAAGAACTAAATTAACCCCTTAGAAAAACTATGGCAATGGCAATGATCAATTATATTATTAGGATAATGATTTTGTGTATTAAGTATTATAATACAAATGTTTCAAGAAAATGAATAATACATATGGTAAAAATAATTACTGACCTTTTTTATGCAGGTAACATGTTCATTCCTCCTACAACTAAACTCGGATCAGGTCTCTATTCAATAAACCTTTATGGAGGCTTGCTACTGTTCTCAGCATACCTTCTGTATGACACTCAGCGAATCATAAAGAAGGCTGAAGAATATCCAATTCAGGCTGAATATCCTTATGATCCTATCAATGAGTAAGATTTTTCATAATGAATTAAAAGTTAGTTGTTGACTGATATTAGTTTTATTCGATGCAAAGACTGATAATTTAATGGAGTTTGGCACAGTTAATCATTGTATAAACTTAGTACTAGAACATAATTTTGTAGCAGTGTCTTATGCATCTTGATAGGTCAGATTTCAGGGAACATATCTAAACAGGGTAGTGAGGGAGAAATGACCACCACAAAATTTCTTCCTTTCTGATAAACAGCAGTACAAATCATTTTAAAAGGAAAGGGATCTACAAGTATTTCAGCTAAAATCAGTTTCATAGGGAAATATTTATTCAGAAGGGAAATTTTTATTTTTACAAGGAAATATTCTTATGATAGTCTGACATTTTAACAGACATGAGTTCTTTGCTTGTGCTTCCCAAGATATAACATATTTAGCCATTTTCCACTTCTGTAGAATGAAATTTTTCTACTACAACAATTAAAACTTGAAAACAACATCTGAAGCACAATTAATTGGACTTGTTTTTGTCAGTAAGCCATAATATTCATGCAAATCATATTTATATGTCTGCTATTAGTAGATAAGATTGCTAGTGTTCCAAGAATACTTGATTTTGTTTTATGAACATATTTGCACTTTCAAATTGTTTCTAGAAGTTTAAATTGAACATTTGGTAAAATCTGCTTTGAAGGAATCATGATATACATTTATTTTAAAAATATGGTATATCAGTGTATTATGGCTGTGTCTCATTTGGAAATTATAATATATTATTTTGTGCAAATTAATCATTCTCTCCCAAATAAAACTGTATATACACTTCTCACTGATTTACATACAATGTACCACAAAGCCTAACATAGTAGTTAGAGCTTAAACCATAAAGAGGTATATTATTCATATCTCTTTGTGTGATTACAAGCCAGCAGAGAATGAGGGCATGAAGATTAGGAGATGCTGGAACTGCCTGCCTCAAAATCCATACATTTTTGTTTGCATACAAAATTAACTTTTATTCTACATGTAGATGTGAGGAACTTTAATTTTTTAAAATGATTTATGATTAATTTTGTCTGGTGATAGATTTAGTTCTACACACTGTCTTCTCATGTCAGCCACAAATCATAATTACACATGGAGTGTTAAATCAGATAATTGAGGAGGCCATATGGTATAAGTGAAGTCCCAGTCCTCCGGTGAATGTTTTGCATGAAATACTGGCTGTAGGTGCTACTGCAGAGTCATGTTAGAAATTCATGAAAGAGTGTTATTCTTAGGTTAAATGTTTAAACACTTGTCACATTAAGCTCACTTTGTCAATAACATATTAATGTTCTATGGCCTTTTTGATTTTCTGTGAATCTTGGAGCAAACAACAGGATATATGTGCACTGTACCATGCCATATTCAGCAGATCTATATAACATCCTAATTAACAAATGTGAATGAGACAACCAGGTTGATAATGTTTTTCGCCTGTTCTCATAAAACTTATTCCACAATCTGAGTCAGACAGAAACATTCAATGCCATAGCCAGAATTTGAACTACAGCTCTCGGTCTCCAGCCAGTTGCTCAAATAATTGAGCTAACATGGCTGCCTATCCATCTCCTGTCCTACAAATGGCTTGTGCGATAAAACAATTAAATTAACACTAATTGCATTAATAGTTGGGTAAACTATGAGGCCCAGGTCTTAAAGTACTTACAACATTGTATCTTGCCATTGAGGTATGTCATCGCAAAATAATTTTAGATCAACATGTGAGTCAGTTAAGAAATTTAATGTCATGCTGGCATATTACCATGGTAGCTTAGAGGTTAGAGCAACCAGCTAGAGACCAGCTAATCTGACTCTACCTATCCAGTAGGTGATGTATGTTTCAGAATGTACAACAAATGAGTATTTTTTTGTTTTCCATTAAATCTCTGAACCATAACTTAATGAAGCAATCTTTTTTTTTTTTTTTGATAGTGTTTAATGCCTGTTTTTACTAATGCGAAACTGCAGGCAATGACACTGATGTTTCATGGAATGAAGATAGAATACTGGTGGAATGTGATAAAAGGGGAAACCGATAATCCTAGACAAAATCTGCCCCTGTGCTATTTTGACCACTTCAAATACCTCATGCGATCACCTGGGATTGAACCTGGGTCCTTGGTGAGAGGCAAGTGATCTAACCACTCAGCCATGGCATAGCCTAATGAAACAATAAATACAAATTAAAAAGCAGAGGTCAACACTGTATGTAACACATTGTATCTGGAAATTCAGTTCATTACTTAACATAGTTATGAGAAAGCTATACGCAAGTGGTTGTGAATGTTTTGACTAGCAGATGAGCAGGTAAGCTAGTGAGGCAAGATAAAATTATGCATTGTATATAAATACATATGTAGGTGAAATCACAGTCTATTCATAAACAAAATAAGCTTAGGGTCCAGTTCTCATTTGTGTTCCACTATTCAAAAGTCAGTCACAAACTCTTAAGTACTCTTAGGTGTAAGTTCATCTAGTTTAAATAGTTGAATTATCGGGAATTTATATGGTTTTTAATATCAATGATTTTACAATCTTTGGAACAGAGCTGGAAGAAATTTCCATTTTCTGTTACAGGTTAAAGATTCTCTTAGAAATTTTTCAAAGAATGGTATTAGCAGGATTTTCTTCTGAAGTTTGTAGTTTTCGTATCTTGAACACTACCAGTTTCATTAAATTTATTTTCCAATTTGTTTGTGATATTTGATCTGGAATTTTAATGCCTTGGGCTGTCTAGAAATAATCTTTTTTGCTTGAGTTGTATGCCAATACACACCAAATGAACATTCTTTATGAACATAAGATCTAATATTGATATTGATGATGATATTTTGTGTGTTACAGATTTAGAGGTTATATATTTATATGTATTTTAAGTATTTTTAGAAAAAGGATCTGTGTGCCTTTGAAGAGAACAACTCTTAGACCAAAAATGAAATAAATTCCAAACTTGGCATTTAAAATTCAGTATCTTCCAGGGATGTGACAAAGGTTTTCAAGCTAACCTTTAACATGGAACATTTTGTGATATTTTTATATTCTCAAGAATTATTCTAGCAATTTTTATTAAAATACTACATCTTAAAATATTTAGATGGCTAACAAAAAAAAAATGAACAGCTTCAATTTTTGGGGATTAGGTTGTGAAGTAGTTTTGCATAATTTTGTATAACTTGTAAACAATAAGAGGGACAAGTAAGTAGGGGAGACCAGGGGAAAATCGACACCCTGGACAATACCGACACCCCGTGTTGTAAACGTGTTTTCAACTCTAGTCGCAGTTGGATCGTGCTGCTACGTTGCGGACAACGCAACAATTAGTGCACACTGTGTTGCTATTCTTGAAGCACATCAGTTTTCATGTGGTGTAAAAAAGTTAATTTCTACTGACTTTGAAGTAAAATTAGGGTTACAGATAAAGAGAGGTAAGCTTTTAACCACTTTGTTTATGTGTATAACTAATAAATCACCACAAACTACACATAATTGCGAACGTTTTAGTATATATATTGTTAGAGCTTAACGTACTATTTACCCGCCAGATTGTCTTTACGGGGTAATACCGACATTTCATTACGGGGAAATATCGACAGGGTGTCGGTATTACCCAACCCGTTTTTATTTCCAAATGGGTTTCCCAAAGTCCAAAGGTTGGCTTTTATCGCCTTTCAGATGGTTATATCAAGAAAGAGGACAACGGAGAGGGGTAAATGGAGCCAGGAAACCCTTAAAAAAGCAATTGAGTTAGTGCAAAGTGGTAGATCTGTAAAAAGTGTAGCAGCTGAATTAAATATCCCAAGAATCACCCTTCATGACCGTGTAAAATCCAATTCTGCTAAAATTCCAGCCTTAGGGAGAAGATCTGTGTTCACAACCGACCAAGAAGCTGTATTGGTAATCATGTTAAACAATTAGCCAACATGTTCTATGGCATCACTTTGATTGAGCTACGTCGTCTTGCTTATGATCTCGCAGAGCAGCTACAATTAAAACACGGTTAGTGGGTTCAATAAGTCAGAAGTAGATTTATTTTATTCCAACTTGGTAGAGGTATATGAAAAACACGCCTTTCCGGCTACAAGAGTGTTTAACATGGACGAAATAGGTATATCAACCGTGCAAAAGCCGGGCAAAATACTAGCTGTAATAGGTCAAAAACAGGTGGGCTCTGTAACAAGTTGGGAAAGAGGGAGAAATATTACTGTAGTGTGTGCTTTTAGTTCTTCTGGAACACCAATGTTCATTTATCCAAGAAAGAGAATGTCTCCTCTATTAGAAAGAGGTGGACCAGCTGGTGCAGACTATTAGTGTTCCCACAACGGTTGGTCCAATGAAGAATTATTCAATGATTGCCTGAAACATTTTAAGAACAATACTAAACCTACCGAGGAGGACCCAGTATTGTTGATTATGGACAATCATGGCAGCCATATCACCTTAGACATTTACGAGTTCTGTAGAGCTAATCACATACATGTCGTTTCCATACCACCAAACACATCACATAGGCTGCAACCTCTGGATCTTACTTTTTATGGACCTCTTAAGAAGGCATTTAACACAGAGTGTGACAGGTTTTTAAAGGCTAACCGGTTCCAAAGGATAACCGTCTATGATATAGCGTCAATTTTTAATGTAACTTACATGAAAGTAGCTACAATGGAGAAAGGAGTTTCCGGGTTCAGAAAAGCAGGAATTCTTCCACTAAACCCTGATAAATTTGCTAAAGAAGATTTTATTCCTGAAGGGCAGATTCAGCCTCCAATCATCATCGATCAGAAAATTATAACTGACGAAACTGGTGACATTAGTAGTAATGCTGACATTCGGGAGTCTGTAGGCCTAAATTTTGAAGCCTCACAGCCTTCTGGACACGTCAGTTCTAAAGAAACTACTGAGAAAAGTCTCAACTCTGGAAACTGTAAGCCAACAATCACAGATGAATGTGGTCCTAGTGCTGAAAAGTTTAAAGAAACATTTCAATCTATATCCCCTCTGCAATCAACAGAAAAGTAAAGTCAGCACAAATCAAATGGTAACAAAAAACAATACTCAGTAATTTTGACTGCTACTCCTATGAAAGCTGCACTGGAAGAAACAAAGAAGAAAAAGATGCATAAAATGCAAAAACGAAGTTGAGACTAGAGAAGCTATTAGAAAACCCAGAGATAGCCTCATCAAACAAACTTAAGAGAATTAAAAAAGAAAAGAACTCCAAAATGGTCAAGATTGGAAAATCGAAGAAACCAACAGGGGTGAAAAAAATTCAACTTTAAAACCTAAGAAACTGAAAAAAACATGCCGCAGACAAATATATTTTGAAGAAACTTCTGAAGAAGATGTAGATGAAGCTGAGTTATGTGACGATAGTGATTCAGATGACAATGTTGATCTGTTTGCAAACGATTCAGAGGTGTGCTTAGTTTGTGGTGAGTTTGGTGCAACAGAGCTGTGGTTTAGATGAGTGGTTTGTGGCAGGTGGGCCCATGCTGAATGTAGCTGCTAAGAATTATACATGTGACTTTTGTTGTATGGGTTATTAGGTTTTTCCTCTTGGAGAATTTGAGATGTTTACATTTTAAATCACAAATCAGCTTGGTTATTCATATTGTTCCTATTCTTTGTATAATGCATTAGTTGATGTTGTGTTAATAAAACAAATTTTATGTTCAACTCTAAACAGCTCATTTCTAAATCTTCAGGCAATGTCGGTATTACCCGGCAAGGGTGTCGGTGTTGCCCCTGTATGCGGGGCAATACCGACACATAGTAGCAATGACAACAAACGTGTGAAACACACTTAACTTTATAGTAATATATCAGCATTATATACGCAATACGTAGGTTATATTCCAAATTATTTCGTGCTCTAATATGCAGAACGTAACTATCATAGCAAAAAATACAAAAATAAGAATGTGTTAAGGTGTCGCTATTCCCCCGGTCTACCCTACTACACCAATTTAAAACAACCATTTACTTCAAATACCTCTTTTTGTTGCATCAGCCATTTCCAAAATATCTATTATTATTTGAATTTCTCAGTACTAAGTCATATTTTAAAGTGGGATAAATATTCAATTATTACTTTCTCTACACATACTATGTACATAGTGTATAGAGAAGGTATTGCATACCACCCAAAAATTTGATACCGAGATTTCACCAGAAATACATGCTTTGGGTCATTCTGAATCCAAAAAAAGCACTTTTGGAAAAAGTCTGTGTGCGCGATTGTGTGTGTGTGTGTGTGTGTGTGTGTGTGTGTGTATGTGTGTGTGTCTGTGTCTGTGGACAGCATAGCTCATAAATGAAAACACCATTAAATTCCAAACTTGATATTTAAGTTTTGTATTTTCCAAGGATGAGACACAGATTTTCAAGAAAACCCTCCCACCCCCAACTACCCTTTTCATGGAAACTTTTCAAAAATTTCTATTATCTCAAAAATGGCTCTAACGATTTTGATTAAAATATTGTATATTAAAGATATTTACCGGAAAAACAAAATGTATATGTTGAATTTTCTGGGAATAGCCTCAAGACTACTTTATTTTGGATGAATTTTGCAAAATTTTACATAACTGTAAACTGTAAGAGATGGACGTAAGTTTACCACACAAGAAATGTAGAGCACATTAAAACACACAATTTATGTTATCTACATTTTTTTCGTGGAGTTAATCCTTTTTTAAATGTATTCCTTATTTTTGGTTTCAGCTTTGAAAAACTTATACTTTTCCCATACAGGGAATTGTCAACTCCTGTCCATACAAACAAAGGAAATTCAGTCACATAAGCAGCTTTTGACTATCACTTTAACCTATGGTACTCCCTTATTTCCCTTCTACTTATAAGGAAAAAAGTAATAAGACTATTCCTACTAATTTTTCCTCGATTAGCGTGAAATAAATATTAGCATAAGCTTTTTAACAATAATTTGTTGCAGAGATGTAGAGGAAGTGATGTGAATGGAACACGTCAGATCTTTTTTATTGTGATGGAATGAAAAGAATATAGAATTTTAAGACCAGCTTAGAGCAAACTATTGTTAAACATCTACCTTAGTGTCCTCAACACCCCTTGTACTTTCAACAAAAGGCACAATAAAATATTTATGTAAATGTTTATCTCGATAACATGAATAAGATTTTAAAAAATAGTTTATAGAAGCTATGCAAAAATATGTGATAGTGAGTAGAGAAAGTAATGTGAATGCAACATAGTACACTATTTTTTATTTCAGAGCAATCTCTATCTACCTGGACACCCTGCAGATCTTCATCCGCATAGCTATTATTTTGGCAACTGATTCTGGAAGTGAAAAGAAGAAGAAGTAAACAACACTTATAAAGAGGATTAGTATTTTTAATCTGAGTGCTTTTATCATTTATGTTCTAACATAATTAAAAATTCAAATTAAAATTCTCATTTCCTAAAATTTTTTATTCTACATTATTCTCTCCTCCATTTCTGCATTCTCTTGTACTGTTTGTCTGTCTAGTAATCTGGAATGTCCAATTCAAAAGTTGAGTTGCTGAAATGGAGTTTTTTTAGGGTTTTTGACCAGGTTTTGAACATTCAATAAGCATTGTTACCCATTCATCACCTTTAAACCTAAGGTGTTATAATTTAAGATAGTTACCAATCATTTACAATATAATGTGCCAGTGAAAAAAGTGCATAATTAAATATCTAACTCTTAATCCTTCCATCTTAATTACACCCATTATTTTTACTTTCTTCACTATGCACATAGTAGGTAGAGAAGGTATTGTATTCCACTAAAAATTGGTTACTAACATTTAAATTGAAATACGTTTTGGTGTTCCTGAATCCAAGAAAAGCATTTTTAGAAAAAGGTCCATGTTTGTGTGTGCGCAGGTGTGCATGTGTGTGCATACACATGTGCATGTGCATGTGCATTAACAGCATAACTCAAAAACAAAATAATCGGTTAAATATCAATCTTAATGTGTAAGATTCACATCTTCCAAGGATGTAGTATGAAGATTTTCAAGAAAATCCTCCATCCCAAACAACTCTTTAGATGGAATCATTTCAATTCTTTTTTCAATTTTCTCAAACATGACTAATGATTTTGATTAAAATAATGAGTGTTAAAAATATTTACATGACAAATAAAAAGTATATGTTGAATTATCTGAAAATAGCTCTAAACTCATCTTCACTTTGAATGACTTTTGCATAATTGATAAACAAGAAGAGATAGTCAAAAACTACTACACAAAAAGTGTAAATCTCGCAAAGGACATAATTTATTTCAAATATATTTTTGTTGCATGGCTATTTCCCACGTATTGCTTCTTGTTGATTTATATTGTCCAATATATTGTTTTCTCAAATTTCAATACCATCACAGAGCAACCGGTTTTAAAAGCTTTAGCTTACCCCTTGTACAATGAAATAATGTGAAATAAAACCATTTTGCTAATGATTATCTTGATAAGCATGAAGTAGATAGAAGAATAAACTTTTGTAAGAATAATTTATTGCAACATAGGCAGAGAAAGTTATGTGAATGTAGTACATGAGAATTCTTTTTCTAAGATTGGTGGAGCTGCTGTGGGGCACATATTATCATAGTGTTCCACCACAATAGCATGCTCTGTTACCACAGTAATCTCTGCCACAATTCTGCATGCATAGGTAATTGAGCACTTATTGCATATTTTGAAATCATTCTAGACAAAAGTGCACTTGAAAAATGCAATGCATACAGAAGAATCACCTTTTGTGTGAACACCTCTGTTTTAGTAGTGTTTAATGCCTGTTCTTACTATATATGGACCAGGTGAGATGGCTCTATGGTAACATTGAGGTTTGCATTAGGAAGGTCCTGGAAACAGTACCTCATGAGCAGGTTACTCTGGCCATGGTTCTTTTCATAGTTTTCTTCTTCTACACAAATTTTGCTGTCCATTATCTTCATCTGCTTCAGTGTTAAAGGACCAGATGATGTGATCTGTATGTTGTAGCTGGTCAGTGAATTCTGCGCTTTGGAACAGTTTCTCCTTAGCATTTGGGGAGCCTGAAGTGGCCTACCCTCCTGGGAACTTCTCCCACTGCCCTCCAGGAGTCCCTTGGCAGTGGGAGAAGTGCTAATTGGCACCAGGATGTACTCTATCTGGTATTGTTAGGGATCCCATTCATGCTAGTGCACACCGTTGTCCAAATCTATATGCCTTCAGGTCTCCACCTCATCCCTCCCTTCCAGCAGTTATATTGGAAGAGCATGGGCCATTGTGGCCTACATACTTTGTTTCTGGAGGTCCCTTTTTCTGTACATACGGCACCAAGTGGCAGAATACTAATAACAGATGCAATAAAATTATATTTGGGAAAGGATTTTGAGAAGGAAACCTTCCAAGTCTAAGTTTAGGTCACCTTCCTGCCACTTTCTAGATATGAGGATTCAGGAAAATAAAAAAAAATAGTTCAATCAGGGAGTATGGTCCTGGCAAGATTTGAACTGCCAATCACCCAAATCCAAGCCTCACACATTACGTTATTTGAAGTGATAGAGAAAGTAATGTGAATGTGATGCATGAGATTTTTAAATTCAAAACGAAACATTAGACTGTGTGTGGGGTTGTAGAAAAGGGACATATATACCTTGTATTATAAAAATACCCCGTAGGGATATAAAAATCTTATTTTGCGAAACTAATGATACTGCATGGAAATAAAAGCTGTTGAGTATTTTAAGCATGGAAGAGAAGAATTAATTATGTTTTTACTACGGACTATACACACTTTAATCTGATTTTATTTTGCATTGCTTTGGATCTTCATCATTATTATGGTATGCTTCCAAGTTGTAGGAAAACAGATACTCAAATTATTGGATTGTATATTTGATTTAATAGGACAAATCTTTCTTGGAAGGGCTTTGGGTAAAGGTATGATAACTGTAACACTAATTGACTAGAGAGTTTCTTTTCTGAAATCTTAATTTTTCATTATAAATGGTATAGAATAAGGAGATAGGTGCAATGGTTTAGAAATATCTTCAATTATTACCTTCTATTAAACTGCAAATCATCTAAAGAGTTAAGTTCCTGCAGGATTTCTGACAAAATGTAAGATTAAGAACTGAAGCTTTCCTGGCGACGTGTTAATTCAAAATCTTCTCGGGCTTCTAGCCAGGTAAAAACTTGGCTTGACACCAACGTTTCGAAGAAGTGCATCTTCCTCGTCTTCAGGGTGAACTGATCACTGAATTAAATGTAAGATTATTCTTCTGATATTCTTATACCATGTATTGTTAATATGAAGTGATGATATTTTCCCATTTATTTTAGCTTTCCTTCAAAGGAATCATCACAGGAAACTAAAAATGATAAGTATGGCAATGTTTTGTTCCTCCTTAAGCAATTTGTGAACCTGTTGGATGGCATAATTGTATGTTCTTTTTATAGTTTATATTTAGCTTCTTCCCAGAGTATATGACAAAGCTTTTTGTCAATAAGATATTAATATGTGCTGAGCTCATATGCACTAGCCATTTTTGACTTAGGTCATGCTTGTTGTTGAATAAGTGTGCAGCTTGTTGAATATATCTAGTGAGTCCAGTAATAACTTTGTCCAGGTGAGTTTTCAGCAAACTTTTTAAATCAGATATTGGATCCAAGACTTGTGTGTACCAGTTCAGTCAAGAGATGCTTTAAGTTGCTTTTATTAAGATAACTGGTTTCAGAATTTGAAAACACATATAAATGTACTGGAAAGTTGTCGGAACTAAGCTCATATCAAGTATAGATGAAAAAGAACTTAATCTGGAGCATATTTAGTAATGAAAACATCTAAAATATCTGGTGTCAGCAGAATAGGTTGGTTCTGGGGTATAAATGAATTGATATGAAAATTGGTTTGCAACTTCATTAAGAATACACCTTCCACATTGGTTACATTGTCTCCATCTAGGATAATTGCAGTTAAAATTTCCTCCTAACAAATAATGTGTATGGGAGGCCCTGGTAGCCCTGGTTGTTGGCACGTTTAGTGTTGATGTTATATCGTAGAACGGTCACTTGTTCAAATACCTTTAAGGGCAGGGACGATTAGTGTTGTGTGCTTCTGTGTTTGTGTAATATCTAAGGCATTTATACATTTATATATATATATATATATATATATATATATATATATATATATATATATATATATATCTCTTATGTGTTCCATTCACATAACTTGCTCTAGCTGTTCCATTTGCAGACTATTAGAATAAAAGATTATTCTTTTGTCTTCAACATGTTAATCAAGATAAACATTAGCAGAATTAGTCTTATTACATGCTTCCTTGTAAGTAGAAGGGGAATAAGGGAATACACTAGGCTAAAGCGATGGTAAAATTGTCAAAAACTGCTCACTATGTGAAACAATTTAGGTTTGCTTTGCTTAAAATGGTCCAGTTTGTGAAAAGTTAGTAGTTTAAAATTGAAACCAACAAAAGGTATATCTAGAAAATGAACTCTACAAGAAGAAAGTATATGCCATAAATTATGTTTTTTTAACGACGTCTCGTTTTTTGTGTAATAAGTTTTCATCTATTTATTATGAATTTACAGTCGTTCAAACTTCTGAAAAACTCATCGAGAATAAAGAGGTCCTCAGAGACTATTCTTAGAAAATTTGGTAAAGTTATAAGATCTTTGCAGCACACACATGGATGGACAAACGAGAGGAGACACACACACACACACACACACACACACACACACACACACACACACACACACACACACACACACACACACACACACGCGCGCACACGCACCCACGCACACAACATGGTCTTAAGCAGTAGTTTAAGTGACTTCTACTTGCAATCCATTGAAAGGGTTGAAAACATTAAATTGTTCAGATGTGAAAGTCGCCAGATTGCTGGAGTTTTGACCTCTTCTTGGGATCATTGAGGTCTTAGCTTCACAGATTCCTTGGCTACGCCCTGTCGTCGCCTTTGGCCACAACTGCTTCACTCCTCTTATAAAAATATCCTTCAGCTACACTTTGCAGCTTAGAGTATTAATGTTTATAACAGATCAGTAAGTAACTACAAAGTAGCTCTAATGACAGAATAACAAAAGCACCCACATATTGAAGTAATGCAAAGGGATATAACCATTGCATAATAATAATAATAATAATAATAATAATAATAATAATAATAATAATAATAATAATAATAATAATAATAATAATAATAATAATATCTAAGGCCATATCGGGGGTTTAGCTTTTATAAAAAACTAATTTACCGTAAATTCTATAACATTGAGTTTTATTAACCACTTTATTTTCTTCAAATACACACACGCATTGACTTTCTCATATATACGTAATTCCAAACTCTGTGGGGCATAGGAAATGATTTTGGTTAAGGAAAAATTCCCTGCCCCTGCCCCTGCCGGGAATCGAAACCCAGGAACCCAGATGAGAAGTCAGCTCACTGACCACTCAACCACGGATGCAATTTTTAGTCTATCTTATTTATAGGCTACCTCGGTGTATATTCGTTGCTTGTATTTGCAATGTTTTTATATTGTTTCATATATTCCTTAACTTACGTCATATCGGGGTCTTTGACCTGAGAAACAGCTCAAGTAGGTACATGTGTTCCAAACTTTAATTTTGCCACCGATACACTGTATCAGTGTCAAGAAAGCTTATAAGAAAACGGAATAAAACTGCGTCCCACCCACAAACGTGACACAAAGATAACAAATGACTTTATCTTGATAGGAAGAGGGTATTAAACGTTTTTATGGGTTTCGAGAGGGGGTAAGGTGTCTGAAATTGGCGTTTAAAGACGTCCCATTGCGCCTATCACCGAAAAAAAAAAAAATGTATACGCAATTTTATCTCTGATTATTCCATTACGCCCAAAATTATTTTGGAAATCTAACTAGAGATGATTAATTCAAAATCTTCTCGGACTTCTAGCCAGGTAAAAACTTGGCTAGAAGCCCGAGAAGATTTTGAATTAACACGTCGCTAGGAAAGCTTCAGTTCTTATTTTAGAGATGATTAAGTTGTATCTATCATAAAACTTTGATGCATTAAAATTTGTTAAGTCTCTGTGTGAATCAAAATAAAAAAAATCAGAAAGAAAAACAAATGATTGATGAAACAACACAACTAAAACACACTAATATAGTTAGAGCAAATTTTATGTGAGAATTTGTATCTAGCACGCAATAATTAAGAGAAATATTGAGCTATTTGAATTTCAACAAGGCATTTAAGAAATATAGTGCTTTTAACAGGACTTTCAAATCGGACGCTTTTATATGGTGTTAAAAAAAAAAGCTGAATTCAGTGATTTTGTACGCTGGCATCTGTTTTGGTGTTTGACAGCGTACAACAATGATTCTAGGTTAGGAAATTATGTGAACAAGCTTCAAATGGCAACTAAAAAAACCTCAGGCACTATAGAGGAATCACATTATGATTTCGGGGGTGTTCGATTTACACCAGCTGTGTTACATTTTAAAGATGTCTACGAAGACCCAGTCATACTTAATTTCACTGTTCAGAATATGAAAAATGTTCCGGTCGTGATCAGGATGCAAGAGCCTTTGTCAATGGTAAGTTAATCATTGAAAATAACACATATTGCTATGGGCAGCCAGACCCCATGCAAGTATACGGAAAAGCTTCTAAGTTGTATATCAATAGGGTAGTTGTAAAAGTATTTCGAAAATTGCATTACTGGTCTCCTTGCGCGCGCGCGCGCGTGTGTGTGTGTGTGAATGGGCTCAGCAGGGTCCTGTGATTTTGAAGTGTGTGTGTGTGTGTGTGCGCGCGCGCGTGTGCTTTTATGATCGGATCCTATAGTTTCGAAATTTTGCCCGAGGTTAGGTTACAATCTAGATTAGTGTGTGTGTGTGTGTGTGTGTGTGTGTGTGTGAGTCAAATGACTCGACTGGGTCCTGTGGTTTGGGAATTTAGTCATAAATAATGTACGTTGGCTACGCCATTTAAACGACTACTGAAACTATTTAGATATTATTTTTTTTGTTTTACTCACCGTAATATCCTATTACAAAGCTTTAGAAAACAATGGCTGAGAAACAATTGAAGAGGTGGATTCCAAAACCAACTAACTCAGTTTTTGGCGATTTTTAGCCAAGGTGTTTAATGTGTTGTCCTATACAGTACGTGTGTCGTTGTTGTTGTTATTATTATTACTATTATTATTATTAATAATAATGATAGTAATACAGCACACTCAAATCCAACTAAGTGACGCAAATTACATATACAAAAATCAGCGATGTTTTCCAAATCCAGCTAAGTCATCTTCTATCTTAAACCAAACCCAACTAAGTTAGTGGGCATACAAATAGACAATAATAACAGCTGACTGAGTAGTGATTCGCGCTTTTTTTTTTTTTTTAAATATATATACATATAAAAAAACTTCCAGGTGAATGTTGGAGTTTGTCTCTACATTATATGTTTGCAATGTAGATAATCTGTGAACGAAGTAAGGAAGGAAAGAAAATAAAATAGAGACGAGTACAACTGGGACAAGAATCGCTTTAAGTACGCTAGAAATAGTGCTTCTTCTAAAGTTGTTCCAGTGTTACATGTGTACACGTTAATAGGAACCATTGCAAAGCTTAGTCGCCCTCCGTGGTGTAGTGGTTACCATGCTAACTTCATATACTCAAGGTCGCGGGTTCAAACTTGGCGGAGGACGATGGATTTTTTCGAGCGTAAAAAATCCTTAGCATGGCTTCCTTCGGAAGGGAAGTAAAGCCGTTGGTCCCATGTCGTAGATTTACGACACGTAAAAGAACCTTAAGCCTGATAGAGAGGCCTCTGAGCAAAATTAAGCGGTTTTTCACGCCCAGTATAGAATGGGACGCTGAGAACCACTGTGGTTAAAGAGCGTCCGTAAATAACACTACATTTCATTTGCAAAGCTTATGAGTTAAAGTTAGAGGATATTAAATCATTCCATATCTATGATAATAAAACTAAGGCATTGCAAGATTATTTCTACTGAAATATGTCAAACCTAAAGGCCGAGGACTCAGTCACCTGGATGTCGCATTACAGTGTCCTATTTTGTCCTAAAAAATAATGGCATCATTATCAGAGTGTGCGGGAAAACATCTTGCCTATAACTCAAGTGGCCGGTTCAGATTAAACTCTCCCTGTGGAGAAACACGACCTGAGAACAGACAGATCATGATAGGTAACACAGTCCATTGTTGCATATATATTGTCCTTGAAGTGTAGAGGAAGTCATTATAGAAGAGGGAAGAGTGAGAGAGGGCTACCTATCCCCAGAGTTAAGCATAATGCTGTGGTGTTAGCGGAAAATAGAGAGAAAGCCATCCCTAAAGGTAAGCATCCTAAAGTAGGTTTTTCAAAAGCAAATTAATTTAGGCTTTGCAGGTCCTAAACAGAAATTTGTTCTTTTTGTGAAAAAACAAAGATTGCAATTAAGAACTCAAACATCACCGCCAAAAACCTGAATTAATGACATAATAACGTCTTCATAAACTACAAGTCACAATTAATTCAAAATCTTCTCGGGCTTCTAACCAGGTAAAAGCTTGGCCCGAGAAGATTTTGAATTAATACGTCGCCAGGAAAGCTCAAGTTCTTATTTTACAAGTCACAAGTTTTTTTTTCAGGTTTTGAAATCTAGGTAATATTATGTTGTGTTTCTTTCGACATGCAACATAAGCAACCTTCTCTGAGGATTTATAACCTGACATTTGTCATCAGTAAAGAAGGAAAACACCTTTATTTATACATTGACCGAAAATCAATTTGGTCGTGGCTCCAATGACATGTGCTCTTCATTGATGAACTTTCTTATAATTTTAGAAACTTTTTATTTTGGAAAAGTGCCTGTGCAGCTGCGCTTGTTTTCCGACTCATGTTCTGCGCCACATAAAAACCTCACTGTCATTGTTGCACTTATAGTTACATGCCTCCTGATAGGGTGTTTGGGAGAAAGGAGAGAATATTCGCGGAAAAGTCAGACCACATTAGACCCACCAGAATACCATGATATCTACAAAACCATGGAGTAATAAGGGCACTAGGGAAAGACTCGCTTGTAGGGGATTACAAATTAAGTGCAAAAAATGCACTGAAACCTCTTCTAAGAACAGCGCCTATTTATTCACCAAGAATACACATCATGGGGACTTTTCTTCTCACAATATGACAAAAACAAATACACTATTTTCTGGATCTTTGTCTAACATTTCTGTTGTGACACCAAAGAACACCATTAGTGTTGAGAAAAAGAGCATGTTCTTAAGCTTATGAAACACATACCGGCAGAAAATAAACAAACTCAACAATTTTATGACCAAACCCTTAAACAACCTGAAGGTGACTGATAACATTATTCGGAGTATGATGATGAAGAACCTTTTATATACTTGAAGAGATAAAAGTTCATATCAAATAAAGTGAAGTGAAGCATTTTGTTCAGTTTAAATAAAATATTGTAATATATGTTTACTTAACACTGTATTCATTCAAAAGAAAGACAAACTGTTTTACTAGATGTAAACGTCCATGTCACATTACACAGAGAAGTGAAGCGCTTTTATTCAGTTTAAATGAAATGTTGCAATATATTTTTACTTAATACTGCATTCATTTAAAAGAAAGACTACAACTCTGATTTGTTTGTTTGATGTAAAAGCTGAGAGTTCTACGGTTATTGACATTTAAATCCCATTCTAATTAACGTATGTATCTAATATATCGTATTAATTAACGATTTGGTATAAAGTGCAAGATTTTAAGACCGTTAGTTGGCTTCTCTATAATAACTAATCATTTTTATTAATTGCTTATCAGTTTATACTTAAAGAGTGCCAATACTCGATTATTTCATGTATTAAGAGTGAAAAATCAGCTTTTAGTAAGAGCAGTTGAGATTTGTTTACGCCAAACTTGGAAAGTGGAGTCAGAGATTTTCATTGTTAACAGATGCTCTTTTGTCCAGACACGTACGAGCTGGACGTGACGGTAAAATCCCTTTTAGTTTGGAAAAGAGTGTTTTTCCATTGTGTAACACTTGTCACGTGGGTGTTATGTTGCATCCTGGGAAGAAAATGATGTATTTTGGGTAATATCGACTCCAGTTTCGCGGCCTTTCTGACCAATCAGAAAGCAATGATAGCAATTCTGATATATAAGGAGAAATTGCCACACATCGGGGTTGCCTGTTAGTTGCATCGAAGCATTGAAGTTACGTCAGGGCTGTCACGTAGTTACATTGGCTTTCAATTTAAACAACGCAACCCTGATAGATAGTCATCGGCGCCCTCAATAGTGGATAGATAAAGTCAGTGACGCGCATCTAGGCTAAGCTCCTAGTAAATAATTGACTTAGCAGGTTGTAAAGCAAAGTACTTGTATTGTGTCTTCTAGTGACAATAAACTGAAGGAAAATTAACGTGTGTCTAAGCAATTTCATAAGATCGCTCCCCAAACTCCCTCATTGCTTCCACCCCGAGTGAGTCAAACCAGCATGCAGGTTGAGTCCAGCTGAGGCACCTCATCGGTAGTAGATCTGCACAACATCAAAGGTACGTAGATCTACTCATCTGGTGGAGTGAATCTTTAAGCACCGCCAACGTCATCGCACATCTAAGCACGGGGCCAATAATATAACGCTACATACTTGGTGTCCCGAACGTGGTGCATACTACGGCCAGCAAAAACGCGTTAATTTCTTATACAACTAACATGTAATACAATTCTCTAACAATAAACCTGTGTAATTTCTGTTCAAACATAGCATGTTTGCCTTGCTTGCCAAAGAGTATATGTGCTAAAGATTTGTTTCCAAATCCTGCTAAGTCTTGATTTATTGCCTATAAACTTTAAGGTATAAATGTAAGTGTTTCATCTTTATACAACTTTTCTACCAACCAATTCTACAGCCTATTCTGCCCTCCTGAAAATTAATCTTTTCGACGTAGTTGTTTTTGGAATCCATCTCTTCAATTGCTTCCCTCCTAACAACCGCCGTTGTACTGTGTTTTTCTGCAACAAACAACTCTTTATTGTTTCAACAACTGAATACAAGCAGCCTCTGTTCACAAATAGCTACCTTTTGTAACAATTTTGCTGTATAATTTCTTTTCGGTATTCGTTGTGCCGACGATACAGCTCTCTATAAAATTTCCGCCGAACTCTCTCAGCTGTTGCAGGCGAGTATTCCCAGTGACAACTGCACCCTCGGCATGTCTTCGTTGCCCCATTTTATATGCGTTGGTCACATCACTAGACATTTCCGAAGGCCACCGCAAGTGCAGTACACTGAAGACGTTCACAAACTCACTCTGGCTTAACAATACGCGGCTTCGATGTCAAAGAACCTTTCGTAAGAACAGTGTCCACTTTCACGGATATAACAATACACCTGCGATTTCAAACGAACTTACAGCGGCACAGGTGTTTACTAACGCATTGGTGAAACAATGCACGCCAACAGGGCTCACAAAGCAAGCCATAAACATGATGATGTGAAGTTGTGCTTTTGGAGCCTTTGCATTCAAAGCCTGCCCCTCCCCCAAGTTCTTGAAGCTCAAAAAGCCAGGTAAGGGCAGAATGGCCAGTTCTCAGTTTGAATGGCTGAGAGTACAGGTCCTTTTTCATATGCTCCAGCGCCTTCACTATTGCAGGAGCTCTCGCCGGGTAACGCAGTAATTGTTTTCTGCCTTGGAGAGCGTCTTGTTGTAGTAGGCTATAATATGCTCCTGGCTATACTGGGCATGGGATGGAGTTTCTCCAATGTCGGTGACACTGGTATCGGTGTCCAATATAAAGTCACTATTTTAGGATGTGGAAATCCTAAAATAGGCCCACTGCAGAGTGCTGACTTAATCTCCTGGAACGCCGTTTCTACAGTTTCTGACCAGGAGTAATCGGCGCACTCCCGTCAGACGAGTGAGGGGTTTTGTGATGACAAACGGCTCTAGTGGTTGCATAGGTCCAGAAAACTTCGCAGCTCTTGTTTGTCTTTGAGGTGAGGCCAATCTTTCATTGCTCGAGCCTTCTTCGGGACTGTGGCCACCGCAGATGGTGAGACTATGTGTCTCAAATAGCTTACCTCCTTACAGAAGAGTTGACACTTTTTTATCGCTCAACTTCAGGTCAGCTGCCTTCAGCTTTTGCAGATCTTGGCCAGGTTCTCGAGACGGTCTTCGAAAGCACATGGTCTTCACCGCCTGCGACGACGATGTTCAGATATAGCAGGAAGACGCCATAAGTCAACGTCTCATCACTGATTACACGAGGCGCTGGAAGGTAACTAGCGCATTGCAGAGGCCAAAGCCCTTGATCACTCGAGAATGTTATATTCTTTTTGTCTCTGAGATCTAAGGCCACCTGCCAGTACCCGATTTCAAGCCCAAAGTCGAGAACCACGTGCACCAGCAAGTGTGTCCAGAGTGTTATCAATCCGGCGTAAGAGGAAACAATCCTTTCTGGTGACGGCACTCAGTTTTCTGTAGTCTACGCAGAGACGCAGCTCACTGTTTTTCTTCACCAAAACTACAGGGGACCATCAAGGGCAGTCGAACCCTTCAATGCTTCCCCTAGATCTCATGTGCTCCAGCATGTCCCGTACCTCCACTTGTTTTGCCAAAGCAACACGTCTTGGTAGTAGCCGTATAGGTCTGTTATTTCCGATGTCGATTTTATAGTCAACTCAGACAGTGCAGCCATAATCGCCGTTCCCTTCGCTGATATCGGCTAAGGAAATGCCGGACCCTCTCCAGTTGTGAAGCGGTCAGATGGTCAGCCACCCTCTTCAGCATATATTTCAGCCGGGACCCCATAGCAATATGTGTTATTTTCAATGATTAACTTACCATTGACAAAGGCTCTTGAAGCCCGCGTGGTGGCTGAATTTGTATTAGTTGTGGATTCTGATCGGCGATGAGAAACTTCTGCGGAGAAGACATACATGACTTTTCGCTCACTGTGGTGGTAGCCAGTTGGTATTTGTTCCTATTGATGATACTGCGTGTTGTGCATGGTTTCCTGAGGATAATATGAGCAGTAGATCTGGTCAGTGTGTTGCTAATGTACGTGACATGTCGTTCAGTATATTGGCGGGGTCTTGAGAAGTCGTGCTCTTTGCATACCGATGTTAAGTTTGGAGCTCCACCGTAGTGGCAGTGTGGCGTTAAGAAGTAGTTTACTGTGGCGTGTTCGTATTGTCAGCATCTTCTGCACGGCGGAGTCCCTTTTGTTTGGCTTTCCTCTATTCGAATTTCTCTTCCGGGGAATGTCATTGCGGTGTTGAGAGCTACAGTGTTCTGATTTCTGTCCTGGATGAGCAGCGTTGGTCCTCTATGGTTATAGATTCTGACGGCCTTCACTAAGTCAAGCTAGAAACATTGAGCCTGTTCCAGGAAGAACCGTTCTGGCAGTTGAGGTGTACATTGATTGCTCCTGCACTAAAGTGCCCATAGCGTCCGAAAACCTCATCAACTGGTGCTACTGCAGTTGCCGTTTCGATGTGCGTCAGCGGTAATTGCTGCGTGGATATGTGGGTAGCAGAGGCGCTGGCTTCATTGGTAATTGCCATGGTCGGTGACACTAGGTTGTTGTTTTTTTTTTTTTTCCCGGACGTGGATGATGGCATGTAGATAACTCTTGTGTTGGTCGGTGTTGTAATATTTGGTGTGGTGTTCGGCGTCTCATCAAGCTTCGTTTTCGTAGTTACTGATGTGTACTTTCCTTTCTTCTTCTCGTCTTTGTGGTGATGTGGTTGGTGTCCGTGGAGTTAATATGGATGTTTTCGATGAGGGTGTGTCTTATCTTGGGAGTTGTTTGGCGTAGGGCACTAGGCGTGGTGTTCTGCGATTCTGGAATATATTCTTTTTTGTTACTCCGGCGAGTTACTTCCCATTTTCTTCTTTTCCATCCTCGTGGTGGTGCGATATGTTTCGATTGTTTTAAAATCCATCAGGTGTTTTTGCCCCACTCTGTATTATCTGGAATTTCTGGGAACAGCCTGTGAGATATTTCTTTTTTAATATATGGTAAGCTGTAAAAAATAAAGAAAATCCTACTGAAATAAATATAGATATCGTTAAGATGCACAGTTTATTTATCATTTTGTGCTATTGAGCACTTCCGAGACATTCTTTGTTTATTAGTTTGAATTTTCAAATTCCTCATAGTTTTTCAACAGTAAATCACTATTCTTTTTTCTCTTTCTTTCCTTTTTGTTTCTTTTTCGTGTTCATGGAAAGAGAAAAAATTTCAAAGGCATCACATAGTAACTGGTGTGACTAATAAATGTATATCTGTGTTTATTTTGAAGGAATCGTATGTAGAAGAATCAATAGAGGAAGTCATATGAGTGCAACATTTTTTTTTCATTTAAAATTTTTATTCTCCCCCCCCCCCTTTCTACTTTCTTTCGTCTAAAGAGTGTTCTTCCAAAGAAAACGGAATTTCAAGCCTTCCATAGGAACCCCTTTTAAGCATTTGCCTTTCGCTTTAATTGAGGGTTTTCTTCTTACATCTTCAAAGACATGTAGGTATAAATATCACATAAAGGTTTATCAGCGATTAACAAAAAATAGAAGAATAAGATTTTGTAAGAATACCGTGTAGAATAGTAAATAGTCCTGTGAATGTAATACATCCGATTTTTTCTTCTCAAGATTTTCTCATTTGCTAACCAACACTAGTTTCTATCCAGTCCTTATCTATCTCTATGAGTGGCCTGAAAAATAATTCCAAACAATCTGACATACTCCATTCACATGGCTATCTTTACCTGCTCTACAAACAAAGTATTCTTACAAATCATTGTTTTTCTATCTGGTTCATACTAATCGAGATATGCATAAGCAGAACTGGTGTTATTAATTAGTTCCTTTTAAGTAGAAGGGAAATATAGGAATATACCTAGCTAAGTGTCGTCCTCCGTGGTCTAGGGTAATATGCTAGTATCTGGTTCCCAAGGTCGCGAGTTAAACCCGGCGAAGGACGATGCATTTCTTTTGGGCGTAAAAATCCTTAGCATGGCTTCCTTTAGAAGAGAAGTAAAGCAGTTCCCAAGTACCTCAAACCTGGTAAAGAGACCTCTGAGCAGAATTAAGCGGTTTTTCACATCCAATATAGAATGGGCGCTAAGCTCCGCAACAGTTAAAGGAGGTCCATAAACAAAACTAAGTTTCACACCAGGCTAAAGCGATAACCTATAACAAAGAATATCTATGAAATGGTTAATTAAAAAAAATAATAATAATGCGTGTTTAACGAAATTTACAATTTTTGTGCAGAAGTTATGCAAAAGTCCTCCAGAATGAAGAGGGCTTTAGAGGCTATTACCAGAAAATTCAAGATCTACATTTTTATTTGCCATGTAAACATCGTTGTTATATGGAATTTTAATCAAAACCATTAGAGCTATTTTTGAGTATTTAAAATATTCGAAAAATCTTCCAAATAAGTTAGTTTAAGATGGGGGGGATTTTCTTGAAAATCTTCGTGTCGCTTCCGTGAAAGATGCTAAGTTAAATAATAACTTATGTATTTAACGGACGGTTTTTTAGCTTTGTTGTTCACAGACACACTCGCGCTCGCGGACCTTTTTCTGAAAAGTCTTGTTTTGGACCCAGGGGAATTCAAAATGCGTATTTCCAGTGAAATCTTGATTTTTTTTTGGTGGAGCACAATACCTTCTCTATCTCTATTAAGTGCGTGTAGAGAAAGTAAAAGCAGACATAAATCAATGATCGATATCATTGCTCGGTGTGAAAATAAGAAGAGGTCAGAAATAATCGGTCATGCTAAGTTTTACTTTGAATCTCGTAAACCAGTAGATGGCTAACCCATGCAATTTAATTAGCCGCTCACAGAGGTGAATGAAAAATGACGCACAACAATGTTAGGTACACAACAGCCAGATCTTAATATCAAATTTTAAGTAATAATATAATAATAGCAAGAGTAATATAATTAAACTACTTAATAGAATAGTTATTAAAATAATACAATGGTCTTTAAAATAAAATATGTGTATAATACAAATAAATAATATAAAATAAATTTTAATAAACAATAATAATTACAGTAGTAAAACTATATACTAAAATTAAATAAACATTATAAATATATATTAAAATACGAAATTATAATAATATTAATATTAGTTAAATTGAAATTATATTAAATATTAACATACAGTTTAATTGATAATAATTATGATTCTAATTGGTATTTATAACAATTTTAGGCTAAGTGAGGTTAAGTTTATATCTGTAAATTTAGATTGTATGATTAAATTTGTAATTGGTATAAGTAGTAATAAATGTATAAAGTTTGGGATATTTTACACTGGTTTAAGTAATTTGCTATCAGGGTTTAATATACAGATTTTATTTTATATCAAACGTTTCTGACTACTCCGACTTTTAAGATATTAAAAACTGGCCCCGCCATTTGTAGAGCGTTTTCTAGTCCTATATTCTCTTGCATGGTAGGAAAACATAAGTTTTGGTATACTAGTAATTATGCAACAACAACAAAAACAACATGATGCTCTTGCTGCCGATTATGATAATGAAGAGGGCCTAGTAGTCAAAAAGCGTCGTTAAATAAATGTCTGTGATCGCCGTGTTCTCGGGCTTGGCTGTGCAAGACTTTTCCCTGAAATTTACTAAGAACTGATGGCAATGTTGAGTCCTTTTTTATCACCACCATACGTCACGAGAAGCGATACTCACGTTTCGATACTGGACAGCTGGTGCTTCCTGCTTGACGGCCGATTCTAGTATCAGATCATGTTTACAGTCCTCTTGTCTGTTTGCATGCACAGTAGAATGTACTTAGTAGAGCTGTACTTCATTAAAAATTCAATACCGAGGTTTTACTACAAATAAATATTTTGAGAACCCCTAAGTGCAAAACAGGCATTTTTAGAAAAAACGATCAGTGTGTGTGTGTGTGTGTGTGTGTGTGTGTGTGTGTGTGTAAATAACATAACTCAAAAACGAAAAGCCCGTTAAATATCAAACTTGATGTTTAAGTTTATTATCTCCCAAGTATGCGACACGAATTTTTCAAGAAAGTCCGCACCCCATCCAACATTTAAATGCCATTTTTCGATTTTTTTCCTCAAAAAGGCTCAATTTTGTATAAAATGCCATATTTTAAAGATATTACATGAAAAAAAAATATTGATATGTTCCATTCACATAACTTTCTCTAGCTGTTCCACCAACAAAATTTTTTTACACAAGACTATTCTTTTATCTACGTCATACTAATCTAGATAAATATTGGCAGAATTGCTCTTATTACTTGCTTCCTTATAATTAGAAGGGAAATAAGGGAATACATTAGAATAAAGTGATAGTCAAATAATTTAAAAGTTGATTGCTATTTTAAACAAATGAGTTCGGTTCGCTTTGCATGGTCCCGTTTGAGAAACGTTGGTAGTTTAAAATTGAAACCAATAACAATGCATATCTTGAAAACTGCCAACTCTACAGCGAAAACGTATATGACATAAATTATGTATTTTAACGAGATCTACAAAATTTTTGTCTAGTAAATTTTTGTCTATCTCTTAAGGTTTAACGGTTATACAAAATTGTGCAAAACAACCAGAATAAAAAGATCTTCTGGGGCTATCCCAGAAAATTCAAAATATACATTTTATTTGCGATGTGTATATCTTTAGTATACTGAATTTTAATAAAACTCCTTAGAGCCATATTCCATGTAAAGGGTAGTTGGGGGTGGGATATTTTCTTGAAAATATTCTTATCGCATCCTCGAAAGATGCCGAATTTAAATACCAAGTTTGGTATTTAACCGACTTTAAGTATTTGAGCTCTGACACACACGAACTTTTTCTAAACAAATTCGACCCAAGGGACCTCAAAACATATATTTACGATGAAATCTCTGATTCGAATTTTGGGTGGAAAACAATGCCTTCTCTATCCACTATGACATTGTACATACCGGCTAGAGAAAGTAATTGTATACATATTTAAATTTTATGGGAATAGCCTCTGAGGACCACTTCATTCTGGATGGTTTTGGACAGCTGTTAAACCGTAGGAGATGGACTAAAGCTTACTATTAAAAAATGTAAAGCTCGCTAAAACACACAACTCATGTTATATATTTTACAGTTAAGAATTTCCAAGATATTCGTTGTAATTGGTTTAAATTTTCCAATATTTTCATTCCTCTCAACTGGGAGGTCGTCATTGTATTTTTTTTTTTTTTTTACTCCCCTAGCCATGCAAAGATTGTAATATGATCACATGGATATCAGCTCTTGAAACAATTGACTATCGCTTATACTTAATGTAATTCCTTTATTCCGTTGAACCTATATTCTGCCAATGTTTATATTGATTTGAATGACAAAAATGTAAATGGCGTGTTATTTATGGACGCTCTTTAACTACTGCGGTTCTCAGCGTCCCTTTCTAAATTGGGGCTAGAAAGACCACTTAATTTTGCTTAGAGGCCTCTCTATCAGGCTTGAGGTTCTTTTACGTGCCGTAAATCTACGACACGGGACCCACTGCTTTACTTCCCTTCCGAAGGAAGCCATGCTAAGGATTTTTACACCCGAAAAAATCCATCGTCCTCCGCCGGGTTTGAACCCTCGAACTTGGGTATATGAAGTCAGCATGATAACCATTACACCACGGAGTGCGACTTTGAATGACGTAGATGGAGAAAGTCGTTGGTATCGAAATATAAGATACATTGGAATCAACTATCAAAAGTCACTTTAGCTTCATCTGGAATCTTGTTCTCTTACCATTCTCTTGTTACAAACGAACTTGAGATGAATAAACCTATGTTGCACATTAGAGTGAAAAATAAACACACAATACGTACACGTTTTCTCTCATAATATTAGTATAATATATTAATGGACTCTATACTGAATACTGGAGAGCTTTTGCGAGATCGCGGAAAAGCACGACAGCACTATCAAGCAAATCTGGTATCAGCAACTCAGCGAGTTTTTCAAAACATCAAAACTGGACACCGTGTTACATTATGAAACTTAACTTTGGGAGTCATTTTAAATTAATGTTATATTATTATTATGTTGTATTTAATTATATTATTTATATATTAATTACTTTAATATTTATAATATATATTTATAGATTATGTATTAACATATATTATTCACGCATGCTTTCTAATGCAGGGGTTCAAGATACTTTCTGAAACACGTGAGATGAAACTATGCCCAGGAATGCGTTTGTCAAGAAATGTGAAATATCGCGGCATAAAGAAAAGTGTTTTGGAAAGTTCTCTCACTGTGTTTGTAGACGGAACTTCCTGGAGTTACCCAATAAAAGTGTGAGTTATATTAAATTCTATTTTGAATTCTAGCAACCTGGAATCTGTGTGCCCTAAAGACCTCATACTTTATCTCAGCAATGACGAAATTTATTGAAAATACTACTAGTATTTTACGACTTCTAGCTTAGTTACAATCGCAAGAGCTGTGTTTGATGAGAGAAGTTGATTTTATCAGTTTTAGCCATCATTGTATAGCCAGCAAGACTCCGTTTGTTTTTAGATCTCAACAATTCAATGAGAACTGTAAAGCAAGTGAGGTAAATCGAAAAAAAGTTACTGTTGGCGAAGAACTAGTGGGCTAAGGAGCACAGCTGTTGTACTATTTATCTTAGCGTATGTAAGACACAAAACCTAAATTTTCCTACATTCTGCACTCAAAATGGCCATGTCATATGACTGAGATGCTGTAAGTAATTTAGTTGGCTAACACTGACTTAGATCATCACTTCCTGCCATAACCGATTTATGCCAACTAAAATTTAGCAATGTTTAAGAGGAGATTAAAAGCTCTATGTCGTCAATGTTACTTCTGCTAAAAACATGACCCATTATCACAGAAATATTTAAGATGAGACTGATATGTTTACAGAATGTAGATACATATTTTCTAAGTTCCCTGTTCTACTTTTATCAACAAATCCGTTTATTAAGGAAGATGGGATGTTTTTCTATTTTATATCATCTTTTGATTATCATTTATGACGAATTATGTGTTTAAAATAACTGTCTTATTTACACCAAAGTAGATCCGTAATATTATTTAGAGGTTGCTTTTGTCGTCCTAAAATTTGATTTACCTGTAATCAGTAGTTTCTGAGAAAATTTATTATTTATATCAGATAATATCATTAACAGAAAAAAAAAAAACAACAAACAAAACCTGTTCGAAGCAAAAATAAAGAAAACGAACTCGTATGTATCTGGAAATAAAGAAACCACATGCCTTGAGCGCACTGAAACTGTGTTACTTAATAGTAGCCTTCGTACTGATTTGTAGAGAAAACCCTCTGCTAAAACAGAGGCTATAAAACGCGGCCTCTCAAACGTCAAAATTTGCACCGATGCAAACCGAAGTGCAGACCTTTGTGCACCGTGCGTCGGTCCAAGTCGACTCGGCTCGGAACAATTCGCATCGAGGAAGATCACGGGGAAGTGATGAAAGGGGAATTCAAGCGGAGCTGGGGCGAAAAGCATAAGGAATCAGAGAGATTGCTGTCAATCAGAAGTTGAAGTTCGTACTATCATCAACCTAGCCAACTCGTTGCATACACCATTGCATGCGCCCTGCTCCCCACCAAAAAGATGGGTTAAACGTTTTCCTCTCTATTTCAAAGTCTGTGGGAGTTATCCTTTTTTCTATTCTATGAAGTGGTAAGCTGTTCACAGCATAAATTGCAGCTGCAGTACAATTGATGTGTGTGTATGTATATATATGAGATTAAAAAGTAAATTCTAGTTTATAAGTCTGCACAATGAATTAAAAATTTCATTTTTCCTTAACTAATATGGACGGCAGTGTCAAACGATTTCGCTGTTCACTTGGATCACCCTTGTAATTCAATCGAAAGATGCAAAAACGGAGACATGTGTGATTTCTGCCAGTGCCAGCTTTATTGAGTTCTACAGAAGTAGCCGCAGAGATTGAGCAAAATACTGACCATGAAAAGCAATCCATGGAAAGATACAAAAAATGGGAGATGTGTGTAATGCTGTACATCTTTTTTGGTCAAAATATTTTGAAAGGAGACGATAAAGGCAGCATCTGGCTGCTTGGTGGCTACCGCAAAGAGCCGACACGTGTTACATATCTGGACACAAGTAACTTTTTCTACTTTTGCCCTTGGATTGTCTCAAAAGACTCTGACCAAAGAATACACCACTTTTATTCTGACATAAACAGTGGCATGAATAGGAGGAAAAACATACTTAGAACATCATATAATCAAAATTTTACCGATACTGTATTATAATATTCATATTTCAATTGAATACTGAATGATAAAATATTATTTGTAAAAAGAAATATGTGTGTATATGTGTGCGTGTGCGCGCGCACCTCAGAAAACCCATAATTTACATAAATGTGGTAAGTACGTCATAAAAACTTTCCACAAGAATTCAGATTTAGTTAACTCAAAATATATAGAACTTGTTTCACATGAATTAGAAAAAATTGTCTCCTTTAAAGATACATTTTTGTTACATGTCACCCTTTTGCATGTTACGATTCAATTTTCAAAGTATTTAAACTTACGCAAACCAAATTTGTTGCTTTATTCAAGTAGCATACAGCAGAAGGAAAGTAAAGATCAAGAAGTTTGATTTTAAAGAAACTGATGAGATGGAAATACGTTGTAATCTACTTCCACACATCAGTTTTCGCGCGTGGTCGTTGTTAATGATTTACGCCAATTACAGGGATATATTTTCTCTAAATTTTTCTTTTGCTAACTAGCCTCGATTGTGGCCAACGTATGGCTGCTCACGTATTGGCCACCGCAGCTTGCACTCCTGCCAAACAGTTATAACATTTCCGCAACCGCCACACATTATCGCAGTGATTTATAATTATTATAATGGTAATGAGCATATACCTTATCGTAATTGATGCTGACAATTTTGCTCTTTTCTATTAAGATATTACTGCTATCTTCCCAGGAAATTATCATTTATACTCGAGAGTTCAGTATCCGAAATAGTAAATTTCTCGCCGTATGTATTATTTTCACTTTGTCTAGCCCGTGGACTTATTTCTAAAACGTGTATTTCTGGTGAAATTTCAGTATCGAATTTCAGGATGGACTTTAATACCTTCTCTACCTATGTCCAAGTACTATGTAGAGAAAGTAATAATTGCTGGTGTGGTGCGCAGTAAATCCATACTGAATATTGGGAGATAGAGAATTACGATGCGGAGAAATACAGTTACCGACGTTGAATGCCAGGCTGGAATTTTTCAACACTTTGCTATAGCGTATACATTTATTCCAATTTTGAAGAAGATAGGTAAATAGTAAGGGATTTTGACTTCCATGATCCCGCAATTGAATTTTTAAAAATTGTATTTATTTGACGTCGCTTTAACTGCTTGGTCACATAGCGACGGTTCTGTTCGTAATACTCATTTGATTTGTATGGTGGACAGTAGTCTTCGTCGTCTTTTCTCCGTGCCCATATCACTTTCACTTCGCGCCAAGCAAATGGTGCAAGGTTGCCACCCAGCCTGGCTGCTTTTTACTTTCTCTGTAGGCACTATAGAGAATGTATTGCACTCCACCAAAAAATTCGATACCGAGATTTCACCGGAAAAAGGTCCATGTGTCTGTGAACACGATAACTCAAAAACTAAAAAACTAAAAAAACTGGGAAGAGCCTCTGAAGACTACTTTATTCTGGATGAATTTTTCGTAACTACAAAACCGTAAGAGATGGACAAAAACTTAACCCACAAAAAATGTAGAGCACGTTAAAACACACAATTTATGTTATATACATTTTTTTCGTGGAGTTGATCGTTTTGGAGATATTCCTTTTTCTTGGTTTCAGCTTTGAAAAACATACTTTTCTCATACAGGAATTTGTCAACTCCTGTCCATACAAACAAAGGAACAACAGTCACATAGCAACCAGCTTTTTGGCTTTCACTTTAACCTATGGTACTCCCTTATTTCGCTTCTACTTACAAGGAAGCAAGTAATAAAACTATTTCTGCTAATGTTTTCTGATTAGCATAAAGTAAATAGAAGCATAAGTTTTTTAAGAATAATTTGTTGCAGGGATATAGAGAAAGTCATGTGAATGGTACACATCAGATTTTTCAGTTTTACTCTTGTTTTAGACTGAAAATGGAGCTTTTGTTATTAAATATCCAATCCGTTATTTGTCTTGGCGGCTGAGGGAAACCACTAAAATGACTAATCCAGATTGATTGGCCCACATGATTTGAACCGAGGACTTCCCAAATGAGAGCCACAGACGTTACCGCCTAAACCATTCCGCTCGGTCGTATTTTAATTCTATGCGATTTTTATCTATGGGCAAAGTGAAAAAAAAAAAAATACTCCATACTTTGGAACAACTAAAATTTAAATCAGGCGAGTAATTCATAAATATTTTCTCTCTTTATCCAACAACTTCTGGCATTTTCTCAGAAAATATTTAGGTAGAGAAGGACAACATTTCAAAGATCTCTTATGATAAGGTATGTGTTTATAGTCACATAATAATTGAAACTAACTGTGGGAATCTGAGATGTTGGTGAGCATATTAGGATAACTGCTTCGGTGCAAGTCTGAGAATTGCGATGACCCGCGCGCGTGCAACCGTGCATTGTCCGAGAGCGAGTGAAAAGCATGTATTATTACTCCAGGAGAGAACGCAATACTTCCTGCTTCAGCTTTATTTTATCGCATTATAAACCGAGGTCTATTTTGCTTATTAATATTTGGTATTTACAGATCCAAAGCAGAGGGATGTGTTAAAGTGGAACCTCCAGAGGTGGATTTCGGCATTGTAGACGTGGGACAGTCTGTTGTAACCCGCACCCTGAAATTAAAGAATGAAGGCGCTCTTGCCAACAAATTTGCCTTTGATCTTGGAAAGAACGACTTGGATCTTGTAGTGCGTCCACTGCGAGGTGTGGTGTATGAAAGAACCACTGTGAACGTCACTTTCGAGTTTGTGGCACTCAAACCTGGATACCTCCGCTCCGAATGCTGGTATTTATGTCATTAAGTTTAACATATTTTAAATTGCAGCAATATTTTACAAGTCTTATGAGCATTATTCTTAAGTGATTTTGGCCGGGCTTTTACTTTGCTAGCTTCCCTAGAGTCGGCGAAGTTCTTGGTTTTAATTAATGTAGGTACCTCACAATAAGTTTTACTTTCTCTAATAATTACCGTTAGTAGAGACTATTAATGGTATTTGTGTCCTCTGGTTGATAAGGCATCATCGAATTTTTTATACCAACCTTTCGGCTTCTTGTTGTGGTCGTCTACAGGGTTACTTTGCGATGTATCCTTGAGGAGGAGGAGGAGGAGGAGGAGGAGGAGGAGGAGGAGGAGGAGGTGGAGGATAGGAGAATTTAGGGTTTTCACTCAAGACTGCTTTAGAGAAATATCCCTCTTCAGACGCGTTAGTTATTTTTGTTAGTTTTTATCGATTTTGTGGACGGTTCATGTGTTCAGACTAGCAGGGACCTTTCTTTTTTCTCTATTGATAAAAAGTTACATACATTGTTAGGGAGTATATTTTTGTTATCTTTTGAATTTCTATTCCAATTTTGAATCCTTAATTTTTTGAAAATTGTGTTGTGATCTTTCATTAGTCGCTGAACGTCTTTTTCGTTAGTCGATTGAATCAGTTGGAGGTTTTCCATGATTTCATTTAAAGTTCCATTCTGGTGTTCTGTGAGTGCTCTTATGCTTGTGTTGTGTCTGCTGATGGCGGTCATGAGTGAGGTCTTTGATGTGGTCTGGATTTCTTTGATGCTCTTGTGAAATTGGTGTAGTAAAGTTTGTAAGTCTTCTCTTCAGGTCTTGTGTGGTCCGGGCTTCTTTGTCGTCAGAGTGCCATTTTCGATGTTCGCGTGGTGGTTGTATGCTGATTAGATGTGGTGTCAGTGGAGTCTGTGGTGATTGGTTCGGCTATGGAGATGTTCCTTTGTCAGTTATATTTTGAATGTCGCGTGGTGTCTGTTTGCTGATTAGGTTTGGGGAGTCTGCGGTGATTGGTTCAGATGTCGAGATGTTCTTGCTGCGATTACATTCAGTTATGTGTGCTTCCTATGTTATGAATATGTTGAATTGTGGTGTTCGCGCTTCTTGTCGAGGGTAGTATGGATAGCAGGTCTGGCCGGTGTAGCGGTCGTTTCGGCAGCATATGGAACAGTATCGGCGGCTTCTAGTGAGGTGTTATTGTCTGTAATCTATTGTGAGGTTCGGAGCTCCACAATGGTGGCAACGTGGTGTTGATGAGCTATTCTTGGTGGTGTGTCCATACTTGCTGCATTTCCTGTAAGGCGAAGTCTAGGTGGTGTGGCTTTCCTCTTAGAATTTCTTTCCCAAGAAGTGTTACGCTGATTTGTAGTGCTGCGGTATATTGTTCTCGATCTTTCAAGATGAGGCGGATGAGTGATGTTAGTCCTCTATTCGAACGGCGTTCACAAGAGCAGACCAGATATAGTGAGCCTGCAGAAGGAAGAACCGTATTGACAGCTGAGGATGCACGCTGGCCGCAACTGCGCTAAAGCGCCCGAAACGACCGGGAGAATCCCTCGCTGGTGTTGTCATAGTGTTCAGTATGGTGTTCATCTGCGGTGTTGAGGTTTGAGGTGAAGCTGTGGTGTGCTCTTCTCTGGGTGTTAGTGTTTCGGTGGTTGGAGTGGAGATTCCTGCGACGTTTGTTGGTGTTGCTACTCTTGGTATGGTGACTTCTGATGATGTTGAGCTTTCTTGCGTGAAGTGTTGTGATTCGTCGATGTTTTGTAGAATCACTGCTGTGTTATTTCCCTTTTTATTCTTCTTTCCCATCTTGGTGTTGAATTGTGATGTGATGCCCTTCCCGTGGTATCCTCCAGCGAACTGCGCGATGTATTCTTCTCACTGTCACCCTTTTTATATTAGAATGACCGTGAATTCCTTATTTTGATTCGTCGTTCTGACACCACCGGTTCGAGGTGCGAGAACCAGCCAATATTTTGTTTTATCGCGGGTCCGTGCCTTAGAGTTGGGAGTCCTTACTGGCACGTTGCTCTTGACTATTTGGGATCGCCAATTTTGGAGGGGAACCTCTTTCTTCTTATTCTTCGAAATATGGCGAGAAAGACACACCGGATAGGCGCAGCTGCTTCTGCAGTAACCAACGCCTCTTCTCCGGCAGCCGCCGAGGAAGCAATATCGCCTTCACCACAGGCTGGGATAAGGGGGCGAGTCGGAGCTTCTTCTTCGAGCTGACAACATGGCAAAAAAGAGACAGCGAGGAGCCGCCACTGCTAAGGCAGCAGTCGACGCCTCTTCCATAGCAGCCGCCGAGGAATCAACACCTCCATCGACACCGGTCGGGGCCAGCTCCGCTTTGCTGCCGGCCGCCATCGCAGTCTCGCCGCAACTGGGACCGTAATTCTCCCGTAATGCGAAAGGAACGGGCATTCCTCAGGAAAAGCGATCTACAAAGTTTTGTTTCAGAAGGGCAAGTGACTTCCTCGGCTTCTGGGCTGTACATCTTGCAGCATCCACTGTCGTCGCAGAGGCAGATTTCTGGCGCGGCAAAAACGGTGCAAATCCCGCATAAATGGGGCAATAGAAATCTCTCTGCAGCGTCCCTGGTTTACTGTTTGTGGGTGCGACAGCATAAGGGCCCAATATTCCGTGGTCGGATACGACGCACCAAATCGTAACCTGCGCACTATGCAGTGACTTCTGTAGGACATCAGGTCATTCAAACCCTAGCGTTATTTGTCGGTTTGTTGTCATTAAGGTGTATGTGGCTTTTATCTGAAAACCATATGTTACAGAAGAACTCTGGGTCCACATAAGTAATTGACAACACTCGGCAGCAAGTGCTGCCCGCTCATGCATTTCAGTATGCGAACCGCCTTGCTCTTTAAACATCCACCGAAGCTAGAAGCTAGTATCTTATCCGAAGACCACGGAAGACGACGGGGCTATTTCAGGTTAAAACTGGTAAGTGGGGCTCTAGCTGAGTGACCTTTGGTTTTCCCCTCTTGCTTATCAGCGGAGAAGGGTCGCACTCATTGAGAAGGGTAAAAGGGAGGTCGGCCTCTCCAGTTCCGCTCTGACTGGTTTTAACTTGAAACAGTCCCGTTGAGTTCTGAATTTCTTTTAATGCACGAAGGGATATCTAAACACGTTAAATGCGGGGTAGTTGGGCTACTGGTATAATAATCTCCTGGGAGCAGCAGACAGCGTCATTTACGAGAGTGGGGGCAAAAGTCACGGCAACTAGTTTTATCCTTGTAGATATGTGAACGGATCACAAACGTACATGTGTCGTGTGGAAGTTCTGTAGGCACAGTGTATATGCGGAACAACAGATGGCCTCTGTGATAGCTGGTAGTAGCGCAGCAAGGTTGTGAAATCAGTCAGTTGGTGAGTGTTATGCGAGATGGAAGTAACCAGTGTTGAGCAGCGCGCTTACATTAAAATAACCGTTATCCGAGGGAGAAATGCGATGGAATGTCACAGTGAATTAGTGGAAGCCCTTTGGGAATAATGCCCTACCATACCGTATAATAGCACGGTAGGCAGGAAAGTTTCAGCAAGGATGTATGTCAACCAGTGATGGACAACGTTCGGAACGACCTGTCAGTGTACGGACCGACGTGGCGCGTACCGTCATTTTGCAGCTCCTGAATGAAGACAGACGATGGACACTATTGGAGTTAGAGAGGGCAAGTGGCATCGAGAACGCACCATCCAGAAGATGTTGCGTAATGAGCTGCAACTTTGCAAAATCGCATCGCGGTGGGTACCGCATGCACTGATGGAAGTTCTAAGATAGGTGCGCTATGCAACGTGCTCCGACCACCTTGCACGCTGGCAACAGGACGGTGATCAATTCTTGACACGAATAATCGCCATCGATGAATTTTGTGCCAGGGCATACGAATCAGAACTGAAATGTCAATCCGCGGAGTGGCGACATGCTGGATCGCCAAGGAGGCAAAGTTCCATCAGAACCCTTCCTGATGGTGATCGTCGCGTATGACGTCAGGGGTGTCATTGTTTGCCCTTTGTTTCACATGGCAAAACAGTGACCGCACAGTACTACAGGGACTTCCTGGTGCGACGGGTACGATATGTCGTTCGGGAGCAACGTCCGGATCTTGTGGACAGTACAATAATCCTGCAATGCTAAACCACAGAAAGCAGAGTGTGTAGGACAGCTACTGCGACGTTGAGGATGGAAAGAATTGGAGCACCCACCTTACTCTCCCGGCATCTCGCCCTGTGACCTTGATCTCATTCGAAAGATTAAGGAACCACTACGTGGTAGGCGGTTTGCAACACGAGAGGACATTGCAAATGCTGTGCGCGAACAGATGAGCCGATTCACACATGGTGCTGCAAGTGCTGCGGCAGGTGGTATTCAGCGCCTCCCACATCGTTGGCAACGTGTTGTGACAGTAGCAGGGGACTACTTTGCGGGTCTTTAGGCCCAGGTTTGTCATGTCAACTGTATGTGTATTGTGTTGCCATTCTTTTGCACTGTGAAGGCCATGTTGCTCTGTATACTACAGTAATACTCCGTGCTATTCATTGTCCACACATATAGCTAATACCTTGTCCTTTCGTCTGTATATGTCACATTTTCCAACCGGACTGGTATCTGCAAGAAAATAATAGTTGCCATGACTTCTGCCCCATCCCTCGTATGTTCAAAATTTCATTGATTGACATATAGAAAACAGCGAAGGCTTAGAGCATTGCGATTTTATGGAAGATAACAGCCGCCAGAACACGAATTATTAACATCATTGAGCGCTTCGAAACATTTAAACTAGTTATTGTGTTTGTGATATCTAACCTTTTTTTTTTCTTCGCATGACAGGCTACGACTGTTTCCAGAAGTGATCCGCATTCCTATATGCGTGATGGTGTACATGCCACAGTTGGATGTACATCATCCGAATAGTGTGGATGACTTTACTCTACTAGAGTTTCCACCGACCTACTACAACACAGAGTGCAGCCAGTGTGCCATCATCCACAACATGAGCGCGGGCATCACGTCTTTTGTCATCTTGGCAGAGATCAACAACCATCTTATGGTAACGAACATTATACTGTAATTAAAAACAGCAAGCATGCTTACCACGACTTTGTGAGAAGGTTTTCACCAAGCATTTATTCCACAGAAGTAGGTATCGTGCTGTACATTTCAGAGCATGTGATTTTTCTATTTATTTATTGTAATTCTTTTAAAAGTATAACGTCATTTAACCTGGTATGTCATATCGGTCCGCATGGGATTCTGTATCATATAATATTTTCAATTTTCTGATGTTGACAGACCATCTTTCCGATTTGATGTTAAAGCACTCCTTTGACTAAGCACTATCTGCTTGGTTTGACGTTAACTCCAACCACCAAAAATTAATAGGCAAAAGACAGTTCTATACGACATATGAAAGAGGAGTAAATAAACTCAATCTAACTGGGTGGAATGCGCTGGTTATCCTGTAAAACATATCCTGTGCATTATTTATATTTGAAGCAAAACAGCAACGTTTAATGTAATTTAACGTAATAATCCTTCAATTGTTCTGGTTAATGGAAAATACTGTAGTTTCTTTTAGGGCCGAGTTTCATTTCGGCTAGTTTGGAACAACTCATAATCTTATATTTCATAGGTTTTAGGAAGAAAACTTTACCTTTAAAGCTCTTGATAAATGCTTGTTACACCGTTTATTTACTTTATGAGCCAGGCATTCAATAATACCAATCCAGGTCACAGACCTTGTCCATTTGAAACAATCACAGAAGATTATACCACTGAAATCTGGTAAAAAGAGATTGTGGCAATTTATTTGCAGTTGTGTTTAATTTCAGCTAAAAAATTAAGAAGCTTTCTTTAAGGTGATGAATCTGAGAAATTTGACCAACATTGAGAAGAATATTTTGTTATCATTATGAAAATGTTATGAATTCTAACATTTCAGAAAATATATAATTTTCTCCACTGGGCGCAATTTAATTACTAATAACTGAAGCCATAAATAGACAGGCGCATGCTTATTAATAGGCACGCCTAACTTTAAACTTTGTTTTCTCGGAAACATATTTTTCTACTCTTTTCCATGCTCAATATACTAAACATGATACAATTTTCACTAATTTATTAAAATTTTTATATACTGCCTTGAGAATCATACTAAAGAAAATGGTCATATACTTTTTGAAATAAAGCTCCAATTTTGATAAACAAATTTTAAAAAGAGTCATGGAGATTACGAAAAAAGTAGTTTTTCTGTAATAATTAGATCTAATATAAAAATATAATATAATGACTTCGTTTTCTTAAAACTGTATTTTATATGGACATTTTAAATGCATCACGCGGCTTATTTTTGTTAAAACAATGAATTTGGACAATATTAAATGCTTATTTAAATATCCATGGAAACTACAGCGTTGATTCATGGCGTAAATATGACTATTATAGCGTATAATATCAGGTATACATTTCAATAAAATATTTTACATACTGTAGATTTTCCAAATTTTACGGATGTATTCACTTTAACTACGACTGATACCGGCATGCAATAAAGTCAAATAATGTTAAATGTAAAATTTATGATTATTGCTTATTAAACTTTTTATTCAGTAAATGAAATACTCGTGAGTTTGGCGTTAGACATAAACTCGCACAACTATTGATAATATTGAATTCACTCGCATTACTTATAATCATATTTGGTAAAAAAATGTGTATGTATAGCCTGACTTTGTGTCCATTTTTAAGTCTTTTGCAGCCTCTTGCTGGATAAATTTCCCAGATTTCGCCCGTTAATTCCAGGAGTGTTATGAACCTCACCACAAAAGCTAAAGTTAGTGTCCGTAATTGTTTAATCTGCTTCAACGGGGATCTGATAAGCGAAGATCTCAGGCTTGCGCAATGGTACCACATGGTGCCAAAAAGCACATGAGCTCACACAAGTTCCCAGTTCAGATTAGCTTAGGATGCTGGTCTGTGTGATAACAAGGTTTCGCACCATGTTGAAACAATTCATTTCCTTACACATAATATGAATATTTTTAAAAATATGAACAAAATGTTTAGCAATTCTAGATTCTCACAGCAAGTAGCCACGTGTAAGCACTAGACAAGGTTTTCAGAAGCACATTCTCGCCGGACCACAGTAGCTTAAAACGGCGTATCTGCATACGATAAATTCAAAGTACATTTGTTCAAATCTAATCAATAATCGGGTATCTTTTTTTATTCCGCTCCATAGTTCAGTTGCTACGTTTCATAGCACATATTACATTAATGTTTTCACCAACTCTAATTGTTTTATTGCATTAATCTAAGCAGGTTCTTTGACAATTACTGCACTTAATATTGAACACTACATAGATGTAATTTGTACTGGAGAGTTTATCGTCTTGGCTTCATAAATGTAAACTAAGCTTATTAATGCTGCTCAAATTGTGTATCCCTTTGAAAAAAAATTATAACCTAAAAACCGGAAACTTCAAAGAGCGATGCGAACTTTGAAACGTTAGATCGGTTGACCAGTGCTATACCGACTCAACCACCAGTATGTTAGAGTGCTCCGCTACATATGATCTGAAATCAACCGAACTGTAAGCAGCAGCGTGCACACCCTGAAAGAATAGACAATTTTGCCAAAGCTGCGAGTCCAGTAATTTTAAATACCGTATGAATTGTGCACTAATACTGCATTCATTCGTAACTAGGCATACAGATGAGGCATTCTGAATGAAAGTAGGACGCACACACACACACACACACACACACACACGTCCGGATTAATGTAAGTTACGGCCATTGTGCGATCTAGAAAACATGCCACAACTTAGACATTTGGCAAAAGGGACAATTGGTTCCCTATCTCACTGTTTATCTCGGATCCTCTTACAGTCCTACCAATGCGGCTGAATTCTGGGACACCCTGTATAATAGGTATATTTTATATATCTATTATATATCTATTTATAGGTCAATTTTATATTATATATGTATATTTATGCAGGTATAAAATAATATAAAAAAAGAGAATGTATAAATATGAAGAGTAGAAAGGTAGCACCAAAATAAGGATTTTGAGAATACGAAAAAGGAGTCATATATGCAATATATTAGAAGCGCTGCATGCACATAATTGAAATCTGCTCAATGAAACATATTTCTGATCAGTCAAAACGAAGCATAACTCATACGACAAACGTGTTCATACGGTTTCAACGAATGAGTATTGGTACACAATAGAAATCTAACCATTTCATGCGCATACTGTACTACTCTTTGTACTGAACAAGAGGAGCGTTTGGCATTTCGGTACCATCCAATAAGCTTTACACCAGTCAAACTTAATAAGTCCCCACAGTGTCGTAAAGGCACGTTTAAATTTTCCATAATTAGAATAGCAGTCTGGAGGTATTGTAGTGATTCGGTTGCGTGCAGGATTTAAATTACTACCACTTCGAGAAGAATTTAAAGCGATGTCGGTTCATGTCGGCAAGCTTTGCCACGTTACATCTGATTAAAGTCACGGCTAAATCTATATCTTCTAGCATCTGCGATGAGGCTATCGGCCACTCTTTTGCCCAAGGCACGTAGTGCCTCTCGAAAGGATGATGAAGACGGTCCCATGCCCCTCGCCACGGCCATCCTAGTCGCCCTCCGTGGTGTAGTGGTTACCATGCTGACTTCATATGCCCAAGGTCGTGGGTTCAAACCCGGCGGAGGACGATGGATTTTTTCGGGCGTAAAAATCCTTAGCATGGCTTCCTTCGGAAGGGAAGTAAAGCCGTGGGTCCCGTGTCGTAGATTTACGGCACGTAAAAGAACCTCAAGCCTGATAGAGAGGCCTCTGAGCAAAATTAAGTGGTCTTTCACGCCCAGTATAGAATGGGACGCTGAGAACCACAGCAGTTAAAGAGCGTCCATAAATAAAAAAAAAACGGCCATCCTGATTGTTTTACGCCTCATGGTCGGTTTGGTGTCCTTCACTAGGTGACCTGGCTCGCTACACCTCCAGCACACATCACTGAAAGGTCGGCAAGGTCTCTGGGTTTCTCTGTAGGGAATTATCCTCGTCTTCGAAGTCGGTGCAGCAGTTTTATTTTTGGCCGGTTCCATCCATAGTTCTGCCATTAACGCCTCAAAGATGTTTTGGTATTCGTCGAGCATCAGGCGCTGTCGCATCTCAGTGTCGCGCACCACGTCGACGAAAGAGTAGGCAGCTGTCTGGCTCGTGTAACTAGATGGTACATTCACCAGGCTTTGTTCAGGCTTTGTTCACCAGCTGTTCAATCGCCAGAGCGAACTCCTGCATCGTTCCCCTGGCTGTTGTAGCCTCGATTTAAGCTGACTGGTAGGCTGCACCCAAGCGATGCTTCAAAAACGGTTCTCGAGGGCCTCTCAGATGTCCCCTGGCACCGCCGCGTCGGCATCGCATTTAGTACTTCTTCCGTCCGTCCTAGCAGGCTTGTCATTAGCTGTTCCTCTTCTGCCGACCATCGGTTATGCGCAGCGAGGGCGGCGAATTGTCAACGGAAGAATTCGAAGGTGGACGTTCCGTCGAACTTGGGTTACTTGCCGCGTGCAGATGTTGTTTCACGTCCTGTCGTCTCGACCTTCAAGTCTTCCAGTCTTTTGTCGAGCATCTTTTGCAACATGGCGCTCAATTCCTTGACGCCATCGGCTCTTCCTTCCAGGGTATTCAGACGTTGGTCACTGTCTTTTATCGTTCCACGGGGCTCGTCCATCTTTCCTCGTATCTCCCCAAGTTCTTCCACGTCCTTCACCACGCCTGCCAGTCATTCATCGATTTTGTTTGCTATCTCCATCTTCTTCATCTTCTGCATTGCGGTGTGCACTTTCTCCATTCCTGATTTCATTTTGTCTTTCATTTTCTCCGTGCCATATTCCATCTTCTCCATTCCTGATTTAATTTATCCTTCCCAAGCGGGATACCATTTTTGTGGTCATCTTTTCGATTCCTGGCTTCATTTCCTTGACTTAGGGAAGTAAGGTTTTTATCATTTCCTCCACGGCGATGTTAAAACCTACTATTGACATCAGTGTAACAGAAGTGCTCCTTATTACTGAAACAACAACTCTTTATTTCTTCCACTGACTACAGATGAAAATCTGTTTTCAAATGAATGTCTTTATTCGATGCGTTTGTAATAGTTCTGCCGTAGTTTTCTTTCGACTCTCGGCGGTGGCTGCTATGAAACTACACGCCGAAACTGGCCCAAATGCTGCACGCTGTACATTCCCAGTTGAAGCTGAATCTGACTGGGGATTGTTCTCTCCTTTTTGTGCATGGTTCTCTTATTTATGCGATGACTTGACAAGACAATTCCAGTAGTTCTGTTTATTGTTCTACATGCAAACCACCGCAGTTATCACTAACTACAGAGCAACAATCAGAGCTTCGATATAAAGTACTCGCCACACGTGTCCACCTACGTAAATGTAACAATGCATGGCAACAACCAGCTATGACGTTCGAAGCAAAACGCAGAATATTTCATTTGTTATGTATTTTTAATATATGATTTTTAATTAAAACCGTTAGATCCATGTTTGAAAAGATTACAACTTTCAATTTTTTGTTTAAAAGATATTTTATGGTGGAGCGAATTTCTAGAAAACTTGTGTAGTTTCCTTGGAAACTTAAAATGCTTTTTTGGCTACAGGAAACCCTAAAATCCGGCATTCCAGTGAAACCGCATATTGTATTTTGGGGTGTAATGCAATACCTCTCTACCTGTGTACTAAGTAGGAAGTAGAGGTAGTTAAAATTATGGCTTTCTATTTCTATACTCTATTGCCTTATCCCCACTGGGTGACAAGTGTGGCTACAACGCCAAGAAATTTTTCTGCAATTTCGTAAAATTCTTGGAATTGCCGTAAGGAGCTGTTTGCTTCCCATATTTTCTTCGCCTACCTGTTTTGATAATCTGTAACAAGTCACAAATTTTACTTTATTAATTTAGTAGAAATGATTATTTCTAAGGTGAGTAAAATGTTCTGGGCTCACATTTTAACGAGTTGAGCAACATTCAATATCGAAAATATCCATTGTTCACTTACTGGAACGAAAGCACTAGTCAACCACAATATGCATGCTTTCGGTGGTAAGTGGAACTAAATAGTTACGAAACAAGTGGGCGGAACATCGGATTTACAATCAGGTAAAGAAAATAGCAGAGGTGCTGTTTCCCAGATATCTAATGTGAAGGCAGCAACAGCTTGGTAAAGTTTTCATTGTACATTCCCAATGCCGGCTTCCCCTCAGTTCCTTCGGTTCCCGTGGTTTGAGGATGTCAAAAACACAGTAAAAAGGCAAACAAAATATGCAGAGGAGTTGCTTCCGACAAAGCTAATGTGAAGACAGCAGCAGATTAGTAACGTTTGCTTTGAACAACTATGCATTCCCACTGTCAGCTTCTTCTCAGTCAGATCTGCTCCCATGGCTTGAGAATGTCAAAAAACACCGTGGCGCCCTCTTCCAAACGCACTCGCATCGTGGTCGAGTAGTAAATGCGAAGGCTAGAACCAGAGTTGAAATGCGCATATGACCTTTAAACTAGAATTGACTGACTTATTGATTTTAAGGAAAAAAAATGGTGCCTTAAATATTGAGAGCAACTTCGGTCTTCAAAAGGAACGCATATTAGTGAAACGGAACTTACTCTTTCGATGAGCCGTCAAACTGTTGTCGATCTTCAAATGGTTTTGATGATTAATGACATCCGGCATTACAGTACAAGAATGCGTTCCTTTACATCTGATACATCAAAAACAGCTTTCACTGGAAGATTCTAGCATGATCTGTTTAATATTAACGCCTGTTGCACATTAAAAGGCTTCTGCAACCCCTTCTCGTATCCTCAAAATGCTTATATGCGTATTGTCCTTCTTCTCTTCAATTTTATACACATTTTTTCAGGCGTAGAGTAAATCTTTTCCTCTCCTGTTTCCAGCTAATGAGAGAAGCCAAAAATATCCGTTCAGAATTCAAAATGTTCAGCGTCAATCCATACGAAGGAAGAATGGAATCATTTGAAGGCCGACTGTGCACCGTAATGTAAGTCTGTCCAGGTTCATAACATAGTACTATTCCAATCTTTCACATTCGAAGCTATTTATTGCGATTTAATGTTATAGGTTTCGACCAAGTATAGATTACGGAGTAAAAGGCTGGAAGCACGAGAGAGCAGCAAACTCTTCTGAGGACTATTTAGCATTTATGCAATTAATACGCGTTCAATGCTTGGATAAAGTGGAACTAGGTAGGTTTGTTTAGTATTTAACTAGTGGTACACCCAGCTCTCCAGTCATTGTTACATTAAATATTCTCCTCTAACATTCTTCAGTAAAGTTGTCTCTCCTATTATCACCCTTGTTCTACCTTTCAACTCCTCCTATTCTCTCACTGATTCTACAATGTCATTTTGATGGATAAAGTGGAGTTAAGTAGGGTTTGTTATATCAATCTTTATTATTTAACTAATAGAACACTCAGTTCTATTGACACTCAGAATGACAGAAGGCTTTAAAACGAACATTCGGACATCCACTTTTAATAGATACTAACAACAACAAGGTAAATACTTTTGTAACATTTCAACATCTAATACAAATTTTATCGGATATTGCAATAAATACTTTACGAAAAATTTCAACCTTTAAAATTTGAAAACTACGTATAAATATGGATTTTAAAAAAATCGCTGAAGTAATTCCAAACCAAAATTTGGGTGAAAGAGTTTACTTTACATAGGAACGCTTACCAAAGACGTAAGATAGAAGAATGGTTACTTAAAGAACAGAGAACTAAAATAACTTAAAAAATGTAATGGTAAGGTGAGGCAAAATGCACTTGGAGATGGATATTATCAATGAGGACGACATGTTAATAATGCGGTATGATGTACAAAAAATAAGTGGTAATATTTAGGATTGAACATGGTATATCACCATCATATGCAAAACATGATGTAGATTGCTATGGCATAGGGAAGAAATGCAACTCCTTAAATGGAAAGCTAATAATAATAATAATAATAATAATAATAATGATAATAATAACAATACATAACAATAACATTAATAAACACCTCAAATTTATTGATAGCTCTAATATTATTCAGTTAAATTCATATTGAAACAACGAAAATATATGCATAAAACTCATTGATTCCCTTTTAAGTCACTTTCAAAGTCATAAACAAATGATATGGTAATTAATACTTATCAGACTATTTGAAATATGAGCTAGTTTATGGTTTATATACATTTTTCTAAGAAGAGTAATACTATTTTATGAGGCTAGAGATGTTGAGGATAAATTTTATTTAAGAGGAACAATAAAATTGGCTTTAAAAATACTGGAAATTAATTTTTCGTAAGTTTATGTAAGCATTGGAATATCTCGTGATTTTAAGAGAAAGCATAGTCGAATATTCTTGTAACAACGAACAAATATGTCGAATTATGGATGGTCTCATTTTTCCAGGTGTGGGACAAGCGCATGCTTGTTTTACTTCTGTTTGCACAGGGATGTCAAGCTTGACTGCAAAGAGCGGATTAATCACCAACGTTGTATTTTAAACGGAAGTATAACTAGATTTTTACTCTAAGATACTTGTACGTTGATGTGATACAAGAAAGCATTATTATAGACAGCACCTTAATAATTGAATTAAACAGGAACGCTTATGAATTAGAATAACAGTGTAATAATGTGAATTCTGTATGCTTAATTATATTTTGGTTATAATAGCGCTAATAGTTTCCCTTATGGAATACAAAATAAATGGAATACAACATATTGGAATTGCCATATATATCGTGTGTTTCTCATTTTCAAGCTGTACTTAAGGATATTCATCTGTGGAAACAAGGCCCAAAATAGTAAATATTTGTAGTGCTATTATTTATTAAATGTTTGAATACCTTATACTTTAATTCGCTGTAGTTAGTAATAGTGTAATGTTCAGTAAAAGGAGACACGGCGCCACCCACCCAAGTGTAGCTAAGGGTTGCCACCCTTAATTCGACATCTACACCAAGTGTAACATTAAAAGTTTTACGTTACGGGATTGCGGGAAGGGATACCTAGGAATGGGTGTAGTCATAGGTATTGGGGGTTACAATTATCTGCACTCAATCTAAAAGGAGACAGGGCAAGGTGTGTGAAAGGTAATACACTACTTGAAATTGGACACTATAGAGGTAACTCTAGGTGGTAACTAAGTTGTATTTACATTATGTTTCAAAGAAGCGGTGATGAGCGTTTTACATGTTGAATGATTTAGATATGATAACCTTATACTCTGAGCCGGGAGTCTGACATCATGGGAGGTCTTGAGTATTTCACTAATGAAATAAACTAAGTTCCTTTCTGAGATCTAAGTGTCGTGAATTCAGGAGGCAGTAGTGGCCAAAAAACATCTCAATACAAACATCCGAGGTTTTAATGTGGTTTACAAAACTAACCTCTGCAATACCTAAGCATTATGCTGAGAAACCCTGAGCTGAGCTAAATAGAATGATCCACCTTACCGCGGGAACCGCTAAACCGGGAAATGTGGTATTTGTGAAATTGGTAGCGAAAGCACTACACGGCTGTCAGACCGGAAATCTAATTTCCTGTTTTTCATACTAATGCGAACATACGGCATTGCCGCAAGAAAGATTTACTTTCAATAAAAATAACAATTACTAGCATTTAGTGTCACAATGTGATCGTTTAAACCACGGGAAATATCCATTTAATATCTATATTATATAAGATTAGAATACGAGATTAAACAAACCATTCAAGAGAGACAGAAGACGGAATGCCGGTGCATGCATTAAACGTTTTTAAAGGTTAGGAACAAGAATATTTAGCGACATATTTTTAAACACTCATTTTCGGGGTTTTCAGGCATTGGAGCTTTTCTATTTTCAAATTGTTCCATACAATGCACTTTTTTATAATTAAACATGTGTAAATGTTGTATACGTTATTATAAATAGCAACATTCAAATGATCGTGTCATCTTTTCTTAAGAAGCTTAATTGTGAAATAATTAAAGAATAATATGAATGTTTAAGCTGATTAGTTTTGCACACTTATGTTACATTAATTGAACAATAGTTTATATTTAAATTATAAATACATTAATTTAAAGTATAACAAACCAAATATTTTAATATAATTTTATATATTCATACATATTTGTTGTGTAACACTACTGGATACGGATTACAATTGGAATGTTTAATTATTACGAATAAACTTACTAAAAGTACATCAGCAACTATGACATTTTCTTGCTGTGCAAACTGCAAGAACTCTTAACAACTACCATCAAAATTGAACATTACCATTTTTTCTGGTTTAATTAATTTCGGATACTTTTTAATGTGTATTTTTTACAGAGATGTAAATGTTCAAATAATTAACTCTTTGCTTTTACTTTAGCAGTTGAAAAAATGTCTATATGAAGATGTTCATGCCTTTTATAATCCTCTGTTGTAAGAAAATTAGCAAAATTAAAGAGAATGGGGTATAGAAGTCAATAACACATGGATAACATCGTCCATCAAACTTAAATTTTTGCTGAAATTATTACGGTAAACAAAATCCCTAATTATAACGTAACCTAATTGTGCAATGCTATGCTGTTATTGCTTCCATTAATTTCAAGCATTAACTTACCTAGTTTAGGAAACGGGTCTTGCCTTCGACAGCAATGTCCCCATTTTTCAGTCAACTGTTTATCTTTCGGAAATGAGAAGTATTTTATGCACTTTGCTTTGTTTTTCTGCAGTAGTTATCACGCCCTTTCACTGCATAATTACTTATTTTAACTCTGTAACTCACACAAAGAGAGGAGGTAATTTAATCCAGTCATAGGGACATCGTAAATGTTGCATTAATACACATAATATAGAAATAAGAAATTGACATCAAGAGTGTTTGCATGCTTGGTGACGCACTTTCTCTCCTTTTAAATCCGTCCTATATGCAGAGTTAACGTCCTCCATCTGTATAATTCTACCATAGAATTGTGCAAATTACCTTTACGTTGCTAACGTCAGCGCGGAAAGAAACTCAGCAAGCTCGACGGTATTTAAACCTTTTTTTGGGGGAGTAGGAGGCTCGGTGTTTGTCACGTACCAAACAGTACTAAGTGACATGCGGCTCTTGAAATTTTTTGTGTCCTTCTCTTCTTTGAGATAGCCCATACTCACGAAGAGCATATCGCCTCCTTCGCATCCAGGTAACCCTGAATGTCTTATCATTTGCTGACATGTTCGTCAAAATGCAGAACAGCAGTTTAAATAAGTAAATCTTACTGACACGCTTGTTGAGGTGTAGAGTATATTTTAGTTAATTAAACTAAGTTTGGAGTTAGAGTTACAACTCACTACCTGCAGCCATTCACCTCTTCCATTCCCTGCTTTAACCCTCTCACACGAAAACCTGGGCTACTCTCCTCCTCGTAACTTCTATTGAACGCGCCATGGCGTCACCGTGTCAAACAGAAGCGTCATCACAGCACTTGATTTACACAAAATAGAAGCGTTATTATTTTTTATACATTTTGTTTGTTGGCAGTCATTAAGAGAACTTAGATTAGACGTACTTGCATTCAGAATAAGGCTGAGAATGGCTTTGGGAATAATTGGTAGTGAAGTTGAAAAATGCATTTTTATTAACAAGTTTCCCGGCTTATATACCGTGGTCGAACAATAATAATATTCAAACTTGACCCTACTCTACCTCTACAACAGTATGGACTACCATCCGCTGCCTCATGAAACCGCAGTCGTCAGTCGTTTCTGAAATTCTTCTGAGGATGTCCACAGTTGAAGACAAAGGTAAAGTTTCAATAATTTCATTGTTCGACCACCGTCTACAAGCCCGGTAAACATTTTAATAATAGTAATACCAGCCGTGATAGCTCATGCTATATACATAAGTTCTCAAGAATATACAGCACTAACATTTTTAAACAAGAAAGTCGGTTAGACACCCTTCGTTATGCAACAACACCATACATTTTTATACAAAGCTTTTGTTATGCAACACTTTTGATTGTGGAAGAAGGTTTTCTAAAACAGCCCTATTTTGGTTGTAGTGCATATCAAACTATGCATTTCTGGTGATATCGAAAATGGAGAAGAGAACGAAAAAACAAAAATATCTATCCCGTCTTTTTTAATATATAGCAATGTAAAAAGTGACAAAATAATTTTATTGTAATTGCAGAAAATTTAACAAGAAGCAGAGAGAAAGAAGACTCAAGCAGCTACATCTTGGATGACTCTGGCCTCATCACTACGTTTGATGTGACATCTCTGCCCCAGAGAGGTGGGTATTGGTTATTAAATACAAAATTAAAGCATTATTCACTTACCCTTAATGGAAGCAACTTTATCAAAGTATTTTAATACTCATATAGTATTGCGGCATTAAACAATTCAACTCAGTGCAAAGACATACTTCGGTCACTTGTTAATAGCTAGTTCCATGCATTGGAACCACTCACTCCTTGTCTCTTCGCGATCCATCAGGACAATGTCGCATGTGCTTATAAGGAATATCCCAGTAAACTAAATACTTAAACGTAAAAGCAATTTCCTCATATTTCATGCAAGGAGAACACTGAAGTACCTCGATTATTTTTGTGTTCATTTCTGACACCTGTGTGTGTACGCAGTTTTTCCTTTGAAATTTCTTGGCGAATGTTATGCTTCAGTTCATATAACGTGTGTACATTTCAGTAACAATTATTTTTGGATTAATTTTCAGTTATACCGAGGGAGATGGCTAACATCGAGGCTTGCAATCGGGAGTCCCAAATTCGACCGGCCACCTGAACTAGTTTGTAATTTTTCTCGGGTAAGAAGGTGGATGCTGAGGTGGAATATATACTGCAACTAATTTTCCTGTCCCACAATTCGTTATGCGCGGTGGACGTTGGCACGCGCGGTTAAATAAACAATTGTCCTTATTTAGTTGAATTACATAAGAAGCAAATTAATTGTAACCAGTTTCGAGCCTCTTGTTTTAATCATCCTGGTCTAAGGTGCACAAAAATGTTTGATATTTTAGGATTACAGTTTAATTTTGTTAAATGTTTGAGGAGAGAACTGTTTCTTCTCGACATAGAACCATCGGCCCGAAGCTGCTTTTATTTCAGGGGTCCTACAAGGGGCCTTTTGAACTCAAGGTCGCGGGTCCAACCCGGCCCAGGCCGAACGTTTTTAAGTGTGCTTAAAAGTGACAGCCCCATGTCAGTAGATTTACTGGCATTTTAAAGAACTCCTGTGGGATAAAATTCCGGCACACCGGTGCCGCTGATATGATCCTGGCAATCGACAGCGTCGTTAAGAAACATATTTAAAATATTATCATTTATTACAAGAGGGAAGCAGAGAATCCTAATCTAGAAACATCAGACCTTGCTGTACAGAATCTTGACACATGAATGGCTGCCATTCATACTCCCTCATCCTTTCCTCCCGGAGGATAAGTAAGCACAATAGGCCTAGCCTTGGACGCGGTGCTAATATACTTCTCAGATTTTTACTACTTACTCCAGTACAGTCATGAAAAATTAGAAAACAAATGACTGTCTCCGTAGCGCTGTGACAACTTTATTGCCTATGGCACGAAGCTTATTCAGTTCCCACTACCATATGGTGAAATGTCTGGTAAGGAGTGCACTTTTAGGATCCTTGGAAAACAATTCAGGAACTGTTTCACAGAAAAGTAGCGGCGAGAGTTTGCAAATCGCACCGGGAAAGACAAAAGGCACACCACAAGCCTAACACTGCACACGATTGTATGCATACAAGAAAAACCAAAATGATGCCAATTTATACTCACATTCCTACAGTTATAAAGTGCGTATTGTTAGAGACAATGATGTGATTGAGATACCTGTGTGTTATGAGGCCTTCATATCATTACATGGTATAACAGGAAGACGTATTCAAACAGTTCAGCCCAAATTAGTTCTAACAGGTTCTGTTGGTAAAGATGGTAAGCACAGTATTAGGCCAAACAAATTAAAGCAGCGAACCGAGGATGTCTTTCATTATCACATTCGATCACTTAGAGGGAGAAAATCTCATTACAGTCTCCATGAAAGTCAGAGCATTTAATTACCAGAAGAATTAAATGTAAAGAAGCTTCATGCTATGTTTTGGAAATTCTGCAAATCTTATCTTATGAAACTTACCGTCACACCTTCAACACAAAACATAACATTTCCTTTGATTACCCGCGTACCGATACATGTAGTGTATGTGATGAGTTCAAAGCTAGAAAGGAGGTTCTTGAAAGAACACTGTTGAGTTTATCTAATCCTGGAGAGCAACTTCAGATAAATTCAGAATTACAAGAACTCACCACACAACATAAGTTTTACTTACGAAGGGCAGAATCTTTCTTCACAAGAAAACGCCAAACTCGTCTGTCAAGTCAGAAGTTCACTTCACATGAAGCTGTGTGCTTTGGTTTTCAAAAGAACTTAAAATTGCCAAATGATGTGTACTATAATCGAAAATTATCATTTCCTTTAATGTCCACGCTCTTTCGAATAGTAACTCAGTATTTTACACTTACGACGAGTCTATAGGGGAAAAAAGTGCTGATGATGTGTCGATGTTACACCATTTTATTTTCATGTTCTTGGGGATGATGTTGAAGCCTTGACATTCTTCTGTGATTCTTGCGCCGACAAAACAAGAACTATAAGGTTATAAGATTTTTCTACTACCTTGTCCATGCTCAAAAGCGTTTGAAAACCATCACTGTAGTATATCCAGTCAGGGGACAGTCCGATATGGAATGCGATCGGAATATGGGTCTCATTAATTAAAGAATTAGAGTTGAAGTTCCTGCACATTGCAGAGACCATATCAGAGCCGCAAGACAGAAGCCAAACCCTTTAATTATGAAAGAAATACATCGAAATACATACAACGATGCCTGATCTTCAAGTATTTTAACACTTCCAAAATAGAAGAGAAATATTCAACCACATTTACAGGAAGGAGAATTTCTGCATCCACCAAGAAGCTATGATGGACCTCTGCCTATATCTCATGAAAAATAAGGACTTAAAGATTTAAAAAAGTTTTGTGAAGAATCTGCACACAGTTTTTACAATTACCTTCCATATAAAATAACAGCCAAGTAAAGTATTTCATTATGTTGTACGCTTCATAGATTGGTGTATTTTGTGATGTGATCATTAAATAAAATAGTGCTTTACATTCTTAGATTAACTGATGGCCGATATACCTAATATCTTATACAATATGATAGACTACTAAATCATTAAAAATGTAAACAATAATGGATAAACATAAACAATTTCACACATAACGGTAAAATATTTTACTTCTGTTTATAGATTGTGTGATTTGTAAAGTACCAATTTTTACTTTCTCTATAGGCACTATGTACATAGTGTATAGAGAATGTATTGCACTCCACCAAAAAATTCGATACCGAGATTTCACCGGAAATATATGTTTTAAGATCCCCTTTATCTAAAAAAAAGCATTTTCGGAAAAAGGTCCGTGTGTGTGTCCGTGTGCCTGTGAACACGATAACTCAAAAACGAAAAGTCGGTAAAATACCAAACTTGGTATTTAAGTTTAGCATCTTTCAGAGATCCGACACGAAGATTTTGAGAAAAATCCCCCCACCCCCAACTACCCTTTACATGGAACTTTTTTCGAAAATTTTGATTTTATCAAAAATGGCTTTAACGATTTTGATTAAAATTTCGTATATTAAAGATATTTACCCGACAAATAAAATGTATATCTTGAATTTTCTGGGAACAGCCTCTGAAGAGTAGTTTATTCTGGACGAATTTTACTAAATTTTGAATAACTGCTAAACCGTAAGAGATGGACAAAAACTTACTACACAAAAAATGTAGAGTACGTTAAAACACACAATTTATGTTATAAACATTTTTTTCGTGGAGTTCATCGTTTTTGTGACATTCCTTATTTTTGGTTTCTGCTATGAAAAACGTATACACTTCTCATACAGGAATTTGTCAACTGCTGTCCATACAAACAAAGGAACTTCAGTGACATAGCAACCAGCTTTTGATTTTCACTTTAACCTATGGTACTCCCTTATTTCACCTCTACTTACAAGGAAGCAAGTAATATGGCTATTTCTGCTACTGTTTTACTGATTAACATGAAGTTAATAGAAGTATAAGCTTTTTAAGAATAATTTGTTGCAGGGATATAGAGAAAGTCATGTGAATGGTACACATCAGATTCTTTTCTCTGACAACAAATTATATTGTTTTTCATAATTTGTGGAAAAGGAAACATTCACCTTCTGAGTACTTTTTGCCAAGAAATGGACATTCATCTTTTCTCCCCTGTAAGTTGTGCACTTAGATACAACAATATAACATAAATATCCAAGAGCTTTACATTGTTAGATGGATGTTATAAATATAATGCTCTCGATGTTATATACGTTTCAGAATAATGTGAAAATAATGTTAAGAGAGTGTTATAGTGTTTCAAGTATTACATTTTATTTATTTCAGTTTGACTTTCTTGTGACATTCATCGTTTTCCCCTGTACCCTAATAAACAGGCTTGCAATGTTTGTACACACAACGATTAGATTTACTGAACCTTTACTTAGAAAGAGGTATAGAGGAGTGTGTCACGAGCTGTCAACAAGGTTTGGCTCAAGTATAGTTGCGTGGAAATAACAAGACAAAACGTATTCTGGGGCTTTCCCTTATCCTGAGAAAAAATCCTCACCGCCGAACTCCTCTACAAGTTTTGTACTATTAAATGTTTCAGTGTTCTCATTGGAGTCATTACGATATTATTATTTGAGTTTAGAAGAAAGTAATCAAAAGGAACTACCAGTATCAGAGGTAGTACGCGCTTGGCATGCATTATGTGAACTGGAATGTTGTACAGTGAATTGACTGCCCAAAGACTGTGACGTCATAGTATGGTCAGGCCACGCTTAGTCGTTTTTATCGTACCCTATACAGACATTGCAAGCCCAATAATAAATAACGTGATACAAAAAAGTCTGGTGCCTCAATTATCGGTGATCAATCAAATATAGAGCTTGCGCATTGGCTTGGAGCCCAGAATGGGGAACCTTAGTAATCTAAACCAAATATTTCAAGGTGGTCATTTGTAGAACTAACTCACTGTGTTTAAATTTGAATGTCATTCAGCAAGATCAGACGACATTGAGTACCCAAAACTGGAAAAGACGATGCGCCGCCTATGTCTACATGGAACAGCCATCCTGCCAGATCTCGCTGTGGAACCCTCGGAGTTAATACTGGGTTTAATTCCCGTCGGAGAAACAAAGCGGCGGGTACTATGTCTCCATAACAGATGTCCGCATTTGCCAATCAACTTCCAGCAAACCCAGCTTATCTGTGTCAGAGTAGAACCATCTAACGGCAGTATTGGGCCACAACAGAAGATTGAAGTGCTAGTCATCGCAAAACCGAGGTCTCTTGGTAAGTCTGAAGAAGATATAAGGTTTTTATTAGGGGCAGTCTGAGGTTACAGGACTGCTGTGTTATACACTACTAATGTCTGATAGTTGGGACTAGTGTGCCAAGGGACGATATTTCTATGTCAACAAACAACTCTTACCAACACAGAAATGTCACTGACAAGCTGCCGTTGTCACATTGAAGTTACAAATCAAACGGATTTTTTGAAGTGAAAATAGATGAAAATAAAAATACCTGTGTATTTCCGTTCTCTCCCAATTTTGATTCGAAAAAATACAGTAAATAATTAGATAAATAAAACATATAGAACTATTCACTAATAATGTGTAATTCCTTCTGCATACATCGGCGTTTAAAAAGCGCTAAGCGAGAGAGCTTACAAAAATGTGGAATTTTCCTTTCTGGTTTTCTTACTGTCATTAGCACGTGTATACATGTCCATAGTACGTAGAGAAGCTATTTATTCCATCCAAAATGTTGATATCGAGATTTCTTACATGCTTAAGGGCCCCTAAATAAAAAGTAAGCATTTTTAGAAAAAGGCCAAGTGTGTGAGTGCTGTGAACAGCTAACGCCAAAACTAAAAGTCAGTTTAATACCAAACTTGATATTTAGTTTATTATTTTAGAAGGATGCGATACGAAGATTTTAAGAAAAATCCTCCCAGCAGAATCTACTCTTTACATAGAACTTTTAGCAAAATTTTGAAATTTATAAAAAATTTGCTCTAACGATTTTGATTGAAATGCCATAATTTAAAGATAGTAAATAAAATGAATATTTAGAATTTCTTGGGACAGCCCCTGAAACCCTCTTTACCCTGAATTTTGTTTGCATAACTGGTAAACTGTAAGAGATAGGCAAAAACTTACTACACAATTTATGTCATGTACATTTTGTTTTGTAGAGCTAAACATTTCAGAGATATTTCCTGTTATGTTTTATCTTTTAAAACACTTAAAACTATCCTCAAACGGGAAGTCCTCATTAGTTTCATACCTCTTTTGTTTTACTCCGGGATACGGAAAGAGAATCGAATTTCAATGACAAACGCATAGTGCCTACTTTTAGCCTAGTGTATTCCCTTTTTACTTTCTCTACACGTACTATGTATGTAATGATGTATAAAGAAGGCATTGTATTGTATCCAAAACTTCTATACCGAGATTTCACCGAAAATCTATCTTTTGAGACCCCCTGTATCCAAAAACATTTTTCGAAAAAGGTCCGCGTGTGTATGTGGAGAGCATAGCTCAAAAAATAAAAGACCGTTAAATACCTACTAAACTTGGTATTTAGGTTTATTATCTTCCAAGGATGCAACACGAAGATTTTCAAGAAAATCCCCCACCTTAAATTACTCTTTACATGGAAAATTTTTTGAAAATTTTGTTTTTCTCAAAAATGGCTGCAACTATTTTGATTAAAATATCATATATTAAAGTTATTCACAATGCAAATATACTGTATATTTTGAATTTTCTGGGAGTAGCCTCTGAAGACCACTTTAATCTGGTTGATTTTTCAGAATTTTGTATAACGTTTAAACCGTAAGAGATCGAGGGGGAATTTTCAACGGGGCAATAGCAACTGTGGCTGCCTATATCGCTGTTTTTAGTTTTTCTGTCAGGTCATATACTGGTTCTGTGTTTTGCAGAGGTTCTCTGTTTAGCAGTTGTGAGTTTAGAGTTACTATCAATAACTCCCAGTTTTTCCTGTTATAATCCTTCCTCAGCGGAGTGGTCGGAAGATAGGGAATCTACCACTTGTATGTTGCATCTAAACATGTTATTTTTAACTAGCACAATATCTAGCGTGTTCGGTAGCTGGTGTCTGATGGATCATATGTTAGTTCTGCGGTATGTGCTAGAACGAAGCTTTAATTTTGCATGTACCTGTGCAGGGTGTTACCTAGCGCATTGTTCGCCGTACAGACCCACGTTTCATGTGCTGAATTAAAGTCACCAGCTGCTATGACTTGATTGCCAAGGCTGTGCACCGAGGCTAAATCTTGCTGCAGCAGTTGGCCCGGGGGTTGTATACACTATTACTACTGAATGTTCTTGTATGCAAATTGACAGCGCTGTGGCTTTCATATGCCCTAAGTTAGGTAAATGCATTTGGTGATAGCTTATATATTGTGAACAAGTATCTATTGGGCCTGTCGGAGCGATACACCCAGTAGCCTGGTACTAAAAATCTAGCTTTCTGTTAGAAAAAGTTCGCCTAGTAGTACTAATCCTACAGAGTCTATTGCGAGATGCTGATTCAATTCAGGCAATTAAGATCGCGCTCCCCTGCAGTTCCAGAAAAGTATTTTATTATTTTCATGTGTTCGTGTACAATTTTAGTGCATTCTGTCTTGTGGTGTGTTGTACTGTGCTGCCTACGTCCTTTGGTCAGCGAAATTTGCACGTGCGAACTGAGCGACTACGTGGAGATAGCTAATAACGAGGTTCTCCGGAGGTCCTACCAGCTTTAAGTTATTAAAGAAGAAGTGACGTTGGCTAACCACCATTAAGTACCCTTCTTGAGAGTCACCGCAGCCAAGGCGGTACAAGAACCACTGAGAGGTGGAATTGGCTCTCTGGTCTTGGGGTCGTGATAGATGGAGGTTGAGTGAATTGGGATTTGGTTTGTGAGCTGGATTGTAATGGACGCCCAATACTGCGGTGTGCGCTGTGTTTGTGTATTGCGCTGCGCCTGCAGCTGTGTGCTTTGTTTGCCTTTTGTATTCCGGTGTTTCTGTAGTGGTGCTTTTTTGTGTCTGTGTTTCTTGCTGTGCATGCTCTTGTGTGGCACTGCCTTCAGGGGTCCCAACGGTAACTGCGGTGTAGGACCCGCGATCACTGGACGTGGCAGGTCCCACATCGGCAGGTGTCCTGGACGTACCGCAAGGCGCCTTCACGTGACTACTTTGAGAATCATGAATTGCTAAATATTGTGTTCATATTGTAAAACATACACATTTTGTGTAAGAAAATAAATCGTTTCAACGAGGTGCGAAACGTAGAGCACACGGCTAACATCCTAACATAATCTAAGCTGAGAACTTCAGAGCTCATATGCTTTTTTCTGAATCATGCTACCATTGCACATACTTAAGAACTTCGTTTATCAGATTTCCCTTGAACCCCGTTGAACAATCACTGACTAACTTTAGCTTCTTGTGGTGAGATTCACAAAAATCCTGGAATTTTTTGATAGTTTGCGGGGTTCATTTCTTCGTAAGTGCAACATCTGCAGGAATGTTACAGGTTGTCACATTTAACAGTTCCTAAGGTGACCTGTTGGATTTTGTGCTTCGGATATTATATTATTTCTCCAAGCTCTTTCTACTTGCCTTTCATGCAGAGATGAAAAGTAGAATTCACTTTCCTAACTAGTAGGTATATATTATTTAATTAGTTTTATGTATGTACTTGTTTTGCTACAGGGATAGTTGTTCATGTTTTATTTCATTTGAAGTTAATTTGGCACAGTGATAATATTGTTAGGTTAATTGTAAACTGTGCCTGCAATTGCAATGCACATAACACGCTAGTGTGTGATACTCTGTATTTTAGAACCTCCTTCGGGGGATACGGAGAAATGAAACTTTTCATGTTAAATGTAATGATTTGTTATCGAAAGTTTTCCTTTGCACTTACAAACAACATAGCACCAACATGCTAATCATACATTCATTTATTCTATTTATCAGATATATTGAGTAACGCAGCAAAATCAACGGCCATCCATCCGTGCATCCATCCATCCATCCATCCATCCATCCATCCATCCATCCATCCATCATGCATGTGTATAAGAAGGCTTGAACCCTTCAACCCTCGACATTATAAGCCCATACCCACAGGCTAAACTTAGTACTATGTAATGCCACTATATCTATGCTCTCCGAAATCCAGGTGCCCACGTCACGGTCCTCTGCGGTTTGATCAGTACTACCAACTTCTGAAGAAAAAATTATAAATCCTGACACAAAGGACTTTATACATAACATCTGCATTTTTTATTTAAAATATCATAAAATGTGAACCTCTGATTATAGAAATCCGGAAATTTGCTGAGATGCTATTATTAGTCAGATAAAACACTGTTACAAATTTGATGAGTGTACTCTAAAACCAAAAGTTACTAAATTCAGTAATCTCCTTAAAGTCTTATTATTTAATATTTATGTTTCCAAAACTAGCAGTATAATTAAACATTCTTCTGTATTTTTATTAGTGCCATTATAATTGTCAAAGTAAAATACACATTTTCCAGAAAATATTAACACCGCTTAGTATTTTCTTATTCTTTTCCAATGGATTATCCGCCTCTTTGTAGGACTTACTTATATCCCCAAGGACTTACAAGCCAATACCTTGGTTCAGTAGTCTGTCGAAAGGAAGCAAACTTTGGATCATAACATAACCAGGATGGGTGTTCAGCCCAATACCTGGTATGGTGGCGAAGAAGAAGAAAATTAAATGTAGTTCATATTTTAATACTCCCTGGATTTGGATTAATAATGAAGAAATTAATATTACAAAACTTATAAAATAATAAAGATAAAAGGGGATATATGAAAATTCGCGGTTCAAATGATGCAACCCAGCATTCTCACAGCGACGGAGGAAAACAGCGCAAAAGTCTTCGGTAAGGCTTGTCGGTCTCTGGTGTTTGAGCCCGTGATCTCCCAAAAGCGAGGTCACCGCTACGTCACCTCATTTTTTGGAAAACAATTCAAAAAACAATAAACAATTTAATATTCTCTGTAAAAATGTGGATTACATTTGGTGTGCATACTTTCCCACTAAACTCTGCTTAATGTATTAAAATTTCAAATGAATCGAACAGAAACTGTAGATTTTTGAAATTTTACAAATGGCTATCTTTAAGCCATTTGCCTTTTAAGGTTATTTCAGTAGTAAGGTTTTTGTTTTAGGCGTTTAAATTCTTAGAGATTATTAGCTTTTGCTAAATAGAGTTTCTTCACTGGTAAAACACTTCGTGAGCTGCCAAATGTTATAAACAAATGCGTTTAAATGAATCATATTTACTTAAACTGTTTGCATTTTAGGGGCAGTCAAGCAGAGAATTGAGTTCATTCTGTACGGCAAGATTGAGGACGGAAGCATGAGAGAAATTGGCAAGAAAAAAGTGTCCATTTCGTGGGAAGGAGTGCAGAAGAAGAAAGTTAATGAGCCCAAGTTCAACATGGGCATCACACCCCAAATCACGAACGAGGTGGGAATATTCACGGATGGCGTTACTTTTGCCTCTCCTGTCAAAAAGCCAAGGGCTGCTGTACTTTGTGCTGATATATCCAAAAAGCGCGTCTGGTTTCCCAAGACGTCCCCGCTCCCGAAGGCAAGGGTGGATGAAAGTAGCGACAGCGCAGAAAAGGTGAAGAATCTCATCCGAACAGAGACACAGTACTTGGAGAAACTTCCTCAGGTATGCAGTTCATAAATGTTTCTACTAAATCTCTGTCTTTCGGAGCAAACTTTTAAAATCCTTGCTCAATTTTACGATACTCATACAGCACAAGAGGTACAGGTGTAAACAAATGCACGTTCACATTTCAAGCGAATGAAAATGGCTCCTTACTGCACCGCATATATTATCATCTATTTTATTCTTCAAACTATAAGACTATGAATTTTCTTTCTTTCTTTCTTTTTGTTTGTTTGCTTCTTTCATCCTCTCTCCCTCCCTAATTTCTGTCTTCCCCTCTCCACCTTTCCTTCCCACATGTCTTTCTTTCCTTCCTCCTCTCTCCCTACCTCCCTTTCTTCCACCCTCCCTCTCTTCTTTCTTTCTTTCTTTCAAGTATGTAGGACTTAGACGCCTATTGTAGAGCACAGGCTATGGATCACAGAGGAGCCAAAAAAAGTGGTCGGCTCGAATCTGGAATGAAAGTGGGAAAATGGATGATAGGAAATAAAGGTGAAATGAATGACAGGAAAGATGATGGAGATATTGGTGGAAAGAGTGGCGGGGAAAACCGGAAATCCTGGAGTAAACCCGACCAAATTTGCCCAATATGATTCGTCCAACAAATCATACATGCGGTACCCTGAGATCGAATTCTAACCGTCAAGTAACTACTCGATCACGACGCCGTCCGGTGACCATAGTAAACTGAGCAATTATTCTTGATCTACCAACTTAAATTTGTTTGTAATAATTGACATGTACTATTACATCAAATATTAAATTTGAAGTCATTGTAGAGTAATTAGTTGTGCACTAAAATATTCCAGCTTTGCATTTTTTTTAAAAATGCTCAATGCGATGAATAATTGCAAGTTTATGGTCTAAATTTAATTTCCGCATCATTAAATAACAATAATAAGTCTCACTTTTGTTTTTTAAAACTATTTATTTGTTTGATCGTAAAAGGTCTGAAATAGTGTTGTCATGCTTTTCTACAGTTTTGCAATATTTACAGACTGATAAATTATATCAAAGAAATCCAGATAACTTTTTTGTTCAAAGTTCTCCACAAATGATAAACATATCAGGAAAACTGGGTCATAGTTTCATCACACACAGCAATTTTAATATTGTAAAATGATGAAAAAAAGTATTGGAGAAAAATACATTTGAAAATTGAAATATTAAGTAAAATATTTCAATACTGAATGATTTCTAAATATTATCGCTATTGGAATACTAAAAGCAGAACATTGAACTAGAACTTACAAAGAGACTGAAACACAAAGAACCTGAAAATCTTGTTTTTGACATTTACACAAAATTTCACCAATAGATTGTCTCAAGGATAACATTATGTTAATATCGAAAGCAATTGGGGTATTTATGAATGCTTTTCAATCAAGTTGTGGATAGATGGACTATAAACCTGGAAGACGACTCAATAACATTACTTTTGATTCTGAACCGGGGATTTGCACTATTGCTCGAGGACATCGATAAAACGAAAGTTTCTATTGGCCATTTCGTTCATGACACGTAATTGTAGGAAGTGGTCAATCTAGTACATTGGCGCGTAAAATTCCAACCAATCGGGACTCATCATCCCTGCATTTTAATCATTTTTTATCACACCCAAATGCGATTGTTTTTTTTTTTCCTAAATTTATCACGCCCACGTGCATTTGTTTTCTCTTTGAATATCAGTGTACAGTGATATTCCCGTGCATAATGGCGGAAGTTATAATAGACCTATTATTATGTGTCTCAAGTTAGTTCAGTCCTGATGTCAACACATGGGAGGGAAGAAAGAGAGAGACAGAGATACTGAAGCAAAAGAGCGTTAGGCTGTTGAGTGGTTCAGGGAAGGTAATGGGTGTTAACTTTTACGTGGATGCATATTGTAACAGCCTCCTAAAAGTACAGTACTGTAATAGTTTTCAGATCACGGCTCTGCACGAGTTAGTTTCGGAGAGAAAAGTATGCAATGCTTCGATACTTATAAAAGGTAATAGTCCGACATTTTATCCATATCCGACACATACCAAGCAGATGGCTCTGGGTTCGTGAATTCTGAAAGGAATATTTACAACAGACGTACACATTCTATAAAAAACATATAGATTAGACAGAAGACCGGCAAAATTATATATTGACTTCATTAACTTATTACTGTTAAATAAAATGCAGCTAACTTATGTTACTAAAGAATATTATATATTATATATACAATAAGTTACAAGCCTGTACCAGACAGCTCTCTTAAACAACCGGTAATTCTCGAGGTGAACTGCTGATTAAGCTGTTATTGTTTATAGTGCAGGGTCGCCTCTGATAATGTGTTATGTAAGACTGTATTTCCTGTACATCTCGCATGCCTCACAAGCCCAGGGGACTTGCTATATGCAGTTTAAAAGCAATAAGCTTTTGATCATGAATGATTAGCCGTAATAAAATACAACCGAGGCAAGCCTTGAAAAAGTGTTGAGAGGCGAATGGTCGCACATTGTTTCGCGATTAGCCGTAATAAAATACAACCGAGGCAAGCCTTGAAAAAGTGTCGAGAGGCGAATGGTCGCGCATTGTTTCGCGGTGCTTAAAGAAAGAAACGCCGAATCGGCCATAAAGAATATCGAAAAAGAAACGGGTGATCTCCTTGGCGTTTCTGCATTTAGTCTGCATGCGGTCCTCATGACCTGGAGCCGCTACTTCTCCATCAAGTAGCTCCTCAATTGGCCCCCCAGGGACCTTATGAGGCTGAGTGCACCCCGGGCCAGGTCTCCCAGCGGGGGAAAAATCCCCACGCCGGTACTGGGGATCGAACGCAGGTCTCCCGTTTGGTAAGCAGCAACGCTACCACCGCGCTAAGGAGACGACCGTAACCGTGCTTTACATAGTCAAAATAATAGAATCTAGCAATACAAAGAGATCTGTGTTTATTTTACGCCACAATAATATAATGTAGCAATTCAACGAGATCTAAATTTATGATATGGACATCATGTTGCAGTGATTCCGGTGCAAATATACGTCAAGACAAATGGGATTTTGGGAATATTATTATTTGTGCCCATACTACTATTTTATTCACGAAATAATCATATTAAATATAACTCAAGCTACATCTTTTGGACAAATTTATCGAAAAGATGGAGCTGTCGTTATATATGATCATATTTAGTAAATTAGCAAGATATAATTCTTTTATCCACACCATACTAATCAAGATAAACATTACTAGAAATTGTGTTGCCTCCTTCTAAGCAAATGAAAATAATTCACTAGGCCAAAGTAATAATCAAATATTTTAAAAGCTGGTCGATATGTTAACAATTGAAGTTCGGGTCGCTTTGCATTGCCGTAAAACAAAAGAGAGTAACGAAAGGTGACCCCGTTTGCTTAACGTTACATGGTTTAAATTTGAAACCAATAACAAGGAATATCTCGGAAACTTGAACCCTACAACAAAAATGTATATGACATAAATTGTATGGTTTAACGAGATCTACATTTTTGTGTGGTAAATTTTTTGTCTATCTTTATGGTTTATCATTATGAAAAATTCAGAAACATTCATCCAGAATGAACAGGTCCCCAAAAGCTATTCCTAGAAAATTCAAGATATGCATTTTATTTCTGATATACATGTAGTTTATATACGGTACTTTAATCAAAATCGTTACAAACTATTTTTGAGAAAATCAAAGTTTTCTTGAAAATCTTTGTGTCGCATCCTTGGAGGATACTAAACTTAAATACCAAGTTTAGTAGTTAAAGTTCGTTTAATTTTCAGTTATGCTATCCTAAGACACACACACGCTCGCGCGTACCTTTTTCTAAAAATCTGATGTTTACCATTCACATGACTTTCTCCATATCCCTGCAACAAATAATTCTTAAAAAGCTTATACTTCTAATTACTTTATGCTAATCAGATAAAAATAGCAGAAATAGTCTAATTACTCGCTTCCTTGTAAGTAGGAGCGAAATAAGGGACAACCGTAGGTTAAGGTGATAGTCATAAGCCGGTTGCTATGTCAATGAGGTTCCTTTGTCTATATGGATAGGAGTTGACAAGTTCCTGTATGAGAAAAGTATACGTTTTTCATAGCAGAAACCAAAAATAAGGAATGTCACAAAAACGACGAACTCCACGAAAAAAATGTATATAGCATAAATTGTGTGTTTTAATGTGCTCTACATTTTTGTGTAGTAAGTTTTTGTCCATCTCTTACGGTTTAGAAGTTATTCAAAATTTAGTAAAATTCATCCAGAATAAACTACTCTTCAGAGGCTATTCCCAGAAAATTCAAGATATACATTTTATTTGTCAGGTAAATATGTTTAATATACGAAATTTTAATCAAAATCGTTAGAGCCATTTTTGAGAAAATCAAAATGTTCGAAAAAAGTTCCATGTAAAGGGTAGTTGGGGGTGGGGGGATTTTTCTCAAAATCTTCGTATCGCATCCCTGGAAGATAGTAAACTTAATTACCAAGTTTGGTATTTTGCCGACTTTTCGTTTTTGAGTTATCGTGTTCACAGACACACACACACACACACACACACACACACACACGGACCTTTTTGTGAAAATGCTTTTTTTGGATATTGGGGACCCTAAAACATATATTTCCGATGAAATCTCGGTATCGAATTTTTGGATGGAGTGCAATACTTTCTCTATACACTATGTACATATTGCGTATGGAGAAAGTAAAAATTGTTTTTTTGGACTCAGTGGACCTGAAATATATATTTCCGACGAAATCACGACATCGAATTTTTGGGTAGACAACAATACTTCTGTGTATACGAGGCAGTGACATAAACGCAATGACTCAGTTATTTTATTTGCCAAGAGTGTGATGTGTTATGTTGCGCTGAGCACCCTAGTTGCGAATAAAGTGAGTTTAGCAGGAACTGGTGTTCTCATTTGTTACAATACATACACACATACAAAATAAATACATATATACATACATATATACATACATACTTGCACACATACACTGACTCTTATATATTAGGATAGTTTGTAGAAGCTATGTGAAAACTTCCTATTACATTCACAGGAAGCTCTCTTACTTCTGTGGGCATAAAAATTATTCTTACGGAAGTTTATTTTCCAATTCACTTATTCTAGCGATATAAACATTTCGAAATACCTGCATTACAGATATAGATGCAAAGGGATTAGTGATAGGCAAATGTTTTAGAAGTGAACGCTGTAGGCTGACCTTAAAAATGCCATAGTCATTAAAACTGCGAGAAACAATTGAACATCGAGAGGCCTTTAAAAGAAAGCACAAGTGTTGAACAATTCGTTAATAACGGATATATAAAAAACTGTTTGCGCTCACAAAAAATTCGCTCACCATGGTGTAGTGGTTACCATGCTAGCTTCATATACCCAAGGTTCAAATGGCGGAGGGCGATAAATCTTTTCGGGTAAAATCCTTACCATAGCTTCCTTCGGATGAAAATTAAAGTCATTGGCCCCGCGTCGTAGATTGTCGGAATCTGAGACTGATAAGGAGGCATCTGAGCAAAATTAGTTGGTCTTTCACGCCCAATATAGAATGAGACGCCGAGAACCACAATAGCTAAAGAGCGTCCATAAATACGACTCCATTTCCATATTGTAAAAAAAGTTATTTGAAATAAATTAGACGTATTAAAACGATCTACAGTTTTTGTGCAGTACGTTAACCCATTATCTACCGTGATTCCCATTTGGGAATTTGTTTTTAATGCAATTTTTGTAACTGTAATAATGTTTGGCAACAATGGTTTCTGTTCTGTGCAGTATAATTTGTGAGAGAAAGAGATATTTTAAGGGTTTAGAAGATATTCACACTTTCAAAACACGCAAATAATATAAGTATTTATGGAAATTTAAGTTGCACTGTATATCCTGGATTTTTAATGTCTGTAAATGATAACCATTGTCGTTTTACTTTCATATTTCATTTAGTTCTGCTCTAATGGCTCTTTGAAGCTCGATCCCCATTTGGGGCTCATGATAATGCCTTCTAGAATTTTTCCCTTTATTTTCAGATGTTAATGAAGCGTCATTATAGTCTAAGAGTTCTTAGTTCTCAAGAAATAGAGGATATCCTTATGAACAATTTGTTTAAAACTATTGACATTGTCGAACTGCCTCCAAATCGTCTAGATAATGTATCCGACTGTGAGGATCTTGATGAGAATGTATTAGATGGCACACCTCCTCCTGTTGTCCCTGGCAGTTTGGAGTTGCACACTATCCCCGGAATGAAGGTGCGTGAAACATCAGTGCATAGTGCTATAGTACTACTGAAGAGAACGGGGCTCTCATAGGGGGGGGGGAGAAGAAAAGGAAAACCTGCAGTTGAACTGTTTGAGGAAATTTTTGATGAGACGACGTTGAGAATCATTGTCAAGGAAAGTGTACTCACAACTTTCTGTTGAATGTGTTTAGAAGTTCATTGGAATACTTTTTTTCACTGGATATCATGCATTTCCTCAAGAACAACTACTCTGGTGCGAAGATGAGGATTTTGACATGAAATATGCGAGAAAATGCATGAATCGGAACCGATTTCTAGAGATCAAACGATATTTACTTTTCAATAATAACAAGCTTCTGAGCAGCATTCATGAAAATGACAGGAACAAAATTTTCAAAATTCGTTCCCTTATGGATCATCTTAATAAGAATGTCTTGATATTTTATGTTTTCTCTGAAAATCCCAGGATTGACGAGAAAATGGTTAGGTACTATGGTTATCATTATCTCAAACAATCCAGAGAAAATAAGTGAGATTTGATTTCAAGAGGTGGGCTTTGTGTTGTTTCCAAAGTGGCTATTATTATCAAATGACAGTGTATGAAGGAACAAGTAAGGATTCTGAGGATGTTTCAGTTATGGATCTTGGAGCTTCTGTTGTACTAAAGATGATTTCTCTCCTACAAATACCTTAACTTCACAAAATATACTTTGACAATTTTTTCACAGGTTTTCTGCTAATGAAAAAGTTGAAAGAATTTGGGATGAGAGCAACGGGCACCACTCGGATGAACAGAACGAACAGCTGTCCTATAGAAAGTGACAATAGTATGAAGAAAAAAGAAAGAGGAACCCACAACTATACTTTTGATACTAACAATGAGTTCTTGGCAGTTACATAGCAGGACGACAGCTATGTGAAGTTTCTAACAAATCATGAGACAATTGAGCCGATAAACATGCCTAGAGATGGACCAGAAATGAAAGTAGGAGGTACAGGTCACAGAATACAATAAACACATGGGAAGTGTGAACAATCTCGATTGGAAAGTGCAGAAATGTCCCATAAGAATCCGAGGGAAGAAATGATACTTTTCACTGATAACCGATCCGATGGATGTGGCGTTGATAAATGCGCATGCTCTCTACTGCCTCACCAATGAAAAGATATCATTGCTTCAGTTAAGGAGGGTGGTTAGAGCATATCTCATTCAGTCATCCCTTTCGGAACCAAAAGAGGCTAGATGTCTATTCTGTTCGAAGCCATCTGCATCACGTGTTCCAGCAGAGATCAGGACTTCTGGTTCCGGACATAAGATCGAACGCACTGACATGGAAAAACAAAGAAAATGTGCAGTTTACAAGAAAAACGCTATAAAGCAATCCTGTATATGCAATGTGGGACTTTATGTTGATTTCCTTTCTGACTGGTAATAAACAAAACGGGTAATGCGGTTGCCATTGATGCCAGTAATTTACAAGGCAGCATATTAATTATTTAATCCCCTAAATTAAAAATAATTTATTCAATATGCTTGATTTTGCTTTCACATACCTTCACATTCCTTAAGAAACTCGAAAAAGATGGACATTAAAATTAAAACAAAGGAATAATTAACAGTTAAATTTAAGAGTCATGGGAGATTATATAAATTTCCTTTCTAATAAAGAGGACTTAACAAACCATTTCAAATACATTCAAAATATATATTTTATTTGTTATATGTATATATAATTTATCGTATTTTAATAAAATTCATTAGAGTCATTTAAAAATCCAAAATATTTCACGTAAAGCGTAGTTTGACTTGAGGATTTCCTTTAGAATTTACAAGTCGCATCCTTGGTGGGCACTGAACTTATATACCAAGTTTAGTATTTATATGAGTCATCTCCTTAGAGAGGCTGCTTGCCAAGCGTGAGAACTTATTTCGATTCCCAGTACTGGCTTAGGGATTTTTTACCCCGCTGGGAGACCTGGTCCGGGGTGCACTCAGCCTCGTGAGGTCCCTGGGGGGCCAATTGAGAAGCTGCTTGATGGAGAAGTAGCGGCTTAGGTTGAGAGGACCGCATTAACCGGCCGGGAGGAACTCGAGGCGCTGACCAGTCTTACCCTCCAATACTGTACGCCAACGACGACGCTTGTCCTGAGCCAAGATGGGGGACGCAACATCCGGGCGGTAGGCCCTAGCCGCTTGTGGGCTATTGCGCCAGGAGTTTAAGTATTTATATGGCATGCTGTTTTTGATTTATACTGGCAAACAGGCACAAACATACTCAAACCTTTTTTCTAGTTTCTTTGTTTCAGGGGATCTCGAAACATTTCTGGTGAAATATCGATATAGATTTTTTTGGGTGGAATACAACCTTTTCCCTACTTGTTTTCGAGATAGAGAAAGTAATTAATGCCAGTAGGCAGAGAAAATCCTTTAATTATAACACATAATATACTGAGTCAGGTGACTGAGACATTTCGTATTTCCTGGCATTCGGGAGGTAGTGGGTTCAATTACTGCAACGACCTCTCTGATCCATTGTCTTTTTTACGGGGAGCTTCCCGGGTCACCAGGTCTTTATTCCCCCAAATTTCCTGTCCTTCATTCGATCTTCACTTCATTCCAACCGGTCTCTTTCAAGGTAGTGTCGGCGAGACTGCAGTGGTGGTGCTTCGGCGCTGCGGTGGCATTGGATTCGACATCAGGAGTCGGGGAGTTCAGTCAGACTTAGGTCGCGGGCTCCTAACGCTCCCTGCATGAGATGAACTGCTTGGGCTTTGTTAGGAACCCACCACGGTGACGCTTTCACCGCGCTCAGTTTCAGCCGCCCTTCGGATACTCTCCTATTATCCTATTCTCCTGGGATCTGACGCACAGTAAGCCTATGGCGGCTGTAGTGTGGAACTCCTGCGGAATATACCAAAACATGATTTTTTTTTTTAACTGCTGTCTTCATTCAGTTGCTTCTCTAACACTAAGTAAATCTTGGAATAATTTGACTATCGCTTCAGTCTTTCATGTACCTCTTGTATCTACAGCGAAAGTGAAATGAAACAATTTCTACAGGCATTTATCATGATTGACATGAAGTAGATAGAAATATAAGTTGCTTGTAGAAGAGGTAGAAGTAAAGATAGTGGCTAGAGAATGCCATATGAGAACAGTATATTATCTGTATTAATAAAATACATTTTTTGTTGTGTTACAGTTATATAATGAGACTACCGGAGAAGAAACAGACACTCAGCTATCAAGAAGTGAGGAAGGTGAAAGCATAGAATCGAGAGAAACAAGATATTCTATCTCGATGCACAGCAACTGTTGTCGATCAACCGGGAGCAAACCGTCTGTTAAAGTGTCTAGGAAGTCAATAAACTATCCCTCTATTGCAGGAGAGAGTTCAGGAAGTTCTGATCATTCGAGGCACAGCATTTGCAATCCATCAGTCGAGAGCAAACCATCTGTTAAAGGGTCTAGGAAGTCAATAAGCTATCCCTCTATTGCAGGAGAGAGTTCACGATGTTTTAATCAATCGATGCACAGCAGTTGCAATCAATCAACCGGAAGCAAAGTGTCTAGTAAGTCAATTAACTGCCTCTCCATTGCAGCAAAGAGTTCTAGTTCACCATTAAGCACTGAATGGCTTCAGTCAGACACATCAGGTGATATGATTGTGAGGGATCTGTTGTGGCTCACCTTAGAGGAGATGGAGAAGCAGCAAAAGCCCAAACCCTGGGACGATCTTATTGCGTTCCCAAACGATAGATCACGCTCCTTGAGGCCATGGCCCAAAGACAAAAGAATACGGTAAGTGGAAATAGCAATACATGAGGTTTGAAAATAACTGGTATTACAAATATTAATATAAAAATAATAGTTGCAACAAATCTTCACTTATCTTTTGGAATCCTTGCTTTGGACTAGTTTCGCAATAATTTTATTGCATTATCAACATCATTTCCTTTTGGTCTCAGTTTTGATCTGGTTTTTGATGTTGTGAAATGAGTGTTGTTGAATTGCGAAACTAGTCCAAAGCAAGGATTCCAAAAGATAAGTGAAGATTTGTTGCAACTATTATTTTTATATTAATATTTGTGTTATTACTTCACTGTTACTAGCTTCTTTTTACATTTATAAACTAACTGGTATTACTTTTGCTTCATTATTGTGAACCTGGAATAAAAATTTGATGTGCTCCATTCACACGACTTTCTCAAGCTGTTCCGTAAAGAAATCTTTTATTCAGAAAATTAATCTTTTATCTACATCATGCTAATCAAGATCAACATAAGTTGAATTAGTCTTATTATTTGCTTCCTTGTAAGCAGAAGCGAAATAAGGGAATACATAGGCTAAAGCGATAGTCAAGTTCTATAAAAGCTGATCACTATGTGAAACAATTTAAATTCTATTCACTTTGCTTGCCAGGAGTAAACAAACGAGAAACGACAAGAAAGATGTCTTCCCGTTTGAGAAAAGTTTAAGTGGCTTAAAATTGAAAGCAATAATCCGGATTATCTAAAATATATATATTTATAAAATGAATTGTATGTTTTTATGAGATCTATATTTTTTTGTGTAGCAAGTTTTTGTCTATCTTTTATGGTTAGCCAGTTATACAAGTCATCCAGAATGAACAGAAGATTCGAGGTATACATTTGGTTTGTCATAAAAAGATCTTAAACATATGATATTTTAATCAAAATCGTTAGAACCATTTTTGAGCAAAAAAAATATTTTGAAAAATGTTGCATGTAAAGCGTATTTACTTGAAAATCTTCGTATCACATCCTTTAAAGATACTCAACTTAAATGCCAATTTGGTATTTAACCAATTTTTTTGTTTTTGGGCTATGCTGCCCACAAACACAAACATGTTTCTAAAATGTCTTTTTATTACTTTCTCTACACGTACTATGTACACAGTATATAAAGAAGTTATTGCAATCCACCCAAAAATTCGATACCGAGATTTCAACGGAAATATATATTTTAGGGTCCCCTGTATCCAAAAAAAGCATTTTCACAAAATGGTCCGTGTGTGTGTGTGTGTGTGTGTGTGTGTGTGTGTGTGTGTGTGTGTGTGTCCGTGTGGCTGTGAACACGATAACTCAAAAACGAAAAGTCGGTAAAATACCAAACTGGTATTTAAGTTTAGTATCTTTCAGGGATGCGACACTAAGATTTTGAGAAAAATCCCCCCACCCCAAACTACCCTTTACATGGAACTTTTTTCGAAAATTTTGATTTTCTTAAAAATGGCTTAAACGATTTTGATTAAAATATCGTATATTAAAGATATTTACCTGACAAATAAAATGTATATCTTGAATTTTCTGGGAATTGCCTCTGAAGATTACTCGATGAATTTTACGAAATTTTGCATAACTGCTAAACCGTAAGAGATGGACAAAACCCTACCATAGAAAACTGTAGAGCACATTGAAACACACAATTTATGTTACGTAAATTTTTTTCGTGGAGTTGATCGTTGTTGAGATATTCCTTGTTTTAGGTTTCACCTTTGAACAATTTGTACTTTTCTCATTCAGGAATTTGTCAACTCGTATCCATACAAACAAAGGAACTTCAGTCACCTAGCAACCAGCTTTTGAGTATCACCTTAACCTATGGTACTTCCTTATTTCGCTTCCACTTACAAGGAAGCAAGTAATAAGTCTATTTCTGCTAATTTTTTTTTGGTTAGCATGAAGTAAATTGAAGCATAAGCTTTTTAACAATAATTTGTTGCACAGATGTATAGAAAGTCATGGGAATGGAACACATCAGATTCTTTTTACTTTCTCTACACGTGCTATGTAAATAGTGTATAGAGAAAGTATTGTATTGCACCCAAAAATTCGATACCGAAATTTCACCGGAAATGTAAATTTTGTGTCCTCTGAATAAAAAAAAATCAAGTTTGGAAAAAGATCCATGTGTGTGCTTGTATGCGTGCGTGTGTGTGTGTGTGTGTGTGTGTGTGTGTGTGTGTGTGTGTGTGTGTCTATGGACAGCATAGCTCAAAAACGAAAAGACCGTTAAATACAAACTTGGTATTCAAGTTTGGTATCTTGCAAGGGTGCGACACGAAGATTATCAAAAATATCCCCCCACCTCCAACTACCCTTTACATGGAATTTTTTTCAAAAATGTTGAGACAAAAATAGCTCTAACGATTTTGATTAAAATATCGTACATTAAAGATATTTACCTGACAAATAATATGTATTTGAATTTTCTGGGTATAGCCTCTGAAGACTACTCTATTCTGGATGCATTTTGCGAACTTTTGCATAACTGTTAAACCGCAGGAGATGGACAAAGCTTACCACACAAAAAATGTGGAGCACATTAAAACACACAATTTATGTTATATAATTTTTTTTCGTGGAGTTGATCGTTTTTTAGATATTCTTTGTTATTGGTTTCAGCGTTAAAAAAACTTACTTTTCTCATAGAGAAATTTGTTAACTCCTGTCCATACAAAAGAACTTCAGTCGCATAGCAACCAGCTTTTGACTATCAATTTAACCCATAGTACTCCCTTATTTCTCTTTTACTTACAGGGAAGCAAGTAATAAGACTATTTCTGCTAATTTTTTTCCTGATTAGCATGAAGTAAATAGAAGCATTAGGTTTTAAACAATAATTTATTGCAGAGGTTTAGAGAAAGTCATGTTAATGGAACATATCAGATATATTTGTTTTAATCAGGGGATCTAAAATATTTATATCCGGTAAAATATCGGTATCGAAATTCTGTGCAATACAATACCTTCTCTATACACTATGTGCATAGTGCGTGTAGCGAAAGTAAAAAGTGCAATCTCATGATAATCAACGAAGTCTTATCAATAGTTAATCCAAAATTCGCACATACATTGTTATCCCTATACAAGGCGAATGTATTTGTAAACAAAACTACTCATCAACATAATAAGCAAATGTCTACGAGTTTGGGCATCACGTATGTGCAATGCAAATGCTAGGTTTGAAGGTATTTTATTCCATGATATTGTATTCCATCCAAAAAAAATTGATACCGACAACTCACCGGAAATACATGTTTTGTTGATCCTGAATAAAATATATTTTTGAAAAAAAACTCTGTGTGTATTATATATATATATGTGTGTGTGTGTCTATGGACAGCATAACTTGATATTTAAGTTTAATATCTTTCAGGAATGCGACTCGAAGATTTTCAGGAAAATCTCCCACCCCAAATAACTCTTACATGGAACATTCTATGAAATTTTCGATTTTATAAAAAGCGACTAAATGATTTTGCTTAAAATGTCATATATTCACATGTTTATGTAGCAAATAAAATGTATATTCTGAATTTCTTGGGAATAGCCCCCAAAATCCTCTTTATTCTGAATGGCTTTTGCATAACTGGTAAACCGTAAGAGATAGATATTAACTTATTACACACACACACACACAAACACACACAAACACACACACACATTCACACACACTAACACAAACACAAATGTAGCTCTTATTAAAAGACACAATTTATATCATAAACAGTTTTTGTAAAATTAGCTATTTTAGAGATATTCCCTGTTATTGGTTTCAGTAGTAAAATAGCCTTTAATTTGTCTTAAACGGAAGTCCTCGTCCGTTTCAGATCTATTTTGGTTTTTTTTTGTTTCCTGCCCATGAGGAATTGCATAGCGATAACATTAAAAAAAATGACTGTAGTCTAATGTATTCACTTATTTCTCTTCTACTTATATGGATTTAGCAATAAGACCATTTATGTTAATGATTATCTTGAATTTCATGATGTAGAAAAAAGAATAATCTTCTGTATGATTCTTTGTTTACACAACTTATAGAGAAAGTCATTTGACTGGAACACATAAGATTTTTTGCCTTTTCTCGGTTTAAATGCTTTGATACATGGATGGCGATGTTTTCAGCGCCGATCGACTGCGCGATGGAAAAGTCTCCCACCAATGAGAACACCGGAAACGCTACCGAGAGATATCTATAACTTATGGAACTTTTTGTCCTTCGTCTATCAATTTGTAATGCAGCAGTTTTCGGAAAAATAAAGTAAACAGTAAAACAAACGTTCGCAAGAATAATTTGCATCACCAGTTTTAAGGATAAAGGGCAGAGAGAGTCAAGTGAATGCAACACATCACATTTCATTTACTTTGCCTGCTGTTTATCTATAATAAGAGGAATTTGATAGCGAAAATTTACCGGAAGTGCATGTTTGGAGGCCTCTTGAATAAAAACTGCCGTTTTAGAAAAATACCTATATGTATGCTTGTATGCTTCTGTCCGTAGGTCTCTCTCTCTCTCTCTCTCTCTCTCTCTCTATCTCTCTCCCTCTCTCTCTCTCAGTTTCTCTGGTGTGCGTGTACCTATGAACAGCATAGCTCAACAACGAAAAGTAGGTTAAATACCAAACTTAATATTTAAGCTCTGCATAGCTTGGAACGATTATATTCAAGAAGAATCCTCCCATCTCGCAACTACCCTTTACGTGGGAACATTTTGATTTTCTCAAAAATGGCACTAACGATGTTGATTAAAATACCATATATTTATTATACTTTAATGACAAATGGAAAGCATATATTAAATGTTCTGGAAATAGCTTCTAGAGTCCTTCTAATTCTGGAAGATTTTTGCATAACTGGTAAACCGTAGCACACAGATAAAATCGCACTACACAAAAATGTAGAACTTGTTAAAATGCACAATTTATGTAAAATCAGCTTACTGTGCACTTATCGTTTCCAAGATATTCTCGTTATTGGTATTAATTCCCCAATAATTATACTTTTCTCACGCAAATTAAGCGTAAGAATGACGTTAATTTAAAAACTCTCCTAAATGGTATGTAATGAAATGTTAAATGCAAACTTAGAAGCTTCCAATGTTGCTTCCAAGTTTATGTTAACGTCAAACATAAGAAACTGGCCAATCAGGGAGCAGTTCCCATAACGTGATCATTCTGCCGTTTCACATCTCATTTTCGGTCGCCATGCAACTTTTCTATCCTATTTTTTTTTTGGGTAGTGTTTAACGCCCCCTTTTACTGCAATGGCACCGCAGGCGATGATACTGATGATACATGAAGATGGAGCCCCGGTGGAATGAGATGGCGGGGGAAACCGGAGAACCCGGAGGAAACCCGCCCCTGCGCCGCTTTGTCCACCACAAATCTCACATGCGGTCGCTTGGGATCGAACCCGGGCCGTCTAGGTGAGAGGCGAATGGTCTGACCACTCGGCCACGGTGCGGCCTTTCTTTCCTAGACCATAACCAGGTATCACTAGAATTTCCGTTTTTCTGAACAAATTCTGACTGTAGATGATGCTTTTTTCTGAGTTTAAAACTCCTTTAACCCGGCAGCTAACCTTTGTTAATTTTGATACAAGTACATAACCTCCTCTTTCGGTGATCGTTTCACAGTCCGCCACATCAGCCCAGCTGTTTCACGCTCTCTTGCGATTGATTACTGTTATATTTATACATATTATAAATGACAAGGATTGTTTCTTCCATATTAGCCGCGTGTAGGACAGGAGTTGGTAAGGTAGAGTTAAAATGAAAGCTTTAATGATTTAGCCTGGATGTGAATCTCGGACCTCCTCGTCTCCGTCCATTCAGCTACCATGGCTACATACCATGGCAATAAATTCCCCAACTTATCGCGTTTTTCCACAAGGATATCTCAAATTATTTCGAGTTGACATACTCCAATGACGACCAAGCCAGGTGATTCAGGCGTTTCGTCTGGGAATTATGGCATTTGGGAAGTCGTGCCCGCTGCCCTCTCTGACTTATTGGTTTCTCCCGGGTTATTAGGCGAATGCTGGAGAGGATTCTTCAATCCCCCGAACTTCCTGTCCCTTCATTTCATCCCAACCGCTCTTTTTGAGGGTTGTAAGTGTCGACGAGGACTGCGGAGGTGCCATTTCGTGGAGGTGACTGCGCTCTAAAAATACAGCTCTCGACGGCGGGATGGCGTCAGTGGTTGTCTTCAGATTCAAGTGGTTTATCTGGGACTGAGCCACGGGCTCCTGGCGCTTCTTGCGTCGAGATGAACTGCTTGTAGGTAACCGTTAGGGATCCTCCATGACGACTTTCTCTCTCTTCCCGGATGTTGAAAGGTTGGGTAATTTAATGCCGTCTCGGATATTACCACAGAAGCTCAGTGATTAGAGCATCTGGACGAAGACCAGGAGATCCGTGGTTTAGATTCTGTTATGGCATTGCATTTTTCAGTCTGACTCTACCTTTTCAATAAAGGGTTAAGTTTATGTCAAAGGTTTACAACATTATGTATTTCCTTAATTTTCTTTGTTATAGATCCTAAGAGTTCCTAAAGTTAGCAAAGTATATTGGTGCTATATTTTCAGCACCATATTTACGGGCAAGACGAGGTACAGTGCACCGCAAGATCCCAATTACGTTTTCAGCGAGGAAAAACAACGCATTAGGGCTATCGCTGCAGAACACCAGTTGAATTTTATGAGAGGATATGGAAAGCTCAGAACTCTAAAAATGTCACCCACGCCTGCACTGCCAGAATACGAGGGAAGAAGTGACGATCTCTTGTACAAACTATTGCAAATGCCAACTCATCTCAAAGAGGTGGAGTTATTGGACAAAACCATTCCTTGTGGTGAATATGTACCACTTACTCCTTTACAAGTGTATAACGTGAAGATCGAACCTCGGACAATCAACTTTGGTAAGGTAAGCGACCGTTGATATACTTAAGTTAGTAAAATATAATGTAATGTTTGCGTTGTTCCTTTGTATGCTGAGGTTTCTTATTTTATTCTCTCTCTGATTTGTTCATGATACATATGGGGAGAGGGTATCCCAAAAATTCCATACCAAAATTTCACTGGAAATGCATATTTTAAAAAAAATGCACTTTCTCTAGCACGTATTTATATACGTATGTTTATATATGTATGTATGTATGTATGTATGTATGTATGTATGTATGTATGTGTGTGTGTGTGTGTGTGTGTGTGTGTATGTATGTATGTATGTATGTATGTATGTATGTATGTATGTATGTATGTATGTATGTATGTATGTATGTATGTATGTATGTATGTATGTATGTATGTATGTATGTATGTATGTATGTATGTATGTATGTATGTATGTATGTATGTATGTATGTATGTATGTATGTATGTATGTATGTATGTATGTATGTATGTATGTATGTATGTATGTATGTATGTATGTATGTATGTATGTATGTATGTATGTATGTATGTATGTATGTATGTATGTATGTATGTATGTATGTATGTATGTATGTATGTATGTATGTATGTATGTATGTATGTATGTATGTATGTATGTATGTATGTATGTATGTATGTATGTATGTATGTATGTATGTATGTATGTATGTATGTATGTATGTATGTATGTATGTATGTATGTATGTATGTATGTATGTATGTATGTATGTATGTATGTATGTATGTATGTATGTATGTATGTATGTATGTATGTATGTATGTATGTATTTATTTATTTATTTATTCTCTGCATTTGGGTACTGCCCGGTGGCAGAGATAAATGTACAAAATCCATTTACAATAATAATTTTACAGTTAATAATAATATAAATTAATAATAGTAAAGACAAAATAATTATAATAATACAACTAACACACTATATATACATGGATTTGGAAATACCTAACTACTTATTATTCAGCAATAGGTACTTATGTCAATTACCAGCGTGTTTATAAACAGTTACTATGAAACCTCAACATTAATAGTTATAGAACAGTTTTTGAGATCCTTAATTACCTCACAGTATTTACTTTAATTAGTTATCTCATATTCATTCTCTTTCAATTATCCCTAAACTTCTTAAAGGTCACAGGACAGCCCTGAAAGGCTGCTACATGCAATTCATTCAATTCTTCAATGTTTGTATTAACAAAAGAAAATTTTTCTACGTCGGATCTGTACCTTCTACCGTTAATTTTATACAAATGATCGTTTCGTCCATAGTATGCCGAGTTTTCTAACTTCTTTCTAACGTCCACCCATGCATTTAAATTTAAATAGTGCGACTAACCTATGTCTTTTACGCCTAACTTTTAGCGACTCCCATTTATTCTCTTCGCCTTTCTTAAGCCTTTACCTCTCTTTGTGAGTTTTACAGCCCTTCTATGTATATTCTCCAGCGAATCAGTTCGATTAACCTATTCATTTTATGGTTCCCAGCATGCTACTCCATATTTCATAACTGGCCGCACTAAGGACTTTTAGGCAATTGCACTGTACTTTGGGCTCCTCTTTTTCAGTAATAATTGTAATAATAGTAATAATAATAGTAGTAGTAGTAATAATAATAATAATAATAATAATAGCTTTCTTTTTACCACTATTTAATCTATAAAAAGCTTTTTGCTCAATTTCTGATCATTTTTATGTAAAATATACATGAACACACAAGAAATTATATAAGCCATAAATATAAAACACCTTAAACAGGATAGCTAACATACAAAATACTCCTACAAATGATGAGCTTCTTCAGCAACTGGCCAATTCAAAACCAAACATATTTTTAGTTTACCTATCAAGCATATTTCAACCAGAAAGACCACAGCTACAAAATCGGTTGCAGTATACACTGTTTATTAAATACATTAGAGCATTCCTAAGATATTTAATGTACGTAATATTAAACTTATCATGGACGTCTCCACTATTTTAAGCAAATAAAAATAATAATGTATTCTGATTTTATGCTACTGGGCTCTTATGCTGTCTTTTAAAAGGTTCTTTTGATAGTCAATAAAACAAGTTATATCTAAAACACAATTATAAGCATATACCTCAATATTTCGTTAAATGTTTACATTAATTATGTACAACATTATACAGCAGTAATTGAAGTCACCCATTGCTCCTTTACAGCTACGACAGCCTGTTCCGCCTTCCTAGTACGAAAATGTTCCAACAATAAACACTTTTTTATGCAAATGAAGGTGGTGGTTGTAACTCATTCGTCTGCCACGCGTTGTGAGGAAATTGGTAGCAACCGGTAACGAGAGCTCTAAATGCTGAGCTGTACTTACGACTATCAAAATTAATTTTATTTGGATAAAAATAAAACTATTTGCGAAAAGTACATATTAATGATCTTATGGCATCAAGCTGTATTGGAACTGGGGGCGGACGCCGGATATGGAAAATTTGATCCTACATGTCCAGTATGAACTAATTTGCTGCGAGTAGTCAAATATAGAATAATTGCCATTGCAGCAATTCGGGATATTTCTATTAGTTGTTGTTATTTTTTTTTAAGTTTTACTCGAAATCGATGCTATGAGACTCCGGAAAAACAACTTTGTAAACAGTATGGTGTTGCATATTGAAACTTCAAATTATTATTATTATTATTATTATTATTATTATTATTATTATTATTATTATTATTATTATTATTATTATTATTATTAACTTTTTCAAACACATAACACTTTTCTTGCCAACAGAAGGTAGGTTTAGTAAAACTGCTTTCCGGATTTGAATTTTAATTGTTATATTACTTTATGAGCCGCACATACTTAACTCGATTATTTTACTTCTACTGTTGAGAAGCTATCTATGCAATCCTGCCTCACGCGTTCACGTATTTTATTTACGTGATTATATAGATTTTCTCTACACGTCTATCGCAGAGGTATTTTCTCTAATCCTAAAAGTTCAAGGTATTATCGCACAATTTAATCACCTAATTCTCTCAGAAGATTTTCAACAATTTTTCTCTTCTTTAAACATTTCGCGTGTCTTACGATTAATTATTATTGCGTCTCCAACGATCTCTATTTACGTCGACATATCATTGTTGTGCTGCTTCTTTCATTTATATTTCATTATTTTCTAACCCATATATTTAACTATTTTTTTAATTTCTCGAACAGGTATGTACAATGGGCATAGTGGATAGAGAAGTTATCGTATTCCACCCAAAAATTCCGAGATTTCACCGAAAATACATGTTACCCTCTGAATAAAGAACATTTTCAGCAAAATGTCCATCTGTGTGTTTGTGTTTGTGTGTGCGTGTGCCTGCGGGCAGCATAGATCAAAATAAAAAATTACGTTAGATACCAAACTTGATGTTGATCACCATCATTTTGATTTTTTAAAAAACGGCTGTAACGAATTTGATGATACTGCTATATTTTGAAAATATTTTTATGACAAACGAAATGCATATCCTGGTTTACTTTTGCGTAACCGGTAAACTGTAAGAGATAGACAGAAACTTACTACACAAAGAGTATTGAGCTTATTATATCTACACAATGTATGTCATACATTTTTTGTAGAGTTAATTGTTTCCAACTGTTAACTGTTATTGGTTTCAGTTTTAAGCTTTTCTCAAACAAGAGGTCATCTATCGTTTCATTCTTCTTTTGGTTTACTCCTAGCCGCGCAGATTGAACCGAATTTCAATTGTTTCCGTTGGCACTTGCCTTTAAAAATTTGACTATTGTGTTAGCCTAGTGTATTCCCTTATTCTCCTTCTGCTTACAAGGAAGCAAGTAATAAGACAATTTCTACTAATGCTTATCTTGGTTAGCATAATGCAGATAAATTAAAGAAGTATTGTAAGAATAGTTTGTTTGCAGAACAGGTAGAGAAAGTCATACGAATGGAACACGTCAGATTTTTATGCTATTATTCTTTCTTTTTGGCTTGAATTTTTTACTTTGTCTACGCATACTATATACATAGTGTATATAGAAGGTATTGTCATGCACCCAAAAATTCGATACCGAGATTTCACCGGAAATACATGTTTTGGGTCCCCCTGAATCCAAAAAAAGCATTTTTACAAAAAGGTCCGTGTGTGTACATGTGTGTGTGTGTGTATGTGTGTGTGTGAGTCTGTGGACAGCAAGCTCAAAAACGAAAATAACGTTAAATACCAAACTTGGTATAGTTTGGTATCTTCCAAGGATACAACACGAAGATTTTCAAAAAAATCCCCCCAGCCCAGCTGCTCTATACATGGAACTTTTGCCGCAAATTTTGATTTTTAAGAAAATCAAAATTTTCGGAAATGGCTGTAATGATTTTGATTAAAATGTCAGATATTAAATATATTTACCTGACAAATAAAATGTATATCTTGAATTTTCTGTGAATATCCCCTGAAGACTACTTTATTCTGGATGAATTTTACGGAATTTTGCATAACTGCTAAACCGTAAGAGAGGGACAAAAACTTAACACACAAAAATGAAGAGCACATTAAAACACACAATTTATGTCATGTACATTTTTTTTCGTGGAGTTGATGGTTTTTGACATATTCCTTGTTTTTGGTTTCAGCTTTGAAAAAATTATACTTTTCTCATACAAATTCCTGTCCATACAAACAAAGGAACTTCAGTCACAGAGCAACCAGCTTATGGTTATGAGTTTAGCCTACAGTACTCCCTTATTTCTCTTCTACTTACAAGGAAGCAAGTAATAAGACTATTTTTGCTATTTTTATCTCAATTAAAATGAAGTAAATAGAGGCATACACTTTTTAACAATAATTTGTTGCAGAGATGTAGAGAAAGTCATGTGAATGGAACACATCAGCTTTTTTTCAGTCGGTCGTATTAATTTTATGTTAAAATGATTTTAAATATTAAATTTTATGTTTTATATTTATTTCAAAACTTTTTTCTTATCCTTCTTTTCTTGATGTGATGATGTATAATTTAAATTGTATCTTTACAATGTGTTAATTTAATACCTTTTTATTTATAGACCTATTCTATTTTAATACTCACCTGAGGTTTTGAATTAATAATTACAGGATCAATTACCTTTACAAAAGTAAAGTCACCGCTCATAGTGACCAGTGGCGGCTCGTGAGTGCACATTTTGGTATTCAGAAAATTTTAGATTCCGATAGCCCTGAAAATAATAAATAGATATATTGAATGACGGTTATGATTGTGAACTGATACAGTTGTTCACAACAACAACAACAAAAACACCAATAACAACAATACGTAAGAGATCTGACAAATAAAAGCTTTGCTTTTGCAAATTTTAATTGATTTGTACGTAATTACGATTTAGGGCAAGAACGTAGTAATGTGTAAGCTTTCAATACTCTGCGTTTGCATTCCTTCATCAGCCAAGTTTAATATTACTAATTTGTTAGCACTCATCAAGTCTCCAGGAAAACTGCATTATTTCTTCTTTAGAAATGTGCTGTTCCTCTATATACTATACCTAAAAGCTAATCAATATAAATGCACATTCACCACACTGTAAGTACATAGAGGAAAGTATGCTGCACCATGACTGACACTTTATTTATAAAGAAAATCCATGAGTATGATTTTATTTTTTCAGGCAAATGTGCAAGGTCTGTTACATCTGAATTAGGCCATAAATTAAACATGAAAATCAAACATGGAAAAACAATACAATACATTTCTTACGTTGCATCCACACAATCAGTAATGCTTATTGGATACTTCTTTGTTAAACGCTCGCTTGTAATCACTTAGTTTTTTGTTTTTTTAATACAATTTCGGAGTCTGGTCGGGACTCCGGCGCTGTATACCCTTTTTCCTTTTTCCTAACATTTACTGTTTTGATCACCTGTTTTTGCTGTTTCAATTCCAATACGCACACATATTACAAACATTTTACAAACATAAAACACCCATGCCCAGGCGGAACTCGAACCCACAATCCTCTGCACCACGAAGCATCAAAATAGACACTTTAGCGAGCGCGGCCATGGGGACCGGCATTTCGTAACTGTTTCAATAAACAGATTTGCTTTGGGAGATCCTAGCTCGTTTGCAGCTAGCTTATCCTCATAATTTAATCTTCTGTTGCACTTAAAATAATTCCAACGTAATTCATATTGACAGAGCATTCGAATAAGGGGTCACTTATTTGGTACTGCGAGTATCATCCCTACACGTAAACAATTACCATCAAACTGCGTTTATGGAAGTAGTTGATAACAAATAGCAGCATACCAACCCTTACTAACTGGTCACTTGACAATGGGTAAACGAATATCTACCAAACAGGTGCACTTGCTTCTAAATAGCAACCTGAACTGTATGATAATACGAAAACATAATATACAAAATACATGCAGAAACTCACATTATAACTTGTATAAAATAGGTTTTTCTATATGTACAGGCAGTAAGTGAAAGGGCATAACTGCTCAGTATGCTACCATCTAGCGGGATTTTGCCAAAATGAAAATGGGAGTTCCCAACGTTCTGCACCCATGCAGTCACATGAGTGAAACTTTTACTGTAATGTACTTCCATCTAGTGGCACTGGTTGAACTTGTAGTTGAAAGATGCTTGGTAAAGATGTGCATATTTTCAGCTGTGCACAAATCGTATATATTTCACCCATAGGCAATTACGTCATACCAGTTGTTCGTGCGCAAAAGCTTCTAAAACATGCACAATCCATGATGTGCACGTACCATTGATGTGCCACGTCTCATCTAGTTAGAGGAGTAGCAGAGTAGATTCAAACGCCATACATTTTAAATTATCGCATATAAGTTCCGTTTAATAGATTTCAAAGAAAAAATTCTTATGTGTTCCACTAACATGACTTTCTCTAGGTGTTCCATAAAAAACTTTCCTTTTAAAATATTATTTTATGCACGTCATGCTAATCAAGATAAATATTGCCAAAGCGGTCTTATTATTCCTTATTTGTAAGCAGAAGGGAAATAAGGGAATACACTAGGCTGAAGCGATAATCAGATCTTTTAAAAGCCGGTCGCTAAGTGAAGCAATTGAAATTTGGTTTTCTCTGCTTGCTAGGAGTAAAAAAAGAAAAACGAAAGACAAAAATATCTTCCGTCTGAGAAAAGTTAAAGTACTTTAAAACTCGGAATATCTCGAAAAGGTTCACTCTACAAAAAAAGAAGAGAAAAAAAATGTATATGATATAAATTGTGTGTCTTAACGAGACCTACATGTTCTGTGTGGTAAGTTTTTTGTCTGTCTCTTACAATTTACCTGTTATACAAACATTATACAAAAACGTCTATAATGAAGAGGTCTACAGAGGATATCCCCAGAAAATTCAAGATTTATATTTCGTTTGATATGAAAATATCTGAACTATGACATTTTATCAAAATTGTTACAGCTTTTTTTGAGAAAAATAATAAAAAAAAAAAATGGAAAAATGTTTCATGCAAAGGATAAGGGTGTGGTACCGAAGCCTCCCACGTCAGAAAAATAGCCCTGAAGCTCCCGGACCTTTTAAGGTCCCTAATTACATAGCCCCCAAGCCTCCCGATCGAAACAGGTAACAGTTCCAGTTTGGTGTTTATAATATTTGATGAAGCATTACATACTTCTAGTGGAAGATGTTACAATGGTTACTTCTTCCGCGTTTTCTCTCTTCAGTTGCTGTTATATTAGTTTTGATGGCCTTTCACATAAATCTTCACATCACAAAGTACTTTCTGTCAATGAATTTTGTCGCTAGGTGGTGTCGCGTGGTTGTGATCCTCTTGAATATCCAGGACATCTATTTCTTCACTGGAAAAGTTTTAATAAAGCTTTTGCAACTTTTAACATTGCACGTCCATCGCTCTACCCCACTTTTTAAACACTTCTGGAATCCAAAATTATAACCGTTCCGAAGTAGACTTTTCCTTCCCGTCTTACTCACCGTAATTTCAGTCTGGTCGGAAAACATGTTAACTGTGAACTAATTTGCTGTACACTGAAAGGAATCAAGGAAACATTATGCATACCCGTTCTACCCAACCTGCTGGCTAATTACGCCGGTTTCGCGGGAGGCTTGGGGGTTGTTACCTGCTAAGCTTACCTGAAAACGGGAGGCTTCGGTCCTGCGCCCAAGGATAATTGGAGCGGGGGGAGGGGATTTTCTTGAAAACTTTCGTGTCGTGGAAGATACTGTGCTAAATTACCAAGTTTGATATTTAACCGACTGTTGAGTTTTGCTGCCCAAGGCACACACAACACACACGCACAGACCAGAGAGCACAGACAGACACACACACGGACATGTTTCTAGAAATGCTTTTTGGATTCAAGGGGTTCCAAAACACGTATTTCCAGTGAAATCTCGATATCGAATTTTGGGTGCAATGCAGTACCTTTTTTTATCCACTATGTATATTGTACATACGGGTTATAGAAAGTAATAGACCAAATAAATTCATAAGGTGTCAAAAGTTAGTGTGTTTACGTGCTCTTATACTCTTACACAGCAGCCGCTACTGGTCTACCAATGTAAACGCAAGCAATAATGATGTAAGCAATAACCTTGCAGGTGACACCTAGCAGTGTGAGCTACGAGATGCTTCACATTGAGAACCACAACACTTTTCCTGTAGCAATTCGATTGATTCCTGGCACTCGTGGAGTGGCATTACCAGATGGTGAAATGAAGATAATAAAAGCCTCTGGCTTTTGCAGCATCAAAATGAGCTTCACAGCCTCTTCACTAGGGCGTTATAACGGGTATGTATCCCATAAACAACCAAGAGTTAACATTTTTAAGTAGTCTTTTGTTGAACTGACAGAATGTAACATGTAAACGGATGGAAGAGATAGTGACATGATTCATTTGGAAAGTGATTACCAAGAGGGATGGCTCAGGTTTCCTCTGTGGCCCGCATTCGGGAGGTCGCAGGTGCAACCCATGGGTCGCTAGGTGAAAGCTGGGCAGATTCTTTTCATCCCCGAATTTTCTGTTCCCATCATTTCCTGCTCATCTCTCTCTTTCAGGCCCACTTTTCGTGACATAATTCACATTTATGACTGGTATTATTGCAGGAGATGATAGAACCTCAACTAACTAAAATGTATAAAAATGAGAAAGGTGAGTAGCGGTAGACACTTAAGCAAAACTGCCGGTGCAGACTGCGCTTAAGTGTTGGAGGAAATATATAGCCCGCCGCTGGGGCGAAGAAGAGAGCGAAGAGGGCCGCTACAAGTAGGCCTGCCAACGTCTGCAAAGCATACTGCAGGCAGAGCGAGCGGCAAAATCAGACGATACGCCTCTGGTGCCCGTAGCAGCAACTGCCAGCTCTGGAAGGAGAGCCAAAGAGTCTGTTGTGGTCGTAACGGGAATTACATTGACAGCTTTAGCGTAATGTATTCTCTTATTTCCCTTCTGCTTAGAAGGAATGAGTAATATCAGACGATATGCCTCTGGTGCCTGTAGCAGCAACTGTCAGCACTGGAAGGAGAGCCAAAGAGTGTGGTGGTCGTAACGGAAATTACACTGACAAACTGCTTAGAAGGAATGAGGAATATGTCAAGTGTTGCCCTCCGTGGTGTAATGGTTACCATGCTAACTTCATATTCTCAAGCCCGGCGGAGGACGATGGATTTTTTCGGGTGTAAAAATCCTTAGCATGGCTTCCTTCGGAAGGGAAGTAAAGCCGTGGGTCCCGTGTCGTAGATTTACGGCACGTAAAAGAACCTCAACCCTGATAGAGAGGCCTCTGAGAAAAATTAAGAATGGGACGCTGAGAGCCACAGCAGTTAAAGAGCATCCATAAATAAAACGCCATTTCCATTTTCCTGCTCAAATTTATATCGATTAGTATTATCCATATGAAAGAATCTTTTGTAAGCATAGTTTGTTGGCAGAACTGATAGAGGAAGCCATGTGAATCGAACATATTAGATTGTTTTGTTTTTAGTTTTGCAGGAAGATGTTTGCCTTTTTCTTATGATTTCCGATACAGAACCATGCAAAATTCATTCCGAATGAAGATAAAAATGGCGTGTTATTTATGGACGCTCTTTAACTACTGTGGTGTTCAGCATCCCATTCTAAATTGGGCGTGAAACAGTGCTTACTTTTGCTCAGAGGCCTCTCTATCAGGCTTGAGGTTATTTTACGTGCCATATATCTACGACACGGGACCAACGGCTTTACTTCCGTTCTGAAGGAAGCCATACTAAGGATTTTTTCACCCGAAAAAATCCATCGTCCTCCGCCGGGTTTGAACCCACGACCTTGGATATATTAATTTAATAAGGTAACCATTACACCTCGGAGGATGACCCGAATGAAGACTTGAAGGCTTGTTAGGCTATTGAGAGAAAATTAAAGATACACATGTTATTAGTTGTGCAAATATATAAATATGTAGTATTTTAATCCAAACTGTGGAGTAATTTTTATAAATAAAACATAAGGAAACATTTTGCCTATAAAGGCCAGTTGGAGATGAGAGAATATTGCTGATAATCTTCGCTTAGTATGTAAATAAAGAACTACTTGTATCTGGCCTTTCATTTTAAATAATGTTGTGTTTCCCATTCATGGACGTTTTTGTAAAATTGCACACAATTGATGCAGTAAAATCGTAATGGTATCTGTGACGTAAAAAGCTAACTGCATCCCCAGGTTTTATTATAAAAGTCTTAGAGCTATAGTTTGCATTGGTTATTAAAATGACCTCTTGCTGTTAGAAAATATCGCAAAAATTATGCTTATAGTTCTATATACCTACACAAAATAGACTAAAATAAGAAGGGTAGTATATGTACTCCCATCAAACTCCTTGTGAGATAGATAGATAGATCTTTAAGTGGGCAAGCCTCTTTTCAAACAGTGGACAAACCTACCTCTCATAATCGTCAACCTGTATTGAAAATCTTTGGGTTTCCTCTTCTAGACATATAATGTTATTTATTAACATTATGTTAATTAATACTGTAGAGATATTCTTATTTGAACTTGGGATATTTTATTGTCCGGTACTGCATAATGGCATATCGGATGTTTACTGGTGGGTTGGCTTCATTTGCTTCGTTCCGCTGGGCTACACTGGATGGGAGCATTGGTGAGTGGGCGGATAGGTGCCATTTTCAAAGTCCTGTCTGGGACCTGCAAGTTGTGGGGAATTTTTTGACTATCATCTCTCTCAATGGTGGGGGCACAACTGCCGCTTCGAGCAGTTGTGTCCAAGGAGTCTTGAATTTGCTTAATTCGTGTGTTGATCTTGGTGGTGAGTCTGTCAGCATCTATTGTGTTTACAGGTGTACTGTCGATTTATCGATCCTTAATTTGCTGTCGTAAGCTGTCGAGCTGTGTATGATGTGGGTCTTCAGAGTGTCGTTTTGGAGTTTATTGTTTCAGGTGATGAGCGCCGTGCTTGTGGGCGCTTGCCTGGTACGCATAGGGCTTTTTCCTTGTGGTGATACGCTCTGTGGGGCTTTGGGGTGTGGATCGCAGTTCCTGGAGAACTAAACTGTTGGCAATTTCGACGGGCAGGAATTGAATTGTTGTGGCGCTCCAATCGGATATATTATTGGTGTCGGCAATCTGCTTGTATAGTCGAGTTGTGTAAATTTGAGAAGGGTGTAGCTGTGACCTGTAACAACACAGGAAGCGCAGTAGCATCAACGATACGTCAGGTCACGAGGTGGCCTCGCAGTAGTGACAGAGGAGATCTTCGTTTCTGATGTCAACGTTATGGTCATATTGACAGTAGCGGTAGCACAAACAGGAGGGTACGGCGACTAGCCTCAAATGATAAGGCTTGCCCGAACAAGGCCAGTCGTCATTCGCGGTCTAGGATCAACATGCTAGCCTCTGGTTCCCAAGATTGTGAATTGAAATCTGGCGGAGAGCGATGAAGTTTCGGGTGATAAATCTTTTGAATAGCTTCATTCAGAAAGAAAATAAAGCCGATGGTCCCTGTCGTAAAGATAACGACACATAAATAAATTTCAAACCCAATAGAGTCCTCTGAGCAAAATTTCCAATTCCCAATGTATAATGGGACAATAAGAAGCATAGATTGATGAGCATACATAAACAAAACTAAATTTCATTACTTGTCCCTCTTTAAGATTCTATCTTGACCTGGGACGCTGGTTCCCAAAAGTTGTTTTTCCTGGTGGCCCTGGACACTGGCCAGAGCTCCTGGGCGGTGTTAGGTGTCGGGACTTGATGAACCGTCTTAACTACGTTTGAGATGCGGGGAGGTAGGATGTGGTAGGTATGTCGGCATTCTGCAGGTATGTCGTCGTTGATCTTCGAGTCGGTGGTGGCAATTTCAACAGGTGGCGTTGAGATCTCTGTGATAGAGATAATGGTGGCACTATAAGATTCCTTCTCCGCCAGGAAAGAAGATTGATGGCTTCAGTGTGAGCTGGCTTCTTCTTGTCCTATGTACTTCAGTGATATCGAAGGGAAGGGCGAGTGAACTTGGATAGCTTGTGCTATATCCAAGAATGCGCATTAGTCGATAACGAAGAAGTTTGCCAATCACCTTACGACTAAGCTATGCCTATCAATAGTAAGCATTGCTCTCAAGATAAGATAAATCTCAGGACAAGGGTTTTATGGAAACAATCTAGATTCTAGTAGCCGCTAGTCGTATACCTGTACCATTTGCGTGAATAACATTTTCATACATTTCCTTAATTGCCTCGTGGTCGTCTAATTTTACTCTTTATTTTTATTTATTTCTTGCATATGCTGCTTTTAGTTCCTTAGGTCATATCACAGACTTTTGACTTTGGCAGAAGACCTATTCAGAAATGGTGTTCACTCATTTACTATTGTGTTTATCACTAATTTTTGTGTTACTTTAGGTTGCCTTTAAGGAGGATTAAATGTATACATATCCCCATTCATATTCACACTTCCTAACTATAAGGGGCACGAGAGTAATCCTGGCTAAAGAAACATACCGCTTTCCAGTCAGAATTCATATTTGGGACCTCTGGATTTTGAGTTTAGCATGCTAAATACTGTGGCAAACACACATTGTTAAATGTAATCTGTGAAGTTTTAAAATAATATCAGTAGTATTATTAAATAAACCAATGTTTGAAATATTCTCGAAATCGAATTTTGGGCAAATTTGTTTATTTTGACAAGGTAGGACCGATCCAACACACCCCTCACAAACCGATCCACATACTCCTTCAGGCAGTCTTTCACTGTTCTTCAGTCAATCAGAATGTCCTATACCTAATTTATCTCAACGGAACTTGGGTCATAGTACTGAAATAAATATTTTGAAATTTACTTGATGACTGAGAAAAACTACGAAAACATTCAAATTAGATGGTAATAATTGGTTTTCTTTCAGGTTCTTGGTATATGTGATCAACAATAACCACACCTTTGAGGTCACCATGATGGCTGATGTCGTACCAAAATGTTTTCAATTAAGTAGTACTAGTTTGGAGTTCAATACTGCCTCAGGATGCAAGTTTCTCCCCGTCTCTGTCATTAACAAGCTTCATTCTCCTTCGAATTTTAAATGGACCATACCGGAAGGCTCTGCTTTCCACGTGGAACCGTTACAAGGTAACGCCAAATGTAGGATTTAAGTGCACAAGGTTAGAAGCATCTGAAAAAAAAAAGAACCTGTAGGATTAAGCTGAAAAATCACTGAATGAAAACTTCTTTGGCCACTACTTATTTTAATTAACTTATTAGTTCAATACTTATTATAAGGAAGTACACGTGATAGGCCACATTAACCGGATACGTAGATAAGGAATAAGGATTTAAAGAATTTTGTGGCTTTTATGTTAATGAAACATATATATTATCTTAAATTAATTGGGTAACTGCTTTCCCATCATTTCTTATATGCCTAGAGAACCGACAATCGGCAAAGCCCGCTAAATTATATCGGGTATGTGTTGCATAATGCGGCTGGTACCCATCGTGATTTCATTCGTGGTTGGTATCGGATTGAAGGTAATGAGATTGAGAGTTACGTCCAACGTTGTTTGGTATAATATATAACCAAATAACGGTACATGAAAGTATCTGTGATTGCGTTTACTGTGTTTTATGGCGTATACTACAGAATAGTATGGTTATTCGGATAATTCTCACTCCGTCTGTCCACTTGAATTTGAACGGAAATTCCTTGGTGTCACCATTCCAACAGATGTAAAACTTTTAGGTAGTTTGAAAAACTGGAACACATGGCTTTGTGAACGATTTTGTTCATTAAAAGTTATCTGAGGTAAAAATACACGCGATACGTGCTATGATGGAAAGAAGTCCAGTAAAGGCGCTGCAGCCCATTACGTCTTCTTGATGAGATGATATTTGACTGGTTGGCCTACTCTCCGGATTTAAATCCCTGTGATTATTATTAGTGCAATGTGCTTAAAATACAACTTTTGCAACAACCAATTAAGAAACAAGGTCAAGCAATACTTAAGTTGTAGAAATACAGAAAAAAAAAATCATCTGATTTCAAGGGATATGACTCTTACATAGATGGATTTATCGCGTTCTTGTTCTTTTTCTTCTTCCCTTTCAACAGAAGCTTATGCACCTATTACTGTTATATATCTCAGATATAATTTCATTCTGATTAAAATTATTGATTCCAAAATATTTAGCATTACGTTACATTACTGAATCGTTTATGAATCATTAGGGGTATGCCTACTTTTGCTTGAATGTGTGTTTTTAACTGCGCAATGGAACTGAATGCTATTTAGAGTTTATAGGATGCTCTGTAATTTATTCTTTTTTTTTTTTTTTTTTTTTTTTGATGTCGCAGCTAAAGAAATATGTACACTTTTTATATAATAAATCATATAATTGATTTTCCTTAAAGTTAATGTTCTGTACATTCTCTGTCCAAAGCAAAGTAGTTGTTTTTTTTTCTCCGAGTTATCATTTTTCGTGCTGTAGTTGTTATTCATTCTTTTGATGTTTTCGGGACATCTTGTTATAAAACTTGAAACCATATTGATAGTCCCTTCGATCAGTTGCTTGCCAAAGGATGGCAAGTCCAGTGGTGGAGCTGGAACAGCATTTCCTCTATTTCTGATATTATAGTTATAGCGCCAATAGTCGGTTCCCAGAACTTCATCAGTATAAGCAGGTTCCATCACAAGCAGGATGAGAATAGTGTTTGGATATTACAATCACTAACAACTTAACAAATAATATGAACCTAGAAACGACCTATAGAAATACATAAAAATGTTCTTTCTTATATTTTTAATACGTACTGCTAAAATACACGTCATGTTAAGATCGTTGGAGATCGTTCAAGCCTGGAAGAGGGTGAAGGATATTTTTTGCGCTTAGAAGTTCTTACAAGGCTTCCTTTGAATACGAAGTAAAGCTTGCCATCTAGATTTATGGCCTGTAAAAGAATCTCAAGTTAAAAAAGAGGCTTCTGTGCAAAATTTCGTCCTTCACGCCCAATAGAGATGGGGCCGCTAAGAACTATAGTAGTTGAAGATTGTCTATAAATAACTTCAATTCCAGTATTCTTTTCCTGTGGCATGACAGTAGCATGTCTGGGTTATATTGAAGAGGCCTCAAGTTCCAATTTTGGTTAGGGTGAGCTAACTGGATAAGATTTTGTCCGGGGTGTTCCCTCATGCTGGGAAAACGAATGTCAGCTAATTTCAAGCACTATGGACCCTTGAACTTCGGGCTTATTTGAACACCATTTTATTCATTTCATTCATCTTCCGATATGGCTTCTTAGGGCAAATTACATTAAACTTAAGTAAAGAAACGCTATTTTTTGATAGCGTTTAGCGCCCGCTTTTACTACTTGTGGCACATAGGCGATGACGCTGATAATACATGGAATGAAGATGGAGCACCGGTGGAATGCAGTGGTGGGGGAAACCGGAGAACCCGGAGAAAACCCACCCCTGCGCCGCTATGTCCACCACAATTCTCACATGCGGTCACTTGGGATCGAACCCAGGCCATCTAGGCGAATAGTCTAACCACTCGGACACGGCGCGGCCCACAAAGAAAAAGGTAGGTGGTTATAATAATTTTATGGGAAATCTATGCGCTTTAAATGAAACGGCTATTAAGCTCAACTCTACCGGAAAACAAAATGCTTCCAGTTTTGTTGCAACCTTGCGAAAGAACAATTTTAAAGCAGTGTTTAATGCTCAGATTAGTCTTCTGGGCTTGGGCAATGTTTTATAAAATTACACTTCTGTACTAGGGTCTCTCTACTCGATTAACTGCTTGTTTTTCAGCATAAATAAACAAATACGGCATAACTTTGACAAACAGAATTTAAAATACTGTTAACTTGAATTCCTCCATTGTCTGAGTAACATTATAATAATTATAGATAGCAGACAGACAGAAATGAAGTTACCGTAGCACGGTATATATTTGTGACGTGTTTACAATGTACTGTGTGCGTAGTAGTATTAAGAGAAGAGCAATGTCATTGGTTATGTGGTGTACTATTTTGATTTGTAGTAAAATGCAGGTAGGCAGGCACGTATTCGCAGTCAGTCCCCTAATATGCTATCCTTAGTAATAACAAACATATTTCTAACAGGACTGCTCCGATTATCTCTAATGTACAGGATATGAGGAGTAATATTTTCCCTTATCGCTGGTATTTAGCCGCCAACAATAGTTAATAATAACAATAATAACAACAACAACACAATAATCCTGTGCCACTACAGACAGCTCTTACGAGCTTGGGGCTACCTACTTGACTGCCAGCCTTAACGCAGTTGGACGATCATCCAACGATACGGGGAGGTGATGTGGCCAGTATCACACATCTTCCAGCCGGAATGTTGGCTGTAATGGTCAGATCGTTGCCTGTAGTAGCGCCTCACTTTCTTCACGATACTGAGTGGGCGTCGGTACTATACCCGGGATTTAAAATCGTACTCACATGGGTGGAATCAAAACAGGGCACATTCCGTGTCCGGGAACCAGAACAACACGCTTCAGTCCACTACGCGCAGAACATTTAGCCATAGTTTTATAAATATTGTAATTAATTTTAAACTTCTCGGATATGACTAGTATGCTGGAAGATTTGGAGATACAGTTCTGGAGTTTAGCGCCTCTATTGAAACGACTATACAAAATGTTGTTTTTTAGGTTGTGTGCCAGCTTTGTGCTACATTCAGTGCGCTGTATCATATACGCTACGTCCGGATCAGTGGGCACAGGAAAGTGGCTTAAAGCTGTACTCCGAGTCGGGTATGTACCAGTTCCTCAAGTGCTCGATAACCACTAAGAAAGCCAGCAATGTTTCATTGTCTGCTAATCGTGTAGACCTGGGCAACATTCCACTCAACATGTTTGTCAGCACCTTCACACTACTGCTTAATGACAGCCAACAGGACTACACCTTCAAGGTAAATACACATAAGAAATAGTTCAATATGAGTATACTGGGCGTACATTTTTATCCGTGATTTCCCAGGCGTGAAATGTTATCAATGCCATCGTTGAAGAAGCGAGTTTATGTACAGTTCCTCTAGTGATAACTCTCATACTTAATGCACTGACATCTTAATGGATACTGTCCCTTTAACGGCAGGACATTCCACATAATATGATGCCATCCTGCTGAGGGAACTTGAATAGTGTCCCTCTGGCGGCAGTGTTTATACTTGATAGTTTGGAGTAGGTGTGTGTGTGTGTGTGTGTGTGTGTGTGTGTGTGTGTGTGTGTGTCTATGAAGGAATATAAATTATACTAATACGACACTGCTGCTTTTACACCAGAAGGTTAATAAGAGTCAACCACAGTCACAGGGCCATTGTGATCATAAACAGCTTGTCAACTTGTATAACTTGGAGGCTATAAAGGTTCCAAGTGCTGGCTGCTCTCCCCCTGAAGAAGGGCAAGTAGACCAGCCCATAATGTAGTCATTAGTGCCGCTCGAATTTCTGGGCATTGATAAAAATCTATTTTGTATAACTAGGAGGCGACAAAAGCTCCCTTGGAAAAATGCTGTTAAACTTTCACATACGAGTATATTCTGCAGGTTACATAAATGAAAACCAAAGCGGTCTCTGATTCACGGGATGTTGATCTTAGCGGCTCTAATAAAAGCTGACACCTTAGAGGCATAAGACAAAGCTAAGAGATACATAACCTTCATGTACTGATAGAATATGAACATGCCCGAGGCTTATTTTCTTTTCAGGTATTTAAAAATATTTAATGTATTTTAAGTTGCGAATACTCGCATCCACCACTCTTATTCAAAACAAAAAGAAATCGGTGTAGAAAATAATCAGCGCCAACCTATATAGGCACATTTTAATAATATTGATTAAATAGATAATTTCCTTATGCCATAATTATTACTCTCCATCCACTTATAAGGATATTTGCAATCATATGGTTTTAAAAGATCATTACACAGGAATCTTCACAAGAGAAGGTTCTAGTATGATTAGCAGAATATGTCCATAATGCTTTTGCTGAATTCATTATCTATAACGCCAGGGCTAGTTAAAACATGAAAAATATAGTTGAGCATAAGAGTTAGCTTTCATAGTTTTCGCTTCTTGCTTGAAAAATGTTGCACCCATTTTTTAAAGAGCTATTTTCATTAACACGTGCATGGTATTGAATTAGGTACCTAGAATTGCATCTTTAACCGATACGTTCCATTACCATTCCATTAAGATTTATGAGAAAGTTAATAAATTCATACACTTAACTTACTTTGAGTATAACCACCAGTTTCTTCCATTATCACGCAATATAACTCGCGCAATCTAGAGGATCAGTAACTTTGAGATACCATAATTGGAATATGCGACGAAGCAAAGCAAAACTAGTTCGGATAACCGAATTAGTTATAACATGTAGTGATTAGGTTTAATATTGTCACAAACTGGAGTCTTCCACTAAACATTCGACCAAGCCCGGACACATTTGCATTACAATAGCGCGGTTCTCTTCAACATTAAATTTGTGCTGTAGGGCAGGTTTGTTTTTCTTTGCTTTAAGTAAATGACTCAATAGGATCGGCTTTTCTAGTCGGACCATACTTTCAATAGAAGCGGGATCATCAGAATGTTTTTAATGATTCTTTATTTGTATCCCAACATAAAAAAATCATAATTTTTATAAACTGTATTCTGTTTGAGCAAACACATTGATATGTACATTTTAATTTCTGTGAATATTAAATTCGAGCTAGAATCTCGCAGCACCAGTTAATCATCCCTACAAGCGATTAACAAACGGCATATACCAATGGATTGCTTATGATAATGTAAAATTCATAACCGTAAAGGGAAACTGTTCTTTATTATCTCAATGAATGTAATTCTCTTACAGATAAAGAGCCTGAAAGCTTTTCCAGGGTTATCGGTGTTTCCTCAAAAAGGAATTCTGCGAGCATTTTCTTGTACACCCATTCATGTACATTGTCGAATCCCAAATATAATGGAATTCAGCAGAGAAATCAAAGTGGATGTTCAGAGAAGCAAGAGTTTGTCATTTACTGTCGCAGCAACCGTCTGCTATCCCAAGGTATGTGTTATATGTGTGACTGTTGTTGCTGATTTTGAGCAGCTGGCTGATTTATTTCTGTTTCACTTAAGCTGTATTTTAAATCTATTCACATAGCCGAGGTTGCATATACTTACCTAAGATAGAGAACATAGGTTTTACACTTGGCCAAAAATTGATATACCTAGGGATTTCAAAATTGCCATAGGAGGGATACACCGAAATCATACCCAAGTCCAATTTGGGAGTTTTTTGGATAGTGTTTAACGCCCGCTTTTACTGCTATGGCACCATAGGGGGTGACCCCGATGGTACATGAATGAAGATGGAGCACCGGTGGAATGTGATGAAGGGGGAAACCAGAAAATTCAGAGAAAACCCACCTCTGCGCCGCTTTGTCCACCACAAATCTCACTTGCTGTCTCTTGGGATCGAACCAGCACAGTCTAGGTGAGAGGCGAGTGGCTTGGCCATTCGGCCACGGCGCGACCAATTTGGGAGTTGTGCGGGAAACCGATAATTAAACTGCTCATAAGAGAGAAAGAAAAAACTACTCAGAAAACCAAAATAGGCCTTTTCTCGGGACATAATTGTCAACCAGCAAAGAATTATACTTCAATACAACATGACAAACGAAAAAGGATTTATGGAAAAATAAGCGAACAAGGAAGTTAAACTGATGTTACATGATATTGTAACTTCTTTTTACTTTCTCTACATTTACCATCTACATAGTGTTTAAAGAAGGAATTGTATTTCACCCAAAAGTTCGATGCCGAGATTTCAGCGAAAATATGTTTGAGCTCCCCTGAGTCCAAAAAAATCATTTTTAAAAAAAGGCCCGTATGTGTGTCCATGTTTGGACAGCATAGCTCAAAAACTAAAATGACCGTTAAAAAGCAAGTATTTAAGTTTAGTATCTTTCAAGGATGTGATACGAAGAATTTTGGAAAATCCCCCTACCCCAAATTGCCCTTTACATTGAAAAAAATTAGAAACTGTTTATTTTCTCAAAAATGGCTCTAATGATTTTGATTAAAATACCGATATTAAATATGTTTATATTTATATTGCAATAAAATATCTGTAATTTTCTGAAAATAGCCCCTGAAGACCTCTTTATTATGGATGAATTTTGCTATAATTTGCACAACTGGTAGACCATAAGGGATAGACAATATATATTGCACAAAACATGTAGATCTGTTAAAGCACAATTTATGTCATGTACGTTTTTTGTAGAGCTGATCGTAGCTGGGATATTCCTTTTTGTTGGTTTCAGCTTTAAAATACTTGTAGTTTTCTCATACGGGAAATTGTCAACTCCTGGTCATAAAAATGAATTTCAATCACATAGCAACCAGCTTTTAAAAGAGTTTACTAGCGCGTTAGCCTATGGTACTCCGTTAGTCATGTGAATGGAACACATAAGCTTTTTTAAAATTGTTTCATTTATATAGCCGTCTTTAACATGTGTAGCCACATAGGGGCTTTGCTTAAAAACAACTCGTTAACTGTAAGTTCTTTAACTTTTTTTCAAAATAATTTTCTTTCCTTCAAACATACACACATTCACTCTCACGTATATACTTACTGACTCTGTGGGGATCAGGGATATGATTCTGGTTAAAGAACAATTCGAACCCGGGACTTCCGGGTGAGAAGTGACTAGCTAACCACTCAACCACCCAGTCAGTAAGTGTTGCTTTTCAATAAATGCAAAGCCTCCCGTGACATGTAACTAATGCTCTCAATTATGACATGTTTTCAGATTACTGTAAAACCACAAAGCATAGCCCTACGTAGACTACCTGCAGGTTCGCATGTGGTCATACCCTTGGAAATAAATAACGCCGGCACAACAATAGCGAGCCTCGAGTTTCAGCTTGACGACCGTCCTGAATACTTCATAACTCAGTCAGCTGATTTGTGCACCGGAAAAACAGGACATGTCAGCTCGTGCATAGTTTCTCCACAGAAGAACCAGTGTTTGTATCTACATTTCAAGCCGATGGATATAGCAGCACACAAGTTCATATTGCCCATCGTCATCAACGACCTGTTGGGTCCATCCGTCGCTGGGAACATGGCGTCGCAGAGAACTTCATTTTTCATGAAGACAACAGGGTATACAATAGCTTCTTTATTTCTTTCGCACTGTGTGTAGAACTCATTCACAGAGGAGTGAGTGTAAACACGCTCTAGTATAAGATATTTGTTGTACTTAGAAACATATACCTTTCTACTTTCTCTAGCGCGTATGTAATATGTGCATAGTGGATAGAGAAGGCATTGACGCTCAAAGGTAAGTTACACTATTTTTTTTTTAATAACAAAATATCCAAATATTTTAAAGAGGGTATATTTTGAAAGCTACATGCTCTACCTATTTTCCCACACAATTTCCTTGAACCTCAATATATTTTTGGTACCGTGGTAACAGTTTTTTAACCCAGTGTTGAACCACTCTCCCGCCAAACTGGCTAGCCATCTTTCCACTTCTTGTTTTAGTTCCTCGTCATTTACGAAGCGCCGTCCCTCGAGATGTTGCTGCACCTCCAGAAAAATATGGTAATGACTTGGTGAAGGTCAAGTGAATGACCGAAAACATCCCATCGAAACTGCTTAAATAGGGCTTGAACTTCATGAGCAGCGTGCGGGCGAGCATTATTATGGAACAGAAAATCTGTTTTGCTGAACTTTCCCCGTTTTTGCTTTGTATGCTCTTCTGAGTTTCTCATCACCTCACAATAGCGAGCAGCTATTATCATGGTTCCACGGGGCAGGTAATCGATTGAAAGTACTCCCTTCGAATCCCAGAATATCGTTGCCATCATCTTGCCAGCCGATGCCATAAATTTTGCCCGTTTTGGTGTTGCCTCATCCTTTCGTTTCTTCACCATGTTCTGTCTTTTGGATTCAGGTGTCCAGTGATGGATCCATGGCTCGTCACTATTGGGTCTAATAAACCATCTCCTTCATCCTCAAAAATGGCAAGAATTGCAATGTGGCATCAACTCTCTGCTCCTTGTGTTCTGAAAGCATGCGGGGAACCCATCTTGCACATACTTTTGATAGACACAGATTCTCAGAAATAATGCTGTGAAGTGATGCACGACTTATTTCAATATAAGGAGAAAGTTCAAACAAAACTGCATCAAGTGTAAGGCCCCGATCAGTGTCCATGACTTCTCGAACCTAGTCAACAATATCCGGAGCGTGGGAAGTGGGGGGTCAGCCGCTTCGTTGCTCATTATGTACTGTTGTTCTTCCTTCAATGAACGATTGGGGCCAACGAGAAACCTTGGTCTTGACATAACATCTCTACCATAAACACTGCACTACTCGCGATGAATTTCAGTCGCACATTTATTTTTTGCCGTCAAAAAACGCATTACAGCGCGAACTTCGCAGTAGGAACGAGTGGAGTCTCTGATGTTACTGCCGTTTTAATGTCCAAGCAATAAACTAGGTGCCTAGGAGTTTTACAGTGCTGCCACTACACCCATACTTATATTCCCTGGGACATTCGGATTTTTCACGCCTTCCGCGGGATTTAAAAAATAGTGTAACTTACTTTTGAGATGCCCCTTGGAACTGCACCCAAAAATTCGATATGAGATTTCACCGAAAATATATGCTTTGAGAGGCGCTGAATTAAAAAAAAACACAAAGCAGATTTTTAGAAATATGTCCGTGTGTGTGTCTGTGTGTATGACTGTGTGCAGTAGAGCTCAAAAACGAAAAGTCGGTTAAATATCAAACTTGGTGTTTGATTTTACTATCTTTCAAGGATGCGACACGAAGATTTTCAAGAAAATCCCCCCACCCCACCTACCTTTACATGGATATTTTCGAAAATAGCGATTTCTCAAAAATGGTTTAACGATTTTGATTAAAATATCATATGATAAAGACATTTTCATGACAAACGAAATGTATATCTTGAATTTTTTGGGAATATCCTCTGAAGTTCATTTTATTTTGAATAGCTTTTGCATAACTGGTAAACCGTAAGAGATAGACAAAAACTTACTGAACAAAACATCTACATCTTATTAAAACCAATTGATGTCATGCACATATTTCTGTAGAATTAACCGTTATCTAGGTATACCGAGTTATTAGTTCCAGTTTTAAGGTACAATCTTTTCTCAAACGGGAGACATTTTTCTTTTTGTCTCTCGTCTGTTTACTCCTAACAAGAAAAGAGAAGCAAATTTCAGTTGTTTCACATAGCAACCGGCTTTTAAAAGATAAGATCTGAGTATCGCTTTAGCCCAGTGTATTCCTTATTTCCCTTCTTCTTACAGAGAAACAAGTAATAATACCAATTCGGGCAATGTTTATCTTCTTTAGCATGACGTAGATAAAAGAATAATCTTTTGTAAGGAAAGAACAACTAGAGAAAGTCATGTAAATGTAACACATCCGATTTTTTTCAATATTATATTATTAAACACACGCACATTCACTCGAATATTCATACTTTCAGACTCTGTGGGGTTTAAGGGATTATTCTAGTTAAAGAAAAATTCCCCGTCCCAGCCTGAAATCAAACTTGTTGCTCGCGAATTTATCAAGAAAAAAGTTGTAGCTCAAGTTGAATTTAATAAGATTATTTCGTGTATAAAATAACAATGATTAGCCTATATGGACGCAAAGAATAACATTCCTAAAATCCCATTTGCCCTGGCGTATATTTCCACCGAAATCAGTACAACTTGATGTCCATTTCATAAATTATTGCCTCGTTGGTTACAAAATTCGTTGAATTGGTTCCACACACTCTCTCTGTGTTGTTTTGAGTGCAATTAATACTCTATTTCAACGATAGACCCTTCCCCCAAAAACTTTTGAGCTTCCGCCATTGTGTGCTGGAATATCACTGCACAGTGATACTATTTTTATGAGACGAACATAGTTCAGAGAGAAAACAAGATCACGTGGGTGGATAAATTTAGAAAAACAATTATACGTAGGTGTGATAAAAACGATTAAAATGCAGAGATAATGGGTTCCGAACGGTTGGAATTTTATGCGCCAATGTACTGGATTGGACACTTCCTACGACCACGTGTTATGAATGAAATAGTCTTAGATAGTTTTTACTTTCTCTACTGCTTATCTATAGTAAGTAGAGGAAGTTTGTATTTTACCACAAATATTCAATATCGATACTTCAGCGGGAATTCACTTTATGAATTAGATAAGCCACTTTATGAATTAGAACGATCCATTTAACGTCAATACGAGGGTCGTCTGAAAAGTTCTCGGCCTGATAGTGAAAAACGGCAATTCATACTTTCAAAGTAGTTTGATTTTTCAACATAAACTCCGCTAATATCAATACATTTTGGTCGATGGTGTTCCAATGCCGTTATTCCCTCTCTGTAATGTTCCCCTGGAAGTGCTGCAAAGAACCCATTTACAGTTGCAATTGCTTCTTCATTGGATGAAAAACACCTATCGGCGAGGAATTTCTTCAATTTTGGAAACAGATGGAAATCCGAGGTAGCCAAAACCGGGGAAAAGAGTGGATGTTCCAGCACTTCAAAGTGCAGATCTCTCAATTTCCCCATTGCCAAAACACGTTTGTGGACAGGTGGATTGTCCGATGGAAAACAATTCTTTTTCTTTTTTAAATCAGGTCTGTTTTCACAAATGCTTGCGTTCAGTTTTGTTAGAAGTTGAGAGTAGTATTCTACAGTAATGGTTTTACCTTTTTCGAGATTGTTCTCTACAAAATTCCTTTGACATTCCAAAACACTGACGCAATGATCTTTCTCGCCGATGGTACCATCCTCGCCTTCTTTGGAGCTGAAGAACCAGCTTCTCTCCACTGCTTTGACTGCTGCTTGGATTCGGATGTGCAGTAGTGAATCCGTGTTTCTTCCATTGTGACATATCGGTGCAAAAAGTCCCTTCTGTTATGCAAAAGCATCAAGCACTTTTCAAAAAGTGTCTTGCGAATGCGTTTGTTATCCACAGTGAGGATACGCAAAGCTTTTTCATGCTTAATTCCTGATGCAAGATGTGACCAATACGTTCCTTTAAAATCCCAAGAGCATTAGCAATTTCCGCACCTTTGTGCGGCAATCTTCTAAAATCATGTCATGTCATCATTTTTAATGATTTCCGGTGTATTTACAGTTTTTGGACGTCCTTCGCGTGGATCGTCTTGGACGCTTTCACAGCCACATTTAAAATCGGCCGCCCATTTCTTCACAGTAGAAACTGAAGGTGAAGAGTCACCATATACATTTACAATTCGCAAATTAATTTCTTCTTTTACGAAGAGCTTTTTCACAGCACGATACTCGAATTTCTCCATTTTCAAAGCAATGCGCACTTCCACTGCTTCAAACAACTGCCTACAGTCAACCATTGCTTGGAATGACTTGTAATCCTACATAGGGTCTATTAACATGTGTACCAACGTAAGGAACAAACATTATGCAAGTAGTGCCACTATCTCTGGTTGAGGCCGAGGTCGTTTCAGACTACCCTCGAACTTTTGAAACAGATTATACCTCAACATGTGCATGTTTTGGCTACAAACCCCTTCCCGCTATCCTGCCTTTATACCGCTGATTGCTCTGTGTATTTGTAACTGTGTGCGCTTCGGAACCCAAAACTGAGTTCTAGTTGTGAATATGGTGGTGCCGCACACTCCCCCCCCCTCGCCATTCACCGGACCTGGTGCCTGCGATTTCTTATTGCTCGCAAGCATGAAGCAATTGCTCGTGGGAACACAATTTAGATCAAATGAGGTCATCGTCCGGACAGAGCTACTTTACAGAGCTTGAGAGCTCCTGTTTATGGATGGGTTAATGTGTCGGAAACTTTGGGAGAATTGTATGTCTCTAAAAGGGGCTAAGTTGAGAAATAAATGCAGTGTTCGAAAACATGGCGTCTTCTTTCTTAACACGGGCACTTATGGAACCGCCCTCGTACCAGCACAGTCAAAGCTTAATGCACAACATAAAATACGTGCTAGAAAGTTGAAATTGTCTGCATCTTCCCAGAGCGTCCTTAATAAAACAAACATAGACTTTTTTATTACGTCATTATTTTTTGAAATAAAACCATTGTATGTGCTCCATTGACATGACTTTCTCTACCTATTCTGCAAACAAACTTCTTAAAAATTATTCTTCTATCTCCTTCATGCTAATCATATAAACATTAGCAGAATGATCTTATTAGTTAGTTAATTATAAATAGAGGGGAACTAAGGCAATACACTGCGCTTAAGCGATAATCAAATGTTTTCAAAGCTGCCGCTAAGTGATTGTCACTGAAATTCGGTTCTCTTTGATAGCCAGGAGAAGAAAAAAAAAAAAACGAAAAAAGTTATAAATATTTTAACATTAAAACCAATAACAAGAAATGTCTATGGGACTACATAATAAAGATAGATAGAGCATAAATTGTGAGCTTTGACGAGAACCACATTTTTGTATAGTATTTTTCTATCTCTTACCGATTACCAGCAGTGAAAAAAATAATCCATAATGAAGAGAATTTCAGGGGATAATCTCAACTTCATTTATTATGTTAACATATCTAATATACGGCAGTTTAATCAAAATCGTTAGAGCAAATTTTGAAAAAATCGAAATTTTGAACAATGTTCCATGTTTAAAGGGTAGTTCGGAGTGGTGGTCCTTTTTCTGAAAATCTTCTTGTCGTAACCTTGTAAGATAGGTACTAAGTTTAAATACCAAGTTTTGTTTTCGTTTTTGAGTTATACTGCCCACACACCAGATACACACACACACACTCACACACACACTGACTTTTTTATAAAATGCTCTTTTGTATTTAGAAGTTCTCAAAACATGTATTTTCGTTGAAATAGCGGTACAGAATTTTTGGATGAAATACAATACCTCCTCTACCTACTGTATACATTATACATATGTGCTAGAGAAAGTAATAAAATGTGTGCAGTAACAGTAAAAATTTTAGAAATATTCGTTTTACCATGCATATAATTTTTTTCTTTTGTAACGAAGTTATTGAAAATCTGATGCTTGAAGCGTTTTTGCACGTTTTTTAGTGTTGTACAAAGCATTTTCATCAGTACTCAATATTTACGGGAAGATAAGTTGTGAAAAATTAATATTTTAAACAAAAATTTTAATAAGTTAAAAACTATTACATATAGAGAAATGAGGCTTGATAAAAACGTCTTTTTAAACCCGTGATGTGGGTATAAAAACAAACTCCCTAACGTTACAAATTACATAAAACTAAATTTCACCCATCACTCTTAAGATCAGAATTCTCCAAAAATGCAAAAGAAAGATTTTTAAAAAATTCTGTCACTCCAAATTCATTTTCGTTGCCTTTTCGTTATTTTTTATTTTCGGTTTATTTAAAATACCACACGTTGAATATATTAGGATCACAAATAAAATGTATAGGTATCTTGAATTTTCGTGAGGTATCTGTGAGGTATATTGTTGAAAATCTCATGTTACACACACACACGCATAGATACTGGACGTTTTTCTAAATTGCCTTTTTGGATTTAAGGTCCTCAAATTATGATTTCCTATGAAATCTCTGTATCGAATTTTTAGGTGGAATGCAATACCTTCTGTCTACTACGTGTATTGCACATACGTGCTAAAGAAAGTAAAACGTTGAGCATAACGTAACAATTATTTAAAGTTTAAGCAGCTGCAAACTTCTCTGCACAGTTTCCAATGCATATTTGATAAAATGCCATTTTAAGAAATATTTGTTTAACATACCTAGCCATTATAAGTAAGATCCAAAAATATTTTGTTTCGTTCTGATTGGTTAGATCATTGCCCACTAGATCGTATCGTACCGTATCGTATTGTGAAATATGATCCAGTTATCAGTGGCCGAAGCATAGAAGCATCGAAGAGGGGATAGCAAAGTTGGGTTACTTATCGTTTTATAAAAGAATACAAAAAAACAAGAAAGTAAAGGTTTATTATAAAAGAGTAACCTTTATATGAAAGAAATTGTGAAAGGAAGCAACGCATTCGACATCAACAGGAAAGTTTCATGGTTGTGAAGCTGATTTAGTTTTAGTATTATGGCTCTTCCGCCAATTCTACTCTTGCGATTGCGGCCATATGGTTTTCTAGCACCTCTATCCTCGTATTTTGTTCATGTCAAATATTTAGAGTTATAAACACAAACTGTAAATAACTATTTGAAGTGAAAATGGTTGTATAAAGTCAGTAATTGTTGTAGTATTTAAAACGCTATCTAAAACTGCAACGCTTGTAATCACAATGATTTTTTTTTCTAATACAGTTCCGGAGCTTGTCAGGACTCCTGCACTGTATTCCTTTTTCCTCTTTTTTCAGTTTCCTACATTTCCTTAGTTGACCTTTTAATTTAATGTTTTCTTTTTACATATACTCATTTACAAACACACAAACACCCATGCCCAAGGCAGGGCTCGAACCCACGATCCCCTGCGCCACGAAGCACCAAACCGAGGCACTATAGCGAGCTGATTGAACGTTATGGCGTGTGTGCGACTCCCAATCGGGAAGTCCGGAGTTAAATCTTCTGGGACGATTCATTCTGTCCGATGCGTTTTTCGTATATTCTCATTTCCACGATTTTGCTTTCTCTACTTAGTACATAGGTAGAGAAGTATTGCATTCTACCCCAAAATTCGATTCCGTGATTTTACTGAAAATACACCTTTTAGGGTCCCCAGAATAAAAGCAAATTAATATGAGTATGTGTGTGTGTGTGTGTGTGTGTGTATGGGTGTGTCGGTTAAGTACCAACTAATATTATTTAAGTTCTGTCAAGGATGCGACACGAAGCTTTTCAAAAAATTCACCGTACTTCATTACATGGAAAACATTTCGAAAATTTTTATTTTCTCAAAAATCGCTCTAACGATTTTGTTTAAAATGCTGTATATTAAAGGTACTTTGCCAAATGAAGTGCATACCTTAAATTTTCTGAGAATAGCCTTTGAAGTCCTCTTCATTCTGAGGGACTTTTGCATAATTGCTAAACCGTAAGAGATAGCCAAAATGTTACTATACACAATTTATGTCATATACCATTTTTTTTTTGTGGAGTTAACGATTTTCGAGATATTCCTTGTTTCAATTCATAAGAGTTTAAACTTTTCTCATACGGGAATTTGTCATGCAAAGAGAAAGAGTTTCTTTCTACCTCATAGAAACAGCTTTTAAAAGATTTGACAATCGCTTTGGCTTATTGCATTCTCTTTCCGATCTACTTATAAGGAGCTAAGTAATAAGACCATCTTTACTAATGTTTATCTCGATTAGCATGAAGTATATAGAAGAATAATGTTTTAAACAATTACTGTTACAGAGATGTAGTCTTGTTAATGGAACATCTCAGTTTTTTCCCCTATCATTCCCGTTTCTTTATCATATTTTAGGTGTGCCTCTAGGTTGGTCGTGTATGATGGTGCCAAATGTCGCGGATGCGGGCCCAAAGAACAGAGATCTACCGTACACAATAAAGGCTTCCTGGTTGATAGATCAATGATCACACTCTCTAGGCTGCTTCGGCAGTGAGACGGATCTTGGAGTCTGGAAAAATTAGCAACTTCTGCGTAGCTCTGTCAGTCTGCCGGCTTTGGTTCCCTCACTTAACCTTTCCTCCTGTGAGCAAATAGATATGTGTAGTTCGCTGTGCGTGAGGTGTCCTCCTCCGTTGTCTAACCTGTGCTACTATAACGTTTTGTTACACCCCTCATAAAAAAGTACTTTAGATACCCGGTTAACAGAGTGCGCGGTAATATGTATTTGCATTCTATTTTCTTTCCACATATTTCCTGATGTAAAAGCGATTCTATAACCTATATCTAACACTAGGTTCAAAAAGTGCCCGGAATTGTTTATTTTCTCTTTAATGTATACGAAAGTAAATGATATTTTATTTTTAACTGTTGGTAACGTCCATGATAACACTTCATTTCAATTTTCATACTAATAATGATTCTTGTGTGCTTGGCAACTAGCTTTTGTTACGAAAGCATGTTCGTTTACCACATTTCATAATGTCGGCAATGAGCACGTTCGAACATAAAAGTTTGTGTTTTGTTTAGTAAATCTCCTTCAATGACATTGAGAATGACGGAAGAAACTTATGGTGGAGCAGCGATGAAGAAAACTCAAGTGTATAAAAGGAAATGGAGTTTTATTTATTGACACTCTTTAACCGTTGCGATTCTCAGCGTCCCATTCAATACTGGGCGTGAAAGACAACTTAATTTTGCTCACAGGCCTCTCTATCAGGCTTGAGGTCTTTTACGTGCTGTAAATTTACGACACGGGACCAACGGCTTTATTTCCCTTCCCAAAGAAGCCTGAAGATTTTTACGTCTTCCGGCGGGTTTGAATTCGCGACCTTGATTATATGAACTTAGCATGGTAACCATTACACGACGGAGGTCGATCTCAGGTGTATGAATGGCATAAACCTATGGTATTCCCTTATTTCGCTTTTACTTACAAGGAAGCAAGTAACAAGGCCATTTCTGCTATTTTTTTTCTCGATTAGCATGAAGTAAATAAAAGCATTAGCTTTTTAACAATAACTCAACATTTCCTTCAAAGTAGTTCCCTTGCGCAGTGACACTTCTGCCACCACGTGTAAAGAGACTGGAAGCACTTTTGGAAGCCCTTTTCAGATACCTGTTGTAGTGCCCTTGTCGTATGTACAATAATTTCTTCAGCATTCGAAAATCTTGACTGAAACATGACTGAAACGTCCCTCTGAAGACTACTTTATTCTGGATCAATGTTACGGAATTTTGTGTAACTGCTAAACCGTAAGAGATAGACAAAAACTTATCACAAAAAAACAAACAAAAAAAAAAAATGTAGAGCACATTAAAACACACAATTTATGTTATATACATTTTTCTTACAGATACTTGTAATAGACACCGTTGCTACGCAGAAACGACATAAGAAAACTTGGACTTTAAATCAGAGCGATAGTTATTACTACAGCGGTTGGGATAAAGTTAACAAAATACTACATTCAAAATACACTCGTTGCTCCGGTAACTAGTGGGATAAAGTAAATACATAAATTGTTGATAACTACACATTTTCTAAATTCTTTTAACTCTTTTTCGTATAATTTCCGCGAAGTCGACGGTAATAAAGCCTCCACTGCTTCTTTTGCTTACTCAACGTCCATCGTAAACTTAAACAATTTGAAACTAGCAGCAATAAAAACAAAATTAGTATTCATACATAGCCTACCATATTTTATAGTTATAACGCCGCAATTCAATATCTTATTCCTTATTTACTTTATTACTATCTGTTGTAAAATCATTAACTGAATATTTGTCATATATTAATTTATCGTATCTGGAGGATAAAATAATGTATTATACAAGTGGACAAACCTCTATTATCCACTCGTAGAACTTAAGACGCTCCCCTACGGATCACGTTTTTAATTGTTCTACTCATGGATAAACTCTTTCTTTATCCACTTGTATAATAAATAACTATTATATACCAAGAATAATATAGTGTGAGATAATATTGGTATTATCATTTCTGTTCACAGGTTTGCTGATGCGAAAGTGAAGCTACAACCCATTCCTAAAGACCTGCCGCTGGTACGACTAGACATTACTGTCTCAGGGCGCCTGCTCCGCTTCTCTGCAAATTTCTTCAAATTTAGTTACTTCCCGGACTCAGTTAAAAACAAAACAATGCAAGAGCTTGAGATCTCTAATGCTTTCACCCAGACCGTTACATTCTCATTTTGTCTCCGGGAGTTGGATGAAAATATCTCACCTTTCCGAATTAACTGGCGGACTGATAACAATGGCAACGGAACTGAGCAGAAAATGTACTTCACACTCCAACCATCGGAATCGATGCTGTTCCTGCTTTTTTTCGATCCCTATGAGCCAGGACACTATACCGCGAATATACCCATATATATCAATAATTGTAATGATGAAAATATATTTGATGTCATTCATCTTGATGGGAAATATCCTGCGCCGCTCCTGTGGACAAGCGCAAAAGAGGTATTTATAGTATGTTAGGAAAATATATATTTATAACATTGCTCAATTTGGTTGAAAAATAGTAATAATAGTTTTTTCACAGAAACCGTGTGTGGGACTTGTGTTGGATAGGTAGAGCCTGACTGTAAAATTCAATGCTCTAGCCAGGTTCCATTCACATGACTTTCTCTGCATCTCTGCAACAAATTATTGTTAAAAAGCTAATACTTCTATTTATTCCATGCTAATCGAGAAAAAAAAAAAAAATAGCAGAAATAGTCTTGTTACTTGCTTCCTTGTAAGTAAAAGCGAAATAAGGGAATACCATAAGGTTAAAGTGATAGTTAAAAGCTGGTTGCTTTGTGACTGAAGTTCCTTTGTTTGTATGGACACTAGTTGACAAATTCATGTATGAGAAAAGTATAAGTTTTTCAAAGCTGAAACCAAAAACAAGGAGTATCTCAAAAACGACCAACTCCACGAAAAAAGTGTATATAACATAAATTGTGTTTTAATGTCCTCTACATTTTTTGTGATAAGTTTTTGTCTATCTCTTACGTTTAGCAGTTATACAAAATTCCGTAAAATTGATCCAGAATAAAGTAGTCTTCAGAGGGTATTCCCAGAAAATTCAAGATATACATATTATTTGTCAGGTAAATATCATTAATATACGATGTTTTAAGCAAAATTGTTAGAGCCATTTTTGAGAAAATCAATATTTTCAAAAAAGGTTCCATATAAAGGGTAGCTGGGGGTGGGGAGATTTTCTTGAAAATCTTCTTGTCTTAGCCTTGCACGATACCAAACTTAAATACCAAGTTTGGTATTTAACGGTCTTTTCGTTTTTGAGCTATGCTGTTCAGACACACACACACGCATACACACATACACACACTCACACACATATACAGACACACACGGACCTTTTTCCAGGAATACTTATTTTGGATTTAGGGGGACCCAAAACATGTATTTCCGGTGAAATCTCGGTATTGAATTTTTGGGTGCATTAAAATACCTTCTCTATACACTATATGCATAGTACGTGTAGAGAAAGTAATAATTAACACTATTTGACCTATTAGTTGGTTAAAGTATGAAGCCCGGAACTTAAAATGCTTCCGATATTGTGAGTGGCCATTGGAGTATGTTGTCTCAAATAATTTGAGATCACCTTGTGATTTATCGTAAAGCATCAGTTGTCAGTTGTGAAGATTAATGCCCGGTCAGCGTATTGCCATTTTAACGTAGTGACTAGAGCGAACGGCTAAAGACCGGGAGATCTGCGATTCAAATCCCGGCTATGGGATTGCATTTTTCAGATCCTCCTATCCAGGTAAATAGTAATTTGTGCTACAAGGTTTGAAAGTGTGTTTTCCGGATGAATTGAGATAATAGAGGTCGAAATTTTGATAGGAATCCTTAAATCACTTTGAGGAACATCTGGAGGGAATTTTCAAATGTTCTATATCTCTATATAGATATTTCTAAATAAAAACCAGCTTTTAAGTAATTTAACTATCGGTTTAGCCTAGTGTACTCCCTTATTCCCCTTCTACTTACAAAGAAGCAGGTAATAACACCATTTCTGCTAATTTTAATCTCGATTAGCATGAAGTATATAGAAGAATAAGCCTTTTAACAATAAGTCGTTATAGTAGTGTAGAGAAAGTTATGTGAAGGAAACACATCAGATTTGTAGCATTATTTACAATTGATACTTCGAAAAATTCTGGGAAATTTAAGTTGTATTTAAATTAAACTAAGTCGCGTGGAATATTTTAAATGCGTGAAAACGTAGTTTTGAGGAAAACGTTCTTTATGAAATAATGTACTAGGAAATAAATGTGTTTTGATCTTTAAATAGTTGTTAAGTCCAAAGCTAGGGGAGAACAGTTAACTGTTGATTTCCTATGGACGCCCGAATTTCCAATAACTATTTGTAATACAAACACAAACTTCAATTTTTGACTTAAAAATGGAATCTATGAGTATAAGAATAAACTAAAGTATTGTTAATGGGACCAATGTTTTGATTTGTTCTTAAAAGTTTTGAATTTTGGGAGGAAGTACCTTTGTTTAACTTTTCTCAATTCACCCCTCATCCTCATCAACCCCTTTCATTAGCCTTACCATACTTTTTGGTTCAATCAACAATACTAAACATATATTTGCCCATTTAGATCCTCGTTTGTAGTAAAAATTTCACTCTCAGTAACCCTTAAGTTCTTGAAGCATAATATTTTATTGCAGCGATATCAGATATAAATGCTTTAATAAATAAACATTAGAATATATGATCTCAACACTTCCAATATAATCTATGGCATTTGTGAAACATTCTTCCACCAAGCTACGATGGGACCATGTTTAGCTGGAAATACCGCTCACTGCAGGACTGTCTTTGTGGAAATAGTGCAACAAGGTGACACATATTTAAATGCAACACATTATTTTAACTAAATAGGCAGGATTTATCGTATGTGTAAAGGGTACATATTTGTTTATTATAAAATAACATTAAAGTTGAACCGCGGGGAATAGCACTCCCCCCCAAGCAAGCCCCCAAGGACGTTTATCGACTTATAGGACTAGGATGCAAGTGAGCACTGAGAAACACAGGGTCCTTAATTACAGATGCAAAACTCACCAGATACACAAATATATGCAACTTCAATGTAATTATCAATAAATTATTGTATGTGTAATTCACCAGATTTAACAACCAATAAAATACAGAATCAACTTCTAAACAACCGTTAAAATTATGGGAGTGTAATTACAACATATGGTGAAAGAAGGTCTAAACTTTCTTAAATTTCAAACAACAATTGTGAATATCCAAACGCACCATAGAATATTACTCATTTAAAGGACAAGTCTGATTGCTTGCCAAACTAAGCGGCCAATAATAAAATAACGCCTGTTGACCCAACAATTAATTATGGTGGCCGGCTAACTTCCCGCAAATGCTTCCAGAATTGCAAACAACTAAGGAGGAATTGCAGTACCCTAAATATAACACTAAGTCTTATAGCCATGTCTGCAATGTGTGTACTTCTGAGAGATTACAATTACAATGGACTCTCAGCACAAATATTATTGCTTTTGGATGAAAGGTTTAAGTGCTCTCTACGTCAAATTTAAATTTGATAACAAAGCAAGCCTTCTCAAATCTTCGAGTTATTATTGTATACTTAATTCAAATACCAAAACGTGCTCTATTATGATGGGAATCAATAACAAACGCTAATAACAATTTAAATGAACCATAGAGCTGTGAATTTAGAATCTTAAACCATCATAACTCACTGTCTATATAAGCCACTGTGTAAAATCACCACATACGAAGGAAGGTACATGTTATATGCTAAACTCACATGTACACAATTTCACAAGCGCAATAAAATTAAGCCTAAAACCAGGTATTTAGCGATCAACAATACCCTATTTTATTCGTTAAGAAAGGAATCAGACAGTTTTGACTGTTGCGTCAGGAATACGCATTAACTTGTCCAAACTCTACTAAAACTCTCTCAGCCAATGATCTCCAATTAGGAGGGAGAAAACAAAATAAAAAAAAGTAAAAAATTAAAGGAAAGGAAATGGGCATGATAGCACGGGGACACATTACAGGATCTACATATGGGTACCAAAGCGAACGGTGATCTGACTACTCAGATGTGCGTGCATCCCAGGGAACATGTCCGTGGAGTTTATCATCAGGTCGGGACCTATTTTATACACCTCCTCCTTTGTCTACTAATTCTCCAGGTTAGTGCCGGAGGATATTGAGGCGTCTCAACCCCGCCCAGGCATAGCCCAGGTGTAGCCAATCTTCCACGGACATCGGGCCACTGTTACGTCGAGTCCAACCCAATCCGAACACTCCCTTCTGGGAGAATATTAGCTTGGATCCAAAACAGAAGGGGAAAAAGAAAGCAAAATGATGCGCCCTCACTAGATTAAAGAATCCATCCATGGCCGTAAATTATCATTCACCTCTACAGGCCAATCCTCCAACCCGAAGGCACTAACCCTAAGTATGAAAGACTCGACGAAACCAGTGCTTCAGCCCAAGTGCTCACCCGGGCTAGCCCGAAAACAACATCCCCAGGGCTGGAGAGACTACCGTGGCTTGAGAAAATGTCTGGAGGATCTTCACTCAACAATGGAAATGGAAATGGCGTGTTGTTTATGGACGCTCTTTAACTGCTGTGGTTCTCAGCGTCCCATTCTATACTGGGTGTGAAAGACCACTTAATTTTGCTTAGAGGCCTCTGAGTCAGGCTTGAGGTTCTTTTACGTGCCGTAAATCTACGACACGAGACCAACGGCTTTACTTCCCTTCCAAAGGAAGCCATGCTAAGGATTTTACACCCGAAAGAATCCATCGTCCTCCGCCGGGTTTGAACCCGCGACCTTAGGTATATGAAGTTAGCATGGTAACCATTACACCACGGAGGGCGATTCAACAACAATATATCGGTAGAACGGCATCACTCACCTCAGAACCTTAATAAGTGGCCACCACTAAGCAAAGTACCGTTGGAGATCAGGATTTAAACGATTTTCTTCGGCATAAAGGCTTACCTAATAGACGGTATTGTTTGAGCATTCTACAATGAGGAGCAGCAAAGTGGGAGCCGAAGAAATCTGACAAGAATAGAGCTGCCATCAACTATCAAAGAACTTGCCGCATTTCCCACGATCTCCAACAATTAATAGGAAAGAAACGCGGACAGAAGATAGGTGCGGTTCGCAGGAAAGCAGACAGGATAAACCACAGCTGATCTAAAACAAATAAATCTCGAGCAGTTTCGATACTTATGGCTGCCTTAAAAGAAGGAGCATTTAAGGTAAAATCCTGGCTAAGTTTTTCTTTTGGGCCTTCAGGCGTAACCTAATTGGCCACCAGGTGAGAGAGAATGACTTACATAGAACACAAACACAGAAACACACTTAACTAAACATAGCGGGATTTGAACCCGCGGGCCATTCGCGGCAGAGCGTCAACGCCAAGCACACCAACGACCTCACCTATTATGTCTGGCTATGGTTAACTTGCCGCACACTAAAACCAAAACGGGGGACCATGCAGCCACCTAAACCTTTAATCTCTTCCTGTGGCTAAAACTCAGCATAAACTTCCTGACGACTGGGCCCAGAAGTGGGCTCTAAGCAAAAGGAGCGAAGCAACTAGCTCGTGGCGGTAAGAGCTTTAGCTGGGAAATGTGCACCCTCTTGTGTTTCTGTAACCATGTCTAAGTTTGCAAATTTGACGACTTTTTCGTTTTTGAGTTATGCTGTCCACAGACACACACACACACACACACACACACACACACACACACACACACACACACACACACACACAGGTCGTTTTCTAAATGCTTATTTTGGACTCAGGGGACTTAAAAACATATATTTTCGGCCAATCTCGACATCGAATTTTGGGTGGTACACAATATCTTCTCTAGCCACTTAATGCATAGTACTTGTATCTGTAGCTAAAGTAAAAATAGTTTTTAGAAAAATGTGTGTATGTGTGTGTGAGTGTGTCTGTGTGTGTGTGTGTGTGTGTGTGTGTGTGTGTGTGTGAGCAGCATAACTCAAAAAAGAAAATCCCGTTAATAGGAAACATGATATTTAATTTCGGCATCTCGCAATGATGCGGCACGAATATGTTTTAAAATATTCCCCCAGCCTAAATTATCCTTTATATGGAACATTTTTTAACATGTTTGATTTCATCAAAAATAGCTCTAACGATTTTGATTAAGATATTTTATGTTTATGATATGTTTAAGATATTTTTATAACAATTGAAGTATATACGAATCTTGAATTTTCTGAGAACAGTCTCAAAAATGCTTCTCATTCTAGATAAGTTTTGTACAACTGGTAAACATCAAGAGACAAAAAGCTTACTACACAAACAAATTAGATTTCTTCAAAACATATAAGTCAAATAAGTAAACTTGTTGTGGAGTTAACCATATCCGAGATATAACCTCTTGTTGGTTTCAATCTTCCATACTTATTCTTTTCTCAAAATAGAAAGTCGTTATTCGTTTATCTTTCTACTGGTCATGCTAAGAGAACGGAATTTCCATCCGTCACATGGCAACCAGTTTTTAAAAAAAAAATATATATTATTGTTTAACCTACTGCATTTTCCTAATACTAATACACGGAAATATGTAATAAAAGTATTTCTGCCCATGTTTATCTCGATTAACGCGAAGTAGTCAGAAGAATAAGCTTTTTAAAGTAAAATTTATTGTAGAATTGGTGGATACAGCTAAGATATATTCCTTTTCTGTTTCAGATTTTCTTTTTACCAGTTCCTCTCGAAGTATACAACGAATCAGAATTTACTCTGTATGCACTTAACTACAGTGAGCAAGATTACCTGAGTATAAAAATGAAACCTAAAATCAAAGAATCCTTGAATGTTTTTTTCCCCTCTGGACACACAATTCCAGTAAATGACAAGCCATATGGGATAACTGTGAGAATGATTTTCGAAAGTGAAATGCCAATGAGCTTCAGCACGGAGGTCACTTTCTACGACAGCAAATCCAGATCATGTACTGTGCACGTCACAGTGGCAGCTGACAATAGTATACTGACCACATACTCCTATATGAAGTATGGATTTCAGTACTCAGTTGATGACTATGGTGACGTGAAGAAAAACATCACTGCACTAAAACGGACAGTACGTATGCAAATTGTTCTCTTAAGGAGCTTGGTGTTTAAGGGTGCTCAACTACTAGGGTTATTAAAGAATTAAGAAGAGGCATCTGTGAAACTGGAAAATTCACCTTAAGGTGATGCATCTGTAAAATTTGACAAACAAATATCACAAATTAAAAAAAAAAACTGGTTGCATAATAAATTTATATGAATCGTGAAATTTAAGAAAATATATCGTTTATAGCACTTGCCGAACTTTAACTGTAAATTAACTGAAGCTATATATGGCTAGGCGCATACTCAGACACTCCCAAATTAAAAGCCTTTTTTCTCGAAACATTTTATGAATACTTTTCCATACTCAAAATGTTCCACACAATGCAATTTTTCACTAATTTGCATAAACTTTTTATACTGCCTATCAAAAGCGCGTTAAAGAAAATGGACATATTATTAATTTCTCTACACGTACTATGCACTCGTACATAACGTATAGAGAAGGTATTATATTGCACCCAAAAATTCGATACTGAGATTTCACTGGAAATACATATTTTGAGACCCCCTGAATAAAAAACATTTTAGGAAAATGTCCGAGTGTGTGTCTGTATAAGTGTGTGTGTGTGTGTCTGTGGACAGCTTTGCTCAAAAACGAAAAGACCGTTAAATACCAAACTTGGTATTTATGTTTGGTGTCTTCCAAGGATGCAACGCGAAGATTTTCAAAAGTTTTGATTCTCTCCAAAATGGCTCTAACGATTTTGTTTAAGACATTTACATGACAAATAAAGTGTATAACTTTAATTTTCTGGGAATAGCCATTGAAGGCATAATTTATGAATTTTGCATAGCTGGGAGACCTTAAGAGATAGACAAAAACTTACCACACAAAAAATGTAGAGCTCGTTAAAACACAGAATTTACGTTATATAGTTTTTTTTTCCTTAGAGTTGACCGGTTTTTTTTTTTTTTTTTTAGATATTTCTTGTTATTAGTTTCAGCTTTAAATCATCCATACTCAGAATATGCCACACGCTGCAGTTTTCCAGTAATTTGTTTTTCAAAAGTTATCCTGCCTCTCAAAAGTACGTTAAGGTAAATAACCATGTACTTTTTCGAAATAATGTTCAAATTTTGAAGAAAAAATTATTATTACATGTTAGTAAAGCAAGAGTTTTTAAGAGTACAAAAAATAGTACGTTTTCTACACTAATTAGGGCTAATATAAAAATAAAATCTGATGTGTCCCATTCACACGATTTTCTCTACATCTCCGCAACAAATTAGTGTTAAAAAAGTTATGCTTCTATTTACTTCATTCTAATCGAGAAAAAAATAACAGAAATAGTCTTATTCTTGCTTCCTTGTAAGTAGAAGTTAAATAAGGGAGTACCATAAATTAAAGCGACAGTCAAAAGCTGGTTGCTAGGTGACTGAGGTTCCTTTGTTTGTATGGACAGGAGTTGGCAAATTCCTGTATGAGAAAAGTATAAGTTTTTCAAAGCTGAAATCAAAAACAAGGAATATCTCAAAAACGTTCAATACCACGAAAAAAATATATATTACATAAATTGTTTGTTTTAATGTGCTCTACATTTTTTGTTAGTAAGTTTATGCCCATCTCTTACGGTTTACCAGTTATCCAAAATTCCATAAAATTCATCCAGAACAAAGTAGTCTTCAGAGGCTATTCCAGAAAATTCAAGATATACACTTTATTTGTCAGGTAAATACGTTATTTTAATCAAAATCGTTAGAGCAATTTTTGAGAAAATCAAAATTTTCGAAGAAAGTTCCATATAAAGGGTAGTTGGGGTGGAGAGATTTTTCTCAAAATCTTCGTGTCGCATCCCTGGAAGATACTAAACTCAAATACCAAGTTTGGTGTTTTACCGACTTTTCGTTTTTGAGTTATCGTATTCACAGACACATGGACACACGACACACACATGGATCTTTTTCTGAAAAAGCTTTTTTTTTTGGATACAGGGGATCCTAAAACATATATTTCCAGTGAAATTTCGGTATCGAATTTTTGGGTGGAGTGCAATACCTTCTCTATACACTATGTACATAGCACGTATAGAGCAAGTAATAATGGCAGTTCTGTTTGCAAATTCGTTTAGTGTAAAATTGGATCCTTATGTGAATAGTTTTATACATCTCGTGGTTCATTCTATTATAACAATGAATTTAGACAATAATATATTATTATTTAAATAACTGCAAGCTTGAATTTTGACACGTGCAAAATTATCACTATTAGTATGTATAACAACTGGTATACATTTCAATACGGAATCTGACTTACGGTGATGTATCTGTGAAATTTAGAAAATCCACATTAAGAAATCTTATTGAAATGTATACCAGTTATTGTACAAAATAACTGATATTTCTATCATGCATCAAAATTCTAGCTTGAATGTTATTTAGATAAACATTTTTATTACCTAAATTCATTGTTGAGGTAAAAATGAGCCACGTATTGAATTTAAAAAAAATAACATAAAAGAGTAATGGGCTTTGCAAACAGAGCTGTCATATTATATGTTGTATTAGCTCTAATTAAATGTATTTTAAAACTGAAACCAATAACAAGAAATATCTCGGAAACGGCCAACTTCACGAATAAAATGTATATGACACAAATTGTGTTTTAATAAGATCTACATTTTTGTGGAGTGAGCTGTTGTCTATTACTTACGGTTTACTACTTATGCAAACTTTGTAAAAATTCATTCAGAATGAACAAGTTTTCAGAAGCTATTCCCAGAAAATTCAAGATATGCATTTTATTTGTAATGTAAATATCTGTAATATACGGTATTTTAATCAAAATCGTTAGAACCATTTTTTGAGGAGAACAACATTTAAAAAAAAAAATTCATTGCAAAAAATAGTTTATGGTGGGGATATATTCTTTAAATATTAGTGTCACATCTTTGGAAGATAATAAACTTAAGTACGAAATTTGCTATTAACGGTCTTTTAGTTTTTGAGCTCTGCTGTTCACAGACACACTTACACAAACACATACTAACTTTTTATCTAAAAATCCTTTTTTACGCTCAAGGAACCTCAAAGCATATACCCGGTTTAATATCGGTATCGAAATTTTGGGAGAAATATAATACTTTCTCTATACACTATGCATATAGTGCGTAAAATGTGGTAGAAAGTAAAAAATTTGCGAGAAAGTAACCGTTAATTGGTAAATATAGTGCATCAGGTGAGAAAAAATATACATTTTCTTAAAATTTAGAATTCATGAGATTTTACTGTGAAAAAAAGTATTCTTTTTAATTTTCACAATTTTTCGTCAAATTTCATAGATGCGTCATCTTAAGAGAAAACACCTATGGAAATTGGCCAAAAAGAGTAAAAACTCGCAAATTTAGTTGCTTTTTTGGCGTTTAAATAATATAGACCTTGTACTTTAATAATATGAACGATGATTTCCTCTGCTGCACATGTGTCGAATGTGTTGATCTTAGCCCTCAACATAATTTCCTAATTATCATAAAAGGGATATATCAATTCCCAAATAACTATTAATATTTTCAAATATTATTGTATTTTCCACGCTGTATGGTTTGGTAAGCATCTATACAATTTGACGTTTTCAGAATAATATTTCGCCACTTTAACTACATTTTAGTTCTATAGTTGGTTAGCAAATAGTGGTACTGTTTGAAATATCTTTAAACTTAGTTTTCTTGGTTTCACTTATCTTTAACATTTTCCAAATTGCAAAATGTACCATACGATACAATTTTTACTACCCGGTCTAAAATTTTAATCAGGATTTTAAAAATAATATGAGGGCCGTCTTTTTTTTTTTTTTTTCAATTTCCGATAGACTATAAATAAAAGACAAGTACATAGAAAATAATTATTTTATTACTAAAAGTTTTGTACACTTATGGTTACTTTTAAACATAATCACCGAAAAGATTGAGACATTTATCGTACCTGTGCACAAGCTTTGCAATACCCGCTTCAAAAAATGTGACCGCCAATGATTTCAATTGACGTTGATTTGAAGATCTTCGTTGGTTTGAAAGTGCTGTCCTCCTAGCCACGTCCTCAGTTCAGGGAAAAGTTGAAAGTCGCTGGGTGCCAGGTTAGGACTGTAAGGCGGATGATTAAAAATGTCCCACTGAAATTGTTCAAGGACCTGATGAGTTGTGCCAGCAGTGTGTGGACGAGCGTTGTCATGGATCAACACAATTCTTGGAGTCAGCATTCCTCTTTGTTGGTTTTGAATGACTCTTGTAAAGTGCGAAATCTAAAAAATGCTTATTCTTCCATAATAAGGAGGGGAAACATTCATATGGGTACATGTAATTAGTAAACTAAAATTAATGTAAAAACATTCGTATTGTTGATTTTACTTTCTCTGCTTGGTATACAGTACATAGGTAGAGAAGGTTATGCATTCCAGCCTACATTCGATACCGAGATTTCACAGAAAATTCTTGTTTCAGGGTTCCCTGAATCCAAATAAATAAATTTAACTCCATGGCACGACAGCTCACGGGGAACCTTGGCCTACCGCCCGGCCGCTGCGTCCCCCATCTCGGTCCACTACAGACGTCATGGATGGGGGGCAGTATTGGAGGGTGAGACGTGGTCAGCGCCTCGAGCCCCTCCCGGCCGGTTAATGCGGTCCTCATGACCTGGAGCCGCTACTTCTCAATCAAGTAGCTCCTCAGTTGGCCCCCCAGGGACCTTACGAGGCTGAGTGCACCCCAGCCAGGTCTCCCAGCGGGGGAAAAATCCTCACGCCGGTACTGGGGATCGAACCCAGGTCTCCCGCTTGAATAAATATATTAAAAATTGAAAAAGATCCTGTATCTGGATATGTGTGTCCATGTGTGAACACAGCCCCAACACGAGAGGACGGTTAAATATCACATTTGATAATTAACTTCAGCATTTTCCAGGAGTGCGACAGGAAGATTTTCGAGAACATCTAAATTTCCCTTTAAATGGAATATTTTCCGAAAATTTTAAGTTTCTCATAAATGACTGAAGAACTCTTCATTTTGGATGACTTTTGCATGACTGTTAAACCCTAAGAAATAGACAAATCCTTACTACACAAAAATTTAGATATAATTAAAGCACACACTTTATGCCATGACTTTTTGTTGTGGCGTTAAACATTTCCGTTCAATTTTAGAGTACTTAAACTTTTTAAATGAGGAATATTTCATTCAGACTTCTTTTGTTTTACACCTGACCATGCAAAGAGAACCGAATGCCAATCGCATAGCAATCATCTTTTAAAAGATTTTACAATCGCTTTAGCCTAGTGTGTTCCCTTATTCCCCATCTGTTTATAAGGGATCATCTCTGCTAATGTTTGTCTTAATTAGCATGAAGTAAGAAGAATAAGGTTTTGAAAAAACAGTTTATTATAAAATAGAGAAAGTCATGTGAATAGAACACATCAGATATTCAAATTGCTTCTTGTGAGACATTTTCAAAATTGCTTGAATGTGAAATACGAAAAATCTGATGTGTTTCATTCACATGATTTGCTCTACCGGATCAACAAAAACAAGCAATTCTTACAAGGATTATTGTTTTATCTACATCATGCTAATCGAGATAAAATTAACAGAAATGGTCGTAACACTTTCTTCCTTGTGAGTAGAAAGGAAATAAGATAATACATTAGGCTACAACGATATTAATATTTTTCGGTTCTCTTTGCATGGCCTGGAGAAACAAAAGATATATGAAACGAATGGCAACTTCTCGTTTGAAAGGAGTATAAATATTGCAAAACTGGAACCAGTAACAAGGAATATCTCTGAAACGGTTAACTCCACAAAATTGTGTGGCATAAATTGTGTGTTTTAACGAGATCTACATTTTCTGTGTTGTGAACTTTTGTCTACATCTTAAGGTTTACCAGTTATTCTAAAGTCATCATTCGGAATGAAAAAGGATTTCATACCCAAGAAATTCAGGATATTCGTTATATTTGTCATTTAAATATTCTTAATATACGTCATTTTAATAAAAATTGTTAGATCCATATTTGGGAAAGTCGAACATTAAAAAAACAAAACAAAACAAAACAAAACTTTCTAGTAAAGGGTAGCTTGGGGTGGGGTATTCTTTTAAAAATCTTCGTATCGCATATTTGGAAGATACTAAACTCAAATACCAAGGTTGGTGTGTAACGGATTTTTCTTTCTTGAGATATGCTGCCTAGACACACACACATACACACACACACACACACACACACACTAACGTTTTTATAAAAGCGCACTTTTTTAAATTCAGGGATCCTCAAGACATGCAGTTACAGTGAAACCTAACATCGAATTTTTACAATACCTATCTTCTCTATCTACTATGTACATTTCTACGAGGCGTGTTTGGAAAGTAAATACCTTTCGTTCTACTACCGCAATGCTAGTGTCGAAGTTCCACACATGCGCACTCGTCTCTCTAGTTCATTGTCTGTCCAGTGACGCCACTGCAGCCGGATCGTGTTGTGTTTGCAGTAGTATGTGATCGTTCAAAGTTCACCTGCAGTGCCGTAAGTAGTTAAAGCGCGTTAAACACTATAAAAAATCGTTCAATGTATTTAACACAATTTTTGATTCCGCCGACTGTGAAGTGCGTTTCGTAATATGTTTTTTAAAGAAGGAATGTGAAGCCAGCTGTCGCCCTCCGTGGTGTAATGGTTACCATGCTAACCTCATATACACAAGTTCGCGGGTTCAAACCCGGCGGAAGACGTGGATTTTTTCGGGTGTAAAAATTCCTTCGGAAGGTAAGTAAAGCCGTTGGTCCTGTGTCGTAGATTTACGGCACGTAAAAGAACCTCAAGCCTGATAGAGAGGCTTCTGAGCAAAATTAAGCGGTCTTTCACGCCCAATTAAGTATGGAACGCTGAGAACCACAGTAGTTAAAGAGCGTCCATAAATAACATGCCATTTACATTTTATTTTGTTAAGCCAGCTGGAATTCATAAACTTGTAATGGTTTACGGTGAAAATATGACAGATGGAATTGTGAGAAAGTGGGTTAGGGAATTCAATGATGGACAATCCAATGCTCGTGACGAAACACGGAGTAGGAGGTCTTCTGTTGTTACTGATAGTTTCGTTGAACAAGTGAATGAGGTGTTTCGTAAAAACAGACGGTTCATAACAGGAATGCTTTGGATGAGTTTCCACAAATTCAAAAAAGTATTCAGCAGGAGTTGTCTTCACTGGCGGCAGCTTTGTTTGAAGGAAGCACGCCAAAAGTGGATTTCCCGCTATAACAAATGCCTGAATAATGGTGGCAATTATGCTGAAAAATATATAAAGGAATGCTCTTTCGTGTACAAACAAATGTTTTGAAAACAAACATTTTGTGCATTTTTTTCCCAAACTGTCACTTACTCGTACACAGTACATCACTCGGTAGAGAATTAATATGGAAAAAACTATTAAAACCAAAAGGTTAAAGTTTGTTATTTTGTTTATGTTTATATCAAATAACTGGAAAAATCTCTAGAATAAATTGAGTTTTCACTTTTCAGAGATGCCTCCCTTTAATTTTTGTTGTATATAATTTGCCTATATTATCTTAATGATAGAAAATATTATAGGAAATAGTCAACTAACTGGGCAATAATTTTTACTGCAAAAAACTGGGACTATAGGTACGTTGTATTTCTAGTTTCGCTCCAACCATTGTTGGATGAAAGTTTAAGGGACAATGGGAGTGACATTTTGACTATAATCGCTCAACAAATCTAAAATAGCGTTTTTATAGCAAATGCTTGTTGGAACCGTTGGGTATCCACAGAGACATTAAACTGTCCCTCCTTGCTTCGGGCACCACAGCATTTAAATATCTTACAATACCTACACTTGTTTTCTAGCATACTATAAACAGCGCTTTCCTCAAAGCTTAATTTTCACACATTCGAAATGTTACATGTATCTCGTTTTTTTTTTTTTTTTTTTTTTAATCCCATTAACAGTTCTCACAATGTGCAGAAGTTCCAGATTACAGAATTATCCTAACACCAATAATTTTAAAAACATACAATGAAAGAATGATCAATTTTAGAGATTTAAATTGCTAACTTTTTTTAAAAAAAATATAATTCAGTAATCGAAGTTATTAAAAATACCACCACTTAATGTTTTTGTGTCTGCCTCATAGCTGATTTTCAAAAAGTTCAACCAATTTTGTAAAATTTTGAGGTACATGGAACATTTTGATTATGCAATACATTTAATTAACCCAAATTATGAAATAATTTGTATCTTACAAGGCATTTATTAACCTTGAATTAAATTTGCTATTTGTATTAATATCTTTTACAGGAATGCGATCACAGTAAAATGTTTGGAAACATTTAAATAGAAATTTTAAATTTCACTTCCAGTGTCCTTTTAAAAAGATAGATAGATAGATAGATAGATAGATAGATAGATAGATAGATAGATAGATAGATAGATAGATAGATAGAGAGAGAGAGGGAGAGAGAGAGAGAGAGAGAGAGAGAGAGAGAGAGAGAGAGAGAGAGAGAGAGAGAGAGAGAGAGTATTTACAAAAAGGAGTTTTTGCTTCAGAAGAATAGTTATAGTTTCGATATAAGCTACTTATCAAAGTAACAATGTTTCTTTTTTTTTTGTAAATTGTGTATAATTCGGGTTTCTCATGAATGACTCGACTAGCGGCCACCGCTGCCACAGAGTATTTTACGAATTCGTTGCTTTAGTAGGTTGACTGACCCACAGTATTTCCTATACATTAGAGCGTCTCAAGAGTGCCTGGCCGGTGCAACATATGACTCCAACTGCTGATTGTTGTCTCGTTCCTTATGCTTGAAGACGCTAGCTTTGTCTGTCTTCCCCTTTCCTCACTTACCCTCTAATCGCTGCGACTTGTCTCGAATCGAGTTGAGCCGTCGAGTTGGACTGATCACGGTGCACAGAAGCCTGCACCTCGGTTTGCACTGGCGCGATTTTAAGCTAGCATGCTACACAGGTGATATAACTCATTGGGACAGCACAAGTTACGGGGTTACACTGACAATGAGAGCTCAAGGTAACGTTCCTGCCCACTTGAGCCCTTCTTTTTATTCTAAGGGCCTACGCTCCAGTCTAATAGCACCTCAACTTATTACTCGCCAAGTGGTGGTGAAGCTGTTTCTTATTCACAATTTATAAAATGACTCTCAGACCTCGAACGGTGTAGAGACGATCCGTATCGAGTGTCGAGGTGGTCTACCCAGCTTTAATATCCAACGCTGTTGATTAGATTCACTACGGACCATACTTTCAATTCTTCTCTGATTGTTGCTTCACGCGGATATCGGGCGTTTGTTTAGAGTCCTGGGACACTATAAACTTAAACGGACTCAACTCTAGTGGAATTGGTAGCTCATCTTGCCGCTTTGGAAGGTATTCGAAATAAAGCCTCTCTTCTCAAAAAAGTCTGCCATCTACTGAATTAATTAATTATTTAAGTAAAGCCGTTGTTCCCGTGTCGTAGATTTACGGCACGTAAAAGAACCTCAAGTCTGCTGTGAACCTGATAGAGAGGCATCTGAGCAAAATTAAGCGGTCTTTCACGCCCAATTTAGAATGGGACGGTGAGAACCACAGTAGTTAAAGAGCGTCCATAAATAACACGCAATTTTTTTATCTACTGAATTATTGAAGACGCGACGAAATATAGCAGTCAAAAATTGCAAAAGGCACATATTCTCATTTATTAACATTTTGGATATTTGTTACATAAATTTATCTTCAAGCATTCATCTCAGAAAATAATCACACGGATTTCAATATGAAGAGTGGTCATTGCCATTGCCAGTCATGATCGTCAAAATAATCTTGTAAAAGGAGGTATTATTGGATTGTTTTTTGTACGACAGTAACTATTTTGTGGCATGTTTCCTTGGTTAGAATTGATGGCTAAGTTTATTTATGTGTTACATTAACCCGGGAAGTTTCTGCATAAATTAAAGCTAACAGTCCTCGTGTGACTGACTACATGAGTCATTCACGTAATGTTATTCCCATGTACCTTCACCATGTCCCATAACACTGGACTAAACTGCAAGTGCCATTAGTCCCCGTTGGTACGTGAACTAAGGTCAGTCAATCCGAGATCCACTACGAGTTAGGCCCGGCGCCGCTAGTCGTATCACTCAAGATAAACCCGTTATGGCTGCTGTGACACAACCTAGTTAGAGTAAAATCAAACCTATAAAGGAGAAGCAAGCGTCTTAGGCTTAATCATAAAACCAACCTATCTTGTAAACGCAACCTATGTAATGCCGCATTCATAATGAAGACGCATTGCTAACATAGCTCAGCATAAGCGCAGGCGCAAAGAAAGGCTATTCTCAATGCAGCCGTAGACGTAACGCAAGAAGTTGGCACAGCTATCTAGAGCTGTAAATTACTTGAGGAAAATTTTAATAATCAATAATATCAAAAAATAACATTTCATTGGTTCTTTCTAAATAAACAGGATATAAACAGTGTTGTATTAAAACATCCGTTCAATACCTAGGGTCAGCATTTAAAATGGTAAGGCTCGGCCTAATGAAGAGTGCCATGACTGTACAGTAGACGGCTAAAACCGAAACGTATATTGTTCAAAAGCTGGCAATGCACGGAGCAAAAAAAAATGCAGAATACTTCTTTTCATTAACACAACGCTAGCCAACCTACGAAGAATGATAAGAAACTAAGGTTACATGACCCATATTCTTAGTGTTTCGTCTTTTACAGCGAACTTAGTAGTGTGGGGCAATTGTAACACTTGCGGTTGGCAACTGTGCAGAGTTTCTGCCAACTACTACCTATATGGCAAGATAAATACAAATGGCAATTTGTTTGGAAAACCGGTCTCGCGAAGAAATCCGCCCATTTATTCGGTTTCTGTGGGCGAAACATGTAATTGCGGCGGACATTCACGATAACTGGTAGAGGTTTACGGAAAGATGGTAATATCTCGCCAGCATGTCGCAAAATGATGTCGAAAGTTGGACCGGTAGAGAAGACGACACCGACGAGGATTAGTGGCCGACCCACCACGGCAGCCACAAACTTTAACACAGTTCGTGTGGAGGAGCTGATTCAGGATCACGTTATGACATGTGGCGGTAGAACTGAGAATGTCTTTTGCAATCATTCATCACATTGTTCACGATACTCTGTAGCAGCGGAAAGTTTGTTCCCAATGGGTTCCACGAAATCTGTCCAACCAACGCAATGAGATGCGAATGGGGACAAGCGATTTTTGCAACGGTTCTCCACGGAATAAAGCCGTTTTCTTCACCGCATTGTCACGGGTAACGAAATATGGATCCACCACTATCCCCCCAGTAGTAAGAGGTCGTCAATGAGGTGGAAATATCCTTCTTCTCTAAAGACCAAGAAGTTTAAGGTGGCGCCATCTGCCGGGAAGGTGATGAGCACAGTGTTTTGAGACAGTACGGATGTCATACACTTGGAATTTTTGGAAAGAGGGCATACAGTGACCGCTGACCGATACTGCGAGACCATGACACGATTGCGCGAAGCAGTCAGGACTCCTCACCGAGTATGTCATCTTCCTTCACGACAACGCGCAACCTCATACAACCCAGAAGAACACCACGCTTTTGAAGCACTTTTGCTGGGATATCACGAACAATATCCCTACAGCCCGGATATCGCTCCAAGGGACTTTCACCTTTTTCCTCTCTTAAAGGAAAACCTAGGAGGTCAACAATTTGCAATACTCCACAACAACGTGAATGAAACGAAAGGATAGGATTTTTACCAAGAGGGAATATTAAAACTCATTCCATGAAGCGACAAGCGGCTCAACCGATATGGAGACTATGAGGAAAAATAACATAATGTATGTACTGTCAGACGGCTGTATTGGTTGTACGAAATAAAATATACCCGTTTCACTGCAGGCTTTGTAACCTTTGTTTCTGATCATTTCTCGTGATTAAGTGTGTAAACTCTTGTGTTATATAGCGCGTTGTTCAATTCCGTTAAACATCAGCCTTGTGCTTATACGTCTGGGCTTACTTTTCATTGTGAATGGGGTTTAAGAGATTTACGGCCAAAAATCTAAGTATAGTAGTACTGCTTATCCATCCCATCCATCATCTAGTTAATAGTTTAATTCATAAGTACCGATCTATACGTTTATTCTATAACTTTTACAACCCATTTCACAGACACCACCCTATTATGAGGAGACGAGCATTGCCACAGCAGATACCGGATCATTCACAGAACTGTCTGATGCGTCTGGCTTAAGTAAATCAAATTTTAGTATCAAAAATATATTGAGCCAGAGCGTCACGGACCTGAGGTCGGATGTCGAGTTACGGACATTTTTCCCCGTTTTTCCTTTGCCAACTGATGAATCAGAGAACGCCTACTTCCTAAGAAGCACATTGCAAGCTGCAGAATGCTGGTTACACCTGCAAGGCTTCAACAAAACTTTTGCCCCATCTCTACCAACAGACATAACGCTCGTGCTGTCAAGCATGCCTTTACTGAAGAAAACCAAAACAAGAGGGAAAGGACGTATCACCTCTAGGACAATTTTTCACGTCGTAGGCAACCTTGGTGGTCCACGTGTAGCGAAGCTGTTTCAGATTTCGTGAGTAAAAATCATTTCTCTTCTCTCTTACTACAATAGTGGAATCGGCTGGTCCATAGCTAAGTCGGTAGAACACCTGCTTGCTGTGCAAGAAATCCCGGCCAGAGGGTAGGAATTTTTCTCTAGGCCAGATTATTTCCTATTCTCCCCAGAGCCTGGAAGTATGAATGTGAATCTCAGTGTGAATGTGTAGTTATAAATCTAAAGATGATAAACACCATTTACATGAAAAATTGTTCCAAAGGAATAGCCAATATGATCCAGATATTAAATGCGGCATACAAATGGAACCCCTCCTCCTAAAAGAAAGAAAATAAAAATAAATAACGGCAATGTACAGTCGAGTACATGGTATCGTACGGATAAAATGTAAAGTTTTTATGGTGTTTAACGCCCTATTTTATTACTTGTGGCACCACAGGTGATAACACTGATGATACATGGAATGAGGATAAAGTACCGGTGGAATGCGATGGCGGGGTAGATAGGAAAACTCAGAAAAACCTCCCTTTCGCCTCTTAGTCCACAAATCTCGCATGCGGTCGCTTGGAATCGCACCCAGGCCCTCTAGATGAAATGCACAGTGGTTATGTTGTCATTGAAATACTAAACTGCCTCTGCCACGCCCAGCCCCATCCTTTACATGATTGTACTCTACTTAGGGCCGTTCTTACAATATCCCGTAAAGTAAGAGTAAGGCTAACCTCCAGTAAACTTTACGGTCAGATTAAACTTACAGTAAACTCACTTTGGTTCTTACCATCTAAAGGTTAACTTTTACTGCCAGTTAACAAATCTGTACATAATTTTACCTGTTTATGAAATATTAATATCTTCTGTCATTTGTTTTCGTTGTTTTGGGTGTTATTTACAATGGCGAGTGGTAAACAAAGAATTAGACAAGCGAATTTTTCTTCTGGGGAAGAGGAAATTCTATTAAAAAGTATTCAGGAGAAGCGTCATATTATCGAGAACAAAAAAAAAAAAAAAAAAACAGATGCTGTTACGTGGGAGCAGAAAAGCAAAGCATGGGATGAAGTGGGTGAATTGTTTGAAGCTCTGAGTGGTACCAAAAGACCTGTAAAAAATTTAAGAGATAAATACGAGAACATGAAGAAAAAGGTTACAAAGGAAATAGCTGATGAAAAGAAAGAAATCTTCTTAACGGGAGGAGGTAGTAAACCGGCTACCAAACACGATAAAACGGTACTGTGCTTGATGGGCACTAGCGCTGTTGGATTGGATAATCCATACGATGGAGATGCAGTAGGTAAGTTTATTTTCATTATTTACTTCAATTTGGCTAGTTTTTGTCGTCATTTTAAACAACGTGTTCCTCCCTAACCTTAAATTATATTAACGCATCTCGCGAAGAAGCAAGACTAAGCTAGTCGTTTCGTAATTTCGTAGTAAAATTTGCGGAAATGCTAAATCCAACTCACAGAAGAAGGCTGCCATCTAAATACTCGTTTAAATTACTAATTATCTTTTGTGTTTTAATTTCAGATACTGAACCAGGAACAAGCACTGGGTCTGAAAAACCTTTCTGCCACACCGAAATGAATGAGCATAGCACTGAGGCTATTCTTGTAGAAATGGCAGAGGAGCAGAATATACAAGACATGTGGTCATCCTGGTCGCCAGCACACCTCAAGTCTGTCAAGAGCTCCGAATTAAGAGTTGAGGGTAGGCCTAAATTGGGGAAAATAAAGAACAGTAATAAAGACACTGCAAGTAGAAATGTGTTCTACATGGAAGAAGAAAAGCGCGCTAAGGAGAGGCATGAATGGGAAAGGGAAAGACATGAGTGGTAAAGAGAAAATCATGAGTGGGGGAGGTTAGAACACCAAAGAAAAATGGAACTATTGGATATAAAAATAAATGTGTTGAAACAAAACCAAAGATCTATAGATGAGTGATATTTACTTTTTATTTTGTAATAGCATATTATTGCATTTAAACTATTTAATAAAATGTGTAAGTACAGAGGCCAAACTTATTTTTTGTAGCAATATATGATTTTAAAGTTGTGCAAAATACTCTTCTATCAGCGCAGTTCTCGCCGTAGATTGCTGAATGTCGTCTACTGTGGCTGAAGCATGAACTTCGTAAGTTTCTAATGTAATATTATGTTCTACAGGAGGCTCATCTTCTCCTTGTTTCTGGGCTATATTATGTAATACAGCACAAGCAACAATAATAGCCATTGTAGTTTGCAATTTAACTCTCAGACCTAGTGACAGTACTGGAAATCTTCGCTTCCAAACACCGAAACATCTTTCTATTACATTTCTGGTACGAATATGTGACTCGTTATAAAGCCTTTCTGCTTTGTTACTAGGTATATCAAGTGGTGTCATTAAATACACTTTTTACGGATATGCACTGTCACCTAATATCCAAGAGTTCTTGTAGCCTCCTCTTTCTAAGCGTGCTCTCAACCTACTATTCATGAAAATGTGTGCGGAACCAGGCCTCTTGCAACAATATCAGTGATAAGTAGCTGTGCATTGACCAGCACCTGAACATTTAGAGAAAAATAACCTTTTCTGTTTCTAAATATTTCGGGATTATTGCCTCCAGGTGATTGAATTCTTACATGGGTGCAATCTAATGCACCCAAAACTTTAGGAAATTTTGCAATGCGAAAAAGGTTTAATTTAGTATTTTCAACTTCATCTTCTGTTTCTGGAAGTTTTATATATTCTTTTGCCAACCTTGCAATAGCACTGCTTACAGTTTTTACTATTTGAGAAGCAGTTGCTGTGCTGACTCCTATGAAATCACCAAGTGCAATTAGCATGCTTCCTAAAGCAAAAAATCGTAAGGTTAGAAGCAGCTGGTTCATCGGCGATACAGCGTTATTCCTGAAATGGAAATGCAATGTGTAGTTGTAGATGCATCAGGTATTCGGCAATTCTGCACTACGGCTCTATTAATTCTGCCGTCTGCAAAACGGTAACTACCCTGTTGGTATTTATAGAGGGAAATAAAAGTGATATGTGCGGATTGTGGTGAAAACACAGGTGATTTAAAATCGGTTAATAAATAAAAGGTGCAGAATTACCCTGATTCATGTATAATTTGGCAGACATTGAATTACGGTCTTTGCTGGTTCTGAATTGCAAACTTGCTTGTATTGTATTGTATGGTCTTTGCCGGATCTGAATTTAAGACTTTCTATTTATTAACCGATTTTAAATTACTTTCTGTGTTTTCACCACAATCTACACATTTCACTTTTATTTCCTGCTATAGATACCCCGACGAAGTTTCCGTGTACCAGATGGCAGAATGCTCGAGCTGATGTATGATTAATTTGGCCGATATCGAATTCACGGTCGTTGCTGAATCTGAATCGCAGATTCAGCACTCTATTTATTAGCCGATTTTAAATTACTTTAATGTTTTTAACACAATACACACATTTCACTTGCGTACCTACTATAGATACCCCGACGTATCTCCGTTTATCAGACCGTAGAATTAATAGAGGTGTTGTGCAGAATTACCAGGTATTCACTACATTATAGAAGAAAAAATAACAAAGTCATAATAATGTATAAAATGAACCTACCTTTGTGTTTTATGCTGAATATTATCACATATGAGACCAAGGAGAAAGAGAACTGTTGGTTTTGTTAATCGGAATCGCTTAAAGAATTCTTGATTTTCTAAAGTTTCGTAATAGTTTGTTCTGGTTTTCAATAATTTAGGTCTCCTATGTATTATAATCTGATCATTATCGCTTTCATCGGAATCACTTTCAAAGAACTGAATGTAATTCCTTTTTGCCATTTGGTACATAACCTTAAAATATGTCTTCGTTAAGAGTTTACTGGAAGACAATGTTACGGTAAGTTAACTCCCGGTTATCGTATAGTTTACCAACAGATGTCTCTTAACTGTACATTGTAAAATCAAACTGTCCGTAAAGTTCCCGTAAAAGTCCCCGTAAACAGTTTACTGGACATTGTAAGAACGGCCCTTAATATTTGTCTTAATTTCCTCTTTTCCTTAGCTCCTGAACTTGAAACACTGATCTTTGAGTGCCAAACGTTGGGCATCGAAGCAACACAATACGAACTCAACCTGGATCTCATGTGAATAGTCGTCGTGAAGCGTGTCTTCCAATCACTCAGGTGAAATTTTTTTGTACTCTTTCCCTTTCGCCGTTCAACTAGACGTGAGCTTCGCTCATAAGCTAATGCGTGAGTGTCGATATTGAATTCAAACCAATAAGAGATTAATTCACTCAGAACAGTAAAAAAAAGAACATACCTGTAGAACATCTGAAGTATCGTTTCGTTTTCCTGCACTTAACTGCAAGGCTACAGTTTAGCTGAATATATTACCTACATTAAACCAGTAAGCAATTAACTTAACCACAATTTCGGCTATAGCGTAAATAACTCTTCTGACAGGACGTATTTCAATAATAACACTAATATAGTATTTATAATATCTATAACAACATTATTCATGTTAGCACCATGACAAGGGCGAGAGCTTTGCGTATCTACCTTGCATTCAACATATCTCGAGTTCGAATATCGGTTAGGGTGAGTTGCCCGGATAAGGTTTTCTTTCCGGGGGTTTCCCTTACCCTGAGAGACGAATGTCGAGTAACTCTAAGCTCCATGGGTTTCAGGCTCATTTGAGCATAATTTCACCAATTTCATCCGTTGTCTGATATGACTAACCAGGTTAAGTACCTACGTTAAAAATAAACAAAAAAGTACACTAACCTTGTGTACACTGTTGGAGTGTAGTGGTTGAACGACAGATCGGGGACACATTTACAAAGAGCCCATGAGGAGTTATGTCAACTCTATGCGCACACAGCAAAACTTAATATAAATTATAATAATATTATATAAATTGTGTAATTATAATAACAATAATATCAGAAAATCTAGTATAGAGATTTCATTTGGGATGAGATCCCTTCCTCCTTTTAAATGTATCTAATGTGTTGGTCATTTTCACACTTCGTAAGAAGTATAAGGAGAATTAGAGTAGACTGATTGTTAGATTTTTATAAACCGGATCTCTCCCCTAATATGATGACGAGAAAAAAATGTAAATGTTTCACAATTCAAGCCAGTAACAAAATACATATTTAAAATGATTAACGTCAAGGAAAATTTTTATTTCACATACTAGCTGGCCCAGCTGTCTCGTATTTAATATGTGCAGATATTCTTTGGTATATTAAAAGAGTTGCAAATTGCACAAATCAACGGGGTTATTTAAAGTTAAAACCAGTCAATGGGAAACTGGGGAGAACGACCTTTGGTTTTGCTAATCAGCGGAGACGGTGAGCTAATCTCGCTCATTAGAGGGGAAAAACGAAGGTCACTCTCAACCAGTTCCCCACTGACCGGGTTTAACCTGAAGTAGCCTCGTTGAGTTCTGCAACTCTTTTAACAAGCGAAAGGATATCTGCACAAGTCAAATACGAGGCAGTAGGGCACATGGTTAGAGGTTAGAGCATATTAACGTCATGGGACACCTCGGCAGCTGCGGTGAAACACTGATCTATTGCGGCCTACCACCCACGCGCGGGAAGGGTTGAGAGGAGGGGAAACCATAGGTCAGCACACAGGAAATAACGCGGCTAAGCGGTGAGACTCCAGGAAACCCTAATATTCACTAGATGGCAGCCCTGGCGCGCCATAGAGGCTATACAGGCGCCGGCAGGCCCCAAGGAGGCTTTTACAACGGCACCTAGCCTCAACCTCTGCAACCAGGGTGGAATGAGTTTCACTCGGAGCAAGCAACCGTGCCATCTGCCTGCAAAGCCTCAAGCCACACCTGCGTCGACCTGAAAGATGAAGAAAGGAAATGAAATGAAGGAACAAAGGGAAAGGAATCGTGGTATATAACAGCACCCCAGCATTCGCCTAAGCGGCCCCAGTAGAAGCACGGAAAAGCCCAGTGCCAGAACATTGACCGAACCCGGAGCTCCCGAATGCCAGACGAAAAGCCTTAGCCATCTGGCTCGGTGGGCCACCTGGTATACCTTAAATTTCTGCGAATAACCTCTGAAGTCCTCGTCAAGTTGGATGCTTTTTGCATAACTGATAAACTGCAAACATAGATCTGGTTTAAGCAGACAATTTATGTCTGATATATTTTTTAAATATATAGTGCCAGTTAACCATATCCGAGTTATTCCTTGTTATTGTTTTAAATTTTCAATGCAAGTCAATACTTTTCTCAGATGAGAGCTCGTTATTCTATTTTTTTCATTATGATCATGCAGAGAGAATGCACTTTAAAGTCATTACATAACAGCGACTCGCTCCTACAAGGAGTATATCGCTTATGGTGATGCAATTGCGCCATTTGAAAAATCAATAATTTTTAAGATATTTGAAATTTATAACAGTTAGGTATTATACGAGTACATAATACTAGTGTTATTTTTGCAATGTATTAAAATTCTATCATACTTGCTTATTTATATAGTGATTTTATTGCCATTTTCTAATAAAAATGAACCACATGATGTATTTTTTTTAAATATTCGCATAAAATTCAAGATTTACAGCAAATGAGTTTACAAATAGATGTGCCATATAATAATTGTTATATTAACCATAATTATTGTAGAAAATTATTGCTTTCTTATATTCCGAAAATCCTGATTTTCAAAATGCATGTAATGTTTTATTTCTCAAATTTGGAGAATTATGTTGAAAAGTATATGAACCTCTTCTTTAATTACTCTTGAGGTACTAAAAACATTTTGAAACAAATTTGGAATTGAGAAGCATGGTGACTATAGAAATAGGTGTTTGAGAAAATAAGGTTTAAACTTGGGAGTGCCTATTAATAATATGCATGCGCATTCGCATTTTTAATTGCAGTTAATTGGTAGTTAAAATGCAGCAATGGGACAAACAATATACTTTCTTAACATTTATGATTCATATAATTTCATTTAGAATAAAATGTTTTTTAATTTTTCATAATTTTTTATCAAATTTCACAAGTGCACCGTCTTAAGTTTGGTATATTTCCATATCCCCATTAAATTTAGAAATAAATATGAAATAAAACCATGTTTGCTAATGTTTATCTGGATTGACACGAGTTAGAAGAATAAGATTTTGGTAAGAATAGCGTGTTGTAAAATAGGTAGAGAAAGTAATGTGAATGTTACATATAAGAGTAATTTTCACTTTCTCTACACGTAATATGTACATAGTGTATAGAGAAGGTATTGTATTGCGCCCAAAAATGCGATACCGAAATTTCACCGGAAATACATGCTTTGTGGCCTCTGAATCCAAAACAAGTATTTTTAGAAAATTGTCCGTTTGTGTCTGTATATGTCTGTGGGCAGCATAGCTCAAAAACGCAAAGTCCAATAAAATATAAAACTTGACATTGAAGTTTAGCATCTTCCAAGGATGCGACACGAAGACCTTCAAGAAAAGCCCCTTAGCCCCAACTACTCTTTACATGGAAATAATTTCGAAAATTTCAATATTTTAAAAAGGGCTCCCATGATTTTGATTACATCTCTTATGTCAAAGATATTTATACCCAATAAAATTATATCTTGAATTTTCTGGTAATAGCCTCTGAAGATCTCTACCAATTGAAATGAATTTTTTTGAATTTTACATAACTGATTAACCGTAAGAGATAGACAAAAGCTGACCACACAAAAATGCAGATTTCTTTAAAACACACAAATTTATGTCATATACATTTTTTTCATGGAGTTGACCGTTTTCGAGAAATTCTTGTTATTGGTTTCAATTTTAAAATACCTAAACGTTTCTCATACGGGAGTTTGTAACTTCTGACCACTCAAAGAAACGGATTTCTATCCCATAGCAACCATATTTTAAAACATTTAACTGTCAGTTTAGTCAAGTATATTCCCTTATTTCCCTTCTACCTATGAGGAACTAAGTATTAAGAGCATTTTTGCTAATGTTTATCTCGATTAAAATGAAGTAGATAGAAAGATCAGCGTATTAACAACAATTTGTAGCCCGCCTGGATAGTGTGGTGGTAGCGTGTCAGCCTCACATTCTAAAGGTCGCGAGTTCGAATCTCTCTTAGGGTGAGTTACTCGGATAAGGTTTTTTTTCGGGGTTCTCCCTTATCCTGAGAAGACGAATGTCGAGTAATTTTAAGCTCTTTGGACCCAATTTCATTCATCGTCCGATATGACCAACCAGGTTAAAGGACGTTAAACTACCCAAAAATAAAACAAATTAATTTGTAATATAGTATGTAGAAAAAATGATGTGAATGTTACACATAAGATTATTTTCCCCTAAATATGTAAAAACGCAATGACTTGGTTTTGTGTTTATTTAGGAAATATCCGGAGGATGAAAACCAGTTTGTAGCCTTCGTGTGCGACCTCTACCGTAGACTGCTCGGGTTCCTTACAGAACAAGGGGCCTGCCTGGCGCATGTCAGTCCCGAGCACATGCTAAGTTATCAAGAGTACGTCCTGTACATGCGCAAAGTGCATCGATGCAAGCCTGGGGTATGTTTTTAGAGTAACTACACCACGATATTATTTGGTAAGCATTTGGTATACAGATCGAGGAAAGAGTTTGGAAATGCGAGGCTTTTGTGCCAATACACTTTCATACTATGTTTTTTGTACAGTGGGTATTTATACTTTCTCTAGCACGTATGTGCATACATTGACATAGCCGCTAGAGAAGGTATTGTATTCCATCCAAAAATTCAATATCAAGATTTCACTAGAAATATGTTTTCAATGTCCCCTGTATCAAAAGAAGCATTTGAGAAAGATGTTCATGTGTGGTGTACACACACACACGCACGCACATACACACGCACGTACGCACACACATACATACATACATTCATGTGTGGCACTACATTAAATACCCTTTATATGGAACAATTTCGAAAATGTTAATTTTCTCAAACATGACTGCGTTGATTTTGATTACAATACCATGTATTAAAGAGATTTACATAACAATAAAATGTATATCTTGAATTTTCTAGAAAAAAATAGCCTCCGAAGACCTCTTCATTCTGAATGATATTTGTAAAACTGGTAAACCGTAAGAAATAGACAAAAACTTACTACACAAAAATGCAGATCTGGTTAAAACACACAATTTATGTCATTTACATTTTTTCGTGGAGTTCACCATTTGCGAGATATTCTTTGTTATTGGCTTCAGTTTCAAAATACTTATACTTTTATCATATGGGAATGTACATCTGCCCATGTAACGAAAGGGGTTTCAATCACATGGCAACCATCTTTTAAAGATTTTACTATCACTTTAGCCTGGTGCACTCCGTTATTTCCTTTCTACTTACATGGAAGCAAGTAATAAGACCATTTCTGCTAATATTTATCGCGATTAGCATGAAGTAGATAGAAGAAAGAATAGGCTTTTAAAGAATAAATTGTACACAGATTTAGAGACAGTCATGTGAATGTAACACAAGATTTTTACACTGATACACACATACTTCTGAACACACAAACATAAACGCTCGAGGCGGGAATCGAACTTGATATACCCTGTGTCGCGAAACACCACAACTGGGGACATCAGTGATCGTGGTCAAGGGAACTGTTCAAGTAAAGAACAAGGAGGAGGGGAGGATGGGCTAATCTCCGTCTACCCGCTCCGACATGTTATTGTGAGCATGTAAGCCTACTTTTCGTCGCAAAAGTTGTTTATATTTGTCGAGTTTCAAGGTATCTTGAATACACTGTGATATTGTTTTAACATATTTAACACAATGTGTATATCGTGCCGTTTGCACGTCACATTTCTCTTAGTGACTTCTCTCGTATAACTTATAACTTTCTCTATACGTACTATGTGCATAGTGTATAGAGAAGGTATTGTATTGCACCCAAAAATTCGGTACCGAGATTTCACCGGAAATATATGTTTTGAGACCCCCTGAATCCAGGAAAAGCATTTTTAGAAAAATGTCCGTGTGTGTGTCTGTGAGCAGCATACCTCAAAAATGAAAAGACCGTTTAAAACCAAACTTGGTATATAAGTTTGGAATCTTCCAAGGATGCGACACGAAGATTTTCAAGAAAATCCTCCCGCCCTAAACTACCCTTTACATGGAAAAAATTTCGAAAATTTTGATTTTCTTAAAAATGGCTCTAACGATTTTGATTAAAATCTCGTATATTTAAGATGTTGGCTTGACAAATAAAATGTATATCTTGAATTTTCTGGGAATAGCCTCTGAAGACTACTTTATTCTGGATGAATTTTACGGAATTTTGCATAACAGGTAAACAGGTAAGAGATGAGCAAAAACTTAGCACACTAACAACGTAGAGCATATTAAAACACACAATTTATGTTATATGCCTTTTTTTCGTGGAGTTGATAGTTTTTTAGGTATTAGTTTTAGCTTCGAAAAACTTGTACTTTTCTCATACAGGATTTGGTCAACTACTGTCCACACAAACAAAGGAACTTCAGTCACATAGAAACCAACTTTTGACTATTACTTTAACCTATGCTACTTCCTTATTTCGCTTCCACATACAAGGAAGCAAGTAATAAGACTATTTCTGCTATTTTTTCTAGATTAGCATGAAGTAAATAGAATCATAAGCTTTTTAATAATAATTTGTTGCAGAGAGGTAGAGAAAGTCATGTGAATGGAATACATCAGATTTTTTTCGTTGAATTGACCATTACTTAGATATTCCTTGTTACTTGTTTAGATTTAAAATACTTAAAATTTTTCACATGGAAAGTTATGAACTCCTGGCCCTGCTTAGAAACGGATTTCATCCACATGGCAACCGGCTTTTAAAAGATTTGACTATCGTTTTATAGCAGTGTATTCCCTTATTTTCGTTCCACTTACAAAGAAGCAAGTAATTAAAACAATTTCTGCTAATAATTATCTGGATTATCATAAAGTAGATCGAAGAATATGCTTTTTAACAATCATTTATTACAGCGATGTAGAGAAAGTCATGTGAATGGTACACATTAGATTTTTGTTTCCGTTACTTGAGAGTGGCAGGAGTTTCGGTTCGATTCGAGTTCGCTAAATGGGAGCTGACCATTAATTGAAAGAAATGGCGTCGACACCACTCGAACATCCTCTCGTCTAGAGTCTAGACTTATCGCCATGCTGTTTTCATCTTTCAATGCCACTCAAGGAGGCAAACGATTTGAGGATGTCGCAGGTGTGAGAGGTATCGTGCGAAACTGGCTGATGACATGGTGCTTCTTTTTTTATGAGAGCATCAAGAAGCTGTCAATACGTTGGACTATATGTATTTCCAAAACAGGAGGTTTTATGTACTTTGCTATTTTGTTATACAAAATCAAAATTAGAGAAAAAAATTCTCGTTTATATTGATTCGCCGTTGTAGTACGCGTTTAAAGTAAATATAGAAACTTTTACACAATTATTTATAAACGTAATATAATTATCTAAAGCCATAAACCAACTTCGAATGAATACACATTACCTAGGTCTTTCGGTAAGATGTCACAATAGAGATTATTGAAGTAACCAGATTATACAGTGCATTTGAGCAGGTACTAGTCAAAGTACTAATTACTAGGACTAGAATCTTGAGACCGATAGCTGGACAGAATCGAAGTTAGCGCAGCATGGTATATAGTTGTGATGTGTTAACAATGCAGTGAATACGCAGTAGTACTAGTAGGAGGAACATGGGGCAGTGGTTGCATGGTAGACTGTGATGTTTTCACTAGCAGTGGAAGGCGATCGAGGCTGCAAACTAACAAGTTTAATATTTACACAAATTCAATTACTGTCGTGCCACAAGACATGAACATCATTATCCGATTCATTTTCTCTCGAGATACATATATTACAATGCACAACATACATTCGTAACCTCTCAAATGTAAATCGTTTCCCATTGGCACGTAAATAGGCTCTATATTCTGAAAAACTTCCCTCCACATCACAATATGTGATTGGAGCAATCGGAAATAGGACATATCATCGACTATTGGGTAAGATTTCTCCATCGGCAATAATTAAGTAGCAACACCTTGTAGCACATTTCGTATTTCATGCATTATTGAAAATCCGACTTTTTTTATCCAAATACTGTTTTCATTTTCTTTTTCACACGGTCTAAAAAAGGTGTCTCTGATTAATTGCTCGTACAAGTTCATCGATGCCCGCCTGGATAGTGTGGTGGTAGCGTGTCTGCCTCACATTCAACAAGTCGCGAGTTCGAATCTTACTTAGGGTGAGTTACCCGGGTAAGGTTTTTTCGGGGTTTTCCCTTATCCTGAGAAGACGAATGTCGAGTAACTTTAAGCTCCATAGACCCCGAGATCATTTGAGCATCATTCCACCAATTTCATTCATTGCCCGATATGACCAAGCAGGTTAAAGGATGTTAAAAAAAAAAGTTCATCGATAGCTTTCAGGGTTGTTCGATATTTGCTAATATATGTTATTGCGTAGATATATCTACAAAGTTCTTCTATATGAATTGCACAACTTCATGCAATCTGTTTGAAGCACGAGATTTTACTAGTAAAATAGTATTGTAATATTATACAGCATAGCATACCACTGCGTCGAACCATGTTCCCCAACGCGTTACTACAAGTTGTTTACATGCGACATGAGCAGTTGCCAATACAGGTCGGTTTCTACCCGATGGGTATGTAACTTGTATTCGCATGTTTTCCTCAATCGGTTCCCTACTAATTACTAAAACTCACCACCCACAAGCAAATAAAGGAAACGTTAACAATTAGCGTAATGGCTGGTGTTGTATGCGATATTTTTTCCTACGTTTTCAAACCTGTCGTAAATAAACAACCGGGTTATATACTCGATGTAACAAACCGTCCCGAGTCGAGCACTTTCGTTTCATCAATTCCTCTTTGTGGGTGCGGGGAATTAGCCACATAAGGCCGATGTGTGAGGCACCCCCTATGTTTTGTCATCTAGACTTGAGCCTATCTTGCCCAGTGACACTTCTGGGATGAGATTTGCTTTAGCGAAGGCCACTAACAAAAAATCTGCTGCGTTCCATTCACATGATTTCCTCTCCTATTCTATAAACAACATATTCTTATAAACTATTATTCTTCTACCTACTACATGCTAACCGAAATAAACATTGGCAGGAATGTTCTTGTTACTTAGTTCCTTATCCCTAGAAGGGAAATAAACAAATAGATTAAAAGGTTACCTACTCAAATCTTTTAAAATATGTTCGCTATGTGAGGATATTAAATTTCGTTGTCTCTGCATGGCCAGGAGTAAAACACAAGTAAAACTATTTTGGTGATTGTAAGTTGCACCAGAGGCTTTAGCTTTATTAAACTTACACCAAGAATCTGGGCTAAATAAACCACGTTCAGGTTTTTCATTATTTCTGTGAAAGAACGTCTCCCACACTGCCTTCCTTATGTCAATTATGTTTTTAGTAATTTGTCTAATAGCTAAACCATATTACTTCTGGAGCCTATCAATGGCCTCATTTCTAAGTCGGTTTTTACTTCCTATAGATTTTCCATCAGAAAGTTGGCTCTTTAACAAGTGTTTTCAAACATCGAAGCCGAGAACCCATGCATTTCTGGATATGGCCAATGCATTCTAATTTGTTTATAGTGACTTGATCATCATAAATATTTAATTCTTGGATAGATTTGAATGATTTGGAATCTCCATCTCCTTGAAAGTTCACCTATCTTCATTGTACCATATTTAAATAGATATTTAAAAATAAATTTTCTTTATATCATGCATTTCTGTACAACGATGCTTCCATTATAAATCACTTTATTTTATTTATTTTTATTTTCTGAGGTCATCTACAATTTTTTAAAAAATAACAACATCCACAACTGTAATTGTATCTCCACTGGTAGCAGTGACAACACTATTGAGATTGATGTTTTCTTTTTGCCAAGATCTATCTAAGGCGGCCGGTCCCCATGGACGCCCTCGCCAAGGCGTCCCGCTTTGGTGCTTCGTTGCGCTGGGGATCGTGGGTTCGAGTCCCGCCTTGGGCATGGGTGTTATATGCTTGTGTATATGTGTGTGTTGTAAAAGTAAGAAAACAGTAATAATACGGCAAAACAAGGTAAAAAAAGGTAAATAAAAGTAGGGTATACAGTGCCGGAGTCCCGATCAGACTCCGGTACTGCATTAAAAAAAAAAAAAAAAAAAAAAAAAAAGGCGAGGGTCAGATCTCGCTTTTCTTTATTATCATTTTCTGTTACTGCCTCCCCAATAGCCTCTTCCACAAATTCTAGTGCCACATCCTCAACTACAGGTCCAATAGTATTGATATACTATTTATATAATTACCAAATCTGGTTGGAGGATTTGTTTAGTCTATAATACCATATAACATCTTACCTTCGGTAAAAAAAAACTTTCCCAAGTGAGCGAAGCGCGTAGACAAATCTTATTTATTTCATGCATTTTGCTTTTATTATGGTCATCATTTCTTTGCAGTGGATTATAATTATAAAGTATGAGTGTATTTGCACAGTTCTTATATACAAATGCAAATACACATGCAAGGCCAATTTGTTTTTTCACACTTAGAGCAAGTCTTACTTCATTGCAACTTACATTAGTTTTAAAAATATCTGATAACATGTTTATATTTATTATTTTATTGATACTATCATCAGACGCTTCCAAGAGTTAAGAATACTGATCACTATTTGTGTGTAATTCTTTTTGAAAACATTGTTGTTACTGTTAGGGCAACATTGCCAGTTTTTAAGGTTGTAGTGGACTCATTACATGTTTACTAATTTGAAGATGCTAAACAATTCGATATTTTGCTCACTGCACGTGGTTTTCCAACATGTTTACGTTTTTTAAAAACTCTATTACTAAATTTCCCCATAATGAGGTAATAAACAAACGCTGTAGCTCAAACTGACTCACTAAAGAAACACAATCATTTCTACAAACCAATACAATGCTGTGACAAACATTGTTTTGCCAGGTAACGGTGTGACCACATATGCATTGACAGGAAGCTAAATATAACATTTTCACATAAAAGCGAGCGGGAGATTTGAAAAAGAGAATTTGGTAATTTAGTAAATCTGAACTTCCGCCACGTCCACAAAACACTTTCTAGATTTATTTTCAACATTATTTTTATGATGATAATTTTAATTGTTTTCTTACAGAAAACGTATGTAGAACAGGAGTTGGACAGGTTCAGTCAGACTGAAAAACTCAGTGCCATAGCCGGATTTGAACCATGGTTCTCCCGGTCTCTAGCCGGAGCCAGGAGCCAGGAGCAGGAACTAGTCGCCCGAGTGTACTCGGGCGGGGGCAAATCACCACGGTACCTATCCGCTTTTCTTGCGGATTTACCCGTGTGATATAGTAGATGTAGTCTTATGCAAGCGTTTTTGTCAATGTCAAAGTAATTGGGCAGGGTGTTCCCTCTGTGCAGCCGGCGCGGGCTGGCTTACCTATCTGAGTGGCCACCCACCCAGAGAGGGACCAGGCCCGATGCTGCTTACCTTGGCCAGCCGCTTGCGGGCTGTCAAGGAAAGCAGTGCCGGCTAGCGGGGAGACATGAAGGGATATAGGTACGGGGTGGGGGAAGCCAGTGTTGCAGATCTGGTCGGAGTACGACTGGATGGTCACCCGTCCGAGTCGTGACCATGCCCGATGCTGCTTAACTTGGCGGGTAGAACAATAAAGGGAGAGGCGGCCGGAAAACTACCATCCCAAGGCGTCCTTGGGAAGGCGGTAGCTTACGCGTCTCCTTGGTAGCGTGTGGTCGTAAAGACCGAGAGTGTTCACCTGGGGATTTGGGTGGGGAGCAAGTTTAGTGTATATTGTGCGAGCTCTTTCTCGCACAACGTCCACTATGTAAGGGATTCCGGAGTGCTCTCCCAGTGACCTATCATGGTAGCATGCGGGCATAGCATTGAATTTCTCAACTGACCCCATATTTCCTGGTAAACCACAAGGCGATAGTATAGCCAACATTGAAGTAGCTTGAAGTGCTTACATTGTAAGTCGCCATTGGGGTTGTTATCTCAAAATAATTTAAGATCACCTTGTGGTTTACCGGGAAACATGCGGGTCAGTTGAGAAATTCAATGCTATGACCGCATCTGCCATGACAGCTCAGTGGTAGAGCAACCGGACTGAGACCGGGAGATCCGTGGGTCAAATCCCGGCTATGGTATTGAATTGTTCAGTATGACTCTACCAATCCAACATTATTTTTATTAGTTATATATTATACAAACACGATCCATAGATGAAGTTGATCAGAAAGGTATCGAGAATTTTTACCATAAAAAACCAAAAAGTGACAATTTAAAAATAATTGGCTTACCGGGTCCCAGCCGCCCCCACACACACAGGCACAGACACAAATACACACATGAACATGCACACACGGACCATTTTCTAAAACTTTTTTATTAGGGATTAAGGTGACCTTACTGTTCTCCGGCACTAACCAGGAAAGCTAGTAGACCCACGCTGGTAAAGATCACCCCACCAGAATGTTCGGTAGTCTTCCTGGTACGATAGATAAGTAGTGAATCCACTTCCATACCTTGCACGAGCTAGATGGGCCGGTATGTAATATAGGCACCGGCCTAATGGTAAAGCTCACATCATCCCTAGATAGCGTATGCATACCTAAATGGTCAGATCATTACTTGCCATGGGTGTCCTCAGAACCTGCATTTCCGGGAAAATTCTAGTATCAAATTTTTGGGTGGAATACGACATCTTCTCTACTTACCGTGTTCATACGCGGTAGAGAAACTAAAACAATTAAATACTAAGTTTGGTGTTTAACGGTCTTTTCGTTTTTGAGCTATGCTGTCTACAGACACACAGACCTTTTTCTGAAAATGCTTTCTTTTTTGGATTCAGGGAGTCCCAAAACATGTGTTTCCGACGAAATCTTGGTATCGAATTTTTGGATGCAATACAATACCTTCTCTATACACCATGCACCAAGTTCGTGTAAAAAAAATAAAATAAAAAAATAACAACATAAAAAAACCCAACAAACGATTAATTACCAAAATAAAGTCATATCGAACTACTCTGTCACCGATTGAGTTAGCTCCTCGGTAACGTGTGCGACTTTCATTGGGAAGGCTGCGGGTTCCATCCTCTATTGGGAATTTCCCCCCCCCCCCTCATAGTCCCTTCCCAACTTGTCACTCAGGCGAATGTGGGGCGTTATTCTCCACGGTGTCCTTTCCATCATTTCCTTTCATTCAATTCCCGTACCATATTTCAGGAGTGCTACTAGGCTCGTGGTGTATGGCAGCGCTGGCAGGTGGCGCGGATGCACGCGCTGTAAAATATACTGTACTCGACGTTATGGTCGCTGTCCTCGCAGGGCGGGGACGATTGACAAATCCGTGGAACCTGTGGTGTTGGCCCCGGGATGAACAACTTTCAGCCACTCACAGCCACTTACGCGCGTCTTTGTAGCCTGTCTGCTCGCGGCTTGTGGTCTCCTGTGGTTCCCTCACTTCATCCCTTCCTTCTAGGGGGGGGGAGATATAGGCGCACTAAATTTCTATTGGTCGTGGTGCGTGAGGTGTCCTCCATCGTTGTCTAAGCTTTAACTTTCCTTTGATTAAGTATGTTAATATTTAGATAAATAGGCACATTTCTAACTGCTGAGCTCTTCAATTTCCATATTTTATCTTTTGGGGCTATTGTACATACATAATTTAGAATACATAATATGTTTTGAGATAAGTTTTCCACAGTTGACAACTATCTAAGAAATGTATTTCCCTATTGCAAATTGTCACGTCTTCCTTCACCCAGTGTATAAATCCATATTCAAAACACTTGAAGGTAAACCACTGTATTTAGTAATCATGCTTTATTTGTTTCAGCATGAATCCAATGGAGAATATCACAAGACCACTACGGAGTTGCTTGATCTAGCTTTATTTCAAGGTCGCTCCACACAAGCTTGGCTTGACGTTACACTGCAGATCTACAAGACCATGGTGTTATCAAGGATAGTACTTAACCTGGAAGTAGTACCTAACAAAGAGTCTGTGAAGTTAGTATGCCCTTTCGTTTTGGCCTTTACTCTTGCTTATATTACTCGCTTGTGATGAAATCCATTTATATAAAGAACGCAGGATACGAGAGGCTACTAAAGTGCAACTTTGACATCTTTCACCATGTTGAGATAAGTAACTAGTATCTGGTATTATTCTGGTTGTTAGATTCAATTCAAGCTGGTCACTCCCCAGCAAATGTGCCTGTTACATGTATTGTGAAGGTCAGTTCATATTGTACTGGATACGTTGGCATTTTGGCTTACTATTCTCAGATGTGTAAACTTGGATTCCGATCATTTAGTTGGTGAAAACACCTGCAGATAGCAATAGTAGTCGGTAAACAGGATGTCATCCCATGTGATTCACATGGTTGTACATAGTGGAACAGCTACTACTGTAGCGCTTTTGGTGTAAATATAATTACATCTACACCTGTAAGCAGTGGTTTTTAATATAACAGAAGCTCTAAAGTTACATTATTTTGATATAATAATCTATAACAAATAACTAGTGAGGTTTAAAATAGGCTGTTGCCAAATGGCTACAACAGGAGCTTCCAAGGTGAGGTGCTGTGCTACATAACCTAAGATTTAGTCATGTGATAAGCATGTTTCCACAGTGTTTTATTTTACTTCTAGGATTAACTAATATAAACACAATGAATAAATTCCATTTTGATGAAGAGATATTAGAGTTGATTTTTGTATCTGATGGGTAACTATTGGAATTTAGCGGATTTTCTTCTTTTGATGAAGATGAACCGAAAGCCATCTCAGCAATCAGGAAACTAGAATTTCAAATAATTTGTAAATTCATAGGAAAGGGGAAATGTTCACCGCACACAAAAAGAACAATGTAGCAGCCGTGAAGGCACAGCCAATAGTTGTCTTTCTATGGAAAAGAACAAAAAAGAGAAGAATATGACACAGAAACTAAGTAAAAACAGTGAATCTCACCTAATTTTGCATTTACTGGCCGTTTTTCTTTTGTTATGCATTTTAGATCCAGAAAATACATTCCTGGAAATACATATGGGGAAAAGACTGAATTTTCTGGTAATGACAGCAACCGGAAGACCAGTTTACCAGGTCCTGTGGAAGAAGATTTGTCTCCTTGCAGTTGCAGAAAATCTTCCTGAAAATCTAAATTTCAAACTTTGTTTTGATAATTGGTTCACGTCTTTACCTCTAGCAAGAACCCTGAAAGAGAGAGGAATGCCATGCGTGGGCATTATTCGGTCAGATCATGTTGTCCACTGAAAGAGGAGAAGGATTTGAAGAAAGAAGGAAGAGCTTCTTTCGACTAGAGTGGAAAAGGATAGCAACATTGTATTGCTAAGATGGTTTGACAACAGATCACTACAATTGATATCTTCTAATGCTGCAGTGGAACCCATAGATACCTGTCAGCGTTGGAGTTAAAGGGATAAAAGCCAAATAGGTGTAAATCGCCCTAATATTGTGAAGCAGTACAATCAAAACATGGGTGCTGTAGACCTAGGAGATATGCTTATAGAACTATATAGAATTGATTTTTGTTCCATAAAATGGTACAAAAGACACATGATCCAAAAGGTGAGAAAACCGGAGAAAACACTCCTGGACTTTAACACCAAAATTGTTCATAGTCTTGTATCAGCAGGAAAAGAAACAGGAAGGAAGCAAGGAAGGCCAAGCGGTCAAGAAACTGCAGCAGAAAAGAAACAACGTATAATTACTGTCAGGCTTGTTGATGATGTCCGTTTTGACGCTACAGGCTCTTGGCCAGTTCCATCAGAAAAAAAAAAAAAGGGATGGTGCAAGAATTGTTCAAGTGTATTCTCAAGAACAGCTTACTCAAAATGTGAGGTTGAGTTATGTTTGACCAAAGACAAAAACTGTTTCTGTATATGGCATCACAAATAATATGGTAGTCAAAAAAACCCAGTCATGCTATGAACTAGTTTTCTAAATAATGTTACATTTTGAGTTTCTAAACAGAAGGTACTCTAAAATATGTTTATATTACACTAAAACTATGTTTCATAAAGAAAAAGTTTAATATTTCTGTTTAAATATAGAAATATTGCCGTTATGGCCCCATGTTGCCATATGGCAACAACCCTTAAAAAAGTAATCTATGAGGGAAAATCATTAAAACCTTTTTATAATATTTTCTTTGTCCATTATCTAATAGGTTCTATGACAATTGGATTTTTTATCATTAATAATTCAGGATTGAAAGTGTTAAGGAGAGGAACGTCCAGTTTAAATTGTGTTCGATTCCAGTTAATTACCAAGATGCCTGTTAATATTTTATGTTATAAATGTGAAAGCTTTTCGTTACAAATTAGTTGTCATATTGTTGGGAATACAATGCGTTTATAATGGCATTAAGCAAATTAAGGAGCATGTTGTTTTATTTTATTAATTCCATGGTAGTTGGTACATTCCGGAGGGGATACCATACTGCAGCCACATAGGGCTATTGTGCGTTAGACCCCAGGAGGATAGGGCGATATAAGATTATTTAACGGGCAGCCGAAACTGACCGCGTTCACCACCGTGGTGGGTCCCTGATATACTCTACAGTTCATCTCAACGTGGGGAGCGCTAGGAGTCCGCGACCTAGGCCCGACTGAACTCCTCAAACTGATCACTCCAAATCCATCCTGTTGCCGAGAGCTGTATTTCCAAAGCGCATTCTTCACCATCGAGACGTTCCACCACCGCAGTCTCGCCGACACTTACAACTGAAAGAGACCGGTTATAATGAAATGAAGAAGTAGGAATTTCGGGGAATAAAGAAGCCTTCCCAGCGTTTTTCTAAAAGCCAAAAAAAAAAAAAAAAAAAAAAAAAAAAAATCTCGAAAAACCTATAGGCCAGAAGCCAGTTACGGTAATCGAACTCACGACCTTCCGAATGCCAGTTACAGACAAAACGCCTGAGCCACTTGGCTCGGTATGTTAATACTATAATATTTGCCATTGGTTTTTGCAGTTATTTATGTTACAACTACCAATTACTACCAAACCTATGACAATATGTATATATTCATATCTGGAGTATAAATATTAATGCAAGAGACATAACAGAGAAATTGTTCTACCAACATGAACCTACGATAGCTGTATTAACCTATGATTGCGCATTTCAAAGGTAAAATGTTGCATGTTACCACAATACTAAAAGCATTATATGTTTTTGCTTTACCCGCAATTGGTTGCACAGTGCACAATTGGCAATCTGCAGGAGTATCGAGAAAGTTTGCTCTCTTTGCATTACTCAAAATGAAACAGTTGGTGACTCCTGTGTTATGCGAAGTAACGTTAGAGCGAACTTAAACGCTGTTACCCTTCTTAGGCTTAACGTTCAGACCTGTCAGAGACACGGAGGCAGTCAGTGATATAATTCAAGACCAACCTAGGACGATAGGAAATCAAGGAAACTTCATTGGCGATTGGGCATGTGTAGCTAAAAGCTGAAGCGGAGTGCTACTCTAATGCAAAAGAAAGACACATACTCGAGCAGCTTACATAATCTTTTATAGCGATGCATAGTGGTAGATAATACATATATCAAGATTAAATAAAAGTTGAATAATAATCAACATGTCATATTTTATGTTAAATAGAGAAGTTTGAGGAAATATACATACAATACTTAAAGGCCTGTACAGACGGAGACATTTTTCTGTACAAGAAATATAGCCATTGAATGGTACAGCATCTTGCGCCATCTAGCATGGACGTAATGTACATAACGCCTCTTTAATGACAATATGTTTTAAGAGAATGGCTGACACAGAAGTTGCAAATTCTGTGTAGCTGTTGGTACCGTAGTTATTCTTTCTACGTAGTTTATTTACACATTTCTACACACTCAATGGTCCAAAGTTGTCTTAAATATGGTCAATAAAGGTTACAGAAATGAAGCATGCCTCTACAAATCATCGTTAGATAGCTTCCACAGTACCAGCATGACCTCGTAGCGCAGTTGGTGGAGCCCCTGGCTGTGGTGCAAAGGGTCTCTTGTTCGCTTTTTGGTTGTGAATAGCGATTTTTATCTTATTCTCTACTTTTAAACACCATCTTTATTGCTGTAATACTACGTTGAATTAATATGGTTCAAAGTTATCCTTATTTAAGTATTTTATCTATTTACATTTTCCCTGCCTTGTTCAGCCATACGTTATTAAGTTGCAGTCAATCAAAGTTTATATTTGTTTATATTCTTCACAAATTTCAGAAAATTAATTTTAAAAGTTTTCACCAGTACAATTTTTTTTAACTGTTTCACTTGTATAGTCTCCTTTTACTGCTGTGGTCATATCAGGGGCTTTGACTTGTGAAACAACTCTTGTTCAATATAGGTTATTGGCATTAGGTTCATCATTTTATGTCATTAAACGCACACACATTCATACATACCTCCAGACTCTGTAGGGAAGGAGTACTTCTGGTTAAAGAAAAACTCCCCTCCCCAGCCAGGAATCGAACCTGGGCCTCCGGGTGAGAAGTCAACTCGACCACTCGAATACGGGGGCAGACAATTCAATATTTTATATCGGCCTGTGCCTTCTTATTCTCACTGTACGTTTCTTAGAACCTTCTCTTTTAGTTTTAACCCTTTACATTACTACAAGCTGTATCTCTGACTGTTCACTTTCCCTGCATAAGTATTGTCGATCTTCCCCAATCTTAAATCAGTTAAAATAGATTCCAAATTTCCCATGTCCTGTGAGCGTTGCTTAAACAAGTTTGGTCCTTGAAGTATGGTTTCTCTCACAGACGTGAAACGTTATGAAGCTAGACATGGCACCTATTATACAATAAGCAAGCTTAAGCAGTCAGCATATACTCGTATGTGATCGTCGGAATGGCTACCAGATGGTAATGAATATACGAGGGGCGATTTGTTTTTTCAACCTCCGATAGGCCATATATAAAGACAAGTTCATAGAATACAATCCCTTTATTACTAAACGTTTTATACACTTATAGTTACTTTTCAACATAATCACCGAAAAGATTGAGACATTTATCGTACCTGTGCACAAGCTTTGCAATATCCGCTTCAAACATTTTTGCCGCCAATGATTTCAAATGAACATAGACGTTGTTTTGAAGATCTTCGTACTTTACATTTGCGGAGAGCCATTCAAAACAAACGAAGAGGAATGCTAACTTCAGGAATTGTGTTGATCCATGACAACGCTCGTCCATTCACTGCTGGCACAATCCATCGGCTCCTTGAACAATTTCAATGGGTCATTTTCGATCATCCGCCGTACAATCCTAGCCTGGCACCCAGCGACTTTCACCTTTTCCCTGAACTGAAGACGTGGCTAGGGGCAACACTCTCAAACCAACGAAGATCTTCAAAACAATGTCAATGTTCATTTGAAATCATTGGCGGCAACATTTTTTGATGCGGGTATTGCAAAGCTTGTGCACTGGTACGATAAATGTCTCAATCTTTTCGGTGATTATTTTGAAAAGTAACCATAAGTGTACAAAACTTTTAATAACAAAATAATTGTTTTCTATGAACTTGTCTTTTACTTTCTCTTATTTTGTTCAGAAAGTTCTACTTTAGTTATTCACAGCATTGGCATCCCGCCTATATTTTCTTCATGTGAGAGCTTGAAAGTACTTTCATACTGCGAAGTTGTGTTTGGAAAGTTAGGTTACATTTTCTTTCAATTTTATGTTTGAAAGTAATTTCTGAAGAAGTAATAATTTCTAAACAAATGCCCCATTATCTCAGAAACTAATTAACACTAAGAGGTGAAAATTGTACCACACATTTGCACCTAAAGAGGCTTTATATTAATGAAAAAGTTTATATATATATTGATTAATTATTTGTTTAAATTTTAAAAATAAGTTTTCTATAACATTTTAATAGATTTTTTTCTTTTAAATTTATACCTTTCCTTCTTTAGCTCATTATCTTAAATAGTTGCTGAGATAATGGGTCAAACTTTAACATTGGAAAGATTGGGCATTTCGACTCCCCTTAAGAATGAATTGTAGTGCTCATAACAGCAAATCAAATAAATAACGATAGTCTATCGTCACTTCAAAAACCTATTCCAACAACATTTAAAAAAGTATAAGAAACGTTAAACTTAACCGAGCGAGGTGGCCCCGCGGTAACGCGTGCTGTTAGCATTCGGTAGGTCACGGTTCGTTTCCCGGTGACCTAAGGATATGACACAAATTGTGTGTTTTAACGACTCTACATTATTTGTGTAGAAAACCTTTGTCTATCACTTACGGTTTACACATTTTTCAAAAGTCATTCAGAATAATGAGCTCTTCAGAATCTATTCCTGGAAAATTCAAGATATACATTTTATTTTGTCATAGAAATACCTTAAACATAATATATTTTAATCAAAATCATTAGAGCTATTTTTGTGAAAATCAAAATTTTCGAAAAGATGTCCCATGTAAAGGATACTTTAAGGCGGAGAAATCTTGATATTTTGGTATTTAACGGACTCTTAGTTTCTGAGTTATACGTTCACACACACACACACACACACACACACACACACATAGACGGATCTTTGTCTAAAATGGCTTTATTGTTGTTTTTTAATTCAGACAACCCCAAAACATAGATTTTCATTTAAATCTAGTCATTTAGTTTGAGGTGGAATACAATTCATCTAGTATATCTATGTAGTAGAGTAAATAAAAGAAATCTGATATGTTCCATTCACACGACTTTCTCTATATCTCAGTAAATTATTATTGTTAATAAGCTTATCTTTTATTTATTTCATGCTAATCGAGAAAAATTAGCAAAAATAGTCTTATTTCTGGTCGTCTCCTTAGCGCGGTGGTAGCGTTGCTACTTACCAAGCGGGAGACCTGGGTTCGATCCCCAGTACCGGCGTGGGGATTTTTCCCCCGCTGGGAGACCTGGCCCGGGGTGCACTCAGCCTCGTAAGGTCCCTGGGGGGCCAATTGAGGAGCTACTTGATGGAGAAGTAGCGGCTCCAGGTCATGAGGACCGCATTAACCGGCCGGGGGGATTCGAGGCGCTGACCACGTCTCACCCTCCAATACTGCACCCCATTCATGACGTCTGTAGTGGACCGTGATGGGGGACGCAGCGGCCGGGCGGTAGGCCAAGGTTCCCCGTGAGCTGTCGTGCCATGGAATAAAAAAAAAAGTCTTATTTCTTGCGTTATTGTAAGTAGAAGCGAAATAAGGGAGTACTATAGGTTAAAGTGAAAGCCAAAAGCTGATTGCTATGTGACTGATGTTCCTTTGTTTATATGGACAGGAGTTGACAAATTCCTGTATGAGAAAAGTATGTTTTTCAAAGCTGAAACCAAGAAAAAGGAATATCTCAAAAACAATCAACTCCACGAAAAAAATGCATATAACATAAATTGTGTGTTTTAACGTGCTCTACATTTTTTGTCGGTTAAGTTTTTGTCCATCTCTTGCGGTTTAGTAGTTATGAAAAATTCATCCAGAATAAAGTAGTCTTCAGAGGCTATTCTCAGAAAATTCAAACTATACATTTTATTTGTCAGATAAATAACTTTAATATACGATATTATAACCAAAATCGTTAGAGCCATTTTTTATAAAATCAAAATTTTCGAAAAAAGTTCCATGTAAAGGGTAGTTTGGGGTGGGAGGATTTTTCTCAAAATCTTCGTGTCGCATCCCTGGAAGAATCTAAACTTAAATTCCAAGTTTGGTATTTTACTGACTTTTCGTTTTTGAGTTATCGTGTTCACAGACTCACGGACACACGGCCACACTGACACACGGACACACGGACACACACATAGACCTTTTTCTGAAAATACATTTTTTGGATACAGGGGACCCTAAAACATATATTTCCGGTGAAATCTCGGTATCGAATTTTTTGGTGGAGTGCAATACATTCTCTATACACTATGTACATAGTGATTATAGAGAAAGTAATAAACCAAAAACAATTTGGATAATGTTGCCAGTAAAATACTTCTTTCATCTAAAGGCTATGCAAGGCTTATCGCTGCAACCATATTTCCTCACCATGGTTGCTATACTAGTGGAAAAATATGATTTCCCGTTACCTTCCACTTGGCAGTTTTACTGCCATTTAAGTCGTCCTGACCATGGTAGTGAATGCTCAGTCACAGTTCAGTAGACACCCTTAACCTGCAGTGTGCTGATATTGCTTCCACTACCAGGATGTACCTACGCATGCATATTAATCCCTGAGTACAGGGAGTTCCACAGTACCGAAGATAAAACACTTAACACCTGATATTATGCATTTATGAAAACAAACATACACCAGAAAGGAAATATATACATTTTTGTTTCGGCAACAAAGATGTCATCATCATCATATTGTGTTAGGAGTCCCCGATTCGATTCCCGGCTGGGGGTAGGGAACTTTTGTCTAGCCCAGATTATTCCCTATCCTCCCTAGGGTCTGGAGGTATGAAATGTGTGAGAGCTAATGAATAAAATTAAAGAAAATATAAACCCCACGACAACAAACTACGAGTTAACGTCATTGCCAATAGGAAGTATATTCCACAGGGAAATGCCGCCACTAGGACCTTGCTGTCAAAAGTGGGGTATAAATGCAACAATATTAAAAATAACAGTCATGGTTAAAATTTGAACATTTACGACTTATGCACTAACACTTTGTATAATAGCGATGTTGAGGCAAGTGCATTTTTAAACCTCCATATAATTTACGGCAGTGCCAGCCAAATGCTCTATGATGTCATCGAGCAAGTCTCTTCTAACGACTCTATCAATTGCCTGAATGATGTCAGTTCCGATATTGTGCCGGAATTTCGTCCCGCTGAAGTGTTTTATGTGCCAGTAAATCTACTGATATAGGGCTATCACTTTTAAGCATATCTAAAAACTGCCAGTTAGGGCGGGGTTTGAACCTGCACCATAAGGATCAAAACACAGGCACCTAACAAACTGAGCCCCCCAGAACGATAAATTAATTCAGTAGGACAGGTGAAGCAAGCAGAAAGACGAAGTTCTATATTTTATTACCTTTTCTTTCTTAAGTTCAACAGTGGTTCCAGCATCAACACTATTAATGCGAGGTTCTATTGTTAACAGCTGTCTTACCTTTTTACTTTCTCTATACGTACTATGTACATAGTGTACAGAGAAGCAGCCAGCTTTTGACTATCACTTTAACCTATGGTACTCCCTTATTTCGCTCCTACTTACAAGGAAGCAAGTAAAAAGATTATTTCCGCTAATTTTTTCTCCATTAGCAGGAAGTAAATAGAAGCATAAGTTTTTTAACAATAATTTATTGCAGAGTTGTAGATAGTCATGTGAATGGAACACATCAGATTTGTGCTTTCTCTATGCGTACTATGTACATAGTGTATAGAGAAGGTGTTGTATTGCACCCAACAATTCGATACCGAGATTTCACCGTAAATATATGTTTTGAGACCACCTGAATTCAAAAAAAGCATTTTTAGAAAAATGTCTGTCTGTCTGTGTGTATGTGTGTCGTGTCTGTGTGTCTGCGGGCAGCATAGCTCAAAAACGAAAAGACCGTTAAATACCAAACTTGGTATTTAAGCTCAGTATTTTCCAAGAATGCGACACGAAGATTTTCAAGAAAATCTCTCCACACTCAACTACTCTTCACATGGAAAAATATTCGAAAATTTTGATTTTCTAAAAAATGGCTCTCACGATTTTGATTAAAATATCATATATTAAAGATATATACTTGACAAATAATATGTACATCTTGAATTTTCCAGGGAATAGCCTCTGAAGACTACTTTATTCGGGATGAATTTTACGGAATTTTGTGTAACTGGTAAACCGTAAGAGATAGACAAAAACTTACCGCACAAAACATGTAGAGCATATCAAAACACATAATCTATGTTATATACTTTTTTCGTGGAGTTGATCGTTTTTATGTATTCCTAGTTTTTTGTTTCAGCCTTAAAAAAACTTATACTTTTCTCATGCAGGAATTTGTCAACTCCTGTCCATACAAACAAAGGAACTTCAGTCACATAGCAAACATCTTTTACTATCACTTTAACCTATGTTACTCCCTTATTTCGCTTTTACTTACACGGAAGCAAGTAATAAGGCTATTTCTGCTAATTTTTTCTCACTTAGCATGAAGTAAATAGAAGCATAAACTTTTAAACAAAATTTTGTTTCAGAGATATAGAGAAAGTCATGTGAATGGAACACATCAGATTTCTTAAATATAATTTTTGGAGCACTGTATTTATTTATTTATTTTTACTTTCTCTATACGTACTATATACATAGTGTATAGAGAAAGTATTGCATTGCACCCAAAAATTCGATACCGAGATTTCACCGGAAATATATGTTTTGAGACCCCTTGAATCCGAAAAAAAATAATTCTTAGAAAAAAGTCTGTGTATGTGTCTGTCTGTTTATGTGTGTGTGTCTATGTGTGTGTGTGTGACTGTGGGCAGCATAGCTTAAAAACGAAAATACCGTTAAATACCAAACTTGGTATTTAAGTTTGGTGTCGTCCAAGGATGCGACACGATTTTGAGAAAATCCCCCCACCCCAAACTACTCTTTACATGGTACTGTTTTTGAAAATTTTGAATTTCTTAAAAATGGCTCTAACGATTTCGATTAAAATATCGTATATTAAAGATATTTACCTGAAAAATAAAATGTTTGTCTTGAATTTTCTGGGAATTGCCTATGAAGACTACTTTACGCATATCTGCTAAACCACAAGAGATGGACAAAAACTTACCACACAAAAATGTAGGGCAAGTTAAAACGCAATTTATGTTACATACGTTTTTTTCGTGGTGTTGATCGTTTTTGAGGTATTCCTTGTTTCTGGTTTCAGCTTTAAAAAAGTTATACTCTTTTCATACAGGAATTTGTCAACTCCTGTCAATACAAACAAAGGAACTTCAGTCACATGGCAACTAGTTTTTGACTTTCACTTTAACCTATGGAAGCAAGTAATAAGACTATTTCTGTTATTTTTTTCCATATATGTTTTTGAAGTAAATCTCCAATTTTGAGAAATTTAATAATTCATTTCTCAAAATCAAGAGAATTGAAGAGTACAAAAGGTCCTACATGTTCTACTATAATTTGGAGTTAACATAAAAACTATGATAAGACAGATCTATTCATAAATTAATTTAATGTAAAATTTAACTTTTTATATGAATATTTTAAAAATTGCATCTAGTGGAGACTTTTTATTATACCAGTGAGTTTAATCAGTAAAAATATTTCATTTAACAAACTTAAGAATTTTGAAAAATATTAAAATATCACTGTTATTGTGTATAATAACAACACTATGTATAATAACTGTTATAAATATCAACATGATAAGTTATATACTGTGAATTTTCAAAATTTCACAAAGACATTAAGAATAATTTCCTTAATTTTAGAGCTGATGGCGAAGATGAATTGACAGAGGACTTGCCATTACCTGCAGTTGAGGTACCCATTCCAGCACCTTCACAAGAATATTCAGTAGCAGAATGCACTCTACTGGCCTGGCTCAATGCTCATTTTGAAGCTCAAAGATCCGTCTTGTGGATGAAAACCCCACCAAAAGAACATTGGCCCGGCTGTGTTGCTTCACAACAGGTAACATTTGCCTTAGGCTATTCTAGTTTGGGTGTGCGTCAGAAAGCAGTGGAGCACTGAAGTACTGCAGCATACAATACAGCTCAGTATTGTGGGTAAACTTTCGTCTTTCTGTGAGCAGATACCAGCGCCACTAACTCGGACTTTACCTCTATTTTCGAGAGTAATCAATCACGAACTAGAGAGCGATGTTTCCAATATGCATCACATGTTCACCCAATTAACACACCGAGGTGTGATCATTATGAAACAAACTACGCAGATTCATAACCACAAGTAATGTTAATATTGTTATGAAAACAAAAGGGCAATAAAAGTAAACATACGGAAGGTTAGAAAGTGCTAAAAGTGATACTCGAGGTGTCAAAAACTGTCCTGTAACTGAGCCGCTTTTCTATGTATTTTAAACTGCACAAAAGATTAAGGTAAGAAGAAATGGCCAAAATCGTAATTAGACGTCACCTTTAGTTTTACTTTCTCTACATAGTACAAGGTACATAGGAGAGAAGGTATTGCATTCCACCCAAAAATTTGATACCAAGATTTCACCGGAAATACACATTTTAGGGTCCCCTGTATAACAAATCTGATGTGTTCCTTTCACTTTCTCTACATCTCTGCAAGATAATTATTAAAAAGCTTATGCTTCTTTTTACTTCATGCTAATCGAGAAAAAAATAACAGAAATACTTTTATTACTTGCCTCCATGCAAGTAGAAGGGAAATAAGGCAGTAGCATAGGCTGGTTGCTTTGTTTGAATGGAACGGGAGTTGACAAGTAAGAGAAGTATTTTAAAGCTGAAACCAATAACAAAGAATATCTCAAAAACGATTCACTCCACGAAAAAAAAATGCATGTAACATAAATTGTGTGTTTTAATGAGCTCTATTTTTTCTGGTAAGTAAGTTTTTGTCTATCTCTTACGGTTTACCAGTTAAGCAAAATTTCTTTAAATTCATCCAGAATAAAGTAGTCTTCACAGGATATTCCCAGAAAATTGAAGATATACATTTTATTTGCCAGGTAAATTTCTTTAATATACGACATTTTAATCAATAACGATAGAGCCATTTTTAGTAAATCAAAATTTTCGAAAATTGTTCCATGTAAAGGTTTTGAGGGTGGAGGAATTTTCTTGATAATCTTCAAGTCGCATAGTTGAAAGATACGGATCTTAAATAGCAAGTTTGGTATTTAATAGAATTTTCGATTTTGAGCTATTATGTCCGCAGAGGCACACACACCTATTCACTATGTACATAGTATGTGTAGAGAAAGTAAAATAGTATTAAAAATCGTATGTGTTACACTCACATGACTTTCTCTAGCTGCTCTACAAAATTCTTACAAAAGATTATTTTTCTTTCTTTGCAATGCTAATCGAGATAAACATTAGCAGAAAGTTCTTCTTTCTTAGTTTCTCATAAGTAGAAGGCAAGTAAAGGAATGCTAAAGTGATAGTCAAATATTTTGAAAGCTGTTGCTATGCGATTGTCATTGCAAATCGCTTCTTTGCTTGGCCAGGAGTAGAACGAAAGATAAACGGACACTTCCTGTCTGAGAAAAGAATAAATACTTCACAATTGAAACCATTAACAAGTAATATCTCGAAAATGTTAAACTTCACGAAAGAAATTTGTATGACATAAATTGTGTTTTTTAACGAGATCTACATTTTTTGTGTAGTAAGTTTTTGTTTATCTCTTACGGTTTACTAGTTAAGCAAAATTCATCCAGAATAAACAGGTCTTCAGAAGCTATTTACAGAAAATTATTCATTTATACAGTTTATTTCTGATGGAAATGGATTTAATATGTGGTGTTTTAATCAAAATCGTTGGAGCCATTTTTAAGAAAACAACATTTTGGACAATTTTTCCATGTAAAATATAGTTTGGGGTGGGGAAATTTTCTTGAAAATCTTCATGTCGCATCCTTGGAAGATACCAAACTTATATACCAAGTTTGGTATTTAAAGCTCTTTTCATTTTTGAACTATGCTGTCCAAAACCACATACACACACGCACAGACACGAACCTTTTTCTGAAAATTATTTTTTTATTCAATGGGGCCTAAAACAAGTATTTCCGGTGAAATCTCGGTATCGAATTTTTGAGTGGAATACAATACCTTCTCTATCCACTGTACATTGTACATACGGGCCAGAGAAAGTAAAAATATCGGTTTGTAAATATGTGAGTCTATGTATCTGTGAACAAGATAAAACGAATAGTCGGTAAAATATCAAACTTGGTATTTAAGTTTAGTATCTTCCAAGGATACGACACGAACATTTTAAGAAAAATCCCCCACCCCAAATTTCCCTTTACATGGGAAAAATTTCGGAAATTTTGATTTCCTGAAAAATGACTCTAAAGATTTTGATTAAAAAGTCGTATATTAAAGATATTTTACATGATAAATAAAATGTGTACTTTGAATTTTCTAGATTTCCTTTATTCTAGATGACTTTTGCTGAATTTTGCGTAACTGGTAAACAGTTACGAGATAGAAAAAACTTACTACACAAAAAATGTAGATTTTGTTAAAAGACACACTTTTATGCCACAGATATTCCTTGTTATTAGTTTCAGCTATGAAATTCATAAAACTTTTTTCATACGGGAATTTGTAAACTCCTGGCCATGCAAAGAAAGGGATTTCAATCGCTTGGCAACTAGCTTTTAAAATAGTTGTCTATCGCTTGAGCCTTCTACTTGCAAGGATACAAGTAATAAGACCATTTCTACTAATGTTTATCTCGACTAGCATTAAGTAGATGGAAGACCAGGCTTTTTAACAAGAATTTGTTACAGAGGTGCAGAGAAGTTATGTGAATGGAACACATGGGCTTTTTTAAATTTAATTATAAATTAAATTATAGGTTGAAGAAATTATTGGCTAAGAGAATTATAAGTAAATCAATTGAACATAAATTTCGTATACTGCCATATTGTGTATGAAAATGGAACGCCAGCGCCAAATAAGGATTTATTTCACTGGTTATAGACCTTATACACAAGCAATGACAGATAGGCCTTTTTTTTTTCCTCTTCAGGGCTTTCCCTTTCCTGAGAATATGAATGTCAAGTAACTTTTAACTCCATGGACCCCGGGCTCATTAGAGCGTCATTTCACAGGTTGTATTCATTCATCGTCCAATATCACCTACTAGTTAGAGAATCATAACACAAAAAGACCTGTAGATACAAATCAGAAATAATGGAAACTTATACCTTTTCTCAGGTGTGAAAGAATGTCACTCAAAAATAAAACAAAAAACTCATCTTTAATGTGGAGTGGTGTGTCTGCCTCACATTCAAGATGTTCCCAATTCAAATCTCGGTGAGCTTCCTGGATAAGGGTTTTTTTTTCCGGTTTTTTCCCCTTATCCTGAGAAGACAAATGCCGGATAACTTCAAGCTCTATTGGCCTCGGAATTATTTGAGCATAATTTCATTTATTCTTCATTCGATATGGCCCTCCCCCTAAAAAGGCTGTAACGCTGGTGCAACTGTTGCTGTAGCAATGAGCCTGCCCCGCTCACTTCTTTTTCGGGCCGTAGCGTTTATATCGGACCACAACTCTTGAAAATAAGATTACAGTCAACTTCACCGAGCATCAAACTGTTGTTAGAAAGTGAAGTTTACACTCTATTACTAGCGTCTCACTAGTATACATTTTAAATGTTCACAACATTTTAGTTTCAGACAACTCTGAAAATATGGAATAGCACCTGCTGAATAATAGTTATGACTATGAACAAATTGACAGAATACAGCCTCTTCAACAAATAATAATAATAATAAAATAATAATAATATGTAACCTCTCTGAAGAAATTAAGGGATGTTTTGTGGATATTTTGTAGTTTACATAATTAAGGACAGCGTTTTAGGAAATGAATGACGAAATGTAAATTAATGGATGGTATGCAGAAAGTGAGAGAAATTTCGTGCTCATTCAGGTTACCTTCTTCTGCCGTAGTGAACAACCACATAGGGGGTATATGTAAAATTGGAAATAGCACGGGAGAAGTTTGGCTTGCTAGTGCACGCTTTCAAAGTCCTCGACCCGAATATCTGTTGGGCATGATCAAATGCTCCTTAAAACATACACAAATCAAGATGTGCTTGTGATCCTGTTGCCAAGTTTCATCGAGTTTAGAGGAGTGTTGTGGTACTTTTAAACGCCGTAGATTTTAAATTACCGCATTATGTTATGTTTAATAACATTCAAATAAAAATACCAATAAATTCGTAAAGTTTCAAGGATAGGGCAGGCCTGTGTTACTAGCGCTCAGCAAACGACCATTAGCTGAAGACTGCATTGATAAGGGTGTGCATGATAAGATTGAGTACACGCACGCGCGCGTATGTGTCTGTTTAAGGTCGAGAGAATTTGATGTGATAGAAATAGCACCCCAGTCCAGTGATGTAATCTTCACGGTGATTGCAGTACGTGCATCGCAAGCTTTATTCCTGAACGAGAAAATTATTTCGCCAACTTCGAAGGTGAAAAATCACGTTTTTAAGTTTTTGGTACAATACTTTCATAACCTTCGCATTATAACGTTAGGAAGCATTTTCACAAGTGCACAATGAGAGGAATTTAGTGCAGATAAACTAGTCAGAATGGCCCGTATCGGAGGGGCAATGTGCTTGAGCGCGTTTGCTGACGACGTGCTGTTGTTTTTTACTAACAAGAATTCACGCAGAGCCTTCAACCTTGTCCAGAGACACCTCCGCCTCCTCCAAGAGTGGTGCGAGCGTTGGCGGTTGCCAATCAATCCGGAGAAAAGCCGCTTTCCTGCAAGCATCCCTACATTCACGTACTCAGACGAAGAATTGAGTGGGCGAACACCATCACCTACTTGGGAGTGAAGTTAGATAAGGACCTACCTTTTGGGGAGCACATAAAGGAGTTGAGGTGTCGGGGCACTGGGGTTCCGGCCTCCTTGTACCCGATACTGAAGTCAAATGCCGATTCCCTGCCTTTTGAGTGCCCTCATAAACCCCATGCTAATCTATGCCTGCGAGATCTGGGACACTGCAGCGGACTCCAGTCTGCTACTGTTGTAACGGGTGCGGAATAAATGTCTCCGGGCCATTTATTCTGTCTCCTTCTCTTTAGCCATGTCTCTCCCGCACGTAACCTCTGGTGTACCACATGTGGAGGACGAGATTAGGCGCTGCTGTTAAATTCAACGACGGTTTGCGCTTCCATCAAAGCGCCCCAGTTAGGTCTCTTGGGGATTATAATCCCAGAAACCGCCACTTAAGACGATACCGGCTTCCCTGCATTGCTTGCGGGCATCTCTGGTAACTAATAAGCATCTCTACCACCTGCCATGTCTGAGCTCCTATACAATCCTTCCAAGAGTTGCTTGGACATCAACATTTAAAATGAAACCCCAAAATAAAATAAATTTTGTAACAATACTCCAGCGGAGCATAAGGGCTAATGCATTATGACTGACAACCATCGAGGAGCAATCTTGCTACCTCCTTTCACTCCCCAACTTCATTTACACCCGCCATCCTGCAAACCTCACATTCCCAACAGGACGTGGTTAAGTGCTAACAAGAATGAGTACACGTCAAACACATCTTCGGCCTCTCCTCGGCAAGTCGTTGCATTAAGTTGCGAAATGGACACTTTTAAGACCAGAAAATAGAGTTTAGAGTACTTATGGGGGCATGTTTCTCGCTTGTGTTATATCGAATTTATGGGTCGCCTTTAATATTTAAAATTTATTATTATTTCTGTTGGCTACGGTTAGCTGAGTTGAACTTTGTACACATTTTAATGTAAATTGTAACATATATTGAACACATGCATTTCTTTTCGAGCTTAACTGAAACTGCATTCATCACTATTATATTCATATGTACTCTTTGCGATATTAAAACCTATATAAGTTACGCTTACACGTGAAGCTTAAGTTTTTGCGTTTCATAGTGTTTAACGCATTTTAAGTAAATTGCTACGATGTAACTCTCTTAGATTGATCTGAAGATCTACATTAGGAATTTGAATAGCCGCCAACATAATTGCAGGTCATCTTTTAATAATACTTTTAGGAAATACTGGTAGAGCAATAATAATATATCTTTTTACCAAATATGCTTATTTAGTTGAAATTAAGTAAGAAGCAAATTAATTGTAATCAGTTTCTACCGAAGTCTGTATCTTATAGTGCTTGGAATATACCAGGTGCTCAAGAGCGCCGTATTTTACTGTTCAGAAAACCCTTCGTGCGTTTAAAGAATTGCAGAGCTCAACGGGGCAAATCCAAATAAACAACGACTAGTGGCGGTGGTAGCACGAGTGACCTGCTGTCTACTACTCTTGCATATCAGCGGAAACGGTGAAGTAATAAACATTTGAAGGCGGTTTATGTTTAGGTCGTGCACAAACAATAATACCACGTATTGAAAAGCTGTGAAACACAAAAAACTGCAAAACTCGCAGCGAACTCCCAATATGTTAGAAAGTGTACATTCATTAACGAATTGTATTTACATAACAACATATGTACTGTGTTTTGTGTTTAGTTAATTGAATTTTCTAGAAATAACAAGAAGAAAGTCTTATTTCGTATTATGTTGGGTATCTGTATAGCGGTGTGCAAAATATTGCTCTCGTCATTATGTAACAGTGAAAGTGTAATTCAATAAAGGTTTTTACAATCTCTTGACCATACACTGAAAATACAACAATACCATATACTAGGGACTCCTCCTGAGTTACTGTTTAACGAAGTGGCCCGAGAAGTTTTAACCTTGCGGTTGTTCAACTATCAGATCAACTTAGAGGTGGCCTCCATCTCTCCTCTTCTCCTCGCCTGAGATGCCATTTGTTGTAAAAGCGGGCGTTAAACTATAAAAAGAAAACAAAAAAAAAACAACAAACAAACAAACAAACAAAAAACTCCATCTCTGAATGTAATGATGTTTCTAGCCATATAGACCCCCATTTTTATTTATTTTTTTAATCACTTTCTTTTAGCCTCTCCCAAACTCTAAAATTTCGTGCGTAGCTTACATATTCACCAACATTTCCCACTTATCTCTGTTGGTAAATTAGTCCACTTCTCAATCCGTAGTTAGGCTCTCGTTTCTTTAGTTTCTTCATATTCCAGAGTTACATCCCAAACCTTTTTTTGAGCCTATCAATTATACTACCGCTGTTCGGATCTATGCAGAAACTTTCCTCGTTTACTTGTCATCTTTATCTACACAATTCTCTCCACCACATATTTTCTTTAGCTCCTTATACCCATATAAAACGTAAGTTTATATATAAATTCTGGGTTCCACTACTGTAGCTGTTGCTTCCCTTGCCCATGGCAAGCGTCGGGGCTTTAGGGCATTTACTTACGCATAAAAGGGCAGTCAATGAAAGATATCTGTACTGTTATATAGTCTGGAAATATAACATCAATTATATATTGTATTGTATTATTTATAAGTTTGTACTTGTAATAAATTTCAATTTAGCAACGCGTGTACTCCACTGCCCAGTTCGCTTGTCTATAATGCACGCACGTGTGGAAGGGGAATCGGATAACAAACTGAATGTCACTCAGAAGTCAATCCTCGAGTTCCCACGGTGCTGGGTTAGATGTTTACCTCATCTAATGCTCTTATTCAGCAGCCGCTTTACAAGGGCGCCTGTCAGGGAGCCAACAACACGAACTACAGAATGAAGAACCTGGAACGAGTGGTCGGCCCGTAGCCAGGCATGAGCGTGAGGAAGTGGATGATATGAAATACAAGCGAAGAGGATGGAATGAGTGGGAGAAACCGGAGGGCCCGGAAAAGACCCCGCTCAGACGCCGTTTCGTCCACCACAAACCCGGGCCGCCTAGGTGAGAGGCGAGCCTTCTAACCACTCAGCGCCACCTTTGTATGGGAGTACTTAAGACTAAGTGCAATAATTTAGAAGTGAAACATTTGCACAACATTCCTATAGATAATTGTTTTTCCACACAAGCCTTGCATAGGACAGCCGTTGGATAAGTAGAGTCAGACTTTAAAATTCAATAGGCTTAGCGGGATTAGAATCACGGATCTTCCGGTCTCTATGCGGTTACTCTAACGACTGAACTATGATGGCAAAGAGCCGGCCCGGCAATAAATTCCTCAAATGACTCGAATATTTCCTGATAAACACAAGATGATCCTAAATTATTTTGAGGTAACATACCCCAATGGCGCCTTACAATGTCATAAGTACTTTAACTACCGGGTTTCATAGTTAACCAACTATTAGGTAAATTTCCATAGATAACACTTCTTTGCCTATGTCGATACATTTCCAAAGTTTTGCACAGGAGTTCCGTTAAATCAGCACAAAGTTTAAATTGACAATTTTCCTTTTCAGTTCAAGACCTTTCATTTATTGCTGGCAGCTACAGTTTACAGTTTGCCTTTTTTTTTAAACCACATATCTCTTATAAATCCGCAGTATAACTTTTTAGAGATACTTTGTATGATGAATTTAAAACAACTCACAGTACTTATTTTTATTTCTAAAATGTGTGGTTTCCTTAAATTTGAAGCTATTATTTCAGCTCTTAAAACAAATATTTACTTTTAAGCTGAAACTCGATTTATCGCATTCATTTGCATTGGAAATGTTTTAATTTTAAAGGAAACAAATTATTAGAGTTATTATTTTAATTGCTTTAATTTTCCTCTATTCCTTTAAAAATAATGACTGCTATATAACCTTTTTGGTTTTCCTTCGTGGCTAACAACGTCAACAAACTGCACCTCTCTCGTTGTTTATCCGTTGTTTAAATGAATTTTAAAGTGCCTTGGCACACTTAAGGCTTTGAGATGATGTACAGAAGATGTTTAAATATTGATATTTCCTTAACCTTTTGTACCACCGGTGTCTTGACTGAGAAAAGATTAACCAGGAAATCCGGTGTATATTCTTTCATGAACAACGTCGTATTATTATTTGGATACGTTGCGTTAGGCATGCATTCAAAATGAGGGTCTTGTATATAATAGCTTGTAATTGCGCTTCTGAAATCAAAATATATTAATTCTTTTGTTTAATAAAAAATATAATGTGCTCCATTCACATAACTTTCTCTACATGTCTACAACAAATTACTGTTAAAAAGCTTATGCTTCTATTTACTTTATTCTAATCGAGAAAAAAATAGCAGAAATAGTCTTATTATTTGCTTCCTTGTAAGTAGACGCGAAATAAGGGGGTACCATAGATTAAAGTGATAGTCAAAAGCAGGTTGCTGTGTGACTGAAGTTCCTTTGTATGGGCAGGAGTTAACAAATTCCTGTATGAAAACAAGTATACGTTTTTTAAAGCTGAAACCAAAAACAAGGATTATCTCAAAACAATCAACGATCCACTCCACTAATATATATATATATATATAGTAAATTGTTTTAATGTGCTCTACATTTTGTGTGTGTAAAGTTTTTGTTCATCTCTTAGGGTTTAGCAGTTATGAAACATTCAGCAAAATTAATCCAGAATAGTCTTCAGAGGCTATTCCCTGAAAATTCAAGATATACATTTTATTTGTCAGGTAAATATCTTTAATATACGATATTTTAATCAAAATGGATAGAGCTATTTATGAGATAATCAAAATGTTCGAAAAAAAAGTTCCATGTAAAGGGTAGTTGGGGATGGGGACATTTTTTTGAAAATCTTCGTGTCATATCCTTGGAAGATACCAAACTTAAATACCATAACAGTCAAATGTAAAAAGAAGCTAGTAACAGTGAAGAATAACACAAATATTAATATAAAAATAATAATTGCAACCAATCTTCACTTATCTTTTGGAATCCTTGCCTGGACTAGTTTCGCAACGATTTCATTGCATTATCAACATATCCTTTTGGTCTCTTTTTTGATGTTGTTTATTTGCACTGTTATGGTTACTGCTACTAGGTGGATTGTGTACTAATGCATTGCTAACTACTGGAATCAAAACAAATTTGGTAAGAGTGTCAATTGGAGGTATATCAAAATTCATTGCATGATTTCTATACTTTAATATAAATATTTTCTCCCAAACCATTAAATCTATGGGCCCATTTAAGTGTTTTAATAATTTAACATCTGGATTTATTTCATGATTAAATTTCCAAAAATGTTCTGCTACAGCTGATTTATCAATTTGTTTGTATTTAATATTCCTATTTATATTTATTTAATATTTAATATTTTAGGAATATTAAATACAAACAAATTGATAAATCAGCTGTAGCAGAACATTTTTGGAAATTTAATCATGAAATAAATCCAGATGTTAAATTATTAAAACACTTAAATGGGCCCATAGATTTAATGGTTTGGGAGAAAATATTTATATTAAAGTATAGAAATCATGCAATGAATTTTGATATACCTCCAATTGACACTCTTACCAAATTTGTTTTGATTCCAGTAGTTAGCAATGCATTAGTACACAATCCACCTAGTAGCAGTAACCATAACAGTGTAAATAAGCAACATCAAAAAAGAGACCAAAAGGATATGTTGATAATGCAATGAAATCGTTGCGAAACTAGTCCAGGCAAGGATTCCAAAAGATAAGTGAAGATTGGTTGCAATTATTATTTTTATATTAACCATAACAGTCTTTTTTGTTTTTGAGCTATGCTGTCCACATACATACAGTGGATTCAGGGGGACCCAAAACATATCTTGGCATGGAATTTTTGGTTGGATTGCAATACCTTCTCTATACACTGTGTACATAGGACGTGTAGAGAAAGTAAAAGTCACTGCTACACTTCAAAGTCAAGCATAGTTTAAAGCTGTCTTGTTCGCAATTTAAGGCTCCTTTTTGGCCTACTTTATTTTTGTGTAAAGAGAAAAATGTATAGTTACTAAAACAAGAGCTGATGTACTCCATGTACTCTTATCTGCATGTTAAATAAGAGTTTATAGGTACAGGTGAGCCGAGGTTCACATCATGAAGGGAGGGACATGACGGGGTACTAACCTAACGGAGCTACTCTTTTGTCGAGGCAGTGGCGTAATGCCTAGTTTTTTTTGTAATGTTTTACGTCTGCTTTAACTACTTATGGCACCGCAGGTGGTGACACTGATGATACATGAATGAAGATGGAGCACCGGTGGGATGTGATGGCGGGGTAAAGTGGAGAACCCGGAGAAAACCCGCCCCAGCGCCGCTTTGTCTACCACAAATCTCTTATCGCTTGGGATCGAAGTCGGTGAGAGGCGAGCGGTCTAACCATCCGGCCATGGCGCGGTCTATGCAGTTTTGGAAAGCTAGAAATGCCTATTTACAAAATGCAAGATATAAATTAAATAACAAATCAAAATAAAGGAATGATTAATTATTATTCATACAATAAACAGTTTTAACGCAAAATACAGTTCTTATCAAATTATATAAATAAATATAATAACATGTGTATAATTGCAGTAAAATGGACAAAAATACTCAATACTTACAGTTTTTAGTAAATAAATATTGTCTTGCTTAAACTGAGGTTGTTGCCTTAGTAGTTAGAGACAAGGCTACAATCATATGCTTTTGTATTATTTTGCAAAATATATAAATAAAGCAATGCATTTATTAAAACAGTGGCCCTTTATAATTAATTACGGTCACTGGCTATATTGAGAATCATTTGACGATATGTAAGGACATTTATTCTTATATACACATTTGTTTATTTTACATAAGCTCTGCTCCCTTATATATTTACAGATCACAAATTATTTTCAGATTGCGTTTGATATAATAGCAACAGTGTTATCAGTTGCCTGTATTGTATTACAATTACAATTATATATTCATGTTTTTTTCGTTATTATGATTTGCTTTTGGCAATGTTCTAGAAACTATTGTGGAAAGCATCTCATAATTGCGTACAGCAATGTTCCACCATTGGGTTAGAACTTGCTTGTGTGTTGTAAACAGCAAAGAGATAGGGAAGTGTGGTGGCCGCGTGACTCGCGGGGACAAGAATGCACACCTATGAATGTAGTGTGTATCTTTTATGTTCCTCCGCTCATTTAACCCTTAGTTGCCTGCACTAGTGTACTACACATGCCGGTTTTCCTTTAATTCAAGTTTAAAACTGGAGTTATAGTAAAATATTTGGGAATAAACCTATAAAATTATTATATAAAATAATAGAGGAAATAGAAATGAAAATAAATGTAGATCCTTTATTAATATTTCTTCCCAATTAAAAGTTTAAATTCTTCTAAATCAGTTCTCATAATCCTACCCAAAAAGTAATTCAAATGGTCATGAGTGTAATGATAGGTAATGGACTGCCCATCCATTCAAAGCCAAATGTTGCAAGTTCAAATACCAGTGATTGTGGTAAATGACGGGGAGAGCCCAAGTAAAATAATCGGTGTGATGCTTCGGAGATAATGGGGCTACATTTGGCTGCAGTTATGTCTGTTTTCTCTTTTATTTATTTAAAAAACACTGCAATTTTAGGGCAAATAGTGTATATATTTTTACAATATAAAACAGTCTTGATTACTTGTAGTTTATGGTTGAAGATTAGTATAACATGAAATTAATCCTAGAGTACAACCTTATTCGTATAGTTACGCTTAAAACAAGAGGAACTTACAGGAACCGACAGGCAACAAAGGGTTAAAGGATCATCATGTCGCGATGTCTAGAGGATGGTGCGCCAATCTAAAACACACATAACTTCCCTCAGGTTACTCATTTCAGTAATTTGCCGAGTTTCAATTAAGCGAGTGCATTTTGTGAGATATTGACAATTTCTCTGTTCTGTCTGTTCTTGAAACATGGTTCAGAGATACAGAACATGTAACTTTAATTTATTGTCACCTCTATAAAATCAAATACCTGTTCAGAAATTTTAATAACATTTGGCAGAATTTTGTATGGGGCATTTTATAAGATAGTGTCTATGAAACAAATTCCAAACTTTCAATGAATAACAGAACATATAACAAGAAATACTCAGTGATTCCAAGGCTGAATAACAACATATGGACCAGAATGTTTCAAGAGCACATAATTGCCTGGCGGTAATTTTCAGAAGGTAAGCAATTTTAGGCACTATGTCGTCGGCAGCGTGCGGATTACTGTTTCATTGCGGTATGTATTGCCGGGTGCACTTTGCCGGAGAAAGACTAAAGTCATGTTGTTATATGAGACACAAATGACACCCTATAATCGTTGCGCTGCTTCTAATTAATCTACATTTTACACATATTATGGCACTTAAATGGCCACCAGGGGAGAAAGAATAACTAAGAACACAAACACAGAAACGCACTACAAACATTCATGCCCAAGCTGGTACTGGAACCTGGGATCCCCAATGCCACGAAGCACCAACACCAGGCACTTTAGTGAGTGCCATAACCTACCCTAAAAAAGTTACAGTGTGTATTTTGAATACGTTTATTTTAATTTCCGAATTACCTGAAGCTTATGACTGTATTGCAGATACCTCTTGGATCGAGAGAAATCCGAAATTTTGAAAGCGACCTTGCAGATGGACTGGTGTTTGCAGCGGTGACAGCATCCTACTGTCCATATTTAATAGCTCCGTATCTCGCCCACATGTTTGTCGAGCCAACCCAAAGTGAACAGGTATTTTTCAATTTGTGCTTAAAATAGTGCATAGGTAAAATTCATAAACCTGCAACAAAATTTATTCCAATGCGTATTCTAGATTGTTCAAACAACATAATACAAAGTGTTGTATTTTGGATTGTATATCTTTTAAGTACATCAGAAAAAAATAATTACATTTACATGCCAAATAATTACATTATTATTTATGTATGCGGGAATAGTAATACATAATGCACTTTTCAGGATATTCGTTTTATAGTAAATTTATCAATATAACTTTAATTAAAATGCTAAATTTGATTCTGAGTTTAGTCTTTAAAAATATCTGATGTGTTTCATTCACATGACTTTCTGTACATCTTTGCAAAAATATTATTAAAAAGCTTATGCTTCTATTTACTTCATGCTAATTGAGAAAAAAATAGCAGAAATAATTTTATTACTTGTTTCCTTGTAGGTAGAAGCGAAATAAAGAAGTACCATAGGTTAAAGTGATAGTCAACAGCTGGTTTCTATGAGACTGAAGCTTCTTTGTTTGTATGGACACGAGTTGACAAATTCCTGTATGAGATAAATATGTTTTTCAGAGCTGAAACAAATAACAAGGAATATCTCAAAAAGGATCAACTCCACGAAAAAACATTTATGTTACACAAATTGTGTGTGTTAACTTGCTCTACATTTTTTTGCGGTAAGTTTTTGTCCATCTCTTACGGTTTAGCAGTAATGCAAAATTCCGTAAAATTCATCCAGAATAAAGTAGTCTTCGGAGGCTATTCCCAGAAAATTCAAGATATACATTTTATTTGTCAGGTATATATTTTTAATACACCATATTTTAATTAAAATCATTAGAGCCATTTTTGAGAACATCAAAATTTTCTATGTAAAGAGTAGATGGGGGTGGGGAGATTTTCTTAAAAATCCTGGTATCGCATCTTCGGAAGATACCAAACCTAAATAACAGGTTTGGTTTTTAACGGACTTTTCGTTTTTGATCTCTGCTGCCCACAGACACACACACACACACACACACACACACACACACAAACGCACACACATACACACAGACAGACACACACACATTTTTCTAAAAAGGCTTTTATTGGAATCAGGGGGTCTCAAAACATGCATTTCAGGTGAAATCTCGGTATCGAATCTTTGGGTGCATTACAATACCTTCTCTATAAACTATGTACGTAGTACGTGTAGAGAAAGTAAAAAATATCACAAGAATGGTAATGCATCTGTGACATTTGGAAAATCCTCATCATGTAAGATAATGTGTTGAAATTTACCACAGTTATTACATAATAACAGTGATATTTTTGATATGATTCAAAATTCTAGCTCGCATGGTCATTTAAACAAAAACTTTTACTGCTCTAATAAAAATATTCCATAAAATGCATATTAAAAAAATGGACATAAAATTCAACTATTCTACTAAATGAGTTTTGAAATAGATGTTTCATATCACTTTTTATAATAATGTATAATAATTTCTAATTGCTGTATCTATTATTGTAGATCATTTTACTCTTCAAAACTGTTTTCTCTTTAAAATTGCAACGCTTTATTTCGCAAGACTGAAGCAATATTTTGAAAACGTTTATGGATATTTTCTTTGATGTATTTTTGAGTGGCATTACTTAAAGTTTGAAAAAAATTAATACACAATTGCATTTTATGGAGTACTTTGGCAGATTACGACTTCGGAAAGAAGAGGATTTTACAAGCATTCCCAGAGACTTGAAGATATACATTTTATTTCTCATATAAAATCTTCAATACCTATATCATCTTTAATCAAATCTTTAGAGCCATTTGATAAAATCATAATTTTCGAAAAAGATCCCATGAAAAGCTAAATTTTGAATGGAACAATTTTCTCGAAAATATTCATGTCACAATTTTGTAATATTCTTAACTTAAATGCAAAGTTTGGTATTATCCATCATTTCGTTTTTGATTTATGTCCATCACTCACATATACACACATTCACAGAGGACCTTTGTTTAAAAATGCTCTCTTAATTCAGATGATCTAAAGACTCGTATTTTTGGTGAAATCTCGTTGGAATGCAATATCTTCTCTATCTGATTTGCATGTGGTATCAAAAGTAAAAATCTCCCGAATACCCGGCCTAATATATCGGAGTTTTCTTGTGGGCTATAAGAATAGAGTATACAAGAAATGACCGCGGCTGCATTCTAAGCACTGTGAAAAAATTAGTAATGACATTAATACATTAAGGACGATTCAATTTGGAAAGCTTCACAATAGGTTGCGATGAGTGCAGAAGAGAGTGCAGATGGAAGATATTTTCAAAACTTACTTTGAGGAAACTCCCAAAGGTGCTAGAGTAAATATAAATTTCCCCGGGCTATGCATTCCAAACTCTTAATATTTATTCAGGTTTAAAATTTATATTTTTTAATATTTATAATTATACAGATATTTAAAAACCACAACTACCTTACAACATTATAAACATTATCAATTACTCATCGTTTTAAATATTTAAATTAAGGTTTTATGTTTTACATCTACCTTCTAATTAATATTATTTTATTTATAAAACAGCTTATTTAATTTACATTTATATTATTTAAGAATATTTATAATAATATTACTATATTTACTAATGCTAAAATAATTATTTTATTGCTTATATTATTTAATATATTAATTCTATTTATTTTTCATTCGTTATTATTATAGACTTTAAATGAATTATTTACATATTTATATAATTTTTGTTTTATTACATTTGATTTTATCACTATGTACTTTTAATTTATCTTTATTATCTTAATTACATAATTAAGCAATTTTATTCTCTATGTACTATTATTCTATAACAGTAAGTTTCCCTCCGTGGTGTAATGGTTACCATGATAAATTCATATACGTGTGTTCAAACCCTTGGAGGATGATGGATTTTTTTCGGACATAAAAGTCCTTAGCATGGCTTCCTTCGGAAGGGAAATAAAAGCTGTTGGTTCCCTGTCGTAGATTTACGACACGTAAAAGAACCTCAAGTCTGGTAAAGAGGCTTCTGAACAAAATTAAGCGGTCTTTCACGCCCAATATAGAATGGGACGCTGAGAACCGCAGCAGTTAAAGAGCGTTCATAAATAAAACTGAATTTCATTTATTACAGTAACCGTCTAAGCAAAACTGAATAAATAAATAAAAAATAAAAACATTAGTAAAAGACTGATGTATTCCATTCACATGACTTTATCTAACAATTTCGCAAACAAACTATTCCTGCAAAAGCTTATTCTTCTATCTATGTTATGCTAATCGAGGTGAACATTAGCAGAAATCGTCTTATTACTTGCTTCTTTGTAAGTACAAGGAAATTAAGGATATACACTAGGCTAAAGCGATAGTAATCCTTTAAAAGCTGGTTACTGTGTGAAACAATTGAAATTTCGTTTCTTTTCGCAAAGTTATGCAAAACTAATGCAAAATGAAGAGAAGTTCAGGGATTATTGCAAAGAAGTTACGGTTGTACCTACTCGTACATTTTATTTGCAATGTAAACATCTTTAATGCCCTAAATTTTAATAAAATCGTTAGAGTAACTTTTTAGAACATCAAAAATTTCGAAAAATCTTCCATGTAAAGGGTAGTCTGGCTGGGGGAATTTTCTGAAAGTTTTCCTCTTACATCTTTGGAAGATACTAAACTTAAATACCAAGTTTGGTATTTAATAGAATTTAGTTTAGAGCTATGTTGTCCACACACACATACACACACATTGATCTTTTCCTAAAAGTGTGGGGTTTTTTGTTGTTTTTTTTTTTTTTTTTTTTTGATTCAGGAGTCCTCTAATTGTATTTCCGGAGAAATCGCGGAATAGAATTTTCGAATGGAATACAATACTCACTTCCAAATTTTCCATATATTAATTTATTTTTAAATACCAATGATTTATCTTATAACATTATATCATGTATATAGTTATAACTTAGTGCCCTGCTTATATATTTATGCATATATTGCTTGTAGGTGTAACTGAAATAAGGAATACAGGAGACTTATGCGATAATGCAATCTTTGAAATGTTTTCTTTGCATGACCGAGAGAGCGAAACAACGAAAAACGCAACGAATAAGAAATTTAATAAAGTATAATCACTTAAAACTTCGAATCAATAACACGGAACATTTCGAAGGTGGTTCACTCCAAAAAATATTTGACATAAATTATATGCTTTAACGAGATCCACATTTTTAGTGTCGTATGGTTTGTCTATCTCTTATGGTTTACTGTTAAGCAAATATCATCCGGAATGAAAAGACACTATAGGCTATTCCCACAAAATTCAAGATAAACATTTAACTTTTTATAAAAATATTTTAAGCTTACGCTTTTTGAATAAAAATCGTCGGGGCCATTTCTGAGAAAGTCAAAATTTCCAAAGCCTTTCCAATCCAAAGGATAGTTTGAAGTAGCCAAATGTTCCAGAAAATCTTCGTTTATTGCACCCTTGGAAGATTCCGATTTTAAATACCAGGCGGTCCAGCAGCGCCGTATTTCGCGTGGGCAGATAACCCTTCGTGAGTTATAAATTGTAGAACTCCACGGAGTAAATCCAAGCATACAGCAGCTAGCGTTGTAAGAACGACACTCGCTCTCGCTCTTCCTTTTGCATTAAGCGTAAACTTTGAGGGAATGAGAAGTGGTTCCCAGGTAAACACACGGATAAAGTTAACATGCTTTCCACTTTAATTACAGAATCTTTATGTTTTAATAAATAAAGTCACCTTTTAGATTCACAAGTAATTAAAAAGTCTATTTCACCTATCCATATCCCCCCAAAACTAGCTTTGTAATTACATAATAATACACTGTTCCTATTTAACATTAGAGTAGACATGTAGGGATAAATCAAAACATTAGGCGCCGTAACAAGAACCATGCTGAGAGCGCGTACTGTTTCATTGTATTTATTATTATTATTATTATTATTATTATTATTATTATTATCATTATCATCGTTATCATTGTTATTATTGTTGTTATTGTTATTACTATTATTATTATTATTATTATTTTGCTACCGTATAGCAAAGCAACTAATAATATAATACGATAGCAGAGAAAAGCATCATAACGAAAAATATAGAAAAACGTGGACACATACTGTTTCACTATATTGTTGTTATTATTATGGTTATTATTATTATTATTATTATTATTATTGCGCATTATAACCTAGCAGGAAATCAAAACATCAAGGCGTTTTTACGAAAACATACAAACTCGAAGGCAGGTACAAGTTCACTGTATTATGTGTTCTCATGATTACCTGTTCTTCATTATGAATATTTCATGTTTTATTTTCTTTTCTGCCAAGCTAATTAATAATAATGATGGAGAATATAATAATATAATAACATAGTAATACTGTGAAGTACCATGTAATTGCATGCATGGTTTTTGTTACGGCGTCTTTGGTTTTATTTAAGCCTACAATGGGTCTAGTTTCTAATGTTATATAAGAACTACGCTGTAGTTATTGGCGGATATGAATAGTGAAATATACTTTTTAATTACTTGTGATGCTAAATGTGGACTTTATTCTCTAAGAAAATAAATGCTTTGTGATTGAAATGGAAATTATGTTAACTTTCTCCGAATGTTTACACTGTTCTTGTATATCACAACGTACTCTTGTACAAGCCTGAGAGCCGCCTCAGTTTACGCTGATAGCAAGAGGAGAAACGAGAGCGATCTTCGTTCTTACAACGCCACTGACCGGCGTATGCTTGGATTTACCCCGTGTAGTTCTGCAGTTTTTATAACTCACGAAGGATAAACTGCAAACTTGAAGTGCGGCGCTGTTGGGTCACCTGGTACTAAGCTGTGTATTGAAACGACTTTTAGTTTTTGACCTATACTAGTTACACGCGGATCATTTTATAAAAATTATTTTTTTGGGGGTTTATGAAAGATAAAAATGAACATTTCTAGCGGGAGCTCATTGAATTTTTGGGTGGAGTAGAATACTCCTCTTCTTACTGTAAGTACACAGAAGAAAATTAAAAAAAAAAAGTAATTTAATGATCACACATTTACAGATTTTGGACAGTGTAATTTTTTTAATATTTTGTATTAACGCTCCATCTTGAGCTTGATGTTATTGAAGCAGTAATCCACTTCTGTTGCAGGCGTATCATAATGCAATTAGAGTTGTGTTGGCCTGGCAGAGTATGGGGTTGGGTTTTTCTCTCTCCCCTGATGACATAACTAAGCCAAACTCCATCAAGATGTTGATGTTGACAGCACATCTCTACGAGTCGCTGCCCATGCTCTGCCCAAGAACCAGGCTCAAGTTCTACGCGGAACTCAACGGAGAAGCAACACAACGCATCACGGTCAGCAATCCTTGTGGCAAACGTCTCAAATACGGCATTCTATTCCTCGGGGAAGATGAAGGCTTCTTCTCTGCCTCTAAGAACAACATCGTGATACCTGCACATGAGAACGCTTGGATTGAAATCATTTACAGTGCACGCCGAATCGATCCAGTTAAAGGTAATATATTACGCTAACAAAACATTTTCCCGTGGCCCACATTAGGGAGGTCCTGGGTTCATAGCTCCTGGGCCGATAAACTCACTGAATGTTTTTCTTGATTTACTTCGTATGTGTTGGCTATTTAATACCACTACACAAAGATGCACTTTAACGTGATGCATCTGTAAAATCTGAAGTGCTCCATTCACATGACTTTCTCTACATCTCTGTAACCAATTATGTTAATAGGTTTATTTTTCCATTTAATGATAAAACATTAGCAGAAACGGTCTAATTACTTAGCTCCTTTATAAGTAGAAGGGAAATAAGGGAATTCACTTGGTAAACTGACAGTCACATGTTTAAAAATGTGGTTGCTATAGAATTGCAATCCGTTTCTTTGCGTGGCCAAGCGTTTACAAGCTCCTGTATGAGAAAAGTATAAGTATTTTAAAACTGAAATCAATAACAAGGAATATCTCGAAAACGGCCAACTCCACGAAAAAAATGTTTTTAATACAAATTGTGTGTTTTAACGTGATCTACATTTTGCAGTAAGAATCTCTTACGGTTTACCAGTTAAGCAAAATTCTATTAAATCATCCAGGATAAAGAGGCCATTAAAGAATATTCCCAGAAAATTCAAGATATACATTTTATTTTGCATGCAAATATCTTAAATATTAGAGATTTTAATCAAAATCGTTGGAGGCCATGTTTGAAAGAATCAAACTTTTCGAAAAAAGTTCCACGTAAAGGGTACTTTGGGATGGGAGGATTTTCTTGAAAATCTTCGTGTCGCATCCATGGAAGATACCAAATTTAAATACTAAGTTTGGTTCAACGGTTTTTCGTTTTTGAGCTATGCTGTCCACACACACACACATGGACCTTTTTCCCAAAAAACATATTTTTTTTGGATTCAGGGGGACCCAAAATATCTATATATTTCCGGTAAAATCTCGGTATCGAATGTTTGGGTGCAAGACAATACCTTCTCTATACATAGTAGGTGTAAAGATATAAATATTTTTTCATAATAAATTAATATGAATTCTAAACTTTAAGAGAATATATAAGTAGTTTTCCTTACTTGGGGCACTTTTGCTACCAATTAACAGGAGCTGCAAGTGGGCAGGCGTATGCTTATTAATAGGCACTTTATATCTTATTATTAAATCTTATTTTCTCCCAAACATTTTTCCAACACTTTTTCTTATTCAAAATGTTCCACACGATGCAATTTTCCACTATGTTTACTTTCTCTACACGTACTATGTACATTGTGTATAGAGAAAGATTCTATTGTAATGCACCCAAAAATTCGATGTTGAGATTTCACCGGAAATATATGTTTTGGGGTCCCCTGAGTCCGAAAACTTCATTTTTAGAAATAGGTCCGTCTGGGTCTAAGTGTGTGTGTGTGTGTGTGTGTGTGTGTGTGTGTGTATGTGTCTGTCTGTGGATAGCAAAGCTCAAAAACGAAATGACCGATACCAAACTTGTATTTAAACTTAGTGTCTTCCAAGGATGCGACACGAGAAAGACAATTTTCAAGAACATTCCCCCACCGCAAACTACTCTTTACATGGAAACAATTTCGAAAAATGTTATTTTCTCTAAAATACTCTAGCGATTTTGATTAAAATACCATATATTAAAGATATTTATATCCCAAATTAAATGGATATCGTGAATTTTCTGCCAATAGCCTCTGAAGACTTTTTATTTTGGATGAATTTTGCCGAATTTTGCTTAACTGCTAAACCGTAACAGATAGACAAAAATTACATCACAAAAAATGTAGATCTCGTCAAGCACAGGATTTATGTTCTTTACATTTTTGTTGTGGAGGTAACCGTTTCCGAGATATTCCTTGTTATTGCTTTCAGTTGTAAATTATTTATACTTTTCTCAGACAGGAAGTGTCCGTTTTTCTTTTGTTCTACTCCTGGCCATGCAAAGAAGCGATTTGCAATGATAATCGCATAACAACAGCTTTTATATCATTTGACTGTTGGTTTAGCCTAGTGTATTCCCTTAGATCCTTTCTACTCACAAGGAACTAATAAGAACATTCTGCTAAGTATCTCGATTAGCATAGTATAGAAAGAAGTAGTCTTTTGTAAGAAGTTTGTAGAACAGCTAGAGAAAGTCATGTGAGTGTAACACATCAGATTTTTACTTTCACTACACGTACTATGTACATAGTGTATAGAGATTTTACCAGAAATGCATCCAAAAAAAAAAAATTTAGAAAAATGTCCGTGTGTGTGTCTTGAAATTCAAAAAACTTACTAAATAAAAATGTAGATATGTTAAACCACACAATTTATGTCACATGCACATTGTTAGGGTTAACCTTTTCCTTGTTATAGGTTTCAATTTTAACCTACTTTAACATTTCTTAAACGGGAAGTCATCGATATTTTCGTGTGTTTTGTTTACTCCTAGCAAGCAAAGAGAGTCGAATTTCAATTGTTTCGCATAGCGATCAGATTTAAAATATTTGACTACCACTTTAGATATTATGTTCCCTTATTTACCTTCTACTTCAAAGAAGTAATAAGACCAATAAAATTTTGCTAATGTTTATCTCGATTATCATAATGTAGATAAAATGATATTCTTTTGTAAGAAAAGTTTATTTGTAGAGCTGATTGAGAAAGTCATGCGAATGGAATATATCAAATCTTATGACCACATTACTCCCTCGGTGTTTGTACAGTGACTTATGAAACATCCTGTATAACATGCTTTAAAAGGTCGTGCAGTTAAAAAAACTACGTGTAACATAAGTAAAGGGTTTTAGTGTTTATTAGTACTAAGATTCATATATGTATTTTGAAATAATATAAATTAATATTTATGTACAAGGGATGGATAGAAAGAAATAATAACTATTTTTGTCTCTAAAATTACCTTATTGACAGAGGTTCTTACAGTTACACACCTTCAATATAATCGCCCCCAATATTTATGACGTTTCGCCAAAAGTTCAGAAGGCGTCGTATACCATCTGTGCGTCTATTTCAGCTGATGTCCTGTATTGACCACCCTAGAGCATGGATAATGTCATCTCTGGTGTTGTACCGGATCCCTTGCAGTGGTTCTTTCACTTTGGCAAAGAGATCATAATGACAGGGACTATCGTCGCTCTTGGTGGTACAGAATCAAGTGATACAGTGTTACCCCATCAATGCCATACACCACAATGTACATCACTTTCACAGCTCGAACTTTCTTTGGATGAGGAGAACCGGGAAGCCTCCATTCATTGAGACGCTGCCTACTATTGCACGCTCGTGCAACACCACCTTCGTTCAGCTCTCAGGCGAAAGCGACATTTCATGGAACAGTAACCCATTGACAATGCAAGATTCGCACCTTTGCTGCTGTCCAGGACCTCTTGCACGCTGGCAATGGGAGATTCTGGAACATCCACCGTACTTACCCGACATGAGTCCCTGTGATTACAATCTCTTTGCCAAAGTGAAAGAACCACTGCGAGGGATTCGGTACAACACCAGAGATGACATTATAAATGCTATAGATTGGTCAATGCGGGACCTCAATCAGCAGAAATGTATGCACAGATGGTATATGACGCCTTCCGAACAGTTGGCAAAAGGTCATAACTAACGGGGGCGGTTATATTGAAGATGTGTGGCTATAAGTACCCCTGTCAATTAAGTTATTTCAGAGAAAAAAAATATTTTTATCCAGCACTTGTATTTAGAAATGTTCGATATAATGTTGCATTTTGGAGTGGTAAGTAAAGCGCTGAGTGAACAGGGATATTTCCATAAATGATACACATTGGTATCTTAGTCTATAAAACAGCTAGGCACTAAGTACTGTGCAACTGAAACTAAGTTTAATTTCTGTGATTTAGCGACGCTGATTTTGTCTGGTTGCGTGTATCCGCCCAACTTCGGTCGCAGCATAACTTTTCAATTGGAGGGCTATGCATCCAGTCTGAAACCGGTGGATGAAATAGAGGTGAAACTACCCATATATAGCCCCCAGTACATGGAGTTGCAATTCAATTCACCCTATGATACACCCGGAGTATGGGACATTCACGTATCTGAAAGACAACCATTATCCGCTGGTAAGCAAAAACATCAAGGCAATAAGTATATTAAATGTTTTATTAAGTTATCAATCTAATATTTATTCTCATAACTAGACATCACATTTTAGAAAAAAAGTATATGAATTAACTAAAACTAATTAAATATACCAATATAAATAATAAACAATAATAGTAGTTTATACGTATAAGGTAAAAACTACATTTAAATGGAGCTTCAAATAGAAAACAATATCACGAGCATTACAAGACAGAAAGTTAAAAAAAAGTTAAATGAAAATTGTATAAGTATTTACACAAGTTTCAGAGAAAAAGTTGTCAACGGCTAATAAGGTTTTAGTAAGAACCAATTATACAATTTAGTTTTAGAAGTGTTAGTAGGAGCAGTTATGGCTGAATTATAAAATCTGTTATAAAAATGTATATCCGTATAATACAAGGTCCTCAGATTTATTCAACTCTTGCCACCAATCGTTTGTCCACTCATAATGTCAAAACAAGGCAGCAAAATTTCACGCATTATCTCTTGCAGAGGGCTAGCGAACGATGAGTAAAAGGGGTGGATGTTAACCGTTTCGAGGTCACCTTAGTGAAATCGGACTTGTATCGTACTATTCCAATATTTACATTTGGAACATTCGCTTGCGTCTTGTAACTCGCAATCGCAGCATTTATGCTGATAGGAAACTCAAATAATTGGACGGTGATGGTAACGCAGAGAGCTTTAATGACTTAACTTTCCCATTACAGTAAACGCTTGTTCATACTCTTTACAGTAGTAAATCCAAACTTAATCTAGACGGAAAAGGTTAAGAAACCACTAAAACTAAAGAACGCACAAAATGTCCAGGTGAAAAACAGTTCTGCACTGCCCAGTAAGTCAACCTGTTTACGAAGTCAGCATCCAGTTTGAGGTTCAATTCCGCACCTGAGACAAGGGACTCACTCAACTAGTAATGACGTCATGCCTTAAACCCACTGGCGCTAAAGGCCGAATAAAGCTGAAGACCCAGTATAAGCTAGTACCTCCAGCTATCTGCAAATTACAGCTGGGGAGATCCAATTTCAAATTATTTCTTGTGCTTACGTTATGTAAATTCGTTCTCAACCCAACTTATTAACAACATTATGTACAATATACTTAAACACGACTGTATAAATGAAAAGATTATATCACAGGGGGCCGTGTAAAGGATTTGTGGTCAAAGACAAGGCGACGTCTGGAAAGGTTTTCTCCGGGTTCTCCGGTTTCCCCTGACATTCATTTCACTGATTGCTCCAATAATCATTTTTTCTTTCATCCATTTCGCCATGTTATGTCATCCACTTCCTCACTTTCATACTACCCATGTTGGCTTCTCTCGGATCCAGCGCCTCTGCTCCTCCACAGGCGTCTGTCCTGGGGCTTATAAGTGCTACAAACGAGGAGGATAGGCAGAATAAATAAAGGGCCGCAAGGTTAATCACGTTTCTTATTAAACATAATTCTTATGACATATTATTGACAAAAAAATGTGGCGATCTCCCACTAATATGTGGCTATTTATTACCTTGCTGGAGTAAAAATGAAAATGACGTGTTATTTATGGACACTCTTTAACTACTGCGGTCTTCAGCGTCTCATTCTAAATTGGGCATGAAAAACCGCGTATTTTTGCTCAGAGGCCTTTCTATCAGACTTGAGGTTCTTTTACGTGCCGTAAATCTACGACACAGACCAACGGCTTTACTTCCCTTCCGAAGGAAGCCACGCTAAGGATTTTTACACCCGAAAAAATCCATCGTCCTCCGTCGGGTTTGAATCTGCGACCTTGGATATATGAAGTTAGCATGGTAACCGTTACATCACGGAGGGCGTCACCTAGCTGGAGTGATATCTCTTTTGCTCTATAGAAGCAGATTTTTCCAACGGCATCTTTGCTGGAGTGGATAAAGTAAAAACTTTAAGAGCATGAACATAAAGTGTTCAGGGATGTGTAATCGAAGTTTATGATCGATTTAGACCATGGGACGGGAGCTTGCACTGAGTGAGGAGGCCTTTTCCCCCCATTACTCCTTCTACCACCTTCGCTTAGTGGTGGCTGTAGAGGGTTTCCCTGGCTTTCTGACGACTTCTGACACCTCCATTCTGTGCTGAGAAGCTAAGGAGCCGCATTCTCTTGACGTCACACTGCCTTCATTTGGTTGGCACTTATCTAGATATGTTATAAAACTGTGGTCGAAAACTGTATGCTAATTTTCGATTTTGAATAAACAACATTTAGGCTTTCATTTTAAAACTTCCCAGTCTAATAACAATTTATTTATACTTAATATAATTAAAAAAGGACAAAAACACATGCCAGCTTAGATATGTAGGAGGAAGCTTACAACTGGTCTTAATTGCATTTTAGTTTTCACCAAATGACAGCTTATTTTAATATTTAAATATGAAAGATTATTCATTTGTTGATTCATCTCATTTATTTTACATCTTTAGCTTCAAGTCGTTGCCTGGCAACCTGAATTGTGGAAGACTATTTTGAACATTTATTGTATATTGAATATTTGTAAAATGGTATATTCCATTATAGAGAGAACAGAAATCATATTTATTTATGGAGCTGAAAGCTCGCAGAACTGTTAACGAGAGGCATTCTGAGAAAAACGTAAGTCACCGATGCACACATCTGCAACTACATAAGAAGAAACTGGTTGTGTGTGCAATAATGTAAATAATCAATTTAGAAAACTCGATGAAATTTCAGAGATTGAAATATTAGGTCATATCAGTATTGAACACGCTACGTCCACTTCAATAGTATATGCTGTAACAATAATTTCAGTTGGTTCCATACTAAGGTGCTATAAAAGGACAAATTTTATCCCTACAAAATACATATTCACCAACAGCTCAGCAAAAAGGATTTTGATAGAAGAGAAGTTTTTGTGTATAGATCTCTCAGAGAATCTTAGATGATCCAATTTTGACAAAAAATACTTGTTTTAGTGATGGAGCGGCCTTTTTCTTAAGTGGGTTTCTCAAAAAACACAATTGTAGTAATGGAATAATGAAAAGCATCAAGTGTTTCGCGAAGATAATACTGAGTTTCCACAAGAAATTAACTGGAATAATGAGGGATATATTGTACCTGTTACGTTACTGCACTGGTTAATTATTTGCAGGTATTCAAACTTTGCATTCTGGCAATTTAGTTATCTATTGACACACTGATTATTATTTTAATTATATTACAATATTACCTGTGTTGTAGTAATACTATTATATTATATTAGTTATACGAACATTTAATTATTTAATAATCATTATTATTAGGTTATTATGTTATAAGCTTTAATTACAATGTGTTATATTTGCGGTTAGCTAGAAATTCGTATTATTTTGCAAATTTGGTCAAAGTTGTCTCTTTGTTTGGGATTTTATTTTTAGAAGAAGAAGATTTGAATGTAGAAACATCTGATTTGTTCCAGTCACATGACTTTCTCTACATCTCTGAAACAAATTATTGTTAGAATGCTTTTGCTTCTATTCACTCCATGATAATTGAAAAAAATCTGATGTGTTCCATTCACATGACTTTCTCAACATCTCTGCAACAAATTATTCTATTTATTTGATCTAATCGAGAACAATTTAGCAGAAATAGTCTTATTATTTGCTTCCTTGTTAGTAGAAGCGAAATAAGGAGTGCCATAGGTTAAAGTGATAGTCAAAAACTGGTTGCTATGTGAGTGAAGTTCCTTTCTTTGTATGACAGGAGCTGACAAATTCCTGTATGAGAAAAGTATGGTTTTCAAAGCTGAAACCAAAAACAAGGAATATCTAAAAAACGATCAACTCGAAGAAAAAAATGTATATAACATAAATTGTGTGCTTTAACGTGCTCTATATTTTTTGTGTTTTAAGTTTTCGTACATCTCTTACGGTTTAACAGGTATGCAAAATTCCGTAAAATTCATCCAGAATAAAGTAGTCTTCAGAGGCTATTCCCAGAAAATTCAAGATATACATTTTATTTGACAGGTAAATATCTTTAATATACGATATTTTAACCAAAATCGTTGGATCCATTTTTAAAAAAATCAAAATTTTCGAAATCTTTTCCATGTAAAGGATAGTTTGGGGTGGGGCGATTTTTTTGAAAATCTTGTGTCGCATCCTTGGACGATACGAATCTTAAATACCAAGTTTAGTATTTAACGGTCTTTTCGTTTTTGAGCTATGCTGTCCATAGGCGCGCGCGCGCGTACACGCGCACACACACACATTTTTCTAAAAATGTTTTTTTTGGAATCAGGGGGTCTAAAAACATATACTTCCGGTGAAATCTCGGTATGGATTTTTTTGGTGGAGGGTAATACCTTCTCTATACATGTACATAGTACGTGTAAAGAAAGTAAAAACTAAGAAATGTAAGTGTTTGGTTTAGGCGATTAAGTTATATTATAACGTAACTATAAGTTGCACTTCATACTGTAATAGTAGAGAAATTTACAACGGTTAATAATATGCATGTTCTATAAATTATATTCATAGCGCGGCTCAGTGTTTGATTTAATATTAAACATGCATCCAGGTTATTTGGTTTTAGGAAGCCATGATTATGGCGTAAAGTAAACTGATGGCCTATCTCATTACAGCTATACTTTCTTTAATGCTAATGTGACACTGATCATAAATATGTATATGCTTGACAATGTCTAATAATACTAGTAGAAGATGAAATAGTGCCTCGTTAGTAAATCTTTTGCCTGTTTTCTGTTTATATATCTTAGTGACTCGAGTTAAAACATTGGCCATCCTGACAGGCTGTATAATCCATTTTTATAGTAACTTCTCGTAGGCTGCGACCCTTATAATTGTGCTATAAAACACTTTCTGTGTTCGGTTCATGTTCGTTGATTGACGCTTCCACTGAAGTTAGCTGTTTTAGAGATGATACGGCTACATTCCACTTTGTCCCTTGTTTGCTGAATGGACTTTGTCTGCTTCTCTCTTTTTCCTTTTCAGTACGGCTTTCGGAGAAATTGGTAGTCAAACTCACCGACTGCCTTAAACAGACACAGTAATGAAACTATGTTTATGAAAAATACTCTCAAGTTTTGAACCTTAAAATAATGACGATGCAAATCATCAGGTTGTTGTAACTCATAAATATGAAATTAATTTTAAAATATGATGTGCTACATTCACATAACTTTCTCCAGCTATTCATACTATTTTTAAAAATCTGATGTGTACGATTCACATGATTTTCTGTACATCTCTGCAATAAATTATTCTTAAAAAGCTTATACTTATATTTACTTCATGCTAATCAGAAAAAAATTAGCAGAAATTGTCTTATTTCTTGCTTCCTTGTAAGTAGAAGCGAAATAATGGAGTACCATAGGTTAAAGGATGGTCAAAAGCTGATTACTATGTCACTGAAGTTCTTTGTTTGTGTGGACATCAGTTGACAAATTCCTCTATGAGAAAAAAGTGTAAGTTTTTCAAAGCAGATACCAAAAACAAGGAATGTCTCAAAAACGATGAACTCCACGAAAAAAGTGTATATAACATAAATTGTGTGTTTTAACGTGTTCTACATTTTTCTTGCAGTAAGTTTTTGTCCATCTCTTACGGTTTAGCAGTTATGCAAAATTCCGTAAAATTCATCCAGAATAAACTACTCTTCAGAGGCTATTTCCAGAAAATTCAAGATATACATTTTATTTGTCAGGTAAATATATTTAATATACGAAATTTTAATCAAAACCGTTAGAGCCATTTTTGAGAAAATCAAAAACTTCCATGTAAATAGTAGTTGGGGGTGGGGGGATTTTTCTCAAAATCTTCGTGTCGCATCCCTGGAAGTTTGGTATTTTACCGACTTTTCGTTTTTGATTTATCGTGTTCACAGACACACGGACACGGGCACACACACACTCCACACACACACACTCCACACACACACACACACGGACCTTTTTCCGAAAATGCTTTTGTTAGATAAAGGGGACCCTAAAACATATATTTCCGGTGAAATCTCGGTATCGAATTTTTGGGTGGAGTGCAATACCTTCTCTATACACTATGTACATAGTGCGTATAGAGAAAGTAAAAATAGCTTTCTGATTAAGCACTTCAGGTTGATCGCGCCTTTATGCTGTTTATGCTTTAATTACTTAATTCATTATACTGGCAAAGGAGTAAGGTAATACTCTAGGCTTAAGCGATAGTCAAATCGTTTAAGATCTAGACATTATGTGATGGATTTGAAATGCATTCTGTTCAATTGTTCAGGAGCAAGAAACATGAATAATGACATCCCATTTGAGAGAGGATACGTATTTTGAAACTGAAACCAGTCCCAAGAATTGTTACGGAAATGGTTAACGCCATAAACATGCATTTGAAATAAATCGTGTGTTTTGATGAAAACTAAATTTTTGTGTAATAAGTTTTTATCTGTCTCTTTTATTTTACCAGTTATATACACGTCGTCGAGAACAAAGAGGCTATTCTCAGAAAATTATGGTGTGTAACTGAATTATTGTTTATGAGTTATTCTGTTCCTAGACGGATATACGGACACGCGCACTTTACCTCCCACACACATACACACACAAGCACGCACACACACACACTAACGTTTTCCTGAAAACATTTGTATTTATTCAGGGACATCAAAACACGTTTTTTCAGTGAAATCGAAATTTTGGTTGGAATGCCGTACCTCTTATACTTCCTACCGCATGTAGAAAGTAAAAACCGCGCTCCTTGCTTCTCAGTGTCATATCCAAAGGGAAATAACTAGAGTGCTACATCCATATGTGGACGAAATAGAAAATAATTACTGATTATTATCATCTGATGAATTAATAAAATAGTAGCTTACTTAGAGTGTGTTAAAGCAATAAATCATGCTTATACGGGTATTTAAAAAATTCTCGACTTTTGTTATATTTTATAAACGGGAGTTTCTTGAGCTTTGAATGAACTACATAATTTGTAAAGTCAATACACCAAGCAAGGTCAACCATCGCAATCAACGAATATGACTTCGAACGAATTTGACCGTGCTCGGACACTTTGGATTACACGCTCTACCACTCCGTTTTGATGGTTGCATAGGTACCAAAGTTCACGTTGCTCCGTCTTGGTTTGCCGGTTCCCGGTTCTGGCTAAAATGCCTCGCTTTGGTGCTTTGTGGCGCAGGAGAGCGTGGGTTCAAGTCCCGCCTTGGGCATGGGTGTTTGTGTGTTTGTGAGTGTGTATATGTGTGTGTGTATTAGAAGAAAACGGCAAACTGGTAATCAGATATAGAAACAAAGGAAATGTTGGGAAAATGGAAAAAAGGGAAAATAAGAAAAAGAAAAAAAGAAATACATCGCTGGAATCCCGACAAGGTTCCGGGAAAAAAGTTAAAAAAAAAAAAATCGAACAGTGCACATTAGTATGCAAGCCAATTACCACGGGCAAAAGGGTATATCAGCGAGAAAAATTAAAATGTTTAGTTTATTTAGATATTATTGTTATTATTATTATTATTATTATTATTATTATTCCAATTTGTTTTACAAACTGAAAAATTACTTTGTTGAATTAAATCTGTGGTTCTCACTCACTTTACCAAAGCCCTTTTCAGAGTTAAGATCTCAAATAACTCTAATGTGTTTCCCTATTTATTAAATTTTAACTTCACAGGAACATTTACCCCTGTTTTTTGGAAGGACCAATGTACCCGTAAAGTCCCACGTCGGCTTTTTCTACACAGTGAGGATCTAACTATTGTTAATGGCGAAGAACCCTCCTTAGACGTCACCATCGCCTGTCTGTCGCCCGTAGTGCGAAAATATTGGCTTGTCTTCATGAATGCAACAGTTGGAGACTTCATCATAAAGGTAAGAGTATATTTCACTCTGACCCTAGATAGCAAGAAAATTATCTATACTATTGTGTATCTATCCTTTAAAAATATTTCTCTTTAAAATACATATCCTTGGACGTGCTATATCTGTTTGGTAACTATTGCTGTCAAAAGAACGAGTAAGCAAACCGGTTCAAATGGTTCCTACTTGCACCGCTTTATAGCACCTCGAAAATAATTGTCAGTTGTACAATGTAATGTTTTAGCTCCTCCATAGAGCCCTAGGTCAACTAAACCAGGTAACCCAGGCGTTTTATCTGGAACTGGCATTCGGGAGATCGTGGGATCGATTCCGGTGGTCATCCTATCTGACACATGGATTTTTTTCGGGGTTTTCACGGGTCACCAGACGAATGTCCCCAAACTTCCTGTCCCTTCATTTAATCCTGCAGTGGTGGTGCATTTCCGTAGTGATGAAAGCGCTTTACAAATGCAGCTTTCGGCGGCAGGGTGGCGTTGCAGTCATCTGTGGGACTCCTAGTGCTCCCCGCGTCAAGAGAACTGCTTGGACTATGTTGGGGGCCCACTGCGGTGGCTCTTTCCCCGCAGTCCGGTTTCGTCCGCCCGTCGAAAATACTCTCATATCAACCTATGCTCCTGGGGTCTGACGTACAATAAATCTGCACATCTGTACAGTCCCAAAACAGCGTGTATCAATTGTTTAGTGCTTATAGATAGGGGTCGCATTTCGTGACCAAACAAATCCTTATTGTAATAAGGGTTGTGAGTAGTCAATGATAGACTGATGTATACTTATTTAAGTTGAAAATATTGTGGACTAAACTGTATGCGATACAAACATTTACAGGGCAGTATATGGGCGATTGCAGATTATCGTTCGGGATACTCTTTAGATTTTAAAAATATATTTAATGAGACTGATTCTGACACGACGTTTCAAGCAGTGGTAAAGATAAATATAAAGGATCGACAACGATGGAGGCATCTCACGCACAGCGACCTATGGAGAAGTATAGGTGCCAAAATCCCAAGAAGGAAGAGGTGATATGAGGGAACTGTAGGTGGCCGCAGAGACACACGAAAATTCCTAACTCAATGACTGAAAGGTAGGATCCACCATGCAGTCGCCAACACCTCAGGTTCCGGATGACGTCTTAAGTCTAAATTCCCTCGGAGATAGCAACCACAAAGTCGAGTACAGCATTTATAGTGCGCATGCATCCATGCGCCATTTGCCAGCACTGCCACACCCCTCGAGCCTAAAAACATCCCTGAAGGGTGATACGAAAGCGAAATGTTGGAAAGGAAGTCGTGAAGAATAAGCACCCCAGTATTCGCCTAAATGACAAGGGGAGACCAAGAAAAACCCCAACTCAGAGTATGCGGTCGACGGGGATCGAACTGCATACCCTGAATTCAAGTAACACACGTTAGGGCGACGCCACCTGAGCGAGGTATCAAAAGTGATAGATTCCAACATTTCCTTTCGGAGTTGTTTAAGAGGCGGATTTTTGGGCGGAATGCAATGTTTTCTCTGCCTACTATGTACATCGTAGAGAAGGTAAAAATATAATTGTTGTAGAAGTTAAAAAACTTTCCGTATGTGTAGTCTCACTTTGAAAAAAAAATCGTTCTTAAACCTACTTTTTTGGAACCTGAGGATATCGGAAAGAAAAATCTCAAAGACAAGATATTTTATTTTAAGACCATTGTTCTTTTTTTAACCAATTTAAGAGGTAAACGGGGATTTTGGAGGCCACTAATCAACAGTCAACTTGCAGTGTGGAGTGGGCCGAGATGAAATACAGGCCTTGTGAGGTGTACAATACTCACAGCTTCACATTCAAGAGGATTGAAGTTCGAATTTCGGTTAGGGTAAGGTTTCTTCCGAGGTTTTCTCCTATAGTGGAAAGATGAATGTTTAAGCTTCATGGACCCGGGCTTATTTGAGCAACATTTCATTAATTTCATTCATCGTTAATATGAACTAGCAGGTTAAAGGCTGTTAAACAACAAGAAAAAAAATCTGATATTTTACACTCACACGACTTTGTCTAGCTGCTCTACAAACTTCTTACAAAAGATTATTCTTCTTTCTATACAAAGCTAATCGAGACAAACATTAGCAGTATGGTCTTATTACTTAGTTCCTTATAAGAAGAAGGGAACTAAGGGATTACACTAGTATAAAGTGATAGTCAAATGTTTTAATAACTGTCGTTATGCCATTGTTGCAAATCGCGTCTTTGCTTGGTCAGGAGTAGAACAAAAGAAAAACGGATACTTCTTGTCCGAGTAAAGTATAATCACTTTACAATTTAAACCAACTAAAAGGATTATCTCGGAAACGGTTACCTCCACAGCAAAAAGGAACATAAATTGTGTGTTTTGACGAGATCTACATTTTGGTGTAGTAAGTTTTTGTTTATCTCTTATGGTTTAGCAGTTAAGTAAAATTTGGCAAAATTCATCCAGAATAAAGTAGTTTTCAGAGGCTATTCCCAGAAAATTCAACATATGCCTACATTTTATTTGGGATTTAAACATCTTTGATATACGGGATTTTAATCAAAATCGTGACAGCCATTTTTGAGAAAAACAAACTTTTCGAAAATATTTCCATGTAAATGTGGGGGGAATTTCTTGAAAATCTTTTTGTCGCATTCTTGGAAGATAACTAAACCTAAATACCAAGTTTGGTATTTACTGTCTTTTCATTTTTGAGCTATGCTGTCTACAGACACACACATACCACACGCACACACGGACCTTTCTTCTAAAAAATATTTTTGGACTCTTAAGACTTCAACACAGATATATTCTATCGACATAGAATTCTTTGTCGGAATATAATATCTACCTTCTCTAGTTAATATGTGCATTGTATGTACATAAGGCTAGAGAAAGTAAAGATCAGCTTCTGATAGCATGATATTTATTAGATTACCACCAGAATACCTATTTTGTAATGGCAACAAGTTCAACAATGCTCATAGTATTGTATAAAAAGTCTGAGATTCATATCAAGGCCATATGTATCGTGGGCAATTGCCTCATGTTGATTACTATTATGCTTTATTCTGTCTACATGTTTGTTAGGTCAAACTATACAACATGTGAGCTGGGATGTACTTGAAGCTCAATATTCGCAATCGTAAGAAGACAAAAGGATTGAACGTTGCTCTCGAGAGATAAAATATGCAAAGCACGTACGGAAGGAAATTAAGCCCACGTACCACATGTTGCCAAACTCTACCTGTCTTATTCTTTCCGCGTACCACCATAGCAGCACCCAAGTCACGTGTCTGAAACCGGGAAGTACTGGAGTTTATTTCTATTTTGGTTCTTTGTTGCTACGTAAACAGATTAAATATATCTCGTTTGTTAACTTAGATCCAGTAATCACTAACATTGAAAGAAAGAAAGAAAAGTTAATACTAAAAAATTACACTTCCAGTTTTAGGACAAATACCTATTTATTTATTTGTTTATTTATTTATTATCCTTATCCGGTATAGGTTGCACTTTAAACAAAGAATACCAAAACATAGCAATAGTATGAAACTATAGAAGATACCGCAATTGAAAATAGATAATATAAATCTCATGTGTTGTATTCACATATCTTTCTCTATTCTTACAAAACCTTATTCTTCTATCTTTTTCATGCTAATAAAGATGTTCATTAGCAAAATGCTTAACTAATTAGTTCCTTATGAGGGAAATAAGGGAATACATTAGGATAAAGCCTAGTCGAATCCTTTAAAATTGAATCAATTGCAATTTAGTTCTTTGTTCAAAAGCTAAAAGTTGCCTAAAACCGCTAAAATCTATACTTAAATCACCGAGAATGAAGAGGTCTTCGGATGCTCTTATCAGAATATTCAATATATGAATTTTGTTCGTCATATAAACATGTTTAATATTCGATATTTTATCCAAAATCGTTAAAGCCTTTCAAAAAAAAAAAAAAAAAAAAAAAGAAAACAAAAAAAAATTAGATATTATTCCCAAGGTGGTTTTGGAGTGGGAGGAATTTTCTGAAAATCTTAGTGTTGCATTCTTGGAAGATACAAAATTTAAGTACCAAGTTTGCTATTTAATCAACTTTTCGTTAATCGTGTTCAATGGCACACACACAGATATACACACTCAAACACACACGCACACACACACACAGACGCGTGGACAGATAGATTGACTGAAAATTTTATAATTATTTTGGATTCAGTGATTCTCAAAACGTGTATCCCCGAAAAAATCGCGGTTTCAAACTTTTGGGTTGGAATATAATACCTTCTCTATCTACTATATGCCTTTACATACGTGCTACAGAAAGTAACAAGAACAGTATTTAGAAAGAAAGAAAATACAAAGATAGTAAGAGATCAAGGGAGGTAGAAAATAATTCTAAATCTTTATAATTTCCGGGTGTTCTGAATGGTTGATGCATATCTTTTAGTACTGTTTTGTCTAGAACTGTACGATAGTGCCTTAATGTCTCATAAGGGAGATTACTAATCATGTTACGCTCTTTACCGCTTGGTATAGTAAGTAGAGAAAATAATGTATTCCACCCAAAAAATCCGATTTCGATATTTCACTGGAAATAAACGTCTTGGGTTCCGTGCACCCGAAAAAATAACCTTAAAGAAAACGTTTTAGCAACTTGGTCTATGTATACGAAAGGTCTTCTAAGGATGCTGCAAAAGAATTAAAAAAATCTGATGTGTACCATTCACATGACTTCTTTACATCTCTTTAACAAATGATTTATTGTTAAAAAACTTATTCTTCTGTCTACCTTATGCTACGAGATAAACATTAGCAGAAATGCTTTCTTTTGAGTAGAGGGAAAATCATGGAATACACTAAGCTAAAACGACAGTTAAATCTTTTAAAAGCTAGTTGCCATGTGGATGAAATCCGTTTTTTGGCATTGTCAGGAATTGACAAAGTCCCGTATGTGAAAAGTTTAAGTATTTTAAAACTGAAACCAATAACAAGGAATATCTAAAAAATAGTCAGCTCCGCGAAAAAATAACAATGTGTATGAAATAAATTGTTTGTATCTGCGAGATCTACATATTTTTTGTAGTAAGTTTTTGTCTATCTCTTACGGTTTACCAGTTATGCAAAATCCAGCAAAATTCATCCATAATAAAGAGATCTTTAGAGGTATTCTCAGAAAATTCAACATATACCTATTATTTGTCATGTAAACATCGTGAATATACGGTATTTTAATCAAAATTGTTAGAGCCATTTTTGAGAAAATTTTGGGGAGGGGAGATTTCTTCAAAATCTTCGTGTGGTATCCTTGTAAGATACTTAACTTATATACCAAGTTTTGTACTTTACCGACTTTTCGTTTTTAAGTTAACGTGTTCACAGATACACGGGCACACACACGAACTTGTTTCTAAAAATGTTTTTTATGCAGGGGACCCTAAAACGCATATTTCCGCTGAAATCTCGATTTAGAATTTTTGGGTGGAATGCAATACCTTCTCTGTACACTATGTACATAGTACGTGTAGTGAAAGTAAAAGTAAATCCTACATTTCAATCTATGTTTTAGATGGAAAATGCTTTGCTATTTTTTATTTTCTCAAAATAGTTAATTATTTGAATGAAAACGCCCGAATTTTGAGATGTCTAAATAACTAATTGGTATTGGGAAGGCAGTATTTAGAACATTGTAGGGCATATAGGTAGTACTAAGATAAGCGTTTCAAGGATAGGAACACCGCAGAAGCTTTTGTACTGCGTTACATGCTTCAACATTAAACCCGTCTTTAATTGTGAAAGAATGTCTGAAGTGTAGTCTGTTAGATGCTACTAATTCCGAACGTTCCTTATATTCATACAAAGAGAAATGTGTAGTATGCGCATGTAATGATTAGTTTCTGTTTGTTCACCAGGACTCATAGTTCAGAAAGTACTGTGTGTGTGTGTGTGTGTGTGTGTGTGTGTGTGCGTGTGTGTGTGTGTGTGTGTGTGTGACTTAGGTTATACCAGGTGGCCCAACAGCGCCGTATGTCACGTTAGCAGATGACCTATCATGCGTTTAAATAATTCCAGAGCTCAACGGGCAAATTCAAGTAAACACCGCTCAGTAGCGTTGATGGCACGAGCGACTTGCGTTCTACTCCTCTTGCATATCAGCAGAAACTCTGAGGCATTCTCACCCTTTGAGAGGAGTTCCCAGATTTGTATTAGCGTCCACGTTCTGGTTTACAGGAGCAGTGTAAACAGATCAATTAGGTTAACATGTTTTCCGCTTGAGTCACAGAACCTTTATTTTTGAGAGAAAAAAGTCTTTATTTCACCTCTAAATATCCGGCAGTAGCTAGTTTTGTAATTGTGTATATGCTGTTGTTATTTAACATTAGAAACGTCATTAATGGAAAATCTTCGTTTCGCATCCTTGGAAAATACTAAACCTAAATACCAAGTTTGGTATTTAACGGTCTTTTAGTTTTTGAGCCACACACGCACACACAGACAGACGGACACACACGGACCTTTTTCTAAAAAATGTATTTTTCGGACTCAGGGGGCCCCAAAACATATATTTCCAGTGAAATCAAGACATCGAAATTTTGGGTGGAAAACAATACCTCCTCTATCCATTATGTAAATTGTACATTTGCTGTGTAAGTGAACATTTTGAATCCAGCAGTTGATATATATATATATATATATTTTTTTTTTTTTTTTTTTTTTTTTGTAGATTAGCGTGCTTTAATCTGGTTAGTTATATCGGACGATGAATGAAATTGGTGAAATGATGCTCAAATAATATATTGTTGTTGAGCCCGCCATATGTAAATGCTTGATTCTATGATGACTTTGTTAATCACGCCACCTTTCTGACACTTCTGAGGGTTCACTCAGATGTCGAAGTGTTGTGGGAATCCCCCACCATTGGCTCCAAGCAACTGTCCCGGATAAGACCAGTTGCTGGAAGCATGTCCAGGAGATTGCGGTTTCTCCAGCTAGCTCTCGTGGTGCTGATTTTTCCTTGATGTGCTCAAGATGAAGATACTGCCCATCAACTCTGCCTAGCGTGTTCTGTATGTGACTCACGTGATGTTTTGCGCACACACCGTGGTTGTCAAGGTCTACTCTGTGATCAGGTATGTGTTCATTCTGTAGATGCATGCTATAAAACTTTTCAAGAATGTTCGAATAGCTTAACGGTATTTGAAATGTTTAAAATGACACACTTTAAAACTCTCTACCCCGTACCTATAAGAGAAAGAAAGTATTGTATTCCACCCGAAATTTCGAAGACGTGATTTCATTGGAAGTATACGTTTTGAGACTCCTTGCCTTAAACAAACTAATTTTTGAAAAAAACGTTTGTGTATGTGTTTGTGTCGGAAAAGCATAATTAAAAACGAAATGTCTGATAAATACAAACTAGGTATTTACTTCAGTTTCTGCCAAAGATGCGATGATATTAAAGAAAATCCTCCAAAACTAAACAAACTTTTACATGACACCTATTATGAATTTTTGACTTTCTCAAATATGTCTCTAGAGGTTTTGATTAGAATGGATCATTCTATAATAAGTGGAAACTATATTTATATGGCGCTAGCGGTGGTAAATGATATAAGCTGATGACAATGAGAAAGAAGAGCATCTGACGTGTGTTATGTGAATTTGAAGATACAATCTTATTTATAAATTATTTGCAGTGAGTTTAATTTATCGACTGTTTGGTGTTCTCTAAAATGTCTACAATGCGATCAAAGATGGTTAATGCAATATTACTGGAAACCTGTGGTATAGAATTTTCATATCGTACTGTGGCTAGGTGGTGCAGGCAACCAAGCGGGGTGTTATTTTACCTTTTTGCAAAAATCATTGAGCTATAAATAAAGCCATAAACCAACAATTGTTGATGTTGTGTGAGCAAGAATTCTGAAATTCTGTTTATTGAAGCCAAATTACTAAATAATGCTACTGAGTATTGTGAACAATGTAGAATTCATAGCGGTATATCTATTTTCTGATCATTAATGTTAGGTGTTTACAAAATGTTGGACATGATCAGTATTCAGTGCTAACTGCATTGCAGTAAAAAATGGAATATATTTCTAAATCACTTAAATCCAAAGCAGGATGTTTAAGGATAGATTCTAGAGGGAGTGAGAGAGAGAGAGAGAGAGAGAGAGAGAGAGAGAGAGAGAGAGAGAAAGTATAATTAAAGTATGATTGAAAATAAAATTGGATAAATTCCATATTTTATGATTAAGTCAGATGTATTTAAAGAATATAAGGTACAATTTTCCCAGAAATTCTCTTCGTTCTAAACATTAATGTAAACATTTTTTGCTATCAGAAGTAACAGATATAATGTTTAGTGATTTATTATGGTTTGAAACAGTATAAAACTTAAGTATTGCCTATATTTCCCATAATAGTTTCTGCAGTTTTCTTATTATCATTAAATATTTCAAAAGTTGGGAAGATATTAATTATTATTATTATTACTATCCTGCACATCAATAACAATAACAACTTATCAACCCTTAAAATCCATGTTTTTAAGGTTACATTACGTTCTTAACCGTCGTTCCTTTTATCCGCAGCCTACTGCTAAAAACTGTTTAATACCAAAATGGCATTTAAGTTAAGATCTTCCAAGGATATGACACGGACATTTCGAGAAAAATTCCCCCACCCCAAACTACCTTTTACACGGAAAAACTTTCGAAAATTTTGATTTTTTATAAATGACCCTAACTAGTTTCATTAAATTACTGTATATAAAAGAAATTTACATGACAAATAAAATGTATATCTCAATTTTTCTGGGAACTAAAACTTACTTCATAAAAAATGTAGATCTGGTTAAAACACATATTACATTTTTTTTTCGTGTGTTGACGATTTACGAGATATTCCTAGTTATTGATTTCAGTTTTAAAATACTTAAAACTTTTCTCATACGAGATTTTGTCCACTTCTGGTCCATGTAAAGAGACGAATTTCAGTCATATAGCAACAAACTTTTAAAGGATTTGACTCTCACTTTAGCCGAGTATACTACCAGTCTTTCTACTTACAAGAAAGCAAGTAAGTTTATCTTAATTTCTTACAGAGATGTAGAGAAGATCATGTGAATGGAACACATAAACTTTTTTTTTTTAATTTTTTATTTTAAAAGCTTCATTATAAAACACGAAGTTTTGCTTGGCACTCAGTCTTCAATGCACCATTTTTATTCATTCGTTTTGTAAACATGTAGTTTCCTGACAAGTTTCTTCATTTAAATTCTGTGCTGATGTGTAGTTAGCTGGTAACAACGTTGTTTAATGGTTAGCTGTCGTACATTATTTGTGTTTATAGGCATTGTAATTATTAGAAAGTTAGTTTTGCATCCGAATTGCTTATAACACGTAAAAGAAATAAGAGAAACCAGTTTCTGTGAAAACATTTGGACTGCAATTTGAATAAATAACTTCATTCAAACAATTTTAAAGCTGAAGCAAAACTTGGTCTGCTTATGCTAATCAGATGCTATGTTAGTTCGCATACTTTAAGGCTTATTTGTATGGTTTATTTGACATGGATTCTTGTGTTTTTTTTTATTGTGATTAAAAGGGACAGTCTTGCATTAGTAGTGATATCATACTGGTAGGTAACAAACCTGTATGACAAATTTCCAGCATACCAGAGAGCTTATGTGATATTCCTAGTGTCATTAAGTGATTAATATTATTATATTGTATTAATAATATAATAATAACAACAAAAACATTTCCTACGACATGTTTTTAATTTGTATAGCTCACCTTTTACACCTACTCCAATCTACTCTGGCTAATGACTGATTGTACTGTCATCAATCACCTTCAATATTTTTTTTTTTTTTTTTTTTTGGCGCCTGCTGTTGTAATCTAAGAATCTCCCTACATACCTTTAAGAGCCTCGAAATATTAGAAAATGCGGTATATAAATTATAGAACGTTTATCTACTGTTTAAATATTGCTGGTATGGTAACCCAATTTCCTGGTGTTCTTGATGCAGTTTAGTTGTAGATATTAATGCAAAATAGAGATCTATTAAGAAGTGAGACAGTACCTAAATAAAGGTTCGCTTTCAACTATTGTTTTGGTTATTACAAAACATAATATCTAGTATTATATACTTTGGAATAATATTAAAAAGCCTAATATAAGATAACTTCTACAATAAAGATAATAAGAACGCCTTGTTTGCGTGGAAAACTTTAAACCGGTTGTATATTTAAGTTGGAAAATATATGAAATTAATAGAAATAATGTGCCATTTAATTTTTTTAATACATATTCTGCATATAGTCTGCGTTGCATATCATTAGACGACTGTTATAAGCTTTCAACAGGAGTATCATTAAGTTCTCTATAGGTAAATATTATATTTAAGGTCTACAATGTTTTGAGTATTTTAATAAACCTTCTTCGAATACCCCAGAGAGAACAGTTACAAGACAGAAATCAGGAGGTCTCGGAGGTCACACAGCGTCAGTATTTTTCGACAAAGCGCAGACACACAACTGCCAGGGTGTGTGCTGTACCATCATTTCTTGTAAAATTATTGAGTGTTTTCTTACAGACCTTAAACTCAATGTTCAGAGGGAAATTAATGTTTTTTCTGTTGAAATGTTACAAGTTAATTGATGATAACGTGTATTGTAAGTACTCGTGATGTGTGGGCTGCAACGTAGCCGAGTGATAAGACCACTCACCTTTCGCCTAGACGATTCTAATCCACCGCATGTGAGATTTGTGGTGACCAAAGCGGCTCAGGGGCGGGTTTTCTCCGGTTCCACCCGTGCTCCTTCATTTAATGTATCGTCAGTGTTGTCGCCTGCTGTGCCAAACACTATCCAAAAATCATCCTATGTATTATCTTCGCGGAAATAGAGGTAATTTGCGGAACTAATAAACAGGAATTCATCTTCCTGTTTTGCAAGAAGGGTCATTATTGTCTTTAACATCATTCATTTGTTAATGCACGCTGATAAAATAGGTGGTGTTTACTTCTCAATTGTAACAATTTGGTTCAGTTGTATCATCCTATATACATAATGTTTTATGTGATGTTTGCAACAGCTGACTGTGGAGCCGCAAGCGCTTGAGGAGGCTGTTACAATCCCCGTTCCCTTGCCTGAGGACATCGAATGCCGGTGTGGCCAACAAGAGACACCACCAAACCTCGACCAAGGTAATTTCTGTCCTCTGGTGGTCGGCGTGCCTATTCCTTGTCGCAATGGTGCGCTATGGGATGCTGTGCTCACCATGTTCAAACTTACAATGGACGACCGCGAGAGAAACTTCTGGGAGAGGTATCTGGGTGAGTATCTGCTGTGATTGCAAGATGTATTCTCATTTAACTGATTTCTTCAGTCTCGGATGGTACATGTAAATTTACATATAGTTTAATAAAGTTAGAACTTCGGTAGGATTAGTTTCAGACTTTACAGTGAATTTTACTATCAGATCAATAATGTTTATAAAATAATCAGAAAACTTAATAACTTTAAATAAATAAGCCTAAGATTTATGTTTAAGCTTCGCAATATGCTTTTTATAGCCCGATAAGTATTCCTTTAAGAGTACACATAATAATATGTAAAACATGAGTAAAAGCCATAAAAAGGCCAATTTTTACCTTCTCAACCAGTATGTGCACAATAAATATAGCAGGTAAATGAGATATTGTATTCCACCCAAAAATTCGTTACCGTCATTTCACCGGAAATATATGTTTCGAGAACCACTGAACCCAAAAAAGCGTTTTTACAAAAAGACCAGTGTGTGTGTATGTGTGTGTGTGTAAGAGCAGCATTACTAAGTTCTTTAAATACCAAATTTAAGTTCTTCTTCTTTCTAGTATACGACACGAAGGTTTTCAGGAAAATCTCTCCACCCCACAACTACGCTTTATATGGAACATCCCCACCTTTTTGTTTTGGTCATTTTGACCAAACGATGTGAATTAAAATACCGCATGTTAAAGATACTTTCATCGCAAATAAAATGTACACCTTGAATTTTCTTGAAATAGCCCCTGAAGCCCTCTTCATTCTGGATGACTTTTTTACAACTTGTAAACACTAAGAGATTGACCAAAACTTACTACACAAAAAATGTAAATGTTAAAACAGAAGTTATGCTATATGCATTTTTTGAAGATGTAATAAGAATTTCATAGAAATGTCTTATTTTTTATTTCAATTTTAAAATACTTAAACTTTTCTCGGGAAGTCAATATTCGTTTCATATTTCTATTGTTTTACTCCTGGCTATGCAAAGAGAAGCAAATTTAAATGGTATCACATTTTTTCTTTATTTTAAAGAAATTTGTTATTCATTTGAATAAATTAAATATTAAGTTAAGTAGATTTAAGTAAAATTTATTAAAGATTCTTTTTATTCATTGAAATAAATTTAGAATGCTGTGCATTAATTATTAAAGTAAGTAGATTTAAGTTTGTTTAAAAGCAAATTATTAAGAATGTAGAGTCTATATTCATAATGTATTTGGTTTCTATTAGTGATGATTAGAAGTCATTTTAAAAGAGTGTTTAAATGTACGTACGTAAAAAGTTAGTCATCTTTTTACAATGCAAAGCTGTTTTTCTTGCTCTCGGCTATTTGCTACATTTTTACGCGTCCAAAATGTTCCACACGATACAACCTTTTTTTCAATTTTCTTCGACTTTTACAAACACCAACCACTAAGCATAAAAATGTTGGACTTAATTTTCTTTATCGGTTATAATTGGAAAATATTAATACGAATATCTAATGAAAATACTAAAATTACCGAAAAATTTTGTTTCGCATATGTTTATTTTTTTTTCTAAAAACTAAAACATCAATAAAAGAATAGGAACAAAATATACTTTTACATTAGTAAAAATTTCAATTCTTTTAAATATAACCATTTTATCATTAAAATAATAAAACAATTACTAATTTGCAAGCTACTGAGGATATTGAAATGACAATTTTTATACATGCTAATAATTTTATGTATTACTGGGTACTACTGTATAAATTTCAACATATTCAATATATGTCAATGTGTTAATAAAAATATAATAGCCACTACCAACCACTTGCCGCATACCTATAGGTATGTGCTTGAATACGACATATTGCTGCCTCAATGCCTGCTGCGCTGTGGGAGCGGTCGGTTGCCCTCAGTAGCAGTGGTGATAAGTACATCAGCCGGTTTGTGAATGGAAAGGTACACGTTAAAGTGAAGAGCGCCCACGCTAATACATTATTTAAATTCTTAATGGAAAGCTGCTTACTTCTTCATGGAATGTAGCGGAGGTGCCATTTGTTTAATTTGTCGGGAAAAATTTGCAAGAGCTGAAAGGATTTAATCGTCAGGGCCATTTTAATACACTGAATATTAATGATCATTCAGATCTTTAAAATGACCTTAATATAGAATTAATATTCGTTTAATTTGAAATTATCCTTGTAAAATTGCTGCATAGGAAGCTTTATTTTTATATTACATTTGAGAAACTTTTCCAGAATCAAAATTGTGCTAATTTTCACTAACAAATAGTTTCGTTCATATAGCAAATGATATTGCATAGTGATTGACTCATAGACGTACCTCGTCAGCACAGACCAGTAATCTTCAGCATAGTATAGATAGGACGTGCTTCGGAGTTGACTGTCTATGATATAGACTTTATAAATTTCAACTATGTCTACTCTTATCGAGTTTCAAGTTATTTCGTCTGTGGCCCACATTTGGGAGGTAGTTGGTTCGATCGCCTTGACCGGCGAGTTTTTGGGGGTTTCCCCGGGTGGCCAGGTCGAATTTCCTGTCCCTCCTTGTCATTTACAACGCCATTTCATCCTTCATCGCATAGGTTTCTTTCAGGGTTGGCGATGGTACTCGGTTCGGCGTGGCAAGGAAAGAGTATGCTCATTGTGACTTTCTCCGTCTCACAATTTTTTTTTTTTTTATGCTCCAGAGTATGGTCGGGCCTCCGACGCTGTATTCCTTTTTCTTATTCCTCTTTGTTTTCCTTTACCTCTAAATTTCCTTTGTTTACTGTTTTATGACAAATACACATATATGTACACATTCACAAACACACAAACACCCATGCCCGAGGCGCGACTCGAACCCACGATGCCCTGCGCCACGAAGCACCAAAGCGAGCCGCTTTAGCTACCGCGGCTATGGGGACCGGTAACGACTTCGGCTGGTTACTGGAATGGTGACCGTTCTGGCGAGACGTAGACTCCTTGCGGGGCGGGGTCCCCGGTCTGCCTATCCGAAATTCAGGGTGCTTCAATCTGGAAACTGTAGGGACCCTGTTCTTAGTTCCGGCCGCCCTGTGTATCTTCTCACTTTAGCTCTTCCTCCCAGTTGCGCCCCTTCGAGGGGCGTCGGTACAACAAAAATCTGCTCGATTATTTTGTTAGAATCTTTTATTTCTAAGGCTAGTCATAACGTATTATCTTTATATGTTCTGCTTTTTCTTTTGTTTTTGAAAATCGTTGTTTAGAATGCTTCCTAACCTGACATGTATACTATTCTCCATTTCAAATACTTTTTAGCAGAAATGGATATATCCATGCTATACTACTGTTTAGGTTGTTAATTACTTCATCAAATTCCAAGATTGTTTTAAGATATCATAAATCTCTAATGTAAACATTTATTATAAAGCTGTATTTAAAATTTGTTTAATTGATTTACTCTTGTACTTATATCCCTAATTCCGCTTCCAAAGTTAGAAGGCAGTGATATCATTTCATATCGCAATCGAATAATAATTGCATTTGTACCCTTAATTAGAACAAACACACACGATTTAGTGACGTTACAACCATGGACTGTTTAATGCGAATCGTGTAAATATAAAGGCATTTATAACATATAATAAAATGTTTTCTATACATACTTACATTCTGTAACATAGATAAGACTTTTACTTTAAAAGAGAAGCTCCCAATCCCTGACCTTGCATAAGTGTAGTGTTGGTTTTACACGCAGGAGGGGCAAAATATGAACATGGAATAGGTAATAATTCTTTTAGAGGTTATAAGATTATTCGCACTAAGGTGCTAAGATAAGTCACTTTACCGACACAGGCCCATAAAAACTCTTCATTGTTTGCTATTTTCGTTCCTTTCTTGTCTTATCCGTTGTCAATGTTAAACAATACAACGACCTTGAGGAAATAAGAAAAAGAAAAGATAACTTCTGTTTGAATAGTATTATGCCAGGTCAAACAGGAAGACTCCTACTGAGAAAGTTAATTTGTTCCTTTCTTCCGACGCTTTGGTCTGGTGTTATGTATTTTAGAAACAAGTGCTATTAAAAAACGATATTTTTAAACGAATTTTATCTCAAGAAAATCTTGAATAAAGGTTTCTGTAGTGATGTCCATAGAACCGAACACAAGACAGCAATTCAGTCAATGAAGGGGTGCTTTACTTCAACTGTTTACTTCAACTTTAATGTGCTATCTCTTCATCCTATATCCCTTTCTTGGAGGTTTTTTATTGGGTAAGGCGAAATTTTGGTAGAGCATAACAACACTATTTTGCTGGGTTCAGACCCTAAACAAGATTTTTCCTTCACTTAAAAAAAAAAAAAAAAACGCATCTGAAGTGAAATCAGAAACATTACGTACCAGAACTAAACGTACTCGGTACAATGTGTTTTACTTTCTCTAGCACGTATGTGCAGTGTACATTGTAGGTAGAGACGGTATTGTATACCACCAAAAATTCAATTCCGAGATTCCATATACATACATTTTTTAAGAACCCCTGAATCCCAAAAAAGCGTTTTTAGAAAAAAAAAAAAAAAAAGGTCCTTATGTATCTGTATCTGTGGACAACATAACTCAAAAACTAAGAGTAGGTTAAATACCACTCTTGTACTTAAGTTTAGAATCTTCCAAGGGTGCAATAGAAAGATTTTAGGAACATCTCCGACCACACACTACCCTTTACATGGAACTTTTTTCGAAAAATCTATTTTCTAGCAAATGACTTCTAACGACTTTGATTAAAATGCCGTATATTAAAGATGTTCACAAGGCAAATAAAATATATAATCTGAATTTTTTTGGGAATATTCACTGAAACTCTCTTATTTCTGAATCGTTTTTACGTGACTGAGCTACGCAAAAAATGTAGATCTCGTTAAATTTGTTACATACGGTTTTTGTAGAGCTAACCATTTTCGTGATGTTATCCATTACTTGTTTCCTTTAAAATACTTAAAACTTTCCTCAAACAGGAAGTCCTCATGTTTTCATATCTCTTTTGTATTACTCCTGGTCGTAAAAAGAGAACCGAACTTTAAAACTTATGAAAATCGCATAACGATAGAGTTTTGACTGTCACTTTAGCCTAGTGTATTTCCTTACTTCCCTCCTTCTTATAAGGAGCTAAGCAATAAGACCATTTCCAGTAATGTTTATCACGATTATGTAGATAAAGAAATTATCTTTTGTAAGCATAGTTGCTTGCAGAATACATAACGAAGGTCATGTGAATGGAATAAGGAGCCAGGAGCCAGGAGCCAGGAGCAGGAACTAGTCGCCCGAGTGTACTCGGGCGGGGGCAAATCACCACGGTACCTATCCGCTTTTCTTGCGGATTTACCCGTGTGATAAAGTAGATGTAGTCTTATGCAAGCGTTTTTGTCAATGTCAAAGTAATTGGGCAGGGTGTTCCCTCTGTGCAGCCGGCGCGGGCTGGCTTACCTATCTGAGTGGCCACCCACCCAGAGAGGGACCAGGCCCGATGCTGCTTACCTTGGCCAGCCGCTTGCGGGCTGTCAAGGAAAGCAGTGCCGGCTAGCGGGGAGACATGAAGGGATGGCCATCAGCCCGCAGAAGAGCTCAGCTCTACTGCTGGCTAAAGTCCGTGGCTGGCGACCGGAGAGGTCGCTGAGGTTGCGGCGGCGGCGGATCCCCTGGGTCCGCTCCGCCAAATACCTCGGAGTCCTCCTCGACCGCGGCCTTACTTTCACTCCACATGTCAGGGAGAAGGTCGGCTTGGGACACGCTGCCCTGCGGCAGTTGTTTCCCATCTTCCGCTCCACCATGCCTACACACCTTAAACTACGGCTGTACCGCGCAGTCATCCCGCCCCTGATGCTGTACGGCTGTGAGGTCTGGGGTTCGGTGGCTCGTTCCACCATCCGCAGGCTGCAGGCCGTGCAGAACAGGGCATTGAGGATGATATACGGCACAGACCGCAGATTCCCGTCCCACATTCTCCATTCCCACTCCGGAATCCCTTACATAGTGGACGTTGTGCGAGAAAGAGCTCGCACAATATACACTAAACTTGCTCCCCACCCAAATCCCCAGGTGAACACTCTCGGTCTTTACGACCACACGCTACCAAGGAGACGCGTAAGCTACCGCCTTCCCAAGGACGCCTTGGGATGGTAGTTTTCCGGCCGCCTCTCCCTTTATTGTTCTACCCGCCAAGTTAAGCAGCATTGGGCATGGTCACGACTCGGACGGGTGACCATCCAGTCGTACTCCGACCAGATCTGCAACACTGGCTTCCCCCACCCCGTACCTAATCCCTTCATGGAATAAGATTTTTTGCCCGGACATGGCATGTCCAACTGTCGAGACTCAAGCCCCGTGCGAGCGGTAAGAACATATTCTGGAAGCCTTGTGTACGTCAAGCAGTATTTAAGCACTTGAAAGTAACCCACAGTGTATACGTGTAGTATTAGTACTCATATTACTTTCCTTTAATGAAGTTGCCATTGTAACTGTTCCACTCACTGATACATCAGATTTGATTTAGTATTTGGTTCTATGATTTTTAGCAATATGAAGTTTGTGTTGCAATAAAACTCTTGTCTTAATTTTGTTTATAGAGACCAAAATTGGAGTGAAACTTATGAAATGGTTACTCGGTGAAACATACGATTCCGTGACTGATGAAATTATACACGTGTTTAATAAGACTGTGAAATACCAAGTTTCTTCCAATGATGACGTCACTATACCCAAGATATTTACGATATCAGGTGAGGGTTATTATTGAAATAGAACAGTTTAAATATGCTTTGATTCACTGTTGTTATACGTTCTCCATATAACGTATCACAAAAAAGAAGACTGATAATTAGAATACAGAAGCTCCCAATGTTATAGTGTGAGTTAAACTTCCTTTGAGATGATATATTAAAATGCAGTACCTAATCCTTAATGTTAGAAATAGAAATTTGAGATATTTGGGCGATTTTAGAAAGCGTAGGCACATTGCCCTAGGAATTTCGAGTTGCTGAAGAAGATAAAGGGTTTGCCACTATATTTTTTTTTCTAAAGTTTAGACTTATATTCGAACACCATACAGTCACAAAACGTCGATTTATATTTCTGCAAAACTACCTTTTCATCGCTTAGATGCTCAGGTTTATGCTACTTCTTTCAGCTGCCGGTTGTCTATTTGACTAAAATGCCTCTTCAAAGACTCCACAACGGACTTCTCTGGCTCTAACGGCTCCTACTTATATTTCTACAATAAAGGCGGCTTCTCTCTAACCTGATACCAAGGAAGTTTCCAGAGCTGAGGGAAGGCGCGCCCAAACCGTTTTGAGCCATTAATGCACATGTTTATTTTATCTACGGGTGACAGAGCAAAGGGGCTAGTAAAGGGCTCACTCAGCCTGCTTTTCTCCGGTGCCGCTTGAGCACGTATTCATAGTTCCAACAATCCTGGCAGCACTACTCCTCGCACGTGCTCTAACCTGCAACAATTGAGGGAACTTAGCAAAATCGTGGCAATTACTTGCGCACGTAGTTACAGTACTAATTACATTTACTCGTATTTATTTTTAATACATGCAGTGATATATATTGGCATACACTGTGGCCGTCAGTAATCCAACAACTCTGCAAGGTAAGCCATTTCTGACATAAGATGTGCTTGGCAGCGATATATCGGTTTTGTACTAATATGGATCCTTAAAATACAAAAAGTGAAGCGCTTATAATCAATGCTATAAATTTTAGTTAATACATCTTACGAATATGGTGCAATGGCTGCCTCGAGGGATGCAAGTGGAAGTTAGGAAACTCATTTTAGCTTGGTTTTATTATTATGAGGTCATAACAAATTTAATGATGCTGATGTCTGATGCTTCTAATGAATGCTCATTTGTATCATTGCGTTATAAACTTGCCTTAATATTTATTTCACAGCGTTTACAATCATTGGTGAAACAATGTATGTATAGCAATTTTCAATTTTTGCTTTTTAAGGATGACTCCCTATTACAGCGTATCGGATGATAAATGAAATGGGTTATGAACGCTCAAATGAACCCGGGATTTACACTACAGCTATCTTTTCAGAATGAGGGAAAGGTATTATGCAGGTTCCTCAACCCTAACCGAAATCGGACCTCTTGAATTGAGGCGACACGTTACCCCCACTACATGGAGATGGCTAACGAGAACATTGATCGATTTTGATAAACTGTAGTTAGAAACAACTTCTATGAAATGATTGGCATGCAGTTTGTTTCAATATATATTGCAGATTATTAAACACATAGTGCTCAAAATATAGAGACTGGAATGGCAACAGAAAAATGGCACTCTTACCGATATTACAGATCCAACCAAACTTCAGATAGATAGGTAGTTTCCATATTGTTAATGGTAACTATAAGATAGTGAAAACGTACTGGAAGAAACAGATTTTTACAACAACGTCATTTTAAGTTTTCGAGACGCTGCTACACTTATGCAGAACTTAATGCATTACAAAATTATCCTAGCCCGCCTCTGTGGTGTAATGATAACGTGTCAAACTCATACTCAAGAGGTACCAAGTTGGAATCTCAGTTAGGATGAGGAACCCTGGTATGACTTTCCCGGGGTTTTACCTTATCCTAAGAAGACAAATGCCGAGTAACTTAAGGATCTATTTAGCGATTTCATTCATTATACGATATTGGCCTCTTGCCATATAGTTGTCACAGAAAGACTTATAAATTGTAGTAAATCAACATATTGCTGTTTAAGACGTAAATCTGAACCTACTCTTTGATTATGTTAATTTAAATTTTTCTACGGATTTATTTTGATTAACGCGACTGGCGGCCTCCGGATCTCACTCATAATAGCTATCGGGTTGAACGGCCTTGCTCTGCGATACTCTAGAGAGTAAGGAATTTGCAGTTGTCTAACGCTGATATATGAAGGTGTTTGGTGATGCATTTGCTGTGTTTAGTTACAAAGGCTGTCCCAGAAGTAACCGACCTAACAAAGTAAGCTAAAAATTGGGGGGAAACATCTTTATTTCTCTACATAGTCTCCTTTCAGCTCAATGCGCTATTCCCAGCAATGTTCAATAGCTTCGATACTCTGTTTATGGTGAGAACTATCGAGGCCTGCAAAATAGCCATCAACTGCAGACTCCGCCTCTTCATTGTTGGCAAATCTTCTACCACCAAGTCCTTTCTTCAGGTTCGGAAACAGAAAATAATCAGAGGAGACTAACTGTGGCGAATGGGGTGCATGAGGAAAAATTCGAACTTTAACTCATATATTTTGGCCATGGTGATAATGGACATATGAACTGGTGCATTGTCTTAATGAAACAAAACTTTCTTTTTCGCTAAATGCGGCCGTTTTTGCTCGATTTCATCACTCAAACGCTGTAACAAGGTCGCATAGCACTTGCCATTGATTACTTTTCCTTTTTTGAGATAATCAGTGAAAATTATCCCGCGCGCAACGCAGAAAACTAATGCCATGACCTTGTCTGCAGATGGAGAAAAGATGGACGGATCTGCCAGCACTGCATGAACAAGCTCGTACTGAGATGCCATGGGAGCGATCTGCCAGTCGCGTCTTTTGAATAGAATTTTTCCGGGGTTTCTTATGAAAAGATATAGTTTTGAACTCTTTATTAACCTTAATGCTTATACAATATTTATATTAATTTAAATGTGTAGTTAAACGTTGTTTCCGTTTGCTTAGATGTATGGGACCACGACACTGTGGCACTACCTGTGCATGTCTCCAGCAACATAAAAGATGGCAGCACTGTTAACATAAATTTAACTTCTCAGGACAGAAAAGAGGTTCGAGCTTATTCTATTGTCTTAGTTGGCCCCAAGACAGAGTCAAAGATGTTTGCTACGGAGGTAATGTCAGTGTTGCTGGATAATATATCATAAATTAAGAATTCATAAAAAAACCCATCAATACAACTTTACCATAATGCTAATGTTACTGGAATAATCAAGGAATTAAAATTAAAATATAAATCGTTACTCTCACTTTATAATAGATATAAGAAAATATTAAAGCAAAAGGAGCAGAAAAGATAATAATAAAAAAAAAAAGAGATTTAAAGTACGTTGTTTATTATTTTTTAGAAACCGAAGAGCTAGTATAAACTATACATTAAAACAACTTTTTGAAACTTATTATTTAACTGGAATACCAAGATCAGTAGAAGATCAAGTACCAAAATGAAAGGCTGCAATGAAGAATCCAGAATGAAGGGAACTTGAAAGGCTATTCCCAGAAAATTCAAGATGAACATTTCACTTGTCATGAAAATATCTTAAACACACTGTATTTAAAAACAATCTTTAGAATTATTTTTGAGAAAATCAAAATGTTTGAAAAAGATTCCATGTAAAGTATAGTTTTAGATGGGGAAGTTTTCTTGAAAAGTTTTTTGTCGCACCCTTAGAAGACGCTGAACTTAAATATGCAGGTTGGTATTTACCCCATTTTTCGTTTTTGAGTTATTCTGTTCACTGGCACACAGATACACCCATACATTCACACGCACACAAACACATCCACCAGCCTTTTTCTATAAATCTGATGTGAATATAGCAAAGTAAATAAAATATTAAAGCATAGTCACTGTATATATTATTATTATTATTATTATTACTACTACTACTACTACTACTACTATTACTATTAAAACCCCGTTGCACAACGATCCGAAATCTGGCCAAGGCTTACAGCTCGACTGCCGCGTCTCTCAACTCTGCCCATTAGAGGTACCATAGATGGGCTGGCCGCGCCATGGCCGAGTGGTTAGACCGCTCAACTCTCGCCTAGACGGCCGGGGTTCGATCCCAAGCGACCGCATGTGAGATTTGTGGTGGACAAAACGGCGTTGGGGCGGGTTTTCTCCGGGTACTCCGGTTTCCCCCGCCATCGCATTCCACCGGAGCTCCATCATCATTCATGTAGTGCCATTAGTAGTTAAAGCGGACGTTAAACACTATATAAAAAAAAAAATAGATGGGCTGCAATACTGGTAACGTGGTTAGCGCCCCGAGTCCCTCCCGGACAGGTAATGCGGACTACGCGAACTGGAGCCACTACTTATTCCTCAATTAGTACTTCAATTGACCCCCAAAATACCTTACGAGCGAGAAAATCCCCACCGGTACCGAGAATCGAATCCAGGCCTCCCGCTTGGTAAGCAGCCGTGCTACCACCGCGCTTCTTCTTATTATACTATTATTTTGTTATTATTATCGTTATTATTTTATTTAATATTTCAAGCCAAATTCAAATTTTGAGAGGTTGATGTCATAGTATTTTGTAGTTTATAATGACAGATATAAGAATTAAGTTTTGTCATTCAATTAAATATAAATGCATTGAGTTTGAAGTTACTTGCAGGTAAGTATGTTGCATTTTAATTTATTATGATTAAAATATTGCTCCTATACGCAAAAGTTATTTTGTGGTCCTTAAACTCTCTGTTATCGAGATATCACACCAAGTAAATCTTAACTTTGTGTAAAGCATGAGTATGGATGGCCAAAGCTACTTCTATAATCAAATACGTTCTATTTCGGTTTGAACTTTTGTAGCTTAGAAGGTGACAGTATGGTTGAGTTATAGCGTGCTTTAACCGAGCGAAATGGCGTCTCGATAACATGTATGACTCGCATTGGGAGGTCCTGGATTCGATCCCCGGCACCCGCTCCCTCTGATTCATTTTTACTTTCTCTATAGGCACTATGTACATAGTGTATAGAGAATGTATTGCACTCCACCAAAAAATTCGATACCGAGATTTCACCGGAAATATATGTTTTAGGGCCCCCTTTATCTAAAAAAAGCATTTTCGGAAAAAGGTCCGTGTGTCCGTGTGTCCGTGTGTCTGTGAACACGATAACTCAAAAACGAAAAGTCGCTAAAATACCAAACTTGGTATTTAAGTTTAGTATCTTCCAGGGATGCGAGAAAAATCCCCCACCTCCAACTACCCTTTACATGGAACTTTTTTCGAAAATTTTGATTTTCTCAAAAATGGCTCTAACGATTTTGATTAAAATTTCGTATATTAAATATATTTACCTGACAAATAAAATGTATATCTTGAATTTTCTGAGAATAGCCTCTGAAGACTACTTTATTCTGGATGAAATTTTTATAACTACTAAACCGTAAGAGATGGACAAAAACTTAACCCACAAAAAATGTAGAGCACGTTAAACCGCACAATTTATTTTATATACATTTTTTTCGTGGAGTTGATCGTTTTTGAGATATTCCTTTTTCTTGGTTTCAGCTTTGAAAAACATACTTTTCTCATACAGGAATTTGTCAATTCCTGTCCATACAAACTAAGGAACATCAGTCACTTAGTAACCAGCTTTTGGCTTTCACTTTAACCTATGGTACTCCTTTATTTCACGTCTACTTACAATAAAGCAAAATATAAGACTATGTCTGTTAATTTTTCTCGATTAGCATGAAATAAATAAAAGATAAGCTTATTGACAATAATAATAATTTACAGAGATACAGAGAAAGTTATGTGAATGGAACACATAATATTTTTTCCCCAGGGTCATAAAGTAAATGCTGAGGTATTTTTTTCCATCCCTCGAATTTACTGTTACTTCAAGCCGTTCCATTATCATTTCATTCACCCTTCGAGCCGTTAGTATTTTACAGGGTTGAAAGTGTCGTGCAATGGCACTTCATTGCGTCGTAACAGGTAAAATCTGTCTGGAACTCACACCATCCCCTGACCCTCGGCTGTTTGCCGGAGTATACGACCGCTTCTTGGGGGAATAGAGCCATATGCGGCTCAGGTTCCCCGTTTTACCTGTCCGACTGTCGAGGAGTCTCAATCCGGTAACTGTAGGGACCCTGACATTCCTTTGTCGCTGCACCTGGTTCCGGTAGCCCAGTGTCTTCTCTCACTTCATCCTCCCTCCCGGGAGCATCTCCTCATTTGGCCAGGTCAAGTAACCTCACCGGTTCACTGTCGAGTCCCTTCCGACCTACCTACTTTGTTTTTAACATTTGCATTATTTCTGGTTTTATGATTAATAAAAGCTGTAATTATATAGTATGCATTATTAAAATAAAACGGATTTGAGATAAGCAGGGTAAGCGTTAAACAAAGATAATGATCGTGCAGGAATAATAAATTGTAATCACTGAGCATTTATCACAAGCCCATGCTTAATATACACTCTGGACAAGTGAACAGTCTTGCCACTGAAGCAACTTTTATATAAAATGCATTTTATTCTACGCTCTGTTTGACCATGGATGCTTTAAATAAATATTAATATGAAGTTTCGGATAAACTGAATTCTGTCCTACAATAATAACATTTCTTTGGCAGAAATATGTTCCGCAGCTTGGTGAGAAAATAACATTTAAATGCTAGAACTGCCACTGCAAAGATTTCTTATTAAAGGCATAGAGGTGTTGAATATGTTGTGAAGAATACTTGTTAAAATTGCTCTTTTACAAATAAAAAGCACTCTAGAAAAAGGTCACCATGAAGAGCGAGACGCATATAGTTGACAGAAGTTATCGGCGACTGCGATAATTCGGAACTTATGTTGTAAGCGAAACACAGTAACCATAAACAGCTCATTAGCATGCCCCAACGTGTTCGACGAGCAAGAGCTAGAGATCCACTGTAAGTACTTTAATATTTCTGTTGTTTTACTAGCGTCATGGTTTAGTTAAATTGTATCATGTGTTAAAAAACTGATATGTTACACTCACATGACTTTCTCTACATCTCTGTAACAAATTATTGTTAATAAGCTTAATCTCCGTTTTTTGCATGGCCAGGAGTTGACAAGTTCCCGTATGAGGAAAGTTTAAAACTGAAACATAAAAGCAGGGAATATCTTGAAAACGGCGAACTCCACAAAAATAACGCATATGACATAAATTGTGTGCTTTAAGGATATCTACATAGGGTAATTTTTTGTCTATCTCTTACGATTTAGCAGAAAATTTGTCAGAAAAATTCATCCATAATAAAAATATCTTCAGAGGCTTATTACCAGATAATTCAGTATATACATTTTATTTGTCGTGTAATTGTATTAAATATAAGAGATTTTAATGAAAATCGTGGAATTATTTTTCAGAAAATCAAACATTTCGAAATTTTTTCCTCATAAAAGTTAGTTGGAGGTGGGGGGATTTTTTGAAAATCTTCGTGTCGTATCCTTGGAAGATGCTAAACTTAAATATAAAGTTTGGTATTTAACAGACATTTCGTTTTTGAGCTATAATACCCACAGGCACACACACTAAATTTTTTTCTAAAATTGGTTTTTTTTTTTTTTTTTTTTTTTTTTGTACTCAAGGAGTCGCAAAACGTGTATTTCCGGTGAAATCTCGGTATCGAATGTTGCAATACGATATCTTCTGTATACACTATGCACAGAGTACGTGTAGAGAAAGTAAAAGAAGATTTTAAATCTTTCATTATGGTGTCAAGACGTAAGCTTATTCATTAAGTTTATAGCGTGATATGCGAGAAATGCACATCAGCCGGACACCCTTCTTCCTCAGTTATACCGCCGTGAATAAAACCCGCAATACAAGACTTGCTGAGTTTGGTGAACATGTACTTCTGAATCGACGTCTGCTCAAATGAATGTCGCCCTCCGTGGTGTAATGGTTACTATGCTAACTTCATATACCCAAGGTCGCGGGTTTAAACCCGACGGAGGACGATATATTTTTTCGGGTGCAAAAATCCTTAGCATGGCTTCCTTCAGAAGGGAAGTAAAGCCGTTCGTCCCATGTCCTAGATTTACGGCATGCAAAAGAACCTCAAGCCTGATAGAGAGGCATCTGAGCAAAATTAAGCGGTATTTTACACCCAGATTAGAATGGGACCCTAAGAACCACAGCAGTTAAAGAGCGTCCATAAATAACACCTCATTTCCATTTTGCTCAAATGAAATTATTATATTGCACAGAACGTGGAAAAAATAGTAGCATATATGTTAGTAACAGTTTCGAAAAATATGATGTGCTCCATTCACTTGACTTTCTCTACCTGTTCTGTAAACAAATTATTCTTACAAAGTATTCTGTTATCTATATCATATTATTCCATATAAACATTAGCAAAAACTCTCTTTACTTGCTTTCTTCTAAGGATAGGAGAAATTTGGGGATACGCTAAGCTAAGCGATAATCAAATTTTTTAAAAGCTGGTCGCTCTTTGAATAATAAAAGTTCGGTTCGCTTTTCACAGACAGCAGTAAAACAGACGAATATACCTACGGTATCTCAATAGAGCCATTTTTGAGAAAAACAAAGCTGTTAATAAAATTTTCCATTTAAAGGGTAGTTTAAGGTGGGATGATTTTCCTGAAAAGTCTTCCTATCCATGTTTGGAATATTCTAAACTTAAATAACAAGTTTTGTATTTAACGTCCTTTTTGTTTTTGAGCTATGCTGTCCAAGACACGTACATACGGATTATTTTCCAAAATTTTTTGGACTCAGGGAACCTCAAAAATATTTCCAGTGCAGTCTCGGTGTCGAATTTTTGTTTGGAATACAGTACTTTCTGTTTACACCAAGCACAGAATACAAGTAAAGAAAGTAAACATATTGGCTTCAAATATCTTTCCAAATTCAGTTTCAAATTCAAATTTAGTTATTGCCTGTAGGTGTTACATAAACCTCTTAGACATTTGTATAGCATACAAAATATTTACAGCAGTATAGAAAATACTTACCACAGAATACATCAGTAATTAACTCTTCTATAGTACAGAATATCTTATCAACTATTAAATTGATATAATTCTCAAGTATATTTATATTTATTATTGTCTTAAGTCTTAAATCTTTAAGTTTATTTTACAGCACGATTCCTTTATAATTTAGATACCTTCCAAAAGCTGTTAACCTATGACTTATTTCTAGTGTTATAACTATGACTTTTAGAGTTAACTTTATTAGTATTTGCCTTTATATGAGGCACCATTCTAAAAGTGATTAAACTTAGACACATAAGTAGCTTTATGAATATTTGCTTCAAAAATAACCAGGAAACACATCCTCCAGTATTTCTAATGCATCCAAGCTTAAGGCGATGCATATATGAAATATGACCAAACATTGTGAAAAATTGAAAATATTTTACTTTCTGTGCAAATAGTATATACACAGTGTATAGAAAATGCATTGTATTATAAACAAAATTTTAATATCGATATTTCACCGGAAATGTATGTTTTGAGCTCCCCTGAATAAAACATTATTTTTAGAAAAAGCTGCGTGTGTCTGGGCCTGTGTGTGTGTGTGTGTGTGTGTGTGTGTGTGTGTGTGTGGACAGCATAGCTCAAAAACTAAAACACGTTAAATGCCAAACTTGGTATTTAAGTTTAGTATCTTCCAAGGATGCAACTGGATGATTTTCAAGAAAATCCCCCCACTCCAAACTTTCTTCTACATGGAATTTTTTTTTGAAAATTTTGTTTTTCTCAAAATCGGCTCTAACGATTTTTGTTAAAATACCTTATATTATACACATCTATTTACATGACAAATAAAATGCATATTTTGAATTTCCTGGGAATAGCCTATAAAGATCTCTTTATTCTGGTTGAGTTTGGTTGAATCTTGAATAAATGTTGAACCGTAAGACAAAAATTTACTACGCAAAAATGTAAATCTTGTTAAAACAAATGATTTAGGTCATATACGTTTTTGTCGTAGAGTTGACCTTTTCGAGATATTCACTGCTATTGGTTTCAACTTTAAACTAACTTCTCAAGTGGGACCATGCAAAGCGAACCGAATCTCAATTGTTGCACATAACGACCAGCTTTTAAAAGATTTGACTATCACTTTAGCCTGATATATTCCCTTATTTTTTTCTACTTATAAGGAAGCAAGTAACAAGAGCAATTCTGCTAATGTTTATGCACAGTAGTTTAACGTAGATAAAAGAATAATCTTTTGTAAGAAAAAGTTGTTTGTAGAACAGCTAGTAAAGCTTATGAGAATGGAACACATACGATTTTTTCAAACCTCCACGCAGAATTTTTTACTTTTTGAATTTGAGAAAAAGTCTTGACAAGATAGGTGCGGTGGGTTATTTCTAGTCATGCGGATAACATTGTGACTTCAAGACGCCTCGTAGTGGATAATAAGGTTTGTCTCAGTTTTTAAACCCTTTTATTAGCTGCTGTAACTGCTGGACTATTACCCAAAAGTGTTCCTAAAGTTAAAAAAATCTGATGTGCTCCATTCAAATAACTTCTGTAACAATTACTTTAATAACTTATTTTATCAATTTCATGCTAATCGAGATAAACATTAGCAGAAACGGTCTTACTACTTAGTTCCTTAAAAGTAGAAGCGAAATAAGGGAATACACTAGCCTAAACCGAAATGTCGTTACCATGGACTTGAAATCTGTTTCATTGCGTGCCATTGAGCTGACAGTTTCCCGTTTGAGAAAAGTATAAACATTTTAAATAAATTAGAAGCATAAACTGTCTGATTTTACAAGATCTAAATTTTTTGTGAAGTAAGTTTTTGTCTACCTCTTACGGTTTACCAGTTATGCAAAATTCAAACAAAAAAAAAAGAATTCATCAAATAAAGAGGTCTACATAGATTATTTCCAGAAAATCCAAAATATACATTTTATTTGCCGTAACTATTTTTAGTATACGAGATTTTAATAAAAAACGTTATAGTCATTTTTAATAAAACCAACATTTTGGAAATTTTTTCCATGTAAAGGGTAGTTGGGGGTGGGGGATTTGTTATTTTAATCTTCCTGTTGTATTCTTGGACGTTACTAAACTTAAATATCAAGTTTGATATTTAACGGACTTTTCTTTTTTGAGCTATGTTGGTCCCCCCTCCACACACATACACACAGACACACACACGCACATTTTAATAAAAATTATCTCTTTTTATGGATTTAGGGGGTCATAAAAGCAGGTATTTCCGGTGAAATCTCGGTATCGAATTTTTGGGTGCAATACAATATCTTCTCTACACTATGTGTGTAGTACGTGTAGAGAAAGTAAAATTGTAATGTGTTCCAATCACATGATTTTCTCTACCTGTTCTGCAAACAAACCATTGTCACAAAGAGGTAAACATTGGCAGTAATTGTGTTATTACTTGCTTCCTTGCAAGTAGAAGGGAAATAAAGGAATACGCTAGGCTAAAGCACCAGTCAAAACTTTTAAAAGTTGGTCGCTATGTGATCCTATTAAAGTAGGTACTGTTTCTTTGGTCAGGAGAAAAACAAAATGGATATGAAACGAAATACAATTTCCCGCATGAGAAAATAGTTTGAAATAGAAACAAATAACAATGAATATCTAGGAAACGGTTAATTCTAAAAAATGTGTATCACATAAATTGTGTCTTAACGCGATCTAGTAAGATTTTGTGTAGTAAGATTTTGTATATCTCTTACGGTTTACCGGTTATACAAAAGTCCTCCAAAATGAAGAGGGTTTCAGAGGCTATTCCCAAAAAATCCATATATACATTTTATTTGCTATTTAAATGATATTTATATGTTATTTTAATCAAAATTGTTATTTTTGATAACATCGAACATTTCGAAAATATTTCATGTAAAGAGGTCAGAGGATTTTCTCGAAAATGTTCGTATAGCAACCTAAAAGATACTGAGTTTAAATACAAGTTGAGTATTTAGTTGTTTTTTCATTTTTGAGCTATGCTGTCCACAGAACCTTGTTCTAAAATGCTTTTTAATTAAGGGGTCTTCAAAACATGTATTTCCGTTGAAATCTCGGTATAGAATTTCTGAATGGAATACAATAGCTTCTTTACCTACTACGCACTGTGTACCTACGTGCTAGAGAAAGTAAAAAACAAAACTTCAGGGAAAATGTACTTCAAGATTAAAGAGGCAAAACATTTCCACGTGTTGGTTCTTCATGCAACCTCATATCATTGCTAAGACACTATTTGCAACATACATTTACGTTTATTAGGCTATTGTTTTTAGTTAATATTGTCATTCATTTTACTACGTATTTGAACCAGCAGATTTCTGTAAATGCTTTAACCTTGAATTCAGGAGTCTCAAAACATGTATTTCCGGTGAAATCTCGGTATCGAATTTTTGGGTAAATTACAAAACCTTCTCTATACACTATGTACATAGTACGTATAGAAAAAGTAAACCTTTATGTGTTACATTCACATAACTTTCTCTACCTGTTCTGCAAACAAACTATTCTTGCAAAATATTATTTTTATCTACATCATCCTAATAGAGATAAACATTAGCAAAAATTGTCCTATTACTTGACTCCTTGCAAGTAGAAGAGAAATAGGGAAATATACTCAGCATTACTCAGATATTTTAAAAGCTGTCTGCATGTGAAACAATTGAAAGTTGATTCTCTGTACATGGCCAGAAGTAAAACACAAGAGAAATAAAACAAAAGATGACTTCTCGTTTGAGAGAATTTTAATTATTTTAAAGCTGAGACCAATAACGAGAAACATCTCGGAAATGGTCAACTCCACGAAAAAAGTGTATATGGCATAAATTGTGTGTTTTAACGAGATACTCTACATATTGGTTTATCTATTACTTTTTATCAGTTGTGCGAAAGTCATCCAGAACGAAGAGGTCTTCAGATGCTATTTCTAGAAAATTCAAAATATACATTTTACTTCTCATGTAAATATCTGTAATATACGGCATCTTTATTAAAAATTTTCGAGTAATTTTGAGAAATTAAAATTCACGAGAAATGCTCTATGTTAAGGGTAGTTGGATAATGCGGGACTTTCCTGAAAATCTTCGTGTCGCATACTTGAAATACTGAAAATCAACTCCTAATTTGGTATTTAACCGAGATTTTGTTGTTTTGCTATTGAAACATACAACCACGCTTTTTTAATTCAGGGGATCTCAAAACATGTATTTCTTGTGAAATTTCGGTATCAATATCTTCTCTACCTGCTAAGTAGTCCAGAAAGTAATAAGTCAAGAAATTCTCAAGGGTGAGTTTAAAGTGTCAAAAAGAATTTATAATTTACGTATGTATCAGCCTCCAAGTTATGTTATTTCTTCTTCATTTCATTTTATTGGTTATTAAATCAACCATTATTGCTAATTTATGATCACATTTTGCGATTTGATATTCGAGGATAGCTCAAAATAATTTTGTTATAGATGTTATAATAAGTTATTTTTATTTGTAGTTGTAATACTATTAATTATATTTTACTTTTTGCAGATGAAATATGATTTATTTTTATTATATTATTTTATTTTTTTGAAGGGAGTTTAATTGTTACTTTATTTTTAATTTTTGGGCGAGGATATCAACCGGAAGGATGTGTCGTATGGCAACGGTGCTTATCAAGCGAGTGGTTTCTTATGGAGGCATTCTACTATTTTCCCTTTATAACTGAAGCTTAGGAATAAAACGAACAGTTTTTTTACATGTTATTGAAAAAAAATCTGTTTTCCATTCACATGACTTTTTCTATCTGTTGTACAATCAAACTGTTCTTACTTCTCTACATTATTGCATCTACATCATCATAATCAAGATATACGTAACAAAAATTGTTTTATTACCATTTCCTTTTAAGTGTAAGGGAAACAAAGGGAATGCGCCAGCCTAAAGTAACAGTTAATTCTTTTTAAAGTTGTCGCTATATGATTGCTATGGCCAGGATAGAAACAAAAATATGTGAAACGAAAGAGGACTTCCCGTTTAAGAAAGTTTAAAAATGTATTTTAAAATTGTAACCAATAACAGGTAATACCTCTGAAATGGCTAGCTCTATGAAAAAGCTGTACGTGACATAAATTGGGTGTTTTAACGAGACGACGTTGTTTGTGTTTATCGCTTTCAGATTAACAATTATGCAAAAGTCATTCGGAATGAACAGTACTTCAGGATATATAGCTCATATACTATGTTAATGTCTTTAATATACGGCATTTTGCTCTAAATTGATAGAGACATTTTTTAGAAAATCAAACATTTCGAAAATGTTCCAGGTAAAGTGTAGTTTGGGGTGGGTGACTTTCTTGAAAATCTTCGCGTCGTAACCTTGGAAGACACACACACACTCACTCGCACACAGATTTTTGACTAAAAATGCTTTTTTATTTTATGGGTTCTCAAAACATGCATTTCCTGCGAAATCTCGGTACAACATTTTTGACTGGAATATAGTACCCGACTTTTCTACCTCTAAGTACGTTTCACAACGTGCTAGAGAAAGCAATAGTGCTGAGGAAGGTTTCTAATATACTTGGGTAACAACACAAACTACTCTTAAATCTATTTAGGTATTATTTCGTCAATCTTACTCACGGTACAAATTATTATAAAATTATTATTTAAGGATTTTTGAAGTCAATTTGTGGCTTTAAGTTCAATAAAACACGGTTTTTATTGAAATATAGCAAACGTACATTCGTTTGTTTTGGTTTCTTACAATTTCCTTTGTTGCATTAGCTATTGGACAGGTAGTGTTCAAATCGGTCATATTCATGCATAGTTTGCGTTCATATCGCAATATTTAGTACTATCAGTATTTTAATGCAACTTATCATTAGCCATTAAAAGATTTTAGAGCAATGTGAGCATGCGCTGTGTTAGACGTTGGTCAGTTTGCGAACGCGTGTAAATAAACTGATTTTTTCTGTTTAGGCATTAATAATTTATACTGGATTGACCAAAGCATGAGAGTGAAGCAGCATGCGCTGTTTTAGGTCTAGGTTAGTGTATGTGAGTGTAAATAAACTGACTTTCTGTACTTTGGTTGGTTTTAATAAATTCCACTTTTTTCACCAAAGCTTCGCTCGCATGCGCTGTGTTAGGTAGGTTGTGTTAAAAATGATTTTATTTGTTAAAGACGTTGTCAATTTTCAGGATTCTATTAGTCCACCGTTGTGGCGGAATTTCGTCCCGCGGAGTTCTTTTACATATTAGTATATTTATTGACCCGCCTTTGCGGCTTTCAAGCACACCTAAAACAATCGGTCTGGGTCGGTATTGAACCCGTAACCTAGGGATCAGATGACCAATTCCTAATCTACTTAGCCGCCCAGACCGACAGGTTAGTTTGTGTCAATAAACTGATTTTCGTGTGTTTATTTATTTATTTATTTATTTTTGCTTCATTTGTATAGCCCCCTTTAACATCAATGGTCATATCGGGACTTTCACTTGTGAAACTGTAGGTTCAGAGCATTAGGTTAAACTTTATATTACTAAACACACGCACATTCACTCTCACATTCATACTTCCAGACTCTATGGGGGATAGGGAATAATTCCGGTTAAAGAAAAATTCCCCGTCCCAGCCGGAGAATCGAACCCGGGACCTCCGGATGAGAAGTCAGCTCGCTGACCACGGAGGCAGTCTTCGTGCGTTTAATTTTTAATGCTTTCTACTGGTTTCCTTTCTCGAGACTTTTTCTACGTTAGCAACATTTCGTTACTTTTGGCCCGGAAATGGTCGCTGCAGCCTAGCAACTGCTGTTATACATTCCCCTTCCATTTGGCTATTTATGAAAATGTATTTACAGGATAGAGTAACACCACCTAAAGAAAAAGCCTTGCATCTAACATTAGCACTTGTCGTGGCGTCACACTCTTGGTTGCATTATGATACAATACGCAATTATTTGATTTTTGCATAATTGTGGCAGTATTTTCATATTAGTGACTTTTAAATTGTATCCTATTATTAAACATATAATGTCCCACAAGTGTAGTGTACCAAACTGTAATGGTAACAATGCGAACGATTCAAAAGTGAGTGTGTTTGATTTCCTTTACTGAAGATGGAGATCTGAAATCCAAATGGATATGGGCTATTTATATGAAGAATTTGGTTCCTACAGATGACTTCAAGGTATGTAACTTAGGTTTTAACCCATTTTATATTTATAAATATAATTGTTTAGCAATTCCCAAGTATAAAATCTTTAAGTAAGTTATCGTAAAGTGCTGCAACATAATCACTTTCTTTGGTTATTTACAGGTACTTTCAATTGAATATATTGTAGGATTATGACATGCACTTTAGATTACATCGAGATTATTACTGTTTTTACAGAAATCTTAACATGTCCTTGGCTACAAACAATGACATTAAAATTATTGAAATAAGAGTTGAAGCTTTCCTGGCGACGAATATGCTCTAGACGTTCTCGGGCTTCAAGGTGATGTGGAGACATCGACGATTCGGGAGCGTACATCACCTCACCTGGCTTGAAGCCCGGGAACGTCTAGAGCATTAAAAGTATTGTTTGTCGTTTGCTTCCATGCTTCAGAGGAAAGATATTATTTTTATGAAGGTTCAAGTTTCATTGTAGCAAAGTAGGTTAGGGATTCAAGCTCTGTGTAACACTGTTAAAATGTATACTGCAAGGATAACATTTAAAAATATTACCGGTTAATTAGGAAAGAAAGAAAAATGAAATGTCACATAGAGGTATTACGCATATTATTTTTATAATCATTTGTCTACCAAGGTACAAGGGTTCTTAGAGTAGGTGCGTAATTAATAAACTTAGGAATTATTACATATTATTATTACTAATATTATACAATAGTAAAGCTCTAATTCCTAAAGCTCTAAATAAGGTGATCTGCTTTCTTAGAATGTTGACTTTCTTTTCATAATCTGCCAAAAATGAAGGTATTGCATTGTAAATTTAAATTTCTGCATAGATTGCTTTTGATTCTAGCAATAAAACAGAAACCAGTACTTAAAATACCATTAATTTAATAGAAATAATAACTTTCGCGTAACAATTCTGGGTTAACAAGCCCGCGAAAAACCCAAAGGTGTGAAATGAAATTAAATTCAGTTTTGTTTATAGACGCTCTTTAAAAACTTGGTTCTCCGCATCCTATTGTATGTTCGGCGTGAAAGACTGCTTAATCTATAACACGAGACCAATGGTTTTATTTCCTTTCCGAAGGAAGCAATGCTAAGGGTTTTTATGCACAAAAAATCCATCGCCCTCTACCCGGACCTTGGGTACATGTGGTTAAGCATGGTAATCACTACACCACGGAGGGTGACCCACAACTCGACGTCACACATCGTATTGTAAGGATTATTCTTTAGGTGGTGTTTTTTTTTTTTTTTTTTAAATACGGTACCGGAGTTTGATCGGGACTCCGGCACTGTATACCCTACTTTTATTTACCTTTTTTATTAACCTTGTTTTTCTGTATTATTACTGGATTGCTGTTTTCTTACTTTTACAACACACACATAAACACAAACATATAACACCCATGCCCAAGGCGGGACTCAAACCCACGATCCCCAGCGTTACGAAGCACCAAAGTAGGACGCCTTGGTGAGCGCGGCCATGGGGACCGGCTATGTGGGTTATGTCAAGTCCAAACAACATCTTGGCTCCTAGACGTTTGTCAGTGGATAATAAGGTTAGCTTTACTTTTTAAAAGGCGGAAGTATGGATTGAAAAGCAGTGTTTACAAATAATTGTAATTTTTACTTTCTCTACACGTACTATGTAATTAGTGTATAGAGAAAGTATTGCATTCCACCCAAAAATTCGATTTCACCGGAAATACATGTTTTGGGTCCCCCTGAATCCAGAAAAAGGTTCGCGTGTATGTGTGCGTGCGTGTGTGTGTCTGTGTGTGTGGCGTGTGTGTGTGAGTGTGTGTCTGTGGGTAGTATAGCTCAAAACGAAAAGACCGTTGAATACCAAATTAGGCATTTAAGTTTGGTATCTTCCAAGGATGCGACACGAAGATTTTCAAGAAAATCCCCCCACCCCCAACTACCCTTTACGTGGAACTTTTTCCGAAAGTTTTGATTTTCTAAAAAACGGCTCTTACGATTTTGATTAAAATATCGTATATTAAAGATATTTGCCTGACAAATAAAATGTATATTTTGAATTTTCTGCGAATAGCCTCTGAAGACTATTCTGGATGAATTTTACGAAATGTTGCATAACTACTAAACCTTAAGAGATGGACAAAAACTTAAATGCAGATCACATTAAAGCACGCAATTTATGTTATATATATTTGTTTCGTGGAGTTGATCGTTTTTTAGATATTCCTTGTTTTTGGTTTCAGCTTTGAAAAACTTATACTTTTCTCATACAGGAATTTGTCAACTCCTGTCCATACAAACATAGGAACTTCAGTCATATAGCAACCATCTTTTGATTATCAGTTTAGCCTATAGTACTCCCTTGTTTCCCTTCTACTTACAAGTAAGCAAGTAATAAGACGATTTCTGCTATTTTTTTCTCGATTAAAACGAAGTAGAGTAGAATAGTCAAAAGCATTAGCTTTTTAACAATAATTTGTTGCAGAGATGTAGAGAAAGTCATGTGAATGAAACACATCAAATTTTTAAAGTATATATTCACATTGGCTTTTAAGTTAAACTTGCATTATAACATTCTTTATTTGCGGTTGTTATTTAGCAAGGTATCTTTGAAGTAACGATAACATAGAAATATATGAAATGTTAATACCCCAAACAACAACACAATATCCGTTAAAATATTACAACATATTTTATAAATTACAAAATTAAACGTAAATTAAATCGCTTTTGGCAATTACAAACTTAAATTAGTAGTTTATTTAATCAATTATAACTTTAATTAAAATATTTGGAAAACACATTTCTTCCTTTACGATATCAGAACAGAATATACATAGATGCATCAAGTGATACTAACTTTGAACTGCAGTTGCACAAAAGCGCATTAAAAGGAATATTAGTCTTGGTATATATTCTATTGATAAGCATAACTGTATTATTTATTTGTTTATTTTTAGTTGTGTTGGTTGAATATGAAATATTTCTTATATTATTCATAATCTTGAAGTGTTAAAATCTCTGAGCGCAATAACAGGATATCAGATTTATCTTTAAATTATTTATGCTAAAGTAACACATTTTTACTTCCTATACTTAGTACATAGTACACAGAGAAGGTATTGCATGCCACCCAAAAAAAACCGATACCGAGATTTCACAGGAAATATACTTTTTAGCATCCTCTGCATAAATAAATCATTTTCAGAAAAAGGTCCGTGTGTGTTTGTCCGTGAGTGTTTGTCCGCTTGTCTAAGAACACGACGATATCTCAAAAATGAAAAGTCTATAAAATACTAAACTTAGTATCTAATTTAGTAGATATCTTCCAAGGATGTGACAGGAATATTTTTAGGGAAATTCCACCCAACCCAAACTACACTTTGCATGGAATATTTTTCAAAAGTGCTGATTTTCTCAAAAATGTGTTCCATTTACATGACTTTTTCTAAATCTCTGTAACAAATTATTGTTAAAAGCATATTCTTCTATATATCATGCTAATCGATATAAACATTAGCAGAAATTGTCTTTATTACTTGGTTCCTTGTAAGTAGAATAGTAAAAACCTAATGTTTACCATTCACATGATGTCCTCTAGCTATTCCATAAAACAAACCTTTTATTTAAAATATTAATATTTTATCTACATCATGATAATCAAAATAACCGTTGGCACAATTACTAGCTTCCTTGTAAGTAGAAGGGGAATAAGAAAATTCACAGGCTAAAGCAATAGTCTCGTCCTTTAAAAGTCGGTCGCTCTGTGAAATAATTGAGGTTCGGTAAACAAACGAGAAACGGGAAGAAAGATGTCTACCCGTTTGAGAAAAGTTTGTGGCTAAAACTAAAACCTATAATCCGGAATATCTCGAAAACGGTTAACTCTACAAAAAAATGTATATGTATATTGTGTGTTTTAATGAGATATGCCTTTTTTTGTTGTTGTTGTAGGTAAGTCCTGTTAATTATGAAAGATTTTTGCATAACTGGTATACTGTAAGATATATACAAAAGTTTATTACACAAAAGCTGTAGACGTCGTTAAAACGCACAATGTGTGACGTATACATTTTTTCGTGGAATTGACAATTTCCAAGATATTTATTATTTGTTTACGTTTTAAAATACTTTAACTTTTTTCATACGGGAATTTATCAATTCCTGGCCATGCAAAGGAACGAATATCAATCACATATAAACCAGCTTTTGAAATATTTGACACTTTAACCTAGTGTATTCCCTTATTTCCCTTCTAGGTATAAGTAAGCAAGTAATAAGACAATTTCTATTGATGTTTATCTCAATTAGCATGAAGCAGATAGAATAAGCTTATTAACAATAATTTGTTACAGAAATGTAGAGAAAGTTATGTGAATGGAACACGCCAGAACTTTTTAGCCGAGAATTCATTTTGTGAAACTTTATGCGAGTCTGCGGCGGTTTCTCTAGCTACATCCGTGGTATGGAATCATTGTTATTGGGTTGCACTCACAAACATTCTCTAGGATGTATTTATTTGTAGAATCAACACTATAGCGATATCTGAGGTAGTTTAGAGCTCGTGTTCTGACATTCATCAACGCATCTTACACTAGTCAAATAACAGGGGTCTATGTAGAAGCAAAACTGTTAACCTCCAGTTTTTGGCAGAAATGAGTTGAAGTATGGATTCTGCGGCGTAAATATACTTAATCTTGGCCGAAATTATTGACTTGAATAATCGGTAAAATTCCCCTTTAATATAGCGTAGAACATTGGGGTTATTTTAGTTGCAATCTTCATGAAACTTTGAGTTTTTTGGAATGGCAATCTTCATGTTGGCCAATTACAGCTGAGTTAGATGTACAAGATTTTTGATAGAATCGTGCAATTTTTAAGAAATAGGAAACACATTTAACCTCAAAAGAATAAAACATGTAAATGGCATGTTATTTATGGACGCTCTTTAACTACTCTGGTTCTCATTGTCCCATTCTAAATTGGGCGTGAAAGGCCGCTTAATTTTGCTCAGAGGCCTCTCTATCAGACTTAAGGTTCTTTTACGTGCCGTAAATCTACGACACGGGACCAACGGCTTTACTTCCCTTCCGAAAGAAGACATGCTAAGGATTTTTACACCCGAAAGAAATCCATCGTCCTGCCCTGGGTTTGAATCCGCGACCTTGGGTATATGAAGTCAGCATGGTAACCATTACACCACGGAGGGCGACTCTCAAAAGAAAATAAAGATGCTTTCAAACATTTTAGTAATGTCGTTGAAATGAAGAGCAATTTTGAAATTCCTGATTAGAAAACAAAGACGTATGATGTGCTGGAAAGCACCGGTGCCTGGCATTTCAAATTTCACGTTATCAGGGATAAACCCAATTCGATGAATAGTATGCTAAAGTGAGAAGAGCCTCACTATCAAAATAGCATAGGACAAATAAAAGTGTTTATAAAACTGGCAAAAGTAAAAGAATGATTAATCCCCTATAATTGAAACAGGTGTTTAAGTGAATGCTTTGAACTTCGAAACATCGACAAATTGTTGATTAAAAATTACGACATTCAATGGAAAAAGTTTTACAACCTCCACAAATTTGCTGAGAACAATGGGAAATTATCTGAAAATGAGAAAGTAGTCATTGAGGGAGAGGAAGGTTATGTAGTAATGGACGATTTGATGGTTTAGATGTTGTATTTATGTGATTAAGATAGGTTATCAGTAGCAGCTATTCAGGTGAAGCTCCAATTCATTTATTTTTAGTTGTATTAATCTGAGTGTATGGGTTTAATTTATTAAATGCATAAATATCCAAGCAACCAGTTGAAAAGATCTGTGAGGCAGAAAGGAAGGGTTGGGGGCCTTAAGAGGGACAAAAAGGAATGAAGTAGAAGACCACAGCTCTGTGGATTTGAAGCTACGTGTTATCAATGGATAAGTTGTTTTGGTTTTCATGGCTACGAAATAGAACTTAAAGTGCCGTCCTGTCACCAAAAGGACCTGCACAGGTGTTTAGCGAACAGACTCTCCTTGCAGAGGCTAACCTCATTGGCCTCATGAAAGGGATGTTTCTGACATCATCAAACAGTCAACATTTAGAGGACTAAACAGATTGTTCGCGAAAAATAGTTGTGCATGTAAATACTCTAGTTGCCCATAGTGTTTTATTTTACTCAACTTAACTCCGTTGCAACTTCTCTGTTTAGTTCGGTTAAAGTTCGCGGAGAGATGAATCCGCATAATGATGTGGTATAGCCCCGTTTGGAACAGTAAAGTCAAATTACCAATGTATAGGATCGAGGCGAATTATGAACTGAAAAACCTGTTCCTATTTACTGTGATTATATGGTAACAAGCTGGAACAAAAGTTATTTGGGTCTTTATTCCTTTGGTAATCCACATTTGTAGTATATTATTAGGTTATTAGGAGCGCTGTGGTTGTTTACAAGGTTTTCGTTGTTTCCGTCTATTCATTATGCCAACCTTAATAAAAAATGATACCGCGATCTGGCAAGCTGTCACATATATTAACATCTAAACGCTTTGAGACTGTTGTACATTTTAAGCACAGCAGAAGAAATGCGATTCCATAGTAATTCTATGGGTGACGGGCGTGCGCTTTAAGCAGTAATGCTTTACTTAAAAAATTACTTGCAGAAGTTTTCTGTGTTTGTTTTAATTTGGACATTTTTTTTAAATGAGCTGATTATAGCTGTGAACGAAAACAACATTGTCTATATTACTTAAGTTTAGGTTAAGGTGTAAACTAATTTATTATTATTTTTGTAGTTAATTTTTAGGTATTTCCAGTGGTTTCGCCAAAGTATTCGATCAACACATCTTAACAGAACAGAAGACTCACGGATTTCATGAAAAGAATAGGTTGGCAGTATAGTTGTGCATTCGTTAAAATTACAAAATGGAGTATATTGTTTACATTTTGCGACGAGTTTTGCATATAAGATAATGTCTTAATTAGGCCGGGTAGGAGGGAGAGACACAGCAACTCAGAGTGATCACATTACAATAAAAATAATTCACGTGAATTTTTATTGCTCAGATTAGTATTTTCAACATTTTCAATTTGGACATCGTGCAGAACCTTTACCAAACCTATTTTTCTACCTACTTCACGTATGCTCATTAAGCATTTGCCGAAATAATTTTATTACATACTTTCTTGTAGAAACGCAGGAATAAGGGAGTACACTAGGCTAAACCGATATTCATATATTTAAAGAACTGGTCGCTATGTGATGCATTCATATTCCGTTATCCTTGCTTTACCAGGAGAAAGAAAAGTCAATAACGACTTTCCATGTGGGAAATATATACGTATTTTAAAATTGAAACCAATAACTAGGAATATCTCGGAAATGGTCAATTTCACAAAGAAAATATTTGACATAAATTGTGTATTTTTAACGAGATCTAAATTTTTTGTGGAGTAAACGTTTCTCTGTCTCTTATGGTTTACCAATACAAAAGTCATTCAGAATGAACAGGACTTTAGAGGCTATTTCCAGAAAATTCAAAATATAATTCCATTTAGCCTAAAATGTCTTAAGTGTATGATAAAATCACAATCGCTGGATCCATTTTTTAGAGTTTAAAATGTTTCATAAATTATCCTTGTGAAGGTAGTTTGGGCTGGAGATACTTTCTTTAAAATCCTCATGTCTTCCTAAACTTAAATATAAAGTTTTTTATTTAACCGACTTTACGTATTCTCCTACATAACTTTATCTATGCAGCAACAATCTATTCTTATAGAAGCTTCATTCTTCTGTCTACTACCCCTTATCAAGATAAATATTAGCAGAATGGTATGATTGCATATACATTTCTTGTACTTGGGGAAATACAATGAATGTAATTAAGTAAGAGTCAACATTTTTAAAAGCCATTCGCTATGTGAAATTCCGTGCTCTTTGCATGAAGAGGGCGAAGAAATATTAATACCTAACAAACTTCCATTTGAGTAATGTACCTATAAGTGCTGGAAATTTGAAACCAATAATCACAAAAACATCGAAAATGATTAGCTCCACAACAAATATCTACAGAACATAAATTGTGTAAATTAATTCAAAATCTTCTCGGGCTTCTAGCCAGGTAAAAACTTGGTTTGACACCAACGTTTCGAAGAAGTGCATCTTCCTCGTCTTCAGGGTGAACTAATGGTTTGAGCTTGCGGAGACTGGTATTTATAAGAGCTGGGATGAAGCTAACATCTGATTGGTTCATCCCAGCTCTTATAAATACCAGTCTCCGCAAGCTCAAACCATCAGTTCACCCTGAAGACGAGGAAGATGCACTTCTTCGAAACGTTGGTGTCAAACCAAGTTTTTACCTGGCTAGAAGCCCGAGAAGATTTTGAATTAACACGTCGCCAGGAAAGCTTCAGTTCTTATTATAAATTGTGTACTTTACGAGATCTAACCTTTTTATGCACATTTTCTTCTATGTCTTACGGTTTACCAAATATGAAAAAATCATTTATAATGAATAGGTCAGGCTAATTTTCCAGGACATTCAAGATAAATTCGCACATTTTATTTTTCATGTAAATATGTTTAATATATGTATTTTAATAAAACTCGTTAGACACTTTTGATATCAAAATCTTCTTCTTTTTTTTTCCAAGTAAAGGGTAGTTTTCGGTGGGAGATTTCCTCAAAATCTTCTGTCGCATTCCTGGAATATTCTGAACTTTAATATCAAATTTGGTATTTAATCAACTTGCGTTTCTGAGTTATGTTCTCCATATATACGCGCGCGCACACACACACACACACGCACACACACACACGCACACACACTCATACCTAGACATTTTTTTTGGTCAGTAGTTTTTTGGGTTATGGGGAGACTAAAACGTGTATATCCAGTGAAATCTCGGTAATGAATTATTTGGGTGCCATGCAACAACATCTTTTACCAATGTACTATGTGTGAGATAGAAAAGGTAGAAATGCTTTTATTTTAAATTCAGCAGACCTCAAACACGTATTTCGGTTGAAATCTTGGTATATACGCTTCGGGTGGAATTCAATATTTTCTCTACCTACTATTTACATTGTAAATACATAATGGAGAATGTAAAAAGAAAGAACCTCGTTTTATTACGTAAGTAGGAAGTAGTAAAGAGATTTCAAGTGTGAGTGAAACAGAACCGTGATGGTTCAAAACAATCTTTATTTCAAACACAATTGTCATCATGTCCCATTGGCAGTGAATGAATTAATCATAATTTAGTGCTGAAATCTGTTATTTTTTTAATTTTATATGCTCTTAATTAGTCATTTATAAGTATACGTATAACTTGCGCTGCATAAGAAAAAATCAATGACTAATTGTATCAGCTTATTTCGGTAAAGGATATTTATTGTTCTTTCATTTTAAAACATTAAATACCTTAATAATTTAAATGTGAAACTCTTAACTTAATAATAATAGTTTTAGAAAAAAAACTAGTACTGGCTATAAAAAAAATTAAACGGTATTATATTTTGCAAAATATTCCCTTTAACACCAATGCAATTCTGTATTTGTTGAAACCAGTTCTTAAAACAATTATGTTCTCTCTTGAGACAATTCAGAAACCAGATATTTATAATGTTCCACTGCTTCATCTGTTGACGAAAAAGTGATTCCGCGCATTTTGTCTTTAACTTTTGGAAACTAAAATTAAATGACAAATATCAGGACTGTATGGTCGAAGTTCAATAATGCTGACCTTTAGGGCATCCAGACTCTCAATTGCTAATTTTGCTTTATGTGACAGTGAATTGTCATTATATACATTCATTTCTACTTCTGAGCGTTCTTCGCGACTTTTTTCAAACGTTTGCGATAAACAGACATATGCATACCAATCAGCGGTAACAGAACGTCTATCTTATAATGCTGTAATAGCAGTATAACCTGAGCCGTTTTAGAAAAAAAATAATAAGACAACCAAACTAGCACCATCTTCTTACCAGGACTGCGAATTCATCTGACTTTTGTAGACTTAGCTTCTGTTCAAAAGACTCATTGAGATGATTGAGTTTTACTTTCAGGATCATAACAATAAAACGAAGATTCATCATTAGCAGAGATTTTCTAAACAAGTTTGAAGTAAAGCCTTGGAATTTTACCAGAGTGCTGCATTGTTATTTTCTATGGGGAGCCAGTTTATGCTTAAGTGTTAATATAAAACGTTTTGGATTTGACTCGTACCAATGCTCAGTACCGCCCTAATAAAAATAAGCTGTCGTCATTATTCTTCAAGAATTACTCGAACAGCCGAAATGTTTTCATCAGTAAAAATAATTTTGGGCGTCTTCATGAAATTCATCAATTTGAAAAAAACAATATATTTTGAATTCGCTGTACGTGTTATGAATCGTTGCCTGAGGTAGGGATTCTTCTCCAAATGCATTTATAAGTCGATTTTCACATTGTTAATTGTTAAAGACGATATGAAGTCGTAAAAGGTTATATCCCGGAATAATCTCCTGTTAAATATAATTTTTGGGAGAACATAAAATCTTTAAATATTGATAATTAACAAACTATTAGAGCAAATGGAACAAACTACACGGTAATAAACTAGAAAACAATAGAAATTAATTGACGGATATAAACAAATTTCGTTTGTTTTAAGAATCATGGTATTCTATAAAAAGATCACTGCTGCCCTCGAATATGCAAAACTTAGGTAACACTTTTTCGGTAATTAGACTGCCGTATTATTAAGCACATATACTGAATACGGGCACTATAATATAATGTCCGATTTATCTATCCTTGCTTCCTACTCGTTTCTATGTTTACGAATAGCCTATTCCAACACAGTGAAATCAGATGGGATCCAAGGACATTTATACTCATATCTATGACACTACTAAGCTGACCTTCAATAATTCCTAAAGTTAACGCTCCAGCTGCAAAGGTAATTCGTGCCACACAGTAATAACCTAAAAGATGATAGCTAAGCATCCCTATGGAGACAGTAGTGCAAGTTCAATTCGTTATTTTTAAGATGCAATTAAATTTGAAATCAAATGCTAAGTGGCTTGTGTGTCTGTAATCCAACACAGAGAAGTTTTGTAGATTTAAGGTGCAGGGGTGCGACATAATTTGATGTTGGGTTATTTATGTTTTACAGATGACACTGCCCGCACTGATGCTGTTGGTGACATTAGTCTCTAGAACCGAGAGCTACCGAGTGAGTTTGGAGTATGATATACCAACTCACCAGAATGAAACAGTTCATACACTCCTAGATCTGCTGGATCCTGTGGAGCTGGAGAAATCGCAAGAAATCCAATATGACAGTAACTTCAGAAATATGTGTAGTGATTTCATCCGTTTAAGAGGGTCAGTTAATCGCCAGAATACATATCCCTATTGGGTTGATGTCTGCAATGCAAGTCTGAAACTCAACATACCAGTGCTACCTTCTGATAATATAGAGTCAATACTCAGAGCCTTAAAATCATGGGACTTCCGTCTTAGAGACTTGAAGTTTGATGCTCTACATTCAATAAATGCTTATATGTCAAGTGGTAATCTATCTTTAGCCTTAAAGGCTACAAACCTTACAAGTGAGTATCTGCTAAGCAGAAATGCCTGGATCTCAGATATGCATACGATTCAATTACGCTGCCCTCAAGTGCATTTCTCTGATAGTACTGTTGTCCAAAATCGCTCTCGTGATCTGAGGAATCTGAGAACAAAAATGTCTATTGTAACGTCATTTTACTCTGTCCAGCAGAATTTTATATTAGTTTTGAATGAATTAGCTAGAAATAAGGCGATAGATGCCCATGATAGTTTTTTTAACTCCAGCGAATATGAGTTGCGTATTTCTAGATTGAGAAAGTGTAGTATTAGGTTGAGTGATGTGCAGTTCACAATTGATAACTTGGAGAATGTCACGATCAACAGTGATTTTTCCTACACATCTCTATTTCCTTGGGCTGCTAAGTTTTTGCCTGCGATGGCAGATGGGCTGGAGGACTTGAGAAATGAAGTGAAAGCTAAGATCAATTCGCTAGAAAAACAGTTGACGACTGGAATTGTTTTCCGGGATTACGTGGACCGAATCGTCTATACCATTATGGCAATATTTGGGCTGACATGGAATGTTGCACTGTTACATATACTGACCAGGTACAAGGATACGTGTACGCCACCCAATATTATCCTCTTCAACTTTGCTATCATCGACATTCTCAACCTCTCCATCAAGATGCCCTGTTACTACATAACAAAGTACTACAGTCCTACTTTATACATCGGCGTGAATGCCTGCAGAACATTCGTTAGCTTCAGAGTTACTGTCTTGTACGCAATCAAATTCTCGGTGTTGACTCTGAGCGCCCAGCGTTATGCCGCGACCATTACCACGAGTAGGATAACCTCCTGCTGTGCTTTGTCAGCCCGACCTCGCGCAATCCTCCTCACGTTGTCCGTCTGGCTGGGAGCAATTGTTTTCGGCGTGCCTCCAGGCATCTTCTATCACTTCTCTAGCGATGTGTGCATTGCTCAAGTCGCTCATCCAAGTGCTGTGGAAGTCCTTGACATCTTCTACATCATATTTTCCTGTATAGTGCTACCAATACCCATCGCCGCGTTCAGTCTATTAACGGCAAGGAGACTGAGACGAAGTGTACGTCTGATACCAGGTGCTGAAAACCAGAGCAGTGCCAGGATCAGAAGTGCTCGAGTAGTAACGGCGATTGCGGTAGTGTTCGTGGTAACGCAGATACCGCGTTCATTCTGGTTCTGCTATGCAGCATATTTTCACATAAACAGGAGAAAACCTCTGCTATTCTACATCGATGTAGTGGTAGTCTATTTATTTTATCTCAACTCATGCCTGAATCCTGTTGCTCTTTACATTGCAAGCAGTGAACTTAGAAGACGTTTCAATTCCATTTTCTTCTGGTGGTGGTGGAGGCGAAAACTTACTTCATCGATATCTTTGCGACGTACAGCTACAAGTGCTTTAACAAACTTCACTTAAAGGTTGGTACATAAAAGTCTGGAGCCAGGGATCCACAAATGTTCTATCATCCTGTAGATACGTTGATGAAGTACATCAGGAGGTGATAAGATCAATGCCAACAATGCATTCTACCAACTTTTGCAGCGCAGAAAGAATCACGAATAAAACTGGTACTCAGTAAGAACATTTGCGGACAACTTGAATGAAAAACCTACAGTAACGGATCATAGTCAGTTCTACTGCCACTAGTGATATAGCTCATATACAAGTTGTTAACAAGTACTTTGATAAACATCTGTGTGAGCCTTGTGGTACGGGGCTCGATTCTCAGCTGGAGAATGGACATTTTTATTTTTCTATTTTAGTGTCCTAAAGCAGACGTCAATAACTGTCTTGACTTTGTGTCGCAACATATAATCTTGTTCCATGTATGCAGAGAGTAAACCACGTGGGTTACGAGTCAGTTTACAATGTCGGGAAAATAATTCAATTCAGCATATAAGCATCAACTCCTAAGTTTGTGCTTGTCTAAGGGGAATATTTCTTTTTTTATAGAAAGTGACGGGATACATGTTTAGTTTTCGACAAATTCTGTGTTAAAAATATTCAATTTTAAATTCCATTATGCAAGGAGAGGAGTATTTTTTTTTCGAATTGTATTTGATCCTAATTATTTACCAAGATACCTATTAATATTCACTGCTATAAATGAAAAAGCTGTCCGCTTCAAATTAATCCTCATACATTTGGGATACTGTCAAATTACAATAGTATTAACTAAGTTAAGGGACCTTTTTTGTTAATATTACAGTAATTGTCATTTTTGCAATTATGTATGTGTGTATATATATATATATATATATATATATATATATATATATATATATATGTTGTATGTGTGCCTATATGCGAAGCATAAATACTAATGCAAGAAACATAAAACAAAGAACGATTGTTTTATCAATCACGAACTTACAATAGGTGGATATATCAACTTATAAAAGTGGATTACGTATTTCAAACGCAAAATGACAACCCTGAAGGAATTATGTGTTCTTGCTTTTCGCACAGTTCGTCGGACAGACTACATTAGGCGATTCGCATGAGCATCGAGCAAAATTGTTTTTTCCAAAGGACACCCAGTTGGTGACTCCTTTCCTAGAGTATGAATGAGAGCACAAATGTGCATGATTATAGAAAAACCCGAAGTAAGAGAGAACACAACGATTATCACAAACAGTAAACAAGTCAACATAATCGTCGCTACAGCCATTTTAAGGACAAACTGTTCACATATTCTTAGACAGTATTGGCGATGTATACGAAAAACATAACTAATGAAAACAATTCTGACATATATTTCCCTTCAGAACATTAATGTTTTATTACGTAGAATGCTGAGGTATATTTTAAATCACAGCCACAGTGCGTGAAAGGCTATTATCCATCTGAAGTACAAACATTGAACCATGTTGATGGAAAAATAAAATTGAGTTTTATTTATGGACGCTCTTTAACTGCAGTAGTTTTTAGTTTCCCGTTCTATTTATTGGGCGGGAAATGCGTATCTCTTAATTTGCTCAGGCTTGAGGTTCTCGTAAGACCCGTAAATCTAAGACATAGACCAACTGTTTTACTTCCCTTTCGAACGAAGCCATGCTAAGAATTTTTACGCCCGAAAAAAATTCAAAGATCTCCACCGGGATTGAACTACAACCTTGAGACAGAGGCTAGCTATGCTGTTTAAGGATAATATATTCTAAGATAGGATATCAGCTCCTACAAACATTTGAATTCTAGGAAATTAGAGCAAATTCAAACATTTAATCAATAGCTGTTGATTTTTTTTTTGAGAAGTCGCAGATGATTGTTGTTATATAAAAGTGTTCCAAGCATTATGGTTCTCAGAATATATAATTAAAACTTTAAACAAACAAAAGCAGACAATGCTGACATACAAACGCATCGTATATTTCCTAGCCCGTTACATAAATATAGACCTAGGTAAGACTAACTGAGAGAAGATAAGCTACCACCCTTTCATAACTTACCGAGCGAGTTGGTGCCTCGGTAACCTGTGCGACTCGCATTCGGAATATCTCAGGATCGATCTCCGGCGACCTCCCACTCTGACCCATGACTTTTCGTGGTTTTTCTTGAGTCGGCAAGCGAATGCTGGGGTGATTTTTCATCTACTATAATTTCCTTTCCATCATTACCATTCATTCCGTTTCCCTCTCATCTTTCAAGTGTGCTCCCAGGTTCGTGGTGTATGGCAGTGCGGGCAGATGGTGCGGTTTCATTTTCAATAGAGGGATTTCTCCCCTAGGCCTGCTCTTCATATTATCCCATCCTGCTGGGGGTATTAGCCACAATAGGTCTTCATAGATGGCGATAGGTTCCCCTCTGTGTCTTCCTTTTTTTCCACTACCTTTCCTAGTTTTATTTATTAAACTTATTGAGTAATTTGGCGATCATCAAGTAGGCTGGTGCTGGACTTAAATATCATCAAAGGCTAGGGACAATGGCGAGTGTATGTTTCCTTTGGTTTACGTTTCAATCCTGAGAGCTTTTACACCCGAAAGATAATTTCCTTAACATGTTTGTTCCAGTAAGTCTTAGAAAGCTATTGAAATGTGTGGACACCCTGAAAAGTTGTATAACAAACAGTGTTGCAATACTGTAGGTGTGTCCTGGAAACAGAGAACTTTAATCTTAATTTTTTGTAGACCACATTTCGCTTAAGAAGTAGCGACAAGAGAGAGCTTCATTTGTGGCTATATTCCAAGCCGTATCCATGAATCTCCGCCCACGTGTCTTTTAAATCATGTACAACAAGCCAAGCAATAATGAAAATTATTAAATATTAAATCAAGAAAGCCCGGCAGTAAACATCTAAATTAAACATTTAGTAAGACGTGAAGCATACTGACACGCTAGGGAAATGACTCATTGCATATCAGCTCGTGGCAACTTTAGCCATGTAAATGCCTTAATACCGGACTGACAAGTGACGTCAAGGATTTCTCTTTGAAGTTGGCTTGAGGATGAAGGTCCCTTGATTCGCGTTATATACACATAGAGGGAGTTACAGGTTTGTAAGATTTTGATACATTTTTAGTATACCTGCACCCATCCAACAAAGATTTCTTTGATTACAGAAATTCTTTAATGACTCCTAATAGCGACCTCTAACAATGAGTCATTGCAGCAGCATTATTGGGAAAGAATGTGTGTAACATAATAAAGACGGTTATTTCAATTTTTAACTTATTTTCAGTCTTTTTGAGTTACATAATCAACTATATTAACATATTAAACTAGAACAGTAATTTCATGTAGCTGAAATTACAGCTACTAATTAATTACTTGATAGTTTTTTTTTTTTTTTTTAAACTGTTCAACGCCCATCCGTACTAATATACGACACCTCAAGCGAGGACTACTAATTATACATGAAATAAAATATAAAATGACTGAAGAAGGATTCTGTGAATCGCGTTCGAGGCGGCGTACTGAGGAAAACCTGAAGTGAGCGCCACTCGAGAAGGATTTTAACTACCGCTCAGAAGATTGACTGCCTCCGTGGTCGTGGGTCAGCGAGCTGACTCCTCACCCGGAGGTCCCGGGTTCGATTCTCGGTTGGGACGGGTAATTTTTAACGTCGGTCCCCATGGCCGAGCGCGTCCCGCTCTGGTGCTTCGTAGCGCTGGGAATCGTGGGTTCGAATCCCGCCCTGGGCATGGGTGTTATATGTTTGTGTATATGTGTGTGTTGTAAAAGTAAGAAAACAGCAATCTAGTAATAATACGGCAAAACAAGGTAAAAAGATAAAAGTAGGGTATACAGTGCCGGAGTCCCGATCAGACTCCAGTACTGCATTTTATTTAAAAAAAAAAAAAAAAAAAAAATCGCCCTCCGTAGTTTAGTGGTTACCTGCTAACAACATATACCCAAGTTCGCGGGTTCAATACCGGAGGAGGACGATGGATTTTTTCGGGGGTAAAAATCCTTAGCATGGCTTCCTTCGGCAGGGAAGTAAAGTCGTTGGTCCCGTGTCGAAGATTTACGGCACCTTAAAGAACCTCAAGCCTGATAAAGAGAACTCTGAGCAAAATTAAGCAATCTGTCACGCCCAACATAGAATGGGACGCTGAGAACCACAGTAGTTAAAGAGCGTCTATAAATAAAACTCCATTTCATTCCGCTCCGAAGTCCATGGCCTAACAGCCATTTTTGTAATTTTTGCTTTAGCTTTCACTTCATTTAAAAGTCGCGAAAAACACATTTTAAGCTCTCAATTACTAAAGGAAATGTTAGTAATAATTTAATACATTCAGACATACAATGTATTTAAGCATTAATCAGTTAAATGGCAAAAAGTTGACATAGGCTGATAAAATATGTTATGTATTTTGAATAGAAACTTATGAAAACAAATATCATGGATAACAAATTGAATTTATTAATTATATTTTAATGAAAATATAGTTATTCTGCTTGGACTTGGTTCTCTGAAACATAATTCCCACATTGTAGTTCCTAAGGTAAGAGTTGATTGTAGTTAGCAAGGTCAGAGAGCGTTGGATTTTTTTCAGGAGATAAAATCTTTAGCATGGCTTCTACCAAAAGGGAATTAAAGCCGGTGGTTCCATGTCATCAGTTTACGGCACCTTAAAGATCCTCAAGCCTGATCATAAAAGGCCTCTGAGCAACATCAAGTGGTGTTTCACCCCCAGAATAGAAAGAGACGCTGAGAACGGTTAAAGAGCATCCATAAATTAAACTAAATGCTATTTTCCCACACTGAGACCATGAGGATATTGTAAGTAGAGGCAATAGGTAACAAAATTTCAGTATATCTTCATAAAACAAATGCTTTATCAGTGAAGGTGAGAATGCCTTCATTCAATGTATCACCAAATATACAGAACGCATGACATCACTAGCAGCACTGGATAGCTAGCCAGAGAGGTAGAAATATTGACAGCCAGAATGTTGTCGTGGAGCCTTTTTCACCGCTCTGTGTTTGCCCAATCAGGAGTAAGTAATTGTGTTTTGCAATGGGCTTATTCAAATTTTAAGTTCTTCCTCTCTATAGCTAATTTGAGTATGGTTTTGGACTGGCAACTTTTTGAAAATATATGTAAACACGAGTTTTCCGCTAAAATAGCAATCTTTGTTATAAACTATAGAATATTATCTACAGTAAAATTGTAACTATTCTAGTCAGTGACGTGCAATGTAGTGGTAATGTGGCATGTTTAGGAGACTGAATTATTTACGTGCTATCAATTGCAGCTACTTTCTTTAAAATACTGTTTCAAAATGTAAGAAGCTATGTGATGAAAGAAAATAAAGAGAAAATATGCATTATTTAACCAGTCTTTCAATGTTATGTGGGTCTATTCATATAAAGAATAGTTGGGAATGTTGAAATTTTCTAAAAATCTTCGTGACTCATCCTTGGAACATATTGAACTTAAACACCAAGATTGACATTTAATGGACTTTTCATATTTGAGGTATGATGTCTCCAGAGATATACCGGGTGTTTCAAAACGATACCAAACGAAGATGTGGACCTTTGTTGGTCATACCGTACGTGAAACGTGAATATAATTTTCAGCTCTAAATTCGGCACATACAAAAACTGCCATAAAATCACCATGGATTAGGCAGTCGTACATAACCAAATGGCGCGTGCCTGGCCCACTCCAAGAGAGATGCCGGTTGGTAGCGAGGGTCTCAGTCGCGTGGTGTAGGGGTGGTTTGATAGGCACTGGTCACCTTAGTAATGGAAAACATAGCATGTGGGTTTTGTTATGTGTTTCGTATAACACGTTCTGAGGTTGTTTATGTGGCGTTTGATAACCGTTGTTCCTTCGCTGCCTAATCGCAATTGTGTGCGATTTTTAAACTCATATAAAACTTTAAATAGAAGATTTTGAAAATTGCGACATCAAGTTTCGGACAAGTGAATAGTGTAAGCCAATCGACTGATATCTTCGTTTTGTGTCGTTTTGAAACATCCTGTATACATACACAAATAAACACACATACACACATGCGGATTTTTTTTCTAGAAATTCTTTTTTCGATTCAGGAGACTTCAAAGCATGTATTTGCGGTGAACTCTCAGTATCGAAGTTTAGGGTGGAATACAACATCTTCTCTAATTACTATGTACATTGTGCATTGGTAGAAAAAGTAAAAAGAAAAAAAATCAAGCCTTTTTATTGCAAAGTGTATTTTAGTTATGGTCTCGTAATGTAAGCTTCAGGATACAAAAAGGGAGAAACAGTGTTGTTGATTAGCGCATCAGTTCATATCTTAGTCACATAATGAAACGCTCCTCTAATTAATTCAGGTTGCAATAAACCAGCATGGTTGATAAGCGCTGGCGAAATGTTATCGTCATGGGAAATCCAGGTGTTCGTTCACGTTTTATCGCGGAGGATTTTGGCGCTAGTGATGTAAACAACGGCGTTTCCTCTGCGAAAATGTTTTGACAGTTGAAATGCTCCGAGGATCGAGAAATGTCTGCAAGATATGGGGTGTTCCTGCTATCCATAATAGTGAGTATATTATGTCATTTAGATGCAAAATGAAGCATTTAGAATTACCTGAAAATGCTTATTTACCTTTAATAGGCTTTTTCTTCCAATAAATGCGTGAATCTGGCTGAACAAATATTTTTGTATTGACTTGTTTAAATAATTTACAGAATGAATATAAAGGTTTAATCAGGATCTGAATTGCAATATAAGGTGATACATATGTGAAGTTTGTTAAATAATTGTGAAAAATTGAAAACATAACGTTTAAAATAAAATAACATAAATTCTAAACTTTAAGAAAATATAGGTATCATTTTTCCCAATTGGTGCATTTTAATTACAAATTAATTGAAACTATAAATGCACTGTTGTATGCATATTAATAGGTAAGCTTATCTTTAAACCATGTTTTCTCGGAAACTTTTTTTCAACACCTTTCCATACTCAAGAAGCTCCACACGGTGCAATTATTTACTAATCTGTTTAAAAATGTTTACACTTTTGTAAAAGTACATTTAAGAAAGTGGGCGTATAATTTTTCGAAACAGTGCACCAATTTTGAGAATTAAATTATTAAATTTTGAAAAATCCACAGTTTTGAACAGTACGAAAAGTAGTCATTTTCTTCTATAACTAGAACTCATATAAATTAGATTATATAATAGTCTCTTTGTAAATTCATTTACTGTAAAACTTGAAGTTGTAATTTCAATTATTGTTAAACTGCATCTTCTGGCTCATTTGTATTAAAACAACGAATTTAGACATATGGAAATATAATACAAGACATATAATGTAAGTGCAAGTTCGTTTCGGTACATGTAAAATATTGTTATTGTGTACATCTTATATATAATTTTAGTAAAATACGTACACACTGTAAATTTTCCAAACTACACAGGTGCATTACTTTAATTCAATTCGTCTGTAAACAAACAGTTTTTATCAACTGTCATGATAAAGCACATTTTATTTACAATTTTGTTAGATGTAATGTAAGTGACTTGAACGTTATTTGAAATACTTTTTAACTTAAAAGAGGAATTTTAGTTACGTTTGTGCTAAATCAACAAGTTGATTTTATTTATTTATTTTTACAATTTTGGCAGTATAGAATAGAAATGAAGTCATTTTACCTTAAAATTTAATGGCTTTATTTTTTAAATTGTATTTTGATGTTTTTAAATAATATGCTTAACTGCATACTGTTCAGCTTTCGACTTTGTTGAAATAAAACATACTTTGTCTGACGTTATGGTTGAATAATGGGTCTTAATTTATCTATAGTGTTGTTAGAGAGGAAGGAGGGAGACAGAGAGAGAGAGACAGAGACAGAGACAGTGAGTTAGAGAGAGAATGAGTGTGTTTGAGTATAGCATACCTTTGGTCACACTTACGAGAATTTTGGCTATATGGTATCCAAATTACTTATCCAAACGGGAGGATTTCTATTGCAAAGCATAATTAATAAATATTTTAAAATAAATGTATTTAGTAAAATACATTGATATGACCTTCACCCATTATCTTATATTTTATTTAACTTCTAAGAACCAATTAAGATAGCTTGTTTTCTATTTACTGTCTGTTAATCGAGATAAAGCTTTGCAAAAATATTTTAATATTAGATTTCGTTTAGATACAAGGGAATTAGAGCAAACAAAATCGATAATCAAATATTTAGGGGAGAGATGCTATATGGTGTCTTAAATTTCCAAATTCTTTCTATCACAACTCGAGAAACACGTGAATAGCGGGAGCAAAAAAAAAAAAAAAAAAAAAAAAAAAAAAAGGCAAAATGAAGAACATATCATAACAATAATAACCGCTCTCTCGAAAATGGTTTATGTACGTTTTAAAGATACCAACAAATGTTGTGTAATTCGGTTTCCTCTATCTCGTAATGCTTACCATTTTAATAACATAATATAAAGTTTCTTCCGAATGAAGAGAACTTTAAAAGCTACTCCTAGAAAATTCAAGACATACATTTTATTTATAATTTTAGTATATTTTAATCATAATGTTAATGTCGTAGGAAATTTTATATTCATTGATATGTATTATAGTTTTTATGGGACTTTTTCTTGATTGGTAGTCTTCTTTGATAAAATTAAAAAAAAAGTGATAGTCAAAAGCTGGTTGCTATGTCAATGAAGTTCCTTTGTTTATATGGATAGGAGTTGACAAGTTCCAGTATGAGAAAAGTATACGTTTTTCATAGCAGAAACCAAAAATAAGGAATGTCACAAAAACGACGAACTGCACGAAAAAAATGTATATAACATAAATTGTGTGTTTTAATGTGTTCTACACTTTTTGTGTACTAAGTTTTTGTCCATCTCTTACGGTTTAGCAGTTATTGAAAATTCCGTAAAATTCATCCAGAATAAACTACTCTTCAGAGGCTATTCCCAGAAAATTCAAGATATACATTTTATTTGTCAGGTAAATATGTTTAATATACGAAATTTTAATCAAAATCGTTAGAGCCATTTTTGAGAAAATCAAAATTTTCGAAAAAAGTTGCATGTAAAGGGTAGTTGGGGGTGGGGGGATTTTTTTTCAAAATCTTCGTGTCGCATCCCTAGAAGATACTAAACTTAAATAGGTATTTTACCGACTTTTCGTTTTTGAGTTATCGTGTTCACGGACACACGGACACACGGACTCACGGACACACGGACACACGGACACACACACACACACGGACCTTTTTGTGAAAATGCCTTTTTTGGATATTCGGGACCCTAAAACATATATTTCCAGTGAAATCTCGGTATCGAATTTTTTGGTGGAGTGCAGTACTTTCTCTATTACACTATGTACATAGTGCGTATGGAGAAAGTAAAAAAATGCAGATTGAGGCGCTTGTCATTTTTTACTCATCGTATCATTGGATTATGCTGAATTTAAATACCAAGTCTGTTATTTCTCCAACTTTTCTGTTTTGAGATTCAGACATACAAAGACACATATGGACCTGTTGTCTAAAAATTGTTTTTATTGGATTCAAGGGGGTCAAATTATATTTCTATTGAAATCTTGATATTGAACGTTTGGGTGGAATTCAGTACTTTCTCTATCTATTAGAAACGGATAAGGATAATCACATACATTTATATTACTTTTATGAATTAGTTTTTCTTATAAATGTCATTAACACACGTTAATATGTAAAAGATTTTTGACAGATTTATTATGTGCATCATTTCTATAGAATGAATATTTTTAAGGTCCTATACATCAGTTTATTTCATCACAAACAAAAGATCTATTGATTGAATATATAACGTTTTTCCTTACCATTATATAGAATGTTTAGATACATATATTTTGTTAATGCTACTTTAATGTGTATCCACCTCAGGGTGTTAGTCTCCCTCTCTCTCTCTCTCTCTCTCTCTCTCTGTCTAAGAGTGTCCCACAAACCAATTACATTATTTACTAGCTGATGTGTTCTGCATGGTCTTAACTACGGGTGAAATAAACAACGGCTGTCAGTCTAGACTTTGGTTCCACGTTATCATACCTCACTTAGGTACGGGGTAATTAACGTTGTATAAAGAAATCAGTTATAATTCCGATACAGAATTCGTTATAGCGAGGCCCGTCCATTTAAAGTTATGTCTTCTAACCCCACGGTATTAAGGCAATTATATACACAGGTGTCTTGTATCTACCACGCTTACTTGGAGGCACTAACTAATCTGAAAACATACTACTCTTAATAAATAAAACTTTAAATCCGCAAATTAAGCGAATATTGATGTAATGATGTTTATTACACTGTTTTTTTTTTTACTAATACAAATAGCAATAATAATGCCCCTAATAGCCTGTATTATTTGCGTGATTAACAGAGCTACATTGCTTTGTTCTTAAGGACAACTTGATTTGCTGAAGGTTATTTGATATTTATATATTATATAAATAAAAAGTCTTTTTACAGATCTGCCTCAATTTCGATTTAAATAAAATCAAGATATCATTCAAATAAATGTAGTCCTTTTTGTTACGCTGTAATGCGAGTTGCTGTAATAGACTTTACTACTGTTTTTGAATCTAAGTGCTGCTATTTGTAAAAATCTGATGTGCTCCAGTCGCATGACTTTCTCTACAACTCTGCAATAAATTATTGTTAAAAAGCTTATGCTTCTATTTACTTCCTGCTAATAGAGAAAAAAATAGCAGAAATAGTCTTATTACTTGCTTCCTTGTAAGTAGAAGCGAAATAAGGGAGTACCATAGGTTAAAGTGATGGTCAAAAGCTGGTTGCTATGTGACTGAAGTTCGTTTGTTTGTGTGGAGTTCACAAAGTCCTGTATGAGAAAAGTATGTTTTTTATAGCTGAAACAAAAAACAAGGAATATCTTAAAAACAATAAACTCCACGAAAAAATGTATACAACATAAATTGTGTGTTTTAAAGTGCTCTACATTTGTTGTGTGGTAAGATTTTGTCCACCTCTTAGGTTTAGCAGTTATGCAAAATTCCGTAAAATTGATCCAGAATAAAGTAGTCTTCATAGGCTATTCCCAGAAAATTAAAAATATACATTTTATTTGTCGGGTAAATATCTTTAATATACGATATTTTAATCGAAATCGTTAGAGCCATTTTTTAGAAAATCAAAATTTTCGAAAAGAGTTCCATGTAAAGGTTAGTTTGGGGTGGAGGGATTTTTCTCAAAATCTTCGTGTCGTATCCCTGAAAATTACTAAACCTAAATACCAAGTTTGGTATTTTATGGACTTTTCGTTTTTGAGTTATTGTGTCCACAGACACACGGACACACTGACACACGGACACACACACACGGACCTTTTTCTGAAAATACTTTGTTTGGATACAGGGGACCCTAAAACATATATTTCCGGTGAAATCTCGGTATCGAATTTTTGGTGGCGTGCAATACCTTCTCTATACACTATGTACACAGTGCATATAGAGAAAGTAAAAAGTGACCAAGCGCATAACACAAAATACGCTTAGATGTTCAATAATAATGTAACGCGTGCTGTGGTTACTCTCCATTCAACGCAATGAAATATAGGTCTATTGAATACATGTTAGTCATAATCGTTAGAGCAGCCATTTTTGAGAAATCAATACGTATTTAGAATAAGGGAATACACTTAACGTAAGCGACAGTAAAATCTTTTAAAAGGTGATTGCCATGTAATTGAAATCCGTTTCTTTACATTGCCAGAAGCTGACAAATTCCCGTATGATAAAAGTTCAAATATTTACCGAAACCAAAAACCGGGAAAAAGTGTATATACCATAAATTGTGTGCTTTAAAGATATCTACATTTTTTGTGAAATAAGTTTCCGTATATCTCTTACGGTTTTCCAATTATGCAAAATTTAACAAAATTTATCCAGTAAAGCTCTTCAGAGGCCATTCCCAGAAAATTCTAAATATAGGCACATGTTATTTTTCATGTAAATATCTTTAATATACGGCATTTTATTCACAATCGTTAGAACAATTTTTGAGGAAATCAAAATTTTCGAAAATGTTTCCACGTAAAGGATAGATTTGAGTTGGGAGATTTTCTTGAAAATGTTCGTGTCGCATCTTTGGAAGATATTAAGCTTAAATACTAAGTTTGGTATTTTACCGACTTTGCATTTTGAGTTATATTCACAGACACACGGACACACAGGCTCACTGACATATGGACATACGAACATACACACATAAACACACACGGACCTTTTTTGAAAATGCTTATTTTTTGAACACAGGGAACCCTAAAACGTGTATTTTCGGTGAAATTTTAGTATGGAATTTTTGGATGGAATGCAATACCTTCTGTCCTAAGTGTCATGTACTATGTAGAAAAAATAAAAATGTTTCTTGTAAATGGTAGTTTGGGAGGGGGATTTTCCTGCAAATCTTCATGTTGCAACCTGGGAAAATACTGAGCTTAAATACCAGGCTTGGTATTTTACCAGCTTTTCGTTGTAGGGTTATGCTGTTCATAAACACGCATTCAAACACCCCTAAACAGACACAAAAACGGAGTTGTTTTTTTAAACTGCTTTCTAATATTCAGGGATGTTAGAAAACATGTACTTTCGGTGAAATCTAGGTGTTGAAATTTTGGCTGAAATGCTGTACATGGTAGAGAAAGTAATGAGGAAAATTAATGGATTCCTTTTCGTTATATTCCTTTATCCCAACTTACACCCAATAGATTGACTTACACACAATAAAGAAGGGCTTATTATAGTCTTAAATCTGTGTTGTTAAATTAATTTTGTCAGCATTATTTTCTTTATCGCAGGTCCAGCTTGAGTTTCTGGCTGTTTCACCAGCAATTACATCTGAGCTGAAGGAAAATGAGCTTGGCGATCTAGTAATTACTCTTACAACAAACACGCCCTTGCTGCCTGGAATCTACTACGTGTACAACCATGCAGGCAGTGCCAGTTACTCCCCAGAAGCATGTCCTCATGACGCATGCCTTGCCTATAGACAGTACTCTGAGATCGAGGACTGCAAACTCAACTGCACCAGATACGAATCAAGAACCTTTACCTTCTACTACCTCTCTACCTGCAACTCCTCTTTTGGAATGGCCGCTCTCACCAAGACCCGTGAGTACGTCCAAAATAGACAAGGTTGGCTGATGAAGCAATTCAGACAAAGAGGCACTTCCGGAACATCTTTAAATTTGAAGTATCGCATGCAGGACTTTATGGAAATGTTGTCAATATTGATGAGCTTTTCTGCTGTACATGGAGAGAGCTTAGGAACAGAGTATTTCATGACAGTTTTCAAACAACAGGCATTTGAGGACAGTTATATAGATGCGAATGAACTAAGTATTCAAATGGCATTTTTGCAGGAAGCGATGGAAAGCTTGAGACAGCCAAAACAGAGCACTTTTATTCTGGAACGTATCGAGGAGTTAAGTACAAAAGGTATCTCTGTGGAATGTGGTGAAGCCTTAATTGTTAACATTAGTGAGCAGAACAAACTGAGAGACTATTTGGAGAAGGAATATATTAAGTGCCATGAAGAATATAGAGTGGCTTTTTTGTTTCGAAACTACATAAACATTGGTGCTTTTTGGTTTATAGTTCTAACGGGAGTCATCTGGAATGGGACACTACTGCTGATCTTTGCTCGCCACAAGGAGCTGCGCACAAACTCCAACATGATGCTCATCAACGTCGTGGCGGTGGACATCCTCACCTTGGTCATTGTTCCTCCTGTGCGCTACATCACCATGTACTACAGTCCCACTATCTTCATGGGCATATACGCTTGTAGAGTCTACATGTTCTTCGCTGTCTCTCTTCGTTTCGCCGCGGAGTTTTCGCTGCTCTCCCTGACCGCTCAACGTTTTGCAGCCACCACGGGATCCATGAAGATGCTGGTAATGCGACGTCCATCTGAAGGATGTCGAGCTAGTGTCCATATCCTTTTCGTGTGGATGGTATCATTTATGTTTGCTATGCCTGTAATTCTTTTCACTTTTCGTCAGGAAGCTTGCTTCTACTACGCCGATAGAGTGGAAGATTATAGCATCAACATCTTCTACATGGTGATGTCCTCAGTAGTGATACCAATAGCTATACTAGTGCTCAGTGTTTTAATGTCAAGACAGTTGCGTCATAGTGGTGGTGAGACGTTTGGTGAAGGAAGATGTCATGGGTCACAGGACCTTGCAAGGAATCGCAGTGCTCGAGTACTTCTAGCACTCGCCTTCCTCTTCATTGTGACACACTGCCCTAGGATCATCTGGTGCGGCCTCGTTTCCTTACAAGTACTGAGTCGAAGAAGAGTGCTATATCTTTATCTTGAGGAAATATTTTCCTATTTATTTTTCTTGAACTCAGGACTCAATCCCATAGCCATGTATTTGGTCAGCAACACCTACAGGAAATTATTTAACAGATATCTGCTTCCGTGCTGGTTTTCTGCAAGTGTTTCAGTAGATAGCACAGAAAAACATCGTCAAAGCTCGCTTTTAAAGTCATATTTAGTGCAGGTTTCTACAAAATTCTGACCGCATCCCGCGTGCATCTAAACCAGTTGAAGAAATAACCTTCCATCTTTCCTTATCGAACAAATCTTTGTACAATACGTGATACTAAAGTTTTCTTTTCAGAGTTTTTAGCTGTAACAATGTGTTAAAAGTACTAGAGTAAGCGCATGTTTATGCTTTTGAGATTTAGCTCCTTTGTTACAGTTGTAAAATAAGCAGAAAGGCACTACATTATCTGAAATGAAAATGCAACTATATTTTTCTTTCCCCTTTTATCTCAAACTACTAGCTTGAAGGGATTAGATAAAAATAAACGAGTAAAGGTTTAAGATCTAGTTGCAGAGATCCTGGTTTCACAGATACAGTTCTAGATTATCAACAGGCTCTATTGTATAGAAAACATTAGAAAGAGAGTGTTCAGTTACATCATCTATCAAAACTATATTGAGGCCATTAGTGGTAGCCCCAAGTAACTAAAGAGAAAGAAATCGACTGATTTGTTATAGATAAATTTATTAGAGTAACATGACGATCGATGTATAATAAATGTAGACATTATTAGATTGGCAGGAGCTCATTGTTTACATTTTAAACACAAACCTTTTTTATATTTTTAACTGAAAAAGCAATATCACCAAAATTTGGAAGTGCATAAATTAAGAGAGTTAGATTAAGAATAACGTATTTTTATCAGTGTATAGCCATTTTCTGATCTTCCTACAAATTATTATCATAGAAAAACCATTTTGCAATATCACAAAAGAAATCTACAATCTGTAGCTAATACACAGCTGGCCTATGGGAACGGTCTTGAGGTATAAATGGGCAAGAGATTGTGGTATACTGGTATCTGCAGGGAACATTGTCACCAAATACGAATACCTAACGAATCATTTGGTAGTATTTTAGGCCACATACAATGTAACTTGCTACGATGTACTGCGAGCTGAGTCAGTTGAAAGTCCAAATTCTCATATCTGTAGACATCCTTGATTCCGCATCTGAAGATCCAATTCTCAAGAATTTCATATTTATAATTGGAAACACTCACAGTCATGTCACATCAAGATACATAATGGTAGAGTGAAGCCCAAGCTCTTCTCTTTGAGCTAATAACATCACATTGTCGCTTCACCCCACCTCCGCTTTTTTTGTTATACAGCACTTTCCCTTCAATCTGAAAGCTGGTTACAATATCATGTTACAATGTAACCAGGTTTGTGTGTGATTATCATGATTACATGAATATGTCATAACTAGGGGAACAATACATGGAGGTAATCTTTCGCTTAAGATTGGGCATCACTGAGAGGGTGTATTCCTGAACTCTTCTCTGTCAGGATAACGCAAAAGCTGCACAGAATGTAGACGCAACTATTGTCGGTGGCGTCACTCTCCCTTCTCCGCATTCCCATGTGACATCAGACACGCATGCGCATAGTGCGCTTTGTCAGTGGTAGGAGAGAGAGAATTGCAAGCGGCAAAGAGTGAACACAAAAATCAAAGTTGCTGTTTACTGTAAGAGTATATAAACTGAGAACTACTAACAGTAATGTCTGGAGCTTCAACACCTAAGTTCTCCTCTGGTAAGTCCCTTAGTGAACAGGCTAGGGAGATTGTTTACAATGTTGTCCTTACTTGCGAAAACAACTACTTCTCATTCTACATTCAGCCATGCACGCTCATATTGTAACAATGATAAATGGGTGATGACAATCTCTCCCTCCATCCCTGTCTTTCTTAACACCTCCGAATACGCCGGCTAAAGCAGGAAGAGGGGAAGCAATTGAACTGTTCGAATCGAAAAATGGTAGTATTTTTAATTAACCTGCCAAGCTATAGCTTGTAAATCTAAGTCGCTTGGTGCTCCGTTAATCCTCTCAAACGAAATGGATAAACAACTGCTGTTTCTAGTATTGTAATGAACAGTTTAAGTATTTACAGCAAAAACAAGATATACAATGTAATCTTTCACGAGTACTGCTGTAATAAATACTAAGTAATCATAGAAGTTCAACTATTACTATAGAATTTGATGGTATTTAGCATCTAAAACTTTAATTGGTGTTATACATTCAACTGTGTGAAGTTAAATGGAAATACCTCTTCTAAAATAGTGTATACATTTTATACGAAGTATGATGAAAATATATAATACTATTTACTGGAAATAAATTAAGTATAAATACAAATGCATAAGTGTTAATTTAATTATCTATTAGTTTGGATTGGTTTATGAGGGCAGTGTTGGGTTGGTTTGTAAGAGGAGCATTTAGTAAAAAGAAACAAAGACCTATCCTTCGATTAAATCATACTTTACAATTTTGATGGTTTAAATAAATGCTAACACTTCAATAAATTCTTTATATAAATATTTCCAGCTAGCACTTATGCTGAAAAAGGAGTCGGAGCACTTTTTGTTATTTATGCTCAACTTCATTTCTATATTTCATTTGTTTTCTTTTTAGCACTCTGAATCAACAAAGTGACAAGATACTAAAGTGCACGTAGTAAAATCTGATGTGTACCATTCACATGACTTTCTCTATATCCCTGCAACAAATTATTCTTAAAAAGCTTATACTTCTATTAGCTTCATGCTAATCAGTAAAACATTAGCAGAAATAGCCATATTACTTGCTTCCTTGTAAGTAGAGGTGAAATAAAGGAGTACCATAGCTTAAAGTGATAATCAAAAGCTGGTTGCTATATCACTGAAGTTCCTTTGTTTGTGTGGACAGCAGTTGACAAATTCCTGTATGGGAAATGTATAAGTTTTTCATAGCAGAAACTAAAAATAAGGAATATCACAAAAACGACGAACTCCACGAAAAAATGTATATAACATAAATTGTGTGTTTTAACGTGCTCTACATTTTTTGTGTAGTAAGTTTTTGTCCATCTCTTACGGTTTAGCAGTTATTGAAAATTCCGTAAAATTCATCCAGAATAAACTACTCTTCAGAGGCTATTCCCAGAAAATTCAAGATATACATTTCATTTGTCAGGTAAATATGTTTAATATACGAAATTTTAATCAAAATCGTTAGAGACATTTTTGAGAAAATCAAACTTTTCGAAAAAAAGTTCCATGTAAAGGGTAATTGGGGGTGGGGGAATTTTTTTAAAAATCTTCGTGTCGTATCCTTGGAAGATACGAAACTTAAATACCAAGTTTGGTATTTTACCTACTTTTCATTTTTGAGTTATCGTGTTCACAGACACACGGACACACGGATACACACACACACACACACACACACGGACCTTTTTATGAAAATGCTTTTTTTGGATATTGGGGACCCTAAAACATATATTTCTGGTGAAATCTCGGTATCGAATTTTTGGGTGGAGTGCAATACCTTCTCTATACACTATGTACATAGTGCATATAGAGAAAGTAAAAAATACTAAAATGTATATAAATAAAGTACTGGTGGATGTTACAGTATAACAGTACTAAGATTTCCCTTTCAATCTGAAAAAATCTCTTCTGCCTCAAAAGTTTTCCTATTAAAACTTTGTATTATTGCACTTCTGCAGGTTGGCATATTGTGTCATTTCAACAGATGTAAAAACAAGATTTCCGACTAGAATGGTTTTAAAATCTCTTTTTTTAATTAAATAATGAAGACAATAACAACAATTAACCAATATTTTCTATAAAAAAAAGCTTCTGTCAGCGTGATTATCTATTTCCAATAATCTTCCTATATCACTGTTATAATATTATTTTTCTTTTTAATTTTCTATTTACTTTCCCTTTTTCATAGAAAAGTTTTAAAATCATAGAGCTGAGTTGCATAACACGAAACAATTCAACCCAAAAAAACCCGATCGGTACATTCACATGACTTTCTCTACCCTACAACAAACTCTTCCCACAAAACCTACTTCATGCTTAACATTAGCAGAAATTGTTTTATTAAAGGTTCAAGGGTAATAAGGGAATACAAAGGAAAAAGCGATAGTCAAATCTTTTAAGAGCTGGTGGGTAAATGATGACCTTGAAATTCTGTTTTGTTTCCATGACCGGGACGAAAAAAGAAAGAAAAAAAAAAAACGAATGACATCTCCTATAGAAAAGTACCTATTTAGTGTTGAACAATTTAGAATGGGACGCTGAGAACCACATTAGTTAAAGAGCGTCCATAAATAATACGCAATTTTTACTTTCTCTACTCGAACTATGTACATAGTCTATAGAGGAAGTATTGTATTCCACGCAAAAATTCGATACCGAGATTTCACCGGAAATTCATGCTTTAGGACCCCTGAATACAAAAAGAAAAAAACATTTTTACAAAAAGGTCCATGTGTGTGTGTGTGTGTGTGTGTGTCTGTCTGTCTGTGTGTGTATGTGTGTGTGTCTGTGGACAGCATAGCTCAAAAATGAAAAGACCGTTGAATACCAAACTTGTGTATTTAAGTTTCGTATCTTCCAAGGATGCGACACGAAGATTTTTAAAAAGTTCCCCCACCCTCAATTACCCTTTACATGGAACTTTTTTCGAAAAGTTTGATTTTCTTAAAAATGGCTCTAACGATTTTGATTAAAATATCGTATATTAAAGACATTTACCTGACAAATAAAATGTACATCTTGAATTTTCTAGAAATAGCCTCTGAAGACTACTTTATTCTAGATGGATTTTACGGAATTTTACATAACTGCTAAACCGTAACAAAACTTACCAAACAAAAATGTATTTAAGTTAAGTATCGTCCAGGGATGTGATACGAAGATTTTGAGAAAAATCTCCACATCCCAAACTTCTGTTTACATGTAACTTTTTTCGAAAGTTTCGATTTTCTAAAAAGTGGCTCTAATGATTTTGATTAAGATATCGTATATTAAAGATATTTACGTGAAAAATAAAATGTATATTTTGAATTTTCTGGGAATAGCCTCAGAAGACTACTTTATTCTTGGTCAATTTTACGGAATTTTGCATAACTGCTAAACCGTAACAGACGGACAAAAACTTACCACACAATAAATGTAGAGCACCTTAAAACACACAATTTATGTTAAATACATTTTTTCGTGGAGTTGATTGTTTTTGAGATATTCCTTGTTTTTTTTTCCAGCTATAAAGACTTATAATTTTCTCATACAGGACTTTGTGAACTCGTGTCCATACAAACAAAGGAACTTCAGTCGTAGAGCAATCAGCTTTTGACTATCACTTTAACCTATGGTACCCTCTTATTTCACCTCTACTAACAAGGAAGCAAGTAATAAGACTATTTCTGCTAATTTTTGGTCCATTAGATGAAGTAAATAGATTAATTTGTTGCAGTGATATAGAGAAAGTCATGTGAATGGAACACATCAGATTTGTTTAGATATTCCTTATTTTTGGTTTCAGCTTTAAAAAACTTACTTTTCTCATACAGGAATTTGTCAACTCGTGTCCATAGAAACAAAAGAACTTCAGTCACATAGCAACCAGCTTTTGCCTAGCACTTTAATCTATGGTACTCCCTTATTTTCCTTCGACTTACAAGGAAGCAAGTAATAAGACTATTTCTGTTAATTTTTCTCGCTTAGCATGAAGTATATAGAAACATAAGCTATTTAACAATAATTTGTTACAGAGATGTAGAAAAAGTCATGTGAATGGAACAATCAGGTTTTTTTTTTTTTTTTTTTTTTTTTTTTTCCACAGACCCTTCTTTCTCATTATGAACTTTCCTGTAGTACTTCTAATCCAGATCACATTAATGAAATACGTTCTATCTCTCTGCATACTGAATCAACGCGCAGCCAATTATAATGAATAAATTGTAATGTCAATAATGAAAACTTCTTTTTGATCTTTCATTTTATTGATGCCTTTGTCAATGAAATGAAGTTTTTACTTTCTCTACTGGTACTATGTACATGATGTATAGAGAAGGTATTGTATTCCACAAAAATTGATACCGAGATTTCATCGGAAATACATGTTTTGAGATCTCCTGAATCCAAAGAAAGCATTTTTAGAAAAAGGTCAGTGCGTCTGTGTGACAGCATAGTTCAAAAACGGAAAGTTCGTTAAACACCAACTTTGTATTTAAGTTTAGTATCTTCTAAGGAGGCGACACGAAGATTTTCAAGAAAATTTTCCTACCCAAAACTACCCTATTCATGGAAAAGCTTTCGAAAATTTTGATTTTCTGAAAATGGCTCTAACGATTTTTATTAAAATATGATATATTAAAGATATTTAAATGAGAAATAATATGAATATTTTGCATTTTCTGGGAATACCTATGAAGGCCCCTTTACTCTGGATGAATATTGCTGAATTTTCATAAGTGGTAAACTTACTACACACAAAACGTATATCTACTAAAACACATAATTTATGTCATATACTTGTGTTTAGTAGAGCTAACTGTTTCTGATATTCCTTATTATTGTGTAGCTTTAAAATACTGATATGTATGAATTTCAATCACATAGCAACCAGCTTTTAAAAGATTTGACAATTGCTTTGCACTATGATACTCCTTTATTTTTCTTCTACTTATAAGGAAGCAAGTAATAAGACCATTTCTGATAATGTTTATCTCGATTAGCATGAAGTGGATAACAATAGTTGATTACAGAGATATATAGAAAGTCATGTAAACGGAACACATCATATTTTTATATACACACATATTAGCCTTCAGGCATGACCTAATTAGCCACCAGGGGAGACAGAATAAATAAAACACAAACACAGAAACACACCATAACATACATGCTCAAGGCAGGACTCGAAACCATGATCCTCTGCGCCACGAAGCACCAAAGGAGCTAGCGAGTCATGTGGACCGGTGTAGTCAGGGTTATGAAGATCTTAAATTAAAACTTTGTAGCAGACCGAACATGTATTTTGATGCAAAGCAACTCTGCATATTTACCTTTTTAACATTTATCTTTCTTAGAGGGACTTCTCTTAAAACAAATTTACATCTTTACAACACACTCAAGGTGAGAGAATTCCAAACACAAATAGTATAGTAGGCATTGGTAAATATTTTGCTTCGACCAAGCTGAAGTTCGCACTTAATCTTTCTTCTACGATCTCTTTATTTCTCAGGCCAAAGGGCAAGGAAAATTACACAAACAGCGAGAATATCCTTTGCCACAGGTCACCAAATTTATCATTTATTCTCTGTTACATGGTGCTGAACATAATCTAATATGGTTTCATTTAATAATAATAATAATAATAATAATAATAATAATAATACTTAATATTAATAATAATACAAATTAAATAATTAAATTGAAAGTTATACCATTTATTATATAAACTGATGGTGATGTGTTTGCCATGCATCATAATTTTAACATGAATGCTAATTAAAAAATAATGTAGTGACAAACTCATGTTTATATCATGACGAGTATTGTGATGCATTTTTAAAAATCTGTTGCGTTACATTCACATGACTTTTTCTAGTTGTTCCGCAAACAAACCTTTAATTGAAAATATTGATTAATATGTTATCTATATCATGCTGATCAAAACATAAGCAGAATTAGTCTATTACTTGTTTCCTTGTAAGTAGAAGGGAAATATGGGAATGCACAGACTAAAACGGTAGTCAAGTCCTTTAAAAGCCGGTCGCTATGTGAAACAATTGAAATTCCATCTCTTTGATTGCCAAGAGTAAACAAACGAAAAACCGGTTCGAGAAACGTTTAAAATTGATACCAATAATCCGGAATATCTTGAAAACGGTTAACTCTACAAAAAATTGTATGAACATTAATTGTGTGTTTTAATGAGATCTACTTTTCTGTGCAGTAAGTTTTTGTCTATCTCTTATGGTTTGCCAAATATGCAAAAGTAATCTAGATTAAAGACGTCTTCAGAGGTCTTCTACATTTCGTTTGCAATAAAAATATCTTAAACATAAGGTATTTTAATAAAAAACCTTAGAACCACTTTTAAGAAAATCAAAATTTTCGAAAAATGCTCCATGTAAGGGGTAGTTAGAGATGAGGAGATTTTCTTGAAAATCTTTGTGTCGCATCCTTGGAAGATACCAAACTTACATACCAAGTTTGATATTTAACGGTCTTTCGTTTTTGAGCTATGCTGTCCATAAACACACACACACACACACACACACATACAGACACACATACAGATACACATTTGTTTAAAAATGTTTTATTTTTTATTCAAGGTGCCTCAAGATATGTATTTCCGGCGAAATATCTTTATCGAATTTTTGGGTGCATTACAATACCGTCTCTATACACTATACTACTACATAGTACGTGTAGAGAAAGTAAAAAATACCCACATCAAAAATTTAAGTTTTACAGTAAATAAATTTACAAATACACCTCTCGTATCATACTTTTATATTAACCCTAATTATAGTACCAACTTTATTATTTATGAACCTTTTCAAACAAATTAGTAAGTAATAATACCATCGTGTGGAGCATTTTGAGTGTTGAAAAGTGATGGAAAATCTTTTTCCTGAAAATAAGCTTAATTTTGGGATCATATATAGTTTGTTTTAGATGGTAGTTTAAATGCATATGTCCTTTAGCCTGATTGGTCATATCGGACGATGAATGAAATTGGTGAAATGATGCTCAAACGATCTCGGGTCTATAGAGCTTAAAGTTACTCGACATTCGTCTTCTCAGGATAAGGGAAAACCCCGAAAAAACCTTACCCTGGTAATTCAACCTAAGCGAGATTCAAACTCGCGATCTGTTGATGAGGCCAATACGCTAGCACCACACTACCCAGGCGGGGTTATATATTTTCTTAATTTTTTGATTTATATTATTTTATTATGTGGAACAAGCATATCTGAGATGGGTGACCAATCCAATGCCTGTTATAGCGGTGAAGAAGAAGAAGAAGAGAATTTTATCTAGGAAGAAAGGGATGGAAGGAAAATTATTCGATTATCCTAGTAACCAAGAAAAACTGCGAAAATATTTGAACACAAAAACAGTTATACGATTTTACGTATTCTGGCGGTTTTCTAAACATTTAATGGCATTTTATTTTCTCTACACGTTTTATGTACATTAGAGAAGATATTGCATTCCACCAACAATTCGATACCGAGATTTCACCGAAAATACACGTTTTAGGGTCTCATGTATCCAAAAAAATCTTTAGAAAAAGATCCGTGTGTCTGTGTGTCTGTGTGTGTGTGTGTGTCCGTGTGCCTGTGAACACGATAACTCAAAAACGAAAAGTCGGTAAAATACCAAATTTGGTATATACGCTTAATATCTTCCAAGGATGCGACACGAATCTTTTAAGAAAAATGTCCCCACCCCCAACTACTCTTTATATGGAGAAAATTTCGAAAATTTGATTTTCTCAAAAATGGCTCTAACGATTTTTATTGAAATACCATATAGTATTAAAGATATTTACACGACAAATAAAATGTATATCTTGAATGTTTTGTGAATATCCTTTGAAGACCTCTTTATTCTGGATAATTTTTTCTGGATTTTGCATAACTAGTAAACCGTAAGAGATAGACAAAAATTTACTCCACAAAATATGTAGATCTCGTTGAAACACATAATTCATGTCATATATATTTTTTGGTGGAGTTGGCCATTTTTGAGATACATCTTTTTATTGGTTTCAGCTCTAAAATCCTAAACTTTTCACATGCGGGAATTTGTGAGCTCCTGGCAATGCAAAGAAATCGCTTTCATCCACATGGCAACCAGCTTTTAAAACATTTGACTATCGTTTTAGCCGGGTATATTCCCTTATTTCCCTCCTACTTATAAGAAAGCATTTCTGTTAATGTTTATCTCGACTAGGATGACGTAGACAGAAGAATAAGCTTTCCAACGATAAACTGTTACAGAGATGTAGAGAAAGTCATGTGAATGGAACACATCAGATTTGTTTTTGCTTGTCGGGCTTGCAGTGTTGGTAGAGGCCTGCACTTATCGCAGTAAATCTTGTTTGTGTGCACTATGATAGGTGGACTTGTCAGTAACTGGGAGGAAAACCCGTGGTTCCCCGACCTTGTTCATATCACTTTCTCCACTTCTTAGAATCAGGTAAGCAAAACACAGCTGTGCACTTCCCAGGTTGTACTGGAAATAACAAATTGATTATCTGGAATTCACTCTCAATACAAGAATAACGAGACATGAGGTATGTATCTGCGAATTTGGAAAATTCACAATTCGTAAATTAGCATATTGAAAATTTTACAATGTATAACACATAATAATAATAATAATAATAATAATAATAATAATAATAATATTGTAATATATAAAATTCTAGATTGTATGTTTATTTAAACAATAACTTTTCATTGTCTAAATTCATTTTTTTTTCAATAAAAATGAGCCATGTGATACATTTTTAAAAATATCACAAAATTCCCGTTTTTCAGTAAATGTGGTTAAAGTATATCTGTCATATTATATTTTTATATTGGTCTTAATTAAATTAATTATTAATATTCGTACTCCCCAAAAATCTTGACTTTTCAAAATTTAATAATTTATTTCTTCAACATTGGAGCTTTATTTCGAAAAAATATAGGAGCATTTTCTTTAATCTACTTTTGAGAGGCAGTATACTATTTTGAAACAAATTAGTGGGCAATTGTCTCGTGTTGAGCATTTTGAGTATGAAAGTGTGTCGGAAAAAAGTTTGCGAGAAAACATGCTTAAAATTAGGAAGTTTTCTTCAAATTTAGAATATATATATAATTTTATTATGAAGAAATGTTTTTAAATGTTGGTTAAATTTCACGGATGCATCACCTTAAGAGACAGGAGTGAAATTTTGACTACAAATTGTTTTTTATAGCAAATAGTTGTCGAGACCTTTGGGCACCAATAGAGATTTAACATTTAGCATCTTCCCTTGCCTCGGATTCTATAGCCATTATTCAAATCTCACATGTTTCCTACTACACCTTCTATTTTATAGACCAGCGTTTTTCTCAAAATTGAACTTTCACAGCTTAAAAATGTTTCACACGGCTCAAGTTTTGTTAAAATAGCACTAAAGTTTCCCAAAATGTGCATAAGTATTTATTAAAACATCACAAAGGACAAAATTATCTTTACACTGATAGTAATTTTTATAAAAATATATTTTTAGGGAAAATGATTAATTTTGGAGATTAAAATTACTAATTCCTTTTTAATTATATATATATATTCATTTAATAATGTCATTGGAATATTCATCATTTTAAGTTTTCGTGCGGCTCAAAGCTCCAGTTCAGAATTTTCTAAAATAATTCTGAGGTGCGTGTTGATTATGCAATACATATACATAATTAACTGTATGAAGTAATTTGCATCTAGCAAAGCATTTATCCAATTCTAAATAAGTTTGGTATTCATATTAACATAACAGCAATACAATCACAGAAACATTTTTGAAAAACAATAGAAATATAGAAATTTGAAATGTCACTAGCAGTGTCTCTTAAAGGGATGCACATATTAAGGTTTTCATCACCTTGCCGTTGAATAATTTTACATTACCATTAAGGGTTTTCTGGTTTAAAATTATCTCATTTTAAGATTAATTTTAATATCCGATGTTTTATTAGCATTTGTATCATCCATGTTATGTCGTCCTCCGTGGCCTAGAACTGACATGAGAGCCTCTGGTTCCCAAGGTCGCGGATTCATGCGCGACGTAGGGCGATGGATATTTTTGGGCGTAAAAATCCCTAGCATGGCTTCCTTCGGAGGGGAAGTAAAGCCGTTCGTGTCGTAGGTTTATGATCTTAAGCCTGATAAAGAGGCATGTGAGCAAAATTAAGCGGTCTTTCTCGTCCACTATAGAATGGGACGCTAAGAACCGCAGCAGTTAAAGAGCGTTCATAAATAAAACTCAATTTCATCTACGTGATTACAGCACAATAGACTGTAAACTTCTTTTACAAGTCTCATGTGCCGCGAAAAAAGTAGGTAAAATGATCTATTCATTTATGACGCACAACGGCCCTACCTGGTAAGCATGTGATACCCAATGTTTCAAAAACCGCCAATGCTACAGAAACATTTATTTTTAACATAAACTACATATTTCAATGAGCTCTACTACGTTTTGAGTAGTAAGGAATTCTCCAATTCTTGTGGTGTGCCAGTTGTGCAAGCGTGCAGTTAGCATAGCGAATTCCTTATTTCCCTCCTACTTATAAAGCGCTAGGTAATAAGACCGTTTATGCTAATGCTCATGAACCAGGTGGAGGAATATTCTTTTGTGAGATTACTTTGTTTGCAGAACAGGTAGAGAAAGTCATGAAAGAATGTAACTTTTCAGATTTTTCTTTTCTGAGTGTTTTCAGTATAAAAATCTGATGTATTCCATTAACATTATATAATAAAATATTAATTGAAAAGCTTTTTCTTCTATTCGGCTATCGCTTAGGTTAAAGCGATAGTCAAATGTTTTAAAAGATGGTTGCTGTGCGATTGAAATTCGGTACATTTTGTATGGTCAGGAGTAAAAGAAAACAAACAGGAAAGACAAATTCCCGTTTGAGAAACGTTTAAGTGTTTTAAAATTGAAACCAATAACAAGGATAATCTTGCATATGATTAATTTAATGTATATGGCATAAATAATGTGTTTTAACGAGATCTACATTTTTTTAGTGTAGTAAGCGTTTGTCTATCTCTTATGGTTTACCAGTTATACAAAACTCATTTAGAATGAGGTCTTCAGAGACTATTCCCAGAAAATTCAAAATAAACATTTAATTTTTTAATGCAAATATCTGTAATATACGGTACTTTAATCAGAATGTTGGAGCCATTTTTGAGAAAATCAAAGTATTTGAACATTTTCCATATAAAGGGTAGTTTTGTTGTCGCAGGCTTTTCTTGAAAACTTTCGTGTCGCATCCTTAGGGGATGCGGAATTTAACTATCAAATTTGGCACTTATGGACTTTTCATTTTTGAGTTGTGCTGTCCACAGGAGCGCGCGAGCACACAGACAAGATCCGCATTGTTAGCTGGAATACGGAAGGTTCAAATTATCTTGGTCCAGCCTTAAGGCATCTTAAGGTTAAAATTGTCCCTCTTATGATGAAACTTCCTCAGGGCTGATTGCGTCTTGTACAGCCTTAACATTGGCCATGGAAGTTGACGAAAACATTTATAACGAAAGATTCAAGTACTCAACACCCATCTGCACAACTGCATCATTTATCCAAAGCGCATTTTGTCGTTTACATTTGAATTTAATATACAGGTGTTAATGAACTACACCGAAATAATTTGCGAGATTGTTCACGTGACTGATATAAGTAATTTGAGATCGGTGATTAACATAACGCAGCTACCTAGCATTAAACGTGTGGATCAGGTGCTGATAAGTCGGTGTTAAAGCAAAGCAGGTTGACAAAATGGCTTAGAATGTCTTTAAAACTGCTGCCCGAGTATAGAGATTACGATTTTTAGCAGCTCGTTACTAGCGTTCTCAAGATTTAATGTCGCAAAAAGCTGTAAAATCTCAGTGAGACACTGAGCATTCATTAACTACATTCTTGAGTTACGTAGTCTACTCTGGAGGCGTCTTTTCTACTGCTCTGGGAAGCTGCTATCCCAAAGGTCATGAGTTCGATTCCTGTCATAGAGTAAATGTTTTTTATTTTGGGGGGGCTTAACGTCCTTTAACCTGGTTGGTCATATCGGACGATGAATGAAATTGATGAAATGTTCCTCAAATGGTCTCGGGGTCCATGGAGCTTAAATTTACTCGATATTCGTCTTCTCAGGATAAGGGAAAACCCCGAAAAAGTCTTACCCGGGTAACTCACCCTAAGCGAGATTCGAACTCACGACCTGTTGAATGTGAGGCAGACACTCTACCACACTACCCAGGCGGGCATTTTTAATTATTATTTTTTCATTCCAGACGAAGTGCTGCGATACCTGGCGTACTGGCACTTCAGAAACTTATAGCCGTTACTTCGAAATTTCAATAAAGAGGCCATAAGTCTCCTACCTCAAATTACTTATTTAAGTACTCTACATATTGTGTGAAAATATTTCGGTATAGCTCATTAACGTCCTGTATATCCACACCAAGACTCACAAACATGCTTGCAAAAGGTAGGTAAACTTAATTGGAATAGAATTAACATTACGTCATACTTGTGTTTCTTATCGTATTCATTATTACAACACTACGCATAAGGCTCACCAACATGTATAATTACCGCTATGAGCAGCTAAAATTGGTGTAAAAACTATTGTTACAATTGAGTTTCCATTGCAATTAGATTTCATCGGAAATATAGGTATATCTTGAGGCCCCCCTAAATAAAAAAAAAATGATATATATATATATTTTTTTTTAAAAAAAAGTTTCATTTTTCGAGTTCAAGATTATCCTCAAAACAGTAGTAAGTGTTTACTTTCTCTAGCAAGTATGTACAATGTACATAGTAGATAGAGAAGATATCTTCTTTTGCTAAAAATTTCGATACCGAGATTTCACCGAAAATATAGTTATGTTTTCACACCTCTGAAAAAAATTAGAAAAAGGTTCGTGTGTGTCTATTTGTGGGCAGTATAACTCAAAAACAAAAAGTCCGTTTATAGCAAACTTGGTATTTAAATTAAGCATCTTCATGGCGACACAAAGATTTTTAGGAAAATCCCCCTACTGCCAACTATCGCTTCATGAAACATTTTAAGAAAATGTTTATTTTCTCAAAACCGCTCTAACGGTTTTTGTTAAAATACCACATGTTTAAAATATTTTCATTACAAATGAAATGTATATGTATATTGAAAATTCTGGAAATAGCCTCAGAAGACCTCTGGATTCTGGATGAGTATCGTATAACTGGTAAACCGTAAAAGATAAAAAAGAGCTTATTTCACAAAAAATGTAGAGCTTATTAAAATACAAAATTTATGTCGTATATATTTTTCTAGGCTTAACCATATATGAGATATTCCTTTTTATTGGTTTCAATTTTAAAATACTTATGTTGATGTTTAATTAATTTCACTCCTGGTCAGGCAAAGAAACGAATTTCAATGATAATCACATAGCAGCGGCTCTTAAAGCAACTTTACCTCAGGGTATTCCTTTAGTTCCCTTCTACTTAGAGGCAACTAAGTATAAGACACCTCTGCTAATGTTTTTCTAGAAAGAAGAATAAATTTATGTTAGAAGTTTTTATGCAGAGCAAGCAGAGCAAGGGTATGGAACCCATCAGCTTTTTAAAATTACCTCTGTCATTTCTGTGATCAGGAATAGAAATTTCTTGTATTCCTTTTTAATGTTACTGCTACCATCAATTGTTTTCGTTAAGAAGCCATGCATTAAGATCTACAATCAGTGGCAGACGAATTTAATAGCAGGAGTGTATGTACTTATATCCGTTTTTACAGCATACGGTATCACAGATAGTGGACACTTGATGATACCTGAAATTATAATTGTGAAAGGAAATTTAGGAAGGAAGCATTCCAGTCATTTAGGTTGCCTCCCCGGCATTTTCCTGTTGTAAGGACTAAGAAAAATCGGAAGAAACCTCAGTGGAGAAAGACGCTCATGGTCTTTAACGCAGACCTTTTGTTCACGAGACCATATTTAAACAACCTTGGCCACCCTTGTCAGTAGGAATGCAATGGGAACAATATATTGGCCGAAATATAAGTTAAATGAAGGTCTAGTATTATTTTCGTCTTCAAAGTTTAAATTAATGAACTATGTAGGTATTGTATATTTTGCAGGCAATTGAAATTATCTTTACTTTACTGTGATTAAATAGGTAGATTTTACTCAAGTATTTATATTAAACAGGTTATTACGCTCCACTTTAATACACTTTATTTTTGTAGCTTAATGTCCTTTATCCTGGTTGGTCATATCGGACGATGAATAAAATTAGTAACCATGTTGCTCAAATGATCTCGGGTCCATCGAGCTTAAAGTTACTCCACATTCGTCTTTTCAGGATAAGGGAAAACCGAAAAAACACTTAGCTAACTAACTCACCCTATTTGAGATTCGAATCTGCGACCTGTTGAACGTGAAGCAGACACGCTACACTCACACTATCCAGGCGGGCTATGAATCTGCTCCCAACCCAAAATGTATGACCTATGATAGTTACTTATCTGTAGGTATCATCTATTTGAGTAACTTATTGATAGAAAATTATACTCTTAGTTCTTTAGTTACCTTTCTGTAGTATTTTCTTTATATCTATACTTTAGATCTGTGTGTGGAATTTTGAGTGATGCTATTCATATCCTCCAATCCACTGTTCTCCAACCAGATTGCTAGCAATGGGGTTTGAACCCCGATATCTTGAATGCGAGCCTGAGTTATTTGTGTTTTATGCTTGCAGTGACTTTTGAAAGAGACTATACTATTATCTAGTACACCATTAGTGCCACCTTGCTGCACTAAGACTTTGCGGACCACCGCAGGGCGAAATAAAACAAGTTAGATACCAGGATAGTTCTGCTGTGTGAATTATCCTGGTTACCAGGTAGAAGATGACGCCATCATTCACCATTTCCCCCTCTACCTGCCAACAATCCAAGTGGCATTTTCTTTACCTCCTTGAGCTTGACACGACGCTTTCAGGCGCAGTGTTATCACATGGAAATGATAGGTGTTCTCAGCACGAGGCCCTGGTAAACACAAGGCCTGGGTTACCTTCATCGCGGTCAGAGCTTTACTACTGACCGGGTGGAATGTCATTACGCTGGAAATGCACATCCTGGTGAGTACATCATGTATAATATTGGAAATTATTTTGGTTTGGACATTTTTCGTATTCCAAAACAAAACTAACAATATCACATTGATGTCGCAGATCGAGCTGCAACTTTCATATTGAAAATACATAAAAAAACAATCATAACCGTTCCCCGGCTTGAGGAATTCCTGGGTGTGATGCTGCGCATGGTGGCAACAGATATGAGGCGTTTATTGCCCCTCGAGGGTTGATAACTCATGAGGTGTGTTCTGGAAGTTCTGGTTTCCATCCTAGGTTAGGCAATCTCAGGGTAGGATCTTATCGCCTGTTGCTTCGGCTCTATAAGTGGGAGCAATGGATGGGAAGTTCTAGGTCAGGGAGACTTTCAATAACAAAAACAATGGCTGGTAATTTCAATGCCTGCGCGAAGGTCTGTTTCTCGCGGGAACAAATACGAGAAAGGTTATAAATATATAAACAATAGTCGCTTCTGCTGTTGTTCTTTTTTAAAATATGCCATTCCTCTAATTTATTAATTTAACAGTTGCCATTCACTTTGATTAGCGTTCGCTGCTACCTTAGTTACTGTAAATACTACGTTGCTTTTGACGATCATCCGGAAGAGATTTATATCGTCTCCCCTATCATACACCAGCTGTGCTACAGTGATGGATGGAAAGATTAGGTAAACGTGGTGTCCGGTACCGCCTTGGCAAACCGAATGTTAGTGGGTGATTACTAAAAAGGCGCCTACATAGTACAAGGGAGTATGCAGACAGAGTGGGGAGTATGTACTGGCCTTGACAATGGTTAGTGGTGGTATTTCATGTGAGCTGGAGGAATTTGGTTAGGTTTCGTGCTAAGAAGTAACTTAGGTGCTCACGTTTTCATTGCTTTCTTGAGGCTTCAACTGGAGAGGGAGTTGTTCTGTTGCTAGTTGTTCAGCTAGATGATGATGGTCCTCAAACAAAAGAGTTTGGGAAAGGGTATTGCAGTGGGTAGTGTTATATAAAATAAATATTTATTTACAATAAGTGGAATATCGCGTATGTCTACACACGCATAATAAATCTGGTTCTTTTTTATTCGGGGGGGGGATTTAGATTGTCTATTTATTGTTTATATTTTTGTCTTTACAGTTGCACATATTCTACTTTGTGCCTGCCGTGTCTTTGTCGTGCCTGGTCGTCCTAGTTTGGGGCTACCCCCTTACTCCGATCCTCCACGGCAGGGGAAGTCATCCATCCGGGGGCTTGCTGGGCATCTGTTGGGTGAGCCATGGTAGTACTAGAGTGTTGAGATATTCTTGGATTGCCGCGCTGACGTCGGCGGTGTGTCTGTTGATTGGCATTGTTCGATCGAATTGCGATAGTCGCTAGTGTATGTCTATTGTCATGTCATACTGTCCTAGCTTCCGGATTGCTGGGTTGTAGTTTCTGCTGGCTTGATCCTACATATTGGCTAGTTTTTTGATGAATTGCTGCACTGTAAATATTTTGGTATACTCATGCAGCAAGTCCAATGAGACTGTCTTTGTGACCTTCATCATGATTCTAAGAGCTTTGCGTTTTAGTGTTTCGACTTCTTTTTATGGGTTTTAGTGCAGTGACTGCAAGCTAGAGCAGCATTCGGCATAGCTGTCTTAATTAGGGTTTTATACAATGTTCACACCATCTGCTTACTTAGTACAGTTTTACAATTTCATGTGGGATAGTTTGCGCATAGCTGCTGGTTCATTTTAAGCTTTACTTCCGCTGTGTATACCGCAAAGGTGAGTTTGGAGCCTAATGTTACTACTAAGTATTTGACCTTCTTTGGCCAGTTTATTGGGACTCCAAATACGGTTAGTGGCGACGTTTTATGTTGGCGTTTCGTTATTTTAGTGAATAATAGGGCTTTCGGTTTTGTAGGATATACTTTAATATGCCACCCGGTCAGAATGGCTCGTCTAGCGCATTTGGTAGCCGTCGGCCAATCAGTTCTGGCTTCCACGATTGTGCGGAAATTGCTGTGTCATCTGCATAGATAGACAGCTGTGCACCACTGGTCTTAGGCATGTCGTTTATATAAATGCTGAAAAGTACCGGGCCCAATAAACTACCATGTACTTCGAGCCTATGCTGGTTGGTGCAACTTTCTTGCAATGTAACCGTGAAGTCTCTGTTGGTAACATAGTGTGCAATTAATTTTATCATGGTGTTGCAACGCGGTCGTATTTATACTGTCATGAGCTCTTGACCCATGTCATTCCATCGGTCGTTATAGTAGAAGTGTTTTTGCCATTGGCGCAATTTCTGTTCGAATTCCTGTTGTCTTCTTCCCGTTAGTCCTACGTAATACACCTTTGCTTAGGATCCGCTTGGGGAGGGTGACTGACGCCATCATGTCGGTGATACCAGCTTCCTGTCTTTTGGGTCCAGCGACCAGAAAGCAGAACTCTAAGCAATATTTGTGCGAATAGATCTCAATACGCAGGGGTATTTGTTAACAAATTTCGTATTGGATTAATTGTTTTTTCACATAAGCCGAGTGTAAGACAGGAGTTGGATAGGTAGAGTCAGACTGAAAAATTCAATGCCATAGCCGGGATTTGAAGCACGGAACTCCCAATCTCTACCTGGTTGCTCTGCCACTTAGCTACCATGACAATTGGCATAGCATTGAATTTCTCAACTGACTCGCATGTTTCCCGGTAAACCACAAGGTGTTCTCAAATTACTTTGAGATGACAACCCCAATGGTGACTTACAATGTTGTAAGTACTTAAGTCCCAGGATTCCTAGTATAGCCAACTATTAGGGTCAATTGGTATTGGATTCAATACTATGTCGGCATGTTGCCATGGTAGCTCAGTGGCAGAGCAACTGGCTAGAAATCGGGAGATCCGTGGTTCAAATCCCGGTTATAGCATCTCAGTCTGACTCTACATATCCAACACCTGTCCTACACACGGCTTGTGTGAAAAAAACAATTAATCCAATACCAATTGATGCTAATAGTTGGCAATACTATGAATCCTGGGACTTAGTACTTACAACATTGTAAGTCACCATTGGGGTTGTCATCTCAAAGTAATTTGAGAACACCTTGTGGTTTACCGGGAAACATGTGAGTCAGTTGAGATTTTCAATGCTAGGATGGCAGACTCCTTTTTATGTAGCAAAAATTATCACCTCAATTTTTTTTCCCCATAGGGCCCCTATGCGACTTAAAGAAGCTTAAACGTTTTAAGTTGTAACGCCTGACTTTATGTCTCTCTTCCGCTTAGCCACCAGCTGACAGGTGCTGATAAAGAACTTTGCCTTGTACCGAAGCTACAATTGTCTACGCGCAAGACCGCGCTTAAAGCAACTTAAAACCAAGAGTTCTTTTAACAAAGAGAATCAAGGCCAAGGATTTGTTTCATTTTTCCCCGAATAGGAACAAAATGTCTCATTTTTGCAAAACTCTCTTGTTTAATATTTCCTAAACACCGACAAGGAATTACATATTAATCCTAATTTGTATATAATATAATTCTTGACAAACTTGGCACTACGGGAGAGAAAACCGAGAATCGGGTTATTTCTATTTTTAATCTACTTTCACCAAAACAATCCTACCTTGATCTATAACATCAATGTGACAATGATATCTTTTAAGATGCGCAATATTCATTCCATATTCTCTACATAAATATATCATACCTCGTATGGTAGAATTTAGAACTCTGTTTAAATTTTCCCTTTCGTTTTGAGAACAGAACGTATTATAACTGGAAAATGTGCTAATGAAATCGGTGAAATTATTAAGGAAAAAGAAAAGGTATCATTCAGAAAACTCGCATCACCTCTGGTTTGTGAGGAAGACAGCCCATCATTACACCACCGAGTTAAACACTGCTTGCATTTTAATGTTCATTATTTTCCCTCCGCCCCTCTTAGACATTTTCCCGCCGCTTCTGTATGTGTAATTTAGCTGAAGTGGACTTTTGAAAAGTTTTAATAAACCTATTTCTTACAAGGTATTAATAGAAACTTAAGTAAAATGAAAAAAAATCAAAAAAAAAAAAAAAAAACAAACAAAAACAACAGCACAAATCGTATTCTTGTTAGGCGATCCGTAACCGGGTTACTCAATGAATAATCTCACCGACAAGTTAATACAACTTCTTAAATTTCTATCCAATCCACAATGTATTGTCTAAATTGCTTTTTCATATAGGAGGGCTGTCCCAGAAGTACCCAACCTAACAAAGAAAGCATAAACATTTTTTGGGGAAAAGCATCTTTATTTCTCCACATAGTCTCCTTTCAGCTCGATACACTTTTGCCAGCGATGTTCAATAGCTTCGATACCCTGTTTATAGTGAGAACTATCGAGGTCTGCAAAATAGCCATCAACTGTATACTCCACTTCTTCATTGTTGGCAAATCTTCTATCACCAAACCATTTCTTCAAGTTTGGAAACAGAAAATAATCAAAGGAGGTAAATCTAGAGAATAGGGTGCATGAGGAAGCAGTTCGAACTTTAACTCATTGATTTTGATCGTGGCGATAATGGACTTGTAAACTGGAGCATTGTCTTGATGAAACAAAACTTTCTTTTTGGCTAAATGTGACCGTATTTACTCGGTTTCATCACTCAAACTCGAACAAGTTCCCATAATATTCGTCATTTCTTACTTTTCCTTTTTTGAGATAGTCAATGAAAATTATCCCGGGTGCTTCCCAGAAAACTGACCCCATGACCTTGCCTGCCGATGGAACTGTCTTCACCTTCTTTGGAGGCGACTTTCCCCTTCCAATCCACGTTTTGATTGTTCCTTCTCTCAGGCGTGAAATGATGAACCCAGGGTTTATCTATTGTTGTGAATCATCGCAAAAACTCAGCTTTATTGCAGCGAAAAATAGCCAAGCACTCGTTGAAACATCCTCACGATGCTGTTTTTGTTCTATTGTGAGCAAACGCGGCACTCACCTTTCACACAACTTTCTCATATCCTAATTTTCAGTCAGTATGCGATGTACAGAAATATTTGAAATATTCGTGCACTTTCATTCGACGGTCACCCAATACCGGATTTTCTTTACAATTTCTGGACTGGTAACCTCATTTGGTCGACTTGGCAGCTCATAGAGCCGCGCTTAAACTCTGCCACCCAATATTTCACTGTTGTAAACAAAGGAGGAGTCTTCTCCAAAGTAGAATCTAGCTCAGCTTTAATATTAGTAAGACTAAGACCTTTCAAATGAAAGTATTGTATCACATAACGATGAACAGTTTTATCCATGTTTACAAATTCGCTGAGAGCATTTGCTAATGATGGCTGCCAAACAAATGCTAAACAATGTAAAATTGTCAAAATTCAAACTTAACTTTTCTATAGTTGGTACTTTTTATAATTGTTGTTGTTTGAAACAACAGCCACAGTCTATTATTAAGGTCGGGTACTTCTGCGATAACCTAAGTATAATTATACACGTGTGACATACAACAGTAAAATACTGAAGGAATTATGTTTTACCCAAAATATGCAATACCGAGATTTCACGGGAAATATATGTTTTGAGAGCCCCTGAGTCAAAAATAAAATATAAAAAGGTCCGTGTGTTTTTCTGTGTGTGTATATTTGGTATTTAAGTTGAGTATCTTCCAGGAATGCGACACGAAGATATTCAAGAAGATCTTCCCACCCACAGCTACCCTTCATGGAACATTTTTCGAACATTTTGATTTTTTCAAAAATGGCTCAATTAGTTTTCATTAAAATACCTATGTTTAAGATCTTTTTATGACAAACGAAATATATATCTTGAATTTTCTGTGAATAGCCTCTGAAGATCTCTTCATTTTGAGTGACTTTTGTATAACTGGCAGACCGTAAGAGATATACAAAAACTTACAACACAAAAAATGTAGATCTCAATAAAACACAATTTATGCCATATATTTTTTTGGAGAGTTAACCGTTTTCGAGATATTTCGGATCATTGGTTCCAATTTTAGCCACTTATACTTTTCAAAAACGGGAATATATCTTTCTTATCGTTTCTTGTTTGTTTATTCCTTGCAAACAAAGAGATTGGAATTTCCATTGTTACACATACCGACCGGCTTTTAAAGGACGGGACTATCGCTTTAGCGTGTGCATTTTGTTATTTTCCTTCTTACTTACAAGGAGGTAGTAATAAGACTATATGTGCTTATGTTTATCCCGATTAACATGATGTAGATAAGAGATGAATCTTTTGTATAAAAGGTTTGTTTGCCGAGCACCTAGAGGACATTATCTGAATGGAACACATTAGATTTTTTTCCTTCTACTTACAAGGGACCAATTTAGCGCAACTCACTCGCACTCTCACTCACACTCACACAAATCTCGTAGTCACTCACTCGCACAGAAATTTTACCCTCACATTCACAAAAACTTCACACACACACACAAACTACACACGCTCTCTCATTCACGCTCACACAAACTTCACACACAAAAACATCACACTCAAACCGACTTCATATACACACTCACCTCAGACACCCTCACTCACACTTACCTAAACATCACACACACACGCACACAGCTTCACACACTTTCACATACCTCACACTTACACAAACTTCATAATCACACAAACTTCACAAAATTTCACACACTCAGACTCACAGAAACTTCATATACTCTCTCACACAAACTTTACACTCCGTCACACAAACCTCACACACATTTACACAAACATTACACACACTCACTCACTCATACAAATGCCACATTTACTTCACACACACTCACACAAACTTCATACACACATACACGATTCTAACACATACCCACTCACACAAACACACACAATGACAAACTTCGCTCACTTGCAATCACACAAATTTCACAAATACACACACTCTCATTCACTTACACGAGCTTCACACACACTCACTCACATTCACACAAACTTCATACACACGCATTCACACTCACACATATTCACTCACACCACACACAATCAGTCGCACAAACTTCACACACTCTCACACATGCTTCTTTCACATTCACACATACTCTCATACATACTTCACTCACACACACTCACACATATTCACTCACACCCACTCACGCACATAAACTTCACTCACACTCACACAAATTTCATACTTACTCATAAAGACTCACACACCACTCACTCACACTAAGTTCATACAAACTTCACACTCATACACACTTCATACTGTCTTACTTACTTTCTTCCACTCACCCACATGCACAGAAATCCGACACACACTCATGCAAACTTGACATACACTGTCACAAACTCAAACACACTTACACAAACTTCACACACACACACACGCACACACACATCCTTCACACATTCAAACACAACCTTCGCATACACTGTCACACACTCAAACACAAACACACACACATATACAAATTTCACATACTCTGTGACACAATCAAACACTTTAATACTCACACAAACATCACAACTCACTCACAAACATGCAAACTTCACACATAGAGAGAGACTCGCATACTCACACTCTACACACTCACAAACTAAGCATATTCATACTAACTGTGCAAACTCATACACATTCATACATAAACGCAAAAACATACATACACCTACTGTCACACCTGCACACATATATTCACTATCATTCACACACCTACACACTCACATACATTCATATTCATACACACTCACAAACATCATACACTCAAACTCATACACACTCACCCTAACTCACGATCATTACACTCACTCATACTTTCACACATATACAAACATTCACACTCAAACTGACACACACACACACACTCGCATATGCATTCATACTCCTATGCCTAAGATTGCGGGCTCAAACCCGACGGAGGATGATGGATTTTTTTCGGGCGTAAAAATCTTTGGCATAGCTTTCTTCAGAAGGGAAGTAAAGTCATTGGTCCCGTGTCGTAGATTTACGGCACGGAAAAGAACCTAAGACTGATAAAGTGGTCTCTGAGCAGAATTATGTGGTCTTTCACGCCCAATATAAAATGGGATGCTGAGAAACATAGTAGTTAAAGAGCATCATAAATAACACTCCATTTCATTCCATAATCATTCATAGTTAAAACCACACACACACACATACACACACACACTCACACATACACTCACACGCATACATAACAGTAACATTTTTGACAATGCTCCTTCTGGATGTAGTACAACTTATTATGCATGTGCTATGAATGTTATATTCAAAATGACAATTGTTAGAAGCATTTTATTAGTTTTATTATATCCGTGTCGTTAGAAAACTCCTGTTAATCATAATAAATAATCGCCAGTAATGGTTTCAATTACCCACCAATTATTTTTGTAATATATACTTATACATACAATATTTTGGATGAGGTACACTCAATTGCTAGTAAACACAAGTGGATTGATAGTGCGCATACTTTGCAAGATCTCATAATAAGTAAAGAAAGAAAGAAATGGGGAGGGGGAAGGATATTCACTTAACATTTGCAGTACGACACTTTGATGTGCAAAAACTAAAAATTAGCAACATACTATATTTTGAGAGCCATGAGCGCTCTAAATCTTTAATATCACATAAATTGTTATTCTGAGAATTACGAGGGTCATTCAGAGAGTGACAGACGATTTGCTATAACTAAAGCATAACGAAAGCTGTCAGCATAAAACCTTATTTAAAAAGTAGTTGTACCTTACTCTATTTTTCAACGTAATCGTCATTGCTATCAAGGTATTTATTGTTACGTGGTACCGGTTTTTCAATGCAGATAATTTACTCTTTCACCATTTAAGATTTGAGCCATGATGTCACTGCCACTTTGAGATCTTCATGGCTGAGAGATCTTTTCCATCCAAAAAGTCATGTATGGTGTTCAAAGTGAAATACCGGTTTTTCTGAATCTTTTATTAACATTTGCTTTCAACTCCTCCATAACGATTGAGAATTTCACTCCGTCCTTTTTCGTACGCTCTGGCTCATTCTTGATTACTCATTAATTATGCGCCATTTTCTTACTGAAGACTGGTTCCTTGCATTATCACTATATACTTGCGTTATTTGCCTATAAAATTCGATTGGCCGAACATTTTGTGCATTAAAAAAAAAACAATACATTCCTTGGCGGTACAAACGTATAACATCGGCATTGAAAAACTGGTACCACGTGATAATAAATATCTTGGCAGAGTGAAAGTTTTATTTTGATAACTTTCGTTATTATTTAGTTATTCAAAATCGTCTGTCACTTTCTGTATGACCCTCGTGTAAGTTTTCAACAGATCAATATTTTTGTTTTTATCTTAATATTTGATATATACTATATATAATACAAGGTGTATTATGAGAAATACAAATTGTATTTACTAACAATTTAATATATACACTTATACTCTTCATTATAATAGTTTATATTTGAGATAGTTTAAAAATATAAAAGTAAGTGGTTATTTACTAAGTAAAGCGCCTGTGAAATGGGAAAATTCCCTAAAAACATTTGGTTTGAATCCTTCAAACGTGTCTGTATGGAATAAGTATTTATTCTAGTTTTCATTTTTTAGTTAAGCTATTCACATACACAAAAACTTCTGTATAGATTTAGTGGATGACCAAAACCATGGTTAACCAGTGATACGTAGATATTGAATTTTAGCTCAGATCTGTATATTATAATCAAACGTTCAAACAAACTTCTGCTCCAATCAGAAACCGTTGTATTAGAATTTAATATATCTAACATTTGACAACTGGTGCCAATTTAGCATAGGCATGATAGACCATGTGCGTATCTGTAAATGAACTGATGAGAGAAAATGTTGAATAAACGTTCCTCCCCTAGCTTAGGTATTAAGTTGAGAAATGTGAGTGTATGTAATGTATAACATCATATTGTTATCCAATTATAAGAATTTTTGGGAAGTGTTTATCGGTAGTAACAAACTAGAGAACAAATTAGGCATGTGTGAGGACTAAGAAAGTACGATAAATATGTAATGGTAATACTAGAGAAAGGCCTATGTCTATAATAATTGTCAGAAATGAAACTGTTCATATTTTCACAATGCGATAGTTTGCTTGGTTAAGACTTTTGAGGTGGCATGGGAATATACCTACCCTTAGAGGAAGTATTTGACAGGTACAGCATGATTATAACTAAAAGCAGCAACTGCAATATATTTTACAATGCCACATTCTCTTTGTTGCTTTCACAATGTATATTTTAAACGTCCTTAATAGAAATGACTGAATTGTTCAAGTTAATAAACATCACAGAAATGGCCATCAATAGCATCCTTTCCATTATATTCTGCATACCTGAAATGCTTCTTAGATTAAAACTTATCTAACTTTTTGATAAATAAGATGAACACCAGTTGAACGAGATTGTATAAACATAGTATAAGAAGATTGTCCTGGGGGATGAATGAATACGAACAACAATGCGGTTTCCGGCACTGATTGGTGCCATCTATAGTTGTGCTCAGTCTATATTGTCATAGGCATATAACATGGTATAAAAAGTGCTCACACATTTGGCCAGCATATTCCTGAAGTAAGATGGTAGTGCAGTTGGTTATCTTAATGTATAAAAGTCAATGTATGTAAACGTATATTTTTCATAGGCTTCTACACCAGATGACATTTGACACAAGTAAAAAAATCTGATGTGCTCCATTCACTTTCTCTACATCTCTGCAACAAATAATAGTTTAAAAGCTTAATCTTCTATTTACTTCATGCTAATCAGGAAAAAGATTATCAGAAATGGACTTATTACTTGCTTCTTTGTAAGTAGAAGGGACATGAGGAAATACACCAGGCTAAATGGTAGTAACATATTTTAAAAGCCGGTTGCAATGGGATTGAATTTCCTTTGTTTGTATGGACATAAGTTGACAAATTCCCGTATGAGAAAAGTTTTTAAGTATTTTAAGGCTGCAACCAGTAACAAGGAATATCTCAAAAACGGTCAACTCCACGGAAAACGTATATAACATAAAGTGTGTGTTTTAACGAGCTCTACATTTTTTGTTAACTAAGGTTTTATCTATCTCTTACGGTTTACTAGTTATGCAAAATTCCGCAAAGTTCATCCAGAATAAAGAAGTCTACAGAGGCTATTTCCAAAACATTCAAGATACACATTTTATCTGGGATATAAATATCTTTAATATACGACATTTTAATCAAAATCGTTAGAATAATTTTTGTCAAAATCAAAATTTTCGAAAATTTTTCCAAGTAAAGAGTAGTTGGGGTGGGGGATTTTCTTGAAAATCTTCATGTCGTATCCTTGGAAGATACTAAATTAAATACCAAGTTTGGTATTTAACGGACTTTTCATTTTTGAGTTATGCTGCCCATATAAACACACGGACATTTTTCTAAAAATGTTTTTTTTTTATTCAGGGGTCTCAAAATATATATTTCCGGTGAAATCTCGGTATCGAATTTTTGGGTGCAATACAACACTTTCTCTGTTCACTATGTACATAGAATGGGTAGAGAAAATAATACTACTCTCCAGCTTAGAATTCGAAATTTCGTCCCATTTCGCAAGATTAATTGCTTCATTTCATGTAATGCCTACAAAGAACAATTTATATTTTTCTCAGAGATTGTTGTAATAGCTGGAACATTGCGAATATATGAAAACTAATTACCTATAAAGTTTTTCAAATGGCAAGAGTTCTACTATGTAGCGAATGAGATGCGTTATCGTGCTCTGTGTTGCCAGGTCGTTACCCCCAATCTTTTCATATTTCCCTCTCACTCACACACTGAGCATGCAAATCTGCCTGGCAAACATAATATTTATTCATGTGTATTATATACACTTTTTGAGCTAAAAATCTGCGGTTTTTACGGTTCTGTCACAAATATTACTCCCTATTTTCGGCGTGAATTATTTTTTTTGCAAAATTTGAATATTTGAATATTTTAGTAGCAGTTTTATCACTAGTATTAGTATTAGAGCTTTCTGCGAGGTTGAACTATAAATTACCTATTTTCAATCATTCGATTAACTGTTCTGTATATTTCCCTCAGCAGGTGATGGTGATGACTACGATGTTAGCAATGGCAGCTGCTCAAAACTCTTCAGCACTAGTCTCAGCCATTAATGGGTACACCAACAGCTCAGAACATTTTTTGCGCGAATCATCGCCCTCTACCAGCTCAGCAGAGGTACAGTCCACCAGCGAGAAAGGCTGGCTTAGGCAACAAGAAGCACACCAGTCCAGCACTCCTCATACACACGACAGAGAACTATTGGATAACGCTTCTATTCATAAAAAGAACATTCTGCTCGGCTCATTGGAAACAAGTAATCCTATTTTGAAACATTTGCCCCAATTTGCTTTAAAGTTCACTTTCATGCTTCCTCAGTCTGTGCCTACCCGTGAAGAACCCAGTGCTATTTTTGAAGTTGTATCAAACAAGACACCATACTCTGTTAACTCAGAACAATTCGTTTATAATAACAATCTTAAGATCGTTAAAGGTGATATGTCCAACTCTACAAATAGGAGTGTGTTTTCATTTGTCTCTAATGGAAGTGCCATAGTGTCTAGCTCCAATATATGTTTTTGTAACCAGTGTATTGCTCATTCATTTACTGCAACAAACAGTGAAGCCAAAAGTAAAAACCCAGAGTGTTGCTATGTGAAGCGCTTCTTGACTTCGGGCTGCTTGAACACCGGCAAATTGGCAGTGAACGTATTACAACAGTGTATTATCAAGAAATCAAAATCAATGTACAATTTTCAAAATGTGATGGACCTAAACAATAGTCAAGTTGTGTTATTATCTGGAAATAGTACCATCAACGTGAGAGAGCTTAAACAAGCAAACTGTGTTTTGAAGTCTTTAAAACTTGTTTATGAGTGGAGGAAAAATTATGATGCAGTCAAGAATAACATAGTTGGTGACAATGACAGGCATTTTAATCCAGGTCGATACCAAAGGCTTCTGTCCTCTGTAGAGGCTACTTTGGAGTCTATGCCGGAGTTTCTGGTGGCAGTGAGTAATTTGGATGGTATTGGAGCTGCTTGTTTAGATATCATTTGGGCTCCAGTGTTTGCTGCTGCACTTGGGAGAAATCGTAGTGCTTTTGAATTATTTCTTCGTGAGGAACGTTCGAAACTGAAGAAGACATTGTGGACTGGTTTGATGTTTCGTAATTATTTGGATCCGGTAGTGTATTCTTTGTTAATCTTGTTTGGCATGCTTAGTAACGGAAGTCTGTTGCTCATGTTTGTGCGATACAAGGAAATGCAAACTCAGCGAAATGTGCTTCTGTTAAATCTTGTTATTGTGGACCTGATGAACCTTGCCACGGTGGCGCCTCTTTACCTCTTGTCCAAGTATTGCAGTCCGAATCTATACACTGGTGAGTTCGGTTGTAGAGTGTTTCTGTGTTACCGCATCATTGTGAGGTATAATATAGAGTTCTCTCTAGTGGCACTCACAGCTCAACGCTATTCCGCTATCACTTCACACCGTCTCTCCAATAGAACTCGCGCCGCGTTCTACATCCTAGGTGTCTGGGTGATGTCGGTCATCGCTTCCTTGCCTCACATTGCCGCCTTTGTGCTCCGCAACTTCAGCTGCTTTTCCTTCAGAAAAGATCCAGGAGAGATAGACTTTCTTATAGACCACGTGCTAATGATGCTTCTGTCCTTCTCTGTGCCGGCTGTAGTATTCGTGCTGAGCATGTTAATGGCTAAGAGACTGACACATAGTATCCGAGAGATGCCCAGGGAATCACGACAGAGCTTCCAGAAGCAAGAGTTTGCTCGTAGCCGGAGTGCTCGCGTGGTTGTTGCACTAGCTGTAGTGTTTGCCTTCACACACACTCCTCGTGCATTCTGGTACGGCTGGGTGCCCTGGTCCAAGATCGACAGGCAGAGTGCTGCTTTCCTCTGGATAGACGGAACAATGAATTACCTGTATTACCTCAACTCGTGCCTGAACCCTTGTGCCATGTACTTCTCGTGTAGTATCTTCAGGAAGACATTCCGAAGATGTTTCTTTTGTTTCTCTAGAGAATATAAAACCAAGGACAGCAATCAGAGTCAAAGAACTCAACAGTATTACATACCCCAGAGCTGTCACTTATGAAATGTTAATAGAAAAAGAGTTACTTGAACATGACGGTTAACAGTGGACTTCATAGTGAAAACACAAAGTATCTAGAATTATATTATGTTCCCCTAACTAAGCTTGCAGTAAAGTGAATGAAACAATGAAAGATTTTGGGAAGAAGTCAGTTATGTGGAGGGAAAACGCCTGATAACAGTAGAAATAGAGCTGAGCGTGGGCATTGATGTTCTCTGTGGAGAATCACACATTCCTAATTGATTCCATTTCCGCTGTTTCGAAAATAATAATTTAGTAGGACACTACAATTGTAATAAATTTATTACAAGTGTTTACCAAAATCCATCATTGAGTAAACTAAACAGATAATAACGATAGCTTAGTACTTAAAACTTTTTGATAATCATCTAAGAGATTTAACTTTTCATATAATAACATTTTTGGAATGTTGAAAAAGAAATAATAGCAATAGCTTCACTGTTTAAACAAGAGAAATTGCTTTGTTTTGTTTTAGAGCATATACAAAGTAATATTATTAAAAAGTTTTTCAATATATGCAGTCTAAAGGAAGGTTTCTTCACTATCTAAAAGCAAAAAGCACTCATTAAAGCTCTGTTTATAGCACTAAATGAATCATTTTTAAATTATATTAACTAGAGTATTTAAGTTCTTTCAGTTTGTCGGAAAAATCTATTATTCTTGTTGGTGGTTCTGATATTTCTGCTTCTTCAAATACTTTGCTAAACCTACTTTTAGAACTATAAACTATTTTATCTTGATAACAAGTGTCTCAAGATTACATTTCACTGTATAAATCCGCTTCAAGAGAAAGAACCATTGAATCAAGAGCATTGAAGATTTTTAAAATTGTTTGATTGTTTCGAAATGTTTTCATTAACCTGCTGCAACAGAATAATTCAGGAGTATGTCACATTCATGGTGGCTTTTTAATTAAACAGTTTTTAAGCATCAGTGTTTGAACAAAGAACGTTACCTATTCTTGTCATACTGTCCCACACAATAGTTATGTGTTAAACATTAAATACCGTAATAAGTAGCACGAATTTCAGCAAGAGATTGCTAGTTCGAATATCGCTTAGTGATTTATCCAGATAGTTTTTTCATTCATCGTGCATAACCAGGCTAAAGGTCGTTAAATTAAAATATAATTTAAAAAGAAATGTTCAACATTACTTCTTAATACTCTTTCTCAGCAAGCCCAGAAGCTTGGAAGATTTGCATGACTGATTAGGCTTCCAACTTCGTTTAAGAAATAACAGTTACAATAACACCACCGAATATTACTTTTGCTGTTAAAATTAGTGAACAGGGCTGCCCGCAGTGTATTTGTATTCAACTCAAAATGTCTTATAAAAGCGTTCTAATCTAGGCCTGTACTGGCAGACACAATTTTCTGCACCATAATATATATAATCACGATGAATGAGCTAAGAAACTATTATACCAGAAACTCTAGAATTAAGCAAAAACCTCCAATCTGGCCTGCTGTATGCACATATTCTTACCGTATCACATGTTAAAACCAGTATATTTTTCTCAAGGGAGAATGGATGAGAATAAATTACCATTAATCATAGTAAATATCTGATGAGTTCCATTCACATTTCTTTCTGTACCTGTTGAGCAACAAATTATTCTTACAAAAACTTCTTCTTCTCTCTAGTTCGTCCTAATCAGATAAACATTGTCAGAAATCGTTTAATTAACTAGTTCCTTATATAAAAGGGAAATAAGGGAATGCACCAGGCTAAATTGATTGTCAAATCTTTAAAGTATCGCTATGAGACACAATTGAAATTCTTTCCTCCTGGCATGACCATTATAAAACAATCTGAAAAACGGCTTCCTATTAAAAACACATCCCATGAAAAATAAAGGGAATTTTAAAACAAGGAATATCTCGAAAATGTTTAGCTCCACAAAAAAAAACCATACACAGTAAAATGAAATAGAATAAACAAATACCTAAAACAATTAAAAATAAAAAATCTAAAAAAGGTATGACATAAATTATGTATTTTAACGAGATCTACATTTTTGTCTCTTATGTTCATCAGATAATCAGAATAAAGCCGACTTTATCGGTTATTCCTGACAAACTCAAGATATACATTTTATTTCTCAAGTAAATACCTTTAATATACGGTACTTTAATCAAAATCGTTAGACCCATTTTTAAGAAAATAAAAGATGCCGAAAAATCTTCCATTTAATAGATAATTAGAGTTGTGCGGGTTTTCCTGAAAATTTCGTGTCGCATCCTTGGAAGATACTAAACTTAAAACTAGTTTGGTATTTAATTGACTATTTGTTTTTGAGTAGTGCTGGCCCCCTCACAAGCACAAACTATATCATATATGGAGCATTTTCTAAAAATGCTTTTTTGGTATTCAGTGGTCCTCAAAACATGTTTTTCTGGTAAAATATTGGAGTCGAAATTTTGGGTGTAATACAATACCTTCTCTATCTACTATACGTATACGTACTAAATACTTCGTAAAGAAAATGAAAAGATAAGAAATAAGCTGATGTGTTCCATTCATATGAATTTCTCTAGCTGTCCCTCAAACAAACTTTCCTTATAAAAGATTATTCTTGTATCTACGCATATACGTCATGCTAATCAAGATAAAAATTGACAGAATTGGCCTTACTACTTGCTGCTTTGTAAGTAGAGGGAAATAAGAGAATACATTAGACTAACGCGATAGTCATATCTTTTTAAACCGGTCACTAAGTGAAACAATTTAATTTCGGTTCTCTGCGCTTACTAGGAATAAACAAAAGACAAACGAAAAAAAAAAAAGATGTCTCTCATTTAAGAAAAGTATCCTAAAACTGAAACCAATAACTCAGAATACCTTGCAAAGTGTTAGCTGTATATACCTAGGTAACATAAATTATGTGTTTTAATGAGATCTACATATTTTGTGTAGTAAATTTTCTCTATCTCTTACGGTTTACTAGTTATACAAAAGTTAAAAAAATAATCATCCGGAATGAAGAGGTCTTAAGAGACTAATCCCAGAAATGCCATGATGTACATTTTGTTTGTCATGAAAATTAAACATATGTCATCGTAATAAAAATCGTTTGAATAATTTTTGATCAAATACAAATTTTGGACACACACATGGACATGTTTCTAAAAATGTTTTTTTATTCAAGGGGCCTCAAAATATATATTTCCGGTGAAATATGGATATCGAATTTTTTATGGAGTACCATACCTACACTACCCACTATGTGCATTGTACAACGGGCTGGAGAAATGAATAGATGCAAAGATGATGTAGATGTTCTTTTTAAGCATTCGCAATCAAATCACAGAATTTATTGTATTCATTCTTAGAATTCAATTCATATTAAAATTTCATATACAGTGTATTATTATTATTATTATTATTAGAAGCACTTAACGGGCGTAGTTATATAACGATATATATATTAACTTTTCGTTTTTTTGGTATATAAAATATGGTGGTATGTGTAACTGGTTCTGAAGTTAGCAAAGATGATTAATAGTAGGTTATAGAAATCTTCATTAGTGAACATCATGCAGTAACTATATTTCAACGCGTATTTATGTTAATAAGTACAACCGTCATCAGCTACAGCTTCAAGCATTACTATGCATCTATTAAATTGGTTTCTTTTCACTTCCTCTGCTTTGTACAATGTATACTGTATCCATCTCTTTAGATTAGTGGTAGCGGAACTGCCTCATATTTAAGAGTTACCAAGTTCCAATCTTGGTTAGAATGAGTAACAGGGTAAGCCACTCAAATAGGTTTTTTCTCACGATTTTTCTTTATTCTTAGAAAACGAATATCAATTACCTTGAAGCTCCATGTATCCCGGGCTTATTTGAGCCTCATTTCACCGATTTCATTCATTGATCGATCTTCCGATATGACCTACCAGATCAAACGACGGTACTTAAAAAACTAGGAGGAAGAGAACATGTTGCATTCCACCGAAAAATGCTATACTGACATTTCACGGGGATTACATATTTTAGGATTAGAAAAAGTTCTTGTGTCATAATTCAAAAACGAAACGTTTGTTAGCTATCAAATTTGATGTTTAAGCTCAGCGTAAAACTGTCCTTTACATGGAGAGTTTTAGAAAATTTTTATTTTATAAAAAACAGCTCTAACTATTTTGATTAATTTGCTAGATATTAAAGCTCTTTACGTGACAAATATTTAATATTGTACTGTTTATATTCTGGGAATAGCCTCTGAAGTCGTGTTTATTCTGGACGACTTTTGCAAAATCACAAGACAGAGACAAAATTTTACTACCTATACAAAAAATGTAGATCTTGCTAAAACTTAAATCTTATATCAAATAAGATTTTTTTTTTCTGGAGTTAACCATTTCTGAGACAACCTTTTTTTGTATAAATTTCCCAATGATTAAACTTTTCTCGACTAAGAAGTCGTCGTTTATTTTTATTAATTATTTTTCATTCTGGTCATGAAAATATAATGGAATTTCAAGGTCATCATATAGCGACTAGCTCTTAAATCATATGACTATCGCTTAAACTTAGTGTATTCCCTTATTTCCCTGATCCTAGATGCAAATAACATTTATGTAATGCTAAGATTAAACTCGATAAATTAAAAAGAAGAATAAGTCTTTTTATACGATAAATGCGTCATAATTAGTGGAGAAGTCATGTGAATGGATCAGATTAGATTTTTATTTTCTTTACTACGTATAGTAGGTGGGGGTATTGCATTCCACCCAAAAATTCGACACCGAGATTTCATCGGAAATTCGCGTTTAGACACTCGCTGAACCATTCCAACACAAAAAGGACTTTATAAAAATATCCGTGAGTATCTGTGTACTGCGTGCATGTGTGTATGTGCGCGCGCGCGTGCCTGCCTGTTCTGTGACAAAAACAAAAGTCAGTTAAAAGTCAAACTTGAGAGATGTGTTTGGAACCTTATGAAGAAGTGATAGGAAGCTTTTCAAGAAAATCCCTCCACCCCAAACTAGCGTTTTTATGGAATATTTTCAAATTTATATATTTTCTCGTAAATTGGCTTTAGACAATCAATTGATTATAATGCTATATATTAATGATATTTTCATGGAAAATTGAATGTAATTTGAATTTTTTGGGAACAGCCTGTGAAGTCCTTTGCATTTGGAAGCAATTTTGCATAATTTGTATATCTTGAGTGATAGACGAAAACATATTACACAAAACAGGTAAATGTTTTTAAAACAAAGAATTTACATTAGCCGTTTCCGAGATGTCCGTTATTAGTTGTTCGAATTGTCCAATATTTTGTCAGTCCTTTAAATTCCCGTCAATTTTCTGTCGTTTCCTGCGATTACATGCCCAGTTCCTAAAAGCTAACTTTTAGCATTCACATTCTATCTATAACGAAATGTATAATATTGATCTCCGCAAAGTTTTCTCTTGATCACAGTTAAATAGATAAAAATAATACTCGAATTTCGTAAGTAAAGCTTACATAGTCATTAATAAACAACAGAATGTAGAGAACGTCAAATGAATAAACACATCCTATTTTTTATTTTATTTATTTTGTCGTATTCTTTCCGGAAAATCGTATCAGAAATGAATAAGCTAAATATAGGTGCAAAGACATAAAACAGTTTTGTTCTACGGGGAATTTACATTGCCATAGCAGCTTAAGAGAAAAAAATCTTGAGGTCTACATATTTATGATTGATGAGTTACTTTTACTATAATATTATTACCTGGATGTTAAATCTCATAAAGTAAATGGAACAGTAAAACACATTTGCAGCTTTCGTTTACTTTATGTTTTCAAAATTATTTAAGTTTCCCATTTTAATCCAATTATATGCCATATTTCAAAGCATATACACCTACTTGTACCCATAACTGATAATAAATGATGTTCTGTTCAGTTCATAATAAATAAAATTACACTAAGATGTTAAAATATGTTTGTCTAGAAGTTCCAACTTTGAGTGTATTAATGCATAAAATGCATAATAATTGTAATCGACACGTCTATGTATCGTTTAGTATTGATATGACTACTTCGTCTTCCAACTTTTATCATCAGTCACGTTTTAGCACTAAAGCTACTGTAAATACAACAGTGCTGTTGCAATGTGTAATGATACTGTATGATTGATTCACTTAATGTTTACCAGCTTAAGAAGGACAGTAATCTGGATTTTGTCAATATAGGAATTTGGTCAGGCAAGGAAAGAAAGTGTTCATAAATAAATAGCGTTTTAACACAGCTAACAGTTAAAGAAAATGTTTATTTGCCAGAGGAACATTTGAAACAAACAGAAGTGAATTTAGATGGTGCCGGGGGCGGGAGCCAAGTTGAGGTGGTGACTGGCATAGGGCACGTGGCCGGGCAGGGGGGCGGTGTGCACAGCGCCTCGTGTGGCGGCTACATATCTGCGAAAACAAATGCATGTTAACATTAATACATGGAAGTAAATAAACATTAATAGGCCAAAAGATGTTTTGGATAAAAAGTACTTTAAGAATAGTATCTAAGTTTATTTCTTAAGCGTGAAAATGCATCCTATAGTTTCATAATATCTACACATCAAATATAGAAAGTGATTAGTTCCACTACTATTTAGAATTTATTAAATATAAAACCAAAAGTTAGTATTACGACGTAATACAATGCTTATGCTGTTTCCTGTTGTTATACTTTAATCTTTATAAGCGACTCACAGTGTCCAAAAAATTCAAATTTATGACCTAAACCTCGTTGAACAATGATTAACAAATGTTGGCACAAAAACGCAGATTTCATCCCATTATTAAAATTCACATAGAGACCCAAATATGCTAATGCCTATTTATGCTGAAACTGATCCAACTACCGTGCCACTTTTAGGCGTAAAGTATCAGTGAAGATAATTCGTTAAGAAGAATGTGAATCAAAATGCACAGTAATGGTTCATAATTCTACTACCTGATGAAATTTTGTGAACATTCGTAAATATTTTAGTGGAAATTCAGATCCATAAATTATAAATAAGGAAACTTGAAATTTCCCATTACGTTGGTTACAGTTCATGACAGAAAACGTACTCAGTAAGTAAATGCTCAGTAAAGGAATCATAGATTTTACTTAGAAGTAAAGTTTAACAACAAAACGTTAACTGCACAGATGTATTTTGAGGCAGAATGATCGATTACAAACGACTTTTTTTCACAATGTCTTGCCAACTATAAGTTTAGTAAAAAATAATAAATAAATAAATAAATAAATAAATAAATAAAAGAAAACACCGTCTTCTTAACCTCAAAAGCATAAGGAAACTAACCTCACAAAATTCGCAACAAGTTTTGAAATAAATTAAAGACGGATATTTACCCAGGGGCAATAGCTGGGGCAATGATGGGAGCAGCCAAGGGAGTGACCAGTCCATGAGGAGCGATCAGAAGCTGAGCATGGGCAACAGCCAGGACGACGAGGACGAAAACCAGCAGGCACTGTGGATAAACAACAAATTATTAGACTCGTGACATATCAGAAGCTTACATATCATTACAAATGCTTTGGGACTTCAAGAAACTGATATTTATAGTAGTATAGAGGTGAGCAGAGCCCGCTTGGATAGTGCAGTGGTGTGCCTAACATTCAACAGGTCGCGAGTCTTAATCTCGCTTAGAGTGAGTTACTCGGATAAACCTTTTTTCGGGATTTTCCCTTATCCTGAGAAGACGAATGTCGAGTAACTTTAAACTCCTTGGATCCCTGAATCATATGAGCATCATTTCATCAATTTCATTCATCGTCCGATATGACCAATCTGATTAAAGTTCGTTAAGCAACAAAAAATAAACAAACGCATATACTGAGAGAAGCACACATTAAACTCTTGGTAAACTCTGCAAAAAGATGAGGTACAAAAAGTATAGATATCTTCTTCTGACACACATGAATTATGTTCTAACTTCTGCATAGCTCAAAAACTAAGAGCATAATCTAAACTAATAATATCTGATAAGTTCAATATTTGTAACTTCAACATCTCATTATACCGTTCTTCCCCCTGAAGAAAGCTTAAGCTATATTGCTGAAGAATGATTATTCACTGAAGTTGAAAGTAGCTTGTTTGCTCTTTTTCTCTTTCCATCCTAGTTTATCATATCAGTTACAAATAGATAAAGCGAAGTTCGTATTTAAGAAATCGTTTAAGTAATCCAATTATAAGAGCATTAGTATAAAAGAAGTACATCCATGGTTCGAATCTCGAATGTGTCTTTTTCCGACCTTTGCCCTACGGATGATTAGAGCGGAAACAAACTGTTTCAACTCTCAGACTTAACACTGATTGTTAACTTAGATAATGATTTTTTTAAATTTGCCTTTTGATGAGATTTTATGCTGTTAGATAGCTGTACCTATAGAATTCGCAAGGCTACAAGGAATCAGAATAGAGGAGTTTTCAGTTGTTTTATGGAGCAATTCACTTAGTTTACTGCCGGAGATTAATGTTTGGAATCTTGAAAACCAATTGAATTCATCGACTAAATCTGTTAACATTTCCTCTGCTAGCCTGATATACTAATGACATTTACACAAAGTTTAGGTATTGGAGTTGAACCCTCCAAAAATGTTTATGCTATTCATGTGAGGATTTTAAATAGGTATAAAGGTTGGTAAAAGTTGTTGTGAATTCACAAAAGGAACTTTATGAGCTGACGAAATTTGCTATTTTTTTTAATAATAGCTGATTCAGGTTAGGAAGGACCACCACATGAGATGTTTCTATAATTCATAGATGTAATATAGCTAATTTAAAAAAATTCTAAAAGGAGATTTTAACCACTGAGATCTGTTTTAAACTATCTTGAATAAAGTTTCACTATCCTTACAATATTCCAGTGTTCGGAATTAAAACTTCTAGAGCCGGAGTTGAGAAGCCAAAATGAGGAAACCTTTGAAGTATCTTTCTAGACACTTACCTTCATGGTTGTTGGCAGTTGTCTGTTTGCTTGGATGGCAAAGTAAACAATGTCTATCGTGGTCAAGATGAAGCTTATATACTCACGCGCCCTTCCTGTTCCTAACGGTGGGCAGGCAGAAAATACACCAATATTGTCGACCTTCACGCAGTATTCAAGCTGTAACAGACAACGCGTCGCCAACACGGGTGTGGCCATTCTGCCATGAATATCTTGGCCGCCACATTTTTCAGATGACCACAAAGGCTTATGGGCGGAGGTTGATGGACTCTTTTAAAGTTAAAAATTCTTAGCATGGCTTCCTTCGAAGGCAATTAAAGTCGTAGGTCCCATCTAAAGTTAATTTGACGCAGAGATATCTTAAAAGAGAAAATCCCTGGACGAATTTCCACAATTTTTACGTTGTGGTTTCGTACTATGGAGACATCTATGGGACACGAATTAACCCATCGTCACTAATTGCGCAAAGTGACGAAATCGCAGACTAGAAATATCGCATATGTACGAAATCACCGATAGATGTCGTCTCATGGGACAAAATAGTTTATTTCTATTAGATTTACATATACACGTACTTTTTCTAAAAATGATTTTCTTGGATTCAGGTGGTCCTAAAACATGTATTTCCTGTGACATCTCGCTATCGAATATTTGGTGCAATACAATTTGCGGTGAAATTTCGACTTCGAATTTTTGGATGGAATGCAATACCTTATCTAGCTACTATGTACATTTTATGTAATATACGTACATTTTATGTACATACATATAGAGCAAGTAATACACACTAAAAGTCTGATGTGTTCCATTCACATGGCTTTCTCTACAGCACTGTAACCAATTATAATATTTATTGCTAAACAGCTTATTCTTCTATCCACTGTATAACAATCAAGATACATTTTAACAGAAATTGACTTAATTACTTGCTTCCTTGTAAGTAGAAGGTATTTTAAGGGAATACCCCAGGCTAAAATTATAGTAAAATCTTTTAAAAGCTTGTTGCCATGTAGTTGAAATCCGTTTCTATGCATGGGCAGGAGTTTACAAATTTCCGTGTGAGAAAAGTATTTTAAATCTGAAAAAAATAAAAGGAATATCTTAGAAATGATCAACTCCACGAAAAAACGTATATTACATAAATTGTGAGTTTTAACGAGATCTACATTTGTTGTGTAGTAAGCATCTGTTTACCAGTTATGAAAAATGCAGGAATATTAATCCAAAATAAACATGTCTTTAGAGGCTATTCAAGAAATACATTTTATTTACCATGTAAATATTTTTAATGTACAGTATTTTAATTAAAATCATTGGATCCATTTTTAAGAAAATCAAATTGTTCGAAGCTTTTACCATGTAAAGAGTAGTTTGTGATGGAGGGAGTTTTTTTTTTTTTTTTCAGAATCCTCATGTCGCATCCCTGGAGGACACTAAACTTAAATAATAAGTACACGGACAAACGAACACACGGACACTGGAACAAACGAACACACACACACACACGATACACACACGGACCTATCTCTAAAAATGCTTTTTTTGGATACAGAGGAACCTAAAACGTATATTTCCGGTGAAATCTTAGTATCCAATTTTTGGGTATAATGCAATACATACCTTCTCTATATACTGTATATAGTACGTGTAGAGAAAGTAAAAATATATAATGTGTTCCATTCACATGACTTCTCTACATCGCTGTAACAAATTATTGTTGAAAAGCATATTATTCTATCTACTTTATGATAATTGAGATTAACATCAGCAGAAATTGTCTTAATTACTTGCTTTCTAGTTAGTAGAAGGAAAATAATGGAATACAGTAGGCTAAAACGAGAGTCAAATCTTTTAAAAGCTAGTTGCCATACGGTTTAAATCCTGGATCTATCCATGGCCAGGAGTTGACAACGTTCCGTGTGAGAAAAGTTTAAGTAATTTAAATCCAAAACAAATAACAAAGAATATCTCAGAAATGGTCAATTCCACAAAACAAAACATATCACATAAATTGTGTGTTTTAACGCGATCTACAGTTTTTGTTTAGTAAGGTTTTATCTATCTCTTACCGTTTACAGGTTACGCAAAATTCAGTAAAGTTCACTCAGAATAAAGAGGCTATTCAAAGAAAATTCAAAATATACATTTTATTTGCAATAGAAATACCTTTAATAAACGATATTTTAATCAAAATCGTTAGAATCATTTTAGAGAAAATCAGTTTTTGAAATGTTTTCAATGTAAAGGATAGTTTAGGGTGTGGCATTTTTTTCTCAAAATCTTCGTGTCTCATCCCTGGAAAATACTAAGCTTAAATATGAAGATTGGTATTTTACCGACTTTTCGTTTTTGAGTTATCGTGTTCACAAACACTTGGACACACACATACGAAATTTTTTCTGAAAATTCTTTTTTTGGATTTAGGGGACCATAAAACGTGTATTTTCGATGAAATCTAGGTATCGAATTTTTGGGTGGAGTGCAATACCTTCTCTATACACTATGTGAATAGTATGTGTGGTGAAATTAAAAATCTTATGTGTTCCATTCACATGACTTTCTCTATATCTCTGTAACAAATTATCGTTAGTAAGCTTATTCTTCTTTTCTACTTCATGCTAATCGATATAAATATCATCAGAAACAATCTTACTCCTTAGTTCATTATAAGCAGAAGGAAATAAGGGATTACAGTAGGCTAAACCGACAGTCAAAAGTTTTAAAACGCGGTTTCAATGGGATTGAAATCCATTTCTTTGCGTAGCCAGCAGTTTCCAAGTTCCCGTATGGGAAATGTTTAAGTATCATAAAACTGAAACCAATAACAAGAAACATCTCCAAAACGGCCAACTCCACTAAAGGAATCTGATGTGTTCCATTCACATGATTTTCTCTACTTCTGTGTAACAAATTATTGTTAATAAGCTTATTCTTCTATTTACTTCATGCTAATCGAGAAAAAATTAGCAGAAATAGTCTTTTACTTGCTTCTTTGTAAGTAGAAGCGAAATATTGGAGTATCATAGGTTAAAGTGAAGTCAAAAGTTGGTTACTAGGTGACAGAAGTTCCTTTGTTTGTATAGTCTAAAGTTGACAAATTCCTATATGCGAAAAGTACAGGTTTTTCAAAGCTGAAACCAAAAACAAGGAATTCCTCAAAAATGATCAACTCCTCGAAAAACATTTATATAACATAAATTGTGTGTTTTAATGTGCTCTACATTTTTTGTGTGGTAAGTTTTTGTACATTTCTTACGGTTTAGCAGTTATGCAAAATTCATCCAGAATATAGTAGTCTTCAGAGGCTATTCGCAGAAAATTCAAGATATACATATTATTTATCAGGTAAATGTCTTTACTATACGATATTTTAATCAAAATCTTTACAGCCATTTTTGAGAAAATCAAAATGTTCGAAAAAAGTTCCATGTAAAGGGTAGTTGGGGTTGGAGGGATTTTCTAGAAAATCTTCGTGTCACATCCTTGGAAGATACCAAACCTAAATACCAAGTTTGGTTTCTAATATTCTTTTCGTTTTTGAGCTATGCTGTCCACAGACACACAGACACACACACAGACCTTTTTCCAAAAATGATTTTTTTGGATTCAGGGGAACCTAAAATATGTATTTCCCGTGAAATCTCGGTATCGAATTTTTGGGTGCAATATAGTACCTTCTCTATACACTATGTACATAGTACGTGTAGAGAAAGTAAAAATCTGATATGATACACTCACATGACTTTCTCTAGCTACTCTACAAAGAAACTTCTTACTAAAGTAAATACTTCTTTCAACACCATGCTAATCAAGATAAGCAGCAGAATTTTATTACTTAGTTCCTTATAAGTAGAATGGCACTAAGGGAATGCACTAGGCTAAAGTGATAGCCAAATGTTTTAAAAGGCTTTAGTTTTGCGATTGTCATTGCAGACCGCTTCTTTGCTTGGCCAGGAGTAGAACATAAGAAAAACGGACACTTCATGTGTGAGAGAAGTATAAGTTCTTAAACAATTTAAACTAATAACAAGGAATACCTCCAAAAACGGTAAGCTCCACGAAGAAAATGTTTATTATATAATTTGAATATTTTAACAAGATCTACGTTTTTTGTATTGCAAGTTTTTGTCTATTTCTTACGGTTTATTAGTTATGCCAAAGTAAGCAAAATTCATCCAGAATAAACAGGTCTTTAGAAGCTATTCCCAGAAAATTCAAGATGTACATTTTTATTTGTGATAGAAATGACTTTAATATGTGGGATTTTAATCAAAATCGTTAGGGCCATTTTTAAGAAAAACAATTTTCGAAAATTTTTCCATGTAAAGGTTTGTTATAGGTGGAAGGATTTTCTTGAAAATCTTCGTGTCGCATGTTCTGAAGAGTTCAAACTTAAATATCAAGTTTGGCATTTAACAGTCTTTTCGTTTTTCAGCTATGCTGTCCACAGACCCACATGCACAGACAGGCGCGCACACCCACCCACACCCACCCACACACACACACACACACGGACCTATTTCTGAAAATGTGTATGTTTTTTTTGATTCAGGGGACCCTAAAACATGTTTTACCGGTGAAAACTCGACATCGAATTTTTGAGTGGAATTGTACATACGGAGCTAGAGAAAGTAATAGTAGGAAGAGAAAGAAATGCATTCCACAGACAGATTGTATACCGACATTTTACGTGAAATACATATTTTGAGGACGCTAAAGCAGTTTTAGAAAACATGTTCCTCTGCCTCTGTGGCTCTTAAAGCATAACTCAAAAACAAAAAGTCGGTTCGGTGCCAAACTTGGTATTTAGGTTCAGTATTTGCCAAGAATGCGACGGGATGATTTTCAGGAAAGTCCCTTTACATGGAAAGCTTTCGAAATGTTTTTTGTTATAAGAAATGGATCTAATGACTTTGATCAATTTTCTATATTTTAAAGATATTTACATGACAAATAAAACATTAGTATTACATTTTCCGGGAATATCCTCTGAAACCTGTTTTTATGCTAGGTGACTTTTGAAAAACTGGGAAATTGCAAGAAAAAGAACAAAATCTTACTCTACAAAAATGTAGATATTATAAAACACACAGTTTATGTCAAATACAATTTTTTGTGGAGTTAACCATTTCCGATGCATTTCTAATTCTTATTTAATTTTCAAACAATTTCAATTTTCTCAAGTGAGAAGTCAACGTTTATTTTTATTTATGTATTTGTCCATTCTGGTCAAGCAAATATCTCTAACGGATTTTTAATGGTATCACTTAGGGACCAGATCTTAAAATATTTTACCAATGCATAAACCTAGTGTATTCACTTATCTTCCTGAACTTATAGAAAAATGATAATTATGTAATAAATTCATTCTGCTAAGTTTTATCTCGATTATCTAGCATGAATTATATAGAAGAATAAGCCTTTGTATAAATGCTTTGTTGCAGAATAAGAAAAGAAAGTTATGCGAATGGATCACATCAGATTTTTTCGTTTCTTTACAATGTATAATACTTAGGGGAAGTATTGCATTCCTCTCGAAAAATCGATACCGAGATTACATCGGAAATTAACGTTTAGAACTCGCTGGTTCATCCTGACACAAAAGGCATTTTTATAAAATACATCCGTGAATATTTCTGTGTATGCGTATGTGCGTGTGTCTGTGAGCAGCATAACTCAAAAACCAAAGTTGATTAAATGTCAAACTTTGGATATGTGAAAAGAAAATCCCTCATACCAAACAAACCGTTTTTATGGAACTTTTCGAAATTTTAGATTTTCTCATAAATTTATTTTAGCGATTTTGATAAATAATCATATATTAATAATAATTTTCTGAATATTAAAAGTAAACTGAATTTTCTTGGAATAGCCTGTGAAGTCCTTTTCATTCCGGTGAAATTTTGTATATCATTGCATATCTGGTATAACATAAGCGATAGACGAAAACATACCACACAAAAAGTGTAGCTGTCTTTAAAATAGAGATTCCAAACAACCTTTTTTTTTTTTTTTTTTTTGGTATAAGTAGATTCCGAAATACATGTTATTAATTGTTCAAATTGTTCAATATTTTGTCATTCTTTTAACATGCTGTTAATTTTCAGTTGTTTCTTGCGATTACGTAAAAAGAGTACCTATGGATTATAGCATCCAGTTCCTAAACTTTGACTTTTGCCATTCACATTGTATCTAACAAAATGTGTAATGTAATATTTCTGCAAACATTTGTCTCGATTAAAATGAAGCAGATAAAATAATCTTTCATAAGAAAAGTTTATATAACCACCAACAAACAATATAGTGTAGAGAATCTCATGTGAATATAACACATCTATTTTGTTATTTTATTATTGTCGTATTCTTCCTAGAAAAATCGTATCTATCAGATGAGAAATGTATAAGTTAAATAAATGCGCAAAGTCAGAAACAGAGTTTTGTTCCATAGGGAATTTAAATTGGCTAGCAGCTTGAGAAAAAAAATCCTCAGTGCTACATATTTATGACTGATGATTTACTATAATATCCCAATATTTAGTGTATGGATATTAAATTTTACAAAGTAAATGTGACATAGAACACATTTGCAGTTTTCATATGTATTTAAGATTCCTATTTTAATTCAATTATATTTTGTATTTCAAAGCATATACACTTATATCCACAACTTCAAGGCTGGATTTTATTATATTATTTTTATGAATATGATATTACTAAATAAAATTACATTAGGACGCCAAGATCTATTTCTCAAGAACCTTTCAACTTAAAGCGTATTAATGGATAAAATAAAAAAAAATTAATTGATAAGCCTCTCGTTTAACATTGATATGACTTCTTGGAACTTCGTTGAACCTTTATCATCCCTAAGTACTAAAGGTGTTGTAAATACAATAATGCTCTTGCAATCTGTAATGACACTGTATGATTGATTGCAAGTTTCCCAGCTTAAGAATGTGTTAATTTGGATTTTTCCAATGTAGGAGTTTGGTCAGATAAGGAAAGGAAAGGTTAAAAAATAGACAGCGTTTTTAACACAGCTAAGAGTCAAAGAAAACGTTTATTTGCCAGAAGAACATTAGAAACAGACAGAAGAAGTGAATTTAGATGGTGCCGGGGGCGGGAGCCAAGTTGAGGTGGTGGCTGGCATAGGGCACGTTACCGGGCAGGGGGGCGGTGTGCACAGCGCCTCGGGTCGCGGCTACATATCTGCAAAAACAAATGCAAAAACAAATTACATTAATACATGGAAGTAAATAAACAATTAGGTCACAAGCTGTTTTGGATTAAATGCATATTTTACATTAGTTTCTAAGCTCATTTCTCAAGTGCGAAAATGAAGCCTATAGTTTCAGAATATCTGACCATCAAATATAGTTCCACTATTATTTTAAATGTATTAAATATAAACCAAAAGTCAGTATAATTATGCACGTTACAATGCTTATCACTGTCTCTCGGTTGCTATACTTTAATATTTATAAGCGACGCACAGTGTCCATCAGTTTATGACCTAATCTCATTGAACAATGACTTAAAGTGTTGGCACAAAACACAGATTTCATCCCACCATTACAATGCACATAGAGGTCCGAATATACTAATGCCTATTAATGATATGGTTGATGAAACCACTAAGCAATGACGATAAGATAATTATCCAAAAAGACTATGAGCATTCAGAATGTTAATAGGTTGCACGAAATGCAATAGTACTCCATAATTCTACTACCTGGTTAAATTTTGTAAAAACCCTAACTATTTTATTAGAAATTCAGATTCAAAAATATATAAATCAGAAAACTTGAAATTACTGATATATATGTTAAAGTTAATGACAGAAAATATGCTTTAGAAGGAAATGCTCAATAAAGAAATCACAGTTTTTACTTAGGAGTGAAGTTTTACAACAAAACGTGAGTTGCACAGATTTTAATGGATATGTTGTAGACTTTTATGAAGATTTTCTTGGCCAACAATAAGTTTACTAAAAATCGTCACTAGTTTTGAGATGAATAAAGAAATGAATGTTTACCCAGGAGCAATAGCTGGGGCAATGATGGGAGCAGCCAAGGGAGTGACCAGTCCATGAGGAGCGATCAGAAGCTGAGCATGGGCAACAGCCAGGACGACGAGGACGAAAACCAGCAGGCACTGTGAATAAACAACAAATTATTATACTCTTGGTATATCAGAAGCTTATATATCATTATAAATGCTTTGGGACTTATGTAGGTCTATAAGAGACTGATGTACAAAGCATTCTAAAGAAGGGTAACAAAAGGAGTGTTGAGGGTATAAATAGTGAACTAAACAAATATACTGAGAAAAGCATACTTTATATTCTTCGTAAACTCTGCAGAAAGATGGTGTGCAGAAACTATGGATATGTTCTTACACACATGAATAATGTCCTAACTTTTGCATGGCTCTTCAACTAAGAGCATAATCTAAACTAATATCATCTGATGTTAAGTTCAATGTTTGTATCCTCAACACCTCATTGTACCCTTCTTCCCCCAGAAGCTAAATTATATTGCTGAAGAACGATTATTCACTGAAGTTGAGGGTAGGATGTTTGCTCATTTTCTCTTTCCATCCTAATTTATTACCAAAGCTACAATTACATAAAGCTCAGGTTGTATTTAGTAAACCGTTTAAGTAATCCAATTATAAGAACATTAGCGTAGAAAAACCAACATCTATGGTTCGTATTGGATTGTCCTTTTCCACCCTTTGCCCTACAGATGACTAGGATGGGAAAGAATTACTTCAGCTCTCAAATTTTATATTGGTAGTTAACTTAGATAATGCAATTTTTTTTAATTTATCTTTCAGATTGATTTTATTCTATTAGGTAGTTATGCCTATAGAAATCCCAAGATTACAAAGAACCAAATTAGAGGAGTTCTCAATTGTTTTATGGAGCAATTCAGTTAGTTTACTGCCGGAGATTAATTTTTAGAATCTTGAAAACCGCTTGAATTTTATCGACTAAATCTTTTAACATTTCCCCTGCTAGCATCTAGCGTGGTATACTTATGACGTTTACACAAAGTTTGGATATTGGAGTCGAACCCTCTGAAAGTTTTTACGATATTCTCTTGAGGATTTTAAATGGGTATAAGATTGGAAAATTGCTGTGAATTCACCAAAATAACTTTATGAGCTGAGGGAATTCCATGAGTAATTTGCAATTTTTTAATAACAGCTGATTTAGGTTAGGAAGAACCCCCACAAGAGATGTTCCTATGATACATAGAAGTAACCTAACTAATTTGGAAAGTAAAGCCTCAGAGATTCTTGAAGCCGAGATTTTTACTACTGACCGAAATTATCTTGTATAGAGTTTTACTTTCCTTATAATATCCCAGTGTTCGGAATTAACCCTAGAAGAAAACTTGTAGGACCAGAGTTGAGAAGTCAAAATAAGAAAACCTTTGAGGTATCTTTCTAGACACTTACCTTCATGGTTGTTGGAAGTTGTCTGTTTGCTTGGATGGCAAAGTAAACAATGTCTATCGTGGTCAAGATTGAGGCTTATATACTCACGCGCCCTTCCTGTTCCTAACGGTGGGCAGGCAGAAAAAATCCTAATATTGTCGACCTTCACGCAGTGTTCAAGCTGTAACAGGCAACGCGTCGCCAACACATGCTGGGTGTGGCCATTCTGCTATGGATATCTTGGTCGCCACATTTTACAGACGAGATGACCACAAAGGCTTACCGCCGATTACTATAGAAATTTCTTTCTTTGCAGAATGACGACTGATCAAAGTAGAACCACTGATATTGAAATTCACCAACACAACACAGGATTACGTACCCGATCTTAATTTTAAATCTTTAACAAATAACTGTTTTATTACTCTCTCAACTACGAGCAGTAAGTAGGAGAATTATTGTATTCTACCCAAAAATTCGATATTTGAATTTCATTGGAAATACCTTTTGAGGTCTCCTGATAATAAAACTAGGACTTTAAGAAAATAGGCCTGTGTGTGTGTTTATGAACACTAGAAATCAAAAATTAGAATTTCTTTGAATATCAGACTAGATAATTAATATCAGATGTTTCAGGGACGCGACAAAAACATTTTCAAGTACATATCCTCACTTAAAGCTATCCTTTATGTGGAAAATTTTTCGAGAAGGTATTTTTAATTTATCTAAAATGACTCTCAATTATAAGTAAAATATCATATATATAAGATATTTTCACGAGAAAGGAAATGTATAATCTTGAATTTTCTTGAAATAGCCTCTGAAGTCATCTTCATTCTGGATGACTTTTGGGTAAACCGTGTAAACCTTACTGTATAAATAAGTGTAGACCTTCTTAAAGCGCACAATTTATGTCTAATACACTTGTTTACTTTCTCTATCTTGTACATAATACCTATGTAGAGAACGTGTTACATTTCACCCGAAAATATTATACTGAGATTTCATTGGAAATACACTGAAAAAAATTGGAGCTCTCTTGAATATTTTCAAGAGTTAAAAGTCGCATGTTTAAGACATTTTCACGACAAATGATGTGTATATCTTGAATTTTCTGGAGACAGATTCTTAAGTCCTCTTTTTCTGGATTACCTTAAGGAACTCACCAAAATTTACTTCGGAAAAAAGTAGATCTCGTCAAAACGCACAATTTATATAAACTACTTTTTTGTCGAGTTAACCATTTCCAAGATATTCCTCGTTATTGATTTAAATTTTCTCAAATAGAAAGTCGTCATTCCTTTTTGTTTTGTTTCTGCCCCTAGGCATGTAAAGAGAACTAAATTTTAAAGCAATCACATAGCGCCCCGCTTTTAAAATATGTGAATATTAATTTATTCTAGTGTATTCTCCTATGTTGTTTGAATCTATAAGAAAACATGTAATCAAACCATTTCTGCTAATCTTTATCTTGATTATCATGGACTAGATAGAAGAAAAAATCATTTCTACTTATTCAAGTGATGTGAATGTAGCACATTTGATATTTCCTTTTGGATCTGACCATTTCCGAAATACTCTTTGTTATTGGTTTGACTTTTAAAATACCACTTTTACTTTTCTCAAATGAGAAGTTGTTATACTCTATTTTTTTCTCCAGGTGACAGAAGGATAATAAAATGTTGATATCATCACATAGTGATCAGATCTTAAAATGTTTGAAAATCGCTTAAGGCTGCTGTTTTCCCAAATTTTCATTGTACCTACAAGCAAATATACAATGAAACCAACTCAATAAATATTTATATGAATTAGCATGAAGTAGGTTGAAGAATAAGTTCGTATAAAATAATTTTTTATAGAATGAGCAAAGAAAGTCATGCGAAGGTACCACCATATATTTGTTTTTAAAGAGAAGCGGGATAAAACTACACCATAGCCACTGCAGCTACAGACACTAATATTTGACAGAGCCGTTCAGGAAGATATTTTGCAATTAACACAATTGTCACAGCAACGTGGCTATGTAGGAACCTTAGATGTCAATCAACTTACATAACTGACAGTACAAGATAATGCCTACTTTATGGATTTGATACTTTATATGTGTGTTTTACAAATGCTTGTAGATAAGCGTGTGGTATACGTTCTTTAAAGAAAATTATTTGATGTTTGATTAATAGTGCTGGAGAAAAAATTAATTCCTCTACACAATATATGATCTTCAAATTTACTCTTACAATAAATTTCCTACTTCCTCTAATTATTTTTGAGAAACCGTTTTTAAAACTTGAAAACTGGAAACTGTAAAAAATGAGTTTAAAGTTTATAAAGCTTACAGTCTCACAATAATATTTAAAAATAGCAATTCTTATTCATGCTAACTCACACGTTTAGTATTAAGCCCTAGTGGTAATTTGGATTAGTTATTTTGCTGTGTAATGGTTATTAAATAAATCTGATGTGTTCTATCATATGACTTTCTCTAACTGTTCTACAAAAAATTATTCTTACAAAAGATTTTATTCTATATCAGCTCCTTATAAGTAGAAGGAAAATTAGGAAATACATTAGACTAAAGCGACAGTGAAATGTTTTAAAAGCTGTCGCTATGTGATCCTCATTGAAATTATGCTCTTTTTAAACGTCAGGAGTAAAACAAAAGAGAAATGCAACGAGGACTTCCCGTTTTAGAAAGTTTAGTATTTTAAAATTTAAACCAAAAAACACGCGCAGACACACTATACTGCTTTATAATTTTATTTTATTATAATTTTAAATTATTTCTTGATCTTTCACGAAGGAAGAGATAACTGTGATTTTAAAAGAGCATTAATAAATAATGGACCACAGTTGGAAATTACAAATGAATGCTATCGAAAAATTAATATCATAATTATTGGATAACCATCCAGTGGGTTGGTAAAAATGTACACTATTTATGATGAAAATATTACAATAGCCAGAGATGCTCTACGCAACATAAAAGCTAGTGGAAAGGTGAAATAGGGAATTAAATGCAAAATTTATGAATATGAACAATTTAGATCAGCTACTTGTCACTGGTGTTATTATCATAACCTTTTTTCTATAGTTTGGAAGGTAGATAAAGTATTATGCATAAATTTGGTGACTGGTTTCCAGAGTGGTTTATAATCTTTAATTATTCCGTTTGAAATTCATTAAATGATCCAATTTTAGCACCAAATTAAGCACAATGTTCTGGAGTTTCGATTCCTTGTCACTAGATACAAAGATGTTTATGTTTTATTCCAGGAGTTTCGATTCCTTGTCACTAGATGCGCAGATATTTATGTTTTATTCCTAATTGCATTGTTATCAGCTGTTTCGACATTTTGTTCTTATAGTCAATGTGAAAATGTAATATACATTAAATCAACGATTCTTTCTTGTGAATCAATACTGGGTTACGAATTCAATTGCAGATACTCAAGTGACATATCAGAGAGAATTTGGTGTTCGCAATCCTCCCCCCCCCCCAAAAAAAAAACAACAACACAATATTGGGACTGGTAAGCAAATTGGAAACAACTGGATCTCTGGTGAAAAAGGTAAGCAGCGTTCATCTAGGCTTCCTACGGTTGTTGTAGATGTAAGAGCACGACAGGAGCAGTCACCCAAAAAAATCATTAAGACGTTTGTCGCAGGAGACAGGGTACATCTACTCAATGTGTCAGAGAGCTGCGAAAAGTGCAGGCCTAAAAGATCAACTAAACAAAAGTGACTACAATGTTCTACATACATATATATTATGTCATACTTAGGTCATTGTTGTGCTAGGGTTGTATATATTGTGTGTATATATGTCTTTTAAGTGTAATTATCTATTATAAGAGGGTGCATTTATGAAGGTGTACTCTGTGCTGTAAATTTAAATTGCTATATTTGAATATCTTTGTATCTTTATTTTCGGATTCACTCTTAATTTTATTGTTGTTTAATGTTGCTTTTGATTGCGTATTTCCTTTGTCTTTTTATTTTCGTGTTTACTCTTTTAATTCTTTGTTGTGGTTGTTGTTTTAATATTGCTTGTAATGTGTATTACAAAAGCACGTACGGTCTGTGGACCCGTGCGACTGTTGAAATTCTATGTATGATATTGCTATGTTAATAAATACACTTATTCATTCATTCATTCATTCATTTATGGTTACGGTTGTTCATCAGCTACAGGAACCAGTTAAGGATAATAGCTTGAATTATTGGCATTTATTTCAGACGTTCATTGTGCAAAATCCTGTCATATTGTCCAACACATGGTTCACAGATGAAGCATGGTTCCATTTATCCGGTTATGTGAACTCACAGAACTCACGCCATTGGACCATCGAAAATCCACATGTCATCCATGAAGCACCTATACACCCGGTTTAAATCGGAGTTTGGTGGGCAATATCCGCACAGAGAATAATCGGGCCAAATTTTTTAACCAGACTGTGAACACTGCAGAGTACCGACTGATTTTCATAGAATTTGTCGAACAACTGGACGATGTAGAGCTGAGTCAAGCATATTTTCAGCAAGAAGGCGCTACATGCCATACATCAAATTAATTCATGAACCTAAATGCAAGTTTCTTTGACGACCGGATAGTTTCCAGGAACCTGTGGCCACCGAGATCTCCGGATTTGACATCGCCGGACTTCTTTCTATGGGGTTACTTAAAAGTCAGGGTTTACGCCACACGTCCACACACATTGGACGATCTGAAGCACAACATCACAAAGGAGCTTCAAGCTATTGACAACAGAGTCTTTCAACGAGTGGCCAGTAACATGGAATGACGTGTTGAGTTGTGCCTTATGCAGGATGAAGGACATTTCCAACATTTGCTATTGAGGAAAGTAATCTCTCAAAATTCCTCTACAATTTAGTTATAATAAGTTGTCACTAGCAAAATCCCTTTTGAAACAATTAAAGAAAGAAATGTGTCTGCTCTATATAAATCATCCTGTAGAATGATTAACTGTAAATGAACTGCAATTCAACACCAATTAAATAACTATTTAAGCAGTAAATCTCTAGGTAGATTTGCTGTGTAATATAGTCGATATTTAAGTTTTGGTGAGCACACAAGAGTTTGATTTTCTTAAAACTATTACAAATGTTGAAATCTTAATCTCAATGAAACAAAATTAGAGCAAATCTTTTTTTTCCAAAATGATCAGGAATAACAATATGTGAAATATGCTATTACTGTCACCAGCATGATAGAAACGCACTGCTTTCGAAACCAAATTTGGTATCAGAATTTCATTAGAGATACAAATTTTGAATTGAAAACAAATCAGAGGACAGCGCGCGCGCGCGTGTGTGTGAGTGGGAGAGAGAAAGAAAGAAAGAAAGAAAGAAAGAAAGAGGGAAAGAGAGAGAGAAAAAAAAATAAAAGAATTCCTCAATCCACAGAAGCGCTTTGTATGGTAAAATGTTGTTACTTTCACAATATGATACTAACACTTCGGATTAAGATATATATATAATATTATGTAATTTATGAGGCTTTTGCATTAAATTGATGTTTGAATTAATTGTAACTATTCCATGAGTTCTTTTAATCCTTAACGAGTTTACTATAACAGGGAAACCACAAAGTACACACAAACAGTGTCACAAAAAAGTGTTCTTATCTAAGTTATTTAATTCATCTCTACAAATTTCGAGGTATCAACAATTTTCGCTTTCCAAATTAGTTTACGTATTACAAAAGTTTAAGCAGTAGATTTTAAAGCGTAAATTGCCGGTTCATTTGTTTTTATCAACTCTTGCCTGAGTTTTATGCAGCTGATTGTAATCTCAGCCTTCTTTAGAACCTTGTTTGCCTACAACAAATACGTTTTTTATTCCGTCTCTTGTCAAAATGCATAATTATTTACGTGAGATGTCTGATATAAAAGTAGGTTTTATATAAATAATTTATAGACCATAAATAAATTAAAAGTTAAAAAGAAAATAACACAGCCTATTGTTTATTAACAGTCTAATGTTAGGTTGTTCTAATGCACTAAGTGATTTAGAAAACAAAATAAATAATGAGATAATATACATAGTTTAGATACAATTTATTGCTTCCTGGGTATGCTAACATTTGAGAGAAAGATACATGAGCACAGAATAACTGACAAGACAAATTTTTCAGAAAGTATGTCACTTTCCGTGGTGTAATGGTTACCATGCTAACTTCATATATACAAGGTCGCGGGTTCAAATCCGGTGGAGAACGATGGATTTTTTCGGGCGTAAAAATCCATAGCATCGCTTCCTTCGGAAGGGAAATAAAACAGTTGGGCCCTTGTCGTATATTTACGGCACGTAAAAGAACCTCACGCCTGATAAAAGAGGCCTCTGAGCAAAATTAAGCTTACTTTCACGCCCAGGATAGAATGGGATGCGTCCATAAATAACAAACCCATTTCCTTTTCATTTCTCAGAAAGGGTAAATATACTTCAAATAAAGAAATACCTTTTCAGGCAAGTAATGCAGATTAATTATTATTGTTAAATAAAGGCAGAGCAAGGGGGAAAGCTGCAATTTATTAGCTAGTACCCGCAAATTAGGTAAATATGGAGAGATTCGAAGTTTTATAATTTCTTCAATATTACTTTGTAAGCACAAGACTATTTCTGCTAATTTTCCTCGATTAACATGAAATAAATAAAAGATAAGCTTATTAACAATAATTTGTTACAGAGAGATAGAAAAAGTCATGTGAATGGAACACATCAGATTTTACTTTCTCTAGCCCCGTATGTACAATGTACATAGGGATAGAGAAGTATTGCATTCCTCCCAAAAATTCGATATCGAGATTTCACCGGAAATACATGTTTTAGGACCACCTGTCTCCAAAATAAGCATTTTCAGAAAAAGGTCCGTGTGTGTGTCCGTGTGTCCGTGTGTCTGTGTGTCCGTGTGTCCGTGTGTCTGTGTGTCCGTGTGTCCGTGTGTCTGTGAACACGATAACTCAAAAACGAAAAGTAGCTAATATACCAAACTTGGTATTTAAGTTTAGTATCTTTCAGGGATGCCACACGAAGATTTTGAGAAAAATCCCCGTACCCCAAACTACCCTTTACATGTAACTTTTTTTTGAAAATTTTGATTTTCTTAAAAATGGCTGTAACGATTTTGATTAAAATATCATATATTAAAGGTATTTACCTAACAAATAAAATGTATATCTTGAATTTTCTAGGAATAGCTTCTGAAGGCCCGTTTATTCTGGATGAATTTTGCTTACTTTGGCATAACTGCTAAACCGTAAGAGATAGACAAAAACTTACTGTACAAAAATTTTAGGTCTTGTTAAAATACACAAGTTATGTCATATACATTCTCGTGGAGCTTACCGTTTTCGAGGTATTCATTGTTATTATTTCAGTTGTGAAGTACTTATACTTTTCTCAGACGGGAGTGTCCGTTTTTCTTTTGTTCTACTCCTGGCCAAGAAAAGAAGCGATTTGTAATGACAATTGCATAACGACAGCTTTTAAAACATTTGACTATTGGTTTAGCTTAGTGTATTCCCTTATTTTTTTCCTACTTATACGGAACTAAATAATAAGAACTTTGTGCTAATGAATACCACGATTAGCAAGGTGCAGAAAGAAGAAGAATCTTATGTATGAAGTTTGTAGAACAGCTAGAGAAAGTCATGTGAGTGTAACACATCAGATTTTTAATGTTTAAGAGTTGTTAAAATCTCGAGGGAGAAAAAGGAACAATGGAGAAAAATAAGAGGAAGGTAGTGAAAAGGGAATACATAAAAACTGATTCGGTGACTAGCCTCGGTGAGTCAAGAGAATGGTAACCACAGGGTCGAGGTTTCGATGTCAGTGGCTTGAAAAACTTTCGAAGCATAAGGTATATCGTTTTATTTACTCTGTGGTGACAGGAGTCGAGGTTGACGCATTCTTTATTGTGTGTTCTTACCATTTACAATAATATAAATATATTGTGGATTTATTAACTATTCAGAAATAAACAATAGCCTTAATGGTTAACTCCATACGCAAAAAATCTGAAGTGTTCCATTCATATGACTTTCCCAATGTTCTGCAAACATGGTATTCTTACAAGAGATTATTCTTCTACCTACAGCATATTATTCAAAATAAACATTATCAGATATTGTCTTATTACTTCGTTCCTTATAGGTAGAATAAGTGGAAAGGAAATAACAGAACCCACTAGGTCAAAGCGATAGTTAAATAATTTTATATCTGATTGCTCTATGATTGAAATTCGGTTCCCTTTACATAGCCAAGAGTAAAAAAAAAAAAAAAAAAAAAGAGAGATATCAAATGATTCCAGTTTGAGAAAAGTTTAACTGCATTAAAATAGAAACTAAATGTAAATGGTTAGCTATACAAAAGCACAAAACTAACAAAAAACAAAACAACGAAATAGAACAAAACTATATACCATCTGCCCCGTATTTGACGTTTGCAGATATTCCTTGGTAGGTCAAAAGAGAGAGATGAGTTGTAGAACTCAACGGGGTTATTTCAAGTTAAAACCTGTCAGTAGAAGACTGACGAGGGCAACCTTCGCTTGCTATCAGCGGACACGGTGAGCAGGTAAACCGGTCACTTACACAGTTCCTGAACTTAAATACCAAGTTTGGAATTTATCGGACTTCTTGTTTTTGAGTTATGCTGTCCACACTCACATACACAAACTCACAAGAAGGTTTTTCTATAAATACTTATTATTGATTCGGGGGTCCTTAAAACAGGTATCTGCGTGGAAATCTCGCTATCGAATTTTTGGATGAAGTGTAATGCCTTCACTACCTACTATCCTAAGTGTAGATAGGTGCTAGAGAAAGTAAGAAGTTAAAAATATAATTCACTACGCCCAAATAAAAAACGCAAGCTTAAATGAGCTCACACAGATTTTGTCCCCATCTTCACCGGCCTATAAACATTTCTTTGAATCGTGTCACTAATAAAGGATGCTATTACTAAAGATTACATTATACACTGTTCACTAAATAATTATATAGATTTGTTTTCAGCAACTAATACCTGTAACATCTCGGAGAAGCCTTAAGTACAGTTCTGCAACTTATTGGTGTAGCAGCATTATAATTTCAGATATCAGAACAGAGGTATTGTCAATTTTTCTTTTCTGTTAGGAATTGTATAGCATTATAAATATCAACTTCTGTATTTTATTCCTGCTCGCCAAACCTCTCAATAAAATGGTCAGTCTTGAAATTTGAGAACTCAAAATTCAGAGGATAAAAACAATATATAAAAATTTGGCATATTTCAGTTTTTATACCAGTTATTTCCTAAACAGATCCACATGCTGGAAAAACTTCATTTACTTTTAAGTGTACAGAGATATACATAAATACCTTTGTGAGCATGTGAAAGTCTTCAGAAAATGCTAACGGCATCAATACGAAATGAGCATGTTTTTAAATGTTCTCCACGGAATTAGCATGCCGACATCCGTGTAGTAATATTTTAAGGAATATTATAATTCATGTTAGACTATACTTTAAAGGATTTAGATTTTTCAGATCGAGCTCATTTATGTATGATAATTCTTATAGTTAAATTAGAAAAGGTAACCTAACCAAAATATGCCTAACAAAATAAAATTTAATACAGTTAATTTAAGATGATCACGATGGCCGTAGAACTTAAGAACTAGAGTTGAAGATGCTTCAGCATGTAAAATATTAATTGGATTTTCTTTACTATTATTAATCGATTTTAATGAACATTTCTTTATATATTTATTTTTTGCCACTGTACCGTGAAGACGGTCTCAACAATAGGTCAAAACGTTGGAGGAAATAAATGATGACATGACGACAGCCGGAAATTATTCATATTATTCTTCCTGCATTGTTGTGCACGTTTTCATTCATACACAAGAGTCTATAGGATATTCCATTGATTCACGCACCAAGATCTATCAAGAACTACATATACTACAGAAACTTTTAGGGCACACATGCGAGAATCGTAGTGTAAAGTTAAACACAACATATTGCAATAATACAAAACTTAAAAATATGAAAGTATCGAAAAAGTATCGAAGTTTTATCTCAAAGTATTAAACATACTTCGATACCATCTAGTATCGAGCTATCGAGGTCTCTTCCCTAAGCATAACTTATAAGAGGTGAAGAAAGTCGTGAGAATTTTGCATATCACATTAGATACTTTTTACCAATTATCACTTATAGTTTAATTTCTAATCCTACGGCACTATAATTTGATATTCCCTATCCACAACTCTAATATTATCTTCAAGCTGTATACAACAATTAAATCTCTATAAAATATATCCGCTTTAGTGTGATTGTGTATATCAGTTCTTTCAAAAATAATGCCCAAAGTTGTGAATGACAACAAACGGGTTTCAGCAGAGAAACAGGTGACTAATAACTTGCCATTTTGTGCAATTATGAAATATCATTTCTATGATAATCAGGTAAGAAATTGCTTCAAGTTTTTATTCATGACATGCAAGGCGTTCAACTTAATTATAAATACCTGCTTCCCAGAATTCCAATCTCGCATTCACGGGCAGATTATCCCGGATCGATACAAAATATTAATGTGCGCAATCTTTTCCTCAATAGTGCATATCATATCTTCTCGATTTGAGTGTACAGGTTGTCGGGCTTATAGGTTCAACATTACAAACGTTTATTATTTTAGCTGTATTGTAACCGCATAAAAATTCTTTCATATAAAATTAGCAGTACTCTCTTCCGATTTATGAGCATTAATTAATCATGCCATGACCACGAGATTACGTCTAAAGATGGTTTGTAGGCAGCACAAGCAGTTTTTTACTTTCCCTATATGCACTATGTACAGTCTATAGAGAAGGTATTGCACTCCACCCAAAAATTCGATACCGAGATTTCACCGGAAATATATGTTTTAGGGTCCCCTTTATCGAAAACAAGCATTTTCCGAAAAAATGTCAGTGTGTGTGTGTGTGTGTTGGTATATTTAAGTTTAGTATCTTCCAGCGAAGATTTTGAGAAAAATGGAACTTTTTTCGAAATTTTTGATTTTGTCAAAAATAGCTCTAACGATTTTGATTAAAATTTCGTATATTAAAGATATTTACCTGACAAGTAAAATGTATATCTTGAATTTTCTGGGAATAGCCTCTGAAGAGTACTTTATTCTGGATGAATTTTACGGAATTTTGAATAACTGCTAAACCGTAAGAGATGGACAAAAACTTACTGCACAAAAAATGCAGAGCACTTTAAAACACATCATTTATGTTAGATGCATTTTTTTCATGGAGTTGATCGTTTTTGAGATATTCCTTGATTTTGGTTTCAGCTATTAAAAATTATACTTTTCTCACACAGGACTTTGTCAACTCCTGTCCGTACAAACAAAGGAGCTTCAGTGGCATAGCAACCTGCCTTTGAATATCACTTTAACCTATGGTACTCCCTTATTTCGCTTCTACTTACAAGGAAGTCAGTAATACGATTATTTCTGATATTTTTTTCTGATTAGCATGAAGTAAATAGATGTATAAGTTTTTAAGAATAATTTGTTGCAGAGAAATAGAGAAAGCCATGTGAATGGAACACATCAGATTTTTTGTTTTGGACAGAATCTGTAAAACGTGTATACCAAACGTTTTAACGTGTATTTAACGTTGAGCGACACAATGATATCCTCACCTTGTAACAACATCAAATGCTACAAACAGTTGCGATAAACTGGCAGTGTTTTGTCTGCTCGTGGGAAACATATCAAATGGAATTTGTTTGCAGAAAATGTTGCAAGGATTCATAAGACATTTATAAGTAATCCGAAGGAATCATCGACGCATAAATTTAGAGCTTGGCATTCCATTGTCCACGGTTCATGATGTAGTCTACTAAGGGTTATATCTACGGGCGGTTGGTATTCAACTTACGTATCTCTAATGTAAATGTTTGCTGTAGAAGTTTTCAATAAAATTGAAGAGGATGCTACTTTTATAGATAAAATGTGCTCTGATTTAGCAACCTTCCAGGTTATGGAAAAGTTAACAGACATAGGTAGTTATTTTAAGTGTAAAAATCTTCTTGAGGTTCGTGAGATCGAAACAGGCTCGTCAAAATGTATCTTTGGTGTGTATTAACAAATTATGTACCCACTTTACTCTCTGAAAATGTGACCGGAACAAATTATGTTGGAAAATTATGATGAGCCTCTTGGAACCATTTTCCATTTTCCTATTCCACTTTCCTGAAAGATGCGAGAGGAATTGGGTGAGTTCCTCGGTAATGTATAGAGGAGTTGAAACACACTCCCTGGATATGACCTCATTGTATTTGTTCCTATGAGATCTTGTCAATAATCAAGTGTACAGTATTCCTGTAGAGATCTTTGATCGTCTGCGGCAAAAGATTACTAAAGCCTTGCAAACGGCACTCGGCAAATATTACTGAATACCCGGATGGAGGTGAAGTATAACTTGGACATCTGCAGAGCCACACTCTATCTTAAATGGCATCACTTTCTCTGCCAGAGAGTAACAGCTTTTCATTAAGTACCAACGCCTTAATGTAAAATATATAGGTAAACGTAACTCCATTGCACGTTAGTCCACAAGGGACCTTGGCCTACCGTCCGGCCGCTACATGCCTCAACTCAACCCAAAGGCGTCATGGATGGGGTGCAATACCGGAGAGTGAGACGTGATCAGCGCCTCGAATCCCTCCCGGCCGGTTAATGCAGTTTTCTCGATCTGGAGCCGCTAGTTCTCAATCAAGAAGCTCCTCAATTGGCCCTGCAGGGACCTCACGAGGCTGAGTGCACTCCGGACCAGGTCTCCCAGCGGAGGAAAATTCCCCACGCCGGTATCGGGAATCGAATCCAGGTCTTCTGCTTGGAAAATAGCCGCGCTACCACCGCGCTAAGGAGACGACCAAAATATATAGTTACTGATGTAAAATGAATTTATAGGCCATGTATATACTGGAAACAGGTGTCGTTGGTTAAACAGACTTTGGGAAGGACTTGTCACTCGGCCTTGCAAATTAAATACATTTATCACCTCAAAATATGAATGTTATTTGATTTTGCAAATATTTAAATATGATATTTCATTAAAAATATTAGCGCGTTTTGAGAAAACGATTACAAAACTTTTCCAAGTAGAGGCAAACTAAAGATGAACTAAATTAGTGTATACATTTTCTTCTGAGATTCCCGAAACGACATTATTCATTGCAGCATGCACACATCTTCGTAGCAGTAATAAGACTAAATATTCCTTTTATCAAATTGCGGATAACGTTACAATAGTAGAGCAGCTGCAAATTCTGCCTCCCTCCGAATACCCACGATACACCGGGGGAGAGTGCAGTAATAGGGCTAGTTTGTAGTCAATAACAGGATGCTGTCAACATATCGCTAATATCTAGGACCTCAGCAATCTCTCTTTGTGTAAAGCGGCTCCTCAATGGACCTGAAAGCATCCCTTAAGTGAGTGATCTATGACATTTCCAGGCATTCTATGAGAGTTATATTGTCTATAACATCTTAACTCTGCGTAGTTGCAAACTTTGATGCATAAGTCGTTACTAGATCATGAGTTTTAAAAAAAACACACTCATTTAAACTATTTTACAAAAAGTTTCCTCATACCATTTAGATAATAATTCAGACTTCTGTTACCTTATTAAACTAAAAAAATCTGAATGTGTTCACATCGCTTTCTCTATCCGTTCTGCAAACTATTCCTAAAAACGAGATTCTTTTATCTACATAATGCTAATCGAGATAAACATTAGCCGAAATGGTTTTACTATTTGATTCCTCATAAGCAAAAGGGAAAAATGGCTAAAGCGTTAATCACATCTGTTAAAATTTAGTCGCTGTGTGAGCAATTGAAGTTCGGTTCGCTTTGCAAGGCTAGACGAGATGAAAGGAAAGGTAACCCCCTTTTGAGAAAAGCTAAGTAGTTTAAACTTGAAACCAATAACAAGGAATATCTTGGAAACGGTCATCTCTACACCAAAAATGTATATCACATAAATTGGTATTTTAAGAAGATTTACATTTTTGAGTGGTAAATTTTTGTTTATTTCTTATGGTTTACTAGTTATGCAAATTCAGCATCATCTAGAACGAACAGGTCTGCAGAAGCTATTTCCAGAATATTCATGATATTCAGTTTTATTTGTGATGTAAATACCAATAATATATTTTTCTAAAATTTTAAAAATGTTTCTATGTAAAGGGTACCTGGGGCAAGGAGATTTTCTTCAAAATGTTGTTTTTAACAAAACATATATTTCTGGTAAATTTTAAAGGGCTGTTATAATTAGTAAATGGTAATTTTATTAATTATTGTATCTTGTGTATCAGAGCGATATCGAATTTTAGAGTGGAATACAATACCTTTTCTATACACAGGTACATAGTACGTGTAGAGAAAGTAAAAATAAGTTTACTAAGAAAAAGCATTCAAAATAATTGGCTTCAATATAACATTTTTTCAAACATTGTGAGTTTCGGCTTTTGCTGTTTGTCAATCTTGGATGAGCTTGGTAGCATCACAAATGTTTTGCATATAAATCTGCAAGACATAGCATGTTTTAGTTAGCATATTTTGGGGAAAATGTTTTTGAAGCTTCGTTTCAATAACTTGAAAATTGCATCGAGGAGCTTTTAAATGTAGGAAAATGTTTAAAATATTACAAACACACGAAAAGTTTGTCATAAAACTGACGTAAAATTCTGCTTTTACATTTTTTTATTTTATTAACAATTAAACTTTTTTATTCCTAATACACAATTTAGAAACAGCTAATCTTGCAAACAGACTAGACGTTTTTGAAAGATATGAGACATGTTCTAAAAAGACTCAGCTATGTATTTACGCCATCCGCTCAGAATTATTTAAAATCGTTGTGTAACTCCCTCATTTTCACTACAGCAAAAGTATTTACATTAAAACATTCCTAGAGAATTGGACGTGATATTAAGTTAAAGCTCAAATTGTGCTTTTTGATAATTTTAGACCAAATTTCCTTAACTCGCCTCTCAAGAGGAGATAGCTTCACTGGAAATCGAACTCAAATCCCTTTATATCGCAGGCGGTAGGAGTTAGTGAGCTAATAATAATTATCGTAATTAAAAATTTGTTATATTATACTTACATGGCTTTCTCTACCTCGTTGTTACAAATGATTCTCAAAATGCTTATTCTTCTAATAAATTAGTAAAATGGTCGTAAGGGTGATTGCTTTGTAATTGAAATTAGTTTTTTATTGCATGGCCAGCAGTTGACTAATTCTCGCATGAAAAAAGTTTAAGTACTTTAACATTGAAACAAACAACAAGGAATATCTCAGAAATGGTTATCTCAACAAAGCATGTATGTAACATAAATCGTGTGTTTTAACAAGGTCTGCATTATTTGTGTAGTAGGTTTTTGTCTATCTCTTACGGTTTACCGTTTTACAGAAGTCATTCAGCATGAAATATTTTCAATGTAAAGGATAATTTGAAGTAGGAGGGATTTCTTGTAGATCTTCGTGCCGCATCCTTTAAAAATTAAGTTTGCTGTTTAATCAACATTTCGTTTTTGAGCTTTTTTTAATACACCGGGTCCTTAAATGTGTATTCCACTGAAATTTCGGTATCGAATTTTTGGGTGGAATGCAATATCTTCTCTACTTATGTACCATGTACTAAGTAGAGAAGGTAATAACAGCAACATTGTTTTATTTGAAACAAAATTAGACAATCGAGCAAGGACTAACCTGTTCTCGACCTCGACAATAGTTGGATGACAACGAAATTACGAGATGTATCTTAGCTTTATGTCTCGTTTCTGGAGTTAATCCAGAGTTGGCACAGACAGTTTCACACGCTGATAGACAATGATCTTAATTATTGGCCGATGAACTCTGACAAATACGATTTATTCACCTATTACCATGATGAACATTTTAATAAGGAACAACCTTCTAATTTCTCTATAGTTTATTTAGTTTTTGTTAACAGAGTGAGTATATTATTATGCTAATCAAATATTGGAATGCAGCGGAATTATATCTCAATGCAATTTTCAAATAAAGCAGGAAGTGTGCACGCATGTTTGTGAACAGTTTAGCTAAATATATTTCGTGTATATGGCAGCACACTATCTTCAAAATTCCTCCAGAATTAGACAAATAGCCCTCTGGAACTTCAAACTGTTCTTTTTCTGGATATTTAAAATGCTCCACTTAATTATTGTGTAATATTACTAGTTTAATATTAAATATAAGCTTTATTTAAAGAGTTATAGAAGCATTAAAAGTATTTTGAAATGTTAAATGTGACTTTCCTTGAATTTTAGTAATTATTGAATAGTAATTAGTACCTAGAGTAATAGTACACTGAAACTAATGCAAATGACTGCTTTTAGTAACCTCATAGAGTTATAAACATATACCTTTAACAAATATTTTCTTTTTCTGTAGTTTTTTGTTGTACAGTTATTTCTAGAGCTGCCTTTAAATGCTGTGATCATATCGAAGGCTTTTTTTAGACTGAAACTTGGTATTTTACTCCTTGAATACACATTCACTCTCACAGCTACACTTACAGACTCTATGGAGAGTAGGCATACTCCCCGGTCGAGAATCGAACCCGGGACTTCCGCGTGAGATAGCTCACTGACCACTCGATCACGGAGGCAGTGTTTTCTGTGGTATTGGTTTGTGTCAAAACCAATGTTTAAATACCTAGCAGTTTGCCTATTCTGTGTGTGTTAATTATGCGTTAAACAACAAATCAAACAACTAATAGCTTTAAAGCCCGCCTTGGAAGTGTGGGGGTAGTGTATCTGCCTCACATTTAAGAAGTTGCGGGTTCACTTAGGGTAGTTACCCGGATAAAGTTTTTTTTTTCGAGGTTTTCCCTTATCTTGAGAAGACGAACGTCAAGTTCCATAGCCACCGAGATCCTTTGAGTATCATTTCACCGATTTAATTCATCGTGCGATATAACCAACCAGGTTAAAGGACGTTAAGCTACACAAAAAAAAAAAAAAAAAAAAAAAAAAAAACTGTTAGATATCACCAATAAAGATTGTATGCACACAATCTGATATAAATTTAGGGATGCATGTTCATGAATATTGAATTTAGAAATTTCACTAGCAGAAGACTTAACCAGTTACTGATTACTCAGAAGTTTAGGAGAGCAGAATATATATATATATATATATATATATATATATATATATATATATATACAATTATTTAATATACATATTTGCAAAAGTTGAGAACCTAGGTTCTCTTGCTTCCTAATTGCTTTTTGTTTTTCTTCTTCTTTTTTCCCCTAAATTTCGTTTGTTTACCATTTTCTGTTTGATGAAAAATACACATATAAGAACACATTCATAAACACAAAACACATAAACACCTATGCCACTCGAACCCACGATCTCTTGCTCCAGGAAGCACAAAGCCACGGGGAGAGAGGCCATGGGGACCGGCATTTTGGAAGGAATACTTAAGAGCTTTAATGACTGATTATTTTCAAGCGACATTGTTGGTTTACTGGGCAACTAAACGATTCCAACATATAATTACTTGCTGTACACATTCTATATTATAATTTTTGCAGCCACCTGCACTAGTTATGTAAATTGTTTCTTAGGCGGAGACGTGGAATGAGGTACTAAAATGAAGCATGTGACTTCAGGCTACAAGCCTCAATGTCACTTCTTATCCATTCACACACGCAGGTATGATACGCTATTGATCCAAGGTTTAGTAGAAGAACGTTTTGGTATTCTTGTATCGTCAAAAACAGTGCTTGCTTGTGCTAGGACATCGCGATAAATGTTTATGGACTTCAGTATTACATCATACTCTACAGCTGACGTGACCGTGATAGGGAAAAGTGACTAGAAAAATGCTATTTCCATGACTATATGATCAATTGATCACGCACAACCCAATGGTTATTGAGAAATAAATAACATTTTACTTTGTTTCCTGTATAGTGAAGTGATGACAAATTACATTTTTGCTTTCTCTACCATGCATGTACATGCAATATACATAGTAGCTAGAGAAGATATGGTATTCCACCCAAAATGCGATGTCGAGATTTCAACGAAAACACATATTTTGAGGTCCCTGAGTCAGTGAAAAAAAGGATTTTCAGAAAAAGGTCGGTGTGTGTGTCTGTAGATAGCATAGCTCAAAAAGCGAAAAGACCGTTAAATACCATATTTGATATTTATGTTTAATATCGTAAAAGGATTTCGCACAAAGATTTTGCAGAAAATCTTCCACCATAAACTACTCTTTCCAGGAAAAGTTTTTGAAAATTTTGTTTTTCCCAAAACTGGGTATACCGATTTTGATTAAAATAATGTATATTAAAAGCATTTATATATATAATGAATCCCCGAAATGTGTGTGTACGCGCATCACTTACGAATGAACGCACGAAATTGAACAAGTCTTTTTTTGTTGTTTTCGTTATTGTCACGACAAGGTTTGCGGAAAAGAAAATTTTTAAAAATAATATGGGGTAGTTTTTAAAGTCTTATAATATGAATAATAACGGTGCCAAGAGAACACATTTCGGTTAACAGCCGCCAGATGGCAGTGGTACTATGGTTATTCGTTGCTAAATGGTCGTAGTACTGCTTTATTTTCCCTCCCCATTCAATGTTAAAGTAACACACCAGTTTATTGAGACTAGGAAGCCACGCAGCAGTAAAATTCAAATACATTTTTATGTATTTACTGTACTTTCCTTGCTCCTATCGTTTAAAATAAAGAAGCAAAGAAGCTTTCCTGGCGACGCATACCTAGAATTGGTACTTATATATTTGCCGCTAGATGGCCGTAGTAGTATATTTCCCAAGCAACGCACCAGTTTAACGAGACAATGACGCCACGCAGCAATGAAATTAAAATACACTTTTATGAATTAACTGTCCTTACCTTACTCCTATCGTTTAAAATAACGGAGCAAAGAAGCTTTCCTAGCGATGAACACGTGGAGTAAGTACTTATTTATTTACCGCTAGATGGCCGTGGTATAGCTCAATTTTTCTTCCCCATTCAGTGCTAAGGGGATGCGCCCGGGTATGGAGTCAATGACGCAAGATAAGAGTGAAAATCAAATGCATTTCTCATGTACTAACTATCGTTTCCTAGATCACATCGTTTAAATAAAGAAATAAATACTTTTGTTGTAATTCTTTAAAATGAACAAGTTATAAAGTATGCACATAACCAATAATCCTTTTTTGAATCTGAAAATGGTGCAGAAAGCACCGGACCCGGATAGTAAACCATTTTAGGTTTTCTTCCTATTGCAAATGTTGATTATTTGAGGTTATGTATTACATTAGCTAGTTAAAGGTGATTTTATCATAGCAAAAAGATACCCCTCTCACCATCACACTGCAATTGCGATTTTCTTAATACATTTGATCAAGAAATCTTTTGGGTTAAATGGATACATTTAATACACAAATCTATCATCAAATAAAAGTTTATCACTTGCTCAATCAGATCTACTTGCTCTTTAGTTATGTTATTGTTAGCCTTAAAAATGATTGTTTTGACACAGAAGAAAATAAAGAAAGAGGTGGAAAACATTAGGAGTAGAGAAAAGAAAGAGATTCGGAAGAAGCATGAATGTTATTGTGATTTTCTCCTTAATATAATCCATTCCCTATTTCAGGTTTACCTGCCACACTATGAAAGCGCTGTCATTATTATTTTTATGCCAACGGCATCCTTGCTTACCCGCGCTGTTTACTGCATATGCCATCCTTTCCACACTACCATATGGGTGCGCTGACTTCATCGTTTTCGCACATACTAACTATATATGCTACCTTGGGCTTTGCAGATGCAAAGGTATTATAGACATTGGCAATGGGAAAATTCCTGTTAATACTTTTACTGACTTCATTTCGTTTCCACCAAATTTTAGTCACTTCCAAACGTCAAACACAGAATTAATTTCGAAAGTGTTCCCAAATATTGGCGTAAATTACAAAAACTATGCTTGGTTGAGCGAACGAGCCATTTTAGCAGCAACTAATAAAAATGCAGATGATTTGAATATAAAAAAATCAGAGTAAAATTTATGGACAAATGAATTTAAGTCGATCGATTCCATTACCAATCCAAATGAAGTCGTCAATTATCTGAGTTCCTAAATTCATTGGATTTGCCAGGATTCCGCCACGAATTTAAAGCTCAAGGTGGACTCGGTAATAATTATGCTACGCAGTCTCAATTAGTCGAAATTGTGCAACAAAACAAGACTCACTGTTAAAAAAATTATGAAAACTTTGATTAAAGGTACTATAATCATAGGACAGTTCAAAGGCGAGGATGTGCTTATTCTAAGAATACCACTAATGCCAACCGACTTGCCTTTTGAGTTTAAAAGTGTTTAGTTTCTCGTGCTCTTTGCATTCACAATGACAGTAAATACCAAGGTCAATCGTTAGAAGTGTGGAATATATCTTGAATTGCCGTGTTTTTTGCATGGGCCGTTGTACGTTGCGTGCTCGAGAGTCGGCAAATCATTGCATCGGTACTATTTATATTCTCTCCGGAAGGAAAATTATACATTACAAGGTATTAGAATAAAGCATTGCCAAGTTATTTAATTGTAATTTTATTTCAGTGCATAGTCGTATTGTAAACGGAAGATTTTGTCTCAGTTTTTTCATAAGATACACCACCCTTGCCGGGGCGGGGAGCTAGTTACAAATAAAATGTGTATTTTAAATTTTCTGGGAATAGCCTTTGAAGGCCTCTTTATTCTGGATGAGTTTTACAGGATGTTACTTAATGGTTAAACCATAAGAGATAGATAAGAGCCTACTATACAAAAAATGTATATCTCGTTAAAACACATAATTTATGTCATATGTTTTTCATGTAGAGTTGACCTTTTTTAACTATTCATTGTTTTGTTTCATTTTTAACCGGGACCATGCAAAGCGACACCAGCCTAAATTGTTTCACATAGCTACCACCTTCTGAAAGATTTGACTATCGCTTTAGCCTAATGTATTCCCTTTTTAATGCTATACTTACAAGGAAGCAAGTAATGAGACCAATTCTGCTAATGTTTATTTCGATTAGCGTGATTTAGATAAAAGAATAATCTTTCGTAAGAATAGTTGGTATATGGAAGAGCTAGAGAAAGTTATGTGAATGGAACACATCCTACTTTTACTTTTATTTTAGACTTAATGCTGTACTTTAGGCCGTATTAAATATCCAATTCGGTGTTTATCTTGACGACTAAAAGAAATCACGAAAAACGCCCAGACGGATTGGCCGGCCTGCGGGATTTGAACTCAGGAACGCGGATGCGGACCATAAACGTTATCGCCTGAGTCATCCCGCTTGGAATGAATTACACTGCTTCAGCGGTCGGTACTTGTTATCATTGCCAATGTAGACTGAGCGACTAGGGCGCTGTAACGTGTGTGATTCGCATTCCGGAGTTTCCAGATTTGACCTCATGGGTTTTTCGTGGTTTCCTGGATCGGTAGTCAAACTCAGGAATGGCTCCTCTTCTTGCCCCTCTTTTTGACCTACACTTCCTGCACCCATCACTTCCTTTATTGAAATCTGTTCAACGCTTGTAGGATCAGGCAAGTCAATGTGCTCTTTGTAGAGTTTTTCTCCTGGGAATCGGGGATGGCTGCAAAATGGCCCACAAGGATGGCAGTCGGGGTTAGGGGATGGATGGATTTATGATGGGAAGGATTCGTTCGACCTGGAAATGTTAGAGATCCCGTCGATATACTTTAGATCACTCTTCTCATATCTCTCTCTCTCTCTCTCTCTCTCTCTCTCTCTCTCTCTCGGAACACGTTAGAAGCATAAAGCGCCACATTACATATGTGCGGTACTCTGCAACATTGGTTACCGTTACATTTACCTTAATGTCAGTCTTCAGTCCACTCCTAAAGGATAAAGAGTAGCCAACAAAGAGGGACGCTTCGCGTACTACTGCCTATACAGATCTACTGCGGCTAGCACCCTCAGGAAGAAGAGATGAAAAGAGGGAAAAGCAGGTAGATGACGCTCGGATGCGACATTGCAGATTTTACTTCAGTTTTAGATTTGACTCTGCCATTGGTCGATTGACCAACATGGCTGCCCATGCTCAAGCAGACAGAACGAACGGAAGTCTGTGCGTTTCACATTGGAAAGCAGAACCGATTTTCAGAAAGTCCATTTTTAGCCCTCATTTCGATGCAGTTCATTTACATACGCCTAACCTAACCTAACGTAGCCTAACCTCGACGAAATCTCGAAATCTGTCATTGGCCTGTCGCGTCGCCATATTATTTCCATAACCAATAGGAAAGGCCCAGGAAAGAACCTTAGTCTAAAACTGAATTAGAATCTGGAATTTCGCCGCCCGGATGACTCGTTCCACTATTGGAGCTGCTAGAGAGAGCGATCAAGGACCTGGCAGCCCTCTACGTCCATTGAGCATGTATCCGCGCCATCTACCCGCACTGCCGTACACCTCAAACATGGCAACACACCTCTAAAATGAGCAGGAAACGTTTTGAAGGGGAAATGACGGAGAGGAAACCATGGTAGATGAGATACCACCCTATCATTCGCTTGTAGATCACGGGGACAAAGCAAAACGTCCATAGGTCACCCGGGCCCTATCGAATTTGAGTCGTACACGTTACCGCGGCGCCACCTCGCTCGACTGAATCCACTCATAGTTAAACATGTTAGATAATAGACTATGGAAACAGGAGGTTGTACATATAGTTTACCTTGACATTTACTGCACCTAGAAAACTTGCTTATTTCTGGGTATAACACAGAGATAAGTGATTTGCAAATATTCGATCTGTTCGTAACATAAACTAGTACTAATTCTATTGGTTTCTGTGTAGATCACATATTAGTAAAAACGCTTGACAGCATAATACGGTCTGTCGTCGCGTATGTACAATCAAACGACATCCAGCCACTATTGTTAAATTAAACCCAACATCATCACATACTACCCAGTTTTATAACTTGTTCTCTCGTTAGAAATACTAATTCTAGCAAGGAAAGGAGCTATGCAGATCTTACACGAAATCAGCGGTAAATATTTAGCTTTGTATTATATGTTATATTTCCTGGCTAACAATCACTTTGTGGCAGTAACAAAAACATTTGTCAATTAACACATAACATGTGAAAGTGGTACTGTAATATGTAGTTATCTAATTTGAAGGTTATGTAATAAGTTCTGTTAAGAATGCATAGATTATGCTATTTCAATTTGAAGTATAATTATAGAGCAGCATAAATGAATAGCTTCCACTGCTGTGCCGCTTATCAATTATACATAAATATCACATTCCATTAGATATGGGATTTTATCTGATATACACATTTAGAAGTCGCTTTAATTCAAAGAGGCATGTTTATAAAGCTTAAAAAAAAAACACACACACACACTAAGCAAGTTTTGAACTCCCGAACGTGAGGCAGAAACACTATCGCCACTCTACCAAAGCGAAACTATTAAACAGCTTGTTGTTTTAGTGTATTAATATTGTCTTTAATAATTACTATTATTGTTTGCAATTATATATGTTATATCTATCAAACACGACCAATGCTATGAAAATGTGTGCATATTCATATTAGGAATATAATTATCATTGTAAGGGACATTATAATGGGGGAAGTGTTCCACCAGTTATAAAATACAATATGTGCATTAGTCTATGAACATTTTTACTTTCAAGTAATAGGAGGAAACAAATAATAAGACCAGTTCTGCTAATGTTTATTTAGATTAGCATGAAGTAGAATAACAATATTTTGTAATAATAGTTTGCTTGCAGAATAGATACAGAAAGTCACGAGAATGGAACGCATCTGACTTTTATTTTTGCCTCATTAGAACACCCCCATTTGGGGGAAAATAACGTAGTGAATAATCGAAATGGGACTCGAGGTGTCATTATTCAGTTCCGCCATTCCTACTAGGAAATACTGGCACACATGTATATGCAGAAAAAAAAAAAGGTGTTACTAAATGAGCTTTTTGGCTTCAAGGTAGCCTATTGTGCAAGTTAGTACGTCGAAAATTATAAGAACATGTTCGAGTGCAGTTTTATTTTAATATGTACAGACTAAGTGTGCCCCACCCAAAAAGTGTGTTTCTGTAATACAAAAGCAGTTAGGATACTGTTGCTAAGAGTTAAGCACAAACATTCTTACCTGTGAACTTAACAGTAGTTTTATTTATATATAAAACTAAGTTGGTAAGTAGTAATATGTTGGCAAAGTATAGCCTTACTGCTTGTTTAACTATGACGTAAATCTAAGTAAAGAAGTTAATGAACAAACATCTTGGCTGTAGGAAGAATTATAGTGTCTGCTGCAACCTATGCAGTTGTAGGACGAGTCTTAAAATCTAATGTGTTCCATTCACATCACTTTCTCTACATCTGTGTGACAAATTATTATTAAAACACCTATTCTTCTATTTACTTCATGCTAATCCAGGTAGATATTAGCAGACATGGCGTATTTACTTGCTTTCTTGTAAGTAGCAGGGAAATAATCAAATCTTTTAAAAATTGGTTGCCATGTGATTGAAACCCATATCTTTACATTGCCAGGATTGAAAAATTCCCGTATGAGAAAAGTTTAAGTATTTTAAAACTGAAACTAATAACAAGGAAAATCTAAAAAAAGTGATCAACTCCGCGAAAAAATGTATATGATATAAATTGTGTGTTTTAACATCTACATTTTGTACAATAAGTTTTTGTTTAACTCTTACAGTTTAACAGTTATACAACATTGAACAAAATTCATCCAAGACGAAGAGTTTGTCAGAGAATATTCGCAGAAAATTTAAGATAGGCATTTTGTTTGGCATATAAATATCTTTAATATACGGCACTTATTCGAAATCGTTAGAGCCATTTTGAGAAAATCAAAATTTTCGAAGTTTTGCCCATGGAAAGGGTTGTTTGGTGTGGGGATTTTCCGCAAATATTCGTGTTGCATCCATGGAAGATAAAAACTTAAATACCAAGTTTGGTATTTTACCGAGATATTGTTTTTGAGTTATTGTCTTCACAGACACATGGATAGATGGATACGCTGACACACAGACGGACCTTTTTCTAAAACTGGATTTTTTGATACAGGGGATCCTAAAACGGGTATTGTGGTGAAATCTCGGTATAGAATTTTTGGTTGGAGTGCAATACCTTCGTACGATGTACTATATATGGGTGTTAAAATCGTTGCAAATTTGTACGTTAATAAATAGTTATTTCGAAACAAAGCAAGGCTTCCTTAATACTGGATGGAACTTATTTCTTGAATAAGCAAAACACAACGACTATTATAGCAAATCCACAATGTCAGATTTAATAAAGTAAATCTTCTTTGGGCTGGAATGTGGGATAGCTGGAGGGAGAGCTTGGGTTTTTGATAAACAATGTTACCATTTAGGCTTCTCATGTTCGAACAGTGCTACCAACTCGTACCATCATTATGAGGACAAACGATAATTGGAACCTATACCGGCTAAACATACGAGAACAATTCTTCCTCATGCTGATGCTGCCTGATCTGACCATAACTGATAATGTGCCTCATGGTCTATCTCTTTCCCTTTTTTTCTCATTGCCAGTATGTCTAAAATTGGTATTCTTAGTACCTTTAGAGTTAGAATCAGGCTGGAAATTCCAATGCCATTGCTGGAATTTGAACCAAAGATCCCTTGGTTTCCGTCTAGTTACTCTGACCATTGAGCTACCATAGCAATATGTCAGCACAGCACTAAATGCTCCAAATGATCCGAATTTTTCTCGGTCAACCACAAGGAGATCTCAAATTATTTTGAGATGTCATAACTCAATAGCGACTTACAGAAGTACTTTAGTCCTGGGCTTTATAGTTAACCAATTAATGTGAATTAATTGTTTCTTTGACACGATCCGTGTGTAGGACAATAGTTTGAGAAGTAGGTTCAATGCCATGGCGTGGTTCATTTCCCACCTATGGCATTCCATTTTTCTGTCTAACGAAATAATTCACATTCTCAATACTGTCCAGAAAACTTAAAACTTATGATCAGTAGTGAAAGCTCATAATAACTGACCTTCATTTCGAAATAAATAACATATTTAAACCTGATAACTTCTGGAGTGATGTTAAACAATGATTTCAAAGAATTAAACAATTTTCACTGACTGATGTTGCCCCAAAGTAACATTCTGTTTTCCTCATGAAAATGGTTTAATAAGAATTAAAATTCGGAATAAATTGGCATATAGTAGTTGGCCTCAAACTCATTCCAGTTTATGAATGAATATGGAGGGTCTGAAAGCTTCCAAGTCACCGAGAAGATGTTAAACTCCATGATTACAACAAATTTGTATACTGCTGCTGAGTTCAAAGTGTAAAAGCTGATCTTTCTGATGATTAGGTTGAGAAACACTTCTGCTGAACTTGGCTATCGTCATTGTTATTACAATACTTAAAGGTGTCTATTATCGTCAGCGTCAGCTGTGATTATTAATCTATGTATACGTAGATTACATTAATGGTGGCTTGCTGAATGTATTTAGATTTAAAACTTGGCCACCCTATGCTCGAGGCATTGCATATGACTGTAATGAAAAGATGCAAGTGATTGATTCCAAGAATCTTCAGCTTAGAGGGAAGCGCCGAATGGGAAAATCCAGACTCATAAAGCACTTCCTCGATGCGATTTGCACGACAACGTACAGTAATCAAGAGTCACGGGTTTCACAGGTTTCTCGCTTTATGTAAATCAGGTTAGGCACAGGTAGAAACACCTCACCACGCCCTGTTCAAGGTCAATTTTCAAGGTCAGCGGTACTCCAGACGACAGATAGTCTTTATTAATTGGTTAATGACAATCATTTCGCTGATTTATTGTCTTCATTTGATATTCCATGCACTTCGCAGCCTTTGTCTTAACTTTGTAACTTGCAGTGTGCCAGGATACTGAAATTATCTTTCCTTGTCTATAAATACGCATATTTAAAGCATTTGATGTTACGCTCCGTAACTAGGCTCTAAAGCCCAAGATTGCTGGTTCAATTCTGGTGGAGGGTGATGGATTTCTTTGGATGCAAGCATGGTTTCCTTCGGAAAGGAGGTGGTCCCGTGTAATGTTTATTTGCACGTAAAAGAACTCGATATATGGCTTAAGTGTGTGTCCGTGTGTCTGTGACACGATAACTCAAAAACGAAAAGTCGGTAACATAATAAACTTGGAAAAATTTTATTCTCTCAAAGATGGTTCTAAATATGTTGCTGAAATTACTATGTTAAAGATATTTACATGACAAATAAAATGTATATCTTTAATTTTCTGGAAATAGTATCTGAAGAGCTATTCATTGAGGATGAATTTTGCTCAATTTTCATAAATGGTAAACCGTAAGAGATAGACAAAAACTTACTACACAAAAAATGTAGACCTCGTTAAAACAAACAATGTATGTGCTATACAATTGTTACGTAGAGTTGCCCACTTTTGAAATATTGCTTGTTATTGGTTTCAGTTTTAAAATAGATAATTAAAACTTTGTAAACTGCTGGCCATGCAAAGAAACGGATTTAAACCACATAGCAACCAGCTTTTAAAACATTTGACTGTCGCTTTAGCCTATGTATTCCCTTATTTCCGTTCTACTTGCAAGGAAACAAGTAATAAATACAATTTCTGCTAATGTTTATTTCGATTAGCATGAAGTATATAGAAGAATAAGCTGTTTATTAATATTTGTTAGAGAGACGTAGAGAAAGTCATGAAATGGAACACGTCATACTTTTATAACATTTAATTGGACTTATGCCTGTTATGTTCATTATAAATAAACAAATAAATAATTGCATAAATAGGCAACGTTTTAGCGGTATCGACCAGTCATCACTTATATCACTGCCGGCAATAATATAGTGTGTATCATTACTGCCACGTCTGGCATGTTTCTCTCTCTCTCTCTCTCTCTCTCTCTCTCTCTCTCTTTTTTTTTTTTTTGAGCAATACCGGAGTCTGGTCAGGACTCCGGCGCTGTATCCCCTATTTACATCCCCCCCTGTATGATTGTATGATAACTGGTTTTACTGTTCCTTTTCACAAATATATACACATTGCACAAACATATAACACCCATGCCCAAGGCGGGACTCGAACCCACGATCCCCTGCTCACGAAGCACCAAAGCTAGACGTCACTTGAGTGACGCGACTGGTGGCAACCCGCCACTCCCACGGCACTACTATACGACACTAGTTGCAAATCGATCCGCTGCTTCTTTCCTAAATAATGACAACGATACGAAACAATATTGAAGAATATAATAGATGGGGATTAAAAGTTAATTGAAAGAAAACAATTATAAGGGATGAAGAAAAAGATCTAGTTTTAGAAGAAGGCATGGGATGCATTAAAAGAAATGAAGAAAATATGTACTTTGCAACAGTACATTAGCACGATTTGCATTTCCTTATTTTAATTATTAATTTGAACAGGATTAGTATAGGAAAGATATTTGCTTTAGTAGCCAAGACTTGCAGATTGCAGAACAAAACATGAGGGTAAGAATGTGTTATTGTATATGCCAAGGTTACTTCTTTTGTCAATCCAGAAATACAAATGATTTTGTAAGAGCAAGGTTTTGTATATTAAAGGTCTAAGTAACAGGGACTTTGCCTTAGAAGACAGTTACTCGTGTAATGCCATCGATCAGGAAATACAACAGTGTCACAAAGTATTAAGATCAGAGGGGAACAAATTACAATCGCATGGATACCATCTAATGTTGGTATTAAAGGCAACGAAGAAGTAGATTCTGCAGCACGAGAAGCTACTGAACACTGTTTTACCTAGAACATACCAGGATGTTAACACCCGTATGAAAAATAGAATAAAAGTTAATTGGACCAATACATGGCTTACTACTTCCCAAACCAAGTTGCATGACATTATATCTAACAAATTGTCATCACCCACTATATTATCAGATTTAAAACGACAAGACCAAGTGCTGATATCAAGACTTCGCATTGGACACAGAAAACTCACCCACACCGCCAGTTTCCTGAAGGAGCCACCGCCTGAATGCCAAAAGACATTAACCATCAAGCACATCTTCACAGAAAGCCCAGTTTATGAGGAAAACAGGATAGAGTACAATATGGCCACTCACCTTTCAACAAAATTCAATGACCACAAAACGATTCAAAGTGTCTTAAAATTTCTTCATTCAACATCACTGTACAACAAACTGTAGCTATAAACATCCATACAGAATTCCCTTTGTTAAACGCTGTTCATGTATTGTTTCTTAACGATTTTATTGTAATTCATTGTAAAGATTTTCATACATTGTAATGAGTATTTATGTGACTTGTTCTAATGACTTGTATTATAATTAACTGTTGTACAGTTCTGTGTTTTATGTCGCAAAAAAAAAAGAGCAAAAAAAAAAAACATTAGTAGTTAAGCGACAATAAATAAACAAATAAAAAACACAGGGAGTTTCTCAGAGACAGTTTTTTTCCCTAAAAGTTCGTAGTTCGGGACTCTTTCATTATAAAGAGCGGTCACGTGAGTAAAGTACAATGAACTACGAAAACTAACCAGGTGATAACTATATTTTCGTGCTACTTAGTAACCAATCAGGAATGAGCCCGAAGCTTGTATATTGTAGGTATAAAAGCAGAGTGCATAGGAGAAAAGAGGCGAATGTACGCTCTGTTTTGTAGAATAGATTCTTGATTATGTGACATTCTTACGCGAAATACTGTAGGAACCGCATTAGTTGATGTGTAAATTTTATATCGCGTAATAGTGAAGTAAGCGATAGCTATTGACGACCGTAGCAATGAGAAACCTTTTAGGCGGAAGAAATAGCACCGCTTATAAGCATATATTACTGAATCTACAAGAAGTATGTCGGGAGTCGCTCAACGAATTAGTGCCTCGATAATAATAAGTATGAATAAACAGCTGAGGAATTTAAGTGAAGTACTTATTTTTGTGAGTCTACCCAGTGTGACATACACAGGCTATTCTTCCTCCCCTCAGTGAGAGTCGATTCTGTGTGTTCAAATATCGATGAGCTTAGCCGGCGTATCACCGAGCATTAAGGAAGTATGTACACACTTATTTTAAAGTATTTCACAGGCACTAATTCAGACCGACTCCAAGATAGACGAAAAAGTTACGACAACTTAGGAATGAAGATAAATTCAAACTGTAGTCAAGAAGAGGTCATTAAATATAGAATTCAAAAAGGCAGAACAGCAATACCTATTCACGCTGAATTAGAAACCAAAATTACAGATATATAAATCAACAATTATAAGTATGTTAACTTATGGAGCAGAAACTTGAAAACTGAATAGGGATTTAAATTTAAAATGATTATCTACCAAAATGGACTGTTTCAGGAGATCTACTAGACACTCTAAATTAGAAAAAAGACTCTAACAAAGTTATAAGACAAGCCATAATATTTCAAAATTCAGATATAAACAGCTAGAATATAGGCATGTCCACAGAATGCCTGAGATAAGATAACCAAAACAAGTTTTAGAATGCGACCCACTTGAAAGAGGAAGTTGTGGTCAACCTTGACTAATATTGATGAAGAATATTGAAAGAGGAATGAAGGAATTAGGTCTAGAGGAATTTGATTAGGAGGATAGAGAAGAGTGCAGGGAGAGAATAAATACTTGAACTTTGGAAACAGGAAGATTTTTTTACATTGCAAACCTATTTGTGTATATATTAGTATAAGTTATTATTGAATACTCGACGAATTTCTGCAGCTGAAATGCTTGAAAACGAAAGCTGCATACTGTCTGTGAATTCCTAGAGTATATGGAGATTTGTTACATATCTTTTAGTTTCACACATTCCACACACATATTAATCACATGGATTTAGATCTGGGGAGCAACCACGTCAGCCGTTTATTCTGACATCAAAAACACATTTTAATCCAAGGCAAAGATTTTTTGGACTTCTCCCCCAATAGCTGTTTAATTTTTCCCCGTTTAGTTCCATATAAGTAGAAGGGAAATAAAGGAATACAATAAGCTAAAGCGATAGTCAAAAATGTTAATAGCCGATCGCTATGTGGTTGAAATAGATAAGATTAAAGAAAAAGACACAAGAATGACAAATTCCCGTTTGAGAAAAGTTTTAAATGTACTTTAAAATTAAAACTAATAAAAAAGGAATATCTCAGAAAAATCTATATAACATAAATTATGTATTTTAACGAGGTCTACATTTTTTGAGTAGTACATTTTTATTTATGTCTTACGGCCTACCAATTATGCAAAAATTAACCAGAATGAATAGATCTTCAGAGCCTATTCCCATAAAAATTCAAGATAAACATTTTATTTGTCATGTAAATATTTTTAATACATGGTATTTGATCAAATCGTTAGAAATATTTTTGAGGTAATCAAACCTTTCAAAATTTTTTTCATGTAAAGAGTAGTTTGTGGTGGGGGATTTTCATGGAAGTCTTTGTGTCCCATCCTTGCAAGATCTTGAACTTAATTATCAATTTTGATACTTAATCAACTTTTCGTTTTTGAGTTGTCGTGTTCACACACGAGCAAACACACATACACATGCATGGAGTTTTTTCTTAAAATGCTGTTTTTGGGTTCAGGGGAAATCTCGGTATCAACTTTTTGAATTGGAATGCAACACCTTCTTTACCTACAATGTACTATGTATTAAGTAGAAAAGTGAAAATGAAACGTAACTGTGGCCCAGTTTGTTTTCGCGATCTGGATTGGAACTTATCTTTATTGCGGTCTACCGCACAACCTTTATAGACTCGGTGTGGACAAAGTTCATTATCAGAGTCTCGTATACAAGGCAGCTGATCTTTGGGTGGAAGACAGACTCTAAGTGAGCCGTTACAACTGAAAATTTTATTTATTTTTTCTGCCGGTTAGGAACCCTATGGGAGAGAAAACCATTGTTTTCTATGTATTTCTACTATAAAAATCTGATGTGTACCATTCACATGACTTTCTCTATATCTCTGCAACAAGTTATTCTTAAAAAGCGTATACTTCTATTTACTTCACGCTTATCAGAAACAATTACTTCTTTGAAGGTGGATGAGGAGACTTAAACGTGCTTTTCCTGATATCAAGAATTGTTTGAATATATAGTATTGATTTGTAGATAATATAGGATGTAGCTTACTATATTTTTTCAAGAACATGTTTTAATGCAATACAAAATGTAATGGTTAATAGTAAAGAATCATGTCCGAGATGTAGTATGAAGAAGTTAAAAACTTCAAATTTTCATTCGGGGGAATATTACATATGTGTATGAAAGTTATATGTATATCATAGTTAGCTAAAACAAATCTGTGATAAATTTTCAGCTAAAGTGGTTGAATTTTGTAAATATTACCATTTTTGCTGTCAAATATCATTATTAAGAAAGCGTTTATGTTCATTTTCTTTACGGTAGCTAGATGTAGGAGATTGAATTGCTTCTGCCCACGTTACAGCTTCGAAAAGTGGCATGTATCTTGAAAAATGTATGTCATAACATGATATTGCAAGCTGTGTATACGTATCTAGCAGATATGTACGTAAGGTCCAATTAATGGCATTGCAAGTAGCGACTTTTCAATGTTATCTACTACTTAAAACATTTTGAAAGTGATAACAGACTTCAATGCCTCAGTTGGGACTCAAATCACGGATTTTGACTCTCTGTGCCCGTGCTCTTACCAATTGAGCTATCTTGGTAAGATATTCATGTGTGTGCCCATGTTTTGTATGTGCATGTCATTCCGGAGAGGGTTCCACAGTGCAGCTACCATGGGTTTATTGTGCGTCAGACCCCAGGAGGATGGGATCAAGTGAGAATATTGTCGACCGGAGGCCAAAACCGGAAAGAGCCACAATGAATGATCTCTCTAACATAGTCCAAGAAATTCATCTCGACGCAGGGAGCGCTAGGTACCCACGCCCCAGGTCTGAGCCTACCCTCAAGGTTTTATAGATGACTTCAACACCACTCCGCCACCAAGAGCTGTGTTTGCAAAGCTCATTCACCACCACGGAAGGGCGCTACCACCGCAGTCCTCGCCGACCGATTACATGAAATAGAGGGACAGAGAATTCATAGAAATGAAGAAAACTCCTCAGCATTCGCCAAAAAATCCCAAAAATCCATTGTTCAAAGAGGTCTTCCGCGGGAATCGAACCCACGACCTAGTGCTAGTTGCAGACCAAATGCCTGAGCCACCTGACTCAGTCGAGATACCCATACGCGCATTTAATCGTCTCATATGCTTCCAGCTTCCTGGCAAGTCTTCAAGGCTACCTCAAATGCTATAACTCCGATATGATAAGCAGTGTTGCAAGCTCTTTAAATTTCCAAACTTGAAAACTCATCTAAATATGAATTTCGATAAAAGATATAACAATTTAAGCAAGGCGAAGGTTAGCTACTCTCACAGGAATTTGCCAAGTGATATTTTATTACTGATAATTAACCCCCCCCCCACCAATTAAATTTTCCATAAAGTGTTACTGAAATTTATTTTTACGTAATTAAATCAAGAGTCTCTAGTTAATTGATTTCCTCGTTATTTAATATTCATGAAAAATTTACATAAATTAATTACTTTCTATTTTAGTATTTTATCAAATAAAAACTACCTGCTGTTAAAAACATACGCAAATCTGTTGTTTATTTTCTTTCTTGTTTTTCTTTTTCATCTCAGTAGCTCTGTGTTTCGAATGATTGCTCACAGCATTAAAGAAGAATAAGAAACAAAGAAAGCTTTCAAACGCCAATTGCTACACCATTGCGACTATAAACGTTTAAGTTTGATTTGAACAAAGATCTATAAATATTTATTAACACGTACTACATCAAATTAAATATAAACGGTCCTAATTTGGCACCATAGACTTATATGTACAAGCATACAACTCTAGAATGCAGATGACTTAGCGGTATAAGGGCATGACCACTTCAAAACATGCTATTACAAACTGTATATATTAGTGAAATATTATGATGGTGACAGCTTTGCACTGGGTTAACATCTTGTTTGGTACCTTATGCTGACAACCTGATACTCAGATATATTAAAAAAAAAACGTAAGCTAAGAAAAACACAGAAATATTCTAGGATGTTTCAGTCTTCGTTTATCGGAAGAAATGTGACATAAGAAATAAATAAAGATATTTTAGATTATTTCAGTGCTTATAGATAGATCACAGAAACACGATTTGAGGACCAAATAAAATATTCTAGAGTACTCCTGTATTCATTTCTTGCAGACATGACAGAAGAAAAGTTATCTACATAAACATACTAAATAAAGATACTCTGGAGTGCTCCTGTGTTTGTCTTGCAGACATGACAGAAGAAAAGTTATCTAAAAACTAAATAAACATGGTCTACAATGCTCCTGTGTTTGTGTCTTGCAGACATGACAGAAGAAAAGTTATCTACATAAACATACTAAATAAACATACTGTGGAGTGCTCCTGTGTTTGTGTCTTGCAGACATGACAGAAGAAAAGTTATCTACATAAACATACTAAATAAACATACTCTGGAGTGCTCCTGTGTTTGTGTCTTACAGACATGACAGAAGAAAAGTTATCTACATAAACATACTAAATAAACATACTCTGGAGTGCTCCTGGGTTTGTGTCTTACAGACATGACAGAAGAAAAGTTATCTACATAAACATACTAAATAAACATACTCTGGAGTGCTCCTGTGTTTGTGTCTTGCAGACATGACAGAAGAAAAGTTATCTACATAAACATACTAAATAAACATACTCTGGAGTGCTCCTGTGTTTGTGTCTTACAGACATGACAGAAGAAAAGTTATCTACATAAACATACTAAATAAACATACTCTGGAGTGCTCCTGTGTTTGTCTTGCAGACATGACAGAAGAAAAGTTATCTAAAAACTAAATAAACATGGTCTACAATGCTCCTGTGTTTGTGTCTTGCAGACATAACAGGAGAAAAGTTATCTACATAAACATACTATATAAACATACTCTGGAATGCTCCTGTGTTTGTCTTGCAGACATGACAGAAGAAAATTTATCTAAAAACTAAATAAACATGGTCTACAATGCTCCTGTATTCGTGCCTCGCAGGTCTTTCAGACAAAAACGTGACACAACAAAATAAAAATATTCTAGAGTACTTCTGTATTCCTGCCTTGCAGATACACATATCAGAAGAAACGTGAATTAAGAACTAAATAAAATATTCTAGAATACTTCTGTAGTCGTTCTCGTAGATATAAAAGAAAAACATGACGTAAGAATTAAAAGTTTTCCATAATGCTGCAGATACTTCATACCTCGCAGATACAAGAAATAATCATGTCTCAGACATGACCTGAGAACTAAACAACAAAATATTCTAAAATAGTCCTGTATGTGTGCCTCACTGAGAGTTAAAAGAAAAACATTTTAGATGACTTGTATTCGTATATGTCAGAAGAAACATGACCTAAGGATTTAAAACAAAACACTACAGAATATTTTTGTATCTTAAAGATATTTACGAACTGGGAACTAAGAATAAGATATTTAAAATAATGCTGTATTTATGTCTGACAGACATATCAGAAGAAACGTGATCTGAGAATTTAAAACAAAATGTTAATAATATTTCTATCTCACAAATACATCAAGGGTTTTAGCTTGGGACCTAAAACAAGATATTCTGAAATACTCCTATAGTCGTGCCTCGCAGATATATCAAATAAAATATGACCTGAAAACTAAAACAAAATATTCTAGAATGTTACTGTATGCGTGCCTAAGTTAATGTGAGAAGAAACATGAAATGACACATTAAAAAGTTAAGTGTTAAAATTATCTTGTATTCGTGTTTCACAAGTATATCAAAATGTATGTGAGCTAAGATCTACATTCGTACTTCGCCGAAAAAATACATTATTCTCCTGTATTATCTAGAACCAAATAAAACTATTTTAGATTTCTCTTACAATCGTGCATCCATTATATGTTGCTTTCTCTACAGAAGTACCATGGCTTAAAAATATCACTACAAGAATTTTCAAGACATTTTCCGCTACAATGTTCAGGTGGAAAATTGTCAAAATTTGAACTTTTTTATTTTTAATAATACGTTTAATGGCTTTTATTTAAATATCATGTTCTTGAGAAATTGTATTTTTGGTCCACTAACAAGTTATGGCGACACCTTCCCACGTTGTTAAATAATATTCAAGTACAATGAGGAAAAGTACAAGAGTACTTTTTGAATTTTATATCAGAGGCATTCCTCAGCCTCAAAAAAAAATATTGCTGCTTTCTGTTAATAGATTGTAAATGTTTCTTCATCTTATCCGAATATTACATAACTGAGAAACAATAAAATTTACACAGATATAGTACACACATGTAAAAACCAGACATATTGCCCAATCTGAAAACTATAGACTATCATTTGTTGTGATTAATATTATCTGGGCTGGATAATTATTTTGACTAATTATGTAACACTAAGTATTACCTATGATTTGGTATTTTATAGAGAAAATCTTTTGAGCGTTGCAAATATTGTCCTTTATTTACATTAGTTTTAGCTATTGATGTTATGCATATTCCTCCTCAAGACCCTAATTACTTATTATATAGAGAAGGTATTATATTTCATCAAAAAATTTGATACCAGATTTCACAAAATATATGTTTGCAGGACCCCTGATTCAAAGAAAATGGCTATAACGATTTTGATTAAAATATCGTATATTAAAGATATTTACATGAAAAATAAAATGTATATCTCGAGTATTCTTGGAATAGCCTCCGAAGACCTGTTTATTCTGAATGAATTTTTCTGAATTTTGCATAACTGTTAAACCTAAGAGACAGGCAAAAACTTAATCCAGAAAATATGTAGATCTTGTTAAAATATTTGTCATATAAGGCTTTTTATTTTTATTATTTGCTTTTTTGCAGAGCTGGCCATTTCTGAGATATTCCTTGTTGTTGCTTTCAGATTTAAAATACTTATACTTTTCTCATACAGGAATATGTTAACTCCAAGCCATGCAAACAAAGGAATTATTCATCACATAGCAACCAGATTTTAAAATGTTTGACTATCGCTTTAGCCTAGTGAACTTCCTTATTTCCCTTCTACTTATGTACCAGGAAGCAAGTAATAAGACCATTTATGCTAATTATGCGATTAGCATGAAGTAGATAGAAGAAAAAGTTTTTTAATAATTTTAACAGAGGTGTACAGAAGGTTACATGAATGGAACACATACGATTTTTCTTATATCCTTTAATATTTTTTTTTAATCTTATTAAAGTCAGTAAACGTTTAATGTTTTGACAGTTATAAGTTACAGAACATATTTTCTAAATTTGAAATTACTACAATGAATTGTGTTAATTCTATTTTTCGGATCGTATATTCTATTATGAGAATTCTAGCATATTTCAGAATGCCTCAGTATTCAATTTGATGCCATTTCTGAAAACTGTTGATTAAAGTAATTGACCTATATTTGGTTAAACTATTAACACGAAATTTAAAGTACTTATGACGTAAAGCGACGCTGGAAGTCATCTCAAAATAATTTGAGGTCTTGTGGTTTAACGGGAATCATGTGAATGAGTTGGGGAATTAAATGTCGTGTCGGTATTTTGCCATGGTAGCTCAGGGCTAGAGCAACTGTAGGAGACCGGGTGATCGTGGTTCAAATCCCGGCAATGCCACAGAATTTTTCAGGCTGACTTTACCTATCCAATCCATCGATGAAATCGTGAGAAACAAGTGAAAATCGAGGACTTAAAAGAATGATAAGGTGTTGAAAAACTTGAACAATTAATAACGGACACATTGGAAATAGCATATGACACAAAACCGGTTATTTGAAATAAATTGCTCCGCTGCTATTGTTTAACATATGCCAGTTATACAAGTTTATTAAAACATTCTTCTGAATGAAGTGACCTCACAGGCTATTCCCAGAATTCATTTTATTTGTCAGGTAAATATACTTTATATGTGGTATATTAATCAAAACCATTTTGTGGCGGAAGAAACGGCATCTAGGCAGATTTCTTCGGTTCTCCGATTTCCCCGTCATTCATTTCATTAATTTTCCATAATCATCGTTTCTGTCATTCATTTCACCATCATTTTTACTTTCTCTACACGTACTATGTATATAGTGTATAGAGAAGCTATTGCATTCCACCCGAAAATTCGATTCCGAGATTTCACCGAAATAGACGTTTTAGGGCCCCCTGTATCCAAAAAAGAAAAAAAAAATGAGAAAAAGGTCCGCGCGCGTGGGTGTGTGTGTCTGTGTGTGTTTGTGAACACGATAACAAAACGAAAAGTCGGTAAATACCAAACTTGATAATTTAAGCTTAGTATCTTCCAGGGATACGACACGAAGATTTTGAGAAAAATCCCCCCATCCCAAAATACCCTTTACATGGGAAAATTTTCGAAAATTTTGATTTTCTCAAAAATGGCTCTAACGATTTTGATTAATTTATATTGCAAATATAATGTATAACTCAAATTTTCTGGGAATAGCCTCTAAAGACCTCTTTATTCTAAATGAATTTGGCTCAATTTTGCATAACTGGTAAACCGTAAGAGAGAGACAAATACATACTACACAAAAAATGTAGATCACTTTAAAATACACAATTTATGCCATATACGCTTTTTTTCGTTGAATTGACAATTTCTGAGATATTCCTTGTTATTTGTTTCAGATTAAAATTACTTAAACTTTTTTCAGACGAAAAGTAGCAAGCTCCTTGCCCTGCATAGAAACGGACTTCAACCACATGGCCGCCAGCTTTTAAAAGATTTGACTATCGTTTTAGCCTAGTGTATTTCCTTATTTTCCTTTTATTTACAAGGAAGAAGCAATTAAGACAATTTCTGCTAATATTTATCTCGATTATAATAAAGTATATAGAAGAATATGCGTTTTAACAAACATTGCTACAGCGATACAGAGAAGGTCATGTGAATGGAACACATCAAATTTTTTATGATTCATTTCTTCAAAGTTATACCAGGCATCGGGCTGATCATCCATTCCGATTCTTCAACAGCATCTCACCCCAGGTGCTTGTTAGTAACTCCTGAGGGGGGAGGGGGTGTAAGCCCTATTTATCAGGAGGATAAACAGAGAAATAAATAAATAAAGAAAATCCATAACCACTACAACCATTTTTGAGAAGATCATTATTTTGGAAAGTGGTCAAAGTAAAGGTTAGTTAAGGGTGAGGGTATTTTCTTGAATATTTTGTTTCACCTTTGGAAGATCTTAAATATAATAGCAAGTTTGCTATTTAACCACTTTTTTTATTTTTGAGTTATGTTGTTCACACACATATATCCTTTTTATAATTTTTTTAAACATGTATTTCGGGTGTAATCTACGTATTAAAGTTTTGGGAGGAAAATTGTATCTTGTCTACCAACTATGTAATGGTATAGAAAGTAAAACTTTTGGCAGTTTTCGCCATTTGGACTCATCTTATTGGGGAGGGGGGGGGCTCAGGATACATTAAAATGCGTAACCGTGGTAAAAAATATTATATATTATTATTTTTGGCTGTAATACAATATATATCCAAAAGAATAACAGAAATCTTTTTGTCGACTGTATGGTGCACTTAAAACTATATACATACTAGGAAATAAATGCAGTGGTGCAACTTTTCCTTGTAAGAATTGACCGAAAGATTCATGAATGGAGAGAATTATTTTTAAATCAGTTGTGACGAAAAAAACAACCGCAAATATTTTATCGCACATCGTAAACGCTTTCACATCTCGGCCACAGCGGCAAATACGTTATCAGCTATGACCATCGATGTTGTCTGGCTATCAACGTAGTCACGGATCCGCTACGTACTGGCGCTGAGAGCTAGTTTTAATTTCATATTTTCTTGTTTCTTCCTGTTGTAAACGTGCCTGCACTGTTTAATTATAAAGGTCACGCCCAGCCACACTTTGTCATTACCTGTCTTTGTATTCTGTAACAAGACTCATTTGATCACTTCGTCAATATTATTTTATCTCTTTTAATATATACGGTCGTGTAGTTGGTTTGGAATGTAGATCCGGTTTCACGATGAAACAGTCACGGGTCTTGTGCGGCAAAACTACTGGTGCCAAGATTTTGGAACAGGTTATGTTGCCAAAATAGAACTGTCTGCTTTTTTTTATGTATATTGTCTTGCAGATTTGTCAAGTTTTCACTTAAGGCGAGACTAAATTGCAAAATTTTTCAAAAATAAGATTTGTAGGTTTTCTGTACCTATTAAATGCAATTTCCTCTTTATTTTGATAAGTATTTTAACATTCCAGACACAATCCCTATATTTTAAATACGAGGGTAGGGGCAAGTTACAATTACGGTTGGAAAATGTGACATACAGATGAAAGGACAAGATGTTAACTACATGTGTGGACAATGAATAGCACGGAATATCGTAACAAACTAATTTATTACGGTAGTATACAGGGCAATACGGCCTTCACGATGCAAAAGAATGACAACACAGTACACATACAATTGACATGACAAACCTGGGCCTAAAGACCCTCAAAGTAGTGCCCTACTACTGTCACCAGACGCTGCCAACGATGTGGGAGGCGCTGCATACCAACTTCCGCAGCATTTGCCGCACCATGTGTGAATCGAGTCATCTGTTCGCGCACAGCATTATCAATGTCTTCTCCTGCTGCAAACCGCCTACCACGTAGTGGTTCCTTAATCTTTCGAATGAGACCAAAGTCACAGGGCGAAATGTCGGGAGAGTACGGTGGGTGCTCCAATCTTCCCATCCCCAACGTCGCAGTAGCTGCCATACACGCTCTGCTTTATGTGGTTTTGCATTGCAGGATTATTGCACTGTCCACAAGATCCGGACGTTTCTCCCGAACGCCATGTCGTACCTGTCGCACCAAGAACTCCCTGTAGTACTGTGCGGTCAATGTTCTGCCATGTGGAACAAAGTGGCAAACAATGACACCCCTGACGTCATACGCGACGATCCCCATCAATTTGACTGGGGAAGGATTCTGATGAACTTCTGCCTCCTCGGTGATCCGGCATGTCGCCACTCCGCGGACTGACGTTTCAGTTTTTTAACAATAATTTATTACAGAGATGTAGAGAAAGTCATGTGAATAGAATACATCATAATTTTATTACTTTCAGCTCCATATATATTTCTCTACACGTAGTATGCACATAATGTATAGAGAATGTATTGTGTTTTACCCGACAATTCGATACCGAGATTTCACCGGAAATACATGTTTTGAGACCCCCGAATAAAAAAAAAAAGCATTTTTAGAAAAAGGTTTCCGTGTGTTTGTGTGTGTCTGTGGACAGCATAGCTCAAAAATGAAAAGACTGTTAAATACAAAATTTGGTATTTAAGTTTGACATCTTCCAAGACACGAAGGTTTTCAAGAAAATCCACCCACTCTCAACTACCCTTTACATGGAAATATATTCAAAAATTTTGATTTCTCATAAATGAGTCTAGCGATTTTGAATCAAATATATTAGAGGTATTTACATGGCAAATAAAATTTAAATCTTGAATTTTATGGGAATAGCCTCTGAAGATCTCTTTATTTTGAATGAATTTTTTTGGAATTTTGCATAACTGGTAAACCGTAAGAGATAGGCAAAACCTTACTTAACAAAAAAGTAGAGCTCGTTAAAAGACACAAGTTTTATATTATATATATTTTTTTTTCGTGGTGTTGTCCATTTTAGAAATATTCCTTGTTATTAGTTTCAGCTTTAAAGTACTTATCTCATATGGGAATTCGTCAACTCCTGGTCATACAAACAAAGGAACTTTTAATACCAACCAGCTTTTAAAATATTTTAAGCTTTTTAACATTAATTTATTGCAGATATGTAGAGAAATTCATGTGAACGGAAGTAACTCATGCTTTACAGGATGAACACCAATGGAGTAACGGCTTACTGCATCTCTTAGTACAGGGTGTCCGAGATGAAACACCTTAATTTGAACTGTCTGTAATAGACCATGTATTCGACTCGAGATTGGAACAATAAACGCATATAGATATGACGTTTTATTTGTGCAATTACAGCATTTCTACATGTGCTCCATGAGTGGCATGAAGGATAGCTATCTGGTCGATACTTGACTTCTCTCCAAGTGGCCTGTAGCATCTGTGGCGTAACTGTCATGCCTCTAATCCTTTCACGAGGCTGTTCCGGAGTCGTCACTTTGATAGAATACACCTTGTCCTTAACATGCGAACGGGGTCGCTAGGAAATTGGATCACCTCTCCCGGTCCATCTTTGTGGGAATTCGACATTCAACTTGTGTCAACACTTCCAAATACCAGTGTAGAGAAGCTCAATACTGCTAACAAAGCAGGTTTGCGTCGATATCTTTTTGAGGAAACACAAAAGTTTAATAATATATTAGGATATGTATTGTCAGTGAAAGCTGCCTCTTCAAACAAACAAAAGGTCTATTAATTTCATCCCTCATTAAGCTACATCAAACATTGATCTTAGGGGTATCTTGTCGATACTCTATGGTCTCTCGAAGATGTTCACCACCCTTAATCTTCACGTTATGTGCCACTGAGGTGAAATGTAGACACATCAGAAAACATAACACTGTCTAAAAATCTGATGTGTTCCATTCACATGACTTTCTCTACATCTCTGTAACAAATTGTCGTTAAATAGCTTATACTTCTATTTACTTCATGCTAATCGAGAAAAAAATAGCAGAAATAGTCTTATTACTTGCTTCCTTGTAAGTAGAAGCGAAATAAGGGAGTACTATAAGTTAAAGTGATAGTCAAACGCTGGTTGCTATGTGACTCAAGTTCCTTTCTTTGTATGGGCAGGAGTTGACAAATTCCTGTATGAGAAAAGTATGTTTCTCAAAGCTGAAACCAAAAACAACGAATATCTAAAACAACGATGAACTCCACGAAAAAATATATATATAACATAAATTGTGTGTTTTAACGTGTTCTACGTTTTTTGTGTGGTAAGTTTTTGTCCATCTCTTACGGTTTAGCAGTTATGCAAAATTCCGTAAAATTCAAACAGAATAAAGTAGCCTTCATAGGCTATTCCCAGAAAATTCAAGATATACAGTTTATTTGTTAGGTAAATATCTTTAATATACGATATTTTAATCAAAATCGTTAGAGCTATTTTTGGAAAAATCAAAATTTTCGAAAAAAGTTCCATGTAAAGGGTAGTTTGATTTTGGAGGATTTTTTTTTCAAAATCTTCGTGTCGCATCCTTGGAAGATACTAAACTTAAATACCAAGTTTGGTATTTTACCGACTTTTCGTTTTTGAGTTATCGTGTTCACAGACACACTGACCTTTTTCTGAAAATGCTTTCTTTGGATACAAGGGAAATCTCGGTACCGAATTTTTAGGTGAGTGCAATACCTTCTCTATACACTATGTACATAGTATGTATAGAGAAAGTAAACAGTTGTTGTCTATCTCGATACGCTGAAGAATGTATTCGCTGTTCGTTTTAGTTTATCGTTGGGTTTAATCTCATGTAAAAACTGTAATTTACAAGGGTAAAGCTTTAGACGCTTGTGTAGATTATGTGGACAGTTGATTTCGGGAGAGAAAGTGACGCCATACGAACTGACTTCTTTTTGCCAATGCATCTGAAATGCGGGAACGTACTCTGAAGTTCGGATGTGCCACCACCATGGCTCTTAGTAACAGCTCCTGCCTCTGGAAACACTGCTTTCCACGCCTTGATTCTCTTGGCATCGGAAGGATTCTGTGATAGTTTGCACGGACACCTCTTTGAACTGCAATAACGAAGCCCAATTTGGAGTACCACAAAACAGTCTGTACTTTTTAGCACTCGTCATTTGTCAATGTTTACAATTATCAGCACCTGAAACAAAAATTACGTCGTTACAGCATGACACAATTTAAATTTCCACAGCTAAGCTACTATCTAACAATTGTCTTTTTTAAATATTATGTTCTGTATAAACGGTTCAAGTTAGGTAATTTCTTTCGGGCACTTGCATATTTTCTGGGAATGCCGTTACACTATTAAACACTTCAGATCTTATTGGCAATTGGAAAGAAGTAAAGAAATATGAGAAAATTATATGAATTGGCAATTGATATCGTACATTTAATTCAGAAACGGACAATGAAATAGCCAACAATACCGCAGAATAGTGTGATTCGTGACGTAGCTTAAAATAAATCAGCCGCAAAAAATCTGTAGGCGTTCTCATTTTCTATGTTTTTCTTTGCAGTTATGCTTTTGGATACAGTCTCAGAGTCGTCGTAAAATACTTCCTGGCATTACATGGCGGGTATTGCTGTTCCGATGAAAGACCACTGAGAAAAACGCAAAAAGCTCATTCGGATTGCCCGGTATATCGATTTGAACAGACTCTATCACCTCTTCTTCATTACGTTGATAGACTTTCATCCTTCAAATACGTTCACAGTATTATTAACGTCATTGGAAATTCCATAACTATATTTTTGAAAAGAACGTTACACTGATATATGTGTTTCAATTTTCAGCCAAATGACTTTCGTTTTGGTCAATAATTATCTCCAAACCTTTTGTTGTTTAACGTAGTTCTTGAGTCATTCTTGAGTAATTACATACTAACCTTCATGAATCGCGCCATAGCCTCTCAAGAAATGATTGATTGTTTTTTGTGTTTCCTCAGGCTGCCCTTTGTTTGATAGCAGTTCTCGGTAATGCAAGCATTAAAGAGTGCTTAAACGGTTTTCCTTCTAAACGTTTCGTGATAACTGATAATATGTCAACTATAGCTTTTGTAAGAGTGACGCTGTCGTGGACGCTACGAATAAATTCCATTGTAACATTTAACTGAGTCATTTTCATATTCCATTTCGTCAGGCATTTGTTTTGGTGTAGACAATAAACCAGCCGTAGCCTTATTTAGTATAATAAAGAATCATTATATTCGGTTTGTTGTTGAATGGACATTGAAACTAGAGATGTAAGCAGTCCTTTTTAGTTTCTTCACCATGTACAATGCACATAGTAGGCAGAGGGAATATTGCATTCTAACCAAAAGTTCGATATCGAGATTTCATCAGAGTAGTTATCTATGTAACTAGTATATACTCTGACTGTAACATATTTTACGAGTATTACAATTCGATTATACATGTCTTACATACAACGTTTTAAGCAGTTTAGCATTAAATACGTAAAAATAATGAATAAATTTGTCAACAAAAACTTACAATGTATCACAGATCTAAGATGTATAATGTAATATGGTTGCTAAGCACACGCTGTTTCATTTGTTACAACACTAATAGAGGAAAATGGAAGGTTAATTGCTCATGGCTCATATTTTCTAATATGACTAATTTTACTGTTAATACTTACTCAGGAAAATGAGTATGCCAAGTAACGTTGGCTCTGATTCATATGCAGATTGTTGTTGGTTTTGGTTTTAGAATAAACTTAATTACGTGATTCTTGTGTTTGAATGCTGCCGCACTTGCGGAATTGGCAATTTCAGGTTTTCTTACAGGCACATTGGAGAAAATTATGTTGTGGCGGTGATGACGTCTGTTGCCATGGTAATTACGTTATTCATTTTCTGGCACAGTTGCCTGAAATAGGGTAATTTCGCAGGATTTATGCCGTCATAATAAGCCGTTTGAAGCTAGGATTGCATAAATAATATACATTTAGGACATCTGAACCCAAAAGGCATTTTTTGGTGTGTCTGATCTGTGAATACCATAATTCAAACACGAACATTTCCTTGAATATCACACTTGCTTATTAAGATTAGCATCTTCCTAGGATGTTCAAGATATGCGCAAAGCATTTAGATCTCTTTAAAACACAACATTTATCTTCAGCAACTCTATTTGTGCCGTAAGCCATTTCCGAGATATCTGTTATTAATTGTTCGATTGTTAAAAACTACACTCTTTCAAGGTCCTTTTTAGTTATTTCACGCGATTGAATGAAAAAAGTATGGAATTAAAGCGAAATAGATAGAAGTATAAGAATACTTAGTATACACTCTCTAAAAACAATACAGGATAGAGCAAGTCATGTGAATTTGACACTTCAGATTTTGTCTCATTCTGTTGTAAGAATGAATTTTACTGTAAGTGTTGTTTACCGAAAAAAAAAAGAGTCTAGAACGCCAAATTCATCTAAATTCTACACGCAAAGCGCCTTGTGCACACCACCCGCGATATAGTTGTGTAGTTGCACCAAAAAGTGGCAAAAGTTCCAAATCTTACTATTTTTAATCCTTATGATCCATAATCATAATCAAATACATAACTCAAACTTCTTCAGCAACAAACTATCAATATTAACTAAAAATGTTAACGACACAAAACATGATACAGTTGAACTGTAAGTCATTACTCAACCTGCCATCTTCCATGTATGTTCACTGTATCGCTGTGCCAAAACGTAGTTTACGCCTCTGCTGAGTGTCACAGGTTCGCTTTTTGCATGTGGCAAACACTTATCTCTTCTCTTAATGATGTTGAATCAACACATAGCGGCTATTTACTTTAGACATACCTATTTCATACACGACATTCGGCACAATTAATAAAATGATAGTGGTTATGATAGTGGGTATTCTACCAAACAGCAATATACTGCACACGAAAGCATGTGATGTGCAGAATAGTATGCAAGCGCATCATATACAAACCGTTCTCTCTCAATGAAAAAAAAAAAAAAATGGAATCTGTATGGTATGAAAAATTACTAACAGTATTGTTAAGGAAACTAATGTTTAGAAACATGTTTAGGAATCCAATTTTGGGCAATTTTGATTTTTTTTGGGAGGTAGAAACTTTGTTTCTTTGTTTTTACTTTCTCCATACGCACTATGTACATAGTGTATAGAGAAAGTATTGCACTCCACCAAAAAATTCGATACCGAGATTTCACCGGAAATATATGTCTTAGGGTCCCCAATATCCAAAAAAACCATTTTCACAAAAAGGTCCGTGTGTGTGTGTGTCCGTGTGTCCCTATGTCCGTGTGTCTGTGAGTCCGTGTGTCCAAGAACACGATAACTCAAAAACGAAAAGTCGGTAAAATACCAAACTTTGTATTTAAGTTTACTATCTTCCAGGGATGCGACACGAAGATTTTGGAAAAAAATCCCCCCCACCCCCAACTACCCTTTACATGGTACTTTTTTCGAAAATTTTGATTTTCTCAAAAATGGCTCTAACGATTTTGATTAAAATTTCGTATATTAAACATATTTATCTGACAAATAAAATGTATATCTTGAATTTTCTGGGAATAGCCTCTGAAGAGTAGTTTATTCTGAATGAAGTTTACTAAATTTTGAATAACTGCTAAACCGTAAGAGATGGACAAAAACTTACTATACAAAAAATGTAGAGAACATTAAAACACACAATGTATGTTATATACATTTTTTTCGTGGAGTTCGTCGTTTTTGTGACATTCCTTATTTTTGGTTTCTGCTATGAAAAACGTATACTTTTCTCATACAGGAACTTGTCAACTCCTATCCATATAGACAAAGGAACTTCATTGACATAGCAACCAGCTTTTGACTATCACTTTAACCTACGGTTGTCCCTTATTTCGCTTCTACTTACAAGGAAGCGAGTATAGACTATTTCTGCTATTTTTTCTGATTAGCAGAAAGTAAATAAAAGTATAAGATTTTTAAGAATAATTTGTTGCAGGGATATGGAGAAAGTCATGTGAATGGTACACATCAAAAATTTTTATATAGTACTCAACACACCCTTCACAAACTGATCAAATAGGAAAATACCAATCGCAACTGGAATAACGTGATACTCTCAGAAAGACGTAACATTTTCTTCCACACGTAAGGGAAAGGTGGTTGTGTATCGTCCGAAGGGTTCTCAATACAATGCAAAATTTGACTTCACAATATTCCATCCTGGTCGCGTATCTGTATCGTGTTGGGACGGTGGGTATCAGGGACGATGTAAGTGTGCTGTGGCAGCTTGACGATATTCTGAACGGTGTGCAGTACAAAATAATACTCAATAATATTTTGATTCCCGTGAGGTTGAGATATCCTGATGGAATTATTGAATTTGTACAAGGTAACCATACTGTACACACATCTCGAAAGGTTTGAAATTGGTTTTCCTGGAGCGGCAGGATATCAGAGTGGTAGAATGTGATAATATGGGTCGAGGTAAAAAGGGAGCTGCGAACCAATTTACCTGCAGATGGTTGAAGGACAAAAGATGGCTTCTAGGCACAAATTCAAGAAGCCTGGGATCTTGTAACTTCTCGTCCACATTACTGCAGGCATTTAATTTGGTATATGTCCAGAAGATTGAGGGTAGCTATGCGGGCTGAGGGTTCATACATTAATTATGTTTATTTTTTGTGTTTTAATTTTTTAGTTTTTTAAAACGAATGTTAGTAGAATTATATTTTTGTGTACAATAAATAGGTCCATAATTTCAAATGTCCAAGGTATATTAATGCAATATTATGCTCTACATACCCAGTCATAATATTAACGAAGATAAAAATATGACAAGCACTGCAAGGCATGAACCTAGGAACTTATGAGTGGAGCTTTAAACTTTTCGCCCACCGGAACATTCTTCTTTTTTATTTTCTCTATACGTAATATGTACATAGTGTATAGAGAAGGTTTTGCATTGCACCAAAAAATTCGATACCGAGATTTCACAGGAAATACATGACACATGACCACCTGAATCCAAAAAAAGAATTTTTAGAAAAATGTCCGTGTGTGTGTCTGTCTGTCTATCTGTATGTGTGTGTGTGTCTGTGGGTAGCATACCTCAAAATCAAAAAGACCGTTAAATACCAAACTTGGTGTTTAAGTTCAGTATCTTCCAAAAATGCGACATGAAGCTTTTCAAGAACCCCCCCCCAACTACCCTTCATATGGAAAATTTTTCGAAAATTTTGATTTTCTAAAAAATGGCACTAACGATTTTGATTAAAATATCGTATATTAAAGATGTATACCTGACAAATAATATGTATATCTTGAATTTTCTGGAAATAGCCTCTGAAGACTACTTTATTCTGGATGAATTTTACTAAATTTTGTGTAACTGGTAAACCGTAAGAGATAGACAAAAACTTAGCAAACAAAAAATGTAGAGCACATTAAAACACACAATTTATGCTATATATATTTTTTTTTCGTGGAATTGATCGTTTTTTAGATATTCCTTGTTTTTGGTTTCAGCCTTGAAAAACTTACTTTTCTCATATAGGAATTTGTCAACTCCTGTCCATGCAAATAAAGGAACTTCAGTCACATAGCAACCAGCTTTTGACTATCACTTTAACCTATGGTACTCTCTTTTTTCGCTTCTACTTACAAGGAAGCAAGTAATAAGTCTATTTGTGCTCATTTTTTCTCACTTAGCATGAAGTAAATAGAAGCATAAGCTTTTTAACAATAATTTGTTGCGGAGATGTAGAGAAAGTCATGTGAATGGAACACATCGGATTTTTTTAACTGTTTTCAGTACTCATAAGTTAAGCATTACGTCGTCAGTCACAGACCTTTGAACAGTTTTTTACTTTCTCTAGCCCCATACGTACAAGGTATTGTAATGCACCCAAAAATTCGATAGCGAGATTTCACCAGAAATATATGTTTTGGAGTCCCCTGAGTCCGAAAAAATCAATTTTAAAAAATCTGATGTGTTCCATTCACATGACTTTCTCTACAACTCTCCAATAAATTATTGTTAAAAAGTTTATACTTTTATTTACTTCCTGCTAATCAAGAAAAAATTAGCAGAAATAGTCTTACTACTTGCTTCCTTGTAAATAGAAGCGAAATAAGGGACTACCATAGGTTAAAGTGATGGTCAAAAGCTGGTTGCTATGTGGATGAAGTTCCTTTGTTTGTATGGACACGAGTTCACAAAGTCTTGTATAAGGAAAGTATATTTTTTATAGCTGAAACCAAAAACAAGGAATATCTCAAACATAAATAACATAAATTGTGTGTTTTGTCGTGTGGTAAGTTTTTGTCCATCTCTTACGGTTTAGCAGTTATGCAAAATTCGGTAATATTGACCCAGAATAAAGTAGTCTTCAGAGGCTATTCCCAGAAAATTCAAAATATACATTTTATTTGTCAGGTAAATATCTTTAACATACGATATTTTAATCAAAATCGTTAGAGCCATTTTTTAGAAAATCAAACTTTTCGAAAAAAGTTCCATGTAAAGGGTAGTTTGGGGCGGGGGGATTTTCCTCAGAATCTTCGTGTCGCATCCCTGGAAGATACTAAACTTAAATACCAAGTTTGGTATTTTACCGACTTTTCGTTATTGAGTTATCGTATTCACAGATACACGGACACACTGACACACGGACATACACACATAGGAACCTTTTTCTGAAAATCCTTTTTTTGGATACAGGGGACCCTAAAACATATATTTCCGGTGAAATCTCGGTATCAAATTTTTGGTGGTGTGCAATACCTTCTCTATACACTATGTAAATAGTGCGTATAGAGAAAGTAAAAAAGGTCCGTGTGTGTGTGTGTCTGTGGACAGCATAGCCCCAAAACGAAAAGACTGTTAAATAGGTTTAGTATCTTCCAAGGATGCGACACGAAGATTTTCAAAAACATTCTCCCACCAGAAACTACCCTTTACATGGAAAAATTTCAAAAATTTTGTATTTCTTAGAAATGGCTCTAACGATTTTGATTAAAATTCCGAATATTGAATCTATTTATGTCCGAAATAAAATGTATATCTCGAATTTTTTCGTGTGCATTGTGAACACAGCTTTTACGATGATACACGAAGCTCTTTGATCGACACTTGGAATCTGCGGATGACTCATTTTTGAGTCCACGGGTATACATAGTGCAAAGAGAAGGTATTGCATTCCACCGAAAAATTTAATACTGAGATTTCACCGGAAATACAAACAGTTTTAGAAAAATGTAGCGAGTTTGTACGTATTTGTGTATGTATTTGTGTCTGTGGGCAGTATAGCTCAAAAAAGGAAAGTCCATTAATACCAAACTGTCGAGGATGCGATAGAAAGATTTAAAAAAAAAAATCCCTTCACCCGGAACTCTTTACATGGAAACTTTTCCAAATTCTTTTTATTTTCACAAATAGCTCTAATGGTTGTTATTAAAATATCAGGTATTAAAGATACTTACGTGACAAAATGCATATATTGAATTTCCTAAGAATAGCCTCCAAAGATCTCTTTATTCTGGATGAACTTTACGTAACTGGTAAATCGTACGACAAAGACAAAAAATGACTATACTAAAAACGTAGATTTCGTTAAAATACATAATTTATTCCATGTGGGAATTTGTAAACTCCTGGCCAAACAAAGGAATTGCATTCACATAGCAACCTGCTTCTAAAAGATTTAAATATCGCTTTACCATGTGGTACTTCCATATTTCCCTTCTACTTAAAAGGAAGCAAGTAATAAGACCATTTCTGGTAATTTTATGTCGCTTAGCATGGCGTGTATAGAGGAGTAAGCTTTTTAACAATAATTTATTACAGAGATGTAGAGAAAGTAATGAGAATGGTACATATAAGATTTTTGGTGACACAATGTGTTTAAAAAGGGCTGGCTCGTAAAAATTTGACGAGTGGTTGCTGGGCGGTTGCATTCAAATTGTTTTTAAAACTTTTCTGGTGAAATTTAGTGCAAATTGATGCATTGCCTGTTTTGTTTGTTTGTTTTTTAACCTTTATTCAGGTTAAAGTTTTGAATTTAGAGCAACTACTGATGCTGTTAAGACGTGATTTATATGAGCATGGGAATAGGAGCCAGTCAACTTGTCAAAACTGTTGGACAACTATTTGTGGAGGAATACTCACTGTTCGACAATTAGCCCAGTTTTTTTCAAAACCGGGTTCGAGGACGTGGCTCGGTTATTAACACTTGCAACTTGAGAGAGCAATACGAATAATCGAGGAACCCGTAATTTAATGATTTTAAGGTACAACATACATGTGTAACTAAGAAATTACGTTTACAAGCTTTTTTCAACACGTATTCTTTGTTCAAAAGTCTATTCTATCTCTGTGCATAGGTATCGTGTTTCTTTAGGAAACATCAATAAAGGAACCACCGCGTGATAACAGAGTATCGTTTCTATGCTATCGGTCTGCTTGTTCCGTGTACATGAAAAGCAAATTCAATTTTTCTGATGTTAATCAGCGTGTAAGTGTCAACGAAGCAAGTTAAAAGAAATGGCAAACCGTAAAATCACTTCACGGATAAGGGAATACACTAGGCTAAAGTGATAGTGATCTAAGTGATTGAAGTGCCTTTGTTTGTATTGCCAGTAAGTTGAACTTCCGTATGAGAGAAGTGTAAGTATTTTAAAGGTGAAGCTATTAACAATGAATAACTAAAAAATAGTCACCTGCGCAACAAAAATATTTATAATATAAATTGTGTGTTTTAATGACCTTCGCAAGTTTTATTTAGTATGTTTTTGTCTATCTCTTACGGTTTACCAGTTATGCAAAGTTCCTCAAAATTCATCCAGAATAAAGATGTCTTCAGAAGGTATTCCCAGAAAACTCAAAATATACATTTTGTTTGTCATATAAATATCTTTAATATCCGATATTTTAACCAAAATCGTTAGAGCCACTTTTGAGAAAATCAAAATTTTAGAAAATTTTTCCATGTGTCGATATCAAACTTAATACCAAGATTGGTGGTTAACGGCCTTTTTATTTTTGAGCAATGCTGTCCACAGACACAGACACACACGTACACATGGGTACCCAAAATATGTATTTCCGGTGAAATCTTGGTATCGAATTTTTAGGTGCAGTACAATACCTTCTCTATACACGATGTACATGGTACGTATAGAGAAAGTAATAGTATCACTGTTGACTTTTAAATGATGTGCTTTCAGTCCAGTACAATCTCAAAATTTTCCTCTGAGGCCTTTTCCTCATAATTTTGTCGTGTGTCTTTTAAATGTGGCGGCGTCGTAGATGACTGGTTAGACCCCTCGCCTCCTTCTAGGCGACCCAGGTTCGATCCCAGGTGCCCAGATGTGAGATTTTTGGTGGACGAAACAGCGCCTGGGTGGCTTTTCTTCAGGTCCTACGGTTTCACCCGCCATTCATTCCATCAATTGCTCTATCATCAACTTTCCCATCATCCATTACGCTTTCATTTCATATCATCCTCTTCTACACGCTCATGCCGGGCTACGGGCCGACCACTCTTGCAGGTTCTTCATTCTTGGCTACCTGCTGTTGGCTCCCCAACAGGCTTCTGATCCCTAGACACCCGCTTGGAAGTCCTAGGGGGGGTGTCAGTCCTACATATGGGGAGATTTATCCGACTACGAACATCTTAAATGTAACGTGCGCTAGTAACCTCTCATTGGCTGCTGTTGTGGAATAGATTGTTATACGATACAACATAGTTCCTTATTACCCATTGTTTATCTAAAAATATTTGAAGAGAAAGGTTAAATTTACATTTTGATTACTATATGAATCACACATAAATATAACACAGTTAATGCTGTTGAAATACATGTAAATTCTTGTCAACAAATAGGAACATCCTCCATTTTAAACATACCTAGTACAATGAATACACCTACATTTATAATGACATAGTGTTTACATCGCTTTTATCGTCTGACGCATTGAGGGAATTGCAAATCGCATTCAAAGGTGTATTAGCATCAAAGGAAAGGTAACAGAAAGAAAATGGAAGAATACATGTCAGTGGGGCAAGGATATATCTGGTTTGCATTATATGGAAACCTTTGGAGAGTTTCATTCTCAGAAAATAATTATTCCAGGCTTTGTCTTCTTTGAGGAAAACAAGTGTAATAATAATAATAATAATAATAATAATAATAATAATAATAATAAGAGTAGTAATAATAACAACAACAACAACATAATAACAATAATAATTATAATAATAATAATAATAACAGCATAATAATCTCGTCTCTGTAGTGAGGGGGTAGCGTGAATGCCTCGCAATACAGAGATTTCGAGTTCCAAACTCGGTTAGGGTGGGTTACCCAGATAATTTTCTTTCTCGAAGTTTTCCCTTATCCTGTGAAGACGAGTATTGAGGAACTCTAAGCTCCATGGACCCCGGGCTCATTTGAGCATAATTTCATCATTTCATTCTTCGTCCACTAGTAAACTAAAATAATAATAATAATAATAATAATAATAATAATAACAATAACAATAATAATAAAGCTTTGTACTGTTTGTTCATCCTTGCTATTTAAACACATAACATAAAGATTCTTCATGAGTATGGTTGTCTTCTTCAACCACCAGTTGCCAGTATTATTGTCAACTTAACATTACATCATCGAAAGTAAAATTGTATCGATAATATAAAAAGATACGGACGTAATCTTATTAATGAAGTGTTACTGCCTAAGGGCTTCTTTGACAATGACGGAAAAATATATTTTCAGATCATTTGTCATAAAGCAACAAAAGAATAAGAAATATTACTCTTCCGATGTTGCAGCCTTGCAAGCAGCTGATAATAACGGTGTACAGACTCAAGGCCTGCTGGAGCGCTCCAGGGGGTTTTGTTGGGATCGCAATAATCGATACCGTTAGGAGTATCAATTAGAAACTTGCGTACCCAGTTAGTGTTAGTAGAAGTGCGACCTTGGACCATGAAACGCCTGGTTTGGCCTTGACTGTAGTGAAACTATGCTTCTACACATGTGGTATATAAACTCAGCATTCCCGACAGCATGTTCTGATCTCGTGGGTGTGCGGTAGACACTCACCAACTGCAGCTAAAGAGGGATTTCGCTTTGGTCTATGGGTTGACCATCATCATCATTCGTAGCCTTTAAATCTGAAGTTTATTACTTTATCTACATCGTAGACAAGGTATTGCATTCCACCCAAAATTCGATCCCAAAATTTCACTAGAAACATAATTCACCAGTTATATATATATTATATATACATAGGCATGTATGATATTAAAAAGTTTATTCTACTTCATGATAATCGAGACAAACATTAACAGAAATTGTCCTTATTACTTGGTTCCTTGTAAGTAGAAGGGCAAATATCTAATGTGCTCTATTCACATGATGTCCTCTAGCTGTACGGTAAACAAACGTTTTATTCAAAACATTAATCTCTTATCTATATTATGATAATCAAGATAAACATAAGAAGAATTAGTCTTATCATTTAGCTTCATTGTAAACAGAAAGGAAGTAAGAAATTGCACAGACTAAAGCGATAGCCTCGTTCTTTAAACGCCGGTCACTATGTGAAACAATTGAAATTCCAATCTATTTGCTTGCCAGGAGTAAAACAACGAGAAACAAGAAAAAAAAAAGTCTTCCCGTTTGGAAAAGTTTAGGTGGCTTAAAATCGAGACAATAATCCGGAATATCTCCAAAACAGTTAAATCTACAAAAAAAAAAAAAAAAAAAAAAAAAAAAAAAAAAAAAAAAGAAAGAAAGAAAAAAATGTATATGACATAAATTGTGAGTTTATTGAGATCTACATTTTTTTGTGTAGTTTTGTCTATCTCTTGCGGTTTACCAGTTATACAAAAGTCATTCAGAATGAAGAGATCTCCAAAGGCTATTTCCAGAATATTAGAATATTCAAGATATACATTTCGTTTGTAATAAAAATATCTTATATATAAGGTATTTTAAACAAAATCGCATGAGACATTTTTGAGAAAATCAAACTTTTCGAAAAATGTTCCATGTAAAGGGTAGTTTGGAGTGGGGGAACTTTGTTGAAAATGTTCGTGTTGCAGCCTTGGAACATACTAAACTTAAATATCAAGTTTGGTATTTAACGATATTTACGTTTTGAGCCATGCTGTCCATAGACATACGCATAGACACCCACGGACCTGTTTCTATAAATGTTTTTTTTTTTTACTCAGGAGCTCTCAAAATATGTATTTTCGGTGAAATCTCAACATTGAAATTTTGGTGGAATGCAATACCTTCTGTATACACTATGTACGTAGTACGTGTAGAGAAAGCAAAAACAAACAGTTGGTTAAATCCCCTCACGCCAAAATGTCTTTTACATAGAAAATATTTCGAAAATATAGTTTTTCTAAGAAATGACTCTAACGATTTTTATTAAAATACCATATATTAAGTACATTTACTTGCCAAATAAAATGTATATATTGAATTTACTGGGAATATCCTCTAAAGACCTCTTCATAGTTGATGACTTTTTCATAACTGGCAAACCATAATTGATAGACAAAAGCTAGACACAAAAAATAGATGACTACCTATAGTTAAACACACACAATTTTATATCGTGTTTTTTGTGGAGTTAACCATTTCCGAGATATTATTTATTATGGTTTCAATTTTAAAATCTGGATATGCAAAGAGAACGAATTTCTATCACATGATAACCAGTTTTTAAAGGATTCGAGTATCGTTTTAGCCTAGCGAATTCCCCTATTTTCCGTCTACTTAACAGGATATACATAAGTAAGAAGACAATTTCTGCCATTTCTGCTAATGTTTAACTCGATTAACATAAAGTACATAGAAGAATAGGCTTTTGCAAGAATAGTTTGTTAAAGAATAGGTAGTCATGTGAATGGAGCACATCACACTGTCTTAGTTATCTAAGGTAAAGAAAGATTCCTACTCTATTAAAAAATGGTGTATCGAAACTTCAGAGAAAATACAAATTATTGTAGTCTTCTTAACCTAAGTTTTGAAAGAGTTGAGCACCGGGCGGGATAGTTCAGGCGGTTTCGTCTCTGGCCGGCATTCGAGAGGTCGCGGGTTCGACCCCCCGCGTCCGGCCTACCTAGGCCATAGTTTTTTCGGATTCCCAGAAGACTGCTGGGTAGGTTTATTTCATCTCCCGAATTTCCATTCTCATTTCATTTATCCTTCTTCCCGTTGGATTCTTTCTGGTTTAGAATAGGAATAAAAGGATGCTCAAAGTGACTACTATCTCAGTCCCTCGACTTTGGCTGGTTGTCGGGATGAGGACCGCCCCTGGCGAGGGCGTAAGATCTTGTGTGGGACAGGTCCCCGGTCTACCTGTCCGTCACCTTGGGGTGCTTCAATCTGGATACTCTAGGGACTTGTCATTTCTGTGTCTTCGCTGATGGTTTCGGTAGCCCGGTGTATCATCTCATCTCATCCCTCCCTCCGGATACGCCCTCTCGTGGTTTGGTGCGGAGTCCGTTCGTATTTTAATTCTAACAGTTGTATGTGTCCCCCTCACGTGTGTGTGTCTGTGTGTTTGTGTGTGTAAACAGTACAACGCAAAGAAAAAGATGAAGAAAAAAAGACATTTCATACTTCCGTGTCACTCAACATTTAAGAGTGCCAGAATACGAATTTAAAAAGAATACCCCTATCTTGTATATGGAAAACTGTTCATTATTTTGTTTTATTTTCTCAGAAATGATCCTAATCATTTTTGTTTGGGAGTAGTAGAACCTGTAGCTCTTCTCACATAAAACTCGGAGATATTTCTTTCACACTTTCCTCCCTCCCTCCCTCATTTTATCTCTTTCACTCTCCCTATATCAGTGGAACTTTCTTTCCTTTCCCCTCACTATCTCTTTATATATAAATAAAAAGCTATATTTTAAAAATGGTAATATAACTACCTTTTCTAGGGTGTCAATGAAAATTAACACACAGGTATATAATGTTTTTACCTTTTCATTATGCTTGCAATAGGTTTGGAACTGTGTCGTGTTTTTTAACCCTAACCGGTCTAGTTATAGGAATAATGACCAATAAATTGTTTAGAATGTTTTAAATATTCATCTCACTAATATTTTGCAAATAAAGTTGTACAACTACAACTTTTTTTTTTTTAGATTTTTGTATAGGTTAAATAATATGCGAGAAAATAGGTGCATTTACCATTTTTAATAATAATTAGCTTGGTTATTCGTTCGAGAAATGTAACATACACATTTTTTTAACATTCCACTTTGGCATTATGTAGTTAAAATCAGAAGCATCCAAAACAGAAACAGAAACTTTTCAGTTAGCTTTATTATCATTTAAAGTAATGTATCTTAGCATAGCTAAGAGGAAAAAGTGAGGGGGAAAATGAAAAAAAAAATAGTATTTGAAATATTAAACCAGTAGCAAAGAATGTCTTTGAAAATAATATATACATTGTGTGCTTTGGCAAATCTGCATTGTTTGTGTAAGATTTAAAAATCTTACGATTCACCAATTAGGAATGTCTTTAAGAATGAAAAAGCCTCTAGAAACTATTCCCAAAAATTCAATAATTATATACATTTTACTGTCATATAAATATATTTAATATAATGTTTTTTAATCAAAACTTTAGAGCTGTTTTTGAGAAAATAAAAACAATTGAAAAAAATGTCCATGTAAAGAGTAGTAAAGAATTTATTCGAGCCACATCCTTCGAAGATGATGAACCAAAATTGGTATTTAATCGACTCTTTGAGCACAAACACACACATTCACACACACGTGCACCTCAGACCTTTTTCTTTGCTTTTTCAGGTTTCTCAAAATATGTACTTTTGGTGAAATGTATCTCATGTGAAGTTAATTCTGTAAATACCATATACAAAGCGCTTTAAAAATACATACATTTTCTTAAAAATTATAGAAGCAATAAAATGAAAATCTGAAAATAAAACCGGTGGAGCACGTAAATGGTAATAAGCGTTGCTCGTTATTCATATTAAGACTGAGAATTTTCTATGCGGGGGGGGCAGGAGAAAGTGAAGAGAATATTTTCTGGAGTCAGTGTATATGACGCTTTGTTCTATTGTATTGCCATTTTACAAGTGAGCATTCGTTATTTATTCAACATCAAAGACAAGTAACGTTAGAGTTGTCCCGAAAGGAACGCTAAGAATAAACCAGTGCCCCAATCACCACCTAGCCGCAACCCGCCGAACACCGTCGGTTGATCCTTCAAACCTGAAATAGTTACCGAAGTGATAGGAACAGGAAATGATGGGCAGGAAACTCGACAGGAGGTTGTAATGAACTTTGTTAGCATTAGCCTTGTGACCCGGGGATTCCATAGTTCATAATAGGCCGGCCATGGAGAATGAACCCACGACCTCCCGATTGCGAGTCGCACACCTTATCTCGCCGTCATCTCGCTCGGTTATTATACGTATTAGTTAAGTTTTATAAGTAGCACTGAGTTAAAAGCTAGAGCCGTAGGGATGTAGGCAAGGAACGGAAGGGACACCAAGCTCTCTGCGGTGGTGAATGGTGTATTGCGACTAACTTCTCGGGTGGAAGGGATAAGGTGCACTGAAGCACACAGGCTGACTTCTAGCTGCCGGAGAAACTAATAGTAGAGAAGCACGGGAGTCCCTAACAGTTCCAGTTTGGTCAATCCGACACATTGGCGAGGAACCACAGCACCGAGAGAGGGCGATGAAGCAACACTTACGGCTCTAACCTGAAGCTCCAAGTGCGCTGTTAAAGAATCTCTTCCTAAGCGCACGCAACCGCACCATCTACCGGAAACCGAACCATCACCAACCAGACCTGAAAGATGAATAGGAGGCTTTTTATAGCGTTTAACGCTCGGTTTTACTACATTTGGCACTGAAGGCGATGTCATATGGAATGAAGATGGATTTTTTAATAGTGTTTAACGCCCGTTTTACTACATTTGGCACTGAAGGCGATCTCATATGGAATGAAGATGGATTTTTTAATAGTGTTTAACGCCCGCTTTTACTACATTTGGCACCGCAGGTGATGTCAATGGTGATACATGGAATGAAGATGGCAGGGGAAAAAGCTCCTGCGCCGCTTTGACCCCCACAAATCCCACATGCGGTCGCCTCGGATCGAACCCGGGCCGCTTTGGTGAGAAGCAACTGGTTTAACTCTAACCACGTCGCGGCCAGAAGAGAGGAGATGAATTGTGATAAGGAAGGAAGAGTATCCGTGGTAATTGTAAAGTAACCCAACATTTACCTCGGTGGTCCGAGAAGACTATTAAAACCCAGTGCCAGAGTGTTTAGTCACCTGGAATCGAACCCGGGACCTTACGAATGCCAGTTACAGACTGAGTCACCTCACTAGGTAGCTAATAACTAGTTTTGAGATTAAAGAATGTGCAATAATGTTACATAAGCAGTTCATTTTTAATTTATATTCCCTTTCAAGGATTAAGGAGGGACCTAAAGTGACCGAAGTTGTGTTTACGTAATAAATAAATGACGGCTGTAACCAACCGCAGCAAGGCAGTCTCCTTCCGCCTCACATCACAGCAGCTCATTCATAAGATAGACACAGTAATAGTGTTATTAGAGATTATCTATGCTAGCTATAAAGCTGTTAAAGGTAGTCAGGTAGCACATTCCAAAGGAGTAAAGTTCACGGATCTCAACATGGTTACCACGCCCTTGCAGCAGCAGTCACAATGGGCGTACTTACAATAAACGTGACAAATCGTGTTTGCTTCGACATCATAACAAGTGCCACCGATTTATCGCACAAATCTTTCACACAGCTTGTATCTACTTTCTCTACCCATCTTACAGAGAGAGATAATATTGTAGTAGATGCAAAAGCCTCTTATCACAATTTGGCTAGAAATACATGTGTTTTAATCTGTGAGGCGATGCCATGGCCGAATGCTTAGACCACTCGCTTTTCACCAAAACGGCCTGAGTTGATTCCGGGGGAACTATGTAGGGTTTGTGGTGAATAAAGTTGTTTTTTTATAGTGTTTAACGCCCGCTTTTTCTACTTGTGGCACCGCAGGCGATGACACTGATGATACAGGGAATGAAGATGGAACACCGGTGGAATGCGATGGCGGACGAAACCGGAGAACCCGGAGAAAACCCGCCCGGCGCCGCTTTGTCCACCACAAATCCCATATGCGGTCGCTTGGGATCGAACCCGAGCTGTCTAGGTGAGATGCGAGTGCTCTAACAAATCGGCCACGACACGGTCCGGTGAATAAAATGGCGTCTGGGTGGGTTTTCTCAGGTTATCTGATTCCTCCCACATTCATTCCACCATCTTCTCCATAATCACATTTCCTTTCATTCATTTCTCACGCATCCGGTTGACTACTCTCTCTGATGAGTCTAAAAATTAAATGGCGCCTTATTTATGGGCGCTCTTCAACTGCTGAGGCTCTTAGTGTCCCATTCTATACGGACGTGAGAGACCGCTTATCTTTGCTCAGAGGTCTCTTTATCAGGCTTGAGGTTCTTTTCATTCCGAAGGAAGCCATGCTAAGGATTTTTACGCCCGAAAAAATGGACCCTCCTCCGCCGGGTTTGATCCCGTGACCTTGGGTACACCACCACTACACTACGGAGGGCGACTCTGATGAATCTGCTTCTAACATCTGAACTCAGGGCCAGCCTTTGGGAGTGTTTAAGTCCTCCCTCGAGGAGAGTAAATAGCGAAAGAAGAAGCAGAGTATGTGAATGAGTTCCACAGCTAGGCTATCATGCAAGAGGTCCGGGGTTCGATTCCCCGACTGCCCGCTTCTAATAAGGGTTTTTATCTTCTTTTCTTTTTTTAACTGGTGCCTAAGCTGAATACCAGGGTGGTGTATTCTCCACATTCTCCTTTCCTCATTTTATTTTCCTTTCATGCTTCAAGCGTCCATTCAGGTCCTTCAGAATCGACGGTGTCCGGCAGTATATTGCGCTTGGAAAGTTTTCTCCCCGTGGACGCCATAGTTAGCTATCTCACCTGCAAGGGGCGCTATGTCGCCCTCCTGGGATTGCTCTCTAATGGTGCGCGGATATTCGAACAGAAAATGTTAGGGGCTTCTGCGTGTTTCTGTGAACCTGTCTGCTTGCGGGCCCATGAACCCCCTCGGCTCATTCATTTAATCCATCCGAGGAGGATATGCATTATCTGTGTTTCAATATTTAATAGAAATTCTAATTGTAATCAATATATTTTGATTATTTATTATATTATTATCTTAGTTAATATGTTTACGATAAGTAGATATGAAGGCTTTAATTACTTATTCCTCTGTAGGAGGGTGTAGCCACATTGATCCATCATGGTGTCTAGTGAGCGAGGTATCCCCCTCCGTTCCATTGTCATACATCCTAGCGCGTATTAAAAAGAACTAATGGAATTTGTGGAAAACAATTGTTAAAATGGGAATTTAGGGGACCGCGTTATTTATTGTGACAATTCCGTATTGCTTCTCCATAATCAAATCAAAGGAAACATCGCTAGCGTGAGTGATGTGTGACATTTCCGCGTAGATGCTGTTAACACTACTGTTTTAAGGAAACATTGCCCTATACTGCACTTTAAAATCCCCTCTTTGTTATGGTAACCTGTGGCTACAGAATGACTTTGAAAATATGTGATTATTGCTTTAGCTTAATATATTTGTATTATTCCACTACGAAAAATATAAATAGAGTAATGAGGATATATCTATTCTAAGAAGTAGATAGAAGAATAAGCTTTTGTAGGAGTAGTTTGTAGAAGAGTGAGTGGAGAATGCCATGTCTATTGGTAAAGCCTTGTTGACTACAAAGTGTAAAGTGAAATGACTTACCATAAAATGAAAGGTGATTTATTTCTGCGTTGGGTTCGAATTTGTTTCTACGTTACAATATCACCCACATCTTTCTTTCACACCAAGCATCGGCCGCGAGTGGTTAGACCACTCGTCTCGCACCTAAACGGCCCGGGTTCGATCCCAAGCGAGCATGTGAGATTTGTGGTGGACAAAGCGCGCAGGGACGGGTTTTCTCCGGTTTCTCGCATTCCACCGAAGCTCCATCGCCTGTGGTGCTACAAGCAGTAAAAGCGAGCGTTAAACAGGGCTTTAAAAATACGATGATCACTCGCACTGATCACCCATCCTGGCCACTCTTTCTGATATAGACTCCCTGCTCCTCAACAAGGAAATGAGCCTAGTTGCTGGCTTATAATTTTGAGGTGTATAAGACCTACCTACGAGGAAGGTAAATAGGGAAAGAAGAATATTTGGTTATATACTAATTATAAAAAGGGATTTAAACCAGGTATAGTGTTGAAATTTAGCACTTAAGTACTGAATCACACCTCCATACAATTTTAACCTTTTCAGCATACAGATTTACGGTTCCCTTCATGTTCCCCACAATTGCACAAGAACATCAGTGACTAAACAATATGGACCTAATTATGGCTTGTTCCGAATGATTAAAATGCATACACGAAGCCGTCCATATGGCCCCGCCGTGGCTGAGTAGTTAGACCATTCGCCTCTCACCTAGACGGCCCGGGTTCGATCCCAAACAACCGCATGAGAGATTTGTGGTGGACAAAGCGGCGCAGAGGTGGGTTTTCTCCGGGTTCTCCGGTTTCCCCCGCCATTACATTCCACTGGTACTCCATCTTCATTCCATCTATTACCAGTGTCATCGCCTGCGGTGCCTTGGTAGTAAAAGTGGGCGTTAAACACTATAAAAAAAACGTTCACATTTTGGCGTGCCTTTAATAATTAATTGGCAGAGAACTATAATCTTTTGTTTTAGCTCTCAATCTCTGTATCTGAGCAAAATATCTCAGATTGGTAATGACCAAAGTCATTACAAAAAGCTAATAAAATTTTCCCAATTGGCGATACAATAGTACATAGTTTAAAATCATCACGTGTGGATAACTTGAAGTCTAGAAAATAATCTAGCGAGAGACGTCAGTGATATTATAAGTCTTTCTTTCAATAGATGTTACCTTACTAATTGGAAATTGATTTACCACCGCTTGCACTGCTATCCTAACTGATTTAAAATTAAACTTCTAGCGATAAACACAGTGCGGACCTGCACACTTGAAAATAGTTTTATAAACTGTACTCGGAGTTGCCAAACTTGCCATGTTTCTCTTGAATGTCGCGACTAGTAGCAGCTCATCGCCCAACGGCACTGATACGAATTGCCGGTATATATGGCCGCGCTCGCCGAAGTGACTAGCTTTGGTACTTTATAGCGCAGGGGATCTTAGGTTCGAGTCCCGCCTTGGGCATTTGTGTTTGTGGTTGCACCTATATGTATCCGTATTTGTAAGTAAAAAGTAAACGGTGAACAAATAAGAACACAACAGAAAAGTAGGGAAAATGGTAAAAAAAAAAACAAAAAAAAATCGTTTGTGTAGTAGCGACGGAGCGGGCTGCAGTTACTTCCCTAGATCAGGCTCATCCAACTCTATTTGGCTAAGTCAGAGTACTCGCACATATATTTAGCAAATTTTGGAGCTTGACAAGAAGGGGAGCGTAATAGACAATGTGTCACAGAGCAGAGGCCACAGAACAAATGCTAGCGCTTTGTGGCACTTCATTCAGCCATGACAACTCTTCAATATTGTATTGCATATTGCAGGCGCAACCCTGTGAGTCGTGAGTAGCTCTGCTCTTTGGTATGGACCCAAGATAGAACAGCCTCTCCTGGATAGACTATGAGTAAGTTATATCTGATTATAAAAGGTTGTAAATGCTGATACTCTATCTGTATACAAGTCTGGCATCTTTTGAACACTTTATTGAATACGATGGATATCTGCACTTGAAATATGGGAAAACATAATAGAGATACAGTCTCCTAAATTTTCGAGTTTATTTAAAAATCTTTGCATAAAATTGTACTTATGGATTCCCCAGATAGGAATTAGTAGATAAATAGTTTTTCCTTAGCGTGTTTTCTTATACCCTTCTACGGCAATTTGTAGCCAATACTATAAATGATGTCTTTGACTGACTTTTTTTCTGTTACTGTATACAGTAATATAACCGTAGATAAAAATGGAGATCTTTTAAATGCATTTTAACCATATAGGTAAAATTGGAAAATGAATGATATGGGTGGAAGGATGCTCAAATGAGGTCGGGATCCATAGATCTTCCTGTTACTCTCTAAGCATGTAGAAAACTCCAGAAATTCACCCTGACGAAGATTCGAACGCCACACCCTTTGAGTATGAGACAGACCTATATATATATATATATGCACACACATACACACACAAGGTGGTTCACCTGTCCCTTATTCTCTGGTTTTATGCAACCCGCAGATTACAGTCTAACCTGAAAACATGGTTCCCGAAACCCAACATCTGCATATCAACATTATGGACTTTGGCGCTGCAAGTTATGGCTAAACAGTAGCGCATTTGGTGTTTAGTATGAGTTCCAAGATGCTCGATTTAGGTTCTAATTTTACCAAAATGTTGACAATTTTTCCCCTCGCTTTATTTCTTCCTGATTTGGCATAAAGCTAGATGGGATATCGGAACATTTGTTAACTTGCTTATTTGTTTATTTTACGAGTTATTGTTCTCTTTGTTTATGTTTATTCTAAATTTTATCAGATCATTATTATTTAAAGCCTTAGTGAGGTTTCTTTTTCAAAACAATTAGAATGAAAATTAAGGATCGAAAACTGAAGAACACGTAAAATGAACTGCCGTATGTTGTTAATTCGTATACCTTTTAGTTTGCACCTAAAATTATCAGTGTGGCAAACACTGAACTAACTTTGCACCTTGATGGATGATACGTAAAGAAGAAAAATCTGATGTGTACCATTCACATGACTTTCTCCATATCCTGCAACAAATACTTCTTAAAAAGCTTATACTTGTATTTACTTTATGCTAATCAGAAAAAATTAGCAGAAATAGTCTTATTACTCGCTTCCTTGTAAGTAGGAGCGAAATAAGGGACAACCGTAGGTTAAAGTGATAGTCAAAAGCTGGTTGCTATGTCAATGACGTTCCTTTGTTTATATGGATAAGAGTTGACAAGTTCCTGTATGAGAAAGGTATACGTTTTTCATAGCAGAAACCAAAAATAAGGAATGTCACAAAAACGACGAACTCCACGAAAAAAATGTATATAACATAAATTGTGTGTTTTAATGTGCTCTACATTTTTTTGTAGTAAGGTTTTGTCCATCTCTTACGGTTTAGCAGTCATTCAAAATTTAGTAAAATTCATCCAGAATAAACTACTCTTCAGAGGCTATTCCCAGAAAATTCAAGATATATATTTCATTTGTCAGGTGAATATGTTTAATATCCGAAATTTTAATCAAAATCGTTAGAGCCATTTTTGAGAAAATCAAAAATTTCGAAAAAAGTTCCATGTAAAGGGTAGTTTGGGGTGGGCGGATTTTCCTTAAAATCTTCGTGTCGCATCCCTGGAAGATACTAAACTTAAATACAAAGTTTGGTATTTTACCGACTTTTCGTTTTTGAGTTATCGTGTTCACAGACACACGGACACACGACACACGGACACACGGACACACACACACACACACGGACCTTTTTGTGAAAATGCTTTTTTTTGGATATTGGGGACCCTAAAACATATATTTCCGGTGAAATCTCGGTATCGAATTTTTGATGGAGTGCAATACTTTCTCTATACACTATGTACATAGTGCGTATGGAGAAAGTAAAAAGGTGCACTCAGACTTTGGGACTTGAACAGCTTACACGCTGGAGGTGATGCGGGAACATGAAATTAAGCAGTTGAGCTACAATCATTGCGCCCGATGTCTCCGTTAAATCTTGTAGGTATAGTGTCACACATGTCTCCCTCTCCGCTTCTGATCTCTTTATAACCGTTGTGTGCCTCCTTTTTGTAGCTTAAGCCGTTCGTTTAACCTTCATTCATTATTATTTACGTTATAGAACATATGACAGCGGTCCTATTGATATAACATGTCCTACTGTAACAGGGGTTATTAAGCGCATGCTTTTGGAATGGACGTAACTATTGTTACTAAGGTCTATTTTCTGATGAAGAGCGCGCTAAATTTGCGTGGTTACGCACGGATACGCACGGTAATTTTGACCTTATTGCTTTCAGAGTATGAAGTGTTGCCTATCTCCAAAAATAATAAGGGACAGGTGAATCATATATATAATTTAGGTGACCAGGACTTCTAACTATGTGTTTAGAAAAAACGGATCTACAGAGATCTAATTGTGGTTCTATGAATGTTATTTCATAGGTTTATACCTTCCAGCTCTGCTTGGCTGAGTTGGAGTATTCGCGCGTACACAGCAACCCGGCAGGAGAGCGACCGTAATAGCCAGTGGGCTAATGTCATATCACAAGTGCTTCCGCTTCCTTCCAGTTCATTCAGCCGCGATGACAGCTTGCCCTCAATTCGAGCTGTATTCCATTTTGCAGGTAGAATCCTGCGAGTCTGAGTACTCTGCTGCATCTTAAACTCGATATTAAGAACCTAAAGTGTTTGTGCAACCATTCGCAACAGAATTTGCTAGTCATTTATGGAAATTAGGGCATCTTTATTCTCAAGCGGTAACTCAAATTATCATGTTAACCTGAAGCTTCGATTATCATCGTAACGTAAGCGAAACATATTGGGCAGGTGGGGGTTTACGGTAGCATGCAGTACGCAAAGAGAGAGAGAGAGAGAGAGAGAGAGAGAGAGAGAGAGAGAGAGAGAAAAGGAATGAAATGAATACATAAATGAAATTCGTGGATTTAAAGTTGTGGATCTGATTGACCTTGCTACACTATGAGAAATAAGTTAGTTTCACCTGCACTAGTAAGGTGACAATAAAAAGTATCAGCATGCTCAAAATAATAATTATTACAGCTATGTTTGTTTTGTTCTTCTTTTTTCAGAAACTAGGACACCTGTCTTTTCCTTTTGAAATGGGAATATATTTTCTGAAAGATATCTCTAGATTTCCTCATTGGGCTGTTGGTTCTGCAGTTTTCGTTTTACAACCGGTTTGTAATCCAAGCACGTTTCTTTTTAACGTTTAATTACTTGCTATATAAATGAGATTCTTAAACGTTAGTGACAGAAGATTTAGAATGGCGAATGATATAATGCATTTAAAGCGGCTTAGCACGAGCAATAAGGAACAGGGGTGTGTCTTATTTATTCGGTGGCCATAAGATTTTTATCCGAAGGCTGCCGAACTGGTATCCGCCTTCTTGCAACTGATGTGACGTCACTTAAATACTAAACGGCCTTAATCATTCAGCAAACTTTAATTAGAAGAATATAAACAGCATTAAAATTCGTATTGTCGAAGTTAGTAAGGTGATTATCTGATGGGTATTCTTAACGATGTTAATTTTGTTTTAGTATTTTGCTCGATATTGACATTTCTCTATAGTAAAATGTTATGTTATAATTGTCTTTTTACTTTCTCTACTGTGTATACTAGGGAAGTATTGTATTCCACACACAAAAATTCAATGTTGAGATTTAATCTGAATTACATTTTTGAGGTTCACTGACTGCAAAGACAAGTGTATTTTTAGAATGAGGTGGTCTGCGAACATATAATTTAAAAAAAACGCCCTTAAATATCAAACTTAATATATAAGTTCAACATCTGTCAAAGATGCGAAGACATTTCTTTATAATTCTCCCACTTCCAACTGATTTTTCAACAATTTTGATTTTCGCAAAAATGGCTAACGATATATATATATATTGAATTTCCTGGGAATATATTTATCTCCATTCTGGATGACTTTCTAATAACTGATAAACCGTAAGTGATAGACACAAACTTACGACACAAAAATGTAGATCTTGTCAAAATACTCAACTTAGGTTAAACACATTCTTGTGGAGATAACTATTTTCCAGATATACCTTGCCATTGATTTCAATTTTTTTTTTATTGCTTTAACATCAATGTCCATATCGGGGGCTTTCACTTGTGAAACTGTAGGTTCAGAACATTAGGTTAAACTTTATATTACTAAACACACACATTCACTCTCACATTCATACTTCCAGACTCTATGGGGGATAGGGAATAATTCCGGTTAAAGAAAAATTCCCCGCCCCAGCCGGGACCTCCGGGTGAGAAGTCAGCTCGCTGACCACTCGACCACGGAGGCAGTCATTTCAAATTTTACTGTAGTTACTTTTCAAAAGAGAAATCATTTGTTTTTCTTTCTTCAGGACAAGCAAAGAGAACGGAATTTGTCATCAGTTTAGCGATCAGCTTTTAAAAGACTTGACTATCGCTAGTATAATCCGTTATTTCTTTTGTACCTACAAGGAAATAAGTAATACGACTATTTCTGTTAATACTTATTTTGATTAGCATGTCGTAAATGGAAGAATAAGACTTTATAAGAATTTTTTGTTGCAGAATAGGTGGAGAGCTATGTGGATGGAAAACATCAAATTTTTCTGGTGGCAAACAGCAGGATTTAACAGATCCAAACCGTCATAAGAGAAATAACGTATATTATTCAGCCCAAGGAACTTCCTGCAAACCTATCTCACAGGCAAAATGTAGCTTTTGCTACGAACCTTTTTCCTTTTCATAATATCTTCAAGTGCATCTCTTAGTTAGTGGTTCCTTATCCAACATGCTAGCCTTCCTGACCTAAAGGTTACTCAAAGAGTAATGTATTTTCTTTTTCAAATATTTCTTTAGGAAGACTTTAGTATTTAACAGTTATGCTATTATCATTCAAGACACTTTTTCTTACAGCTTACCTCACTATTGTGAAGTAAGAATTCCATTTGGAAAAAATCAACAAAGACTGCTTGGAAATGATCTTTTGTAAATTCCCCCTAAATGCAAGCCATGTCCGTAAAATTTCTCATCCCAGCCGCTCTTTAATAGTGCATTATGATACAAGAGTTAAAAGGTTAAAAGTATGGTTTTATTTTGCCAGTAAGAATATTTTCGTTTAGAGAAAATAAAACCACTTTTAACACCTGTGGCATGTACTGGCTCGAACTTGTAAAATATCAATAATACTATATTTATTCCTGAAACTAATAGAAATCATGTTTAGAACACGATCAGCTTATAAGCAGGGAGATGTCAGATGTTTTCCTGTATTATTGATTCGCTAGCAGTGCTCGGAACATGTAAATTATGCAGCTAAATTAATAATGTTATAGGCTTGTGGTATTGCTCTTGATTGTTCTTGACATTAAAATAAAGTTTAGTTATTGAATAGTTGGCCCACAATGATGATTTCCAGTGTTTGTTTTTCTCTTCGAAGTAAGCCAAGAACACATTCATTTCCGAAATATCAGTTTATGTTTCGAATTTTTCATTTTTTTCATTCTTTTAAAGTCCAGTCTATATTCAATATTTTTTCTCGCGAATAATGGAAAAAGTATCTAATTATAAAGACAGAATATACTGAATAGTCCTTAAACATTTGACTATCACTATTCGTTTGTGTCTACAACAAATTCCGCAATGCAAAGGTTTATCTTGATTAAAATGAAGCAGCTAGAACAACAATATTTCATAAGAACGTGCCCACTAATAAAACGTTAGAGAGCTGAGATCATGTGAATGTAACAATTCAGAATTTTCTAATTACATCAAGTGGCCCAACTGCCCCGTGTGCAGATATCTATTCGTGCATTAACATTTTTGCAGAACTAGACTGGGCTATTTCAAGTTAAAAGGCAGTCAGTGGAGAACTTAATTGAGAGGAGTAATAAAGATCGCTCTCGACAGTTCTTCACTGATCGGTTTTAACTTGGAATAGCCCCGTTGATTTCTGCAACTCTCTTAACGCACGAAGGGATATCTGTACAAGTCAAATACGGGGCAATTGGACCACTTGGTGTAGGAGTATGTAGTCGGGTTTCTAGATGCCAAAGCCTTTAAATGTTTATCTAAGTAAGCGTTATGTTTTCTGTATTTTTGAAGTTCTGCGACTGTTGTATACATTACCAACATACAGGTATTAAATGTAAGGTTTTGGCCGGTGTTTTGTGCATGTTATGGTGTGGCAGCTGTTGCGGGTCAGAATAACTGATACCAATCCTTTGGTACCTACTTTGTCGGTAGTCGGCTTACTCTCCCTGTATGTAGGGCTGACACTTCCCTAGGAGCTACAAGCGGGTTCCTAGGGGTCAGAAGCCTGTCGGGGAGCCAACGGCAGAAACCACAAATGGACAACCTGGAACGAGTGGTCGCCTTGCAGCCAGGCATGAGCGTGAGGAAGTGAATAATATGAAATGAAAGCGAAATGGATGATAGGGAAGATGATGGAGTAATTGGTGGAATGAGTGGCAGGGAAACCGGAGCACCCGGGGAAAACCCGCTCAGACGCCGCTTCGTCCACCACAAATCACACATGCGGGCAGTTGGGATCGGACCCGGGCCGCACAGATTGTCTAACCACTTAATCACGGCGCTGCCCACCTACTGATCTTATAGACTATATTAGAACCCCTAAATCCACTTAATGGATGCAGTCAGTTTATTAGAACGCACAACCAATCAGATATCTTCTCAAATTACAGGGAATGTTGTTAAATCAAACCTCTAGAAATTCGGAATTATGTTTTATGTATGTCCAGCATAACATCAACTGCTGAACGTATACTTGATAATGTCAATAAAAAGATGTCACTCTAGATTTGCGAAGTGCAAAAGTATAAAACGTCTGTTATGGGGAGGGTTTAAATTACTTATATTCCTCTATTTAGTCTACTTTTAGTTTGAAATATGATATTAGGGGATTACACTATCGTTAATGTGAAAATGCAGAGTGTGTATGTCAGTATAATTATGGGAAGAGAATGTACCAAAATTTAAATTGCTTATTATAAAAGTTTTCTGAACTATTTCTTTCACAAAAGGAAGAAATGTGAAGGATTGTCGGACGGCTGAAGACAAAGAATTTGATTTCAATATCTTGGAACTTATTAATGTTAAAGGGGGTAAGAGAGGATCCAGGATAATCTCTGTTGTTATGATTGCTAAACTCTATCGAAATACTTCATTTCTTACAACCTTGTTGTGAACCACGTCGAGGAACAAAACTGATATAAATCGTTAATTCGATTCCGTATTTTCACAAAAATTAACTCGTTTTTTTCGAATTTTTATTATAATGATAAAGGTATATAAAATATTTTAGTTTAACACCTCACCTGTGGAGTGATATCTTATTTTTTATGTTAAATACATATATCCCTAGCTTGGATTCATTCTTTTACATAAAATATACAAAATGTTGATGTAAATATAAATAGTATTACAACATTTCATAGACTTGCTTTCTAATTCAGAAATAGGAAGAAAAAACTCTAAAATGCAGTTGATAAAATATGACGAAATTGGACACATTCTTTCATAATACATACCTGAAGATTCAAGGACGCCAACACTGAAAAGCCGGAAGCCTGTTATTCCTTAATAGAATTCACAACATGGCGAGAAAGCCCCACTGCTTGATTCTGCAGCCTTCATTTAATTGGCAATCGTACTTCAGTCTTTGGCAGGTGGAAGCATGTACATGGCTGCTAGATACACAAAGCAGCTTTGCTATTCGAAGCAAATTCCTTTTTAAGAGCCTGCACATTTGCCTCTCTAGCGTTCCTTTGAAACTACTTTTCAGTAATATTCCAACATATTCCAAAAAAGCGACGCAAAGATTTCCGAGAAACTCCCTACCCACCCCAAACTATTCTTCGCATGTATTTTTCTTAGAAATAACTGTTAACGATTTTTATTATACATATACATATATTAAGTATATTGACATGATATCTAAAAAGTATATTTTGCATTTTCTGGGAATAGCCTCACAAGAGTTTTCATTCTGGATGGCTTTTGCATAGCTGATAAACTGTAAGAGATAGCAAAATTTACTACACAAAACATCTATATCTCGTTAAAACACACAATTTGTCATTTACCGTTTTGGTGTGGAGTGAACCATTTCAGAGATATTCCTTGTTATTTGCTTCAGTTCTAAAATTCTCAAACGGAAATTTGTCATTTCTGTTTCTTTTGTTTTTGTCTCTGGCCATACAAAGAGAACCAAATTTCAATCGCATTGTAACCAGTTTTTAACCTAGTTTATTTCGTCATTTATTTTCTAGCTATAAGGAACTAAGTGATGTGATAATTTCTGGTCATATTTATCTCGATTAGCAATGGGAAGATAGAACAAAAAGAACCAAATTTCAATCGCATTGTAACCAGTTTTTAACCTAGTTTATTTCGTCATTTATTTTCTAGCTATAAGGAACTAAGTGATGTGATAATTTCTGGTCATATTTATCTCGATTAGCAATGGGAAGATAGAACAAAATGCTTAAATAAGTATAGTTTGTTACAGACTATTTGGAGCAGGTCATGAGAATAGACACCAGCTTTTTAATAGTATTTTCATTCTTAACGTTAGGTTTTGTTTCATTAGTCTTAAATAGGCCTATTATCAATCCCACTAAAATATGTTCATTTTGTAAATCTTCATCGATAATTATAATATTTAAGAATTTTCTCTTAATTTTTATTTTTGTAAATAGTGCTTACTGAAATTAAATTAACGGTATCTTTTTATGTTCCGTTTGTAAACCGCCTTTCATTTCAATGGTCTTATGGAGTGGGGGGAACATATTGGAACATACTGATTATCGTCTGTGGTGTTAACTCGTGTACATTTCTCACTGGATGTTATTTCTTTGCGGTTTGTAAATTAGATATCTCCCTCACACAGATACACGTACATTCTTTCAGACTCTGGGGAGGATAGGAAATAATCTTGGATAAAAAAAAATTCCCACACAAAGCCGGGAATCGAACCTGAACCCCTTGAGTAGCAGGCAGAATCATACCTAATTTTTACTTTCTCTGGCCCGTATTTACAATTTACATTGTGGGAAATTTCACCAGAAATAAATAAATACATATATATATATATTGAGCATAGCTCAAAAACAAAAAGTCCATTAAACACCAAACTAAACATTTAAGTTTATATTTCCCGAATATTTTCAAGAAAATTCCCCTACCGCCAACTACCCTTTACAATTTTCGAAATTGTGGATTTTCTCAAAAATGGCTCTGAAAATTTGATTAAAATATCGTATATTAAAGATTTTTACATCACAAATAATGTGTATATCTTAATTTTATGGGAATAGCCTCTGAAGATTCCTTTATTCTGGATGACTTTTGCATAAATGGTAAACAGCAAGAGATAGACAAAAACTTACCAAACAAAAAGTGTATATTTCGTTATCTTACATAATTTGTCATATATGCTTTTATTATAGAACTGACTATTTCTGAGATATTACTTGTTATTGGTTTCATTATTTTAAAACACTACACTTTGCTCAAACGGGTCCCTACAAAGCGAACTGAACCTCAATTGTTTCATACCGTCGATCTTTTAAAGGATTTGCCTATCGCTTTAGGCTAATGTATCCCCTTATTTCCATTCTACTTAAAAGGAAGTAATTAATAAGATCATGTTCATATTTATTTCGATTAACATGATGAAGATAAAAGAATATTCTTTTGTAAGAATAGTTTGTGTTTGGAATAGATAGAGAATGTTATGTGAATGGAGCACATCAGATTTTTAACCCTGAAATTTCTTGTTTCCTTTTCCTCGAGAGAAACAATCCTGTAGTTTTATAAAACATAAATTATTTACCTTAGCTTTTATGCACGATTGTAGTTGTGTTATTGATCTATTCTCCTATCTTAATAATCCATATTTTTTATCTTTCCGAATTTATACCTACTCCAAATGATGCCGTTTGCAACCGGACTGCGAAACTTACTATTGAATCTTAAGTCAGTTGTTTGCTTTTATACATAGAATAACCGGGCAAGTGTATTACTCCAAGCTTCAATAATGCGTTTCAACTGTTTTATAAGGAAAACTGCATGAGAAGAGTAGCTGCCATTTGCTTTTAGGTTACTGCTTGTTGAAAGATTAGAATCGAAAATGTTTGAGGTGACAAAATTGTTTTAATCTTATTTATTAAGATTTTATCAATTTTATTTTAATTTTTTGTACAAATTTATATGTGGTAATTACGCTAACAAACTGGGTGTGGCAAATTTTGCCCGCTTTCATCACTTTATAAATAAGTGTGTCTGTTCAAATATTCGCAGTTAACAGGAACGTAAGTAAAACAATTCACACATTAGAAAAGAGGCTATAATAATAGGGTTGTACTTTAAACTTGCTGTTGTTGGTGTTGCATCGATAGGTATATATATACACACATACAATTCATATGTAACTAAAGTATTAAAATAATTACACTTAACCTTTTAACCTTGTTGTAATATGCACTTTTTTCTATGACATACACTAATATTTCATTGGGCTTAGCGAAGTTATTTTAACATTTTCTTTGAATATTGTGTTTTGAGAATAAGCAAGGTTAAATTATTCAGCTTATAAATGTAATGAAAAACATTTCTTAATTTATTGAGCTTGCTTAGCTCTAATATATTAGTTTTATAATTGTGTGTTATATGATTTTAATCTCCAAATATATCTGAAAGGACTTCAAAAATCAATAAGGCACACACACACTTAAACTTATATGTTTGTATTTGTTAAGCTTTGTTCATGAGACAACCTTACATTATAAGAAGCTTTAAAATTAAAAATCGGATGTATTCAATTCACATGACTTTCTCTAGCTGTTCCACATTAAAACTGTTCTTACAAGAGATTATTCTTTTATCTACATTATACTAATCGAGATAAACTTAGCATAATTGGTCTTATTACTTGTTTCCTTGTAAGTAGAACGGAAATAAAGGAATGCACTAGGATAAATTCATAATTAAATTTTTTATAAGTTAATCGCTTATGAACTGAGGTTCGGTTCACTTTGCATGTTCCCGTTTGGGAAAGGTTAAGTAGTTCAAAATTGTAACTAATAACAAGAAATATTTCGAAAACGGTCAACTCTAAAAAAAAAAATGTATATGACATAAATTGTGTATTTCAAAGAGATTTAAATTTGTATGTAGTAAGCCTTTATGTATGTCTTACAGTTTACCAGTTATGGAAAATTGAATAAAGTTCATCCAAAATCTTCAGAAGCTATTACCAGAAAGTTCAGGATATACATTTTATTTATTATGTAAATAGTTTTATAATCAAAATCGATAGTTATTTCTGAGACAAACAAACTTCTAAATATGTTTCCATGTAAAGGGTAGTTGCGGGTAGGGGTTTTTTTCTTGAAAATCTTTGTGTTGCATCCCTGGAAGATACCAAACTTAAATGCCAAATTTGGTATTTAACGGTGTTTTAGTTTTTGAGCTATGTTGTCCGCAGACACTCACACATACACGCACCATTTTGAAAATATGTTTTTATGGACTCAGGGGACCTCAAAACGTATATTTCCGGTGAAGTCTCGACATCAATTTTGAGTGGAATACAGTGCTTCCTCTATACACAACGTACATAGCACGTGTAGAGAAAGTAAAAAATAAAACTTACACACTTCAAGAAGTTCTGTAGAAACAGTGGATTATCGAACGTACTCCCGCGCGTGTACGGATCTTTTTCCAAAAATGGTTCTTTTTGGGGTGGGGATTCAGGGTAGTTGAAAAATATTTCCGATTAAACCTGTGTATCGAATTTTTGGATAAAATATATCTCTTCTCTGCCTACTATGTACAAAGTACGGGTAGAGAAGTTGAAATTGAATGTTATTTATCGACGCTTTTTAGCTGCTATGGTTCTCAGCGTCCCATTCTATATTGGACGTGAAAGACCGCTTAATTTTGCTCAGGGCCTCTTTATCAGGATTGAGGTTCTTTTACGTGCCGTTAATCCACGACTCGGGACCCTCGGATTTACTTTCCTTCAAATGGAAGCCATCCTAAGCACTTTTACGCCCGAAAAAAGTCTATTACCCTCCACCGGGTTTGAATTCGGAGAACCAGTGGCTAGCATGTCATCCCTAGACCACGAAGGAAGACTAGAGAAAGTAGAAACGTCTGAAGTTATTTGTTCGCTTTGTTAAGAGTGTACATTGTGAAGTATGTGAACACAAAGATATAACACTGAGGATGATGATTATGATGATGATGATGATGATGATAATAATAATAATAATAATAATAATAATAATAATAATAATAATAATAATAATAATAATAATAATAGTAAGCTTAAAAGGCATAATACATCAATTTGAAAAGCAAATAGCTCAGTTTTTTACTTTCTTTGATCCCGTATGTACAATGTACATAGGGATAAAGAAGTATTGTATTTCACCCAAAAATTCGATACCGAGATTTTCACGGAAATACATGTTTTAGGACCCCCTGTATCCAAAAAAAGCATTTTCAGAAAAAGGTTCGTGTGTCAGTGTGCCTGTGTGTCTGTAAACACGATAACTCAAAAAACGAAAAGAAGCTAGAGTACCAAACTTGGTGTTTAAGTTTAATATCTTGCAGGAATGCGAGATGAAGATTTTGAGAAAAATCCCCCCATCCCAAACTATCCTTTACATGGAACTTTTTTCGAAAATGTTGATTTTCTTAAAAATGGCTGTAACGATTTTGATTAAAATGTCGTATATTAAAGATATTTACCTCACAAATAAAATGTATATCTTGAATTTACTGGGAATGGCTTCTAAAGACCTGTTTATTCTGGATGAGTTTTGCTTAATTTGGCACAACTATTAAGCCGTAAGAGATAGACAAAAACTTACTATACAAAAAATGTAGGTCTTGTTAAAATACACAAGTTATGACAATTGCAGAACGACAGCTTAGTGTATTCCCTTACTTTCTTCCTACTTATAGGGAACTAAGTAATAAGAACATTGTGCTAATGAGTACCTCGATTAGCAAGGTGCAGAAAGAAGAATAATCTTATGTAAGATGTTTGTAGAACAGCTAGAGAAAGTCATGTGAGTGTAACACATAAGATTTTTTAAAATCTGCCAAAAAAGGCGGGCTAAAATAATGGTTGAAACAATTTCAGAGGACAATTTCCGAAGTGTTTCATAGGGTTGAACTTGTATTATTTCATCAGCATTTAGAGTATATAGTTAATGGAAAATATCTTAAATATAACATTATAAGTATTTGGATATCGTATCGTAACGGTTATCCTGTTTGCCCTATTAAAGTAGTCAAAGAGTAATGCTTGTTTAAATTCTTAACATAGCTTCCCTATCCCACGGTCTGCCGACACTTTAAATTAGGGTAGCCCCCAATCCAACCTTCCCTTTTTTTAAACCTGCCTCAGAAACATGCAAAACGGGAGATTCTATTGTTCTCACTAATGGCTTTACATAGAGATTGTGGAGTGGAATGAGTAAGCAAAGTCCTACTTTTTGGAAAACAAGTTTAAGATTCTGAACAGACAGAATGAGGGACAGGTTTCACAGTTCTGCCTCGTTCTCTAAACCTTCACTCCTACCGGTAGTTTCGTTCAGCCAGATTTTTCTTGGCCTGTCCAGCACTGAGGAAACCTAGCCTGCCTATGCTTAGGCTGGCCCGTAGAAAACTACTGCCGGAGTTAGATAGGTGCATGAGAATTGTACCTCTACTTGGAACTTCTATATTGTGAGGCAAAAATGCTATCTGCACGGCGGTGGGATAAAATAACCTTTACGTAATATTGTAATATGTCTTTATTGACTCGACAATTAGTTGCAAATACACTCCTTGATTCATGCTGCAAATAATTCATTTGAAGTTTCCACGCGTAGACAATTTACCGCAATACACCATCCATGGCTCGCGCACCACTACACGCTAACAGTCCAGTCCCTTACGACTCCGTACAATTCACAACACAGCACCGCACTGCAATTATTCCTCCTTTTATAGCTAGAACATGATATCACAGACTTTCTGGAAATTAGTAAAAGATACTGGAAGCCAAAGCTTGGAGATGAATCAAGAGTCACGTTCCTGAAGGTTCCCGTTACATCTTGCTGCTCTTCCGTCAACTGCGATGTCTCACATTCCAGCCCACCAGCGCATACCAGAGCGAACCTGAGAGCGGTCGTATACACGGACGGTATTGTTACAATGTTTAAACATACCTACTTAGTAGATACAATAACCCAGTGGCTGATGTGTGGAATACCCCTCTGAAACTCTCTCTTCCTCTCTCTCACACACACCTACTTGGAATTGGTATTTAACTAATAGGCAAAGTGCTAGTGAAAGTGTTAATAATAATTTAATGCAACTTTTAAACTTGAAGATATTAAGAGTAAAGCTTCTTGTAAACCGCACTTCAATTTCCTATGGGTTCAACAAAACAAACAAACAAATAAATAAAGCTGTCCATGCAAATGGACACAAAGATGTAAATCAGCTCCCTACTTCAGCACTCTTCATATAATTAATGAATCAGTTTAACACACATTGAAGTATGACATAGACTTTTGTTTAAAAATTTATTTCATTCATGTAATTATTGCGCATATTATTTAAAGTGTCCAAACGGATAAATTAGTGCTAAAATGAACACTAATTAAATTCCTCAAATTACCTAAACAACACTATTTATTTGGAAATGCGAACGTTTCATTGACACTTCTTTCTTTGCTCAGTTTGCAGATAAGACAACATGAAGAGAAAGAACAGATACATTGTTTATATAATCCCTCGATATCTGAGGGTCAAAATGAAAGCTCTTGATGCAAACAGACGAGGTAGGGCAGACTTAAGAGGAGGAGCACTTTTCACAATGCAGCCACGTCAGTGGTGGGAGTATGCGACGGTGGAGTATGCGTGAGTACAGCTTACTCTTCTTAATCTTATCTTTTTATTTGTGATAAGAATGAAAATAATATATTATAGACAGATCTTTAAACGCTGATAGTTGTAAGTGCTTAATAATATTTGTCGTTAGATAAAACTTAATGAATTTGTAGTAATCATGATCGCGCTTTATTTTTATTTTTCCCCAAACGCACACTTGAGCAGCAGCTATGAGTAGACAACATAGCTATCCACATAGAGGCCACTGCATAGTCCTGAAAACATATTTGGGTTTCTCAGATATCCCGCATATAACATGTTTATGCACGACCATACCTAAATATAGTAATTATACGACTGGTAGCTACGCTTATATGGAACTCAATAACTGCATCTCTTCAGGAAAATGCACATTCCCATCAATCAGAAGATCCACATGTAACAATCAACACTTTCGCGTCTGCGCACATCTCGTAACGCTACCAGACAGCAACTGTTGAAAGGGCAACTATCGATTATTCTCTGTTCAATCCAAGAGCTTGCGCGAGTTTATACAAAGTAAAAATGTCGGACACGAATGAGAGTGTGACACAACTTACACCATCGCAAATTTCTGCAAAGGCACACGATGTGACTAATAACATTGCCACAGATATCAAGAAACTTGTACGTAAAATTCTATACGCAATTCACGGATTGGAGGAAATCAAACTGGATAATCTCACTTTTTAAAAGGTATTTCTGATTTACTTCAAAGAATTGAAGCAAAGTATGAAACCAGTGACGTTGTTGCTCTATTTTGAAATCAACATTCAATATTAAGTTTCAAATTCATCAAAACCTAACTAAAACCCTGTCAGCTGTTTCACTGTGTAAGGTAGGTCAATGCACTTATTGATTCAAGTAGGTGTAGAATATTTAAAATAATTATGGTTGTTTAAACTTAGACACATAGTCGAATATAAGTAGTCGTAAGTAACTTGACTATAATAGTTAAGATGCTGGTATGAAAAAGATGAAACGAGTAGAGCGTGTTTCATTAACCTACTTGCATATTACCACCATTTTACTCCAACTGCATAATATACTACTATAAAAGAGATGACATTATGTATTGGCCGGGAGAGCGTGGCAGCAGGATGTGCAGCAAGATTGGCTTAAACCGAAGGCAAAGGGGTAGCGAAAATAGATATAACGTTGTGAATAAAGTAAAACGATGCCTATGCGATATAAACAGACAGGAAATAGAATCTCAATGTAGAACAAAATCGTCATTGCAGTTACAAAACGAAATAAAAATTGACAATGGAAATAAAATGTATATTAGGTATTTTCTGGGAATAGCTCCTGAAGTGAAATTCAGTTCTCTTTAAATAGCAGAGTAAAAAATAATAAAAAATCAGAAATAAATGACATCTCCCTTTGAGAAAAATATGCTTTAGAAAATTTAAACAAATAACATGAGATACATTCTATACTCTGATGAGACCTTATTTTTGTGTAGTTAGATTTTGTCTATTTCTTACGGTTTACCATTTATGCAAAAGTCATTCAGTATGCAGAGTACTTCATTGGCTTCCCAAAAAAATCCCAGATTTGATTTTCTTTAAAATGTCTTAAACATATGCTATTTTTATCAATCAATATCGATAGACATTTTAAGAAAGTAAATAAATACCTTCGAAAATGTTCCACATAAAAGTAAGTGAAAGGGGGAGGTGTTGTTTAAAATCTTCGTATTGAATCTATAGAAAATACTGAAGTTAAATTACAAGTTTTGTATCTAACTGATTTTTCGTCCTTGTCTTACGTTATTCAGACACGCACTAAAATGCTTATTTTATTTAGGAGATTTCAAAACGTGTATTTCTGGTGACATCTCGGAATCCAATTTTTGGGTAGAATCAAATACTTCTACGTACTATTCATAAATAAATAGGTGCCTTAAATTGTGTGTGTGTGTGTGTGTGTGTGTGTGTGTGGCGCGTTCTTGCGGTGAAATCCCGAATGAAAATTTTAGGTGAAATAACATTGCTAACTACCATATTGTCCGTGGTCTGTGGGTAACATACCGCGGGTTCAAACCAAGCGGAGGGTAATGGATTTTTTCGGGCGTAAAAATGCTTTGCACGGCTTCCTTCGGAAGAGAAGTAAAGCCATTGGTCCTGTGTTGTAGACTTGCGGCACAATAAGATTCACCTTCTCAAATCCGAAGAATATAAACTATTCAGAACAAATGTCTTCGTTTAATCACCAATGCACCATGCATTCAGATCTCAAAGTTCCAGAAGTAACGGTTGTCCTCAGATAGAGCTTGCAGAAGACTTCATAACTGCAACCCGCTAGTTGAACAAATTCCTCTAAACTACCCACCAGATTCAGAAAAAAGAAGATTAAAACGAAAAAGACACTCGGATTAAGACTAGCACCGCATTAATTAGATCTTAATTATGCATTCGGGATTGCCTCTGGGCAAAACCCCGGAACCATGTTTCATGGTATTTGTTTGTTTCTAAATGCTCACAACTGAAATGTATTGTATACAATAAAGTTAACTCATTAATTAAAAAAAAAGAAGAAGAAAAGAACCTCAAGCCTGATAAAGAGGCCTAACCAAAATTAAGCGGTCTTTCTTCCCCAGTATAGACTGGGACGCCAAGAACCGCAGCAGTTAAAGAGCGATCATAAATAAAACTCAATTTAATTTCTACCTACCATAGTTAAACGGTAAGCAAAGTAAAATTGATACACAACATTATTAATGCTAAGATTGAAAGGCATTCTCATTCATTACGAGGTTTTAGATGTCTTGCATGCTCAAAAGACCTAAAAAGTTAATTACCAGTTACTGTAACTCTCCCTTGTGGCATTTCTAGTAAAGTTTTACCATTTTCCATCAGCCGTCACGTGCCAAGCAAAGTCAAATCTGACATGCGGGATATCGAATCGAATAGCACCTCGTCCTCTTCACATATTTCTGGGAAGCAACAGGGTGGCGGAGGGTAAATGACTGCTGGGACAATATGCACGCCTCAGTAACACGCCAGCACTCCGCCACGACGCTTACTTCCACGACGAGGGATGGTCCACCTCAACTCGCCACACGATCGCATCCCTCCAGAGGTATGGACACACGAAGCTCACAGTTGGTAGTTTAAACCTTCAAGTAAAGTAGACATATATCACATGTTGCACATAGAGTAAAGTTTGGAGAAGGCTCTTAGTTTTATAAAACATCTGATGTGTTCCATTCACACGATTTTCTCACATCTCTGTAATAGATTATTGTTAAAATGCTTATTATTCTACCAATTCATGCTAATCTAGATGAACATTAACAGAAATTGTCTTATTACTTGTTACCTTGTAAGTAGTAGGGGAAATATACTAGGTTAAAACTTATAGTCAATTCTTTTAAAAGCTATTTACCTTGGGGTTGATATACATTTCGTGCTTTACCAGGAGTTCACAAATTCCCATATGAGAAAAGCTTACGTATTTTAAAACTGAAACCAATAACAAGGAATATATAAAAAAAGGTAAGCACCGCGCAAAAAATGTAAATGGTATAAATTGCGTGTTTTAATGAGATCTACATTTTTTGTGTACTAACCTTTCTTCTACCTTTTACGGTTTACCAATTATGCAGAAGTCATACAATGAAGATGTCTTCAGATATTATTTCCAGAAAATTCAAGATTATCAGTTTATTTGACATGTAAATATCTGTAGTAGTTGGTATTTTAATAAAACTCGTTATAGCCATTTTTGAGAAAATCAAAATTTTCAAAACTTTTCCATGTAAAGCGTACTTAGGGTGGGGGATTTTCTTGAAAATCTTCGTGTGGCATCCTTAAAAGGTACTGAACTTAAATACCAAATTTGGTATTTAATGGCCTTTTCGTGTTTTGTCTTGACCGGTTTTGAAACTGCCGTTTCGTTTCCTTTTTTCCGCGCAAACCTTTTTCTAAAATGGTTTCTTGGACTCAGGGGACCTTAAAACATATTTCCGGTAAAATCTCAATACTGAACTTTTAGATAGAACTCTCTATAGACTATGTAGGTACATATTACAAGTAGAGAAAGTAAAACTCTATAGAAATAGTTATATTATAGTTATATTGTAGTTGAACGTCCTTTAACATAAGTCATATTGGACGATTCATCCCTTGATCTAAGGCTAACATACTAGCCTATAATTCCAAGGTCGCGGGAGGGAATGGATTTATGGGGGCAAACATTCTTAACATGGCTTCCTTCGGAAGGAAGGTAAAGCCGTTGGTCCCGTGTCACAAATTGACGGCACGTAATTTAATCTCAAGCCTGTTAAAGCGGTCTCTGAGCAAAGCGGCGTCTTTCACGCCAATATAGAATGGACGTTAAGAACAGCAACAGTTAAAGAGCGTCTATAAATAACGAGTGTCCATATAAATTTTAATTTATATAGGACGATGGATAATGAAATTGGTGAAGTGATCTCAATTGAGCCCCGGGTCCATAGAGCTTAGAATTGCCCGACATTTGTCTTCTCTGGAAAGGGCAAGGCCCCAAAAAATACTTTACCCGGATAACTCGCACTAGCCGACCTTTGAATTAGGATCTCTTAAATGTGCGTAACAAGTTTTACTTTCTCCATACGCACTATGTACATAGTGTGTATAGAGAAGGTATTGCACTCCACCAAAAAATTCGATACCGAGATTTCACCGGAAATATATGTTTTAGGGTCCCCAATATCCAAAAAAAGCATTTTCACAAAAAGGTCCGTGTGTGTGTGTGTCCGTGTGTCCGTGTGTCTGTGAACACGATAACTCAAAAACGAAAAGTCGGTAAAATACCAAACTTGGTATTTAAGTTTAGTATCTTCCAGGGATGCGACACGAAGATTTTGAGAAAAATCCCCCCAACCCCAACTACCCTTTACAGGGAACTTTTTTCGAAAATTTTGATTTTCTCAAAAATGGCTCTAACGATTTTGATTAAAATTTCGGATATTAAACATATTTACCTGAGAAATAAAATGTATATCTTGAATTTTCTGGGAATAGCCTCTGAAGAGTAATTTATTCTGGATGAATTTTACTAAATTTTGAATAACTGCTAAACTGTAAGAGATGGACAAAAATTTACTACACAAAAAATGTAGAGCACATTAAAACACACAATTTATGTTCTATACATTTTTTCGTGGAGTTCGTCGTTTTTGTGACATTCCTTATTTTTGGTTTCTACTATGAAAAACGTATACTTTTCTCATACAGGAACTTGTCAGCTCCTATCCATATAGACAAAGGAACTTCATTGACATAGCAACCAGCTTTTGACTATCACTTTAACCTACGGTTGTCCCTTATTTCGCTTCTACTTACAAGGAAGCGAGTAATTAGACTATTTCTGTTATTTTTGTCTGATTAGCATAAAGTAAATAGAAGTATAAGCTTTTTAAGAATTATTTGTTGCAGGGATATGGAGAAAGTCATGTGAATGGTACACATCAGATTTTTTGTGTATACATTTTATCTTTTCACGTAACTGGACGAGGAGTATACAATGCGCTCAGCTCGGTAGATTTCGCCCAAGTTTGGAAGCAGAACAAAGGAACAACATTGAGGTATGAAGTACGCTATACACTCTAATATTTAGTGGCTTCAATACTAACGTTCACTCTGTATTTATCAGAGTTCACGCCCATGTACGTGCGCTTGTTTTCGTTTAATAATTCAGCTAGTTCGCGGTGAATTCGATAACCTGCTCACCATAATGGCTGAGAGCCTCAAAGAAAGTTTCTTTCTTTGGTTGACAACATCACGGAAACACAGGCGGGCGAGATCATCGTTCCCCCAGCCCTAGCCTTTTCGTAAAACTAGCAACCAAGAAATGGTGCGCGCTTAGTAACCGAAATACAGAGAATACACAGCGCAGCTGCCAATGGGGCTTTTTTTATTTTATTTTTTTTTTTATTTTATTTTTTTTTCTCCTTTTTACACATATTGGTCTTCAGACATGACCTAATTGGCCATCACACTAACACAGAAACACCACAAATACTCGTGCCCGAGGCGGTACTGGAACTCGCGATCCCCTGCGCAACGAAGCACCAAAACTGTCTACTTCTGCGAACTAGCGTGCCAGTTGTTAAAATATGTACAGAAATCTGCTTGCTCTCTTTGAAGACGGGGATTTTACTTTCTCTACATGTAGTTTGTACATAGTGTATAGAGGAAGAATTGTATTCTACCCGAAAATTCGATGTCGAGATATTTATGTTTTGAAGCCTTCTGAGGCCGAAAAAACATTGTGTATGTGTACGTGTGTGTGTGTCTGGACACCATAACTCAAAAACGAAAAGACCGTTAAATACCAAATTTGGTATGTATGTTTAGTATCTTCCAACACTACGATATGAACATTTGCAAGTAAATTCCCCCAACTCAAACTATCTTTACATAGAACAATGTTTGAAAACTTTGTTTCTCTTAAAATGACTCTAAAGATTTTGATTAAATTATCGTATATTAAAGCTATTTACATCACAAATAAAATGTATATCTAGAAGTTTTTTGGAATAGCTTCTGAAGACCTGTACTAATCTGGACATCCATTGCAGACGTGTCTGCAATGGATGTCCAGATTTGTACAAGAAGATAGATTCACTGTATGTAATGTTTTTTTTAAAAGAAAAAATAAATTATTAACACCTGTTCATTCTGAATGAATTTTGCTGAAATTTTCATTACTGATTAACCGTACAAGATACACAGGCTTAGTACACAACAAATGTAGATCTTATTAAATCACATAATTTATGTCATATAAATTTTTGTTGCAGAACTGACCGTTTCCGAGATATTCCTTGTTATTGGTTTCAGTTTAAAACTACGCATCTTCTCAAATGGGATCCCTTTCATTTCATCTCCCTTTTGGTTTCTCTGGAAATATAAAGCGGTCCGAACTTCAATTGCTCACATATCGATTGGATTTTAAAAGATTTGCCTATCGCTTTATTCCCTTATTTCCCTTCTGCTTATGAGGAACCAAGTAGTAAGACCAATTGGTAATGTTTATCTCGCATTGCATGATGTTGATGGAAGAATAAACTTTTGCATGAATAGTTTGCTTGGGAATAGTTAGAGAAAGTCATTATCAGATTTTTAGAGAAAATTCAGTGTCTATGAACACGAAATTGCAAAAAACCTAAAGTCGGTAAGATACCAAACTTGATATTTAAGATTATTATTTTTCAAGGATGCAACGCGAAGATTTTGAAGAAAATCCCCCCACCCCAAACTACCATTAAGATGGAACAAATTTCAAAAAATTTTATTTTCTTAAACATGGCTCTAACAATTTGGATTAAAATTCCGTATATTAAAGATATTTACTTGCCAAATAAAATGTGCAACTTGAATTTTCTTGGAACACCCTTTGAAGACCTCTTCTTCTGAATGACTTTCGGATAACTGATAAACCGTAAGAGATAGACAAATACTACTACACAACAATAGATCTCGTTAAAACGCACAATTTATGTTATATGTTCCGTGTTGTTGGTTTCAATTTTAAAATACTAAAAATTTTCTCATACGAGTAACTTGTCAACTCCTGGACATGCAAAGAAGGGGATTTCAATCCCATAGCAACCAGCCTTTAAAAGATCTGACTATCGCTTTAGCCTAGTGTATCCCCTTATTTCCGTTATACTTTCAAGGAAGTCAGTAATGAAACCGTTTCTGCTAATGTTTAATGATTAACATGAAGTAGACAGGATAAGCTTTCTAACAACAATTTGTTATAGAGTGTAGAGAAAGCCATGTGAGTGAAACAACAGATTTTTTTTAAATTGTGCTTGCAGGTAATTTTCTTCCAATAAATATATTGATTTACTAACCCATTGAGCTCAGTATCCCAAAATTCTGGCTATTTATAGAATATTGCGTTTTGTAATTCATTTAGTTTTCAAATGAGCGCTCTAAATAGACAAACTTCAGGAGCACGTTTTTGAAATTCTGAATGACGAGTTATGTTTAAACCCCTATAGTTAATTAAAAAGTATTATACTCCCTAAACATCTACACCTAAAACGAGCACAAAGCGATAAAGGGGAAATTAAATCTCAGCAGTGCATACAATATCAGCTTTACTGCTCTGAGAATTGACTGATGGTTACTTGACAATGATCCTGTAAGCAAGAATTTGCGTGCATGGCTAATTTCGAAAGTGAAGATAAAACGGTATATGATAAAGAAGGTGTTCACTCCTACCAAAATTTGTGTACAAAGATTTCACCGGAAATACGAGTTTACCCCTAAAATCAAGCAAACATTTAAAGATTTGGTGTGAATCTGTAAGCAATTGGGCAATCCCAATCGACACCGGTCAGAAACCTCTACTGCAAGAGAGAGAGAGAGAGAGAGAGAGAGAGAGAGAGAGAGAGAGAGAGAGAGAACCCACCCCTCAACCGCAACACATCCGGTCCTACAATCCTGAAACATGGTAATAGCTCTAGTAAAACCGTTCAGTTCTCCAACAATAAGCAGGTAGCATAAAATGGCAGAATTAACAGCAATTATATACAGCGTGGTATCCATTACTAAATTATGATCAATACAATTTGTAAAATATTACTGCACTCATTCTCAAAGTTTGATTTCAGTATATGAAATGGTTGTTGTAAAACCACAGCAATTAAAAACTTGACTTACAACTACAGTCTTTTTTTTCTGCTTCTATTTTTATCGTGAACGGAACCCATCAGATTTTTGTTTTTAAATTTAAAGTATTGCTTTATATATTTAAATGAGCTCTCTAGATAATTAGAATCTTGAGTGTGCATAGATATATAACAATTCCGTTAAAGAAAACTGGGATGTAAAAAAAGTAATTTTGGTTAACATTTCAGATTTTTATATTTTTTGACAAAAATTGAAGTGTGATCGAGAATCTCAAAAGATTGGTGTCAAACCGTTGCTCCTATCATTGGTTAACACCTATTACTTTCTCCATACGCACTATGTACATAGTGTATAGAGAAAGTATTGCACTCCACCAAAAATATATCACCGGAAATATATGTTTTTGGGTCCCCAATATCCAAAAAAAGCATTTTCACAAAAAGGTCCGTGTGTGTGTGTGTGTGTGTGTCCGTGTGTCCGTGTGTCTGTGAACACGATAACTCAAAAACGAAAAGTCGGTAAAATACCAAACTTGGTATTTAATTTAGTAGCTTCCAGGGATGCGACACGAAGATTTTGAGAAAAATCCCCCCAGCCCCAACAACCCTTTACATGGAACTTTTTTCGAAAATTTTGATTTTCTCAAAAATGGCTCTAACGATTTTGATTAAATTTTCGGATATTAAACATATTTATCTGACAAATAAAATGTATATCTTGAATTTTCTGGGAATAGCCTCTGAAGAGTAGTTTATTCTGGGTGAATTTTACTAAATTTTGAATAACTGCTAAACCGTAAGAGATGGACAAACACTTACCACACAAAAAATGTAGAGCACATTAAAAAACACAATTTATGTTATATACATTTTTTCGTGGAGTTCGTCGTTTTTGTGACATTCCTTATTTTTGGTTTCTGCTATGGAAAACGTGTACTTTTCTCATACTGGAACTTGTCAACTCCTATCCATATAAACAAAGGAACTTCATTGACATAGCAACCAGCTTTTGACTATCATTTTAACCTACGGTTGTCCCTTATTTCGCTTCTACTTACAAGGATGCGAGTAATAAGACTATTTCTGCTAATTTTTTCTGATTAGCATAAAGTAAATAGAAGTATAAGCTTTTTAAGAATTATTTGTTGCAGGGATATGGAGAAAGTCATGTGAATGATACACATCAGATTTTTTTTAAAGTCCGTTGTATACAATCGATTACATTGATTACGCCACTTTTAAACTTCAGATATTTGATTGTCATCACTTTCTAACTTCTACACCCTTAACTCTGTGTTGAGTGGATATACACAGTGTTCTCTCTTTGAGGTTTCCAAAAGGCATTCTACAAAAAACTAACTCCATACACGCAGGCTCCAAACGTAAAGTGTACTTTAATTCTGAGGAAACATTAGTAATTCCGGAGAAAGAAAATGTGCCAAGCTCTCCTGAGTAATAAGTAACGCCTACAATACTACGAGCGTTTCCTCTTTCCGTTGTGTTCGTTTCATTCTTAATTTGGCGCCTCTTCCTGTCGTCGCTTCCTCATCATTCATCAAGAACCCTTCCCTCATTAAGACAGTCTCTTGTGTTAACTCATACTGCGTAAATGTCACGTTCTGACATCTATTGGTCTGCCTGACGCTCGAATGTTTGATACATATTGTAACCGCATTGTTTGTCAGCCTTAATGAGGTGCATGCCATTTAAAATAACCCTAATGCATCATTTTTATTATCATTTGTACGCACATCTAGGTAGAGAATGTTTTGCATTCCACTTAAAAATTCAATACCAGATTTCACCGGAAATACATATTTTTAGGATCCATGATTCCAAACAAGGCTTTTTAGAAAAAAATCTGATGTGTTCCATTCACGCGACTTTCTCTACTTCTCTACAAAAATTATTGTTAAAAAGCTTATTATTTACTTAATGTTAATCGAGAAAAAATTAGCAGAAAGGGTCTTTACTTGCTTCCTTGTAAGTAGAAGAGAAATAAGGGAGTCTATAGGTTAAATCGATAGTCAAACCTTTTAAAAGCTGGTTGCTATGTGATTAAACTACTTTTGTTTGTATAGACAAATTCCCGCATGAGAAAAGTTTAAAGCTGAAACTAATAACAGGTAAATTGTGTGTTTTAACGATCTCTACATTTTTTGTGTGGTAAATGTTTATCTATCTCTTACGGTTTACCAGTTATGTAAAATTCCGCAACATTCAACCAGAATAAACATGTCTTCAGACGCTATTCCGAGAACATTAAAAATATACATTTTATTTGTCATGTAAATGTCTTAGATATAAGAGATTTTAATCAAAATCGTTAGAGCCATTTTTGAGAAAAATCAACATTTTCGAAATTTTTTCCTTGTAAAGGGTAGTTGGTGGTTGGTGAATTTTCATGAAAATCTTCGTGTCTCATCCTTGGAAGATATTAAACCTAAACACCAAGTTTGGTATTTAACGATCTTTTCATTTTTGAGTTATGCTGCCCATCCACACACACACACACACACACACGGTCATTTTCCTAAATATGTTTTTTTTTTATTCAGTGGATCTCAAAACATGTATTTCGGTGAACACCTTGTTTGGTTGTAGACACATTCTAAGTTTGCTTATTTATCGCCAACGAATACCAGTTAGGTAACGAACATTGCATATTTTAGCATGGCGTAGCATTCACTAGTCACTAAGCAGACTTTCCAACATACGCAACAATTTTCGGAGCCCGGATGGAGGAAGGGCGTCAAGACCAGTACGTCACTGGGTGAAGGTCATGGCAAAAGTGCTTGCGCTTACTGCCATTTTATTTCAACTCTTCATTTAGCTGTATCGACAGCTTGCCCTCAATTCCGAGGTGTATTGCATGCTACACTCCTGCTTTCGTGAGTGTTTTGTCTGAGTATCCCAGCTGAAATAACCTGCTCTAAGCACGGTTTCACTAAAGAAAGTCATGTCACAATGGATCGCTCTACTCTGACTCTTTATCGGAGCCCATTAGGTAACCACATGGAAATGTTTTAAATTGCTAATTTTGCGGAGATGACAAACTTTTATCGAAATGTCTGCCTATATTACATCTCGGAGTGAAGAATATGCTATCATTCTATAGAGGGGCCGCGCCGAGGCCGAGTGTTTAGACCATTCGTCTCTCTCCTAGACGGCCCGGGTTCGATCCCAAGTGACCGCATGTAAGATTTGTGGTGGACAAAGCGGCACAGGGGTGGATTTTCTCCGGGTTTTCCGGTTTCCCCCTCCATCGCAATCCACCGGTACTACATCTTCATCCCTATATCGCCAGTGTCATCGCCTGCGGTGCCATGGTAGTAAATACATTATTAGTTAAAGTTTTAATAATTACTTTAGTTGAAGGAATAAAATTTCTTTTATTGGTTAAACCCATTTACATCTTAATTTATATAGTTTAAATAAAACATTACATTTTCATTGTAAAAATAAAATCAGGCATTAAACACTAACAAAAATGTTCTACACAGAGTATTTCGTCTAGACTGCAAGTATACCTCCGAGAGGGTGAATGTCATTAGGAAAAAACGTGAGCCAGCTCTACGTACATATCTACTGTGACACAGCGGCTAAACTCTTAAGTTTATCGGGAGTTTGCGCTTAATGATCACTCAATTTGGAGATTTGGAGACAACAGAGGTGGTAGCGCTCTCGTACAATGGAAATACAAAAGCGCTATCGACATATAACTAGGATCTTCTGGATTTTTCCCTTCTTCCCGCCTCCTGAATACTCGGCTATATAAGCCAGCGTGTCGCGAGTGCGTTTCTGGGGCGACAAAAGCTTATCACTGTGTTCTCCGAGCGAGTTTGCGACAGTACTTCGGTGACTGTTGCTGCTGGGAAGGATTAAGAGAGGTCTCGTTCGTCTACCAAGCGGGTAAACCAATCGCAGAAGTGGCTGTGAAGGAAGGAAAGTGACAATGAGGGCTGAGGAAAATTAGAGCTAGATTACATTACCAAGTGGCAGTGAAAACTGAACAAAGTTGCAGAATCTTAGCAGGGCCCATGAGAAAAATTCAGCTCCAAATATAGGTGAAAGTTCGAACGTTTTGATAATGTAGAAGAGCAGGTTCAGCCCCTGATCCTTGATTGGAGTACTGTGATCTTTGTATTTACTAAAGATCATCGGTTCACAATTCCTAACATGAAGCATTGAGAGTTTTAACTTGCATTTAGCACGAAGCAAAAGTATAAAAGAATGGGATGCTCAGGTGGTAAGATCTGAGGGAGGTTCTGGAATCTAATCCTATGGACTGATCAATTTGGCTGTTTTTTTCTTTGATTTTCCTCAGGCGCTAAGGTAAATACCGGATTGGATATTTAATTGGATATTTATTTGGGATTGGATATTTAAGCAGTAAGCTGTAGACTATATGCTCCCTAGTCTCACCTGCTTGTCAGGGAGCTAAATGGTAGTTATGGTGCAAGGAGATGAGACCTTAAAAGGCTAGCTGCACTTTGCCATCGTATCTTACTGAAAGCTCCATCCTTATATGATCAAGTTGTTAAAGCGACGTAGAATAAAATAGAATCTGGGAGTCAGATGGTAAACTAGAGTTCAACAACCCATGTTCGTGTTTGGTAGAGAAATCAGAATGAAAGGAAAGTATATAAAGGAATGAATAATATTCCTACAGAACCTACAGACAGGATTCTTGCTTTCTTTAGTATGAGTAGTTCAATACTAGGACTAAATTTCCACGAATGTACAAACCATTACTTTTAAGTAACTCTTTTAATTTGCCTATCTGACACTTTTTAGACTGTCAGCCAGTCGCAAAGTGTTCAAAGTATTCACAAAGCGAATTTGGATACAATAAAACATAGAAAAATTCATGTGCTGTCATCAGATTAGTTTTGGATCACATATTTATTCTTCCAATCGCAGAAAAAGGGGTTGTTCATCAAATCCAGTATATCGGCTGGCTGCTAGATTTTGGTGCATGGTTCTTACATACTTCCAAACGTTCTCTTCTCTGTTTAAATTCACCAGAAGACATCAATGAAATGAGCATAATAAATTTAAATCGCTAAACCAACATTATATTTGGGTACAAAAGAAGCTGTGATGTTTGGCTACATATATCATTTCGTCATGTCTTGTAGAGCCGTTAATTGAAGAAATGTGGAAGCTTAAAATATAAGTGTGGCTTCATATTTGGTTGTAATTTGTCTAACCTCATACCAAACATGTGCGTTAATTTTGTGCATAGCCTTCCTACAGAAATAACATTTTGTTTATCCAATAAGGGGTTCCGCAATTAGTTCTCCAAATTATATATGCTCTTGGTGCGCTCAAGGAGAAATTATTTAATTGAGATGGTGTTTTCAAAATGTCGATCTCTCAATTGTTTCATTAATCGAAACGATTAATCTTCTTAGACTCAGGTAGGGGATGTTTATGGAAACATTACATGTTCCTACAAATCCATAAGGACACTTGGACTTGATATTGATGTTTTTTTTCGGCTCCTCAAGTTTTGAGTTATCGTTTTGGAATTACTACCCTGTTAATGGAAACAATTTTCATTGTGAAATGAAAGCACGTAAATTTCAATTGTCCCTGTCAGCTACAGTTGTCCTTGCCTTTGACAGTTTCCATTTCAAACAAGTTCTCTTTCACCCAAAGCTTATATTTTTGAAGGTCATAAAACGGGAGTAATTGAATGGATATAATTTAATTGACTACAGCATATAGCTGGTTTTATGTCCTATTTCTCAAGCTTATTAAATTGTGAAATAATTGGTACCCGTTTCTCTGTCGGTTCCTGTCCAAATATGACGTGTAAGCATCCAAACCGGTATCTATTTCAGCTTTGTTCGTCTAAAACCTAACATAACATCCAAGAATTTCATCCCACAGAAAATAGACATGTATAGGGTAAATACCCTGTGGGTGACGCCAAACCTTGAATTACTTCATACAACTTGTATCTCGGATGCCTCACCCTCTCAAAAGTACGTTCGAGAGTGGCTGCTTTAAGCTCAGTAGCATAAACGTAAAATATTGCATGAGTGATGAATTTGGGGTAACAACACATTATATTCTTCTGAAAGCTTTATGTCAATACATATATTCTAGGACATTAAATCCTCTTATTTTCATTAAAGCATAATATAAATTTTGAGCACCAAAATTTTCTCTTCAACCTAAATCAGTATATTTAATTGAATTTAACCCAATTACCAAAGGTTTCTATCTAACTTCTACGAAAAAGTAAACAAAGCGAAAATTCTTGATATATGAGCGGAAACTTCTCAGAACACATATTTTCCAAAACAAAATTATATGTCTACTTTACTGAAGGGTAGTACATGTTGCAATCTTGACAGCCTTCCTTGGGGATATGTTCGAGGAACTGGAGAGCGAGTAGGGACAAAAATATATGGGATACTCTGGGGCTCCTGGTGGGGAAGGATACACGTAAACGTGTGGTGGACGAGTTGGAGGAATGGCTGGAGGAAGTGGTAAGGAAGGCCGCTTCCAGACAAGTGGAAAAGAAGTCACCACTTCAGATCAAGGCAACTCCACCTGCAAATAATTCGGGCGAGAAAAAGACGACAAAAAATACCAGATTTACTGTGAACTCGAAGAAATGTACCAAAAGTAGGTAAGAATCTTTTTAAAAAACATTTCTTTTGCTGCACCATAGATTTGCTTCTTGATGCCATGATGCAAAGACTTCAATAGTGATGTTTTTTCTTTCTTTCTTTTTCTGTGAATACATACATAAGAATGCCATAATTTATGATTCCTTTGGTTATTATAACCATATTTCTGAATACTCGCCACCGTTTTCACCAGGGAAAGGGAATTTTCACTATAGTTCTTCAAATTTTGCTAATTGATCAATATTTTCCTTAGCAGGATATATAAATTGTGTATATACATATTATGACAAATGACTTTCTTGACTCATAGTTGATTTACAGATAAAGTATTTAATTCACTGCTGCAAACAATCCACTCCACGCTTTGATGCATAGATGGCTGTCGGCTTTCACACCCTACTGCTCGCACGCCACTTCACGCTTTCACTGCAGTCTCACCATGAATTGCAACCCTCCTTTCTGCGTATAGCTAGAAGTGCTGTCACAGAACCTTTTAGAAGATTGTCGAAGCTAATGGAAGATTCTAGCGTGTGCCAGACGTATCGCGTTCCAAAGCCTCCGGCTAACGGCACAGCGGAGTTCTTGTGTTTACCACATCCAGCCCCATAATCACATACCAAATCTTCTGCAAACTTTAGAACTGTCGCACATGGCATTGTTAGAATACTAATATTATCAAGAACAAACGTATACGAATGTATGTAACGCTTTCAGAACAAACTTTTACTTCGTTTTCTTTAATCAATTGATTATTATTTGAATTAGGATGTTTTATATATGTTTAATCTAGTTTTCAAAATCTCCATGTCCCCTGTTTCAAAAAATGTACCAACACTATCGTGAGGATTAGGTTACGATTATTATAGCTGTAAAACTTTTAGTGTCAAAGATTGCTGCTCAGTACTAAGGGTCTAACCCTCACGATAGTGCCTGCACATCTTGGTAATCTTAAAATATTTTGAAGTGGTTTTGATAATTCTTTCGCAACTAAAACGTCTTTAACACTTTATAATATTAATATCCATAAATTACTAAAAGACTATAATGTATTTCACAGCCTGGGTGTTAAGAGTACACTGGGGTCGTGAGATTGCCATTTAGTAGAACATAGTTAATACTCCCAGAAAACTCACCTAATATAAGACAAATGCTGCCGATATTTTCATTCCAAACATGTGTTTATAGGTATATTTACATGTATGATATATGGTGAGATTTAGCAAATAAGAAAACAGATGACGCAACAAAACAGACGAAACTACTTATAATGCCTCCAGTTGCTTACCCAATGTTTCACTATTGACTGTTTAAACTTCAGTAACGGATTCATTTCATATATCCCCCTCTTCTTTATAAAATTATTGCACAATAATCTGGAGTTTGTTTTATAGTAAATGTTTCCAGTTACTTCTTATAGTTGTAATTTTATACAGGACCACTATTCCAAATAATAAATGCCGAACCCCCTGATATTCACGCAAAAGGATGGGAAACATTGGCGGAACGACCAAAGTTTTAATCCGTCCCTCGAGTATCATAATCTCTGGAAATACTGCATAGCCTGCAAGTACCCTTTGGTGTAGGAAGAATCCTAGGTCCTCCGTGATTATAGGGGTAACATGCTAGCCTCTGGATCACAACGTCACGGGTTCAAATCCGGATGAGGGCGATTGATTTTTTGAGCGTAAAAATCCTTGACGTCGCTTCCTTCAGAAGGGAAGATTTACGAACCACAAGCAGGATAAAGAGGCCTCTGAGAAAAAGTAATCGGTCTTTCAAGCCCATTGTAGTGCAGAATGGGACGCTGAAAACCATGGTAGTTATAGAACGTCGATAAAAAAGGTTCAATTTCATTTCGGTCGGAATGATCGAATAATTGGAAGCTGACTGGCATCAAGTTTTTCGATTTTTCTCTGCCTAACCGACTCCTGTCCTACACACGGCTTATGTAGAGCAAAACAATGAACACTGGTTGAGTAATTGTTTAGATACTTACAGCATATACAATTTTAATCCTCTTTACTTTATTTTTGGTCCTGTAGTTATTTAATAACAATGCATAATTTTCGCATGATGTTGAAATCCATAACATGCACAACGAAACGGTCTGCCATAATCGAGAAAAATAATCTTCTCAGTTAATATAAAATATCAGTTCAGAGATTTCTAATGTCACCAGTTTTCTCCCTTTTTGTAATTATATAGTAACGAATTTGATTACAGATAAATAGAAAGTAAATAAAACATAACTTTCTTAATATGAGAGTTATTAGGTTTATTTATAGAATAAAGTTTTTCAGAGGTTTAGAAACTGCTTCGTACCATACACATTTGTAGTGTTTGGTAAATAACAATTAAAGAAACATATATAGTACATAGGGGAGAGTTGGATAAAACAGGGTGGAACTGAGATTTTCTCGGTTGGTGTGTTCTACCATTTTCTGTTCATTACACTAACTTCTTTGCCGGCTTCTTACCGCCATTCGAGTAGGAGTAGCAACCGACCTGGAGCACGTGTTTGTTCTCTGTATTTAAAATGTTTTTAGTGTGTTGTGGTATAATTTTTGGGTGTGAGATTATCTAGAAGACTGTCATTTGTAGATTTAAAAGTAAGCACACCATAAATTAAGCATTGTTTGCTCTACACAGTGATGTATGTTTCAAAGTAAACATGAGGTTACTTTTGTGGGGCAGTTCGGTAGAACAGGGTACTATTGAGTTGGACAGAACGGAATACCCCTGCACCATCCACTTCAGCATTCCAAGTATCTCCAAAAGACATTTTTGCCTAGAGCAAAAAGAACAAAAGGACTCAACGTAAGAAAGAAAGAAAGAAAGACAAATATACTAACAAGTTCTCCTTACAAGGTGGAACTAACTGATTGCAGCTTCACAAAATTGAAAGCCTGCCAAACGGAACCTTCCGATGGATTCTAACGATAGTCGGAATTCTGCTGGTGATATTGAAAATTGAAATTGCGAGAAGCAAAAGTGAAACCAAAGAAAGCTGCTGCAACACTGTCTGTGAGTCTTCGTCAGAAAACGAAGAAGATCGTAACATAGCTTGCATTTACAACAATGATTTTTTTTCAAAACGTAGTGGATGGACTCATCAAGAGTGTGCTGTTGTAGACGATGTAGACAGTCAACCATATACATTTCGTTTTTGTGAATAGAATTAGAATAATGTTGCTTGATTTTAATATCCTTTACTATAGTTCTCTTTTAAAATCTACTACCCTGTTTTATCAGACTGGTTTGATAAAATGGGGTGCTTGACACATCAGCAAAAACCAATTATCTCTGTTTGTATTCCATAAATTAATTTTTGCTATAATCAATTTGAAGAAATAAGGCGAGGCTCTTGTTCATTAAAAAATTGACGTAGAATTATATTTACTCCATGTGATATCGCAATTTATTTGTTAAGCATCCTGTTTTGTCCTACTCTCCCCTAGTCAATTGCAGTCTTAAACCCGTTCTTATATTTGCTGAACTGCTATATATTGACAATCCTTGGAATAAACTGTAATTGGCTGAGACAAAGTATACTTATCTGTAAAATATTTTTTTGAATACGTTTGCAATGTCTATTGCGTAGGAAGTCACTAATCCAGTACATTGGTGAGTAAAATTCCAACCAATCGGAACTCACTATCTCTGCATTTTAATCGCTTTTTTATCACACTCACGTGCAATTGTGTTTCTAAATTTATCCTACCCACGGGCATTTGTTTTCTCTCTGAACTAATGTTCGTCTCATAATAATAGTATAGTGTGCAGGGATAATCCCATACATAAGTTCCACAACGTTCTGGCAAAATGTCTATCGCTAAATTAGACATATTAATTGAACACTCAAAGCCGCAGAATACTAAAACAACAACAGAGAGAGTGTGTGGGACCAGTTTAACGAATTCTGTAAGCAACGAGGCCATGATTTATGGCATGGACATCAAATTGCAGTGATTTCGGTGCAAATATACGTCAAGACAAATAGTATTTTAGAACATTACCTTTAGTATCCATATAGGCTAATCATTGTTATTTTATTCTCTAAATAGTCTAATAAAAATGTGATGTGTTCCATTCACATAACTTTATGTACCTACTCTGCAAACAAACTTCGTAAAAAGTTCATCCTTCCTTCTACTTTATGCTAATCGAGATAAATATTGTACAATGATCTTTTTACTTAGTTCCTTATAAGTAGAAGGAAATTAATGGAATACACAAGGCTAAAGCGATATTCAAAGGTTTTAAAAGCGTAGCGATTGCCATTGAATTTCGCTTCTTTGCATGGCCTAAAGTAAAGCAAACAACACATGGACGATTTCCTGTTTGAGAAAATTATAAGTGTTTTAAAATTGAAACAAATTTAAAGGAATAACTCAGAACTCAAAACAAAATGTATATGTGTATTATATTAAGAGATTGTATGTTTAAACAAGATCTAAATTTTTGTGTTGTAGATTTTTATCCATCTCTCACCAGTTATACAAAAGTTATTCAGAATGCACAGGTCTTCTGAGGTTATTGCCAGAAAATTCAAGATATTCATTTTTTTTCATGAAAATGTCTTAAACTTATGGTATTTTAATCAAAATTGTTAGAGTCAATATTAAGTAAATGAAATTTATTGAAAAATATTCCACGAAAATGATATTTGTGTGGGTGTATTATCCTGAAAGTCTTTGTGTTGCACACACACATACACACAGACTGATATGTAGAGAGACACGGACCTTTTTTCTAAAAATTATCCTTTTGGTTTCAGGAGATTCTCAAAACATATTTACGGTGAAATCTCCGTATGAATTTAATGTGGAATGCAATACCTTCTCTACCTACTATATGCATTATACATAGTGCAAGAGAAAGTAAAATGGTTTATAACATTAAGAATAGAAATATTGGTAACAATAAACTTCAAATGAAATACAAATAACAATTAGCAAAGGTTCATTAGTCAAATTATATTACAAATTTTAAAGGATTTGCTATCAATATTAGTAGAATGAAATAAACGGTTTGTAAGGATGAGAAAGGATGCCTAATCGCCACGATTGTTTTGGAATATTGCAGGTGTTTATCTAAGCCATAACGAAGGTACCCATAATTGGTTCAATGTTTTGGACATTGTCCTTCTAGCTCCTATCATTAAACCAATTACTCATATCTTTTTAAGGTACACTTCTTGTAATAGGAAATACTGGATTCGTAAATGACTATTTTTTCTGTGTCCACTTCTTCAGGTTGTTCAGTGGACTCAAAGAGAGCAGTAGAATTCGCTACGATCAGATGTCTTGTAGGCACTGACGCCAGTGGTAGCGCTCTACTACTATTGGACAAGCCATCCACTTCTTGACCTCGAAACTTTATTTTCATGCTTGTTGCAAACAAGCCTCTGATCTTATGATGTCAGTTTTTTTGCAGCACTTCTCTGATACGGGCAAGCACTCAGAATATGTGAAAATGTTTCGTGCTCTCTGCCTCAAATCCGGCAGGGGGTATGATGACTTTCCTGCAGGAAAGTTAGCGATGATCTCGGATCCATTTATTTGCAGGTGTGTAGTCGCTGATCAGGTTATCGCCTCTTCCTTTCTGTGGTAACTCGCACCAAAGATTACAAAATTATCTTTCTCTTAAATCTTTTCCTGTTTTCCTTGCATCTTGGAGAGCACTTACAAGGTCTCTGTCATTCTGAGCAATGCTAAGATGCTATAAACAGTTTTGAGTTTTGTGCTCAACATTTCTTACCTCATTAACAAGTGGGTATTTAAGTACTTTAAAACTTTGCAGATGTTTATAGGTTGTAGTAAAACCTTCATATTGCCTTTCAGTGTGTATATATATCGTATGTTCTCAGACCCCCTGGATCCAAAAAAAATAAAAAAACATTTTTAGAAAAATGTCTGAGTGTGTGTCTGCCTATGTGTGTGTGTGTGTGCGCGCGCGCGTGTGTGTGTCTGTCTGTGGACAGCATAGCTCGAAAACGAAATGACCGTTCAATATCAAACTTGGTATTTAAGTTTGATATCTTCCAAGGATGCGACACGAAGATTTTCAAGAAAATCCCCCCACTCCCAACTACCCTTTACATGGAACCTTTCTAAAAATTTTTGATTTTCTTAAACATTGCTCTAACAATTTTGATTAAAGATATTTACCTGACAAATAAAATATATATCTTGAATTTTCTGGGAATAGCCTCTGAAGACTACTTTTTTCTGGATCAATTTTACGCAATTTTGCATAGCTGCTAAACCGTAACAGATGAACAAAACCTTACCACACAAAAATGTAGAGTACTTTAAAACACGCAATTTATATTATATACATTTTCTTCGTGGAGTTGATCGTGTTTTAGAGATTCCTTGTTTTTAGTTTCAGCTTTGAAAAACTTATACTTTCCTCATACAGGAATTTGTCAACTCCTGTCTGTACAAACAAAGGAACTTCAGTCACATAGCAACCAGCTTAGTATGAAGATTAATTTGAAACGTGAAATGTTCAAATTTAAAGCAATGAATAAGAACAGGCATTTTGGTAATTAATTGGGATCGAACACAATTTGAAAGAAACATTCTTTATTTGGTAACTATTGTACTTCTTTGCATAGGCCACGTAATAACACTGCAAATTGAATTTTCTTATTGCAGAACTTTGCCGAAAATTATACACTTATTGCGCCACTTTATATCAATGCAACCGCTCGAGGAGCCTACCAGCGCTACCTCCTTAACACCAACACTCGAAACCTCAAACAAAGCCTTAACCATCACCTCATTCCTGTGGTTAAACCCTTACCAGGGTAGGTACACAGCAACAACACCCAGGCTCACCACGAGCCTACCAGACACGCACGCACGCAGGTCGCGCTGGCTGCACAGAGGGAAACACCCTGCCCACATTACTTCGACACAGACATAAACGCTTGCACAAGACTACTTCTTTTATATCACACGGGTAAATCCGCAAGAAAAGCGGATAGGTACCGTGGTGATTTGCCCCCGCCCGAGTACACTCGGGCGACTAATTCCTGCTCCTGGCTCCTAGGTCTACACCTAAACCCCTACGAGGCGGAGTCCCAGAAGGCTCTGTATTATCACCCACCTTGTTTAGCCTTTTTATGGCAGACTTCCCTACGGTGCAGGTCGTCAATATGGCCCAGTTTGCTGATGACGTCCTGCTCTACCGCACCGACAGGAACATACGCAGAGCCTTCAACCCCATACAGAGACACCTCCGTCTCGTCCAGGACTGGTGCAGACAGTGGCGGATGTCCGTTAATCCGGGCAAAAGTCATGCTGTTCTGTTCACCAGAAAACGCCCCAAAATAAACCAGATACCCAAATTTTCCTATCAGGGCCAAAGGATAGAGTGGGGGAATTCCATCAAATACCTGAGCGTCATTCTTGATAAGGGCCTAACTTTTCGTGAACACGTGCGGGGAACGTCGGACAGGGCGAAGGGGGCGGTAGCCTCCCTTTACCCTGTGCTGGCCTCCCAGATGCCGGTTCACTTAAAGTTACGCCTTTTCAATGCGCTTATAGTCCCCCTGATGCTCTATGCCTGCGAAGTGTGGGGTATGGCAGCAGACTCCTGGCTTCTCTGGTTACAGTGGGTGCAGAATAGAGGACTGCGGTCCACTCGCACACATGTAACACTCACAGGTTCAATGTCAAAAGAAGTTGCCGCCAGCACACCTTTCCAGGTGCAACAGTGGATGCAAACAATCAGCTATGACTTACGTAGCAAACAGTTCACACACGTTCGGCGATTACACCCACAGGGCGTAGTTCTTACTATGAAACTTGGGTGAAATGGATGATAGAAAATGTGATGCTGGAGCAATTGGTGTAATCTTTGGCAGCTGAAACTGGAGGGCTCGGAGAAAACCCGCCTAGGCGCCGCTTTATCTACCACAAATTCCGCATACCTAGTACTGAGTCCGGGACTCCTAGGGGGAGGCGAGTGCCTAGATATAAAGATTTAACATTTCCCCTATTACGGATCTAAAGAGTTGCACGAACACTTCAACCATTCCTCTTACGAAGTGCACTAATACGCAGCATCTCTAGAACGTGGAAGGCTGTCGGAGGGAGCTTAAGAAGTTCCACCGATGTTTCTTATATTTTACTGTGAAAATCAGGTGATATTTCATCCGTTATTAGTAATATTTGGGGGCTGTGTAAAATTAAAGTTTGAAAGGATAAAACTCCCTTATACCTCCCATAAAAATTGCACAAATATTTTATAGCAATTTAGTAAAGAATGCGGGGAGTGTTAAGTCAAATAAATACGTCATTTGAGTTCATAAAGTTAACCTACGAAGATACTAAGCCAGATAATTTTTTAATAAATCTACTAAATGGTATACATGTTTCAATAAACAAAAATAAATAATAAATGATAAAATAGAGCTTCAAACCAGGTAGGTCATATGAATTATTGAAATGGTCTTCTTCCGCATGGCTTAGGCCAAATAACCCGTTCCGCGAAGTAGTTTGTGGTGTTCTTTTACGGGATCGGCCAACGTCTCTTATTTCTCTTGAGTTTTACTGGAAGGTTCTTCTTGATATCCTTTCATCACTCGTCCTCACTAGTATTCGGTACATTTCTTGTTGTTTTCTTTAATTTTGTCTTCTAACGTATATAATTCTTCTCTTATTTACTCATTTCGTATCTGCTCGTGTGCATTCTTTCACATTCCGCAAAAAAAGAAAAAATAATCTCTGCTAATTGTATTCTGCTTGTTTCCTTCGATCTTATTATCCATTTTTCACTTCCATACAGCAAAGGAGGAAGAGGCATTGTCTTATAAAGTTTAAATTGTATATCTTTTCTTGTTTTCCGGTCTAAAAGTTGTTTTAATGGTCCCTCATGTTGCTTGGAATTTACACATGTTATTTTCTATATCTCTATCTTTTTCATAAATAATATCACATCCTAATTACTTAAAGTGTGTTATGTTCCACTATTTTATCCTCCAATACTATTTTGGTACAAAGTGGTTTAAATGGTAAACAAGAGATATGGTATTCCAACAGCAACCCAACTCTCCCTAACCGAGATTCAAACTCGAGACCTCTTGAATGTGGGGCAGACACCCTACTGCTATACCAGGGAAACATAAAAATATGTTTCTATGTTTTATGTTGGGGTTATTTAGAGAAGTATATTTTGACTTGAAATGTCCTTTCACAAAAATTGCGTGTTTGCATCCTATTTAAGGAGTTGGTTCTGATAAGATTCGGGAAGATGTAGAAATGTTATTGCTACATTTAATAAAACCTGAAATTTTAACATTGTTAGGTGTAGGATGACGAAGAAAATCCCATCTTTCTTACATACCTTGCAGTAAATTAAGACCCAACATTCGATGTTATCTCGAAAACAATCATAAAGCGAAATAGCTTAGAAAATTAAATACTGGTCAAGCAACTAGTGTTCAATGTTGGTGTCTCTTAAGGAAAAGACATTTCAGACTTTATCTTGGAGTTCACGAACAGTAGTTGTCAACACTCAAAGATTACGGTACCTGATGCATTTCCCATGTTTCCAATAAGCGGTTGTATTAATCTTCATTTCCTGACGATGTTGCAATTTCGTGACAGAGCTCAATAACCAGAATATTCCCTGAAGCAGCACTTGGCGACCCCATTAACAGCAAGTTTTAGAGGGTGCCGTGAATTGATTCCCGAACGCTAAGAACGCAACAAAAGCTGAATTGTTTGTCTGTTTGTTCAGGGTGTTGGAATCGATAACGTTGGTACCAAGGGGAACGTATGGCGTGTTCAATCACCTCTGTCTGTCTATCTAGCGGGCTGTCAGCTTACGTTTTAACTGCCATTGCTTCACTCAGGTCGATCTGATCTCCTACAGAGTGGTTTAGAGCCTGGCATTGGTTGGGTTCAACATGACAATATGTTCTGGATACAATCTTCTTGATATTCGAGAAGCAAAGAATCAGATGGGAGAATTCTGTAATTTGGTTCAGATAGACAGCTTTAATATCAGCACTGTAAAGAAATTTAGCTTAACTTTTTTAACATAGTCAAAGAAGTTTAAATTCAAGAAAATCAACACAGTTAACGAAATCTTTATACTGGGTTTGTTTTTCTATTTATTCGGCAGTGGATTTAAATCCATTATATCATTATTAGTTCAGAGAGCCTGGAAGGTGCGGAATTGAACCCTGAACTGCATGCACTGTCAACTTCGTAAACAGGTTCATGTACTGGGCGGTGCAAAACTGTTTTTCACTAGAGCATTTTGTGCGTTCTTTGCACGCGAGATGGAACTGATCACCGATCGTAAAATTTGTATTTTTCTTAATTTATTGTGTGTAGGTCAATTTTCTACTGCTGTAAAGAGTATGAACAAGCGTTTATTGTAATGGGGAAGTTGTGCCATTAAAGCCTCGCGTCCAATTATTTGAGAGAATTCTGCAATTGCGAGTTTACAAGACGCAAGCGAATATTCCAATGTAAATATTGTAAAGGTACGATACAGGTCCCATTTCAAATATGTGACCTCGAAACTGTTAACATCCAACCCTTCTACTCATCGCTAGTCCTCTGTAGAAGGCAGTGTGTGTGATAAACTCGCTGTTTAATATTGATGTCACTGACGGACAAACGACTGGCAACAATGGCTGAATAAATCCGAAGACCCCGTATATGCTAAATACAATATGGAAAGAATATGTTGTATAAGATCTAAGAATAAAACTAAAATGGCATTTTGAGGTAAAGAACACATAAGATTTGAATAAAATTCATAATGAAGATATAAAAGCAGAATTAAGTACGTTTTCATGTAATGATAAGGATACCAAACAAATGAAAGCAACTAATGGAAAGAAAGGAGACAACTAGACCACTTAAAATAGCATTTTATTATAAACCAAAGGGTAATCCATATAAGGAGTTTAGGCAGAACTAAGAGAAAATGGAAGAACAAATATGAGGACGGAATAGGAGATCCGGTCTATGAAGTGGAGGAGAAGAAAAATATCCTTTCAAAGCACTTTTCAAATGCCGAACGCCATTCTTCTTTGGAGAGAGTGCAAATACGAGCACACTAATTATAGGCTGTGGTTCAAATGGTTAGCTTCAACTTAGTTTTTTTTATTTTTAAAAACATGAAATGGTTGTATAAATCTATGTAGGTCTATAATGCAGGAAGGATGGAACAAAAATTTGTCTCCTGACTCCTGCAGAAACTGCGTTGCTTTCTTCAACAGGAGCTTACCCTTCTTTAAAGCACACCTTTAGCATGTCGTAAATGTTCGTATCATAAAATATGATTCGAACACTTTACAGCAGTTTTTCAGAAAAAATATTTTTTATATTTTTCTGAAAAACTACTAAAAACTGGATTTTTCTTAGTCTAAGGCTGATATGTAGTAGTTCGAGGAAGTAATGTTAAAAAAACAAACAAAACATACCAATTTACCCGATAATAGTTTTTGATCTTCCATGAATCAAAATATGAATGTCTAGAAAGTGTGTAAATTAAAATTGAGTTTTGAATTATTAACTCTCTGTAACAGCTGTGGTTGTTGCCCTTCGTGCTGTAATGTTGTAATGTTTACCATGCTAACTTCATATACCCTTGGTCACGGGTTCAAACCCGGCGGAGGAAAAATCCTTAACATAGGTTCCTTCGGAAGGGAAGTAAAGCCGTTGGTCCCGTGTCGTAGATTTACGGCACGTAAAAGAACCTCAAGCCTGATAGAGATGCCTCTGAGCAAAATTAAGCGGTCTTTCACACCCAGTATAGAATGGGACGCTGACACCATAGCAGTTGAAGAGCGTCCATAAATAACACGCCATTTACATTTAACAGCTGTGGTTCTCAGCGTCCCTTCCGAAGGAAGTTATGCTAAGGATTTTTACGCCCGAAAAGGTCCTTCAGTCTCTGCCGGGTTTGAACCCGCCACCTTGGCTACCAGAGGCTAGCACGACAGTCTTTAAGCCATGAAGGAAGACAAAACGTGTGATATGAATAATATCAAAATGTATTCTTACAGGATCCAAATACCGTTGAAGGACCCCAAGCGAACATTTTCAATTCAGTCCCGTTGGCATCAAAATACCCTTTAAATGAAAAAGGTTTTCGCTGTTTGATAAAAACGAAGGCCTATATAACAAGTTTGATTAAAACGTGTTTATCTACTAGGTACCTATTATAAAAATGTGAAATGTTCTATTTACATGACTTTCTCTATATCTGCAACAAATTATTGTTAAAATTTATTTACTTCATGCTAATCCAGAAAAAATAGCAGAAATAGTTTATTACTTGTTTCCATGCAAGTAGAAGCGAAATAAGGGAGTAGCATAGGTAAAAATGATAGTCGAAAGCTAGTTGCTATGTGACTGAAGTTCCTTTGTTTGTCTGGACAGGAGTTGATAAATTCCTGTATGAGAAAAGTATGTTTTTTGAAGCTGAAACCAAGAACAAGGAATATCTCAAAAAGGATGAACTCCATGAAAAAAATGCAATAATTTGTTTCAGAAATGTAGAGAAAGTCATGTGAATGGAACTCATAAGATTTTTTCCCCCAAAGTCTACATTACTCTTTCTCTAAACGTATCGATCGTTTCTCAATAAACACATATAATTAAGTATACTAAATATACAATATATTTTAAAATACTGTTAACTTACATAAAATATTGTATACAACACGTCACAAATTAGGTTTAATATCTAGTTGTCTATATAACTATTAAAAAGCCAACCTAAAATGTGAATGAATATAGAATCTTCTTAAAGTTTTTATAAATATAATGTCCGAAACAAGCGACAGTAGTAGTGTTATTAAGCTCTACAAGCGATACAGTTTGTGTTATAAACTTTTTCTCCTTGAATCAGAAGTTTTTCGGAATGAGGTCGTACAATATTTATGAAGCATCATTGAAAATGAAGTGATCTTTTCTAATCCTGACTCGTTACTATATTATATATTGTGGTACTACATCTATGAAGGGAAAGTCTGTCAACCAGTCTACTGAACTCGCACGCACGCACACAAAAGATGTGGTCGATCCAAACGGTACGGGTAGTTGATGTGGTTTCCTGTGTTAGTTACGAGTCAAATCCAGCGCCCCCAGTCGCGTTATTCAAGATAAACCCGGTAGTAAATTATTGCGTAACATCGATCTTGGTGCCTGAAAACTTATATGTAAAGTTTATTGTGTAGATTGGGGGTAATTTATGTTGTTTATGTATATCTATAATGCTATGAATAGAAAGTAGTGAAATCGAGATTACCAAATCTTTTTCCAGAGGGCATGAACAGTATTTTCACCCAAGCAAATATGTTAGCAATTAATGTAATATTCAGTACGTAATAAATACTACTAGTACTGTTACTACTACTGCAGTGCCAAATAGGAAAACTGCTGCACAGGAGGAGAATATCTTAAATTACTTTTTACATTATATGTTTAATATATCCGTGGTGTTAGAGTAATATATCAATTTCTAGGGAATAACGGAAGTAATTTTATTCACGCTTAAATGAAATCTCAATTATACTATGTACCTTGTCTTTGGGTATCATTTTCAAATGCTTAATATTTCGATGAAATAATTCATGCAACAAAAGTACGTTAATTATAAGCATCAACGTAGGATGAGGTTTACCATCTTCAACCTGAAATTGAGCATTCTATAATTTCTAAATTACTATTGTATAGTATTTATAACACTACGCTACAATTACCCGGAGGGTTAGATTTATGACTTGGGTGGATAATTTTTGTTTAAGTGGAATTATTTCCTATCCCCCACAGAGTCTGTAAATATGTCTGCGAGAGTGAATGTGCGTATATTTGAAGAAAAGAAAATGTTTAAAAACCCAACGTTCAAGAGCCGATATGAGAATAAATGTTAAATGGGGCTGTATAAGAGTAAAAAAAAACAAAGAAACTACACTTCCATCTCCCGCTACTTTTATTCTGCCTTATCCTACTTTAAAACATTTTAGGTCCAAACTACATACGGAGATTTGACGGATTATTATTATTATTATTATTATTATTATTATTATTATTATTATTATTATTATTATTATTATTATTATTATTATTATTATTACTATTATTATTATTATTATTACTATTATTATTACTATTATCACTATTATTATTATTGTTGTTATTATTATTATTGTTATTATTATTGTTATTATTATTATTGTTATTATTATTGTTATTATTAATATTATTATTATTGTTATTGTTATTATTGTTATTATTATTGGTATTATTGTTATTATTATTATCGTTATTATTGTTATTATTAAATTATTATTATTATTATTATTATTATTATTATTATTATTATTATTATTATTATTATTATTTTACTAAAGGCGGAGATATCAGTTTCACGATTTAATTGCATAAACACTAAAATACAAAAGTGACTGTAAAAGCATCAAAACTCGTTTACGACAAAGGCAAGCGCAAACTTGCACTTATTCTTCGTAAGCGTGCAAATGTGTTCCCAACAATTTGATATTCATCCATTAGATGGCAGGCCGCAACAGTTCTTCGTTTGGCCGATGATGCAGACATTCCAATTCCGAAACTCAGCGCCACAGGTGGAGCTTCGCGAACTACCTCGTAGATTCAAGCCGTGGGAAGCGAACCTAATGTGTATTGAAAGTTTGAAAAAATGAGCCAAGAATCATATCACATGAATGAAGCTGTTCCAAAACACTTAAAATATCATGGAAAACACACAGAATAATTTATTGGATAAGGATGGATTAATGATAATTTTAAAATATTTAATGTTTTTTTAAAAGTCACTTATAAATTTCGTACACATATCCAAAAATTAAAAATTACAACTTTTGGTTAATTGTTTAGAACAGGCCCGTTCATTGTACACAGTGTTATTATTTAAGCCGAGAAAACAAGATTATATTATAAATCTATAATAAAAGTTTCTTCGTAATTATGGATTAAGTAAATCTTGAATATAATGAAACAGTCGCGCTCGCACGCTTGAAAGATTGACCGACAGATACATTAGAAATATCAAATCTGATAAAAACCAAAAACTGGTATTTAGGTTTAGCATCTATCTTTCAAAAACAATTTTTAAGGAACTATCCTTTACAAGAAATAAAATTCGTTATTTAACTATCTAAAAATATTTTTAAATATTATGTTTTCTGAGAATAGCTTTCATTCTGCGTTGTTTGTATACCCGTGAGTCTTAAGCTATACGAATGGGAGACGAATAACTTTAAATATTTATAACAGCGTTTGAAAACGATGTAATGACCCAGTAGGTATTTATAGTTTTTTCGCTGTTTTCTAAACTTATGTTCATGAGGAAAATTTCACAACGTTTTTAGGGCGGCTATTATTCCGCTGTTAGACGTTCGGTAGTTGGAGTGATGTATGTAAACACAATAGTGACAGAGTTCAAGGCCGTTCAAAATATATTAGATCCTGAAATTCGTGCTTCATTTATGACAATGCTATTAGTAAGCGGCCAAAATAAGATAGACGTATATACTGTATGTGTTGTTCTCTATTAAATGCACTTAAATCATCTCCAATCCTGTAAAACTGTTGCCTATGTTCACCTAAATTTCTCCACTCATCGTTTATGTTTCAACTGTTCCAACGAAAAGTTCTTTTTCACTCAAGCACGTTAATTAAAATAAACTTTAGGAATAGTAGCATTATATATGTGCCATGTGATACAGAAAAAGGAATCGACAATCAGATGTCGCCGTATGCTGCTATCCATACTCCTATGGCGTCATGAGAAAACGAATAGTTACAGTAATTTAAAAAAAACTACAAAGTACTGAAAAAATCAAAACAATATTTACCTACAACTCGCGTATGGCCAATACTACAGAAAATATTATTATTATTATTATTATTAATAATAATAATAATAATAATAATAATAATCTAATGAGTTTCATTCACATACCATTTTGAGTGCTCTTCAGCACTTTAAAGTACTTACGGCATTATAAGTCGCCAATGGAGTACATCGTTTCAAAATACTTTGAGATCACCTAATGGTTTACCGGGAAATATGGCAATTAGTTGAGGAACGTAATGCCATGTCGGAATGTTGGCATGATAGCTCAGCGGATAGAGCAATCGGCTGGAGACCGGAGGACCCTAGGTTCAAATTCCGGCAATGGCATTGAGTTTTTCAGTATAACTCTACCTATTCCTACAAAAGACATTTATCAACATAATGCTAATTGAAATAAACGGTATATCGAGCAGAAATGGATTTATTACTTCCTTCTAAGAAGAAATACGGGTATACACTTGGCTAAAGTGACAGTCAAATCTCTTAAAAGTTAAGCGCTATGTGAATAATTAAAGTTCGATTCGCTTTGCATGGTCAGCAATAAAACAAAGGAGAGATGAAAAGAAAAGTGACTTACCGTTTGAGAAAAGTAACATAATTTAAAACTGAAGCCAACAATAAGGAACACCTTCAAAACGGCCAAAACTAAATATATATTCCATGTTTTAAAGAGATGTACACTTTTTGGTGTAGCAAGCTTTTGTCTCTCTCTTATGCTTTAGCAGTTGTGTAAAAGACATTTTGTAAAAGAAAACTTCAGAGGCTATTCCTAAGAAACTCAGGGTATACATTTTTTGGCCATTTAAACATCTTTAATATACGGAATTTTAATCAAAATCATTACAGCTATTTTATATAAAATCGAAAATTTAGAAAATATTCCACGTTAAGGGTAGTCTGGAATTGGGGAATTTTCCTGAAAATATTCGTGCCGCATCCTCCGCATGATACTAAACTTCTTTTTTGAGTTATGCTGTCCACACACGCAAACGTGCGCGCGGGCTTTTTCTAATTTGTTTTGATTCAGAGGTATTCAAAATATGTGTGTCTGGTGAAATCTCAGTATCGAATTTTTTGGGTTGAATAAAATGCAGTACAATATACATACGTGCTAGAGAGAGTAATAAGCTTTTGTAAGAATAGTGGGCACATCAGACTGTTTAGGTGTAGGTACATTTTCAACCTACTCTCACTTACGTCTGCTTGCTTATAGAATAGCAAGAAATTTGTCCTGGCATGAGGGGAGGCAATTTAACTTGTCCATCCCCCCCTACCCATTTTCTAGTGCGTCATCCTCCGTGGTCTGGGGGAAACATACTAGCTCTGGTTCCCAAGCTGATGGGTCCAATCCCCGCGGAGGGCGATGAATTTTATTCGGGCGTAAAAATCCTTAGTAAGGCTTCCTTCGGAAGGGAAATAAGGCCGGTGATCCCGTGTCGCAAATTTATGAAGAATCTCAAGCCTGATAAAGAGACCTCTGAGCAAATATAAGGTATATCTCACGCCCAATATAGACTGAGACGCTGAGAAGCGCAGCAGTTAAAAACGCCCATAAATAAAACTCAATTTACCTGTCTAGTGCGATCAGAATCTACCAGCTGCCGATGTGGAACGGAGTCTGAAACTTTACTGGACGTATAATATCTGAGATTTTGATGTCGTAACTGTATTGGGATGCCAAATAAAACAATGGTCACTTTAGAGATACATAAAGATTTACCGTAGTCCAAATATTCCTTTTAGATTTCATCCGAACTACTTATACGCTATTATACGGTATGGCATTTGGGATTCACTTTTATAGCAAGAATGATTTTCTTCTTCGTAATTTTTAAAGTATTTGGAAAGACAAAATAATAATGATGAACTAAAGGAAATCACAAATTTACGCAGGAAACCCCACATAGGTGGCCAAAATAAGGGCAAAACAATCGAACTCTGCCTATAGAAATACGGATAGTTTTCAACATCTTCTATGACAAATCGTCCTCCGTGGTGTAATGGTGACTTCATATACCCAAGGTCGCGGGTTCAAACCTGGCGGAGGACAATGGCTTTTTTCGGGTGTAAAACTCCTTAGCTTGGCTTCCTTGGGAAGGGAAGTAAAACCGTTGTTCCGTGTCGTAGATTTACGGCACGTAAAAGAACCTCAGGCCTGATAGAGAGGTCTCTGAGCAAAATTAAGCGGTCTTTCATGCCCAATTTAGAATGGGACGCTGAAAACCACAGCAGTTAAAGAGCGTCTATAAATAACACCTCATTTGTATTTTTTGAGCACCTCACTGCGAAGTTACCGATGATGTGCGCGAATTCGTGGCACCCTGTACACATGAACATTTTGTTGTGATTGGCATACACGGACGAGAGAACTGCTAAACGCTAATTACAGGATGGACAAGAAGCCGACATAATATATAGCATACTAATTATACTCGTCATTTATCATCTTGGTATCACTGTAACGGAGTTTGCCCACATGATAGATTCACTATTTAGCCATCCTCCTTCCTATTTATCACCTCCTTCTGCATGAACGATATTGCAAACCAATTTTGATAACGGATACATTTGCCTCGTAATAACTAATAGCAAATTCACTGTTGTATGTAATCGGGCTTTGAGAGTAACATTGGTAGAACCCGTAGCTCCAGACTACACAATCTGCAACACTGTTGTTTTGCATGAACTGTCAAGAGTAGGTTATTCATTTCTACATGAAGTAAAGTAATATTTGAGATGGGTTTAAAATGCTGAGCAACCCTCATGCATTTAAGAGATAGGCTGGTAAAAGTTAACCCAACTCTTGTGTCTACCGCACGGCCGCTTCTTCATCCAAAGGACAATAAATGCTTTGTGCAGAATGGGAATGAAAAGTGGTCAACATAATAATTTAACTCAGAACCTTTAAGTAATGCATCGGCAAAATTTAACCAAAAGTGTGTAATATTAAAAAAAAAAAAATTGCTTCATAATAAAATGGTACAATTCTAAACTTTAAGAAAATATATCCTTTTTCCCATTTAACAAATTTTAACTGAAGTTATAGATGGTTAGGCACTTGCTTATTTGTAGGCACTTCAAAACTTAAACTTTATTTTGTCGTAAACTTTTGTCTACCTCTTTTCCATCCTCCAAATTATCCACACGGTGCAATTTTTCACTAATTTGTTTCAAAAATTTTAAACTGCATCTCAAAAAACTTGAAATAATAATCATATAATTTTTTCGAAATAATGCTACATTAGGTATTACATTTTAAACCAACAGTTTTGGAGAGTACGAAAATTAATAATTTTTCTGCACTAATAAGGTATAATATAAAAACAGTCTATCCTATAAATACTTGTAATATACACCGTTGCTATGCAGAAACGGCATAAGAAAACTTGGACTTTAAATCAAAGTGATAGTTATTAGCACATCGGGTGGGGCAAAGTAAACAAAATTCACTTGTTGCTCCGCTAACGAGTTGGATAAAATAAATAAATTAATGGTTGATAACTACACATTTTTAACAGCAACATTTTATTCTTTGACTACATTAATTACTCTAAAAAAAGCCAACACCTTGGAAAATCTTGATATATCTAGGTCCTCGAACACTTTTAATGTCGATTTTAACATTGAATATTTGCTTCACAGAGAAAAAGACTTGCAACTTTTTGAAAAAAAAAATTAAAGGCCCTGCCTATCCTTAGTATCTGCCAATCCTTAGTATCTGCCAATCCTTAAATTGCTGAAACTCTTTTTCGTATAATTTCCGTGAAGTCGACGGTAACAAAACCTTAAGTGCTTCTTTTGCTTCATTTAAATATATCATTTGGAACTGATATATTAACGTTCTCAACGCCATCGTAAACTTAATCAATCTGAAACTAGCAGCAATAAAAACAAAATTAGTGTTCATACAGAGCCTACCATATTTTATAACTATAAGAACGCCGCAATCCAATAAATTGTTCTACTCATGAATAGACTCTCTGTGTATCCACTTGTATAATAAATAACTATTATCCTATCCTATATACTTCATATATACATTTCATGTATCCTAGGAAACAACAAAAATGAGTATTTTAACTCCTTTGGCAGCTCGTCATTCTTTAAATAATGAAAATTCCTTATCATATAAGTCCTTCAACTTGCCGGGTAAGAAACTAAGTACACCTTTTTACTTTCTCTAGCCCCGTATGTACAATGTACTTAGGAATAGAGAAGTATTATATTCCACCAAAAAATTCGATACCTAGATTTCACCGGAAATGTATGTTTTAGGGTCCCCTGTATCCAAAAAAAGCATTTTCACAAAAAGATCCGTATGTGTGTCCTTGGGTCAGTGTGTCCGTGTGTCTGTGAACACGATAACTCAAAAACAAAAAGTCGGTAAAGCACCAAACTTGGTATTTAAGTTTAGTATCTTTCAGGGATGCGACACGAAGATTTTGAGAAAAATCCCCCACCCCAAACTACCCTTTACATGGAACTTTTTTCGAAAATTTTGATTTTCTTAAAAATGGCTCTAACGATTTTGATTAAAATAGCGTATATTAAAGATATTTAGCTGACAAATAGTATGTATATCTTGAATTTTCTGGGAATAGCTTCTAAAGACCCGTTTATTCTGGATGAATTTTGCTTAATTTGGCATAACTAGTAAACCGTAAGAGATAGACAAACTTACTATACAAAAAGTGTAGGTCTTGTTAAAATACACAAGTTATGTCAAATACATTTTTCTCGTGGAGCTTACAGTTTTCGAGGTATTCATTGTTATTAGTTTCAGTTGAGAAGTACTAATACTTTTCTCAGACGGGAGTGTGCGGTTTTCTTTGTTCTACTCCTGGCCAAGAAAAGAAGGGATTTGTAATGACCATGGCATAACGACAGCTTTTAAAATATTTGACAATGGCTTTAACCTATTGTATTCCCTTACTGTTTTCCTACTTATAAGGAACTAAATAATAAGAACATTGTGCTCATGAGTACCTCGATTAGCAAGATGCGGAAAGAAGAATAATCTTATGTAAGAAGTTTTGTAGAGCATATAGAGAAAGTCATGTGAAAGTAACACATCAGATTTTTTAATATAGTCTAAATCTTCTTCTGGAATATCCATTCATTTATTGATTTATGTGGTGCAGCTTAAAAAGCCAGAATTGAAAATGTTTATTCCGGCGGAGTTACGCAGCAACGCACAAACAAAACATTACCTTACCTCACGCTTAAAATCCAGTTCCTAATAATGTTAATATTAGCAAATATAAAATATTTCAGTTAATATTACGATGGGATAAATCGTTATATATTACACAGGCTTATTAGACTATTATTTGCTCATGAGAAATAAGAACACTCGCAAATAATAGTCTAACTAATATTAAGTTCTATTTTTAAACTCATTTACTGTAAAACTGGACTCTTCTATGTAATATATTTTTAAAACTGCATCACGTGGCTCATTTTTACTAAACACTGACTTTGAAGAATAAAATGTTTTATTTAAATAACCAACAAGCTGTAATTTTGATGCATGACAGACACAAGTATTTGTATTACTGTGTATAATAACCGGTGCAAATTTCAATTATATATCTTATATATTGTGGGTTTTCCATATTTCACGGATGCATCAGTTTAAATGTAGGAGACAGTGAACATGCCAGCATCCGCGGCTATACAATAACATTAAATTAACATTATTGGTTTTTATTTTCTCTACATGTACTATGTACATAGTAGTTAGAGAATGTATTGTATTCCACCTAAATTTTCGATATCGAAATTTCACCTTAAATATGTTTTGACTACCCAGAATAAAAAAAAAGTCTTTTATAAAAAGGTCTATGTGGCTGTGAACACGATAACTCAAAAACGAAAACTCGGTTGAATATCAAATTTGATGTGAAGCTCAGCATCTTCCAAGGATGCGATATGAGATTTTCAATAAAATCCCTTACTCCAAACCACCCTTTATATGGAAAAAAAGTCGAAAATTTAGATTTTCTAAAAATGTATGAAAATGATGTATAATAAATATGCTTATATGACAAGTAAAATGTGTATCTCTATTTTATGAAGTTCTCTGAATGACTTTTTCATAACTGATAAATCGTAAGATATAGAGAAATGTCTACATTAAGATTAAAGCACTTATAACACAATTTGTCATGTACAATTTTTTTGTGGAGTTAACCATTTCCAAGATATTCCTTGTTAAAGGTTTCAGTTTTAAAATACTTAAACTTTCCTTATTTTCCTTATGTGTCAACTGCTGGCCTTACAAAGGGAACGAATTTCAATCTCATGGCAACCAACTATTGAAAGGTTTATCGCTAGTGCATTCCCTTAATTACCTTTATGACAATTTCTGTTAATGTTTATTTTGATTAGCATAATGTAGATAAAAGAATATTTTGTAAGTAATCATTGAATCTATATAAAATTTATATTATAAGGTGAATTATTTATTATATCTTGAGGTGCATACGCTTTTGAGGGGGATGAAGTACATAAGTAAAAGCAAAGAGCCTACCCAACTAAATAACCAAGCTTATCCCAAATTCGATTTAAAGGATTTTTGAAACATTGATTTACTTATAGTATTCTTAGCTACAAGTACATCAGAGTTTTCCATTATTCAGCGAGCTCAATTCTCAAGAATATCACGAGAATAAATGTACCTCAAGGCAGACCATATTCTTCTTCTTCTTCCACTTCAGGGATAGACTATATTGTCCGTTTCGGCTCAGTCATCTTCCCATCTGAATCTAGGACGACCTATCGAGCGCCGTCCTTTGGTGTATAATTTAGTGCCTGTTTTGTTATTCTATTGTTATATATTCTCCTTATATGTTGGAACCATTGGTATTAAATGTCATTTAGCTTCTCCTTTAATTTATATATGTATACACATATTTAACCCTTCCGTAGTTGTGTACTTGCTATATGATCTCTTAATATATATCATAATATTCTTCTAATAAATTGCATCTTGGCTATTTCTAATCTTCTCCTGTTTGCTCTATTTAAAATCCAGTTATCGCTGTCACGTAAGAGCGTAGGGATAGTCAGTACCTTATAAAAGTTAACGATTGTTACTTTTCTGGTATATTAGTACCATATTGTAAGTAAAACTTCCCTGCTGGCACCAGCAAACAAACCACAGCGTTACAGCACAGTATTGCCCTGAATGACCGCTTATTTAAATTGTCTTATTGAAACTCATCACTAAAATAAGAAATTCACAAGCAATTGGCTTTAGGTTAGCTACACCCAAACCATCAATAATAGAAGTATACACATATGCATAAAATGTGCTGTTCATTTTCTTAGTGAAAACAAAATGCAAATGCAAACACCTCTTTATCCCGAGTATAATTCTAGCCACTGCATTGGCTGGGAATTATCTCCCCTAAAATGTGGCCAAACTGTCAAAGAGTAACATTATAACTTAATCTTTGTATATTCATACTACACTAACGTTTTCTTAATGTTGGTTTTTATTCCTTCGATAACGGCAATAACTTTAACCTTGGTCTACATGCAGCTGATGAAGTTCTCAAACGGTAGCTGTTCAGTCTAATGATACATGCAAATAATCCCTCAGCCCTTCCTCTAGAATGTCAGATAATTTTAATTGGTTCAGTCCTTCCTTCTGAATCAATTGTAGTGAAAATCTTTCATAGAGGCGGTATGCGATCAACCCCTATATTTCACAACGATTATAATATCGTTATTGGTTAGTTCTTGTCCCCTGATTGTTTTTCAGCCAAGCCACACAAGAACCGACGCCCTTTGGGAGGAGTCAGGTTGAAATATTAAGCAGCGGAAAACACTATTACAATATAGTCACGTTTAATGCTCACGATGTACACAAAAACGACATGATTCACTGAGTTGAGATAAAACAGTCTCGTAATTAGGCTGCATACCCAGAGTATAGGGGACCGGTTTCCTATATCTACATCATAGCGTTAAGCCCGACAACAATTCAACCTAATTTACTTTCGTCTTGTCTTAAATGCTTGGAAATGTCTTAGCCTGCTTATAATATCCATCCATCCATCCATCCATCCATCCGTATACCTACCTGCCTGCCTGCCTGCCTACCTACCTACCTACCTACCTACCTACCTACCTACCTATCCGTCTATCAGTCTGTCTGTCTGTCTGTCTGTCTGTCTGTCTGTCTGTCTGTCTGTCTGTCTGTCTATCTATCTATCTATAGAGCGAGTAGATAATACATACTATCATATATTCAGTATGTATTATAGTATTTACAATATTTACTTCCCCTACTAGTACATAGTATCTATATAGGTTGGTAGAGAAGGTGGTTGCACTCCACCTTAAAATTCGAAACCAAAATTTTACCGGAAATACACAATTTATGGTTCCCTGCATCCAAGAAAAGCATTTTTAGAAAATGGTTTGCGTGTATGTCCGTGTACACGATATCTTAAAATAAAAAAAGTCGGTAAAATAAGAAACCTGTACTTAAGTTTAGCATCTTCCAAGAATGCGACACAAAGATTTTGAGAAAAATTCCCCATCCCCAACTACACTTTACATGGAAAATTTTTAGAACTTTTTGAGTCCCTCAAAAATGGCACTAACGATTTTGATTAAAATACGGTATCTTAAAGATATTTACATGACAAATAAAATATACATCGTGAATTTTCTAGGAATATTCTCAGAACACCTCTATATTCTAGAGGAGTTTTGCATAACTGATAAACCGAAGAGATAGAAACAATTTACGATACAAAAAATGTAGATCTCATTATAACACACACTTTAGGTCATCTACATGTATTTCGTAGAGTTTTATATTTCCGAGATATTCCGTAGTGGCTTCAGTTTTAGCATCCTTGAATTTTTCTCATACGAGAATTCGATAACTCCAGACCATGTAGAGAATCGGATTTCCCTTCTACTTTCAAGGAAGCAGTTAATAGGAGCATTTCTTCTAACGTTTGTCTCGATTACATGAAGTAGATAGAAGAATAATATTTTAAACAATTTTACAAAGATGTGGAGAAAATCATGTGACTGGAACACATCAAGATATTTGTCACTTTACAATAGTCACTGTATGTTTCCGTAGGATTATTTCGAATTCGGCAATAAATAAATACTTGCTCGTATATGCATTCAAGAATGTTCAAATATTCAGCTATAACGAGTACTTGAGATAAAACGAAAAACAAAAACGCGAACTAGAGAATCTCCTTTAGATGAAGTACTTGGAAGAATGCCAAAATACAAGATGAGAAATTTAGAAAATGCTAGTACTTCTGAAAGAAATTTTCTGATATTCTTTTGTTTCCACTCACGTTTATGCCCTTTCTAAAATCCTTTTTTGCAGAGTTTAGCTTTCTATTTAGTTCATGTCAATCGATATGTAGCACTGACACTGGCTAAGACTTACAAGAGAATGTCTAGGTATCGGGGAGTCACGGCACGAAACTACAGAATGGAGAACCTGGAACGAATATGTGTATGTGTGTGTGTCTTTGGACAGCATAGCTCAAAAACGAAAAGACCGTTAAATACCAAACTTGATATTTCAGTCTGGTATTATCTAAGGATGCGACAGGAAGATTTTCATGAAAATCCCTCCCCCGAACTACCCTTTACATGGAACTTTTTTAGAGAAATTTTATTTTTTCAAAAATGGCTGTCACGATTTTGATTAAAAATTCGTATATTAAAGATATTTACCTGACAAATGAAATATATGTCTTGAATTTTCTGGGAATAGCCTCTGAAGACTTTATTATGGATGAATTTTATGGAATTTTGCATAACTGCTAAACCGTAATTGATAGACAACAATTTACCATAGAAAAAATATAGAGCACATTAATGCACACACAATTTATGTTATATATTTCTTACTTTCTCTATACGTGCTATGTACATAGTATATAGAGAAGGTATTGTAATGCACCCAAAAATTCGATACCGAGATTTCACCGGTAATACATGTTTTGAGACCTCCTGAATCTAAAAAAAGCATTTCTAGAAAAATGTCCGTATGTGTTTGTCTGTCTATCTGTATGTGTATGTGTCTGTGTCTGTGTGAGTGTGTGTGTGTGTGTGTGTTTGTGGGCAGCATAGCTCAAAAACGAAAAGACCGTTAAAAATCAAACTTGGTATTTAGGTTTGGTATTTTCCAAGGATGCAACACGAAGATTTTCAAGAAAATCCCCCCAATCCCAACTACCCTTTACATGGAACTTTTTTCAAAAATTTTGATTTTCTAAAAAATGGCTCTAACGATTTCGATTAAAATGTCGTATATTAAAGATATTTACCTGACAAATAATGTGTATATCTTGAATTTTCTGGGAATAGCCTCTGAAGACTACTTTATTCTGGATGAATTTTGCATAACTACTAAACCGTAAGAGATGGACAAAAACTTACCACACAAAAACTGTAGAGCACGTTAAAACACACAATTTATGTTATATACATTTTTTTCATGGAGTTGATTGCTTTTGAGATATTCCTTGTTTTTGGTTTTAGCTTTGAAAAACATACTTTTCTCATACAGGAATTTGTCAACTCGTGTCCATACAAACAAACGAACTTCAGTCACATAGCAACCAGATTTTGGCTTTCACTTTAACCTATCGTACTTCCTTATTTCCCTTCTAGTTAAGTAACCGTTTCTGCTAATTTTTGCTCGATCAGTATTAAGTAAATAGAAGAATAAGCTTAGTAACAATAATTTGTTACAGAGATGTAGAGAAAGTCATTTGAATGGCACACATCAGATTGTTTAGGTTTGCTGTACCTCAAAAATTAATTCCCAGTGAAATGTAGGAAATTTATTGTATTAAGAAAATAAATATTTAGGCTAAGTACTTATCAATCAGAAAAAGATAAATTTTGGTAATGAAATGCAATTAGCTGTTAAAATGAAAACTGGATTTACAGCTCCTAACTACTCTTTAAATAAGCATTTCAGGGTTGAAGTTTGCTTGCAGGAAAACAGTAATGTTGCTTTATTATTACTTTTTCTTTGTTTCACTCCGAATGATTTTAATCTGATTTTAATTAAGTTTTATTGCGAGAGTTTGATGGTCTCACATTGGCAACAGTTGCTTCCCTAATTGTGAGCGCCAAGAGCAAGCAATGTTTTAACGCTACTGTTTAATTAAATTGGTTCACTGAAAGCAGGGTCCTAAGTCTCAAGAGTGAAATCTTAATTTTGAGCATGGAATGCAGGCAGTTAATAAAAGCTAAGAGAAAGGCGACCTCCTACGCAATACATGGTAGGAACAATACTCGTGGATAGGTCGTGAAATATAAAATAAGATGTGTTCCATTCACATGACCTCTACATCTCGGTAACAAATTATTATTAAAAAGCTTATTCTTCAATCTTCTGCATGCTAATTGAGATAAACATTAGCAAAAGTGGTCTTATTCCTTGCTTCCTTGTAAGTAAAACGGAAGTAAGGGAATGCACTAGGCTAAAGCGATAGTCAGATCTTTTAAATGCTGGTTACCATGAAGTTGAAATCCACTCCTTGGCATTGCCAGGAGTTGACAAATTTCTGTTTGTGAAAAGTTTAAGTATTTTATAACTTATCTTAAAAGTGGTTGGTTATCTTCACGAAAAAAAATCCATATAACATAAATTGTGTGTTTTAACGAGATCTACAATTTTTGTGTACTATGTTTTTGTCTATTTCTTACGGTTTAGCAGTTGTGCAAAATTCAGCAAAATGCATCCATAATAAAGAGGTCTTAAGAGGGTATTCCCAGAAAATTCAAGATATACATTTTATTTTGTATGCACATATCTATACACGGTATATAAAGGGAGGTTTGGTTGAGGGGATTTTTCTCAACAACTTCATGTGGCATTCTTAGAAGACATTAAACTTAAATACCAAGTTTGGTATTTTACCGACTTTTCGTTTTTGAGTGATCGCGTTCACGGGCACACGGACACATTAACATTCCGGTGAAATCTCGGTATCAAATACTTAGGTGGAATGCAATACCTTCTCTAAACACCATGTGCGTAGTACATATAGAGAAAGTAAAATTGCATAACATTTTAATGAAGGCTTTCAATTTTGGTAATTTATAATAGAATTTTATAAACCACGATATTCTACAAATTCTATTTATAAAAGGAATACTTCTTCAATAAGCAAGAGATTTTTATAAAATTAGGGCCAAACTTTGTTTATTTGTACTAATAGAACTATACTTTTGCTTTCTCGGTTACGTATGTGTAATTTGCATTGTAGGTAAAGAAGGTACTGTAATCGACCAAATGCAGATTTCACCGTAAATACATGTTTTGTGGTCCCCTTAATAAATGTTTATAAAAAGGTACAAGTGTGTATGTGTATAACATAACTCGATAGCTGAACTCGGTAAAACAGCAAATTTTGTATTTAGGGTTAGTATCCTCTAAGGATGCGACAGCAAGATTTTCAAAAAAATTCCTCCCAACTATCCTTTAATTGGAAGACTTTGCGAAATGTTCTATTTTCTCAAAAAATGGCTCTAAATACGTTGATTAAAATAACAAGTTAAATATATTTATATAAGAAATGAAATGTGTATCTAGATATTTTAGGGAATAACCTCTGAAACACTCTTCATTCTGTATTGCTTAACTGGGAAATCGTAACAGATAGATAAAAACTTATTACACAAAAAATGCATATTTCGTTAAAACACAATTTATGTCGTGTACACTTTTTGAGGTGACGATTGTTTCCGAAATACTCCTTGTTATAGATTTAAGTTTTAAAATGCTTAAATTTTGCTCATGGGATGACCGTTATTCGTTTTTCTTGTTTATCAAGCAACGCCAACACTTAACGACCAGCTTTTAAAATACTTAACTATCGTTCAAGTATAGTGCATCATCTTTTTCCTTTGTACGAGTACCTACAAGGAAATATGAAATAAAAACATCTGTGCAAGTTTACCTGGATTAGCGTGAGGCAGTTAGAAGGATACACCTTTTAGGGATATTTTGTTGAAGAATGGTTAGAGAAAGTGCCATTTTGAGGACCCCTCAATCTAAGTAACACCATTTTTTATAAAAGCTCTGTGTTCTCAAAAATATCTTTAACGATTTTACATAAAATGCCAAATATTAAAGATGTGTACATGATAAATAAAATATATAGGCTTAATTTCAGGTATAGCCACTGAAGCTCTCTTCCTTCTGAATGGTTTTGGTATAACTAGAAACCTCCAGAGATAGATTAAATAGTAGTTCACCAAAAATGTAGATCTCGTTAAAATAAATTGTTGATGTACCTAATATACATAATTGTGGAGTTGACTATTTCTGAGATATATCATGCTTTTTCTTGAAATTTCTATACTTTTCTAAAATGAGTAGTAGTCCTCATTAGTTTTGTTTTTTCCATCTTGGTCAATCAATTAGAACGGAATTTCAATGTCATCACCTAGTGATCAACTATACACATCTTAAAGATTATTTATCACATTACCCAAGTGTATACCCTTACATCCCTTGAATCTATAAGAATGAAACCTTGACTTCTAATATTTATCTTGATTAGCACGAAGTAGATAGCTTTTATGATAATAATTTGTTCAGTATACTGAACAAATTAAATATAAATAATATATATAATAATAAAATCTAATATTTATCTTGATTAGCACGAAGTAGATAACTTTTATGATAATATACTGGGTGTTAATGAACTACACCGAAAGAAATAATTTGCGAGATTGTGCACGTGACTGATATAAGTAATTTGAGATGGGCGATGCATGGTCCCCGGATAAAAATAACGCAGCTACATAGCGTTAAACGTGTGGGTATCAGGTACTAAGTCGTTGTTAAAGCAAAGCAGGTTGAAAAAATGGCTTAGAATGTCTTTAAAATTGCTGCACGAGTATAGAAATTACGCTTTTTAGCAGCTCGTTACTAGCGTTCTCAAGATTTAATGTCGCAAAAATCTGTAAAATATCAAACTAATCCCTTGATAGTGTGACACTGAACATTCATTAACTAAGTTTTTCAGTTATGTAGCCTACTAAGGAGGCGTTTTTTCAACTGCTCTTGTGGCTTAATGCGTAATGCGGGAAGCTGCTATCACCAAGGTCATGAGTTCGATTCCTCTAATAGTGCAAACCTTTTTATTATTACTTTTTTCATTCCAGAACTATATGCCGCGATACGTGGCGTACTGACTCATCAGTAACTTATTGCCGCTACTTCGAAATCTCAATAAACAGACCATAAGTCTCCTATCTACATATTCTGTGAAAATCTTTCGGTATAATTCATTAACATCCTATATATATATATATTTCTCAATAGCAGTCACATCTCTGTTCAGAATTAAAATCTCATTCTTTATCGCAATGAGTTGTCCAGTTAGCCGGTACTTGTGTTGGTAGCCTGGTATTTTCTTTGATCTGAATCGTTATTCTTTTATCTGTGACCTAAATATTCAATAAAATGGCGTCGGTTAGGAATATGAATGTAACTGATTTCGAAGATCCGGACAGAATTCTGTAAGCTACCGAAAGGTAACATTGAGATGCTGAAAAAATGCAGAAACCGCATGATGGAATGCATATTATCGCTTTTTTGACTGGTGTAAGGTAAGCAATAATAACGAATCATCAAAACACCTACATTGTTGCTGCTCACGTCTCCCTTTAGGCGTCATTTTTCTTAGTTGTAAATGGGCCTAGAATCAATGTAGGCAGTATTTTATTATTATTTTATTATTATACCAACTTCAGAGCTGTCAAAAATGTCTGATGTGTTCCATTCACGACTCTACTTGTTCTGCAAACAAACTTTTTTTACTAAAATTATTAAATTTTCTACCTCATGCTAATTAAAACAAGCATTAGCGATAGTTCTCTTATTATTTGCTTCTTTTTAAGCAGAAGGAAATAAGGAAATACACGAGGCTAATACGTTAGCAACATTTTTTTAAGGTAGTCGTTATGTGAACAATTGAAATAAAGCAACTGAAAATGAAACTAAAGGTGACTGCCCGTTTGAGAAAAGCTACGTAGTTTACATTTGAAAATAATGTAAATAGGGATATCTCGGAAACGGATAACTCTTAAAAAATGTATACGATATAATTAGGTGTTTACCAGTTACGGAAAGTTTAGCAAAATGTATCCAGAATGAAGAAGTCTTCAGAAAATTCAAAACATACATTTTATTTGATATGTAAAATCTTTAATATACGGCACTTCAATAAAAATTATTAGAGCCATTTTTGAAAAAAAAAATTAAAAAATGTTTCCATGTAAAGAATGCTTTGAATTGGGATATTTTATTGAGACTCATGGTGTCGTATCCTTGGAAGATACTAAAAATAAATAGCAAATTTGGTATTTAACGTTCTTTTCGTTCTCTGTATACTGTCTTCACCACAAGTATGCATTTTAAGAGAAACTGCGTTTAGAAGCTCTGAATTCAGAATCAACCTGCCTCAAAAATACAGCTAGTTGAGCTTCAACTGTCATACAATGACAGAGAAAAGTGAATTAATGCTTTTATTTTTTCTTTAGCCGTTTTTCTCTATTACATCCCAATTCTTTCACGCACCATTTCAGGGTATTTCGAGGTACTCACTGATATAAAATTATCTATTACTTTGATGATTAAACAATCTTTAATGAACTACCCTTCTCTAAAGACTTACTTTTATTTACAAAGTGAGACGCTCTACAAATATTGTTCCGAAATTGGTGCTTTAATATATTTTAATTTCTATATTCTAGTTTCACCTGCAAGTAAAATTATTTGAATAAACAACAATTTACAAATTAGCTGATATCTGATTAAAAGTGTTTGCTATAATCAATATGATGGTAATTTTCAAAGTGTCGTTCAATGTTATATCGAGAACTCCAAGATAAGAGATACTTACAAATGACATTTCACCTTACTGCACTGTTCTTCACCACATTCTTTCTGCAATACGATATGTTTGGTTCGCTTGAAACCTGCAATCGTGTCGAGAATCGAGCCCAGTTAATGAATGAATGGAAAATGCTTCCTGCGTGGCCATGCACAAAGCGGCGGTGGGGTAACGCGACCAGGTGACGTCATTAGCTCATAGAAGCAGAGGTTGAACAGCCCAGGTGGTTCACGTTACGCAAGAGATGAAACAAAACTTCATCTATCTGTCATGTTTAGACTGTAAAGACAGTTTACAATAACAGTCTTGCATCAGTATTCACAATAAAGTGTTTTGTTGTCATGTATTCCTTTAATTCTATTTTTGAAACGGCTCAATGGACTGATGAAAGTGAAACTCCTACTTAAATACTTCAGCTAGGCAGAAATCTTCTTGGATTTGCTTTCAAGATAGACCCTATTTCTTCAAAATTTTACTTCGTTGGACTTGGTGGTTGCCTTTTGGGGGGGGGGGGGGGGTCTAACACAGACCTAGTCTAAATGGCGATACCATTATTTAAGGCAATTAATTTTGTACATTAAGCCTCCCTATGAATTATGCAGTGTATAGGCAATTTCTGTATTAATTCAAGTTCATACCCAGACTCCGTTCGGGTCGCGCCTAGGTTCGATCCCAAGCGACCCGAGCGCGATTTGTGGTGGACAAAGCGGCGCTGGGATCTCCGGTTTCCCCAGCCATCGCATTCCACTGGTGCTCATCTACATTCCATGTATCATCAAAGTCATCACCTGCGGTGCCACAAATAGTAAAAGTGGGCGTTAAGCACTATAAAAGAAGACTCCGTTCGGGCGAAACTTAAAAGAGTAAACACACACTGTTGTATTATGTACATGTTGAACATTACTCAGTCATCACACTTAAGGCCCCTCCAAGCTGTATACTATTTTAAACGTCAAACTGAACTGCAAATGCTGAGGGCGAGGTCATTCAACCCGATTAAAAAGGCTATCAGAAAAAATTATTTATTTTGTAATACGTTATCATTCGATCGCATCACCTTACTTTATTTGCTATACAACATTATAGAAAATTCCTTCCGAATGAAGAAGACTTTGCAAACTATTCTTAGAAAATTCAAGATAAACATACGTTTCGTTATTTGTCATATACATATTTGTAATGTATAGTATTTTGATCAAAATCATGTCATTTTTCAGAAAATAGATTTTCGAAAAGTATTCTGTGTAAAAGTTAGATTTGAGTCTTGGTATTTTCTTGAAAGCCTTAGTATCGCATTTTTGGAAGATACCGAACTTAAGTATCAAGTTCCTAAAATACCCAAAAATATTTTTGGGGATCAGGGGGCTCAAAGTATGCATTTTCGGTGAAATATCGGTAAACAATTTTTGAATGAAATGAAATACTTCCTCTGCTTACTACAAGTACGCGGTAGAGAAGGTAAAAAAATAGTATTTCTCTGGCCGTATTTCTTTTATATGCGAAATATATGCGGAAAATAAAGTATCGATTTCTGATCGATACTGTTCAAATATTGAACCTATTCACAAGGTAGTGCAGTGTGTGTTTAGAGTACATATTCTCAGTAGTGGCCTTGTGTTGCCCATGTTGTGATAGGCACGTAATGTGTATAGACAGAACGACATAAAAACCGTCTGGGTCTCTCAGACCATGTTTCAAGTTGTAAGTTCTGAACACACACATACATCCCGCAGTATATTATAACCTTGCATGCAGTACTAACCGTTTAAAACGAAAGATGGCAAATTGCCTTCCGTTGTGCATGACAGCAATGCGATGTTTGACACAAAAAGAAGAAAAATATATCCGACCACGAGCACAAGATGGAAGCAAAGTCATGTTCAATAAAAATATTGCAGAAAGGGAGGACCAAAATGCACGCTGGACAAACCTTTCAGAGAGATGGTGATTGCAGTGAACAGTTAATTTGGTTGGAGTTTGCAGACCAATTTAAGTTAACGAGTTGAAAAAGTCATAAGGACTTGGAGCTCAAACAATATTCCAAAGTATTTCAAGATATTAAATAGGTGAATTTTCCGAATCTGGCAGTATCGATAGTACGATTCATTCGATTGCATTAGGAATTTTTAACTCATGTTTTTAAAAGAAAAAAATCTGATGGGTTACATTCACATGACTTTCTCTACCTCTCTGCAACAAATTCTTGTTAAAAAGCTTATGCTTCTATTTACTTCATGCTAATCGAGAAAAAATTAGCACAAATACTTGTATTACTTGCTTCCTTGTAAGCAGAAGGAAAATACGGGAGTACTATAGGCTAAACTAATAATCAAAAGCTGGTTACTACATGATTGAAGTTCCTTTGTTTGTATGGACAGGAATTGACAAATACCTGTATGAGAAAGTATGTTTTTCATAGCTGAAACCAAAAACAAGGAATATGTCAAAAACGATCAACTCCACGAAAAAATGTATATTGCATAAATTGTGTGTTTTAATGTGCTCTACATTTTTTGTGTGTTAAGTTTTTGCCCATCTCTTATGGTTTAGCAGTTGCAAAATTCCGTGAAATTCATCCAGAATAAAGTAGTCTTCAGAGGCTATTCCCAGAAAATTCAAGATATAAATTTTATTTTTCACGCAAATATCTTTAATATACCATATTTTAATCAAAATCGTTACAGCCATTTTTAAAAAAAATTTACATTTTTTGGTGGTGGGGAGGAATTTCTTGAAAATCTTCGTGTCGGTTCTTAGAAGATACCAAACTTAAATACCAAGTTTGGTATTCAACGGTTTTTGAGCTATGCTGTCCACAGACACACAGACACACACACACGCACACACACGGACCTTTTTCAAAAATGTTTTTTTTGGATTCAGGGGGACCCAAACATGTATTTCCGGTGAATCTCGGTATCGAATTTTTGGGTGCAATACAATACCTTCTCTATACACTATGTACATAGTACGTGTAGAGAAAATAAAAAGTAAATTTCAGCTGATGCAACCGACAATGTCTACCTAATTCTGCACTCTTAGTTAAGACTCCTGTGTTTTGAGATTTTGCATAAAAGCCAACATAAGTATAAAGCTAGATTTGCATACAGACGTATTATTAAAACTGCACGCCCGCTTCGGTAGTGTGGGGTTAGCGTGTTACCTCATATTTAAGAGGTCGCGATTTCGATTTTCCCATAAAGTGAGTTACCGGATAACGTTTTTTATAAGGGCGGGGGAGGATTTTCCCTTATCCTTTAATGTTCATGGACCCGGAGATCATTTGAGCACAATTTCTCCGATTGCATTCATCATTCGATATGACCTACCGAGTTAAGGGATGTTAAGCTACAAAGAAGATAGTTAAAATTAAATTAATTAATTAAATATAAAAATAAAATAAAACTAAAACAACAAACGATGGGGAATATAGACTGAACATTATTTTATTTGTGGAGTATATAGGAACTGCTTTCATAACTGTAAGGTTCCTCAAAGTTGAGTATCAGACAGACCAGTTCATGCACTGCTTTGTTATGGAAAATATACTGATTTTGATTTTCCACTATTAGGCAGTTCCTTGAACTGGAAGTTTCCTCTAAAAGTGACGCTAAACTAGCACTGAGTTGTACGGTCGCGAGACCACGGTTTCCGCATAAAGCTGGCAATAAGATTTAGGTGGTTTTGTTTTTTGTTTTTGTGTTTTTGTGACGGGTGTTTTAGATCGGTTTGTGAGGAGCCTTCCACAATAATCAAATTTCACCAAAATTGCAGGTATTATTCATACTACATAGATTACCTTTTTGCACATTTTGCTTACAGATAATAATGTAGTGTTAAAATAATTTAAAATATTTTTATTAAATGTTTTCATTGAAAATAGATTGAAAATATAACAATTCCAAGAAACTTAGGTATTTGCCACCTCACATGCTTTAGTCTCTTCAGTCTGCATATCAAGAGGTATTCAGAATGATTCCATAGAATCTGAAGATTACTTCCTAGCTTTGGGGTAATGTTGGGTGTGTTTAATTCTCTTTTGGAAACTTTCGAATATATAGCGAACAGTTACATTTGTGCATTAAAGGCTGTGAAAAAGCTCAACATGAGCGATTTTTACTTTTTCTACATAGTTTATAGAGAAAGTATTACATTGGAACCAAAATTCCATACCGAAATTTTATCGTAAATATATGTTTTGAGGTCCATTGAGTCCAAAAACGCATTTTTAGAAAAAGGTTCGTGCAGTGTGTGTGTGGGGGGGAGCAGCATAGCCAAAAATCGAAAATTCTGTTAAATACCAAACTTGGTATTTAAGTTGAGCATCTTCCAAGGATGCGACACAAAGATTTTCAAGAAAATCCCCCCCCCAACTTCCCTTTACATGGAACATTTTTTTGAAAATTTTGATTTTCTCAAAAATGGCTCTAATGATTAAAGTACCTTATGTTTAAGATACGTTTATGACAAACGAAATGTATGTCTTGAATTTTCTGGGAATGGTCTCTACTTTCTGGATGACTTTTGTATAACTGGAAAATGTAAGAGATATATGTAGAGGCTTAGGCTTTCATGGCAGTTTCGCCAAAAACTGAACCACGGCCAACAAGCCCGGCAAACTTAGATAGGAGATAAGAGATGTACAAAATTTTTCTGCGCAAAATAGTAGATCTTATTAAAACACACAATTTATGTCATATACGTTTTTTTTTGTTTTTTTATTTTTTTTATTTTTATTTTTAATAGAGATAACCGTTTTCGATATATTCCGGATTATTGATTTCAATTTTAAGCCACTTAAACTTTTACTCAATCAGGAAGACATCTTTTTTCTGTCGTTTGTTTATTCCTGGCAAGCAAAGAGATTCGAATTTCAATTGTTTCACATAGCGACTGACTTTTAAAGGGCGAGACATGCCTGTGTATATTCTCATTTCCCTTTTTCTTACAAGAAAGTTAGTAATAAAACTAATTCTGCTTATGTTTATCCTGATTAGCATCGTGTAGATAACAGTTTTTGAGCTATGCTATCCAGACACACACACACACACACACACACACACACACACACACACACCCGCGCGCGGAACTTATTCTAAAAATGCTTTTTTCGGACTCAAAACTTATTTCGGTCGAAATGTTGTGTCAAATATTTGGGTGGAATGCAATAATTTTCTAATTACTATGTATATTTTACAAACCTGCAAGACAAAAGTAACAACTTATTTGACATAAACCAGTTGTTATTGCTTTGAATTTGCAAATATTAATGTATGCTTTATCAAGAGAACATTACTGTTCAGTTCTTTCTCTTTGTCAAGCAAAGAGAACGGAATTTCAAAGCTACCATATAGTGACCTACATTTACCAAGTAAAATGACAATTTCTGAAAATGTTTAACTTGATTAATATTAATAGTAAGACCTTTTTGAAGAACGTGTACGAAAGCTAGTGAATGTAAGATAAAATAATGCTATATGAGTGCTATAAATAGAAGAGAGAACGTGCGTATTTAATGACTACAAGTATGTTTTGCATAAATTACGTTAAATTGTTCTTTTCTTAAAGAATGCAAAACCGATCAATTTTCATTCCAAAATTAATATGAAAAGAGCTTGACAACACAATTGCGCTTAAGGAGCAATATTTAGCAACATTTCAACTGCTCATGCGTTTATTGCATTTTATACCTTGTATGTGGTTAAACTGAATGTTGCTGGACATACTATTCCAGATAGCAACGTTTTATGTAAGTACTTTCGCATATAATACATTAATTTCAAATTTAAGGACATGCTAATAGCAACGTAGTTTAATGCTAACAGATTTATAAATATTGCGTGCAGAACTATTAGGCAATGGTTTAAAACTTCTCAAAAGTCAAAGAGATGGATAAAGCATATTATCCCCCCCCCTCCTTCGAAATGAAGTCACGCAAGTGTTCTACTACAAATATGCGTGTATTTAGGAAAGGAAAATCCTATATCAGTATATACTTGTAAATAAGGGGGCATTTTATTTCAAGAGAAAAACAAAGCATAATACTGAAACTTTTATCATTTTGTTCATGTTTTATGACAGAACGCGAGTGAAACAGTTCCTGAGTAAAGCCACAAGAACACCTGCATGGGAAATTTGGGTATTTAAATATGCTCAGAGGAATACCGCCAGGAAGTAACAATATGCTGCTGTACAAGAAAATTGTGAAACATGCATCCAAGAACAAGAAGATTCGTGCAATCCTAGACATATATATTTTAGGCGGTGTAAATTATAATCCAATAAGTGGAAGAACTGTACAAAAATAAAATATTAGTTTGGAAACAATGTAGAAAGCTACACGAATACTACCAGTCGGTTCACCAGTCTTGAAAGATATTTCTATGGCCTCTGGATACATTGATGTAAAACAGTATCAGACTTATCTAAATGTTATCACAACAATGCTCCGCGTTAAGCATTATGTGTATGATGGTGATGATGATGAATGAGAAAATGCAGCGGTCGATACTGCTTTAGGATACTAGTCCACAGACTTTATTTCAAATCCATTTCGTCTTGAAGATCAGAGAAATAGTTGGTACTAACTATATGGTAAATCATGGATGTTACAGAAACATATACAGTGCTAGTATGAGCGTTGGATACAATCTGGAGCCAGACTTGAAGTGCGTGTCAGAGTGGTGTATCTGAATTCCAATTTAGACATTTTATAATTTCGCGACAGTCGAAATAGTTAGCGGAATGATATTTGCCATGTTTTAAACAACCAAAATCTTCACACATACACATTTATAACAAAATCGTGTCTATACATAAGGTATAATTCCCTTTTAAGAAGTACGCCATGGAGCAAACATAGGCCTTTACCTAGAGAACGCTTTGTTGTTGTTTTAAATTTATTTATGGACGTGCTTAACTGCTGTGGATTTTAGTACCCCATTCTATATTGGGCGTAGGCTTGAGGCCCCTTACGAACAGCAAATGACGGTACCACCGACTTCACTACCCTTCAAAAGGAAAGCACGCTAAGCACTTTATGCCCATCGCCCTCCTCGAGCTGCCCGCGACCTCGGGAACTAGAGGTTAGCAAGTTAGCCCTGGACCACGGAGGATGACTGGAAGGTATGAAGACACAATTCACTGCATGGGGTGACAGGTACTACTATTGAGTGAACTCTTACAGCGCGTTACATGGAGACACTGAAGTAAAGTACGAGGGCATTCTGATCTTGATTCTACGAGTACACTCTCCATCTGCTTCAATTGTCACTTTACGTGCACAGTGAGTCATCTATTCTAAGGACGAAATCTACTATACACTCAAACTGTACAGCTCGCTAAAGAAATTTTTGAGAAAATAAAAAAAAAATCGAAATTTTTTCATATAAAATATAGTTTGGGGTGGGCATAAAAATATTCGTCTCATATCCTTGGAAGATTTTGAACTTAAATATCAAGTCTGGTATTTAACGACTTTCGCTTTGAGCTTATTCTGTCCACCCTCCCATCCACATTTGCATGTTATTTTTATTTTGCGGACGTTAAAACATGCATTTCCAGTAAACTCTCAGTATCGGTATTTAAGTGGAATGCAATACTTTCTCTGCATGTTTACTATGAATGAAGCAGAGAAATTAAAAATGCAATTTATTTTCTCTACTACGTATATTAAATATAAAATAATGGTATTCACCCAAAATTCAATGTGGAGATTTCACCAGAAATCTATGTTTTGAGGATCGCTGAAAAAAAAAACGCATTAAAAAAAAAAAGGCCTGGCGCGCACCGTAAATACCAAACTTTGTAGTTAAATTCAACATCTTCTAAAAATGCAACACCAAGATGTTAAAGGAAATACCCTACCCAAACTATCCTTTACATGGAGCTTTTTCGAACATTTTGAGTTTCTCCAAGATGGCTCTAACTTTTTTTTATTATTAAAATATATATTTCGGACATTTTAATAACAAATGTAATGGTTCTTCCTGAATTTCCTGGAAATAACCTCTGAAGCCCTTGTCATTCTGGATACATAATTTTTACATAGCGAGTAAATCGTAAGAGATAAACAAAAAACTTACAATACAAAGAATGTAGATCTAGTTAAAATACTTAATTTGTCCTATACATTTTTGCTGTGGAACTAACCAATTTCTAGATATTTCTTATTTTTACTTTCTCTGCGTGTACTATGTACAGTGTGTATAGATAAGCTATTGTATTGCACCCAAAACTTCGATACCGAGATTTCACCGGAAATACATGTTTTGGGGCCCCCGAAATAAAAAAGAATTTTAGAATAATGTCCATGTGTGTGTGTGTGTATGTGCAGCATAGCTCAATAACGAAAATTCTGTTACATACAGCTTTGATATTTCGAGGATGCGACACGAAGATCTTCAAGAAAATCTTGCCACCCCAAACTACCGTTACATGGAACTTTTTTTGAAAATGTTGATTTTCTCAAAAATGGCTCTAACGTTTTGATTAAAATCTCTTATATTTAAGATATTTACAAGATGAATAAGGTGTACATCTTGAATTTTCTGCGAATAGCCTGTGAAGACCTCTTTATTCTGGATGATTTTTATTGAATTTTGCAACTGGTAAACCGTAAGGAACAGAGAAAAATTTACTACACAAAAAATGCAGATCTCGGCTTACAATATAGGCCCTTTACGTTTTTGTTGTGTAGGTAACCGTTCCGAGATATTCTATGTTGTTGGATTTAATTGTGTCCGTTTTTCTTTTGTTTTTCTACTGGCCAAGCAAGGAAACGATTTGCAATGACAATCGGATAACGATAACTTTTAAAATATTTGGCTATCACTTTAGCCTTGTACATTCCTTTATTTCCCTTCTTATAAGGAACTAAGTAATAAGAACATTCTACTAATGTTTATCGCGATTAGCAATGTAGAAATAAGAATAATCATTTGTAAGAAGTTTGTAGAGGAGCTAGAGAAGGTCATATGAAAGTGACACATTAGATTTTTATTATGTAGGGCGATCATGATGTGTATTTTTAGTGAAAACTCACCATAGAATTTTGCGTGAAATACAATGTTTCCTCTACTTTAGGTAAGCAGTGGAGAAAGTAAAACGTTGACAGGCAAATTATTTTTACAACTGCATTTAATATAAGTTGTACACGGATTTCCCCATGACTCAAAGCCTTTATTAAGTTCTGCAACAGCAGTTCACGATTTTCACAACATAACTAATTGCAGGAGGATAAGAAAGCCCATGTTTTTGGAACGGACGTAGCTACTGTTATGGTTTCCTTTACATGCAAGTTTGAATTTTCGTGGCAGCTAAATATCGAACTAGGTGGTTTACTTAGCATTGCGTGGGTGGCGTTATAAACCTCGAATGATTTAATAAAACACTACCTCCTTCTGCTCTCTTTACGGCATTATTATAACAAAGTTTTCAAAGTTTCCACCCCTCATATTCCCAATAGCCTGTGAAACATTCCCTGATGTTTACACATAACATTATTAGCACACATAGTATTTCTACTTTTCTCCACTTTCCTCAACAATTTTCGAAAACCCTGAAAGTACATTATGTCAAGAAAGTACCGGGAATTGATCATTTAAAAATCATATTTAAAAGGGGATTCGAAATTATTGTTATCGCCAAGTTGGTACAGCTTTCTTCTATACCCACGCGGAGTTTGATCGACATCTGTCACCTAGTTTGTTTACAGTACACCATTTTGTTAGTTCATCTCAAAGGTGATTTGCGATTTTACGATGGATACAAATAATGAACAAAGAACCTGTCTCAAATTTTGTATTTCAAATGATATTTCGTGGGCAGAATCGCTGAAAGTATTACAGAGGGCTTACGGTGAATCGACTTTATTAAAAACACGTGCATATGAGTGGTACAGTGCATTCAAAAGTGGTCAAGATGTGGTGGAAGATTTGCCTCGCTCTGGTCGGCTATCAACGGTTTCAACTGAACTGAACATCGCTAAAGTGAAGAAAATGGTGTCTGAAAACCATCATTTAGGTCTGAGAGAGATTGCCGCTGAGCTTTCTGTGTCTCAGGAATCGATTCGTACCATTTTAAACGATTATTTGGGCATGACACACGTTGCAGCTCGGTTAGTTCCGAAATACTTGAATTTTCTACAAAAACTCAATCGCGTAAGGATTGCTGAAGACATGCTAGAACGAGCCAGTTTCGACCCCACATTCATGAAACACATTGTAACTGACGATAGGCGTGGGTTTAAGAGTTTGACACTCAAACCAGTCAACAAGCTTCCGAATGGCGCCTTCCAACTGAACCGAAACCTATAAGAGCACGTCAAACTCGATCAAAACTGGAGGTCATGTTGACAGTTTTTTCGATTATCGCGGTGTCCTGCACTCGGAGTTCTTGCCAGAAGATCAGATGGTAAATAAAGACTATTATCTGAGCGTTATGCGACGTTTGAGAGAACAAATACGGCGAAAAAGGCCAGATTTGTGGAACAACAACTCATGGATTCTGCACCATGATAACGCACCAGCTCACAAGGCTATTATTGTGAACGAATTTCTGGCCAAAAACTCAACAAATTTCATCGAACAACCACCGCATTCACCTGATCTGGCTCCTGCTGATTTCTTTCTCTTTCCAAAACCCAAGTTACCACTTCGAGGCACCCATTTTCAGTCGATAGAAGACATACAGGAAAATTCGCGGCGACAATTGACATCGATTCCTAAAAGTGCCTACAAAAAATGTTTTGATGAAGGATTATTCGTTGGCATAGATGTATAATTTCAGAAGGGGCCTACTTTGAAGGCGATAAAATAACATTGGATGAATAAATAATGTTTTGTATTTTATTGGCAAATTCCCGGAACTTTCTTGACACAGTAGCATATTTGATGAAACATCTAACAGAAATTGAGTAGATAATCTTGTCAATTACTAAAGTTTATATTAGTTTATCTGCTTCGTACATATTACATAGGTAGAGCAAATATTGCATTCCACCCAAAAATTTGATTACGCGATTTCACCGGAAATGCACGTTTTAGGATCCCCTTTTATCAAAAAAAGGTTCCATGTCCATGCGTCTATGAATACAACTCAAAAACGAAAAGTTTGTTAAATAACAAATTTGACACAAGTTCAGCAACTTTTAAGGATGTGACACGAAGGTTTTCAATAAAATCCACCCCTCCCCATTCTAAATTATCATTTAATGGAAGAAATTCGATTTTTTTTTCTCAAAAATGGCTAACGGTTTGGACTATACTACCATATATTAAATATACCTGCCTGATAGATAATATATATGTATATATATCTTGAATTTTCTGTGAGCGACTCCTGAAGTCAATGGCTTTTGCTTAACTGTTAAACTGTAAGATAAACAAAGAATTATTGCAAAAAGTGCAGTTACCCTTAAAACTTGCAATTTATTTCCTATACATTTGTTTTAGACAATTTCCGAAATATTCCTTACAAGTTTCAATTTTAAAATTCTAAAATATTTTCTCTAACGAAATTTGTCATTTACTTGGTTTCAATCACATAGCAGCCAGTTTTAAGAGATTTAACTCTCACTTTAGCATAGTCCATGTCCTTATTTCCCTTCCGAGTAGAAGAGAAATAAAGCCGTGTCGTAGATTTACGGCACATAAAAGAACCTCAAGCCTGATAGAGAGGCCTCTGAGCAAAATTAAGTGGTCTTTCACGTCCAGTATAGAATGAGATGCTGAGAACCACGGCAGTTAAAGATCGCCCATAAATAAATCTCCATTTACATTTACATTTCCCTTCTAATTATATGGAGCTAAGTAATAAGACTATTTTTGTTAATTTGTATCTCGATTATCATGAAATTAGATAAGTAAAAGTGTAACATTTTGTAAGAATAGTTTGTTGCAGAATCACTAGAAAAATTCATGTAAAATTGTTTCTTTGGTTCAGATTTTTCCCTTGGTTCGGCAGTTCTTTAATAACATAAAACCCGTACAGTTTTTTACACAATGCTCTACCTTAATAACAATCCATTAAGTAGGACAAAGTTGGTGAATGTGAAGATTCCCCCCATTCGTAAGTCAATAAGGTGAACATACGGAAATCACACACAATTTAAAGTCCTTGACACAAATAAGGCTTCTCTATTATTATAATCAATATCGGTTGACCAATTTCTGATATTGCGATGGACACTAATTTTACATTCTCTACTGAGTACATAATTAGAGAAGGTATTCCATTTCACTCAAAAATTCTATAACTAGATGTCACTGGAAGTATACGTTTTAGGGTGTCCTGTATGCAAAAGAAGCAACTTTAGAAAAAGGTACGTATTTGTGTGTGCTTGAACACGACAACTCAAACATAAAATCGATAAACTACTAAACTTTAAGTTTAGCATCTCTCGAGTATGCGACACGAAGCTTTTAACGAAAGTTCCGCACCACAAACAACCATTTAATTGGAAAACAGCTCTAAAATATTAATTTTATTAAAAATAGCTAAAGATTTTGATCAAATCATTGTACACTAAATATATTTAAATAACAAAGAAAATGTATAGGTATCTTAATTTTCTAGTGATAGCCTCTGAAAATTTCTTCCTTCTGGATGACTTTCGCATAGCTAGTAAACCGTAAGAAATAGACAAAAAATTACACAAAAACTGTAGATCTGTTAGAGCACAGGATTTGTCATACATTTATTTCGAGGAGTTTACCATTTCCGAGATATTCCTTATTATTGGTTTCAGATTTAAAATACTTACTTTTCCCATATGAGAATTGTCAATTCCTGGCCTGCAGTTTTTATCGCATAGCAACCAGGTTTTAAAAGATTTGACTATCACTTTAACCTATCGTATTCCCTAATTCCCTTCTGCTTCTAAGAAATTGAAAAATAATTTGTTACAAAGAGGTAGAGAAAGTTGTTTGAATGGAACATGATTTTTTGACTTTAAAATTGTTTGGCACACACTGATAATGAACAGCAAAAATAAAATACAGAGCAACTTTGTTGTGGTTATTAAAATGTTTCGGCATCTGTATCACATACCGTAATTAGCAGAACCATTTATCCTTATTCTGCTATGTCTTCATAGTCGTAGATCGTAGTTTGAGTATTACATTCACTTGACTTTTCTATGTTCCCTATGATTTATTAGTGACAAACAAGTTATTCTTACAAAAGTTTCTCTTCCATCTACTTTATTTTATTCGATATAAACTGTCGTAGAACGTATATAACACAGTTCATTACTGATAAAAGGAGAATTCCAATAGTAAAATGTTTAAGCCGAGCGGGATAGCTCAGGCGGTATCCGCATTTGGGAAGTACCGGGTTCAAGTCCCGTGTACGAGCAATCTAGCTGAGGTTTTTTGTGGTTTCCCTCAATCGCTAAAGTATATACTAGATTAGATCTTTAGTAGTACGTCCTAAAATTCCACTTTCAGTCTAAAACAACTGTAAAACGGAAAATAAATGGTAATGGCGACTGCGTTGCTTCTATCCGCAGATTGAATGACACCCTAAAGCTTGTCGTGGAGCAAAGTAGTATGGTATATAGGGATGGTGTCTCTAGAGCTGGCTGTACTCTGCCATCTGACTACGGATTGTGTCATACTGCAAGACCCTATCGCCATCTGCTTAGCATGAAGCGAGAGTGGCATGGGACGGTGATGAGTCCTGAAAGGCTACTGCCTACAACATGCCGTCAACGACATACATATCTTACAGAACTGATCCGTCGCAATAAGATCTAAAGGGATGTAAAATAAAATAGACAACAAAATGTTTAAGAACTGGACGCTACATACTGTCCTTAAAAGACCGTGCTGTTTTCATGCAATCGTGAGAAAACACTGAATGTCGAAGGGACTTAAGAAAGACAAAGGGTCGAATATGAGGCGCATTATAAAGGCCGACAATGATTCGAATTGTTAAAGAGGTCCCGAATTCAAACCTCTGTTAGGATGAATTACCCGGATCCGGACTTTTCCGCGGCTTTCCCTTATTCAGAAAAGGCAAATGTCGTGTAACTACGCTCTATGGACCCCGGGCTCATTTGAACGTCATTTCAACCATTTCATTAATCAGATATGAGTTTCTGTTAAACCACAATAAATAAATAATTTTGTTGACTATGTAAATAGGAGGACATTTCAAAGTCAGCACATGGTGACGCCTTTAATTAAAGTTTGCTGTATTACCTTATTTATTTTATTGTTTCATTTATATATCCCCCTTTAACATCTAAGGTCAAATCGAGGGCTTTGTGTTAGAAAGAATTCGTCTGTAGGTTCTTTGCCTTGGGTTTAAATCGTTTTATTTTCCTCAAACACACATACACATTTATTTTCACATTCGTACTTCCAGACTCTGTGGGTAATAGGGAATAATTCTGCTAAAGAAAAATTCCCCGCCCCAATCGTGAATCGAACCCGGTACCTCCGGATGAGAAGTCAGTTTATTCCCTTATTCCTATTGTACCTACAATTGTACTAAATCCTATTGTACCCAAGCGCCCGCATGTGGGATTTGTGGTGGACGAAGCGGCGTCTGGGAGGGTTTTCTCCGGGTCCTCCAGTTTCTCCCGCCACTCATTCTACCAATTGATCCATTATCACATTTCCCATCATCAATTTCGCTTACATTTCATATAATTTCCTTATGCTCACGCCTGGTTACGGGCCGACCCCTCGTAACAGGCGTCCATTCTGTGGTTTCGTGCTGTGTTCTCCCTGACAGGCTTCTGAGCTCTAGGCATTAGCTTGTAAGTCATAAGGGGGTGTCAGTTCTACAATTACGGGGTGCGTAAGCCGATTACGAAAGGAAAAGAAACCTACAAGGAAATATTCAATAAGATATCTGCAAATGTTCAACTCGATTAACATGAAGAAGATAGAAGAATAAGCGTTAGCAAGAATGGCTTTACATGAGTGAGTAGAGAAAATCATGTGAGTGCAACGCATCAGATTTTTATTATATTTAGACATTGCTTATTAACAACCATACTGGAAGGGAAAACGCGATTGAAACCTAAGATTGTTATGGGCGTCAGAAATGGACTTGGACTTATTGAGCTTATAGTAGTCCATTAAATGAGAGAACAGTTTTCTGTTTACTGTGTACATTGGTTGGAGACGAGGGAGAGGGGAGCACGACATGGGCTTGCCGAGAGCCGGCGAGGAGTGGCGGACTCGCAGTGTAACACGAACAGACACGATGGGTGTGCAGCAACAAGACCCTGAGGACGCTCTGCGTGACGCCAAGAAGATATGGACTAGACATTTGATGAGGTGCGCTGCACTCGCCTCAAGGTGCGTCTTACTACAGCGCTTCTTTTCTTCTTTAGCTTCACCATTTCTTTCCCTGAATGCACTGATTGAGCTAAGATGCACATTTGCGTGTCTTCCTGTATCACCAATGTTCTCTCTTGCTTCTTTTTTCATGTTTGTTGGAAGATAGATTGTTAGTCTCCATATAGCCTCTGTACATTGAGGATGTTGATCGGTCGTTGAGTTGTTGATTTGCAACGAATTGATCTGCATATACCAACATTTCAAAGATAATTTGATCACTATGAAAATTGTTTATTATTACATTCACCTTCCTTTACCTATAGTAGACGTAGAGGAAAGAGTTGTATTCAATTAAAACATTCCACATCGAGATTTCGCCAAAAATACACGTTTTGAGATTCCCTGATACGATTTTAATTAAAATGCAATGTCTTTGCTCTCTAAATAACTTAACTTGAATTTTCGTTTATAGTCTGAAGTCCTCTTCGTTTGAAATCATTTTTAAATCAATAAGCAATTTAAAAAGTCTCAGAAAATGTATATCTCGCTAAAAGCACACAATTCATCTACCTTAATTGCTGTTAGGATTATTATTACTATTATTATTTTAATATTTTGTAGCAGTTGCTTTTTCCGAAGTATTCGTGCTTGGTGTGAATTTTCATATTTCATTCTTATTTTTAAAATGATAATCGCATTTGACTCGTCATATAAGGTATTTCAAAACCAGGATTTTAAAAAATTGACTGCCACTTCAACCATCTACATCCCCTTTGTAGACACAATGAAATATATAATTAAACTGTTTTCTGCAAGCGTTTATCTAACATGAAGTAAACAGATACTCGTGGCTTTTTAAGGAACGTGTACTATGAATAAATGATAGCAATTGAAAAAGTGATATTAATGTCACATTTTTAATTCCAGAAAAGTTTAGTTAGCAGCAAAAATAAAGATAATCTCAATGTTAGACAAAAATAAAAACCCATTTTTATTTCCAGTTTGTAGGAAGTGGCATTTAAAATTGTGAACAATCACAACAATTTATTATAATAATATTTATTATTGTAGTTTAACATCCTTTATCCGGGATGGTAAATGAACGACCGTCACATTGGACCGTAAATGAATGAAATAAAAAGAAAATGTGCTCAAACGGGTTCGGGGTCCTTAGAGAAGACATTCACCTGCTTAGCAGAACGGAAATCCCTGGACAACCCTTATCCAGAAACTCACACTACCGAAACTCGAACTTTGGACCTTGAATGTGACAGACACGCTACCCCTACACCACGGAGGTGGACAATTATTATACTCTAACAAAATTAAATACTTTCTTTTGAATACTTTAAATTGCATATATGGGTTTCACGTGTTTCCTAAATACATCTAAAGTAAAAATAAAATATGTAATATTTCAAAACAAGTAGGGCTTTAATCAATTATAATTTTACAATTTCTTAGACATTTTGTGAATACATTAACAAAATGTTCCTAATTTATTGCTTTAAATAATGCATGCAGAATTTTTTATATGCAATCTTTTGTTTCCTTTTGCAATGTATTGGTTATAATGTCACGGAAGAAATGATGCTGTTAAATATATGTGAGGCGTACAGTAATTATCTACATTCACATATTCTAGGACCAAGGTGCAATAAATTCGTTGCTCTATGCTGTATACAAATGCACTCGCTTTCTCAAGCCAGTGTTTGAAACAACATACTAGGTGGTCCAATCGCCCCGTTCTTGGCGTGAGCATATCCTTAGTGCGTTGAGAGTTGCAGAACTCAAAGGTGCTATTTCAAGTTAAAACCAGCCAGTGGAGAACTGGACAAGATTGACCTTCATTTTACCCCATGCAATGTACGCGAACCCGCTCACGTTTAGTAAGACGTGTAAAGAGAAGGCCACTCTCGCCAGTACTCCACTGGCAGGTTTTATTTTGAAGTAGCCCCGTTGAGTTCTACAACTCTTTAGACGCACCAAGCTAAATCTGCACACGTCAAATAAGGGCCAGTTGTCCACCCGGTATATGTAGGAGTGTAAAGGAGAAAACAATTGTGTAACAATGGCGACTTCTACTTTACGGGTAGTTAGTTCTTATTTTCTCTAGACGGACTATGTATATAGTTTATAGAAAATTTATTGTATTCCACCCAAAAAATCGATGCCGAGATTTGGCCGGAAATATATGTCTTGAGCTCCCCTGAGTCAAAAAAGTAGTTTTAGAAAAAGGTCAGTGTGTGGGGGGGGGCCAGCACCGTCCAACTGCAATACATCGAACAGCGTCACCAAGTCCTTCAACCCTGAAAAAGATGATGACGTGGATAGAAAAGTCGTGGCAGAAGAGGAACCACTCTAGAATTCGCCTACGAAACCGGTGAAAACACGAAAAACCCAAGGAGTGGTCGCCGGGAATCGAACCTAGGACCTCCCAATTACGAGCCTGACTCGTTAGCTAAGTCATCTCACGCTAAAGCAGTGGTAGTAAATAGTTGTGAAAGCTAGCTATTCCAATTCCAGGAGTTGACTATTTCCGTTTGAGAAAAATATAATTATTTTAAAACTGAAACCATAACAAGAATATCTCGAAAATGGTCAACTCCACGAAAAAATGTATATAAAATAAATTTTAATGAGGTCTACATACTTTGTGCAGAAAATTTTTACCTATCTCTTAATGTTTACCAGTTATGCAAAATTCATTCAAAATAGAGAGACTATTTCCAGAAAATTCAAGATATACATTTTATTTTTCATGTAAAGATCTTTAATATACGGGATTTTAATCAAAATCGTAAGTAATTTTTGAGAAAATCAAAATCTGATAAATTTTTTCCATGCGAAGACAGTTGAGGTTTAAGGGTTTCTTAAAAATCTTCGTGTTACATCCTTGGAAGATACTGAACTTAGATACCAAGTTTGATGTTTAACGCACTTTTCTTTTTTGAGCAATGCTGCCTAAAGATACACTCACGGACATTTTTCTAAACTTTTTTTTTTATTCAGGGTGAAATCTCGGTGTCGAATATTTGGGTGGAATATAATACTTTCTTTATACACTATCCACATAGTACATGTAGATAAAGTAAAACACATAAAACTAATCCATTCATTATCTCTTTTTATACCCCATTTTACATTAGTCAACTACTCAAACATGTGAGCAACTCTCCATCCGAAGTAGTGCACTTTACGGCTTCATTTGTAGTCTTTGACCGACAATCATGCCCTGACCACACTAGCATGGCAACCGGCCAAGTTAGTATTAAAAGCAAAGCAGTTCGAGAATTGCTAGCTGTAGCTTCCACTTGTTTCTCTAGCTACTCGAGTAATTGGAACAGCCACTTAATTTTTATAAACTAGCCTCATTTCAAACAGATTCACTCTGACATTGCTGCACATAGCTGTATGCTTAGTGGAGTCTCTGGAGACAAAGTATTGCAGTTAAATGTGTTGCTATCAATGTAATTATGAAGAGATGTCTGTGAAGATTTAATGGATTTCTGTTCCTAGACACGAGTCTACGCTGTAAATTCTTCTCCACCACTGATAGGACTGTAAATGAGTGATGCGTTAAATTGCATTTATGGAAAAGCTTCTACATCCTCAGTATCAAAGGGCACCTTTCCGTTTGATCATATAAATTCTGAGCATTCCATTCGTCATCCTAGATTCTGGGGAGTCCTGCAGTTGGTTTCGAGTAGTATACTCTACTTACTATTTAATTATATTTCCCCGGCTGTGGCCCTCGCGAGCAATGAGCACTCTTTTGCTTTTTCTGGGAGGGGGATATTACAAAAATAACACGTGGATATGCATTTTACTATATCTGTTTATTGCGTTTAATAGATTCTCATATCAGCGCTTGCACCAACTGCACATTGAAGCAAAAAGAGATTTCTAAGAAGCATGCCACAAATGTCAATATAAATTGCTTGCTTAATGACGAAGTTTCTAACTTGAACGCCTTTTAGGACATATTACAATTCGCGAAATTATCATCACGATGTAGCGATTACTGGAGCCATCACGAATCTATTCAAGTTCGCACGTCTCTTTTTTTTTTTTTTTTTTAAACAGTAACGGAGTCTGATCAGGACTCCGGCAATGTATCCCTATTTACATTTCCCCCCGTAGGTTTTTACTGATTACTGGTTTACTGGTTTTACTGTTTCTTTTACAAACATATACACATTGCACAAACATATAACACCCATGCCCAATACGGAACTCGAACCCACGATCCCCTGCCCACGAAGCACCAAAGCGAGACGCTTTAGCGATCGCGGCCATGGGGACCGGCACTCTTCGCGTAACACACGTCTGTCCGATATGGGTTCCAGCCATGTCTTCTAAACCTTAGTCTGAAAGCTGGTTTCAGGATACTGCAACACACATCTTAGGGGAACTGTCCTTTTGCTTTGTTCAGCCAGGCCTCCCTCGCTTTACGTTATACTCGAGATTGTACAGTTCCACTGTTTGACAATATGTGGCTAACTGCAATTATACCATTGCGCATTCTCATTATTAATTATCGCCGTCAATAATGAACTGTCTCAATTCTTATATGCTCGCTGTTGAGTCGCCGAGCCGAGCTACGTAGCATACAGAACAAGTGGCAAGTATAGGTATCTTTCCTGCTCTAACGGGCCATAACGAAACTCACGCTTCCGCTAATTCTTATCATGTTCATTGAATTTTATTTCCAGCTCTTCCTCGGATTTCCTACCCTATTTAAGTTAAATTGTATACTAATAGATGTCTAAAAGGCCTCACGGATATAAAGTAGATCAGGTTGTTCCAGCTGGGTTCTTACATAAACAGCAGCGAGTAACTCGCGACTAATAGGAGTCTACCTGCATCATTGAGGGAAAGCTATCGCCACGCCTGAATCAAGTATTGGAAATGAACTGGCATGACGCTCCTCGCTCTAGCCCTGCTCATAGTTTTGAGGATGAGATCGCTCGTGTACTTTTGTTCAGACGAGCGAGTTGGAACGGCCTGAAGTTGATGGAGAACTACGTCAGGGTGACACAAAAGTAGTTCTTCGGCCTGATGAATGGAACTTTCTAACTTATTCGAATTCAACGTAAATAAACTGGAGCATTTTCATATCCATCTCGTCTTTAATTTCTGAGTTGTTCTACAGATTCTCACACAAACACTTAATTTTCTAACTCCTCGTTATTAATTATGATAAATATTTAGTAAAATAATTGTCAAAAATAAACTGGCACAAAATTGGCAGTTCTTGCGAAAATCTGAAATTTAAAGAGCTAGAGCAAATAATTGGTAGCTGAGAAATTGTAATATCCATTGTAAGTAAATATCACATTCCATCTATAGTACATTTTTGTTGCCTTCGATGTTTCCAAGAAAATTCATTTACTCCACAAGCTAATAATAGAAAGTGTGACATACATTTTATTCACTGTGTCATAAACTTTTAATTAAAATTAATAGGTATGCTTTTGAAAATTTAAACGAAGTTCGAGTAATAGGTAGTTTAAGGCACAGCTAATTCATTGCAAATGTTCATCTTGAATTGCACACTATAAATAAAATGGTTTCCACTGTTTCTGAGAAAAAATAATAAAAACTCTGATGTGTTACATTCACTGACTTTCCCCATCTAATGTGTATTAGTGACTATACAAACTATTCTTATGAAAGTTTAATTTTCTATCTGCTTCACTGTAACTTAAATAAAACTTTGTAGAAAATGACTGCACTATACATTTGGTTACATATTCTTACGCTTTCCATAGAATCATGAGAAGCAGTTAAATATTTACAGGAATTAAAGAGTTCCAAACTATTGAATAAGCCACCCATTAATAACAGATATCTCGAATAACTTATGTCACAAAATGCTACTTAAATTTGTATTTTGTACAGTGAGTTTTCGTCTATCGTTAAAGTATATCAGTTATTCAAGATTGTACAAAATTTCTTCTGAACAAAGAGGATTATTTAGGCTTTCTCCAGATAATTCAGATATACATTTTAATTCTTAAGTAAATATCTTTAATTGTATTTTAATGTACGTCACTGGAGTCATTTTTGACAAAATAATTTTCAATGGCTTTGCATGTTATGGGTATTTGAAGTTGGAGAATTTCTTTAAAAACCTTCATGTGACATTCTTGGAAGATCCAGAACTTAAACATCAAGTTGGTTTTCGAAGTTCTCTCTAGCTTCCAGCCAGGTGTAGATATGGTAAAACACCAACTTTCATGATCATAGATTGTTCCCGTCTTCAGGGTTACTGAAAGAATTGAACTGATGTGGTCTTAACAATAAAGATATGTTCGTGGGTTATGCGAATATACTATAGACTATACACTAAATCAATTTTCATATATTTTAAAAGTTGGTTGCTGTGCGATTGCAAAATTCTTTTTTGTATAGCTAGGAGTAAAACAAGAATGAAAAATTCCCGTATGAGAAAAGTTTTAAGTATTTTAAAATTAAAATAAATAACAAGGAATACCTCAGAAATGGGTAACTAAAAAATGTATGACAAATTTTACTATGTTTCAACCGAGATCTACATTTTTGTGCAGTACGTTTTATTCCATCTTCTATGACTTAACAATTATACAAAACTCATCCACAATGAAGAACCTATTACCAAAAAATTCAAGATATACATTTTATTTATTATGTAAACATTTTAAATACACGGTATTTTAATCAAAATGATAGTTATTTTTGGGGAAAATAACATTTTGGAACATTTTTCCATATAAAGGGTAGTTTGGGGTGAGGAGGTTTTCTTTAGACTTCGTGTCGCAAGCTTGGAAGATAAACTGAAATACCAAGTTTGTTATTTAAAGGACTTATCGTTTTAGAGCTATTCTGTTCTACAAACGAGTGCGAACATACATACACACGAATCTTTTTCTAAGAATAATATTTTAGTCAGGGGTTCTCAAACATGTATTTTCGGTGATATTTCGGTATCTATTTTTTGGGGGGAATCTGATGCCTTCTCTATTTACTATGTGCATTATAATTTCGTTCTAGAGAAAGTAAAATGGATAAATAAAATTCCTGTATACCAGTATGTAAACACACTTGTTATAATAATTTAAATGAACTATCTTCCCGGTGTCAAGAATCAAGGATGTCATACATGTGTTGCTTTTACCTAGGTCTTATATTTATCGACTATTATCCCTAAAGATCCAAGTTTTATCAAATGATAATTTTGGCAGTATAAAATTTGCTCTTCTAATGAAATGGCAGATAATTTCAATAAAGTCGCGAAAGTTCTAAGATTTCAGTGGTACTCACCTTGAATTGCTTTATTTTCATTAAGTCTTTTGTGAGCAATCCTAATTGTGTTAAGGTTTGCTGTTGAAATGGACTGAAAGACTCCTTCGCCCTTTCTTTTTGACTCTGAGAGTTACCGCCTCGTGACTTCCGTACATTTGGACCCTTAAAAGGGCATTTCAGAGGGGGCAACTGAAGACAATACAGTCAAATGACAGTTTAATGCCATGTCGTCAATATAAATATTTAGAGGACTGGAGAATGCTTGGTACAACATTCATAAACTGCAAATTTGTCTACAAAATGATCATTAATTTCAGTTGTTACGTTTTACCCTCAATTTGTATCAACCACAATTGCTGCTAAAATGCCCATTTAAATTGTTTACTTTAGTATTTGCATACAAGAGTTTTGTAGGCGAATATAACAAAAAGTATTTATTACTTCCTCTTACACGTATGTCCAACGTGCATAGTACATAGAGAAGGTAGTATATTCCACCTAAAAATTCGATATCGAGATTTCATCGGAAATATATAGCTCCTTTGAATCAAAAAAAAAAAAAAAGTATTTTAAAAAAAGTTTCTTGTAGGTAATAACGTATGTGGACAGTATAACTCAAAACCGAAAACTTGGTTGATTATTAAACTTGGTATTTATGTTCAGTATCTTCCAAGGAAGTCCACCAACTACTCTTTTACATGGAACATTTTTCGAAAATTTTGATTTTCTCAAAAATGGCTCAAACGATTTTGATTAAAATACCATACGCTTATTATCTATATGTTTATTACAAACGAAGTGTACATCTTGAATTTTCTAGGAATAGCCTCTGAAGACCTCTTCATCCTGGACGACGTTTGTATAACTGTTAAACTTAAGAAAATTCACAAAAACTTTACAACACAACACCAAAATGTAAATCTCGTTAAAACACACAATTTGTCATATACTTTTTGTAGAAGCAACTATTTCCGAGACATTCTGTGTTATTAGTTTCAGTTTTGGGCTACTTTTCTCTAACGGTAATTTATATTTCTTTTGGTCTCTTTTGCTTACTCCTAGCAAGCCAAGAGAACCGAATTTCAATTGTTTCATATAGCGATAGAATCTAAAATATTTGATTATCGCTTTAGCCTAGTACATTCCCTTATTTACCTGCTGCTTGCTAATGTTTATCTCGATTAGCATGTTGTCAATTAAAGAACAATATTTTATATGCATGAATTGATTTTCATAATACATATATTGATACATTTCATACAATAATGTGACTTTCTTTCTTTGTCTTTCTTTAAGCACATTCATCTAAATTTCTGTTCTGCTCTTGAGAGTTGCTTCTTCCTTTGGACCTTAATTATTGGTGTATAAGAATCCTGTTTAACTAATACTAAATAATCCCATTCTCTCCTCTACTCATTTAATCTTCCTTGCGTTTGCTCAACTCTATACCATTTCTCACGCACCGTCCCTAAATATTTTACGTACACTATAATAAATGTTCTCCTATTATTTTGAACGTTTTCTGAAAATGTCTCTATCCCTAGTTTATCCCGTTTATCAAATCTCAATTCCATTCTCTATACCTCTGTCTTCTCTATACCTCTTCAGAACACAAAGTGCTTCTTCATTTTCCACAAAAAATCTTTTGCATGAAAAGTTAGTTTGTGGAACAGTTAGAGAAAGTCATGTGAATGGAATAATCACATTTTCCTTTTTAACTTAGTTTTCTTTGGCGTTTACAGGTAGAATTGCATAAATTTCTACTTTCGTATTTCAAAAGTAAAATGAAACCGTTATGAATTAATGGGCGTTTCATTTTACGACGTTATCAATTTCTAGGATCATATCAGCGTTGTCGGTGTGCCAGAATTCCTTTCAGAGGAATTTTAAAATATCATTAAATATATTACATCGGGGATTTCGCTTTTAAGCACACACAAAAGTGTGGGTCAGGTTTGAACCCACGATCTTGAGATCAGAAGGTAAAGATAAAACCAACTGAGTCACCCAGACCAATATTTAAGGGATTGGAGAGCTAAATATGGCATCCAATTGCATAAGGTAATAAAACTTTACATACATGGAGAAACGAGGCCGTATACAGGATGTTCGGCGTATGAGAGAGAGAGAGAGAGAGAGAGAGAGAGAGAGAGAGAGAGAGAGAGAGAGAGAGAGAGAGAGAGAGCAGATTTTGAGTGCTGGGAAATCCAAGTATGTCGAATAATAAAGTACAATAACAACTTCGTCTATCTTGAAAGGTAACAGATATGACTGAACATAATTTAGTACAATATCTGCACGTCTGGCAACATAGTAGAACTTAAGTGCCGAATGTTTCGTTTTGATTTGTAGCTAGGCCAATGCACGATATCCGTTTTGCACTTGCCTGGTGTTTATTATCAGCACTGCCACTAACGAGGGATGGGGTAATTTTCTTTCAAGCTATTCGATCATATTCACGATACCTGAACTATAATCTGCGATTAGTCTGCTGATTAAAGATAAAGCAATTCAAATGTGAATTATGGAACTACATCATTCAGGAGTATCGCAGAATAATTAAATCAAAGCCACTTATTTGCTAAACAATAATTTATTAATAGTCAATAATTGGAACATCAACAATATCGTAAGTTCCTTTACTGTAGATGTTCAAAGTATACTCCGTTATATTCTATGCAGGTATCCATCTTCTTAACGAATGTTGCCTTACCCTCGTTAGAGCTTCTGCGTTCTGCGCAATCTCTAGGACTACCTCAAATACGCGAAGATCATCAATGGTAGCAACCTTGTCATGATAAACTTTATTCATTCAATATCCCAGATATAATAATCTAAAGAATTGAGCTTTGCCATAAGCAAAAAAACATATCTAGATACTCTTGATTTGTAAAGACCTCCAAAGTTCTGAATACATTGTGTGTTTTAACGTGCTCTATATTTTTTGTGTGGTAAGTTTTTGTCCATCTCTTGCGGTTTAGCAGTAATGCAAAATTCCATAAAATTGATCCAGAATGAAGTAGTCTTCAGAGGCTATTCACAGAAAATTCAAGATATAAGTTTTATTTGTCAAGTAAATATCTTTAATATACGATATTTTAATCCAAATCGTTAGATCCATTTTTGAAAAAATCAAAATTTTCGAAAAGTGTTCCATGCAAAGGGTAGTTTGGGGTGGGGGGATTTTTCTCAAAATCTTCGTGTCGCATCCCTGGAAGATACTAAATTTAAATACCAAGTTTGGTACTTTACCGACTTTCGTTTTTGAGTTATCGTGTTCACAGTCACACGGACACACGGTCACACACACACACACACACACACACACACATACACGGAACTTTTTGTGAAAATGCTTTTTTTTGGATACAGGGAACCCTAAAACATATATTTCCGGTGAAATCTCGATATCGAATTTTTCGATGGAGTGCAATACCTTCTCTGTACACTATGTACATAGTTCGTGTAGAGAAAATAAAAAGTGTCCTATTATATTTCAGTCTTCTTAAACGCAACCTAAATGTCTACCATCAATTAAATAGTTATGAAATGTGAAGCGAGATAATTTGAGCAACTTATATTGAGTATATGGTGTGCTCAAGACCAAATCGCCCAACACTTAATGTTATTAACTGTGATAAATTAGTGAACAAAGTGATGCCTCAATAACGATTTAAATTCAGATCACTGATAAGAAAATAAAAGTTTCAACAGACCAAGTTTATGAACATCTACACCCAAAACGAATCTTAAACTACAAAGTCACATTTTTCCGTTTCAATATTAACTCTTGCACCGTGCCTGTCCGCAATTTACCCAAAGGCACGAAGCGTGGATCGTTACTCAAGGTTTGAGCAGAGGGAAAACATGTCCTTATAGGATATTTTAAAAAAATAAATTTCAACTCTAAATGTTTAATAATAAGTGCTAATCTCAGGATTGGAAGTGTCGGCGGTGGTACTCGGTGCGGCGAGACAGGGAAAAAGGGATGGCTCACTATGACTCACCGACTCCCGTCTTTGGCGGCTGGTTGTCGAGGTCAGACTGTTGCGGAGTTTCAATCTGCTAGCTGTAGGAACCGTGTTATTGCTTTGCCCTCAGGTAGTCAGCAAGGGTATCCCCTCACCTCATCCTTACCCCCAGAGGTGCCAGTTCCGAGAACCTTTCGCTCGTGTGCTCTTCTAAATTAAATCATTAATATTATTCTTTTAGAATATTGTATAAACAAATGACAAAACATCCTTGCGAAGATCTAGTCTAATAATGTACTCTTCAATGTTAAGTTTATTTTTGTTGTGTTACATCATAAGACTGTTACCCTCCGTGGTGTACTGCTTATCACGCTATCCTCCTGTATCCAAGGTCGCGATTCGGCGGAGGGCGCTGGATTTTTTTTCGGACGTAAAAATCCTTAGCACGGTTTACTTCGAAAGAAAATGTCGCTCTCCGTTGTACTGCGGTTACCATGCTAGCTTCTTGTACTCTAGAACGTAAAAATCCTTAGCATAGCTACCTTCGCAAGGGAAGTAAAGCCCGTGTCGTAGATTTATGGCACGTAAATAACGTAAAATAACCTTGAACCTGATAAAGAGGCCCGTGAGCAAATTTAAGTGGTGAGCCACAGTAGTTAATCAGCGCCCATAAATAAAACTCCATTTCACTTCTAACAAGACTTTCTGGACATTAAAGCTAGGCACTTACTTAAATGTATTCCTTGTGTATTACACTGTTCTCATAAAATGGATTATTTAAAAGAGCGGTTCTATAAGTAAGTACCCATGTCTCGAAATAGATAGTTTTGCTAAAGCAAGATGGTGTCACCATCCTGACATTTGTTACTGTCGTCAAAACAAATTTCGTGCTGGTTCATAGGTTAGTTTGTTTTTGCAGGATTTCAGTATTGTTTAACGTTTTCGCTGAAGAGAAAAATATTGCAGTATCGTTCAGTGATTCGCTTTATACTTTGGGATTGCGACGAGATAAAAACTGATGTTATTTATGGGAATCTTTTGCCATCTATGACGACGCTTAGATATTGTTTCAACGATTTTAAACGTGGTCGAGCATCGTTTTTGATGATTAATCTACTGATCATTGAGCGAAGGTTACCGAAATGGCAGAGGTTATAGTTAGGTGTGTCGACGGGAACGACAATGCATATTTGATATGTTGTAGAAAAAAGTTCTTGCCTCATGGCTACCGGGATTGCTCACAGAACACAGAAAGCTGGTGCGACTTTCAACTTTAAAGCTGTGTTTGGAGCTTTTTAAGCGAAATCCAAATTCACTTTTTTGCGTCTAGTTGTCATCGTCGATGACAATTAAACACAATTATCTGGATTCGTTATTATTAAAGATGAGAGGTTTGTGCGCGACACGAAATGTACATTGACTCGACAGCGAGAAGTTTTGGGCAGAAAAGTGAACAACTAAGGACAGTGCAGCTGGATATACGCATGCTATCCATTTGCCTCATTGCCGTCATATACTAGAACTGGATCGTAACAGAGTATCACGCTTCGCGTGATTTGTTCGCGTCAGAAGTCAATAGACACAGGACATGCATCTGAGTATATCTACGCATACACAACCTGGTTTCAAACCACGTAAACCTCTCATCTTTAATTATTACTCCGGAAACCAAGCAATAATCAAACAATGGGTTGCTTCCGGCGAATCTGCTCAAAAAAACAAACAAACAAAAGACTGTTCCATCGGCAGGAAAGGCGAAGACTACAATTTTTTGGGGGGGGAGTCATACCCATTAGCTTAGAAATATGGAAATGAATAATTGTGTGTAATACAGAGAGCTATTGCCCCAATAGCTCCATTGGGCGACGAAGAGCCGTTTCACCACGACAACACAACAGCACATTCATCCTCATCCGGAGTTATCGCAAACAAACTCGATGAGTTGCATTATTAATTGCGCACCCCTCCATATGCGTCCGACCTGGCTTCCTACAATTTCTTCTTGTCACAAGCATGAAGAAATGGCTCGCGGGAATACAACTTTAATCAAATGAGAAGGTATTTGTCACAGAAACGGACAATTTATATTTTTGGAGAGCTTACAATATTTCAGTAACGTTGGAATATATGTACATCCCAAGAGCGACTATGTTGAAAAATAAATAATTTGTGTCTGAAAAAGATGGCGTATTCGTTCCTAATGCGGGTACTTTTGAACTTGCCTCGTAAATTCCTGTTTAGAGATGTTTATATCAGGCACTATGAACCTAATTTCATGTGGAATATGAAAACACTCAACTTTTGCCACAAATGTGTCTTTTCTCAAACAAAAGCCATCCGTGCTTCTTTTGTTTTACTCCTGGCCATAAGAGAGAGCCAAGTTTCAATGACAATCGCATAGCGATAGCTTTTACAAGATTTGACTATAGCTTTAGTGTAGTGTATTCCCTTATTTCCCTTCTACTTACAAGGAAGCAAATAATAATATAATTTCTGCTAATGCTTATTTCGAAGGAAATAGAAATAGCTTTTTAACAATTATTTTTACAAAGATGTGGAGAAAGGCATGTGATTGAAGCACATCACATTTTTATATCTGCTTCTGTACACAATAAACACACATTTAGTGTACTGATGACAACTTTTGTTTGTTCTGTTTTGTTTTTTGCTGTCATATACTTAATTTTTTTATTTCATGAATCGTGCAATAAATAAAACATCTAATACTTAGTTTTATTAGTTATAGTGTCTTGAATATTAATTGCCATTCTCAGCCTCTTTGCATAAAAGCTGCTTTTGATTGAAAAAAGTTAACAAAATTAAATGGAAGAAAACTACGCTAAATTTACTTGTGAAAGAAATTTAGGGTAAAGACTTTTGAAATGAAATATTTTACTAAGTTGCAAACGTCACAAAACATCGGAAATATGCAAAACAATATTGAGAGACTTGATTTTTGCAACAACAAAAAAAAAAAGTACTTTTTTGAATTAAAATGAATTATTGATCACTATTTGCTCCCTTAGTGCGCAACTGCAATATTAAAAGGAGTTTTTTCAAACTATGAAATAGTATTCTATACCAAAAGGAATTCAACATTGACAGTTTACTCAAATATATGTATTTTTTTCTTATTTTTTTTCACGTTGGTAGCCATCATATCACCCACACGAGCAATAATAACATTTATTTATTCGAAATGAAAGAACTTTGTTTGACGAGTATTCCTGTCATATAAAACATGGTATGTTTGTTTTTCATTTAACGCATGTTTGACTTCGTTGACAAATCCACGGTCTCTTGTATAGATCGCTCCCGCCACCCACAAGAAAAGTAATGACAGACACAAATCATGCAGTAAAATACAGGGATTTCCACATGATTCTCCACTGCCATCTTTCAAAAAGATGAATGTCAGGAAAAATGTGTGCTGTATTGTATACATATATTGAATATCCACCTGAGACATATGGTGTCTTGTTTTTTACTTTCTCTAGCACGTATGTGCGATATACTAGTAGATAAAAATTCAATATCTATATTTCGCCGGAAATAGATGTTTTGAGACAAAAATAAGAATAAAAATACACAAAAAACACTACATAAAAATATTTCTGAATGCAAAAAAAAAAAAAAAAAAAAAAAATCTTAGAAAAATGTGTGTACGGGTGTGAGTATTTGTGGGTTAAATACAAAACTTGGTATTTAAATTCAATATCTTCCAAAGATGCGACACTGCGACTTTCAAGAAAATCCCCCACCTCTAACTAACCTTTATATGGAAGAGTTTTCAAACTTTTTGATTTTCTCGAAAATGGCTAATAATTTTGACTAAAATGCGATACGTTTAACATATTCTTATTACCAATAAAATGTATATATTTAATTTTATGAGAATAGCCTCTGAAGAAGTCTGCATTCTGGATGAGTTTTGTATAACTGGTAAATCTTAAGATAGGGACTAAAACTTACTACACAAAACATGTATGTCAAAACACCCATTTATGATCTATGAATTTTTGTTGAGGAGTAACCGTTTACGAGATATTCCTTGTTATTGGTTTTAATTTAAAAGTATTCTTTTCTCAAACAGGAAGTCATGTTATTTTTAGTTTTGTTTTGTTTTACTCGTGGGTGTGCAAAGAATGAATTTCAATGGCAATCGTATAGGGACAACTTTTAAGACATTTGACTATCGCTTTAGCCCAGTGTATTACTTTAGTTCCCTTCTACTTATAAGGAACCGGGTAATAGCACAATTTCTGGTAATGTTCATCTCGATTAACATGAAGTCATTAGAAGAATAATCTTTTGTAAGAAATTTGTTTGCAGAAATCTTCTGAAGAAATTTGTTTGGTCTCAAAATAACTTGAATATACATTCTGAAAAGGGGATAGCGGCATTGTAATTCATGAAACCGTTCTGCTATTAGTACAGGATTTAATTCTTAACAGGCAAATGCTTAACATTCTGATCTGCTGTGAGCAGTCAGTAGCTAGAACTATCCTGGGTTCGATTCCTTCATAAGTTTAAAATTATAACGATAGCTTTTACATACGGTAATGAGTGTACAGTTAATCAAACGAATTTTTCATTTCTTTCGTAACGTTGGGTGTTTTGAAATATTTCATGCTGTACATTTTCACTTTTTGTCTCACTATGTACTTCTAAATTTACATTTCAAAAACACATTCTCTTTTGGCTTACTTGAAAATTTGCGAGGCCTCTTTTTTACTTTCTCTGCCACGTATATACTAGAGGGCAGAGGAGATATTATGTATCAACCAAAAATTTAATACCAGAATTTCAACGGAAATACACGTTTTCAGGAGCCCTGAATAGATAAAAATGTTAGAAAAAGGTAAGCTGTTTCTCTCTCTCTCTCTCTCTCTCTCTCTCTCTCTCTGTACAGCATAAATCAAAACAAGAAAAAAAGTTATTAATACCGAGCTTGATATTTACTTTATATATTTCCTAAGTTCTGTATATTTCAATGATAGACAAGTTACTTTTACATGGAACATTTTCCGTTTTTTTAAAAAGTGGCTTCTAGCGATTTTGTTTAAAATACCATATGTTTGAGATGTTTTCAAGACTAATAAAGCATATAGCTTTAATTTTATGGGAATGGCCATTGAAGTGCTTTTCATTCTGCAAATTCTTTTGCATAATTAGTAAACGCGAGAGATATACAAAAATTTGATGTGTTCCATTCACGTTTTAACTTTCTCTACATCTCTGTTAAAAATTATTGTTAAGAGGGTTACTCTTCTATCTACTTTATGCTAATCGAGATAAAATTGGTCTTATTATTTGCGAAGCTAAAGCTGGTTGCTGTGTGACTGAAATTCCTTTGTTTGAACGGCTAGGAGTTGACAAATTCCCACATGAGAAAAATATAAATATTTTAAATCTGAAACCAACAACAAGGAATATCACAGAAACGGTCAGCTCTACAAGAAACATATATGACATAGATTATGTTTTAACGAGATCTACATATTCTGCGTAGTAAGTTTTTGTCCATCTCTTACGGTTTATCAGTTTTCCAAAACTCGGCAAAGTTTATCCAAAATAAAGAGGTCTTCAGTGGCTATTCCCAGAAAATTCAAGATATTTATTCATTTTATTTCTCATGTAAATATTTTAATGTATCTTTGATATTTAAACCAAAATCGTTAGAGCCATTTTCGAGAAAAGCTAAATTTTCGAAAAAATTTTCTTGCGAAGGGTAGATGGAGGTGGGTGGATTTTATTAAAAAGCTTCGTGTCGCATTCTTAGGATATACTAAACTTAAATACCAAGTTTGGTATTTTGCTATTAACAGACTTCTCGCTTTTGAGCTATGGTATCCACAGACACACACAGGAAGACACTGGCCTTTTTCTATTTTTTTTATTCAGGGGGTCTCCACATGTTTTCCGGTGAAATCTTATTATATTAAACATATTTCGTTATTATTCATTAAACAATCCAAATAAGAATATAAGTGTTAAAGTTAATAGGAATAAAATGGTTGTAATTATTCAAAATGTTATATTTGATCCAAATAAAGGAAATATAAAAGTCTTCTCACCCGGAGGTCCCGGGTTCGATTCCCGGCTGGGGCGGGGAATTTTTCTTTAACCGGAATTATTCACTATCCCCCATAGAGTCTGGAAGTATGAATGTGAGAGCGAACGTGAGTGTGTTTAGTAATATAAAGTTTAACCTAATGTTCCGAACCTCCAGTTTCATAAGTGAAAGCCCCCGATATGACCATTGATGTTAAAGGTGGCTATAGAAATGAAGCAATTAAAATATAAATATATATATATATATATATATATATAAGTGTTAAAATCTGTCCTGTTAAGACAACTTCAACAATTTTTGGGTGGAATACAATATCTTCTGTATACACTAGTGCATAGTACCCGTACAGGAAGTAAAAGTTTACTTCATCGAAAATATAAATCTCGTTAAAACCCTCAATCTCGTATATCAAATTTAATACTTTGTGGAGCCAATCGTTAATACACATTCTTTGCTATGGCTTCAATTTTTAAATATTTCAACCTTACTTAAATGGAAAGTCGTTATTTGTTTTTATTTCTCTGTCAAGCAAAGAGAATATCTGCAGGCAGCTTTTTAAAAGACTTCACTACCAATTTAGCTTATTATATTTTTTATTCGTTTTGTGTAGGAAAAATGTTGTGAAACAGGCTGTGCTAATCTTTATCTTCATAAGGATGAATGAGGTAGAAGAATAATCGTTTGAAAGAATAGTTTGTTGCAGCATAAGTAGAGAAAGCTCTGTGAATGTAGCACATACTTTTTTTTTACTTTAGCGAACAATTTCTAAGGCGATTGTTAGAAATATTTGATCCATAGTTTCCAGCCACAGTCTATTTGGTGGGGTGGGGTAGAGAAAAGATAGGCAAGGCCCTCTACTGTTAAAAGGAGCAGCATACTATGCTTTAAAACGGTAAGTTTTCAGAATGTCTCTTTGTTAGATCTGAAGTATGAGTGGATCAGTGGTACAGTGAAAGAACCCTGAAAACTAGAATCCATAATCTAGTCTTCCCTCGTTTGCGAGGGAATCAATAATCAATGAACAAAAGAAGAAATTCCGCTACCAAAGAAAAGCGAGAGGTGCCTGTGTGCTATTCAAAAGGTTTTAGAGATGACTTATTCATGCACTACTGTGATGGCGGCAAGCTGACGCTTCACTGTCCGCATAATAGGAGAATTTATGTGTTTGGTCTAGAAGTATCGGGGTCATGAACATTTAAGGTGGCTTATTGCTTTTCCTCAACTATTTTATGGAGAAGAAAATTACATAATTCCAAATAAAAGAGGTACAGAATAGTTATTTAACTTCAGGTTTTGCCGACGATACCAGAAACAGACTAGACGACGTTGAGTGAGATTAGTAATTTTCATTTGGCTACACTCTTGTCACGCAATAACAGGGGAAGGTTCTGGTGATGGATGACTTGAACTAAACACTGACATTATCCTCTTTAAATCTCTTATCAGACAAAAGCTGCAGTTTCACACACTTCTTGTTTTTTCTCGATACATCGTCTGAGCGCTCTTCATTCTTCTGGGGCAGTAATCAGCGTTATCTCGTTATCCAGCAAGGGGAGAACCCAGTGGAGCTCTGTAATGCTATTTTAGTTTTCTTGATTTTTATTTCACTTTTGTTATAATCCATTATCTGCTCATGGAGTCGTAAAATCTAATTTTCTCGGTAGAACTTCTACAGGGTAGGAAGGAAAATCATTTCAAATACACTCGCTTTTCAAATGCGAAGAATGCTCTGAACCCAAATAATTACACACTTTCAACCTGTGAATTTAAGAACAAAAGCATCAGTTGTTTTTGGCAATTGAGGCAGAAAAAATCTGATGTTTCATCCACATGCTTTCCCTACCTAATCTACAGCAAACTATATTGATGTTCTTTACTTAACACCGAAATTTCACCGGATATACACGTTTTGGAGTCCGCTGTACAAAACATTTTAATAAAAAGGTACGTGTGTTTGTGTGTGCGAGTGACTGTGAACAAGGCATTATTACACATTTGTAATGGTAAATTTCTGTTGACACTTCTACTGGCCTCATTTCGCTTCCATCAAATTTTTATCACTTCACAACGTCAAAGGAAGAATTAATATGGAAAGTGTTTCCAAATATTTGTGCAAATTACAAAAACTATGATTGGTTGAGCGAACGAGCCATTTTAGAGCCACTAATAAGAATGTAGATTATTTGAATATAAAAATTCAGGTTAAAATTGATGGACAAATGCATTCATTTAAGTCGATCGATTCCATTACCAATCCAAATGAAGTCGTCAGTTTTGTTACAGAATTAATAAATTCATTGGATTTACTAGGAATACCGCCACACAATTTACAGCTCAAGGTTGACTCGGTGATAATTATGCTACGCAATTTCAATCAGCCAAAATTATGCAGCGGAACAAAACTCACTGTAAAAAAAAAATTATGAAAACTTTTATTTAAGCTTCTATAACATAGGAAAGCTCAAAGGCGATGATATACTTATTCCAAGAATACCACTGTCAACCGACTTTCCTTTTGAATTTAAGCGTGTTGCTTCCGGCCTTGCATTCGCAATAACAATAGATCCCAAGGTCAATCGTTAGAAGTGTGTGGAATATACCTTCAATTGTTTTGTCTTTAGCATGGGTAGTTGTACTTTGCGTGCTCGAGAGTAGGCAAAACATCGCCGTTACTTGTTTTCTCTCCGGAAGCAAAATTATACATTACAAGGCATTACAATAGAGTATTCTCAAATTATGTAATTGTAATTTTACTCCATTGCAGATTCGCACTGCATACGGAAGATTTCGATTGAGTTTTTTTAATTGGTTACACCACCTGTGCGAAGCCGGGGCGGGCAGCTAGTAAAATATAAATATAACATATATGTCATGAATTTTCTGGGAAAAGCCTCCGAAGGTTCTTCATTCTGGATGACTTTTCCATAACTGGTAAAAATACTTGTATTTTTCCCATATGGGAATTTGTCAGCTCCTGGTCATACAAAGAAACGAATTTCAATCCATAGCAATCAGCTTTTAAAGGATGTGACTATCGCTTTAGCCTAGTGTGTTCCCTTATTTCCCTTATACTTAAAAAGAATCAAGTAATAAGATTAATGTTAATAATGTTTTTCTGATAATTGGTTAGTTGTAAAGAAAGTCATGTAAACAGAGCGGATCAGAATGTCTTCCATCTACTTCATGCTAATCCAGAGAAATATTAATAGAAATGGTTATTGCTCGTTACTTAAACATCTGATGTACTACACTCACATGAGTTTCTCTTCTATAAGATTATTCTTCATTCTGCACCTTGCTAATCGAGATAGTCATTAGCAGAATGTTCTTACTACTAAGTTCCTTATAAGTAGGAAGAAAATAAGGGATTACACTAGGCTAAACCGACAGTCAAATGTTTTAAAAGCTGTCGTTATTCAATTGTCATTGCAAATCGTTTCTTTGCTTGGCTAGGAGTACAACAAAAGAAAAACGGACACTTCCGGTCTGAGAAAAGTATAAATACTCACAACTGAAACCAAAAACAAGGAATATCTCCGAAACGGTTACCTCCACAGCAAACATGTAAAGGATATAAATTGTGTGTTTTGATCAGATCAACATTTTCTGTGTAGTAAGTTTTTGTCTAGTTCCTACCGTTTAGCAGTTAAGCAAAATTTATCAAAATTCATCCAGAATAAGGAGCTCTTCAGAGGCTATTCCCAGAAAATTCAAGATATAAGTTTTATTTGGTATGTAAATATCTTTAATATACGGGATTTTAATCAAAGTCGTTAGAGCTATTTTTTAGAAAATCAAAATTTTCGAAAATTTTTCCATGTAAAGGGTAGTTGGGGGTGGGGGGATTTTCTTGAAAATCTTCGTGTCGCAACCTTGGAAGATACCAAACCTAAATACCAAGTTTACTATTTAACAGTCTTTTCGTTTTTGAGCTATGCTGTTCACAGACAGATAGACTAACACATACACGCACACATACACGGACCTTTTTTTGAAAATGCTTTTTTTGATTCAGGGGATCCTAAAACATGTATTTCTGGTAAAATCTCGATATCGAATTTTTGGATGGAGTACAATACTTCCTCTATGCACTATGTGCAAGTACGTATAGAGAAAGTAAAAATCTGATGTGTACCATTCACATGACTTTCTCTATATCCCTACAACAAATAATGCTTAAAAAGCTTATACTTCTATTTACTTTATGATAATCAGAAAAAAATAGCAGAAATAATCTAATTACTCGCTTCCTTGTAAGTAGAAGCGAAATAAGGGACAACCGTGGGTTAAAGCGATAGTCAAAAGCTGGTTGCTATGTCAATGAAGTTCCTTTGTTTATATGGATAGGAGTTGACAAGTTCCTGTATGAGAAAAGTTTACGTTTTTCATAGCAGAAACCAAAAATAAAGAATGTCACAAAAACGACGAACTCCACGAAAAAAAATGTATATAACATAACTTGTGTGTTTTAATGTGCTCTACATTTTTTGTGTAGTAAGTTTTTGTCCATCTCTTACGGTTTAGCAGTTATTCAAAATTTAGTCAAATTCATCCAGAATAAACTACTCTTCAGAGGCTATTCCCAGATAATTGAAGATATACATTTCATTTGTCAGGTAAATATGTTTAATATCCGAAATTTTAATCAAAATCGTTAGAGCCATTTTTGAGAAAATCAAAATTTTCGAAAAAAGTTCCATGTAAAGGGAATTGGGGGTGGGGGGATTTTTCTCAAAATCTTCGTGTCGCATCCCTGGAAGATACTAAACTTAAATACCAAGTTTGGTATTTTACCGACTTTTCGTTTTTGAGTTATCGTGTTCACAGACACACGGACCTTTTTCCGAAAATGCTTTTTTTTAGATAGAGGGGATCGTAAAACATATATTTCCGGTGAAATCCCGGTATTGAATTTTTTGGTGGAGTGCAATACATTCTCTATACACTATGTACATAGTGCCTATAGAGAAAGTAAAAAATGAAAGGGAAATATGAGAATACACTAGGATAAAGCGATAGTCAAATGTTTTAAAAGCTAGTCGCTGTGTCTTGCGCTGGTGACTACTGATTATGTAATGCAATTGAAGTTGTATTCTCCTTGCATTACCAGGAGTAAATTGGTAGGCAGTAATGACGACTTTCTATTTGAGAAAAGTGGAAGTAGTGGTAAACATCAACAAAAAGGAATATCTCGGAAATGATAACTCCACAAACATGTATATGGTGTAAATTCCGTGCTATAATGACATCTATTCGCATATGTACTGTATACTTTTTATGGGATGCAGATGTAGTGTTTGCTCTGAACAAAATAAGTAGCACAAAAAGCCCTAGACTGAAGGGCGGCCGGAGAAATGACTGGAATCTGTACTTGGATATGATAAGACATATTTTGTGTAGTAACATTTTCTCTGTTTTACCAGTTAAGCAGACGTCATCCAAAAATAAGAGAACTCCAGAGCTATTTCCATAAGATTCAAGATATAGTATTCATTTTCTATGAAACTATCTTTAAAAAAATCTGATGTGTACCATTCACATGACTTTCTCTATATGCCTGCAACAAATTATTCTTAAAAAGCTTATATTTCTATTTACTTTATGCTAATCAGAAAACATTAGTAGGAATAGTCTTATTTCTTGCTTTATTGTAAGTAGAAGCGAAATAAGGGAGTACCATAGGTTAAAGTGAAAGCCAAAAGCTGGTTGCTATGTGACTGATGTTCCTTTGTTTGTATGGATAGTAGTTGACAAATTCCTGTATGAGAAAAGTATGTTTTTCAAAGCTGAAACCAAGAAAAAGGAATATCTCCAAAACGATCAACTCCACGAAAAAAATGTATGTAACATAAATTGTATGCTTTAACGTGCTCTACATTTTTTGTGGGTTAAGTTTTTGTCCATCTCTTACGGTTTTCTAGTTATGAAAAATTCATCCAGAATAAAGTAGTCTTCAGAGGCTATTCCCAAAAAATTCAAGATATTTCATTTGTCAGATAAATATCTTTAATGTACGAAATTTTAATCAAAATCGTTAGAGCCATTTTTGAGAAAATCAAAATTTTCGAAAAAAGTTCCATCTAAAGGGTAGTTGGGGGTGGGGGGATTTTTCTCAAAATCTTCGTGTCGCATCCCTGGAAGATACTAAACTTAAATACCAAGTTCGGTATTTCACCGACTTTTTGTTTTTGAGTTATCGTGTTCACAGACACACGGACACACGGACACATAGGACCTTTTTGTGAAAATGCTTTTTTTGGTTACAGGGGACCCTAAAACATATATTTCCGGTGAAATCTCGGTATCAAATTTTTTGGTGGAGTGCAATACATTCTCTACACACTATGCACATAGTGAGTATAGAGAAAGTAACAGTATTTTAATCAAAACGATAGAGCCATTTTAGAGAAAATCAAAATCTTGAAAAACATTTTATTGAAATAAAAACAATGTAAATGGCGTGTTATTTATGGACGCTTTTTAACTACTGTGCTTTTCAGCATTCCATTCTAAATTGTGCGTGAAAGACCGCTTAATTTTGCTCAGAGGCCTCTCTACGACACGGGACCAACGGCTTTACTTCCCTTCCGAAGGAAGCCAAGTTAAGGATTTTTACACCCAAAAAAACCCATAGTCCTCCGCCGGGTTTGAACCCGCGACTTTGGGTATATGAAGTTAGCATGGTAACCACTACATAACGGAGGTCGACGAACGTTCCATGTAAAGGTTTGTTTGGGATGGAGGGTTTTCTTGAAAATCTTCCTGTCGCATCCTTGGAAGATGCTGTACTTAAATCACGAGTGTGGTTTTTAGTGGACCTTTCTTTTTTACTCTCTCCAATTAGTACATAGTACACAAGTAGAGAAGGTATTGCATTCCACCGAAAAATCCAATATCGAGATTTCACTGGAAATGCACGTTTTGGAGACCAGTGTACAAAATAAAGCAATTTTAGAAAAAGGTCCTTGTATCCTTGTGACTGAGCACGATAACTCAAAAACGAATATTCGGTCAAATACCAAACTTGACATTTTAAGTTTAGCATCTTCCAACGATGCGACAAAATACTCTTATATGGATAATTTTTCGAAAAATATTGATTTTCTCATAAATGATTCTAACAATTTTTATTAAAATACCGCATACTAATGATACTTATATGACAAATAAAATGTATATTTTGAATTTTCTGAGAATAGCCTCTGAAGTCCTATTCATTCTGAATGACTTTTGCATGACTGCTAAACCGTAAGAAATAACAAAAAAAAAAAAAAAATATATATATATATATATGGATCTGTTAAAACACAATTTATGTCCTATACAAGTTTCCCAGATATTTCTTATTGTTGGTTTAAATTTTAAAATACCTACATTTTTCTGAAGCGAAAAGTCATCTTTAGTTTCAACTCTTTTGTTTTGCTCCCTGAAATGCAAAAGAAAACCAATTTCATAGCGAAGCTTTTAAAAATGTGACTATTGCTTTAGCCTAGTATTCCCTTATTTTCCTTCTACTTACAAGAAAGTAAGTAATGAGACCTTTTTAGTTAATGTCTACCTTAGATTAGTATAACGTAGATAAGAGTAAATTTTTGTAAAACAAATGTGTTTATAGCACAGCTAGAGATAGCAACGTGAATGAAACACATTACATTTTTATTTTTTGTGTACTTTAACCTGGTTGGTCATATCGGAAGATGAATTAAATGGGTGAAAGCATGCTCCAATGATTTCGTTGTCTATGTAGCTAAAAGCACTCAGCATTGTTCTCAAAATAAGAGAAAACACCGGTAAAATGTTACCCGGGCAAGTCAACCCTAGTGTGGGGGACACTACCCAGGTGGGCATTTTTACTTTCTCTACACGTACTATGTACATAGTGTATAGAGAAGGTATTGTATTGCACCCAGAAATTCGATACCGAGATTTCCCCGCAAGTACATGTTTTGAGACCACCTGAATCCAAAAACAAAGCATTTCTGGAAAAAGATCCGTGTGTGTGTTTCTGTGGACAGCATAGTTCAAAAACGAAAATACCGTTAAACACCAAACTTAGTATTTAAGTTTGGTATCTTGATAGGACGCGACAGGAAGATTTTCCAGAAAATCACCCCACCACCAACTACCCCTTACATGGAACTTTTTTCGAACATTTGATTTTCTCAAAAACGGTTCTAACGATTTTTATTAAAATATCTTATATGAAAGTTATTCATCTGACAAATGATAAATATATCTTGGATTTTCTGGGAAGAGCCTCTGAAGACTACTTTATTCTGGATGAATTTTACGAAATTTTGCATAGCTAAACCGTAACAGATGGACAAAAAATCTTAACACGCAAAACATGTAGAGCACTTTAAAACCCAATTTAAGCTATATAATTTTTTGTGGAGTTGATCGTCTTTGAGGTATTCCTTGTCTTTGGCTTCAGCTTTAAAAGACATACTTTTCTCATACAAGAATTTGGCAACTCGTGTCCATACAAACAAGGCACTTCAATATGTAGCAAGCAGCTTTTGACTATCATTTTAACCTATGGTACTGCCTTATTTCTTTCTACAAAAATTCGATACCGATATTTCACCGGAAATACATGTTTTGGGTCCCCCTGCATCCTAAAAAGCATTTCTGGAAAAAGGTCCGTGTGTGTGTGTGTGTGTGTGTGTGTGCTTGTGGACAGCAGCACAAAAGCGAAAAGATCGTTAAGTACCAAACTTGATATTTAAGTTTGGTATCTTCCAAGCTTACGACACGATTTATTTTCAAAAAAATACCCCCACCCCAAACTAGCCCTTACATGGAAAACGTTTCGAAAATGTTGATTTTCGCAAAAATGGCTGTAATGATTTAGATTAAAATCTCTTATATTTAAGATATTTACATGGCAAACAAAATGTATATCTTGAATTTTCTGGAAATAGCCTATAAAAACCCTCTTTATTCTGGATGACACTTATTGCATTTTGCATAATTGATAAACCGTAAGAGATAGATAAAATCTTACTGCACAAAAAGTGTAGATCACGATAAAACACACTATTTATGTGATATATCTTTTTTTCATGGATTTGGTCGTTTTTGAGATATTCCTTGTTATTGGTTTCAGCTTTAAAAACTTGTACTTTTCTCATATAGGTATTTGTCAACTCCTGTGCATACAAACAAAGGAGCTTCTGTCGCATTGCAAACAGCATTTGACTATCACTTTAACCTATAATACAAGGAAGCAAGTAATAATACTATTTCTACTAATTTTTCTCAATTAGCATGAAGTGAATAGAAGCATAAGCTTTTTATCAAACAATTTTTGCAGTGATGTAGAGAAAGTTATGTGAACACATCAGATTTTTGCTTTTGTTTTAGACCTAAGATGACACTCTGTGCCATGACAACTGGTGGAAACCATGGGGGGGGGGGGGGGTCGAGGGCTTTGAACCAGCTCGAAACTTTTGTCAGATATGGTTTAAATTGTTTATCTTTGATTCAAATTTTGAATTTTTCTCCTCTATCGGAAAGCGCACAAAAGTGTTGATTACACTAGCAGGAAAGTATTGTAATAATGATGTTGCAGATTGTGTTAAGATTTTTTTACTGAAAATACATCGAAAACAAATATACTCGTGTTTCGGCTTGCTCTCATAGAGTCCCTAAGCAGGCGGAAAGTAACAAGTTTTAAGTTGTAATGGCTGACTTTAGGTCTTTCTTCTGCCCAACGATCAGATGCCTTGTAGTAATATGCGAGGCGCTAATAATGAACTTCGACTACACCAAGGCTACAACTCCTGTGCGCAAAACGTAACTTAAAATCAAAAAATTATCGTGAAGACAAAATCGGCCACAATTATGTTTCAGTCTCTCTGTGATGGGTGCTTCTAAGAAAAGCGTTGAAGAGAAAAACGTTGCACATTTATTGTTTTTTCGTTGAATAGTAATAATAATAATAATAATAATAGTAATAATAATAATTGTATATGGATGAATTCAAAGTATCAGATATTCTTAGTGGGTTATTCTAATTGGTAAAGTTGTTCTGTTGTTAAACTTGGGCCTATAGTAGAGAAAGCCAAGTCACGGGTTTATATTCCATCTAATTTCAGTGATAGTCCCAGTTCGATCTGAACAGCAATGTGACAAGGCTCCTTGTGTATTTTATCCTCTCTACATAGTATATAGGTAGAGAAGGTGTTGTACTCCATCCAAAAATTCGAAGTCGACATTTCACCGTAAATATTTTTGGGTCTCCTGAGTCCAAAAAAGGCATTCTTAGAAAAAGTCCATGTGTGTCTGTAGACAGCATGTCACAAAAACAAAAAAACAAAAGAAAAAACCGCTAAATACCAAAATTAGTATTTAGATTTGGTATCTTCCAAAAATGGGACACGAAGTTTTTCAAGATAATCCCCCCACCGCAAACTACATTTTACTGCGAAAAAGAATTGAACATTTTTATGTTCTCAAAAATGGCTTTACCGGTTTTTGATTGAAGTACCGTAAATTATCCCAAATAAAAATGTTTTTCTGAATTTTCTGGGAATAGCCTCTGAATACCTCTTTATTTTGGGTAAATTTTGCCGAATTTTGCTTAAATGCTAAACTACAAGAGAGAGAGAGAGAGAGAGAGAGAGAGAGAGAGATAGAAACTTATTGCACAAAAATGTAGATCTCTCAAAACACGATTTATGTCCTTTACGTTTTTGTTGTGGAGGTAACCGTTTCCGAGATATTCCTTGTTATTGTTTCAATTGTAAAGTACTTATACTTATCTCAGACAGGAGGTATCCGTTTTTCTTTTGTTGTACTTCCAGCCAATGACAATCGCATAACGACCATTGACTACCATTTTAGAATATCGCATACCTTTAGTTCCCTTCTACTTACAAGAAACTAAGTAATAAAAACATTCTTCTAATGTTTATCCCGATTAGCATGGTGTAGCAAGAAGAAGAATCTTTTGTAAGAATTTTGTAGAGTAACTAGAGAAAATCATGTGAGGTACGGTAACACACAAGATTTATAGTCGGGCACCCCCACGCTTTGAACGAATGCGGGCTACAGATACTACCGCCTGAGAAATTCCCCTCGGTTCCATAGATTGCTATAGAATTTTAGAGTAGTTAGTCATTCCACCTTTAATAACACACTCTAGTAGTATCGATCGATATATCGCGTGAAGGAAAACCGCTCGCAATATTACTAATGCAATAGAAATAAAAGCAACCAAACTATAACAGAAGTCATTCTAAAGTTATTAAAATATCCCACATTGGTAATAAATCACAGAATAAGATAGAAAAGTGAAGAAATCTGAGTTTTAAATTAATTCGGGGTTTCCTCCTCATTGTTTCCATTTATTTTCTGTCTTTACATTGCGTTGTAAGCAGTGCTTAAATCTTACCCTGCAGTGGAACTCAACATCCAATGCGTTTCATTCCATCACTTTAATGTGTATTAGGTTAAGTAACAAAGCACAAAGCAATTAAAACACGAACGCCAAACAGCTTTCGTGACGAGAACCAGCTTTGTTACCTGTCTGTTTTGTACATGCAAAGTCTCTGGGAGTTGGATTGCCTCAATTATTGTTAAACACAGGCAGACTTGTTGGGCTCAGGAAAATACTGTTAAAGCAGGTGTCACGAGATAACATAGTTGACTACAGAGCAAGCGTTTTATTTTATGGGTTTATTTGATTCTTGAAAATGAGGTAGGAAGAAAAGCTCATATAAGAGAGTTGCATGAAATTCCCGCGTGGCAGTTTCTTTAATGAAATTTATGTACTACATATACATCACTTTTGGTACTCCTTGTTTATTTCTACAGCTTCTATAAGTGTTGAACGTGAAAACTTATTTTTCTAAACTAAACATTTCAATAGTAAATTAGTAGTTTTGGTTGTGAAACGTATAAAACGAGTGAAGCCATTGAAAACAAATTACAAACGTTTATCAGTAGATGTTCAAGATGAATTATTTGAATATTATTCTCTTTAAAGTTTAGAATTGAGGAAAATCTTAACATACAAAAAACATGTATGTACGTACTAGTATGTATGAGATTACATCTTTGCACCTATTGCAACCAAACTTGCCACAGATAAAATAAGACAAAAATAATTATCTAACTTAGAAATAGAATTCCGTCCCATTTCTCACGATTAATTGTTTAATTTTAAGTTGTTTCAAGACCTCCTGATTTTTCTGAACGATAACCGTAATAGGTTGAATAATAACTTGTAGATTAACTGTTTTTCTTTGCCTTTTTTCTATTTTCTGAGTATATCTATGAAGCTATTTACTGAGAATAAATAAGACTATATTGTTAATTTATCTGCCATTATATCTCCCAAACTGAGACGTCCACTTCAGCTACCTTGGTGCGAGCGCTGAGAACCCTAGAATCCGTGCTATTTCCGACACAGCAAACAGTTCGGAATGGGTTGGACTCAGCGGCATAGTAGTTCCCAATACCCACGAGAGATTGGGTGAGTCTGGGTGAGGTTGTAAGGCCGCTTAATACCCTTTAAACACTATCCATCACAAAGTGACCCCCTTTTTAAAATTTCACTAATGCTTTAGTCAACTGTATCCTTTTTATACTTACAAAGAAATATTTAAATAGATAATCAAAGTTTGTTTCGATTAATAAGAATTGTAAGAATAAGTTTTTGTAAGAATGGATTGTAGGAGGGCAGTAGTGATAGTCATGTGAACTACAACATATATTTCTAAATCGTAAATTGGATGTGTTTTTGAATCGTAAGTTCCTATTTATTGGATTAACTTTTTGTATTTTATGTCCTTTCGAATAGCATTCTTAAATTCTATGATTTTAACAACTTAACCAAACAAATATCATTACAATAAAATTGTTACATGATAATGAAAATAAAATGTTCACTTTTTATTTTCTCTACACTACACAGTGTATAGAGAAGGTATAGCATTTTACCTAAAAATTCGATATCGAGATTTTACTGAAAATATATATTTTAGGGTCCCTTGTATCAAAAAATTAATTTTTAAAAAGACATCCTTGCCTGTGTGTCCATGAACATGATAACTCAAAACAAAAGTTGATAAATTACCGAACTTGGTATTTTAAGTTTAGTACCTTCCAAGGATGCAAAACGAAGACTTTCAAGAAAACCTCTCCACCTCCTATTCCCTTTATATGGTTCGAAAATTTGGATTTCTAAAAGTAGCTTTAACGATTTTGATCAAAATCTCTTATATTGAAGATATTTAAATGACAACATTTACATCTTGAATTTTCTGGGAATAGCCTCTGAAGACCTCTTTATTCTGCGTGAAGTTTTCTGTATGTTGCATAATTGGTAAACCGTAACATATATACAAAAACTTCCTACATAGAAGATATCAATCTGGTTTAAACGCATATTTTAGGTCATACACATTTTTTTCATGGGGTTGACTGTTTTCGAGATATTCCTTGTTATGGGTTTCAGTTTTAAAATACTTGACTTTTCTCATACGGGAAATTGTCAATTCCAGGCAACGCAAAGAAATGGATTTCTATCTCACAACCACATTATAAAACATGTAACTGTTGGTTTAGTCTAGTGTACTTCCTTATTTCCCTTCTACTTATAAGGAACTAGGTAATAAAACCATTTCTGCTAATGTTTATCTCGATTAGCATTAATTAGATAGAAGAATAAGCTTATTAACAATAATTTGTTACTGAGAAAGTCACTTCGGATTTTTAATTTAAGGTGAACCATAATTGATGCGCGAGAGGAATACTTTATATTTTTTGAATAATGCATGTTAAAGCAAGCTGAAATAAAATGTGTTACATTCGCAAGCGTTTTATTACTTCTGCAAAAAAATATTCTTATAAAGCTTTTTTTTTTTTTGTAATTTAACATCGGTGAAATATTCTCATATGAGCCTGGAGTCTATGGACCTTACGATTAATCGACATTCCTGTACATAACAACCTTATCCGGGTAACGCCCTATCCGAGATTCGAACTCCGGACCTCTTGAATGCGAGGCAGACAGGTTACCGCTACACACAGAGGCAATCCTACGAAAGTTTATTTCTCTCAAATACTATGCATGTAGGTACATAGTGGTAGAGAAGTTATTTCTCAAAAAAGCTCGATAGCAAGATTTCACATGCAATACATGTTTCGAGTCTAAAACAAATCATTTAAAAAAGTTCATATGCGTGTCTGAGAAAAGCCTGATTTAAAAGCAAAAGTCTGTTAAATAGCAAACTTGGTATTTAAGTTTAAAATCTCCCATGGAAAATCCTCTCCACCTCGAACTACCTTAAAGGGAAGATTTTTCTAAATTTTTTATTTTGTAAAGAGGGCTCTAACGATTTTAATTAAAATACCCTATATTAAAAATATTCAAATGAAAAGTAAACTGTATATCTTGAATTTTCTGGGAAAGCCCCTGAAGTATTTTTCATTCTGAATGACTTTTTCGTAACTGGTAATCCGTGAGATAGACAAAGATTTGTCTCACAGAAAATATTGATCTCGTTACGGTATGCATCTGTGAAATTTGACCAAAACTTCTGGAAAATTAAACTATGTTTTATCATAAGTACGTAATATAACGAGAGCTCCAAATTTTATCGATAAATTCGCGAGCAACTTGTTGTCTTGACGTATATTTGCTCCGAAATCACTGCAACTTGATGTCCATATCATAAATTCCAGATCTCTTTGAATTGCTATATTCTATTAATTTGTCTTAATAAAGCATGCTTGAATTTAACATGCCTATTGGAAGTTCCTCCATTATGTACGGGAATATTACTGCACACTGATATTCAGAGAGAAAACAAATGCACGTGGGAGCAATAAGTTTAGAAAAACTTGGTTGTGATAAAAAAAAAAAACTATTAAAATACAGAGATGACTTCCGATTGGTTGGAATGTATCCAATGTATTGGATTGGCCACTTCCTACGATCACGTGTCATGAAAGAAATAGTCATAGTAAAATAATATGAATTCTAAGCTTTAAGGGGAACCAAACGTGAGAATTCACCAACATTCTTGAAAATATTGATTTTTGGATTTTATCAAACTAATATACCTTGTCCTTGTAGATTAATATGCGGAAGTTATTTTTAGCCACTTGCAATTTAATCACTTGTGGTGTGACATTTTAAATAGAAGTTGTAATGGTAATAAATGGCATTTCAAATATTAAAATGTGTGTTTCTCCAAATGCGTTTTCCAAAACATATAAATGTTCAAAATGGTCCTTGCAATGCATATTTCATTCAATCAATTTGATTTTTCTCTCAGAGAATCGTAATGCCATAATACCTAAATAAAATTATTGAATTGACTTTGTAAGTAAAATTAATTATATATTTGTATTAACAAAGAGAATTAATCCACAAAATGTATGCACGAATGATTGACACCTTTTGCTGCAGTACTATTTAACTAATTAGAATCTCATCCGATTTTTTTAAATTTATATTCCTGGAATATAAATAAGGAGTTTTGTTACAAAATTTTCAAAACTGAAACGCAGGGAGCTGTTTATTGGAATAGTAAGAGAACAACTAAAATGTTTTTTCTCAAAAACTACTTTATACATTTTTCTCAAAGTTTCAAAATTAGTCACACATAACAATAGCGGTATATGGTAAAAAAATTAAAGTAGTTGCTTAAGAAACATTGAATGTGAATTTTACAAGTTGGTCCCCTAAAGAAAATATGCGTTTTTCACTTGGCGCACTATAACTCTTAAATGGCTAGGCGCTGTTTTAATACGCACACCCAACTTTAGACATTTTTTCCAACACTTTTCCATGCTCAAAATGCACCGCAGGATGCATAATTTTTAGTAATTTGTTTCAAAATTGTTATAATTTATAAAAACTAAATAAAAGAAAATTGTGCTTCTATTTTTTATCATAAAGCTTCAGTTTACAAAATAAATTATTAAATTTTGAAAAATCAATTGTTCTGGAAAGTATGATATATACTAATTTTTCTGCAATAATTTGGGTTAATATAAAAGCTCTTATATACTAGATCGAATTTTAAACGCTGTGAAACTTGAATTCTATTGCGAACATTCTCAACAATTGAATCACGTAGCTCATTTTGATTCGAGTAATGAATTTAGATGATAAAAATTATTATTGAAATAGATATTCAAGCTAAAATTTTGAAAATATCACAGAAACATCACTATTATGTAAAATAACTGGTATATATTTTAGATATCTTATATACTGTGGGTTTTCCAAAATTCACAGATGCATCATCTTAAGCCACAAAAATTCCAAGTCATATTATTTGCTTTGTTTCAAAATTAGAATTGTATTAGCTATCAATATAGACAGGTTTCTTTCTCTTTAAATATCTCTTATAAAAGCTACGGGAATTAGTCAAAAGGGTCTTATGATTTGCTTCCTTCGACGTATATATATATAAATAAAATGACCATAAGGTTTACGTAACAGAAGTTATTATATTGCAATATTTCTTACAAATAATACTTTTAAAATGAAAGTTTCTTTCACTGTTTATTTGATTAAGTTACTAAACTTTCTTTTGTGTCATAAATTATTTCCTGAGACGACTCTAATTTTAAACGAAGGAAAAAGAAATCTTGGAAATATAACATTCCTGGCAGGAAAAAACTAATAACCTATTCAGCAGGGGACATTAAATCTTCTAGGAGCTGCGCCCTTTTGTCATTTCGTTTCATTCGGGTTTCTCTAGACCTCTTCTCATCCCTTAGAAGTTTTTCCTGAGCAATATTGATGAAATTACAAGGTAGTAAATTTAACTATTGTAAAAGGGACGTATGATATTAAAAGGCGCTGAGATAATTCATGATTTTCACGTTCATGCGGTAAAACGCAAACCCCAAACATGGCATTTATTACTGTTGTTGCATCTTACTTCATTTTATCTTTTTACACTAAATATGAATAGTTTTATAATATTTCACACTGAAAACAATTTAGATTATCTTCAAACAGATAAAAACTGCTAATGTAATTAATATTGCAGAAATTAATATTGTTTTTAATGCATGCTAGAAATGTTTTACTTTCTCTACCACGTACCTACAATATACACAGTAGGTAGAGAAAATATCACATTCCACACAAAAAATTCGAAACCGGGATTTAACCAGAAATGTATGTTTTCCGACCCCTTGAATCCAAAAATGCATTTTTAGAATGTTCAATGTTTCGCGCACTCAGTGTTCAGTTCAGTTTTTTGTAACATTGTTGGTCAGCGTAAAGTTACAGAAATTGACTGATGTATTCCAATTCAAATCTCAGGCTTCAACTTCAAGTAATATTAATATTCAGTTAAAAGCCGCGCATTGGAAGTGGTATGTTGAGTGTAAATAGCAAGCGTAAGTGCATTACATTAATCGGATGTATAAACAAAACCAAATTTGAAAAATCTTATGTGTTCCATTCACATGACTTCTCTACATCGCTATAAGAAATTACTGTTAAAAAGCTTATGCATCTATTTGCTTCATGCTAATCGAGAAAAAAATTAGCAGAAACAGTAAGTAGAAGCAAAATAAAGCAGTACATAGGTTAAAGTGATAGTGAAAAGCTGGTTGCTATATGACTGAAGTTTCTTTGTAAGGACACAAGTTGACAAATTCCTGTATGAGAAAAGTATAAGTTTTACAAAGCTGAAACCAAAAACAAACGATCAACTCCATGAAAAAAAAAGTATATGACATAGATTGTGTGTTTGAATGTGCTCTAAATTTTCTGTGTGGTCAGTTTTTGTCTATTTCTTACGGTTTAGCAGTTATACAAAATTCCGTAAAATTCATCCAGAATAAAGTAGTCTTCAGAGGCTATTCCCAGAAAATTCAAGTTATCCATATTATTTGTCAGGTAAATATTTTTAAAATGCGATATTTTAATCAAAATCCATCCGAGCCATTTTTGAGGAAATCAAAATTTTCGAAAAAAGTTTCATGTAAAGGGTAGCTGTGGGTGGGGGTATTTTCTTGAAAATCTTCGTGTCGTATCCTTGCAAGATACCAAATTTAAATACCAGTTTGGTATTTAACGATCTTTTCGTTTTTGAGCTATGCTGTCCACAGACACATACACACACACATGCACACACACACACACAAGGTCCTTTATCCAGAAATGCTTTTTTTTTTTAATTCAGGGGACCCAAAACTGTACTTCTGGTGAAATCTCGGTATCGAATTTTTGGTTGCATTACAATATCTTCTCTATATGCTAGAGAAAGTAAACATGGAAAACAAATCTGATTCTTAAGTCAGAAAGTCTGATTCGAACACTGATGATGAGAGATATTAAACGCTCAACATTGAATACTGCTGATGTTCTCAATTTTAGCATGTTTATTTCGATTAAAACAAATTGAACTTGTTTATCCAAACTGGTCTATAAACATGTAATGTGGATAGTGCACGTGATTTGAGGCCATCAAATGCCGCGTGTACCAGCTAACACGTTATCTTACGCACACTAACACTACAAGTGGTGTCAGACACGAGTGGGAGGGAGTGACTGCTTATCTCAAGGGTATATACTCTGGTTAACACTATTTATAGCATTTCGCCGAACCCACGCCATGATTTACGCTTCACTGCGATCGCTTCAAAGCAATTATAGCGGCCGTGTTTTATCGACCTTCCGCAGAATTAAGTTGAGCGTTTGAAAATCACTGCAAGATGTTTCTGCACCATCAACCCTCACCTATATAACGTGCATTCCCTTCGTTTAATTCTTCTTATATTTTCTTTGATGATGCAAGTTTTACTCCTCTTTACCATCTGTACCTTGGGCATATTTTATTCTCATTATTTTAAAACTTAATGGAGCTTAAAACTGAAAAGCACAAATTGATTTTGACATAACATTTATGAACTAGACAAATACTGGGATTTATCTCGGGAAATTGTGAGAGCAAACTTGAGATATTTGCTATAAAGCTTCAGATTGTGCGTTCTTCAGACAAAATGTGTGCGCTTTTGAATTTATGTAAACAAGTCGGGTAAGCTGCAATTCAATATGTGCTAAAATTTTGCCCCTGTCCGTTTTCTACCAGGTGGCTCAACTGCCCCGTAGAGCGTAGAAGGTAGAGGACACCTCGGCAACTGTGACCCTTACGGATCTCTTCCTGTGAAAGGGACGAGAGTAGGTTAAACACAGACCAGCACACAGGAAACGACAAAGCTAAGCGCAGAGACGCACAGAAGTCACTAATAGTCACCAGATGGCAGCCCTGGCGCATCACGGAGGTTATACAGGCGCCGGGAGGCCGGAAGGGTGCCTCTACAACGGCACCTAGCCTCAACCAGCTCAACCAGGAGGAAGAGAGTTTCACACGGAGCAAGCAACCGTGTCAACCGCCTACAGAACCTCAAGCCGCACCTGCGCCCACTTGGAAGATGAAGAAGGGAAATTAAATGAAAGAATGAAAGGGAAAGAAACCTGAGAGATATACAACACTCCAGCACTCCCCTAAGTGGCAAAGTATTTCATATGTGGAGATACGCCTTCAGACGTTAAAAGATTCAACGGTGTTAAAACTGGCGGGTTTTAGCTTGAAATTACCCCGCGAGTACTGCAACTCTTAACGCACTAGGGATATTTACTACCCACGTCAAATACGGGACAGTTGGGCCACATAATATATTTGGCGTATCTCCCGAGTAGTTTGGACATCACGTTTGCAAGCTTACGAGGCATACTCCACCATGCTTATGTCGGAATTACTTAACATGACAGAACGTAGCGTGAATTTAAGTTATACTGCTAAACAGAAGACGTATTAGAATACACTTAACATTACAGGAATTACTCTTGATTGGTGGTTTATGTTACTTCAAGCTGCCACTTCATGCCGATTGGTTCTAATTGCCATGCGACATCATTTAAAGTAACGTGAAGAAAAAGTTTGACACTTCCAAACTCTTAAGGTACATCGCGGCAGGTCACGTCAAATCAACCCTAAATAACTCCATTTAATATGCGTTAGACTTTCACGTTACTTGCATTAAGTCACGTTACGTTAAATTCATTGCAATCCCAGCATTAAAATAAAAAGAAAGCGTAGAAAAAAAATAAGTATATGCACTTTTATTTAATGCTTGTATTAACATCCAGAGATCGTTTGCGACAGATGCTGACAGAAGATGCGCATTTGGTTGTAACATTTTAAAAACTTCACTAGAACACTTTCCTTTAGATATTTATTATAAATAATTTGTTACTCGGGAACTTAAGCCGTTTCTTAAAATATGGAAAGTTTTGCAGGATAATCTAACCTATATGGCAAGAAATGTTAATCTAATTCTTAGGAAATGTAGAATTTTCAAATTTCATATGTTGACCACCTTATATTTGTTGCAGCTAGCATTGCTAAAGTGGTTCTGTTGTTGATTTTACTTTCTCTAGCACGTATGTAAAATGTACATAATGGATAGAGAAGGTATTGTATTCCACCCTAAAATTTGATACCAAGATTTTACAGGAAATACATGTTTTGAGACACCCTAAATATAAAAAGAACATTTTAGAAACATATCCGCGCGAGCGCGCGTGCGTGTGTGTGTCTGTGGGTGGCATAACTTACAGACGAAAAGTCGGATAAATACCAAACCTGGTATTTAAGCTCAGCATTTTCCAAGGATGCGGTACTAGGATTGCAAGAACACCTCTTCATTCTGGATGACTTGTTTATAAATAAAATGTAGATCTCGTTAAAATACACAATTTATGTCATATACATTTTCTTTTTGTGTTAAGATTTTTGAGATATTCAGAGTTATTGCTTTCAGTTTTAAGGTACCTACTTAATTTTTTTCAAACTGGAAGTATTTTTCTTATCGTCTCTCTCTTTTGCTTACTCCTAGAAAACTAACATTACTAAATTTCAGTTCTTTCATATAGCGACCGGTTTTTAAATGATTTCACTATCGCTTTAACCTCTGGATTCGCTTATTTCCCTTCTACTTATCAAAAAAGCATGCAATAATTTTCATCTTGTCGATAATTCACGTCGGGAGGGAAGCGACGGGACTGAACTTTCCTAAGAGATGAAAACACGAGTTGTATTTGATAAGACAATTCAGCCAAATAGACTATAATAATGTGTTATACAGGAAGGGAGATTTTATCAGGCTATGAATGTAATACTTGCATTAGTACTCAAATGATAAATGACGCATTCGAACAGTTATTTACCTTTTTTTTTTATTTTCTTTCTTCACTGTCTCCTGAATTATGAATTGCTGACTGCGTCTACACCCAATGTATGAATATCGATAACAACAATAGAAATAAGGAATAATTCTTAATAAGTAATAGATGAAATGGAAACAAACGTTATTTTATTTGAGGTTATTGCACTCATCTCATACATAAATACAAATAATGATCGCTATCACTCCTTTTTTGAACAAAATACATTGTAAACTTAAACTGGATAAAACAAAATTACCATCGTAGCTGAATTAATTGGAAGTACAATTGTGGAATTATTAAAAGTGAAAGTTAGCTGCCTGGATTGTGACCTTGTTACCAATAATCAAGACAGCAGATTAAACATACGAACGTCTAGTGAGATTAGTTGAAATTGCCTGATCTCGACCATTTCATTGGTGATTTAATAGTGGAGCTGAATTATCAACCTAATTTCAATTTGCTGAATTTTCTGGAAAATAATGCGACTTCGGCAGCTTCTACAATTTCCATCTTAAATGTTTTCAGTTCCTCACTTGATACATGTATAGCCTATTTTGGAAGTGAATACTGTTCCGTCACCCCCTGTAGCAATCGCGGTCAGTGACAGGGAGGGGCTTGGAACCCCGAGACGGTAAATCACACGCCACGAGGAGACGGAAATAGGAAGTTTGAAGCATTGCAGTTCAAACAACAATAACAATAAAATGTCACATTCCACAGTTTATGGGTTACAGCCTATATCACACACACAGACATCCACGTGCCTTACACGCGCATTCAATGGGAGGTGTTTCTGTACATTAAGTATTTCGTTCACGGAATCTGCTGTAGCAAACCCCACTCCAGCCGTAGTCGTTGACGCGTTCGGCGCTGACGTTCTGCCGCAAAAGAGTCGCGGATTTAAAGCCCGCTATGGGATGATTAGTGTTGTGTGTTTCTGTACTTGCGTGCAAGCCCCTTCACAAACTGCAAAAGATAAAAAAAAAAGATATTGTTTTATACAATTCCCTATGTAGTATTTTATGGCACCCTCCATTGGTGTAGTGGCTAGCTTCATATACCCAAGATCGCGGTTCAAACCCGACGGAGGACGATCGAGTTTTTTCGGGTGTAAAAATCCTTAGCATGGCTTCCTTCGTAAGGGAAGTAAAGCCGTTTGTCCCGTGTTGTAGACTTACGGCACGTAAAAGAACCTTACGCCTGACAGTGAGGCCTCTGAGCAAAATTAAACGGTCTTTCACGCCCAATTTAGAGTGGGACGCTGAGAACCACATCAGTTAAAGAGCGTCCATAAATAAAACTCAATTTTTTTCCGTCGTGTAATGGTTATCATGCTAGCTTCATATAACCAAGGTCGCAGGTTCAAAGCAGGCGGAGGGCGATGGATTTTGCATGGTCTCATTCGAAGGGAAGGAAAGCCTTTGGTCCCGTGTGGTAGATTTACGGCACGTAAAAGAACCTCAAGTCTAATAAAGAGGCCTCTGAGCAAAATTAAGCTGTATTTTACGCCCAACAATAGTAATTAAAGAGCGTCCACAAATAAAAATATTTAATTTTTGTTGTATTTGTTATTGCCGTAAATATAAATAATAAATAAAGTCAAAAATTAAGCTATTAATAAATTCTTACGCTCGGAAGAAAACTCATCTAAGACATTTCATCCTCCTGATGGTCAAGTAGGCTACGCCTGAAGTCTAATATATGTAGAAGGAAAAAAAAATCGCTGTCCTGTGAGTAGTTAGTATTGCACTCTGATGGGAACTAGCGTAAATCAGAGGTAGGAGGAGAATGAAAAAAGATTCTGATGTGTTCCATTCACATGACTTTCTCTATCTGTTCTGCAAGCAAACTATTCTTACAGAATATTATTCTTTAATATTATTCTTTATCTACTTCATGCTAATTAAAATAAACATCGCCATAAGTGGTTTTATTACTTAGTTCCTTAAAAGTACGCAGAAGGGGAATAAGGGAATGCACACCAAAGTGACGGTCAAATCTTTTAAAAGCTGTCGCTATGCGATTGTCATTGAAATCCGGTACTCTTTCCATGGCCAGGAGTAAAACAAGAGAGAGATGAAACGGATTTAGGTTTCCGTTTGGGGAAAGTTTAAATATTTTAAAATTAAAATGAATAACAGGGAATGTCTCTAAAATAGCTCAACAAAAAGCTGTATTGACATAAATTGTGTGTTTTATGAGATCTATATTTTAGGTGTAATAAGTTATTGCCTATTTATCACAGCTTCCGAGCTATTCAAAAGTCATCCGGAATGAAGAGGTCTTCAGACTTTTCTCAAAAAAGTTTGTTGATTTGTCTAAATCCTTAGTTTTATTTCTCTTGTTTTACTCCTGACCATTGAAAGAGAACCCACTGTCACTGACAATCGCATAGCGACAGCTTTTACAATATTTGACAGTAGTTTTAACCTAATGTATTCCCTATTTTCCTTCTACTTCTCCTACTTCTGTTTATTATTCTTAATGCTGAACGAATCTAAATAAATTGAAAAGAAAAAGGGAAACCTTGATTTTATATAACTCGCAAATCTTATATCCGGATTTATTATGTTGACAAGATCTTGAAGTACTTTTGGCTTCCAAGAACAAACTCTGTAAAACATTGAGATTCAATGTTGTTTGGATTTTTATTTTGCCACTTCGATAAATCCAATCCCGTTATTCAAATCAAACCCTGTATTACTTTATCTCCTTAGGGAAATACCGCACCTGTTCAATGGGATTTATATTTCTTTCGCTAACTTTATAAAGTGATGTAGATAAATTATTTTTGTTTCATTGCATCAATGTCTGACCTATTTCCCAATGACGACATAACGTTATTTCCGCAAGAATATGATGCGAAGTTTAGGATTAGATGCTCTTTGTTTGCATTCAATAACTACGAGAAAAATGTGTGCTCCATTCACATAACTTTTTCTACCGCTTCTGCAAACTATCGTTACAAAAGTTTCTTTTATCTAGACTAGGCTAATCAAGGGAAACAATTGAATTATTACTTGCTTCTTTATATGCAGAAGGGAAATAAGGAAATCACAAGGCTAAAGCGATAATAATATATTAAAACTGCTCGGTGTGTAAAAGAATTTAAATTTGGTTCTCTTTACATGGCCTGAAGTTAAACAAGAGTAATGAAACCAAAGGTGACTTACACTTTGAGAAAAGTTAAAATCAGCAGAAAGGAATATTTCGGAAATGGTTAAAAAGAAAAGAAGGAAAAAGGTATGCCATAAATTGTGATCTATATTTTTGAGTAGTAAGTTCTGTTCTCTTACGGTTAACCAGTTACTTAAAAGTCATCCAGAAATGAAGAGGCCTTGAGGGGCTATTTCCAGAAGATTCTAGCTGTACATTTTATTTGTTATTAAAATATCTTAAACATACGGTATTTTAATAAAATTGTTAGACATTATTGAGAAAATAACATTTTTCGAAAAATGTTCCATATAAAGGTAGAGGGAATATTTATCTTGGTGTTGCATCCTTGGAAGATGCTGAACTTGGTATAATTTGGTATTTACACACTTTTCGTTTTTGAGTCACAGACAGATACACACACTGAGCTTTTTAAAAGTTTTTTGGATTCCGGAGACCTCAAAACATATTTTCGTTGAAATCTTGGCAACGAGTTATTGATGTAATATAATAATATCTTCTCTAATATGAATATTTTACATACGAGCTAGAGAAAGTATAAACATGAAAGATATGAATTAATCTGAAATAGCAGTAATAATGCAAACGTATTCTTGGGCGAGGGGGGGGGGAGTGGCGGGTAGTATTAAAATCTAAAGTTTATGGGAGTATATTCAACTCAGGATACAGAGGTATTTTAAAATGGATAGATTTATTCTACAGCAAGGTTATAGGAAATCTAACTGTTTGTTAATCTAGGGCGTCTATAGTTTCCAGTGACATGCTTGAACGTAAGGGGTTGATATAAACAGACAAGAGGAAATCTGATGCTGTGGAATGAGAAAGCAAGGCACTCAGTTTTCTCATACAAATCCTGAGCTGCCAAATATCCCGGTAAACAATCCTTGGGTAACGAATGTTTTTGCTGAATTTTAAGAAGAAGCTATTCGTTTTTCGTTCCCAGTATTATCTATATTTCATGTTTGTTCTTTTTAGAATGCATAATTCTAAATGACAAGAAAATTATGGCGACGATTTTTTTGGGATGGAGAGGCGTACTCATTGACTCCGATGCTGCCACACCGTGCTTATTCACCCGACCTGGCTCCCTGCGGTATCTTCTTTTTCCCAATCGTGAATAAATGTCTGGCGGGAAGACAATTCAGTTCAAATGAGGTCATGGTTGAAACAGAGATGTATTTTGCATGCCTTGATAATTCCTAATTTTTGAGGGGTTAAACATGGCACAAACGTTGGGAGAAGTGTATATCCCATAAAGCAGATCATGTTGAGAAATAAATACATTCTGCTTGAAAAAATGCCTCGTAAAAATAATGGAAAATCTACATACCTTCCTTAATTTCAGGTATATTTTCTTTGTCAAGAAAATGGCATAAACTGGTTTAACGTCCTTTAACCTGGTTTTGGTCATATTGGGCGATGAATGAAATTGATGATATGATGCTCAAATGGTCTCGAGGTCCATGGAGCTTAAAGTTACTCGACATTTGTCTTCTCAGGATAAGAGAAAACCCCGAAAAAAACCTTATCCGGGTAACTGACCCTAAGCGAGATTCAAACTCCCGACCTTTTGAATGTGAGGTAGGCTCGCTACCACCACATTACCTAGGCGGCAGGCTTGCATAAACATTCTATTTTAACCAAATTGCTAGCCAGTTTTGAAAAAATGAACATAATGAAACCTTTGTTATTAAAGATAGTTTCGGTTAAGGGGGGTTTCTTCCATATCTTCGTGTCGAATCTTTGGAAGATCCTGAACTTAAATAACAAATGTGGTATTTTATAGACTTTTCTGTTTAATTATGCTGTTTATACACGGTCTTTTTGTAACAGTATTAATTTGTTCTGGATGCCCCAAACATGAATTTGTGGTGAAGCTTGACGTGGTATTTGTGTGGAATCCAATACTTCTCTATTTACTGTAAAGATGTAGTACAGAAAATAAAAAATCTACTACTAACATCACTTTATTCTACATAAACTATTGTTACAAAAGCTCGTTCTTCTAATTCATATTACTCCAGATAAGCATTAGCTAAAATGGTTGCATTTCATATATCCTTGTAGATACAAGGGGAATAAGGAGATATATTAGGCAGAAAAGTCAATTTTGAAGAGAGGGTCGTTACGTGAAGGCTTTGAACTTTCGTTCTCCTTGCAAGACTACGATAAAAAATAAAGAAGAAGAAAAGAATTTCCCACTTAAGAAACTGTAATGTAAAATGTAAAGAAATAACAAGTCATATCTGCTAAGGTTAATTCCATAAGAATAGAGTATCTGACACAAATAGGCTTTAACGAGGTCTACATGTTTTGTGTAGTAGTAAGTTTTGGTTTCTGTTATATTTTGACTCCATGGCACAGCTCACTAAGAGCCTTGGCCTACCGGCTACCGCCCGGCCGCTACGTCCCTCATCTCGTCCCATGACAGATTTCATGGATGGGGTGAGGGGTGAGACGTGGTCAGCGCTTTGAACCTCCCCCCCGGCCAGTTAATGCGGTCTTCACTACCTGGTCTGTGATAGTTTATTAATGCAAAAACATCCAAAATGAAGAGGACTTCAGAGGCTATTAATGAAAATATCTCAAACAATTTAATCAAAAACGGAGTCTTTTTGAAAAATCGTAATTTTTAGAAATGTTCCATATAAATGGAATTTGGGGTGAGCGGATTGTATTTGAAATCTTTGCAAGATATTTAACATAAATACCTAGTGTTGTTGATATTCATAGTAGAGAAAGTAAAAAGTAGTTTTTAACTTATTCTCCTTTGCACTCCTAATACCTGCTATATATTAATTCCTTACGCTCAGTTATCCTAATTTTCTTCGATCTGAGTTTTCTAATTCTAGTGAGCATCTTCAACTTGAAGAGGTCGAAACGTAATATAAAATAAACTGAAATACCTCTCTTGCTGGAAGAGACATGTTGAAGCTCGACAGCACAGACAGATGCCGATAGTATCGCGGAGACCGAGTGGTTTTATCGAGAATGGGAACTGTCACGGCTTCCTGTCAGTCCACCTCGATGTGCACGCTAGCTGTTCAGTAAGCGCTTAAACCACATTTATCGGATTTCACCAAGTCCTTTATTGCTCAGGTAACTCCGACGTCCTTCAGAACAATTAGTTCGCGCAGTTCGCTTTAAATTGTACGCTTCCCCCCTCCTTTCTCTCCACGTACAATGTACAGAGAAAAAAATTGCATATCACCCAAAAATTCGATGTTGAAATTTCACCAGAAATATGTTTCTGGTCCACTGAATCTAAAACAAAAGCATTTTTAGAAAAACGTCCTCGTGCGCGGCGCGTGTGAGTGTGTGTGTGCGTGTGGGGGGAGGCCTGTGAACAGCATGTCTTATAAACAAAGAATCAGTTGAGTACCAACTTTTATATGAGATCCAAGGATGCAACACGAGGATTTTACTGAAAATTTCCCCACGACAAACTACGAAAATATTCGAAAGTTTTCATTTTTGCTAAAACTGGCTCTTACACTCTTCTTGAAAATACTTATATTAAAGACGTTTATGACAAATAAAATTTATAGCTTGAATTTTATGGGAATGTCCTCTGACATTTTGCTACACAAAAACATGGATCTCTCCAAAACACACAATTTATGTACATACATTTTTGTTGAGAAACTAACCATTTCCAAGATATGCCTAGTGATTGGTTTCTTTTTTAAAATACTATAACAAATGTTCTCATTGTCTCATAAGCCACTGCTTTAATTCACTGTTGCAAAGACGCGTTTCGACGCGTACAAGGTTTAAGGCTGCCCACCATTCATGGCTCGCGCACCACTGCGCGCTAACACTCCAGTCACTCATAACTTAGTTCAACTCATATTACGACACTTATTTTCCTTTTATAGCTGAGAAATGACCTCATAGAACTTCCTGAAAGCTTCTAAAAGCCGAAGCCGAAGAATCAAGAATCGCGTTCCTGAGCTCCAGATCACTGTAGCGCCACACTTCCTGTCTTGTTTCAAGGTCTCAAATTGCGATGACTCGTATACAAATGTGAACTTGAGAACCACTGCATAACACGGTAATGTCACAGTACTTAAACTTTTCTCAAACATAAAGTCGTTCATGTCTCTTTTGTTTTACTCTCGCTTATTCAAAGATTAGTGAAATTTGATGACAATTGCATAGCGTCAGTTTTTAAAATATTTGACTATCGTTTTAGCCGTGCATTTCCTCAGTTCCTTTCTGCTTACAAGGAATCAAGTAATAAGACCATTATACTAGCGTTCATCTTGATTAGCATGAAGATAAACGAATAATCTTTTGTAAGAGGGTTGAAGGACTAGGCTACGGTGTTCGGCGTGTTGCAGCTGGATGCGGACTTAGGCATCATCGGGGTACCGCTCTATCCTCTGATTGGCTCTTACGTACATACATACATACGTACCTGCCTGCCTGCCTGCCTGCCTGCCGACGTACATACCTTTGCAATCTGTAGATCCTATTATGAGCTTACACTCAAAGTCCAAACTCTAGGATGTAGATCATGTCAACAATTACATTTTTCATACTTATTAATACATTTATTTACAAATAATAACTCTGACAATGAATTTTCAGAGGTGTCAGTTTTGCATAGTTTTCAATTACATGTCTGTTTCCAAAAGTTTACCCGTACACTTGCATTTTTAGAATATTTATGTTTATTATATTTACAATGTTACATTATTACCAGTGTTTTTTGACTTAATGAAATCCTCCTCTTTATAGTAGGTGTGAATAATAAGGTATGCTTTTTAATTCTGATCTAAATTTGTTTTTGTTCATTTGCAATTCTTTTATAAAAGAGGGAAGTGAATTAAATAAAACTATTCCTTTGCAGTAAACCCCATTTTGGGATAGCTGCAAATTATTTCTTAGTCTATGTAAGTCCTGCCTATGTCTGGTTTCTTTGTTATGAATATCTGTATTTTTTGTAAACTTTTCTGGGTTATTTATTACAAATGTCAATGTGGCTAGAATATATTCACAGGCTAATGGTAAAATTCCAAAAACTTTGAAGAATGGTTTGCAGTGAGTTGATCGTCTTTCTCCTGGCATTATTTTTATTACTTTTTTTTTAGCATTTACTGAATTTCCCCAAAATATTATTCCATAAATTATCAATGAATGAAAACATGCATAATAAGCTGTTTTTAGTATGGTCTTATTTATAAGCTGAATTAAAAATCCGATTGCAAAGCATGCAGAGCTCGGTTTGGGAAAGATATAATCAATATGGTGTTTCCAATTCATGTTACGATCAATCAAGACCTAGGAATTTTGTATTACTTTTCAACTAATTACGTTACACGTTACACTACATTCAGGAAGTTTCCATACCACACATCTGCATGCCTTTTAAAAGAAAAGTGTCTCGTTCTGTTCCTTGTCTGTTCCTTCCCCCTCCGTTGACTCCTGATTAATTACCTAAAAAACCGTCCCTTCGTTCGGATTCCGCTCTTCCGCTTCCTTTCTAAACAAATCTTACACTTCGCATATAACACACCCACACACAGGCATACATATATAATCATTTTAACATATTAAACAATTAACATTTTAATCGTTTATGGTTATAATAACTTGCTTACATTCTGATGACATATTGATGTATATTTAATTACTGTGCCATTGTCTTGCCCTGTAACAGTCACTAGGTTCTTTTACATATCGTAAATCTACCACACTGTACCAACGGCTTTACTTCTCTTCCGAGGAAAACCATGCCCGAAAAATATCCATCGTCCTCCGCCAAATTTGAACCCGCAATCTTGGGAACCAGAGGCTAATATGTTACCTCTAGACCACGGACTCTCTCTCTCTCATTTATATGTACCGTAGCAACCGTTGCGTTATGAGATGTTTAAAAGCGATGTTTATAAGCTGTGCCAGAAGCAATCGAAAATAACAAACGGATACATTGCAATTCTCTTTAATTTCCTTACTCACTATTGTTTATTTCTAAGAGAGCATTCCTATTTTTCTATACTTAATATTTCATCCAGATACATGTTTACGAAAATTGTTTTCATTTCGTTGTAGGAATAAAGCGTTACTGGAATTTGAAACGATAGTCAAAATGCTATATCCTTGCAACATCTTTCCATATCATCCCGGGAAAGAACAGAATGGCCCGACCAATAGGCTGAGTTTTGTTGTTTTCGTGGTTTCTCTCAGTATCTAAGATAAATACCGAATTGGATATTAAGTACTAAGACCCAACATTCCATCTTGAGTTTAAAACAATAGCAAACTAACAAACTATAATAATAGCGCGATTTCATCTATTCATAGACATTTAAAACAACTAAGCTGAATGGCATCATAGCGCCATCTGATTGTCGCATGGTAAAGTAGTGGGCTGGCTGAACTCTGCCATCTGCTATGAATGGTGGAAGCAGCTAGAATGAAGCATGTATGCGCCATTTGACTACGGATGGTGGAAGCAGTCAGTCTGTGGCGCCTATCGCCTTCTGCTTCGCACAAAGCAAAAGTGCTTGGTACGGGAATAGTTGTGAAAGTCAAGGGTCCACTACATACCGTCAATGAGATATCTTACGGAGTAGATCCACCGCGATATGACGGATGTGCTCCGTTAGAGCGACGTAAGATAAAATAGATTTAAAAAATACAGAATGGTGGGTTTGCACTTCAAAGCATGTATGATAAGGATAGAAACAGTTAAAACAATGGTAACGAATTTCTAGGAAATGGTCGACTGCACGAAAATATTAGCTGATGAGGTTTGATTATTTTGTGATGTTGTTTTGGTCGATGTCGTGAAGTTTACCAGTTATATTAGTACAAAATTTGCCACAAATCCGAATCAACTGGATATTCAGAGAATTAAAAGTATTAATTGGCCAAGAGCCTTTTGAGACAGTAGAAAGGGGGCACACGTAAGCGACCTAGGCGTGAGCAATCTATTTTTATACCTGTCTTAAAAGTCTACTTTTCCACTGTTTTAAAAGACTGACAAAGTTTTATTAGTCTTTAAATAGCTTAAACATTTGATATATTAATCAAAATCGTTAAAATTCACTTTGAAAGGGGTGGAAACTAAATACAAGACGGTAAGTTTTCCATGTTTTTTCTTTGATAGGTTTAACGCCCGCGTCTACTACTTGTGACACCGTAGGCGATGACTCTGGTGATACGTGGAATGAAGATAGATCACCGGTGGAATGCGATGGCGGGGGAAACCGAAGAACCAGGAGAAAACCCGCCCCTCCTCCGCTATGCCCACCACAAATCTTTGCATGCGATCGCTTGGGATCGAACGCGGGCCGTGTAGGTGAGAGGCAAGTAGTCTAACCACTCGGCCAAGGCGCGGCCGAAGTTTTCCATGTGAAGGTCTTTGGAAAGCGTTTCTTGAAAATCGTCTCACTGGCTTACAAAAGGCTGAAATTAAAAGTATATTTTCATATGTGTCCGACTTTACACTTTGGATTGTGCTAGGCGTATGCAGGCACAGATTTTTAAATAAAAATGCGATGTTTTGCTTTCACATGACTTCCTCATCTCACTCGTCTACAAACTGTTCTTAAATAAGCCCATTATTCTATTTATTTCTTGTTAATCCAGAAAAAACCTAACAATTCCCATTTTGCTGTAGAATACGGTAGCTAAAGCAATATCAGACTTTTAAAGAACCTGTCGCTATTTGATGGCTTTAAATTTTCATATGCTTTGTATGACCATGAAAAAAACCCAATAATGACATCCCAGTTCTGTTTGAAAATTCAAACTATAAACAAAGAATTTCTCTGAAATTGTAAGCTAAACGAATATTTTTAAAATAAGCTGTGTATGTTCTAACTACCTAAATATACGTATATGTTGTGAATTAAGAAATTGTTTATACCAAATGGTACAAGTCAATTATAATTAATTCCGTTTATTCACAGGAAATCTGGATATAATTCAATTTGGCATGAAAAAACTAAAGATTTCATTCTAAATAATGAAATTTGTTCCACGTAAAGGGAGGTGTGGTTAAGAAAGATTTTCTTGAATATCTTCGTGTCATATCCTTGGAAATTTAGTATTTAATCGCGTGTTCATGTTTATTATGACAGCCTATTTGCACGCAGACACAAGGACTGTAATACACCCTCTACTTCCTATCGACAAGTGGCAGAGGTACTAAATATTATTTTATATGAGAAGGAGTATTTTCGGTAATCTCTGTATCGAAATTTGGTTGGAATTAAATGCGCCAGAGATAAGTGACAAAAATAAACACAGGTAAGTTGGAGACAGCTAGTGGAGGTTTCGTAATTGGCTTACCCTCCCTGTATTTGTAGGACTGACACCCTCTAGGAACTTACAAGCCAATGCCCAGGGGTCAGAAGCCTGTCGAGGAGCTAACGGCACGAAACCACAGAATGGAGAACCTGTTACGAGGATTCGGCCTGTAGCCAGGCAGAAACATGAGGCATTGGATGAAATGAAATGTAAGCGAAATTGATGATTGGAAAGGTGATGATACTGGAATTGGTGGAATGAGTGGCGGGGGAAACCGCAGAACCCGGAGAAAACCTGCTCAGACGCCGCTTCCTCTGGTGAAGGTATAATGGCATAAAATAAAGATGGAAAAATTAACACTTCATCTCTTAAAACTAGGAGAGTATTGTGCAACAGAGAAGCAACACAAAGTTTTAGGTTCACTGTGGCTGCCAAAGGCTTCAATTGCACAAGAATTGCACTAAAGCACTAGAGAACTAAAGCAATGATAGATTGTACACGCAAAGACAATAAAAATACTCCTGACGCTGTGATGTTTCTGAAAATGTGAAGGTTAGACGGGGACTAAGGTCTTCTTACGATTTTTATTGATGCTATTTTGGTACAATATGTCACACGATTAACAAAATACAATTGGGTGACGCACCCCGTCATCCCTCAATCCCGCTCGACACTCCATAGAAGAGCTAGACTTGTATAAGTAGTGTGTTAATGTAGTCGACTACGTGCGCGTATTACCTTGGCATTAGACCTTCAGTGTGTAGTGCAGAGAAAGCATTAATCTAATTTTGTATCAACTTGTGAGCGGGGTCGAATATTATCCAACCAGAGAGTTGGTGGATCAACCGTTCGCAATTCAGAACTTCATTTGTTGCAAGTTACGTTTTATGTCTATCCGCTGCTCTTCGGTAATGTGGCCTGTCCAATACACTTTTACGAGCATAGCAAACAAGTGCAAGACATGGGAGGAGTCAGCGAAAAACGCCATCTTCCAGGCGCATTTTAATGTCTTTGAGTGTACGTGTATGGATTCAGTTGCCTCGCTTCAATTCTTTGTACTAAATAAATAAAAAAATACTGACTTCATGTGTAGAACTTTTTAAAGCTGGTTTGTAGAAGCGTAATTGGTTCTTCAACAGCCCTGGTACATGAAAGTAAATTGCTAGAAGAAAGAGGAAGAATACAAGGATTAAAATTGGGCCTACTGACCCATAAAACAAATGACTGTGGCTTAAAACCCACATTTGCAAGCAACTGGCGTGCATCCGACGTCGAACACTGGCACTGTTATGGACAGATTCGCAACCTTGAGACCAACCACAAATCATTTTTAAAAAACGACATTGGTAGCATGCATCTTGACGAAGAAAACTACCTCTAAATGCAGTTTCATGCTTTAGACGTATTGCATTATGTATTCCACATTTTTCTTGTTCCGTTTATAGCGGCGAAGGGATGGGCTGGGAAGGTTAGATGTAACGACCCCTTTGACCATGGCCTTTAGTTCTGTCTTAACATTAGCTGGCGGTGGTGCTGCGAGTCTTTAACGTGATGACTTGGGTGTTCGTGCATCAGTGGTCGAGTAACACCTTACAAATAGAGTTCACATAGTAATTGTTCCACACATCGTGAAATTTAGATGAATATTTGCGGGAGACAATTTAATGTTTATTACGAACGTGTGGATATTGGCAGGTAGGATGTTAGAAAAGTGTGCTTAGGCGTTTAAACTGACATATGTTTTTAATTTCCCCATTACGTACTCAAGGTAAGTAGGGGAAGCATTGTATGCCATCCAAAAATATTGGAATTTCAGCGGGAAACCATGTTTTGCGGACCCCTGAAAACATGCATTTTAAATGTGTGTGTGTGTGTGTTGACGAACAGCGAAGAGTCCGACAAATACGAAAGTTGACAACTGTCAACGATGCTACTTATAGATTTTCAACGACCCCAGCACTCTAAACTACATTTTAAATGCAAAAGTTTTCGAAAGTTTTGAATTTGTGAAAACCATACCATACGTTTAAAACATGATATTAAAACATAAACCTTAATCTTGAATGCTCCTATGAGTCATCTTTGCAGCCTTCTTGATTCTGAAATACCTTTGTTACACCTTGAGAGATAGAAACCACATTACTTCCAAAAAAGAAAAAGAAAGAAAATATAGTTAATCCATGCACTTTGTCAATCCTTGTGAAGCCAATACTTTGAAAGATAACTTGTAAAATCGATATCATGTCAGGGGCTTTGCTTTAGAAATAATTCGTAAATATATGTTGGATTTTTAATCATTTTATTTTCTTCAAAAACACACATTCACTCTCACATACACCCTTCCATATTCTGTGGGACATAGCGAATGATTCGGGTTATAGAAAAGTTCCTCGCCCTCGCCGGGAATCGAACACGGGACCTCCGGGTAAAAGCCAGCTCACTGACCACTCGACCACGGAGGCATTCTTGAGATAATTTTTGTTATTGCTTTGAATTTCCAAATACTTATACTTTTCTAAAATGCAGAATCGTCATTAATTTCTCTAATACATAAGAAAGAAGGATAGGTATTGCATTCCACCCACAAATTTGTTGTCGTAATTTCACCCAAGATGAATGTATTAAGATGCTCTGAATCCAAAAAGACGTCATTAAAAAGTGTGTGTGTATGTGTGTGTGTGTGAAACAGCATCTAACTCAAAACCGAAAATTCTCTTACATACCAATCTTTATATTTATATTTAGCACCTTCCAAGGATATCAAACAAAGATTTTAAAGAAAATTATCCCATCATAAACTACCCTTTATTTGGATTTTTTTCCCAAAATGTTCATTTTTTTAAACATGAGTATGGATTTTGAATAAGTCAGGTTTAAAATATTTGTGGGACAACTGAAATGTATATATTGAATTTTCTGGGAATGCACTCTGAAGTCCTCCTCTGGATTGCTTTACACATCTAGTAAACTATAAGATATAGAAAAATTTTACGGCAGAAAAATGTAATTCTCGTAAAACACAAATAGTTATCTATTTCTGAATATTCATTTTATAGTTTATATTTGCCAAAACTTCTATTTTTGCCGAATGGAAAGTCTCTATTAGTTTTTCTTCTTCTCTAGCCATGCAAAGAGAACTGAATTTCAATGTCGTCACTTAGCGACCAGCTTTTAAAAGATTTGACTATCGCTTTAGCCTAGTGTTTTTCCCTTTTGCACATTTTCCTACAAGAAGTAAGTAATGTATTATATAGATTACCACGAAGTAAACAGAAATATAAGCTTTAGTTGAAATATTTTGTTGCAGAATAAGTGGATAAAGTTATGTGAATGGAACACATCAGATGCTTTCAAATGGGAAGTAATTATAATTTTCTTTACTTTCACTAATACATACCTACAGTTGGTAGGGAAATATTGTATTCTATCCAAACATTCGACGTCTATATTTAACCAAAACTATTTTGGGGTTCCCTGAATGTAAACAAAGTATTTTTGTGTGTATGTGTGTGTGAGAGAGAGAGAGAGAGAGAGAGAGACAGACAGAGAGACAGAGAGAGAGAGAGAGAGCGCGTGTGTAGCAGCACAACTCAAAAACGAAGTCGATTAATTTCAAACTTTAGTTCGGCATGCTCTAAGGATGCCAGACGAGGAATTTCAAGAAAATCGCCCACCAGCAATTATTTTTACGTGAAACTTTTTCAAAAATGTTGATTTGTTAAAAATGGTTCTAAAGGTTTTGATTAGCAAATCTTAAGAGGTAGAAAAAAACCTTACTTCACAAGAATGTAAATATTGTAAAAACACACAAATTGTGCCAAATACACTATTTCTGGACTCAACTATTTCTGATATATTCCTTGTTAGGTTTAATTTGTAAAAATTTATACTTGAAAGGGAAGTTGTTATTGGTTTTCCTTTCTCCTACTCAAGCAAGGAGAACGGGATTTCAAAGCCATGATATAGGGACTGCGCTTACAACATTTGACTGTCGCTTATGTCTGGTGCATTCCCATATTTCCGTTGTATTTAATAGGAAATATGTAATAAACAGAGCTCGGTTCGGGATCATGAAATTGCCGGATTAAGGTAAGGTGCTGGAGTTGGCGTGGTCTCTACAGCCGGTTTCGAAACGTATTGCTCTATCTAGCATTGCACACTGCCTGGCCTCGTTCAGTCCCTGCTAGAAGATAAACCAGTAAACACTAAAAGAGAATGATACGAAAGGGGAAGGCGTTCTACACTGAACAAACTTGCGGATGATTCAAAGATATTTTAAATGACAGGAGGAGACCCTTTCTTTCGATACAGCAAAGATGAAGTTCGTAATTCACTGCAATGAATTCTGAGTGAGTTTGGTTGATTTATGTTGATTGTCTTTTCAAAGCTCTGCAAATTATTATCCTGAATGCTTTGTATGAAGCTTTTTTCTTTTATTTCAAAAAGTTCAGGGAGTTTTATTGACTAATCATATTATGAAATTATTGTTTTATTGTGATAATTTATGAATTGAAACGATGCATATAATGTCAATACATATAATGAGTTACTTTTGGAACAGATTATACCTCGACGTGTGCATGTTTACGCTATAAACCCATCGCCACTACCCTCTCTTTTTACCGCTGATTGCTCTGTGTGTTCGAAACCCTAAACTGAGCTCCAGTAATAGAAATATTTCTGCAAAGGTTTAACATGAAGTACATAGAAGAAATAGCTTTTTAAGAACAGTTTGTTGAACAGATAGAGAATCATGTGAATGTAACATATTTTTTCTCGTGATCATACAGATAGCATGGAATTTTAAAGTTATCGCATAGCGATATCTTGGAGGAATATATTACATTAGAGGAGAAACTGGCGAAACTACCCATCTACTGTAAAAATCAGACCAGTCAAGGTGTCTGTAGTATCTGGAAATATGCTTAATTAACGTGGTACACATTCACCTAACACACAGCCATGAAACATGAATAATATTTTTTTTCTGTATATTTGACAACATATTAGGTAATGAGACAAATTGATTTTGACACTAACTTCAAAAGATTAGAGAGATATTGATCAGAGGTCCTCATTAATTTAGTATTTTCTGTGTTGATTAAAATAGAGTTAATTGTATATACTTGTACAGTGTCTTGAGATAGTGAAAAAGGGGTAAGATAAGAACGTTGTATAGCCATACTGATGATTGTTTCTAAGAACCGAAAAATGTAAATAAAACTGCGCCGAGCACTTGTTTTCTCTCTCGAAAAACTCTGACTGAGATACTTGACACCATTGTATACTCCCCACTGAGTTTTCTAGGTCTGGGAAGAAATTGTAAGAAACTATTGGTGATCAACTCCTCATAGTTGTGTTGAGAAAAATCTGATCTGAGGGTTATGAGGCATAATAATAAAAAATGTTGGTTTAGTTGGAAAATAATGTATGTCAAGAAATATCGATTTAAGTTTCTCTAATGCATTTTCAAACATACGTCAAATTTTATTTTCTCTATACGTACTATGTAAAATATATAATGTATAGAGAAGGTATTGCACTCCACCAAAAAATTCGATACCTAGATTTCAACGGAAATATATGTTTAGGGTCCCCTGTATCAAAAAAAAAATAGTTTCATAAAAAGATCCGTGTGTGTGTCCGTGCGTCAGTGTGTCCGCGTGTCAGTGTGTCCGATGTCCATGTGTCTGTGAACACGATAACTCAAAAACGAAAAGTTGGTAAAATACCAAACTTGGTATTTAAGTTTAGTATCTTCCAGGGATACCACACGAAGATTTTGAGAAATATCCCCCCACCCTAAACTACCCTTTACATGGAATTTTTTTCGAAAATTTTGATTTTCTTAAAAACGACTCTAAAGATTTTGATTAAAATATCATATATTAAAGATATTTACCTGACAAATAAAATGTATATCTTGAATTTTCTGCGAATAACCTCTGAAGATTACTTTATTCTGGACGAATTTTTCGGAATTTTGCATAACTGCTAAACCGTAAAACTTAGATAAAAACTTACCACATAAGAAATGTAGAGCACGTTAAAACACACAATTTATGTTGTATACTTTTTTTCGTGGAGTTAATAGTTTTTTATATATCCATTGTTTTTGGTTTCAGCTATGAAAAATTTACTTTTCTCATATAGGAATTTGTCCACTCCTGTCCATATAAATAAAATAACTTCAGTCACATAGCAACCAGCTTTTGACTATTACTTTAACCTATAGTACTCCCTTATTTCGCTTCTATTTACAAGGAAACAAGTAATAAGACTATTTCTGCTAATTTGTTCTCGAGTAGCATGAAGTAAATCGAGACACAGGCTTTTTAACAATAATTTGTTGCAGAGATGAAGAGAAAGTCATGTCAATGGTACACATTAGATTTTTAAAATCTCAGTGCATTTAGAAACCAAAGAAGTTTTATCGGCATTTGCTGTACGCGAATGTAGTAATTGGCACAAACAATAGAATGTGAAATCGAATTGTTTAAAGTATTTGAAACTGTTTTTATTTTGGCACTCTTACAGTTTGCTTATTTAGGAGAGAATAAAATCTGTCTTCTTTTGCTCAAGTTTTTACTAGGTGCTATTGTGGTATTTTGTTCACCTCTTTGCGCCTCCATGTCAAGATATACCATTAACAGGTTGTTTGTATTTTTATAGTCTTGTGTTCTCTTAGATGGGGTTACTTTGACATGCCCGTTTTAAAGTGACAAGTCGTTTAAGGATACACATTAAAGATTTTCAGGGTGTGTTCAAAACAATGCTTTCTACGCAGACATTTTCATTACATATTTAATAAAAACACTCAGCGATTTTGATCAAAATATACGCTTTATATAGTGAAATAATCAACATTCTTATTTAAGGTTTCTATAAATTGATTTTTAATACAGCTGGAAATCAAACTACAACATTTAACACAGAATTAAACATTGAGTTCATCGCATTAGTGCGTTATTTTTTATGACAACTTTGTTAGCAACTTTGGTTTAAAATTAAATCACATGGCAATTACACTTTGCATTTGCACATTTTAATAAATTGGCTTGGTTTTATTAGCTTTTACATTTCATTATGTATTTTTTACATGATCAATTTGTTATGGTGGTTGCATTATTTGTTCACAAAAAACGTCATGCTTCAATTCATTGCAATACGTTACCTAGTTTGTGTTTGCAGCCCTGTACCTGCTTTTATATGAATGGTTATGCTTTTATCTGTGACCGGAATAATCGATAAAATAGCGGTTTATACGAATATGGATAAAATCCTATTCCAAGTGCCGCATTGGGAACGTGCAATACTGCTGAAATAATTTGTAAAGAGAAAGTTTATACTCAAATTAGCCTTAAATGATATTGCATATGAATGCTACATTCTTTTGAAGTCAAAGATATTCCTTGTATTTGGATTAAATATTATACTTTTCTCAAATGGTAAGTCGGCATTTCTTTTCTTTTTCTTCTTTTACTTCTGCCCATGAAAAGAGAATCTGATTCACATACGATCGTAGCAACTAGTTTTTAAAACATTTGACTACCTGTCGCTTTAGCCTAATGTATTTCCTTATCCCCCTTATACCTATAAGGAATTACCTAATAAGACCATTTCTGCTAATATTTTTCGACTAACTTGAAGTAGATAAACGAATATGAATAGTTTTGCAAAATAAGTAGAGAAAATCTTGTGAATGTAACTCATCAGATTTTTACTTTCTCTACACGTACTATGTATGTACATAGTGTATAGAAAAGGTAATGTATTGCACCCAAAAATTCGATACTGAGATTTCACTGGGAATATATGTTTTGGGATCCCCTGAATCCAAAAAAAGTATTTTTAAGAAATTTCCGTGTGTGTCTGTCTGTCAGTGTCTGTGTGTGTGTGTGTGTCTGTGGGTAGTATTGCTCAAAAATTAAAAATCCGTTAAATACCAAACTTGGTAAATAAGTTTAGCATCTCTCAAGGATGCGACACAAAGATTTTAAGAAAATTCCTCCTCCCCCAACCACCCTTTACATAGAAAATGTTTTGAAAGTTTTTTTTTTTCAAAAACGTCTAACGATTTTGATTAAAATCTCTTATATTTAAGACATTTACATTACAAATAAAATGTATATCTTCAATTTTCCAGGAATAGCCTCTGCAGATATGTTTATTCTGGATGAATTTTGCGGAATTTTGCATAACTGGTAAACCGTAAGAGAGAGACAAAGCTTACATAACAAAAATTATAGATCTCGTTAAAGGACAAAATTTATGTTACATGCATTTTTTTTAGGATTTGACCATTTTTGAGGTATCCCTTGCTATTAGTTTCAGTTTTAAAATACTTATACTTTTTCATGCTTCTGACTATACAAACAAAGGACCTTCAATCTCACAGTAACCTACTTATAAAGGATTTGATTATTGTTTTATCCTGGTGTAGTGCCTTATTTTCGTTCTACTAACAAGAAAGAAAGTAATAAGACCATTTCTGCATGAAGTAAATGAATGCAATTAGCATGAAGTAAATAGAAGAATAAGCTTTTTAACAATAATTTGTTGTAGATATGTGGAGAAAGTTATTTGAATGGAAGACATCAGATTTTTTCTTATTTAATAGGATAGTACAACCAAGGGTTTGTACGAGACTGGAGCAGTTAATGGGAACAAATCTGGTCCGTATAACCGACAGAGGGTATATGAGGATGCTGCATCAGCGTATACAAGAGAACTATGCCAAACAGCAAGATGAAGTCATGGCTCACAGAATGGTAAGCATACTATTAGTTCCTTTTACTGGTCTTTTTTAGAATCACTTTTTACAAAATTATTTAATTGTGACATCAACTAAGTCTTTAATTCATTCAAAATAACACTCGTTTTATGCAAGTGTTTCTGGCTCTCGTTTATTTAAACCACAGTTCCAAAGTTGATCACTGGATTAAGTGCACTATCAGTAGACAATGGAATGGCGTTTAATGAGCAAGTAATTATGATTTCTTGCTCTTTAAGCCGCGAATAGAAAAGCTATAAAATCTATTGTGAAATGTAGTCTAAAACATTTAATCAATAACTGTGGTTATTCCTTCACAATTAAAAATGCTTATTCTTTCTGACAGATATGGACTGTAAAACACCTAGTTTAATTTATAAATTACTAAAAGAGAAAATAGGATTTAAAATTCTGTGTCTCAAATAAGAACACATTTCTGTTATAAAAGAACGTACTTGCGAATAAAACTCGACACGTCGAAATGTTTCTTAATAAAGATAAACGCATCCGATATTTCATGTCAAACAATATAGTTATATACAGGATACCTACCGAATGCGGTCCAATAGGCAACCCTAGAGGGATGTAAAAAGCCTGTACTGTATTTATCATGACATTAAGCAGGACTACTTGTTTTCGTTTCAGTCCCTTTATTTACAAGCTTTCTCGTATTGCTAACACTGTCACGGCGTACGAGTCAAGTATATTTGGCGTGGTAACATTTAGCTTTGTCATCTCGAGTAACCTATATAATGCCTTTACTATTAATATTGTTTTAGTTGTAAGGTATAGGTCATGTTTATAATCCTGAATAGTAATGCAATATCCCATAATACTTACAATATAATGATATTGGCATTGATAATTCTCATCCATAAGGAATTAGGTTAACTGTTAGACGTTTTAACCTACATATCCACCTCAGTACTTTGTGTACGCGTGGTTATGGTACTAAATTTCTAATGCAGCCACAACTCCTGAGTGCAGTACCCCAAGTTTGCCCCATAAACCCCTGTAACAAGCAACCCACATTACGATTCTCCTTGTACGTTTGACCATCATGTCATTTCAAGAAGTAAATGACGAATCGGTAACATCCTACATGATCATTATTTAGCATTTAAGGAAACAGAAAACTCCAGAAAACAAGACAAACGATACGCATATAAGACCAATGCCAAAATATTTCAATAATCCTCATATGATAAGCTTTGCTTTATTTTTTTCGTGCGTGTCTTGTAATCAACTTCATTAGCAGGGTATACACAATAATTGTGTCAAGAGAGAAAATTGCTAACATTAGAAATGAGTAACAATTGAAGATTTTCTTCAATGGTCGTAGACTATGTCTTTTTGAAAGAGATTAACTTAGTAGACTGGGGGTAAGGAGTTTACGTATCCAACAGCTTCAGTATATAAGTTAGGGGTTCTACATCATGTGCAAATTTCGTAGTTGTTTTATTAAATAAATTACGGACCATAGGTAAATTAAAGACTTCACTTACTGTAATTACCACAAAAATGATTTGACTATTTCAGTCGATGATTGATCCACCGCCAAAAGATACTTACAGGACTCTGAGAAATGTCCATAACTCTACTGTCAGAAGGATTTTAACTAAAGCAGAAGTTTCACTGGTATTTCCCATCTTATTGCTAAATATCGGGGAATTATTAGGAACACCGGGAACGTATACTATGCTAAATATACAACATTTTAATAAAAGTCGTCAATCATTTGTGAAAAATTGAATATTTCGAGATATTTCTCCATGTAACGGGTAGTTTGCGTGGGGGGGATTTTTCTGAAAATCTTCGTGTCGTATTCTTAGAAGATATTCAACCTAAATACCAAATTTGGTACATAACCGACTTTTCGTTTTTTGAATTGTGCTGTTTATATAGATACACACACTGACCCTTTTTTAAAAATTCATTTTATTATTCAGGGCTCCTCAAAACGTATATTTCCGGTGAAATTTCGGTACCGAATTTTTGAGTAGAATGTAATAGCTTCTCTGCCTACTATGGATATTATACATACATTCTAGAGAAAGTAAAAAGGTTCCAATAAGTTCTCGATTTTTTCTCGATTAGCAGGAAGTGAATAGAAGCATAAGCTTTTTAAAATCATTTATTGCAGAGATATAGAGGAAGTAATGTGAATGGAACACATCAGATTTTATTTTTTTAGCTAAACTTTGTTATTTTAGTATTTGTTTTTACTTTTGTTATAATTCTTTTAGTTTTTTTTAAATACTGTTTTTGAGTTGTTTTTTTTAAATGGAAGGTTGAAAGGAGAGAGGATTCAGCAGAAGAGGATGGATTGCGTGAAGGGAGATCTTAAAGGTACGGAGTTAACAGGAGGGGAAAAAACAAAAAAACAAAAGAAGAAAAACAAACACAAAATACAAATTGGACCGAGGGCTTTTTTGTTTGATCGCCTTTCATTTTTGGTCCTATTTTAGATTTCGGTGATTTTTTAATCTCTGCTGTTGTTTTATAATTCCATGCAATGAGTCTTCCCCGCAACAACGAAGATGAAGCTACAATACTTTCTTCTTCTTGTTATTATTATTGTTGTAGGCGATAGTCAGCAGGGTCGCGCTGTGTCCCAGTGGTTAGCCACTTGTCTCTAACCAAGACGGCCCGGGTTCGATCCCAGGTGATTTCGGGTTTTCTTTGGGGTCTCCGGTCCCCTCCCCAATCGCATTCCACCGGTGGTTAATCTTCATTCCATGAATCATCATTGTCATCGCCTACGGTGCCATATGTAGTAAAAGCGGGCGTTAAACACTACAAAATAAGTTAGCAGATGAGATGTAAAGTTAGTTGTTAACCTCGCACTGAATTAATATGGCATATGGCTGATAAATCCGGACTTCTTCAGCTTCCATCTTTCGTGACTCAAGAAGCCGAACCAGTTCTCCCTCTTCGCCATATTTCCAATATTCTTTTCCAAGATCCAGTGGAATGTTTCTGTTACCAAACCATACAGAGTTGAAGGTATGTATGCATCATTTTGTTTAGGTAGCTCCTGAGCACCATTCAGATACTAGCAACCTACCGAGGATGCAATGCGATGTTTCAAAGTATCTATTTCTGATCAGAGTGCACATAGGTTAGGTTGTGCTCGCCTATATCGCCAGAGTATTGTCTCGTTTTAGTACTTCATAAGCCGTCTCCTTCCATCTTCAAGCATGTTTTTCTTCAACCCTGGGGCATGCGGAGCTCCTTGAATCATTCATTTCAACCGTAATTGAAACTTATTAGAGCGGTTCACGGATACAGCTCCGAAGTCTCTCGCCTCCTACTCCTCCTCAACTATAGCAAAATAACCGTGGAGTTAAGAAAAAATTATGGTTTATAGAGGGTAACGTTTTGAGTGACGGGAATAAGCTGAATGTGAAGGTTAATCGAAGTACTCCCTCATATTTTACGACTTCATTCTTGCGCATTCACGGTATGCGGGCGCCATCACTCAGAACAGATGTCAGTGATGTAGTTTGAAGGAGCGTGAAAAGCATCGTTTGGAATTTACTATGGCTAAAAGGAATGCACCACACAGAGAGAGAGAGACTTAACTTCCTTGCGGTGAGGAGAAACGATGGCGATATTTTCATATGAAGTGAACAAAGGGAGTATGTAGAAGTGGTAGTAAAAGTGGATGAATATAAATCATGTAATGACCAACAACAAACTCTTGGTGAAAACCTACCTGGGTTGAATATCTGTCGGTCCCCGTAGCCGCACTCGCTAAAGTGTCTCGCTTTGGTGCTTCGCGGCGCACGGGATCGTGGGTTCGAGTCCCGCCTTGGGCATGTTTGTTTCTGTGTTGGGTAAATGTGTATGTGTTTGTGTATGTATGTGTAAAAAAGGAAAAACGAATAGGTCAACTAAGGAAATTTAGAAACTAGAAAAAAGAGGTAAAAAGGAATACAGCGCCGGAGTCCTGACAAGCCTCCGGGGCTGTATTTAAAAAAAAAAACAAAAAATAGGGGTAGCGTGGCAGACTAAAATTTAACAGGTCACCAGTTCGAATCTCACTTACGGTGAGTTACCCAGATAAGACTTTTTTCGGGTGTTCCCTTATCCTGAGAAGACGAATTTCGAGTAACTTTGAGCTCATGGACCCCGAGATCATTTTAGCATCATTTCATAAATGTCATTCATCGTTTGATATGGCGAACCACGTTAGAGAACGTTTAGCTACAAAAAAAAAATACTCTTGGGGAAACGCAGACATGAATACAAGGACAGTAAAGATTATGAAGACCGAGAGAATACACAGCATTCAGAAATTATAAACTATTATTTGGGGTGGGGCTTGTAAATTACGCATTGAAACGCTGCGTTTTATAAACGATCTGCTGTGTTACACTCATAACTCCTCTACTTATTTTGCAACAGGCTATTTTCACAAAAGCTTAAATTTCCAACTATTTCGTGTAACAGTTTTATTATAAATTTCCTTTGGGTACCTATAAGAGGAATAAGGATATACAGTAGGCTTAAGCGATAGTCAAATATTTTAGGAAATGGTCGCCATGTCATATACTGATATCAGGTAAGAATAAAAAAGTGAAAGTAAAACGACTAATGCTATCCACTTAAGAAACGTGTAAGTATTGGAAAATTTAAAGCAATAAAAAGTATATATCTTGGAAATGGATAACGAAACAAATGTATGTGACATAAAGTGTGCTTTAACGAGATTGCATTGCTTGTGTAGTGAAGTTTAACTCACTACTTACGATTTACCAGTTATCCATTCAGAGGCCATTCCCAGAAAATTAAACATATGCACTGAAAATATTTTAAACGTGTTTTTCAATAAATATCGTTAGAGCCATTTTTGAGAAATGAACAATTTTCGAAAAATGTTCCATGAAAAGAGTAGTTGTGTGAGGGGGGGGGGATTTATTGAAAATTTTGTGTCGCATCTTGGAAGATACTGAACTTAAATAACACGATTAGTTCAAAACATGTATTTCCGCTGCAGTGCGGTATTGCCTCCGAATTCACACATACAACACCACACATAGATATTTTTTTTAAAATGCTATTTTGGATATAGGGAATCCTAAAATGTGTATTTTCAGTGAAATCTGGGTATCGAATTTTTGGGTGGAGTGCAATATCCACTATACAGAGAAAGTTGATTAGGCGTTGGCCTTCTGATCTCAAGGTCAAAGGTTCGAACCCGGCCCAGACCGATAGTTTTAAGTGTGCTTAAAGTCAACAGCTTTTGTCAGTAGATTCACTGTAAAATTAAGGTCCTGGACGAAGTTACGGGACACTGGTGGCGCTATACGATCCTGGCAACCTATAGCGTCGTTATCAAAAAATACTTTAATTTAATTAATGTAGAGATAGTAAAAATACAAACCATCCGTTATCACCTTCTATGTCCTGGTGGTCAAATGTGACATTGTGGTTGAATGTGATAGCGTCTAGAAAATTATAAAATATATCGAGCGTCCTAACCTTACTCAGTTTCATATTCTGTTGGAAGAGTATCCACCACCAGGTTGTAAAAGTTAACCTTGAAGATGGTCACGAATCTGCATTTAAGAAATTTGCATAACAACGAGACAGACAGAAAGACGAGGTAGCCCTCTGCCCCAGTTATTTATCTTCGTCGACCTCAATCAACTTTTATATTTGACCCAGCCCCGAATAGAAAACCGAGGAAAGAGTTTCTGTGGGGAAAAAAAAAAAAAAAGACACTCAACTTAAATCATAGCCGATTCTTAGCCTGCTTCAAGCGGGCTTCGATCCCTCTCTAACATCTATGATACTACCAAGGATCTGGCATAATGCCGATATCATCAAATAAAAAGGTGTAGTATTATGTTCATATTCCTTTCTCGACCCTCTACCATTTATGTATAATGTACGCAGTGGATAGAGAAGCTATTGTATTCCAACCAAAAATTCGATACCGAGATCTCACCGAAAACACATGTTTTAGGACCCCCTGAATCCAAAAAAAATCATTTACAGAAAAAGGTTCGTGTGTGTGTTTCTGTGGAAGCATAGCTCAAAAACGAAAATACTGTATTTAAGTTTGGTATCTTGCAAGGATGTGACACGAAGATTTTCAAGAAAATCCCCCCACTCCCAACTACCCTTTACATGGAACTTTTTTCGATAATTTTGACTTTCTTAAAAGTGGCTCTAACGATTTTCATTAAAATATCGTATATTAAATATATTTAACTCTCAAATATAGAGTAAATTTTCTGGGAATAGCCTCTGGATGAACTACTAAACCGTAATAGAAGGACAAAAACTTGTCACACAAAGAATGTAGAGCATTTTAAAACACACAGTTTATGTTATATACATTTTTTTCGTGGAGTTGATCGTTTTTAGATATTCCTTGTTTTTTGTTTCAGCTTGGAAAAACTTATACTTTTTTCATACAGGAATTTGACAACTCGTGTCCATGCAAACAAAGGAACTTTAGTCACATAGCAACCAGGTATTGACATCACTTGAACCTATGGTACTCCCTTATTTCGCTTCTACTTACAAGGAAGCAAGTAATAAGACTATTTCTGCTAATTATTTCTCGATTAGCATGAAGTAAATAGAAGCTCAAGACTCACTAAATCCAATCGAATCGCTTCCGCCTACTTAAAAATGAAAAAGTCTGACGTGTGCCATTCACATGACTTTCTCTACTTTGCTTTAACAAATTATTGTTAAAAAGGATATACTTCTATATATTTTATGTTAATCCAGATAAAAATTAGCAGAAATTGTCTTATTACTTGCTTCCTTGTAAGTACAAGGCAAATAAGAGAATACACTAGGCTAAAACGATACTCAAATCTTTTAAAAGCCGGTTGCCATGTGATTGAAATCCGTTTCTATACAAGGCCAGGAGTTCACAACTTTCCGTGTGAAAAAAATTTAAGTATTTTTAATTTGAAACAAATAACAAGGAATATCTGTTAGATGCTCAACTCTACGAAAAAAACAACATCCGTGTATGGCATAAACTTGTTTGTTTTAACTTGATCTACAATTTGTTGTGAATTAAGTTTTTGTCTTGCATCTTACGGTTTACCAGTTACGCAAAATTCAGCAAAATCCTTCAGAATAAAGAGACCTTTAGAGGCAATTCCCAGAAAATTCAAATATATGTTTTATTTGCCATATAAGTATCTTTAATATACGGTATTTTAAATAAAATCGTTAGACATTTTTGAGAAAATCAAAAGGGTAAAGGGTAGTTTTGGGTGGGAAAATGTTTCTCAAAATCTTCGTGTTTCATCCCTGGAAGATAATAAAGTTAAATACCAAGTTTGGTATTTAACAACTTTTCGTTTTTGAGTCGTCGTGTTCACAGACACACGAACACACACATACCTTTTTCTAAAAATCTGATGTGTTCCATTCACATGACTTTCTCTACATCTCTGCAACAAATTATTGTCAAAAAGCTTGTGCTTCTATTTACTTCATGCTAATCGAGAAAAAAATTAGCAGAAATAGTCTTATTTCTCCCTTGTAAGTAGAAGCGAAATAAGGGAATATCATAGGTTAAACTGATAGTCAAAAGCTGGTTGCCATAGGAATGGAGTTACTTTATTTGTATGGACAAGAGTTTACAAACTTCTGTATGATAAAAGTTAAGCTTTTCAAAGCTGAAACCAAAAACAAGGAATATCTAAAAAACGATCCGCTCCACGAAACAATGTAGATAACATAAAACATGTGTTTTAATGTGCTCTACATTTTTTGTGTAGTAAGTCTTTTTCCATTTCTTACGGTTTAGCAGTTATGCAAAATTCCCTCACAATAAAGTAGTCTTCAGAGGCTATTCCCAGAAAATTCAAAATATATGATTTATTTGTCAGGTAAATGCCTTTAATATACGATATTTTAATAAAAATCGTTAGCCCTTTTTTAGAAAATAAAAAATTTCGAAAAAAGTTCCATGTAAATGATAGTTGGGGGTGGGGGGATTTTCTCAAAATCTTCGTGTCGCATCCCTGGAAGATACTAAACTTAAATACCAAGTTTGGTATTTTACCGACTTTCCGTTTTTGAGTTATCATGTTCACAGACACACGGACACACTGACACACTGACACATGGACACACGGACACACACACGGACCTTTTTCTGAAAATACTTTTTTTGGATGCAGGGGACCCTAAAACATATATTTCCGGTGAAATCTCGGTATCGAATTTTTTGGTGGAGTGCAACACCTTCTCTATACACTATGTACATAGTACGTGTAGAGAAAGTAAAATGCTTTTTTGGATCAAGGAGACCCTAAAACGTATATTTCCGGTGAAATTTCGGTATAGAATATTTTGGTGGAATGCAATACCTTCTCTATACACTATGTACAAGGTACGTGTAGAGAAATTAGAAATTTAGCAGTATACTGAAGACATTGCTGTAAAATCCAACATAACAATGAATCTGTCTGCAGCATTACATTCCGCTGTCAGGCAACGTCAATTTTCTGGTATTTACTTTCTCTACTACGTATGTTAAGCAGGGGAAGTATTGTATTCCACCCAAAAATTGAGAAAGGAATTTCCTGGAAATATGTCTTGAGGTTTCCTGAATCCGCGTGCGCGTTTGTCTGTCAGTAAACCGCATAGTTCAAAAATGAAAAGTCCACTAAATGCCAACATCTATAGTTCAACAACTTAAAAGAACGCGATATAAAGATTAAAAAAACTTCCCCACCCCAATCTACCCTTTACACGGATTATTGTTGCAAATTACATTCATAGAAAGAACTCAATCGATTTTGATTAAAATACCATCTGTTTAATGTTTTAATTAATAATGTAGTGCATATCTTATATTCTGTAGGAATAATACCTGAAGTTCTCTTCATTTTGGGTGACTTTTGCATAATTGGTAAACCGTAAGTGACAGACAAAAATCTTACTACAAAAATGTATGTCTCAAAGCACACAATTTGTCACATCCCATATTTTTTTTTTTTTTTTTTTTTTTTTTTTTTTTTTTTTTTTTTAGTTTGCAGCTTGCAAACGGAGCCAAATTTCAATGTATCACTTAACGACTAGCTTTTAAAAGATTTGAGTATGCTTTATTTCCCTTCTGCCTACAAGGAAAAAAGTAAAAAGTCCATTTCTGCTACGGTTTATCTTGATTAGCAGATTAGTTTAGGGTCTCCCAACGTCTTAAATTGCATGCGTACAAACCAAGGTGAGCGGTACGTCGGTCAGACTCGGCTCGACTCGGGATAGTTCAGTGAGGAAGAACATTGAAAAGTAAGAAAAGATGAGATAGGCGGTGCTAACGCAATAAGCGCAAGGAAAGAGAACGACAGCACTATAGCTACTGATTGAGTAGTTGGAGTTTGCATTGTCGTCACACTGCGTTGTCACCATTTTACACCCTGCGCCGTGCAATACACCGGCGTATGCACCCTGATAGGTCTTGAAGTGGTAAGGACAATCAGCTTTTATAAGAATAATTTGTTGCATTCATGTTCCATTTGTGTTCCATTTATATTTTTATTTTCTCTACCTCTTACATAGTGCATATATGGAGAAGGTATTGCATTGCACCCAGAATTTCGATACTAGATTTCACGCAGCTACACATTTCAGGGCCCCCTGTACCCAATAGGAGTGTTTTTAGGAAATGACCCGTGCATGCGTGTGTTTGTCCGAGTGCGATTAAGACGATAACTCAAAAACGAAACGTGACATAAATACTAACTTTGATGTTTAAGTTCAAGTTCCAAAGATGCGACATGAAATATTTTCAAGAAAATTCTCCACCCTAAACTACCGTTTACATGGAAAAAGTTTCGAAAATTCTGATTTTCTCAAAAATCGTTCCAACGAATTTAGTTAAACTTCGCATAATAAATAAAAGCTATATCTTGAGTTTTCTGAGAATGCCCTCTTGAAGTCCTGTTCATTATGAATGGCCCTTGCATAGCCAGTATGCCGAAAGAAACAGACACTTACATACTGCACAAAAAATGTAGATCTCGTTAAAACAGAATTTATGACATAATACACTTTTTTTTTTGTAGAGTTAATGATTTCCAAATATCCCTTGTTAATTGTTTAAATTTTAATCTACTTATATTTTTCCCAAACATGAAATCATCATCCGTTGTTCTGTTGTTAATTTTTAACTTGCAAGGAAAACCAAATTTAAAGGTCTATCGCACAGAAACAGCTTTTAAAGTATTCTATTATCGCTTTAGTCTAGTGAATTCCTAACCGTTTTTTTCTACTGTTTATCTAGATCAGCATTAAGTTGTTAGAAACATAAGCTCTTGTAAGAATATTTTTTTTACAGAATAGGTAGAGAAAGTCAGGTGAATGGAACACATAAGATTTTTTCATTCTGGTTATGCATGAGAAGTGTATTTCAATGCAGAGAGACATGCAAACATAGATACTTGTTCTTGAAGGATTTAACTATCTTAAACTTGTGAATTCCCCTAATTCCCTTGCACCTACAAGAAAATATGTAGTAAGACGATCTCTGCTAAAGTTTATCCTGATTAGCGTGAATTAGTTAGAAGAATAAGCTTCAGTAGGAAACATTTTTATATGTTGTTATTTCTAATTGTGGAGAAAGTCATTCAAACAGTAAGTTTTTGCCTGCCACAAATATCGGTGCTGGAAAATTTGCCCATCAATTCGCAGATAAATGATGCAACAGCTTATACAAACACAGCTTTTAGTGCATAGTGCATACTCAGAGAAGGTATTGCAATCCATCCTAAACTTCGATATTGATTTTTACCGAGAATACACGTTTTGGGTTCCCTGTATCCAAAATGAAAGCATTTTTAGAAAATAGGTCCGTGTGTGTTTGTGAACTCAATAACTCAAAAACGAAAGTAGTTAGAATACCAAAAGTAGTTAGAATCCTAAAAAAATTTTTTTAGAAAAAGGTCTCTGTGTGTGTATCTGGATAACACAGCTCAAAAACGAAAAGACCGTTAAATACCAAGCTTAGTATTTAAGTATTTGGTATCCCCCAAAGATGCGACACGAAGCTTTTTAAGGAAATTCCCCCATCCCTAAATATCTTTTACATGGAACTTTTTCTAAACTTTTGATTTTCTCAAAAATGACTCTAACCATTTGATTAAAATGTCTTATATTTGAGAAATTTACATGACAAATAAAATGAACAAAATTCTGGAAATAGCCTCTGAACACATGTTTATTCTGGATGAATTTTGCGGAATTTTGCATAACTGGTAAGCCGTAAGAGGACAAATACTTACCACCCAAAAAATCATTAAAACACAGAAATTGCGTCAGCTATATATATTTCCTGAGGCTGACCGTTTTGAGATATTCCTTGTTATTAGTTTCAGCTTTAAAATACTTATACTTTTCACGTGCAGAAAAATGTAAACTTCTATCCATATAAACAAAGGAACTTCAGTTACATAGCAACCAGGTTTTGAGTATCTCTTTTGTCTATGGTACTCCCTTATCTCCCTTCTACTTACAAGGAGGCAAATAATAAGACTATTTCTGCTTATTTTTTCTCGACTAGTATGAAGTAAATGAAAGCATAACCTTTTTAACAATAATATTTGCAGAGATGTAGAGAAAGTCATGTGATTGCAACATAAACATTTTTTTCAGTGTATCATCTTTGTGTATAATGCTTTCTTCTGTGTTTGAAGATCAACTCACAATGGAAAAGTGGGTTGCCAGAGGTCTTCGCAAAGTTACAAGACAAAAGCGCACATGTTAGTAATAGAGAAATGCTTTCCGTGGCTTGAATGACCTCGCGTGATAGCTGGCAAGTGACGAGCTATATCGCCGATATTATTGACTGTCAACTTTCAACAAGCCTTCCGCAACGATGGCAGTAATGCATCTTGCAAGTGCTCAACCCAACTGCATTTTTTACTTTCTGTATATATGTACTATCTACATGGTGTATAGAGAAGGTATCGTATTCCACCCAAATTTCGGTACCGAGATTTCACCGGAAATACATGTCTTGGGTCCTCCTGAATCCAAAAAAGCCTTTTTAGAAAAACATCCGTGAGCGTGAGTGTGTGTCAGCGGTCAGAATAGCTCAAAACGAAAAGGCCGTTAAATACCAAACTTGGTATTTAAGTTTGGTATCTTCTAAGAATGCGATACGAAGAGTTTCAAGAAAATCCCCCAACTACTCTTTACATGGAAAACTTTTCGAAAAGTTTGATTTTTTAAAAATGGCGCTAACGACTCTGATTAAAATTTCTTATATTCAATATATTTACATGAAAAATAAAATGTATATCTTTAATTTTCTGGGCATAGTCTTTGAAGACCTTTTATTCTGAATTATTTTTGTTGATTTTGCATAACTTGTAAACCGCAAGAGATAGACAAAAACTTGCAATCATAAAAATGTACACCGCGATAAAACACACAATTTGTGTCATATATATTTTTTTTTTCGTGGAGTTGACCAGAATAGAGATATTCCTTGTTATTAGTTTTAAAGTACTTAAACTTTTCTTATACTGGAACTTGTCAACGCTTAGCCAAGAAAGGAAACGGCTTTCAATACCATAGAACCACGTCTTAAAATCTTTGACTGTTGGTTTAGCCTAATGTATTCCCTTATTTCGCTTCTGCTTATAAAGAAACGAAGTAATAAAACCATTTTTGCTAATGTTTTAGCATGAAATAGAAGAATGATCTTACTAAAAATAATTTCTCACAGATGTAGAGAAAGTCATGTGAACGAAGCACATCAGAATTTTCAGACTGATATGGAACTCCGCCAGATTTAATTAATTTAATACAAAACACTAGATACAGAACGTTGTAGTTCATTATGACGACGTTTCAACATTACTATATGTATATATATATATATGTATATATATATATATATATATATATTTTTTTTTGTTTCATTTATATAGTCCCCTTTAACACTTGAAACAACTCGTCTGTTGGCTCTTTACATTGGGTTTAAATCGTATTATTTTCCTCCAACTCACATTCACTCTCATATACATACTTCCAGAGTCTGTGGGGGATAGGAGTTAATTCTGGCTGAAGAAAACTTCCCCGCCCCAGCCAGGAATTGAACCCGGGACCTCCGGGTGAGGAGTCAGCTTGCTAGCCACTCGACCATGGAGGCAGTCATTTCAATATTTTGTTAGCGATGCAAAGAAATGTTTAGTAATTGTAACACTATTACTCTGTAAGAGTATTTCTAAAGGTGCGTTTGCATCTATGTAATTTGAAATAACACATTGTGTTTATTGTATATTTCAAGTTTTCAATTTCTGTAATTCTAAAGTCATTGAGATTAATATTGGAAGGCCCATATTTTGCGTTTAAGATAATTTACATGGTGAATTAAGTTTTTACCAATATCAGAAAGAGAAAGAGGATTTAGGATGGGTAGATCATGCACTGACCTTATCTTCATATTGCAACATATAATCGAAACACCAAGAATTTAATATACAAATATACATGTTATTTCTTTAGTACACAAACGTCCCCTATAAAATTAAGTAATGGGCATTATGGATAGTTATGATTAACCCATATATTCCACTTCATATTATTGAAGGATACACATAAAGGGCGAAAATTCAAATTTCAGGAGCCAAATATTTAAAAAGCTGTTCAATTCACATGTCCTTTTCAGTCTTTTCTGCAAACAAACTATTCTTAAAATCTGTAACTTTCCTGGCGATGAGCATATTCTAGACATCACTACACCTGGCTTGAAGCTCAAGAACGTCTAGAATATAAGCTTTTCTTAGAAATTGTTATTCTTTTATCTGCATCATGCTAATCAACGCAATAATTAGCAGAAGTCGTCTTATTACTTGTTTATTTTAAGTGGCTAAGATGATAGTCAATTTTTTTAAAGTTATTTGTTATATGAAGCAATAAAAATTCAGTTTTCATTGTGTGGCCAGGATTAAACAAGAGGTACATGAAACGAAACATGACTTTCCGTTTGAGAAAATTTTAAGTAGTTTACAATTGAAACCAATAACAAGGAATATCTCGGAATCGGGTAACTCTAAAAAAAATTATACGTTAGATAAATTGCTTGCTTTGACGAGATTTTTAATTTTTGTGTACTAAGCTTTTGAGTATCTCTTATGCTTTATAAGTTATGCAAAAGTCACCCAGAATAAAGAGGATTTCAGAGACTATTCCCAAGAAATTCAAAATATATATTTAATTTATGTAAATATTTTAACATGCGGTATTTTAATAAAAATATTCATTTTTGAGAAATTCAAAACTTTCGAGAAATGTTCCATGTAAGGGGTACTTTGGAGTGGAGGATTTTCCTCAAAATGTTCATGGCGCATTCTTGGGAAATACTGAACATAAGTATCAAATTTGGCATTTAACAAACTTTTAATTTTAGAGTTATCTACTCTCACACACGCACACAACAGAACCTTTTTTTTTTTTTTTTTTCAAAAATTACTTTTAGGACTCAGTGCACCTCAAAACATGATTTGTGGTGAAATATTCACATCAAATTTTGGGAAGATTACAAAACCTTCTCCGCCTACTATGTGCGTAGTTCGTGTAGTGATAGTAAAAATAGAAGATACTTTATAGGTGTAAGACAGGGATACAGTAGACGAAACACTATTATGGAACAAGTTACAGAATTTAACTTCTTAGGTGGCTACATATAGCATATATGTATACAGGGTGTTTCAAAACGAAACCAAACGAATATGTGGACCTTGTTGGTCATACCATACGTGATACGTGAATATAATTTTCAATTCTAAATTCGGCACATACAAAAACTGCCATTAAATCACCAAGAATTAGGCACTCGTACATAACCAAATGGCACGTACCTAGCTCCTTACAAGAAAGATGCCGGTTGGTAGCGAAGGTCCCAATTGCGTGGTGTACGCGTGATTTGATAGACACGCTGGCGCGGCACAGGTCATCTTAGTAATGGAAAACGTAGCATCTGTGTTTTGTTATGTGTTTCGTATAACACAAGGTTGTTTACGTGGCGTATGACAACCGTTGTTCCTTCGCTGCCTAAGTCCAAATGTGCTCGACTTTTAAACACACATAAAACTTTAAATAGAAAAGTTTGAAAGTTGCGAAATCAAGTTTCGGACAAGTCAAAGTATAGGCCAATCGACTGCTATCTTCGCTTGGAGTTGTTTTGAAACGGCCTGTATATACATGATCTAATAAAAATTGGAAGTATATAATTATCTCTATGGCACTATGAAAATACGTATGAACAATAAAGCAGCAACAGACGCAATATTAAAGTTCTATAGAGTAATACAGGTACTAATACTATTAAACGGGAGGGAAACTTTAATCCTGACAGAGGAAAATAAAAGTAAAATCGAAGCAAGTGAAATAGGGTTTTTAAGAGTAGTTAGACTATAGAAAAACAGGCCACCAAAGAAATGGAGATAAAAGGAAATTAGATAATATAATCTAAATGATAAAAGTAAGGAATATAAAACCAAGTGATAAGTCATGTACAAAAAATGTATTACAATTTTGTTTTAAAAAAGATAAACCGACAGGGAAAATAAATATTGGAAGACCCAGTAAACGATGGTATGAAAAAAATTTGTAGATACTACAAACATTAATGTCTAATGCGTGAAGGAAGAAGAAGAAGAATTAAGTTCCAAAATGTTAAATGTTAGAACTCGGAAGACTCTTTGCAACATCAAGAATAAACAAAAATCTGATATGTTCCATTCACATGACTTTCTCTACATCTCTGCAACAAATTATTGTTAAAAAACTTATGTTTCCCTTTATTTCATGCTAATCGACAAAAAATTAGCAGAAATTGTCTTATTACTTGCTCCCATGTAAGCAGTAGAGAAATAAGGGAGTACCATAGGTTAAAGTGATAGTCAAAAGCTGATTACTATGTGACTAAAGTTCCTTTATTTGTATGGACAGGAGTTGACAAATTCCTGTATGAGAAAGGTTTAGTTTTTCGAAGCTGAAAACAAAAACAAGAAATATCTAAAAAACGACCAACTCCACGAAAAAAAAATATATGCAACATAAATTGTATGTTTTAATGTGCTCTAAATTTTTCGTGTAGTAATTTTTTGTCTATCTCTTATGGTTTAGCAGTTATGCAAAATTCCATAAAATTCACTCAGAATAAAGTAGTCTTCAGAGGCTATTCCCAGAAAATTCAAAATATACATTTTATTTGTGAGGTAAATATCTTTAATATACGATATTTTAATCAAAATCATTATACCCATTTTTTAGAAAATCAAAATTTTCGAAAAACGATCCATGTAAAACGTAGTTTGGGGTGGGAGTTTTTTTCTCAAAATTTTCGAGTCGCATCCCTGGAAGATATTAAACTTAAATACCAAGTTAGGTATTTTACCGACTTTTTGTTTTTGAGTTATCGTGTTCACAGACACACGGACACACGGACCACACACGGACCTTTTTCTGAAAATACTTTTTTTTTGGATACAGGGGACCCTAAAGCATATATTTCCGGTGAAATCTCGGTATCGAATGTTTTGGTGGAGTGCAATACCTTCTCTATACACTATGTACATAGTACGTGTAGAGCAAGTAATAAATAGTTTCCTATTCTTAATGTTTAAACGAATTAAACATGAATTGTGAACCACTACGAATCACCAATTTACTTAAAATAACGACCCATGGTCTATCAATGCATTCGGTCTCACGCCACATACAACAATCATCCAACAGATTCAGAGAAGTGATACGATCAGTAATCAGTAATGTTGGCTTTTGCGGTCGGGATTGCTGTCTATTGCCTCCCCTGTTTCCTCACGAAGTTGAGTGCTATGTGAGGGGTGTTTTAAGTAAAAAAAAAAAAAATACAAAGACTACCCAGTCAAAATAATCAAATAGCACGGTCCTATATATGGGATCAAGTCCGGACGCATTCCGTGGCTCCACTCTCTATCCCACATCATAATATTGCAGTATCAATAATTTACCTTTGGAAATATAAATGTTTCTTTACTTTAAATTCTATCCAGATGCGTATTAGCATAAATTGTCTTATTACTTGCTTCCGTGTAAGTAGAAGGAAAATAAGGAAATACACTAGGCTAAAGCGATAGTCGAATCTTTTAAATGCTGGTTGTTATGTGATTTAAATTGTTTCTTTGCATGATTAGAAGTTGATAAACTCCCGTTTGAGCAAAGTTTAAGTACTTAAAAACTGAATTCATAAACAATAAATATCTCGGAAATTGTCAGTTGCACGAAAAAGAAATATATAGCATATAAATATAGTGTTCTAATGAGATCTACATTTTTTGTCTAGTAAGCTTTGTATATCTCGTCCGGTTTACCAGTTATTCAAAAGTCATCCAAAATGAAGAGGTCTTCAGAGAATTATTACAAAAAAAGAAAAAAAAATCAAGATATACATTTTATTTATCATGTAAATATCTTTAATATATGGCATTTTAATCAAAATCATTAGATGTTATAGCTTTATTATTAGATTGAATATCTTAATTATTTATAAGTTTTTTTAATATTAATTTCTTCATCATTTTTGAGAAAAACGTTTTCAAAAAATGTTCCATTAAAGGATAGTTTGGAGTGGGGAATATTCTTCAAAATCTTCTTGTTGCATGCTTGGAAGATTACTAAACTTAAATACCAAGTTCCATTTTTGAGTTATGGTGTTCATGTACACACTGTTTTTTTTTTTTTTTTTTTTGTAGGGGGTTACATGGCACTCCTCAAACGTATATATCCAGTGAAATCTCGGTTATGGGTAGCATTTATGGGTAGCTTAAACCTTCTCTACCTGTGTACTATGTCCTAAGTAGAGAAAGTAACAATGCATAAAGGTATGGTACTTCTAAGCATTTGATAGATAGTGAGTATTATTGCTCTCTCTCTAGTGCGCGTATGTGTATGGGTGTATACAGGTCGGCTGATAAGTCCAGGCCTCATACAGATATGGCGCCACTAGGTCAGTTAGACGGTAACATCGTATAGTTTAATTCTAGACTAGCTTGTATCCATAGTTACAGGTCAATAGCTTGCTTAGTTTTCGAATGACAGCATTTTAAACAAGACAACTTTAGAGTTTTCACGAAAATGGAGGATTTGGAAAAACAAGTAGTCATTAAATACTTCCATTTGAAAGGCTTAACGCCTAAAAAAATCGACGGGGAAACAGGAAGTAATTTACAAGACTCTGCCCCTTCATACTCAATGATTAAAAGGTGGGTTGCAAAGTTTAAATTGGGACGTACGAGTAATAGTGATGAGCCTCGCTCTGGACGCCCTGTAGAAGTGACAACTCCAGAGATCATTGAAAAAATTCGTTGATTAGTACTAAAAGACCGCAGATTAAAGTTGTTTGAGATAGCATAAGCTATAAACATATCAAAGAACGTGCAGGTAATGCAACGTGCACAAGGTCTGTGCAAGAAGGGTGCCGCGATGTTCACACCTGATCAAAAGTTGCAAAGAAAAACTGTTTCTGTTAAGAATGTGGAGCTCTACCGTAAAAATCCCAGTGAATTTTTGAGACGCCTTATTACCATGGATGAAAATTGGATACATCACTACACTCCAGGAGGCAAATCACAGTCAAAACAGTGGATTGCGCCAGGTGAACCAACTCCAAAAAAAGTAAAGTCAATTTTGTCAGCTAACAAGGTTATAGCGAGTGGTTTTCTGGGATGCATAGGGAATTATTTTTATTGATTACTTGGCAAAGGGTAAAAGTATCACTGGTGATTACTACGTAAGCTTATTGCAACGTTTCAGTGATGAGGTGAAAACAAAAATGCTTCATTGGGCGGAAAAAAAAAAACATCTCGTTCCATCACGACAATGCTCCGGCCCATCGTTCAGTCAATTCAATGGGAAAAATCTGATGTGTACCATTCACATGACTTTCTCCATATCCCTGCATCAAATAATTCTTACAAAGCTTATACTTCTATTTACCTTATGCTAATCAGAAAACAAATATTAGAAATAGTCTAATTACTCGCTTCCTTGTAAGTAGAAGCGAAATAAAGGACAACCGTAGGTTAAAGTGATAATCAAAAGCTGGTTGCTATGTCAATGAAGTTACTTTGTTTATATGGATAGGAGTTGACAAGTTCCTGTATGAGAAAAGTATACGTTTTTCATAGCAGAAACCAAAAATAAAGAATGTCACAAAAACGACGAACTCCACGAAAAAAATGTATATAACATAAATTGTGTGTTTTAATGTGCTCTACACTTTTTGTGTAGTAAGTTTTTGTCCATCTCTTACGGTTTAGCAGTTATTAAAATTTAGTAAAATTCATCCAGAATTAACTACTCTTCAGAGTCTATTCCCAGAAAATTCAAGATATATATATATATTTTATTCGTCAGGTAAATATGTTTAATATCCGAAATTTTAATCAAAATCGTTAGAGCCATTTTTGAGAAAATCAAAATTTTCGAAAAAAGTTCCATGTAAAGGGTAGTTGGGGGTGGGGGATTTTTCTCAAAATCTTCGTGTCGCATCCCTGGAAGATACTAAACTTAAATACCAAGTTTGGTATTTTACCGACTTTTCGTTTTTGAGTTATCGTGTTCACAGTCACACGGACACACGGACACACGGACACACACACACACACACGGATCTTTTTGTGAAAATGCTTTTTTTGGATATTGGGGACCCTAAAACATATATTTCCGGTGAAATCTCGGTATCGAATTTTTGGGTGGAGTACAACACTTTCTCTATACACTATGTACATAGTGCGTATGGAGAAAGTAAAAATGTGTGAATTAAAGTTGGAATTGCTTGATCATTTACCCTATTCACCAGATCTAGCACCCAGTGACTACCACCTGTTCCCAATCCTCAAAAAATGTCTTGGAGGACGAAGATTTCACATCAACGAGGAAGTCATTGATGCGGTAAACAACTATTTTGAGGACCTTGTTAAATCGACCTAAAGATATCGCTTAATTAAATTAGAAGACCGATATGACAAATGTGCATATTAGCCTTTCTAGAGATTGTGTTGAGAAATAAAGGGGGAAAAAATTAAAAGCTGTTTCCATTGAGAGGCCCGGGACTTATCAGCCGACCCTAGTATATGTATATCTAAATCTAAAATGTATTTAACTTTCATGTTATTCCATAATGTTGTATAACCTGGGACCTTTAGCATGAATACTGAATGAGCATGAAATACAAATACATATTATTACTGATGTGAATATTGTGAAAGTTGTACTTTTGCGGGGACCAAAAAGCGTGACAAATCAATTTTCTTCTCTTTCTACAGAACAGTTTCATTATTATTTTTTTTTTTGTATTTTAACGTCCTTTAACCTGGTTGGTCCTATCGGACAATGAATTAAATTGGTGAAATGGCGCTCAAGTGATCTCGAAGTCCATGGAGCTTAAAGTTACTTGACATTCGTCTTCTCAGGATAAGGGAAACCCCCGAAAAGAACCTTATCCGGGTAACTCACCCTAAGAGAGATTGGAATTCACGACCTTTTTCAATGTGAGGTAGACACGCTACCACCAGACTACCAGGCGGGCTTCCGTTATTTTTATATTTTAAAAAACTAGTGCAAAGGATTTGGGTCAAAGTAACATACGTTTAAAATATTTATCTGGCAAATAAAATACATTGTATGTTGGATGCACATTATTTTCATTCGTCTTCCGTTTCTGAGGTCATACAATTTTTTCAAATTAAACTGCAGATTGAGCTGAGCGAGCTAAGTCTACCCCAAGCCAGTATATCGGTGTTATACGTGGCCCATTCAGAAACTGACAGACTATTTGGCATAACTAAACAATAAAGAAAGCTATCAACACAAACATTTGTTTACGAGGCCACAGAACCTTACTCTATTTTTCAACGTAATCGTCATTGCTATCAAGGTGTTTGTCACGTGATACCAGTTTTTCAATGCAGATATTATACTCTTCCACCGCTAGAGATATGAGCAAGATGTCACTGTTACTTTGAGATCTTCGATGGTTGAGAATTCTTTTTCATCCAAAAAGTCATGTACGGATTCCAAACAGAAACACAGGTTTTTCTTAATTCTTTTATTAACATTTGCTTTCAACTCCTCCATAACAATTGAGCTTCCACTCCGGTCTTTATTGTATATACTGGTTCTTCCTTTATTACTCGTAAATTATGCGCCATTTCCTCACTGAGGATTCATTCATTGCATTACCGCCATGCACTTGCGGTATTTGCCTATAGAATTCGATTGGCCGTACATTTTGTGCATTCAAAAAAAAAAAAAAAGAACGAATAAGTTCTTTGGTGGTAGAAAAGTATAACATCGGCATTGAAAAAAAACTGTTACCGATGGCAATAAATGTCTTGACAGAATAGAGATTGCGTCGAGGAATAGAAAAAGGTACTGTAAGTTTGTAAATAAAGTTTCGTTATCGTTTAGTTATCCCACTGTTACTTTCTGGAAGACCCTCGTACATATGCTAAACATTTAGTTCTAGAAAATGTTTCAAACAATTTAAGTAACTTCGTTGGTTGTGGATAATCATTTGTACAACTTGTTGCATTTACAATTCAACTCGCTTCTTTAGTGACATTGCTTATAAATTGTGTCCGTTCCGTGCTGTTTTATATTTCGATTGCCATTCTTACACGCGGAAGAACTTTGCGAGAATATTCCTTAAGTATCTCGTGGCAAAACAATTCCTCAAAATGCAGTTACATAGCGAAATGTTGATAATGCACGTGGGTCATTTTTGGGAAGGTTTTTAATCAGTTATCTTCTAAAAGAGCGGTTCATGATACGTACTTTTCAAACATAAGTACAAAGAAATGGCGACAGTCAAATGTTTAAGAACTGCAGGCTTTATATGGCCTTAAAATTACATACCATTTCCATGCAACCGCGAAAAACAACTGAATTTCGAAAGGACTCTAAATAAGAAAGTAATCAAGAAGTCGAACATTAATAACGAATATTTCAGGAAAAAAATATTTGCAATAAAATGTGTATTTTTATGTACTACGTTTCCATCTGTCGTAGACATACACTTTAGCAAACTCTCGTGCATATCCCCTACCTTCACCCCTTCGACGCTACATGACGTAAATAGGGTCAGACTGGCAACCATTGAGCTGCGTTTGTTTTCTGGTTGGTCATAAGGATTACGTGCAATATAAACATTCAGTAGAGTTTCGTAAACATGTCCAGAGCTCAGTTTGGTGTGGAATGGCAGGATGAATTCTTTTTTTGCTCCATGAAGCTAAACCATATTGTTTAATATGTTCTAAGACGATGAAGGTACTATCAAGGTACAATATAAGCAAACATAGAAATAGCTATTCTAAACAATATGAAAGTCGAGTGCTGTGATATTAAACGCACCACACAATTAACGGTATGTATTAGAGAAGTAAGCACTGAATGTACTTTAAATGAGAGGTTTCTCGATCTAGTACCTATAAAGGGACTACGTCAGGTGCAAATATTTTTAGACATTGTATAATGTTGCTTGTAAATATGAGCTCTCGTGGGAAAAATTGGCATTGGTGACAACGGACGCAGCACCTTCTATGATGGACAATATCTATGATTTAATGGGTAAATTAAACAATTATCTAAGTGAAATAGGAATTCAAGAAATTATATTCAAAACTGCTCACTCTATTATTCACAGATGCACAATGCGCAAAATCACCCCTCTACAAAACGTAATGTCAATAGTAGTTAAAGCTGTTAACTTAATTAAGGTCAGTTCACTGCGGCATCGACAATTCCAAGAATATTTAGAACTATGTATGGTGTGATTATTACGATTTAATTTGCTACTCCCAAGTTCGCTGGTTAAGCAGGAAATGTCCAATAGCGAGTGGATTGTGGATCTTACCTTCTTAAAGATCTATGTGATTTTTAAATTGATAAATACATTTCTGCAATATAAAATTATTTGTTATTAATTATAAATGCAATAGAATTTCTTTCTTAATAAATTTACCAGATTTTGCAACCAGCCTAGCTAACCCACAGAATTCGTCTTTGAACATGATTGATACGCTATAGTATCTACATTGTATTACAGTCACACAATCAAAATGAACACCTAATTTATCAACATCATTACGATTCTTATATACTATCAGGTGTTCCCCTCTGACCCCTTTTTCGTTGTGGCATTGCTTGTTATGTCCGAGAGGGTATGGCAGCTAGGGTATAACGTGGAAGAAGACTGGATAGAAACTATTTCCACTTCAGAGACACTCCTATCTATCGTATAATATTTAAAATCTAATCGTTTTAATAATAGTTTAAGTCTTCAGATTTATTCGGACTTCTCCAATAGTTGTTTGTGCATGACAATACTAAGTAGCGAGTTTATCACACTTTCAGAGAACTAGCGAACGATGAGTGTAAGTGGTGAATGTCAACAGTTTTGATGTCACCTCAATGAAATGAAACTTGTATCGTACATTTTCAATATTAACGTTTGACATTCGCTTGCTCGTTTTACTGTCTGGTAAACTCGCAAGCATTTATGCTAATAGTAACTCAAATAATTGGACGGTTATAGTAACGCAGAGGGCTTGTTCATGTTCTTTACAGCAGAGTAAATTAAGATAAAACACAAATTCTGTAATCGGTGGTCATTTCCATCTCACGGGCAAAGAACGTCCAAATATACCGGTGAAAAACAGTTCTCTGCTTTTCAGTACATCAACCTGTTTACGAAGTCGGGAATGCATCCAGTCCAAGGTTGAATTCTGCAGCTCCCATTTAAGACAAGGGGCTCACTGAACTAATAATGATGTCATGTATTTAAACTCACTGGCACTTAAGGCCGAATAAATTTGACGACCCAGTATAGCATTTATAAAAATTCCTTTCGAACGATACTTACATCACGCGCATTTCACAATAGCTTTAAGATATACATTTCATGTGGGATGTAAATATCTTTAATATGTAGAATGTATTATGGAATATTGTATACGAGTTATACAATAAACAGCACACAAACAATGTATCGATGGAGCTATGTTCCAGGAATGCACCAAATACACCTGACTGCTACGTCGTGACGTATTAGAAATGCCAGAACGCTTTTACATTATATATAAAAAAAAAAACAACTGAAACGTAACCTGCGTAGTGCAGTGAAAAAAAAGCAGAAATATTTTATTAGCTATGAAGTCTTTTCGTTTGTCAATTCAAATAAAGTGAATAGTGATTCTGGAACATCGTGTAAATTGGCTTACCATAATTATGTATGTACTAAGGTGATTTACCTGTATGAGTGTAACCATTTGTCTTTAATGCCATACTAATATTTAGATCACTCTAAAAATATTGATATATTTGCGTTGTTTTCATTGTTATAAGGAACGGCCAGGGGGAAGGGCGAGGTAAGTACGGGTCTGGTGGCCTGGTTTATCGAACTCAACTCACTTGTCTGCCTGCCTTGTGTTTGTGTAGGACGAGGAGATAGAGCGAGAGAAGAGGCTCGTCCTGGAGGGGAAGATGAAAGTGGAGGAAGCGTCGCAAGAACTTCTGGAACACCCCGTCTTCAAGGCCTCCCAACTCACCAAGAAGCTCATAGAGAAACGACAGTCTGAGATTGTAAGTACAACACGCTATTGTAAACAGAATTTTATTATCATAAGTAATACCACGAGCGTTTTCACCTTGATAATTCATGACCGGAGCGAAGGGATGGTGAGATGAAAACACGAGTTGTATTTGATATGATAATTCTGCGAAATAGACTATTAACAATATATAAATATAGGAAAGGAGATTTTATCAGGTTAAGATTGTAATACTTACATTAGTTCTCAAATTAGACGGATTCGATCACGTTTATTTATAGAATGTTTTTTTTTTCTTTCTTTCTTCGCTGCCCCCTAAATTATATGGCCGATCGTGCCTACACCCAATGTACGAATATCGATAGTAACAATAGAAATAGGGAACAATTATTTTATTTCAGCGTTTAATAAAATTATATAGCAACAAGCGTTATTTTATTTGAGGTTATTGCACTCATCTCATACATAAGAAATACAAATAATGATTATTTTCACCCCTTTTTTGAACTAAATATATTATGAACTGGATAAAACTTTAAATAAACAAATTAATTGATAGTACAATTGTAGACTGGCTGATTGGACTGTCACCTTGTTATCAATAACCAAGACAGGAGAATAAGCAAACGAACTTGTCAGGAGCGACAAGATTTCAAAGAAATGACGGATAAGATTTTTCGACAGTATCGCTCCAGTCAGATGACCGCGATTGGTTGAAATTGCTTAATCTCGGCTATTTCATTGGAGCTTTAATAGTTGAGTTAAATGGTGCAAGAACTTTGCTTATAAGCTTAGAACTATTAAACATTATATTATTATATTTAATAGTATCTAAGCAATTTAAACATTGTCACTTTTGAAGCTGTTTTATTTGCAAAATTATTCACAATTTAATCATCATCACAATCAAAATGATGTCCTTTCAAAATCATTACCAACAATAATAATGAATTAATGTGCACAGATGCTGAAAAATGGCTCTTTTGGCAATTAAATATAGAGGAAATAAAACACACACTTTCTCATTGATTACCATTATGTTTATATAAGAAAATTAGTGTTTTCGACAGCATTATATTATATGCAAGATAATTCACAGTCGGTAGTGTCAAGAAATATTACACCAAATATAATGCAACATAATACATCCTTAAATTTCTTTATGCCTCTTGAGATAGATGTGATTTGTGCTATGTAGCATACGCTGTACAACATACTTTTACATTATTTTAAATTAATTGACCAACAAATAATAGGGATATTGTACTTATTATTACTTAAATTTAAGGTGAAAAAGTACGGGCACGGGTAATGCTTTTGCATAAAATGACAGTCAACAACTTTATACATGTGTCACACACTGCAGTAGCAAAAGAAAATAAAAATTCAATGCACATAAGGTTACCAGAAAGCAGAATCTAATTACCAACATTAGGTTAAAAATCATAAGAATTTTTTTAACACTTTGAAGGCAACAAAAACAACACGAAATAACTTTTTTTGGTCATATTACAGAGAGAATATGCTTCTAAATTTCTGAGACATCCTATAACCAAAAAATTGATGCTTAAAATACCTGCTATGTTATATCAATAAATACTAACCTTTCCGCAAATATTGCCTACACAGAAGCATCAATAGCAAATATTAAATAAAATATTGAAAATAAGCATTTTGGAAAACATAATATTTGTTCGTTATAATCCAGGGTGATTAAAACTGTCATTACATATATTAATATAATTTTGTTATTTTTCCATACCTGTGGAAATAAAAGAAAAAGCAATGTTCGACAGTCATAATATCATGTTAAACAGAAACAATCTCTAGTTTGTGTCTTAGGAATTTTTTCTGTGTTTTGATATCTACTCTTACTTTTGGGTAGCAACTTATTTTTCTTATAAATATATTATAGTAAATGTATATTAAGTTTTATAGCAACTTGTAAACCCATATAAATGAATGAAAATTAAGAATAGATTTTATTGCAATATTGTACGTTATTATTTTAAATTGTATTACATTCTCTACAACGTACAATGAACACCCGTCGCCACAAAAAATTAGTCATCCCTAGATTCATGTGACGATCGAAGATTTTCGGGTATCTTCGTAAAAGCTGTGTTCACAACGTACACAAAAGAACTGTATAGTAGTCAGTGACTGACAGCGCAATGGCTATCTTCTGTGTACTGAAAACAGCTCTCTTAATAACGTTACGGTGGCAGAGAGGTTAAGAAGGCCTTACTTTTACTCATAAACTCTTAGGTTCAAATCTCGCACAGCTTGTCATTTTTATGTTGTTAATTTTATGACCTGGTATGTAGAACATAATATTTCAATAATGTAACTTTGGCATTTTAAGTTATAGGCCTATCTATAAACATAAACATAATTCTTCTAATACTTGTGTTAAATAACTAAAACAATATATGTCAAATAACCTGTTATTTTCTAAAACTGAAATGCAAACCACAAACACAATTAATATAACTACCCTTAAACTTCGGGTCATAGACAAACTAAATGCTTACAGTAATATGAACGAGAAGGTATAAGAGCCTAGACTTCTTGACCTTTTGCTCAGAACCCATATTTTGTCATTTGCCCATTTACAGGTATTTGGAGCGCTGCTTCTTTACCTCATCTCAAATATTCTCAATACAGAACACATTCTCAAAGAGGGATTCAAAATATTATTCAGTATTACATGTATTGCACACCGTTCATTTTATCGGCAAGGTACAACAGCACATCTAGGTCGTCCCTTGATATCCCACTCCAACACGATACAGATACGCGACCGAAATGGAGTTGTGAATCCGCGTATTTTTCAGCGTATCCTGTCCTCTTTGGACGAAGACAACCACCTTTCCCTTACGTGTGGAAGAAAATGCCACCTCGTATGAGAATATCATTACGGAACGGTTTGTGAAGAATGTATTTGATCCTTTGTGAAGGGTATGTTATTTAATGTATATATATATATATATATATATATATATATATATATATATATATAAAACATTGAATCACAAAAAATATTCCAAAACATTGGTTTTCTTAACAACATGTTTAGTATTTCTGCGCACCGCATGCTTTCGTGTGCATATTTGTTATTATTTATGATTATTAATCATATGGGTTAGTAATATTAAGATTTGGAACTTCTGACAACTTGTTGCTGCTGCTACACAACTGTGTCGCGAATGGTGTACACAAAGCGCCCTCTTTGATGTAATGGTTACAATACTCACTTCATAGACCCAAGGTTCAAACCCGGCAGAGGACGATGGATTTTATCGGGCGTAAAAATCCTTAGCATGGCTTCCTTCGGAAGGGAAGTAAACCCGTTGGTCCCGTGTCGTAGATTTACGGCTATGCCGTGAGGGTCAGGCTAATTTGGTGTTCCAGATATGACTATTTTTATTTTTGGGATAGGGGTACATGAGTGCACAGAGCAGGTATTGTACAGGACCTAAAACTCCATATCGAGATATCTTAGAAAGTACATGTTTTGAGTATTCTCGAATCCATAACAAAAAAATTAGAAAAAGGTCCTTGTGTGGCGGAAGGAGACAGAATGACTCAAACAAGAATATTAGATAAAATACCTTAAAGTTCAATGTCTGCCAAGAATGCAACCCAGAAATTTTCAGGAAACTCCTCCCGCTCCAAACTACCCTTTAAATGGAAATTCTTTCGAATTATGCATGACTTATGCATAACTGAAATCATGAGACAAAAATGTGCTATGTATAAAACGTACATCTCGTTAAAAAACACAAATTATATCGAATATATTTCTTTCTCTACTCGTACTATGTATATGTATTTCACCGGAAATATATATTTTGAGACTCCCTGAATCCAAATAAACATTTTTAGAAAAATATCCTTGTGTGTGTATGTGTGTGTGTTTGTGTGTGTGTGTGTGTGTGTGCGTGGTGGACAGTATGGCTCAAAAACGAAAATACCGTTAACTACAAAAATTGGTATTTATGGATGCGACACGAAGATTTTCAAGAAAATCACCCCACCTCCAATTATCCTTTACATGCAAAAAATCTCGAAAAATTTGGATCTAACAATTTAATTAAAATATCTTATACATTTTATTTGTCACATAAATATCTTATATATATATATATATATATATATATATATATATATATCTTCAATTTTCTGGAAATAACCTCTGAAGACCTGTTTATTGTGGATGAATTTTGTGGTAAACCGCAAGAGATACACAAAAACTAAACACACAAAAATGTAGAGCTCGTTAAAACATGCAATTTATGTTATATACATTTTTTTCGTGGAGTTGGCCGTTTTTGAGATATTCCATGCTATAAGTTTCAGCTTTAAAATACTTATATTTTTTTCCATATGGGAATTTGTCAACTCCTGTCCATACAAACAAAGGAACTCCAATCACCTAGCAACCAGCTTTTAAAAGATTTGACTATCAATTTAGCATATTCCATTATTCCCCTTCTACTTATTAGGAACAGGTAATTTTTACTCAATTATCATTATCTTTAAGTAAATAGAAGAATAATATTTTTAACAATAATTTAATGCACAGATGTAGAGAAAATAATGTGAATGGAGTACATCAAATATATATTTTTTTTATAGAGTTAGCCATTTCCAAGATATTTGAGGAAGTAACAAATAGTTTTGTATTTTGTTGATTTGGAAGCTACAAATATGCAAATTGGGAAGTTTCCACTCACATTGCTTTCTCTACCCTCTATAGTTTATTCTGGTTTACAAATAGTTTTACCAAAGCTTAGTTTTCTGTCCACATCATTTTAATCGAGATACCTTTGCTGAACTAGCTACGTTACATGTTACTTTTTTCTACAAAGGGAAGAGCAATAATCACGAACTGCATACCTGTAATAAACTTCCATACGTTTTCAAGCGCAAGAAATAAGTGAAGATCGATATGACTAGATAAGAATGACAAGCATTGAACAATTCGAGCCATAGGTTAGAGCACGGTCGGAAGAGATTCGGCACCGAGGTTATTGTATCTACGCTACAAGAGGGAAGGATGGGATGAGAGGGTACACTGGGCGGTCGGAACCAGGAGAGATGGACAGTAATGACAAGTTTCCGGTTTGAAGCACCCCGACAGTGGGACGGACAGATCGGTGCCCTCAACCCACATAAGGCCCAACGCCCCTATCAGGAGCGGTCCTCATTCAGGAATCAGCCAAAATCAGGGGAGCAACCTTTGTCCCTGCCACGCGCCGCACCGAGCACCGTTGCCGACAGTTCCATCGCTGAAAGAAACCAATGGGATGAAGGATGTAGAACATAGAGGGACAGGAAATTCGGGGGATGAAAGAAAACTACCCGGCATTCGCCTGGCGACCCCGGAAGCCCCTCAAACAGACATGGGTCAGTAAGATGGCCATGAGAAGAGAACCCAGAATCTCCTGAATGCGGAATTCGAACCATTAATAACGCATACCTCGGAAAAGGATGAGACAAAAAATTATTTGAGGTAAACTGTGTGCTTTAAAGATATGTACTTGTGTGTCTGCGTGCGTGCGTGCTTGTGTGTGTGCGTGTGTGTGTCTCTTGATGATTACTAGTTAACAAAATTTAAAAAAAAAAATCCAAATAAAAAAGACTTGAAGATTGAAGATATGCGTTTTGTCTTTTAAATATGCTCCACATACTCATTGTATTTTGATCAAAATCATGAAAGCCCGTTTTGAGCAAAAAGGAAATGTATTGGGTAGTTTTTCGCATCCTTGGAGAACAATAAACTTAAATACTGAATTTGGTACTTCCCTACTTTACTTTCTGAGTTATGCTGTACGTGCGCACACACACACACGCTCACACTCATTCATTCACACATACCTTTTTCTAAAAATGCTTTATTTGTCTTTTATTCAGGTGACCTCAAAGCATGTATATCCGTTATAATTTCAAATTTTGGGGTAGAAAGTTTAAAAATGTTTATTTTGGTCAGATACATTTTTAAATTTAACTTTATTTAGAGCCATTAGAGGTGATAAAAGCATACGTGGAACTGAGGGTTTTCTTAACCATTTTCGTATCGCATCTTTGGAAGATAGTGAACTTAGATACAAAGCTGCCTTTATGGAACACTTCCTTCAGATGCTGCTACACATACACTGATTAATTTCACAAACTTTTTTTTTTTGGCGGGGGGGGGGGAGCAGGAGGATTCAGGATTATCATGCCTTTCTGATTGTGAAATTTCAATATAGAATTTTTGGGTGCAGTACAAGCTTCCTCTTGCCTAATAAAGACAGCTGGTGGATAAAGTAAACATACGTACACTTATTTGAAATACATAAATTAATTATATAATATAATTTAATCACAGAGTCTCTAAACGTGTTCTTCCAGTGAAAGATCCAACTTATCTTTTCTATTACGTATTGTAACTATGGAAGGTATTGCATTCCGCCTGATACTTTTAGAAAAGAGCTTCTGTGTGTGTACGTGTGCGTATTTGTATCTATTATAATCAAAACCGAAAAGTCTGTTAAATACCAAAAATTGACATTTGAGCTCTGCATCTTTCAAGGATGCGATAGTAAGATTTTGAATAAAATTCTTAAAATCTCCTAAATACCCTTTTTTCGAAAGTTTAGATCTTCTTAATTACTAAGATTTTGATTAAAGTAGCATATGTGTAAAATATTTTCATGATCCATGAAATATATATCTTGAAAATTATGAGAATAGACTGTGAAGCTCTCTTCATTCTGGGTGACTTTTGCGTTAACTGGGAAACTTTTAGAGACAAATACTTACTACACAAAACATGTAGCTGTCGTTATGACACGCAATTAATGTTCTATACATTATATTTGTGAACTTAACCATTTAGAATATTTTATTCGTTTATAGGTTTAAAGTATTAAATTCTTAAAATAAGAACTAAAGCTTTCCTGGCGACGTGTTAATTCAAAATCTTCTCGGGCTTCTAGCCAGGTAAAAACTTGGCTTGACACCTCTTTCCCGAAAAATTGCCGGTAAACGGTATATAGGCTATGGCGGCTGGCTTGTCTTTTTGTTGAGTGTTCTTGCTGGGGTTTCTTTTTCGTCCGGCTCTTTTCAGCGCTGATGTGATGTCCTTGGCTGAATATCCATTTTGTTGGAGTGTGAATTTTAGGTGTTGAAATTCCGTTTGCAGATTATCTGGGTCTGATACAGAAACTGCTCTATGTGCCAATGTGTTTAGAATGCCCATTCGTTGTGACTTATGGTGGAAGCTGTTTGCGTTGAGATAAAGATCCGTGTGTGTAGGTTTTCGGTAGACGGCATGACCAAGAGTTCCGTCCGCTTTTCTGGTAACCAGAATGTCCAGAAATGGGAGGGAAGCATTTTTCTCAATTTCCATTGTGAACTGTATTTGTGATCTCAGGCTATTTAGGTGTGCAAGAAAATCTGGAAGAGTGTGCAGTCCATGTGACCAAATTACAAATGTATCATCTACATATCTGTAAAAAATGTGTAGGTTTTAATGGGGCTGTGTTAAGTATTTCATGCTCCAGAAACTCCATATAGAAGTTGGCAATAGCTGGTGACAGAGGAGAGCCCATCGCAACACCGTCTGTCTGCTCGTAGTAGGTGTTGCCATACAGAAAATAAGTGGAAGTAAGTGTGTGACTAAACAGTGTCAAGCCAAGTTTTTACCTGGCTAGAAGCCCGAGAAGATTTTGTATTAAATTCTTGTTTTTCTTAAATGGGAAGTGGTCATACGTTTTTCTTTCTTCTCCTGGTCATGCTAAGAGAATGGGATTCAACGCCCTCACATAGAAACCAGCTTTTGAAAGATTTGACTATCACTTTGGCCTAGTGTATTCCTTATTTTCCAGGCATCTACCAGAAAAGAAGTAATAAAACAGATTATGTTAATGATATTTCGTTTGGTATGAAATATAAAAATAAACCGTTGTAAAAAGTTTTGCAAAATAGCTAAAGAAATTCATGTGAATGTAACACATCATTTTTTTAAATTGCAATGCGCACTATAGGAAAGCAGTAGAGAAAGTTATATTTTATAAAGTAAGGTAATACAAGTTGCTAACTTTTGAAACCTACCTTCGGTAGGCAACCTTTGTGTCAAATGTTACCAATGTGTTTTTATTTATGTATTTTCTACTATCTTGATTTATGAATTGCTAATAAGGTTATCGCGGTCGATTCACTGTTGGTCTGCCAGTATGTTATGCAATTAACGTTTTGAACAACTGTGCACAGCTGTTGTAGAGTTGTGGATTCACACGATTTGCTTGTACGCACTATGAGAATTTATTTTCTGTCCTCAGAGAAAGGAGTACCTACCCAAGTGTAAGAGGTACTACGGACCAGAAGCGGAAAAAGAAGAGGAGGAAGGGGAAGAAGAGGAAGTAGTAGTGGAGGAGCAGGTGCCAAAGATAGAAGAGGACGAGCTTACTCGCGAGAAGAAAAAGCTCCTCCAGGAGGTTGACGATATCTCGGACGAGTACATGTTCAGCCAGAAGGAGTACGAGCGGCTCAAGTATGAGAGTCCACTCGTAAAGCAACTCAAGGAGCTACAGGTAACTTTATTTTCATAACAGCCACTTAACTTTGATTCTATATAGGCTAAATAACTGAAACTGAGCTGTTTTAAATTTAGAAGTACAAATATTAGCACCTTTAATAGCTTGTCATTTTGATTGCTTAATGTCTTAAGGGATTTCTTAAAGCAGGGCGTTATTTCAGCGTCGGTTGGCGTGTGATTGATCATAAAGAGGAAGGAAAGGTGCTCTCAACTTGTGAAACTGACTGAAGCTCCTATTGGGACACGGGTAGTAAACAACAAAATACCTTCTGCCTAATTTAGTGTGAATCTCTGAGAATGCTCGATTCAATTATTCTGCCGTTTTATATTGTGTGCGAAAACAGTTGTCTTCATGAGGCGTCCAGAAGAGTCCTGAATTCGACACGTTAGTTGACGACTGAAACTGAGATAGATTGATTTGTGTGCCTGTAAATCAGAGTGCTACGTGCAAGAAAAACAAAGTAGTGACTGCAAAATTAGGAAAACCAATATTAGAGAGAGTCAAAGAGAGATACGGGCAGGATTTCTCTTCCAGGTTTTCTTCAGGGAAATGCTGGGAAGGTACCCTAATCTTATACCCGGAACATTCCCCCCCCCCAATTATCATTTTATGCATAATCGGTATCCATTACCTATGGTGGGTATGTAATAACGGCGGGCATTAAACACTGCCAAGAGAGGGAAAGAGATTCTATATGGAGGATGGGTGATAATCATGGAAATCACGTATCCAGAAAAGTATTCTTCTTTTCGAGAGACAACCTATAAGATATGTAATTTCAACCTCTAAATGATTAAAAGGCCAAAATGCATTTATTTACTGAAAAAATAACAACTTCCGTCGCTCCTGCGCCATCTTGTTTTATTTTATTACTTACATTTGCTCCGGCAAGTTGGTTCTTCGATCGAGCAATTATCTCTTAGCAGGGCGTGACTGAGAGAAAATATGTGTAACTTTTAGTTTGAGAGTTTATTCAAACTATTACCAAGAATATTCACAATTTATACACACTTTATATTAACATGAGATCCTAGCTGAAACTGTACTATCCCGTTCACTTATGTTGAAATTCTATGTATGATATTGCTATGTTAATAAATACACTTATTCATTCATTCATTCATTCATTCATTCATTCAAATGAAGCTTAAGATTTGCGTATCACATTTCTGACCTAAATAAGAACGAGCTGATTGTAAAATAATTAAAGACGAACTGAACTTAATACTCGCGTATATGTAATACCTCTGTTCTGCCTAAGCATTAAAACTACGATTGGTTGGCTTGTCTTGGCGCGCCTAATAGCGTCTTTTCTCATGAGTCAATAAATACTATCCTTGTATCTTACTTAGACTTCTAGCTCCCTAGTAACTTTACAGTAACTTTTACAGTTTTGTTACATTCTCCTTCCCTAAAGCTCGTGTTCTGTCTTTTTATCCCTAATCCGTGATTGTCAACAAAAGCCTTGCGAAAGATTTCTCTTTTATGACCGATGTACAGTTTCAGCTTTGTCTCATCTCTCTCATAAACTAAGCTTATGCTAATATACTCTGATAATATAATCTCTTCTCTATACTACAGCTATTTATTTACATTATATCCGAGTATTAATTATTTACAGCTTCTTGTATTTCATATCACTGCCACACGGGCTGCCAACAAGGGCCGAGTAAACAAAATAAATTATATGTAAAGTATCTCAAAAACAGTAGAAAAATTAAAATCTGTTCTAAAGTAACAATGTAAAACTGACAGTTATCATTAGTATGGCAATAAAATAAAACTACAATATGCACACAATAAGTTTATAGTGATAGAATACTTTAAAAATTATTATTATACAAATGATTTCGAAGAGGAGCAGTTCAATTTCCTTATTGCAAATAAAGCAATTTCTTCTATTTTGCGTTTCTTCAGCCCAATTTTTTCCCAGGTCTTTACAAAATGTAAATGATTATCAAACCGACTATTTAATGTTTTAAACCGTATTTTATTCTTAAAATTAGGGATTGTGGATGTGTAAATACCCCTTTTCTTTTTGTCGACATCTTCTGCTTGGCTTTTAAGCTCTTCAAATCTAACGTTAGAGTTGATGAAAAATCCTAATTTTGTGTTTTTTCGCGAATTGCAATGATGTCAATTCGTCTTGTGCCTGGACGCTAAAATACAAATGACCATTTTGGAATCGTAAAGAACATAAATATATGTGAAAATAACATTGCGTTTTAACGAGATGACACAGAGGTGAAAATAGCAATTTTTTGCGCAAAATGCGGTTAAAAATAAGACAAAAGCTTGATATTACATTTTTAAAATGTGCCCAGTGAGCACTTACTTTGAAGTAGCGTCACGAATGGATACGTAAAAGTATTCTCGAAAAGTAGTTTTCATGTGTATAATTCGAATTCGATAAATGTTATTAATGCTGCCTCAGGGGGAGGCTTACCTTATCTGGGTAACTTGCCCTAAGCGTGATATGAACTCGCAACCTCATGAATTTGAGGAAGACATGCTACCGAAGCGGGTGCCAGAAAGGTTTTTATATCCCTGATATGTATACAAAACGTTAAGCGTCTAGCATTAAAATTGTGAAAAGCCCAAGTTTCACCCATTAGCTCCTCAAGTTCAGTTTTGTTTTCATCCATGTATGTCCTAATTACATTAAATAAAAGAAAAACAAATACAAAATCTTTAAAGCCAAGATTACGATTAAGTTAACGTGATTTGCTTTAATGCGACGTAACGTGAAAGTCTAAATCTTTATATTAAATAAAGCTATAGGTTTGACTTAAAGTGGTGTCATATGTTAATCAGAACCATCAGTAGTATGAAGTAATAAAAAGTACCAATCAAGGTTAATTTCTGTAACTTAAGTAAAGTGCATCCTAGAAGGTCTTCAACTTAGCAGCATTTCTTAAGCTCATGTTAAGTCCCGTCAGATTCAGTAACGTTCATTGTAATCCCAGCTCAAGTATGGAAGTGAAAACCTGTAGAGTTTTAAGCCACAAAATCCGAATTCTAACTCTCTTTACTAACATTTCATATATTACCAACCGTTTTAGTTTCTCTATTACGTATACCGCCTGCGGTGTCTTAAGTAGTTAAAGCGGGCGTTAAACACTACCAAAAAAATATATTACGTATGTAAAATGTACATACTAAGTAGAGATGGTATTTTATTCCAATCAAAAGTTCGATACCGAGATTTCACCGGAATAAATATTTTGAGGGCCCCTAATTAATACAAAATATTTTTAGAAAAGGTGTGTGTCTGTCTGCCTGTTTGGACACTGTAACTATAAAATGAAGATTCAGTTAAATATCAAACTTGATATTTAAGTTTGGCATCTTCCAAGGATGCCACACGAGGATTTTTTTGGAATATCCCTCACCCCCAACTATCCTTTATATGAAGTATTTTTCGAAAGAATTTATTTTCTCAACGATTTTCATTAAAATACCATACGTTTAAGATATCTTTATTTCAAAATAATCATATAATTGATTAGCCTCTGAATACCTCTTCGATCTGAATGACTTTTGTAGAACTGGTAAACTGTAAGAGATAGACAAAGGTTGCTACGCAAATAATGTTGATCTCTTTAAAACACACAATTTATGTCATATAGTCCTTTCTTATTCTCGTAGAGTTAACGGTTTCCTGATTATTGGTCTCAATTGGTCTCTTTTCTCAAACTGAAGTTATCTTTCGTTTTATTTCTCTTATGTTTTCCTCCTGTCCTTGTAAAAAGAAGTAAATTTGAATGACAGACCAATAGCGACAGCTTTTAAAACATTTGATTCTCACTTTAGCCTGGAGTATTTCCTTATTTACTTTCTACTTAATAAGTTATTAACTAAGACCATTTCTAGTAATGTTTCCAGAACAGATAAAGAAAGTTATGTGAATGGAACACGTCAGATTTTTTATTCAATATATGATTTGAATGGAATCAAAATATCAATACAGCAGCTTTGAGACCTGAATAATCTAGAATTTTAATACTTTACTGTTGGAATAATTCATTTTATCTCGGATGTTTCAGTCTGTAGAAGAAATGTATGAAATGGCAGAGAAGATTGTAGGAACATTTGAAGGACCCGAAGGAGAAATATTAAGTGAGAATCTGCGTAGTGATGAAGAAGAAGACGAAGAAGAGGAAGAAGAAGTTGAAGGCGAAGAGGGGGAGGAAGAAGGTGATGAAGGAGGTGCGGAAGGTGAACATAAAGATGCAACGTAATCAAAATGAATGCTTGGACTTGAGAGATTTGCACTGTTACTTACAATCATATAGAGGAAGTAACAGTACCCGTGTGGTGTGTTTCTTCTTATTCTGCATATACTTTCCAAGCCACACCAGTTTTGTTAAATATAGCGAACACAAAATACAATCAATATGTTTTGGAACTTAAAGGAATCAAGCTTTGAAACTTGGTGGCAGCAAGCAGATGTATTCATGTTATTAGACTCCATATTAACTGTTTGCACTTAACAATGGTCGTAATTTTCATTACCAAATTAAATGAATCACTTAAACGATTTTCAGAATAAATATTTATATTTTGTATATTTAATTTAACATTTATCTTTACAACTGTATAGTAAACTAATTTTAAATTTAAAATACACAGAATAGTTGGAGCCATAGTTAAACTATCAATAGTGTCTAACAGAGGTCTTAAGTACGATATACTTGACAAATATAGCATAATCTTATTATGTATTCCTGAAGATATATTCCCTTGTCCTTTTTTGAAGGCTTTTGAGGATTCTCCTTTGACAACGGTAAATACAAACATTCCTTGTACTTCATTCTACTTTATTCTAAAGAGCTCAAATGTTTTGCAACTTATCGGCAGTCCAGAACGTGTTCTTAGGCACAGAAGCTTTTCTTCTTGCTTTTCAAAATGTAACATGTCCACACATCCCTGAAGATAAATAAAGCATATATTGGGCACAATACATTGTCACTTACAGAAGATGGATGAATATGTTCAGCTTTGAAATGAAAAAGCTCTTAAATATTAACATGCCCATCTTAGTTTAAGCGTGAATGCAGTGAGTTAACAGATATTAACTTTAACATAGTTAAGCCTTTTAGTTAACATTATATAAACTTAAAGTACACTTACACCCAAATTATCTTTTTTTCCTTCTAAAATTTCAACTTTTATATTCTGTCGTATAATAGGACATAATGTATAGTTTTCAAAATGCATCATTTATATGAAATTTCTTACCAACGGTGGGTTTAAGTTAGGATTGTGTACCACCTCGCACTACTACTGTGAGCATAATGTTAAAATTTCGGTTCACTATTTCTCCGAACTAACATTTTCAGCTTCTTCACCATTTTAAATTACAAAGTTGTATTCCTTAAAATTAATCTGCAGACCCAATTCATATATCATTTTTAAGTGTTAAGGCAGGAAATGATGTCAACCAACATTTTTATCTTAAGTTAAGAAAATGTGTAGCCATTTAAATCCAATTGGTAAAAATACTTTTTTTGAATTTTAAAAAGTTACCAGTTTTTAAACAATCAATTTTTTAAACTTGAAATATTTAAGGTTCGAGTAATTATACATGTTCAGAGAAAAAAAAATAGTACTAAAGTCTGAGATATCTATGTTTTTACAGATACTACAGTGTGCTAAAAATATGTACAATTTTAAAATTCTAATTTTTTTACGGTTGCCAAACATATTTTAATTGTTGATACTCGTAAACCTTTTAGTTTGTCATGCCAAACACCACCACTATTTTTATAAAAATATATATTTAACATCCCACCGTGTAAATGTACTTCAACAACATATGGACAGGTTCAGTTTTGAAAAAAAAATGTTCCAATTAATCAGTTTCCACTCTCAAAGAGCTCAAAACCGACTACGGTGCTGTATACCTCGCACCTTGGACAGATCTGGTATGTACATTTATTTATTGGATGAATCTTCAGGAACCATTTTCTTGATGCTTGCCCTTTCTTGATATCTCCTTTCCAACCATATCTTAGTTTAGTCTTTAGGTTGTATAACATTGTCACCTGGTTAAATAAGCCCTGTTTTTCAAACTCTACTTCCCAGCTATGCTTACTTTTCGGATACTAAATGTTTTATCCACTTAAATGAATACTAAATCTGTTGTAACTTCATCTTCCGCAACCCAGAAGACTTAACAGAAGTCTTCGGTGTAAGGATTTTACTTTGGCATTTTCACATCAGTGTGATTAAAATGGCTAAAAAGAAATATATCTACAAAGGGTTTTAGTTTTAAAATACAATGTTGGTGTTATTAACCAATTTCATATCACAATTTAAATAGCAACTTAGCCTGTCTTGAATTACGCACGCTAAACCGAGAGGTTCGGAGACAATCTAATAACATGAATACATCTGCTAATTTATTCACCGACAGTAAATTTTGGAGATAGTGGCTTTTTTTTTTTTTTTTTTTTTTTTTTTTTATGTACTTTAAAATTTTGTAATTGCTTGTATATACTTGATATGCATGTTTTAATGTCGTGCATAAATACAGTTTGAACTCTTATTGCATTAAACTTACTTGTGTAAGTTAAGTCAATAAAAAGTATATTTTGATATGTGGGTATTTTACTCTCATATTTATTAGCTAAATTTAGGAATTAGATGATAAGGTGCTAAAGATAATGAGCCGCTTGAATAATATCTATTAAAAGGACCAAACACCTTGGTGTAAGTTTAAGTTTTAATTTTTTTTAATTTTTGTGCATTGAATTTTAAACAGCAAAATCCTGAAGTTTCAACTCTGCACTATTAGTAGAGTGGCTATATAAAAACAATGTTTTAAACTCCTGTAACCATTTTCTTGCCTTGTGAGTGTTGCTGTGTAATTTTATCTGTTTAACTTTTTCAGAACTTGAAGTACGCTGAGTGTATAACCGTTTTAACGGCAATCAATATTGAACTGGTCTTTATATTAAATACAGTGATTCTCGTGAATGTTGAGAGATAACTATTAGCGCCGGTCTGTGAGCTGATGCAACTCCCTGCCTCGCGTGCCGCAAGCAACATTGCACATTCTAGTTCAGTTTTAGGCCCCGCAGTGGCCGAGTGGTTAGACCTCTTGCCTCTCACCTAGACGTCCTGGATTCGACCCCAAGCGACCGTATGTGAGATTCCTGATTAACAAAGCGGCTCAGGGGCGGGTTTTCTCCGGGTTCTCCGGTTTCCCCCGCCATCGCATTCTACCGGTGCTCTATCTTCATTTCATGTATCATCAGTGTCATCATCTGCGGTGCCACAAGTAGTAAAATTGGGCGCTAAACACTATCGCAACAATAAGTTTAACAAAACAGGTTTTGTGAATAAGTAGAAAAACCAACAAAACTATCATGCCCTTACTGAAGAAAAAATTGACGAAATCGGTGATACCTTGAAATGTAGACCTAGAAAATCTTTGAGGCAGTTCAGGCAGCACGCAGGGATTTCGAGAGCATTAGCTTACAGAACAGCGAAATTACTCTACAGTAAAGGCCTGCGTAGCTTCAGTATCTCGCCAATTACAGCCTACAGATTATGAGAAAAGACTTCATTTCTGTAACAGGATGTTGACAGAAGTCAATTACGGGGAAATTGATTCGTGGAACATTTTGTAGCAGAGGAGCCCAGACAAGAAGTCAGAAATGCACGCTTTCCACCGAACGCTCGCGGCATGTGAGGCCGGGAGCTGACGCCCCGGACCCACAGACCTGCCGATAACGTTATCCCGTCAACGTTCACTGAGACATACTATACCTATCAGGGGTAAATGATTATGCGAAAACTTTGACTATAAAAATATTAACTTTGAAGGGTGCGCAACTCTTTACATTTGGATAAAAATTCAGGAAAAATAATCACAACTTAATTAAAAATTAGAGTAAAAGAATATCGTGGTCAAATTTCATCTCTTGAGGTTGAATAGTTTAGGTACTGAGCGTATCAAAACTTTATATATTTAATACAGTGTATATAGGAGGTCCCTTAAAGAATTTAATATTGCACATGCCTTGTTTCACAAGACAACCAACCGGATATGCGCTTCTCTTTTGCAAGTACACACTCCTCATTTTTAAGCTTAAGAGTAATTGATTCATGCTTCAAATAAATATGCAAATATTTCAACATAAAGTGTGGCACTTTATGAAAAAAAATATTGTGTGTTGCATTCAGATGACTTTCTATATTCACTTCTCTTATAAACGGTTGTTTCAAAAGCTTTTTATGCTATTGTTAATCCTTCAATATACATTTACACATTTGGTTGTACAATACAATAGTAAAAGCACAGTAACATTTACGAAAAGAAGGCATTATGTGTTGGTCTTTATATTCCATGTTCTTTTCAGGATCACGAGAAATGAAGAACAAAACCCAAAAGCAACTTCCCAACTGTTAAAAATATAAACCAATAACATGGAGCTAAAAAGCATTTACAAATTTAAACGTAAAGTTAGGAAAAGTAGTAAACTCACATTTGGATTACCTTGAAATATGACGAACAAGAACATGTCGCTTTCGAAAGGAAAATGGCTCTGACAAAAATAACCTTTCTGAATAAAATATCTGAGTTTTGGAAATGTTGACACAACACCTTTGAGAATTCCATTCAACGGTTATAAAAGTAATTTAAAATCAATAGTATTACACACGCTATTCTCAGAATATTCAAGACATGCATTTAACTTATCGCGAAAATATCCTAAACACATGCTATTTTATTCAACATTTTCGAAAAATGTTTCCAGAAGGGTGGCTTTTGCTATTTGCAGAAACATACACATAGACCTTTTTCTAAAAATGCAGTTTTAATTTCTCTAACATGTACATAATAGATAGACAAGATATTGCATTCAACCCCAAAACTATGTACCGAGATTTTACAGGAAATACATCTTTTAGATTCCCTGGATAAAATAAAAAATAATCAAATACTTTTTAAAAACGTGAGTGACCATGAACAGCATAATTTAAAAACCAAAAGTACGTTTAATACCAAACTTGGTATTTAAGTTCAGCATATTTCGGGAACACCCAACAAAGATTTTAGAGAAAACTTTCCTACCCTAAACTACACCTTATATGGAAAATGTTTCCAAAATTTTAATTTTCTCGGAAATGGCTCCTACGACTTAAATTACAAACACCGTATATTTTCATAACAAATGAAATGTTAATCTTGCGTTTCCTGAGAATATCCTTTGAAGTGCTCTTCATTCTTGAACACTTTTGCAAAACCGATAAACCGTAAGAGATAGAAAACCTTACTTAAAAAACGCTGATGTGTTCCATTCACATGACCTTCTCCACCTCTCAGCAACAAATTGTTGTTAAAAAGTTTATGCTTCTATTTACTTCATGCTAATCGAGCAAAAATTAGCACAAATAGTCTTATTACTTGCTTTCTTGTAAGCAGAAGGGAAATAAGGGAGTACTACAGGCTAAACTAATATTCAAAAGCTCGTTGCTATGTGACTGAAGTTCCTTTGTTTGTATGAACAGGAGTTGACAAATTCCTGTATGAGAAAAGTATAAGTTTTTCATAGCAGAAACCTAAAACAAGAAATGTATCAAAAACGATCAATTCCACGAAAAAATGTATTTAACATAAATTGTGTGTTTTAATGTGCTCTACAGTTTTTGTGCCCATCTCTTACCGTTCAGCAGTTATGCAAAATTCCATGAAATTCATCCAGAATAAAGTAGTCTTCAGAGGCTATTCCCGAAAAATTCAAGATATATATTTTATTTGTCAGGTAAATATCTTTAATATACGATATTTTAATCAAAATCGTTAGAGCCATTTTTAAGAAAATCAAAATTTGCGAAAAAAGTTCCATGTAAAGGGTAGTTAGGGGTGAAGGGGTTTTCTTGAAAATCTTCGTGTCGCATTCTTGGAAGATACCACACTTAAATACCAAGTTTCGTATTCAATGGTCTTTTCGTTTTTGAGCTATGCTGTCCACAGACACATACACATATACATACTCACACATGCACACACACGCACGGACCTTTTTCCAAGAATGCTTTTTTTTGGATTCAGGGGGACCCAAAACATGTATTACCGATGAAATCTCGGTATCGAATTTTGGGTGCAATACAATACCTTCTCTATACACTATGTACATAGTAAGTGTAGAGAAAGTAAAAATGTAATCCTCATTAAAACGGGGAATATATCACAAATATATTTTTGTGGAGTTAATTTCTGTGACATTCCTTGTAATTGGTTTTAAAATCTCCAATATTTAGATGTTTTCAAATAGGAATTCCTTATTCAGTTTTCTTTCTCCTGGTTAAGCAAAGAGTAAAATTCATCATATGGTGAACAGCTTTTAAAATGTTTGACTATCGCTTTATCCAAATGTATTCCCTTATTACCTTATATTTACAAGGAAATACGAAATAAAAGCATTTTTGCAAATCTTTGTCTGGATTAACGTGAAGCAATTAGAACAACACTTTTTTTTAAAATAAATGTTTGTTGAATAGATAGAGAAAAACTGTGAATGGAACACATCCAATTTTTTTTTTAAATTCGTAAGAATATGATGTATTCTTAAATCGACATTACTATCTTTACGTTTATTTTTAATTCCTTCAAAAATTAATTTACACAAAGTGCAACAACATTACTAACAATATCAAAGTTATAAATAAAACAATGTATTAAACAACTACAGTAAGAGAATAAATTGCTAAAACTCTTAAAACAAAAATTCAAAATCTTCCGAAACTTGGTCCACCTTTCCAATCAACAATTCCAAAGTGACCAGAAATTCATTCTCAGGATTTGCTGCCTATGTCAACGGCCTTTATGCCAATATATCGACTCTATGCTTTTATTTTCCCATCTGTTGCTCTTCACACTGACACCTGTGTGTTTGAACCCTGCAGGCGGTAATTGAAATCTTTGTGTTCTCCCGCAATATGTGGGAATATTCATTTGCCCAGGCATCATTGGCGGGAATCCTATGGTGAAAGCATTGGATGCAACCGCAATGCCCGTGTTACCTAGTAAAAATAAGGTATTCAAATAATTTGATTGAAACCGCAGAGGTGGATTTAAATTTGCTGCTACATATAAATGTATTGATGCTACCATCAGTTGCTCTGTTCGTATAAGTGTGGTTTGTGCGAGCTATATTAACCTGGACCTCTGCTAGTTTAGACTTGCTACACGACAAATAATCATGATCATCAGCCAGAATCTATAATTTGCCATGAGTATGTTGGGCGCTACTGTTAGGCAACGAGAGCAGTGAAACGCTAATTTTCACCCAGAAAGAAGAAAATCTGTGAGTTCTTACAGAAATTATTGAATTTGTTTCTAAATGCTAACAAATTCCTATTTCTCAAAATTTTATTTTATTTATTTTTTATTTAATTTTTTTTTTTTTTTTTTTTTTTTTAGATTTAGAACTATTCAACAGAAAAATTCAAACAATGTCTGGACTTCTATTATACGCATATAAAATAACAAAGCACCCATTTTACTTTCTTAAGCTCCTTCCACCCTAAAAACCGCATTATATAAAAAAAAAGTGTAGTCTTTTATCCCATACTGAGCCCCTCACTAAAAATCCAGTATGAAATAGAATGACTGCTGCTGTATTTGCAGTGACAGAAATTCAGCGAGTTATTCAAGTATGATTTGACTATTATTTCTTTTTGTTTTATTCTTTCATTTAATATGAAATGGCTCTTAACGATTTTGATGAAAATACTGTATATTAAAGATATTTATATCACAAATTAGAAACTTGAATTTTCGTCGATAGCTCCTGAAAATTTCTTTATTCTGGGTGATTTTACCGAATTTTGCATAACTGGTAAACCGTAAGAGGTAAACGAAAAACTTACAACACAAAATGTAGAGCTCGTTAAAACACATAATTTATGTCCAATAGGATGTTTAAAGAGCTGGCCGTTTCTTAAATATTCCTTGTTATTGGTTTCAGCTTTAAAATACGTAACACGTAAGGGAGTACCATGGGCCAAAGCGATAGACAAATCTTTTAATATCCGGTTACTATGTGATTGAAGTTCCAGTGTTTAAATGCTTAATAGTTGACAAATTCCCGTATGAGAAAAGTATAAGTATTTTAAAGCTGAAACCAATAACAAGGAATATCTCAAAAACGGTCAACTCCACGAAAAAAAGGTATACGACATATATTGTGCGTTCTAACGAGCTCTACAGTTTTTGTGAAGTAAGGTTTTTTTTCTATCTCTTACGGTTTACTAGATATGAAAAATTTCGCATTCATCCAGAATAAACAAAATTGAAGATATACATTTTACTTGACATGTAAACATATTTAAAATACGATATTTTAATCAAAATTGTTAAAGCCATCCCACAGATAAACGTTTAGCGTCCACCGCATCTCGAGTTTATCGTCATATATTGGGATTTCTTGCAGCACCTACCGCTTATTCTGCAACGAAAGTTGCCGGCGTAAATGGAGTATGACCTCGTATGGTTTTAATTTTGAGAGTCTGGTAATTTGCAACGTCGAGCTCATTGAAACCGTAATTTCCTTTGCAAGTCGTTTAAAGATTCTGGAAGAGTATGTTCTAATCGTTCTGAAACTTCGTTTAATTTCTCGTCGGTAAGCACGTGTCACGTTTCCCTTCGCTACTTATCGATAATCTAACTCATTTCGCTAAAAGTATTTAAGTTTTCGCACGTTTTTCACAGCTTGAAAGCCGCACGACTGTGAATTCAGTTAAAATTGCCTTCTAACTTTCTTGCAAGATGATGCAATTGCATCAGAATTGCATATGAAGGTCCACCATTCTCGTGGTGTTGTTACATAAAAAATCTGATGTGTTCCATTCACATGACTTTCTCTACATCTCTGCAACAACTTATTGTTAAAAAGCTTATGCTTCTATTTACTTCCTGCTAATTGAGAAAAAATTAGCATAAATAGTCTTATTACTCGCTTCCTTGTTAGTAGAAGCGAAATAAAGGAGTACCATAGGTTAAAGTGATGGTTAAAAGCTGGTTGCTATGTGACTGAAGTTCCTTTGTTTGTATGGACACGAATTCACAAAATACTGTATGAGAAAAGTATGTTTTTTATAGCTGAAACCAAAAACAAGGAATATCTCAAAAACAACCAACTCCACGAAAAAAATGTATATAAGATAAATTGTGTGTTTTAAAGTGCTCTACATTTGTTGTGTGGTAAGTTTTTGTCCATTTCTTACGGATTAGCAGTTATGCAAAATTCCGTAAAATTGACCCAGAATAAAGTAGTCTTCAGAGACTACTCCCAGAAAATTCAAAATATAAATTTTATTTTTAAGGTAAATATATTTAATATACGATATTTTAATCAAAATCGTTAGAACCATTTTTTAGAAAATCAAAATTTTCGAAAAAAGTTCCATGTAAAGGGTAGTTTGGGGTGGGGGGATTTTTCTCAAAATCTTCGTGTCGCATCCCTGGAAGATGGTAAACTTAAATACCAAGTTTGGTATTTTACCGACTTTTCGTTTTTGAGTTATCGTGTTCACAAACACGCGGACCTTTTTCTGAAAATACTTTTTTTTGGATACAGTGGACCCTAAAACATATATTTCCGGTGAAATCCGATATCGAATTTTTTAGTGAAGTGCAATACCTTCTCTATACACTATGCACATAGTGCGTATAGAAAAAGTAAAAAAATCTGATGTGCTATACCCACATAACCTTTTTTAGCTGTTTCATACACAAATTATTCATACAAAGGATTATTCTTTTATCTACATCATGCCAATCGAGATAAGCATTAGCGGAGCTGTTCTTATTACTTGCTTCCTTGTAAGTGGAAGGGAAATAAGGGAATACAGTGGCTAAAGCGATAGTCAAATATTTTTAAAGTTGGTCGCTATGTGAAACATTTGAGGTTCGGGTCGCTTTGCATGGTCCCGTTTGAGAAAAGTTAAGCAGTTTAAAACTGATACAAATAATAAACAATATCTCTAAAATGGTTAATTCTACAAGAAAAATGTATGTGATAAATTATGCGTTTTAATGAGATCTACCTTTTTAGTGTATTAAGCTTTTGTCTGACTCATACGGTTTAACCGCTAGGAAAAATTATGCAAAACTCATCCAGAAGAAAGAAATCTTCAGAGGCTATTCTCAAAGAATTCAAAATATATATTTTTTATTTTTATGTAAATATTTTTAATGTACGCCATTTTAATCAAAATCGTTAGAGACATTTTTGAGAAAAATAAAATTAAATTTTTCCACGTAAAAGGTAGTTTGTTTGTTGAAAATCGTCTCGCATTCTTAGAAGATACTAAACTTAAATACCAAGTTTGGTATTTAACGGTCTTTTCGGTTTTGAGCTATGCAGACACTAACGGAACTTTTTCTAAAATGCTTTTTTCGGACTCAGTTGACCTCAAAAAATATTTCCGGTGAAATCTCGAGATCGAATTTTGGGGTAGAATACAATGCCTGCTTTAGTTATTATGTATAATATATGTACACGTGCTAGAGAAAGTGAAAAGCTAATATATTACAGTTACCTGACTTTCTCTAGTTGTTCTTCAAGCAAACTTCTCAGCAAAGATTCTTCTTGCTAAACCATGGTAATCGAGGTAAGCATTATCAGAATACTCTAATTACTTTGTTCCTTGTGAGTAGAAGGGAACTAAATGTATGCACTATGTTAAACCTATAGTCACATGTTTTAAAAACTGTCGCTATGCGAATGTCATTGAAAAGACCAGGAGTTAAACAAAAGAAACTTGGGCGACTTCCTTTTTCAGAAAAGTTTAAGTATTTTAAAATTGAAACCAATAACAAAGAATATCTAGGAAACGGTTACCTCCACAGAAAAAAATGTAAGGTATAAATTGTGTGTCTTGGTGTAACTGTGCAAGGTTCACATTTTTGTGTAGCAAGCTTTTGTCTATTTCTTACAGTTTATCAAATGTTCACAATTTATTCAGTTTGGTATTTAACGAAATTTTCGTTTTTGCTATCCACACACACACACCTTTTTCTGAAAATACTTTTTTTTTAGATTCAGGGGTCTCAAAATAAGTGTTTCCTTTGAAATATTGGTATCGAATTTTTTGGATGGAATACAGTACGTACCTAGTGTACAGTAGTTTGTTACAAAACTTGGGCGCCAGGTGCACGGCCCGTGTGGCCCTCACTGTATTTCACTCTGCGCGTCCACATCTGTTGTCATCACACGTGCTCAGTCTTACTTCTGTTCTAGTCCAGTTCACGTGTGAATAACATTAGGAATGTTTAGAAGTGTTTAGCTTTGTTTGATGTGCTTATACCACAAAGAGTATTTATGCACAAAACGTATGGGAAGCAGTAAGGCAATTTGAAACTAAATTTCCTAACGTGTGCGTTCTCAGAAGAGGGGACGTTTGTTTGCTTGTAAGTAAATTCAGGGAGACGGGATCAATTTGTGGTCGGAATAGAAAGGTTAATAGGTGTGTGCTTACGCAACAGAAATAAGACGAAATCGGAGAAAGGTTAGAATGGTCACCTCGAAAATCTCTTAGGCGCCTTCCACAAGTAACTGACATTTCGAAAGCTTCAGCATGGAAACCAACAAAACTTTTAAAACTCAAACCATACAAGTTTACTGTTTTCCAGGAATTGCTACCACATGATCACCAGATTAATAATGTTCAGTAAAGAAGCATGGTTTCATTTACATGATCATGTTCCATCACAATACAACCAATAATCTGCTACAGACAAAACCAATTTTGTTCATGAAATTCCCTTGCATAACTTAAAATCCAGGTATGGCGCGCAATAAGTGAATATAGAATAATAGGGCCTATTGTTTATGAGTGTACCATAAATGCAGAATGATACAGGAATAATATATTGGCATTTTGCTTCGAACAGCTGATGGACATTGAATGTCAGTCTGAATATTTCGTGCAGGATTGCGTCACCGCCCATACAGCTTATGAATCATTACGTTTATTGCGGAAATGTTTGAGGATAGAAGGGTTTATTGCCCGCTCAGTCCCCTGATCTTACAGCACGAAAAATAACTTGAAAAATGGAGTATAAACCTAATCCCCACACATTAGAAGAATTAAAGCAAAATATCAGGATAGAAATTCACGCTATTTCGGAAGCTGAGCTCTCAGAAGATGCTGTTGATGTACTGATGTAGATGTAATAAGGTATGTTTTCTGTTTATTTATTCTGATAATTGTTAATGATATTTAAGGTCCACGCATGTGTGACTGGGTGACGGGCCGTGCGACTGCTAGCCAAGTGTACAGTACGTGACCGGGAGACGGACCGTGCTCCTGACGGCCAAGTTCTCAGCTTACCTTCTGTAGTTCTTCGTTGAGAAAATAAAACATGTAATGGATTACATTCACATACTTTTTTAGTCTGTTTTACATTCTCTACACGTACTATGTACTTAGTGTATAGAGAAGGTATTGTACTCCACCCAAAAATTCGATACCGAGATTTAAACGGAAATAGATCCATGTGTGTCTGTGTGTACTGCGGACAGATGGCGTGGATGATTGTTAATATACACCTTAAGTGCAATGTAAAGAAGAATATTGTAAACAGTAATTGTACTTTATTACTTATAACTACATTAAATTGTATATGTATTTGTAGTCACAAAACTGTTACTGACCTCAAGTATGTGTGTGTGTGCTTGCGTGCATTGATACTGACTTTTTTTGTATAAAAAGATAATTATATGTACACTCTTTTTAGTTTCTCTATTTAGTACATCCTTTACCTGTAGGAATCGTCTTAGGGTGCCATGTATAAAAAAGGATTTATGCATGTATGTGTGTGTCCGTGTGTCTGTGAACACGATGACTCGAAAACGATAAAATCGATTAAATACTAATTTGATATTTAAGTTCAGCATTTTCCAAGAATGCGACACGAAGCTTTTTGAGAAATTCCCCCCAGCCCCGCTCCAAGCTACGCTTTATACGAAAAAAAAAATTCGAAAAATTTCTGAAAAATTGGCTCTAATGGTTTTGATTAAGATGGCATATATTAAAGATACTTTAATGACAAACTGTACATCTTGAATTTTCTAGAATAGACTAAATTCTTCATCGTTCTGAGTTACTTTTGCATATGTGATAAACCTAAAAATACATAGCTTATTAAAAGACACAATTTATGTTTGTAGAGTTGACCATTTCCGAGATTTTCCTTGTTGTTTTCAATTTTAAAGTACTTGGTATTTTTCTCATACGGAAATTTGTCAACACGTTTCTATGCAAGGAGAACGAATTTCAATCACATAGCAACCAGCTATTATCCCTTATTTCCCTTCTTGTTTTATAAGGAACACGTAATAAGATCATTTCTGCTAATGCTTATCTTGATAAACTGAAGTAGATAGAAGAATAAGCTTTTTAAATATAATTTGCTACAGAGATGTAGAGAAAGTCATCTGAATGGAACACATCAGAGTTTTGGATGTTTATAATAATTGTAGGTATGTCAGATAACTGTATTGATATTTATTGGCAGTAAGAAAGAATGAGAATGAGTTTCTTCTCCAGCCACGCTTTAGTTTCAGGTTGGGGCTGTAACCACACTGTGGTTCCTCGCCAGGGTGCCGAGGTAAACCAGCAGGAACGTTGCAGTCATTCCATGTACTTACTTGGTTGGAAGCCTGAGAATATTTAGAGTTAAACTGGAATTATTACGGGCTTTCGATCGTTCCTGTTATTGTCTGTTTGACCCTCTTGTCCCTTCCGCCCGAGGGTTGTTAGGCACCTCTGTTGGTTATCTACATACCTAGAAGCCCTTCAAAACAAAGACTAGAAAATTCAAAACAGTAACATAAAGAGTCTCTCCTAGCGCGGTGGTAGCACGGCTGCTTGCCAAACGGGAGACGTGGGTTCGATTCCCGTGGGGTATTTTCTCCCGCTGGGAGACCTAGTCTGGGGTGTACTCAGCCTCGTGAGGTCCCTGGGGGGAGCTAATGCGGTTACAGATCGAGAAGACCGCATTAACCAGCCGGGGCCGTCTGACTCTCCAGCACTGCACGCCATTCAGGGTTGTAGCAGCCGGGCGGTAGCCAAGGTCCCCTTGTGAACTGTCGTGCCATGGAGTTTTAACATAAAACACCTCGGAATTTGCTGGTGCAAAGGATGTAAGCTGTGTTTCAAGAGTAGTAAGGTTTGGTCTATCTCTCACGATTAACAGTTAAACAAAATTCAATACGACTTCAAAGGCTATTCACAGAAATGTCAAAATATACATTTTAATATTTATGCAATACTGTATTAAAGAAATTGTCATTCATATATGCTAAAAAGTAACGAAAAATTACCATATAATTGGAAGTTTGGATTTGAAAAGTTTCTAGAATATCTCCCATTTCGCATTCTTGGAGTATATTTAAGTTAAATAGGAAGTTTGACGTTAATAACGTTTTTTTTTATTTTAGGTATATTTATTTAACACAAATACGCGTGCTCGCAGATATATGGAGCATTCTTCTAAAACCTCATGTTTTTGCGTTCATAGAATATCAAAACATGCATTCCTTGGTATAGAATTTTTGGGTGGAATATAATACACTCTCTACTTATAGTTAGTGTGGATTAGCTTGAAAAATGATTTGCTTATCGCTACCTCGCTGTGCAAGGTAGAAGGGTGGCGAAATTCATGCGCAGCTATCCCAGTCTATCAGCAGCGATACGTGTTCTGCCTGCTAAATACATAGCTTTTTATTGTTAGGGAATGAAAATGTTTATGATGTGTTTAATTATGTTTGTTTTGTTCCAAGCTGGTTTTGGAAGACGAGAGATACCTTTTGATGAAAGGGAAACGGTACAAAGTTCTTCGTTTGTACTGCAAGAATTAAAATCTGATAAACCACCAATATCCATTACATAGATCATGGAAAGAACTGCTCTAGCAACCGGTGTATCTCGTACTTCAAACTCCAAGAAACCCCTAATGGATGACTTAGGCTTATGTATATTACTGCCATCTACAAAAAGTGTGTAAAGCGCTGAGTTTGAAAGTATTGCAGGAACAGTTTCGCTATCTTCACAAGGAGTCGCTCTGTATGTTGCATATAAGTGGTAGGTTACCTACAATGATGCTTCTCGTTCTAATTCCCATAATTCAATGGTTTGAGTTGTTTTTTATTATATTTTTTATGGATGTCCTTTAGCTGCTGAGGTTCTCACCGTCCCATTCTACATCGGGCGTGAAAGACCGCTTAATTTTATTAAGATGCCTCTTTATCAGACTTAAGATTCTTTTACGTGCCAAATTTACGACACGGACAAATGACTTTACTTCCCTTCCGAAGGAAGCTATACTAAGAATTTTACGTCCGAAAAATATCCATCGCCCTCCTTCGGGTTTGAACCCGTGAACCTGGGAACCAAAGACTAGCTATGTTACCTATAGTTCACGGAGGATGACACCCATATTTCAACATAAGCCAGGCGGACTAGACACTCGGTGCAGAGAAAGTAAAACACTTGTAACACGTAAACCCTTCCATCCGAACATTAGCCATAAGCAAAGCTAGGAAGTTCATACCGTTCGCCGCTCCGTATACAGGTTGCGTCCAACCATCTCGCCGCATCAAAACATTTCATTGATAAGAATAAAACTGTTGTAAACAAACAGTACTGCTTCTAGAGAACACCAATGACATGAGGCATTCGCAAAAGCACACCTATTCAGATTGTTGCTTAATTATATAAGGTTGACTCTGAGTGATTTCCTTCTTTACATATGCACAATATGAAAACACTGAAGCAATTATAACACGGATTATAATATTTACTGATCGAATGAATAATGATATCCAAATAATAACATTAATATCTTAAATATCTTCAGACTCTTACTAAATAGAAACGAAAGCAGGAACTAAACTAAATCTTTATTATCTGCAGCTGTATTACTGAAACCTATGTTTACTTCTGAAGCCTTTCAAACGAAAACCACAATTTACGTTCCAACATACAAGATTTATAATGCGTTCCATTTCGCATGTGGTCGGGGCATATTTGGAATAGTTTATCAGTTCCGTATTAGTACGAGTATCACCAAGCAAATAGCATTTGTTGGGTACTAAATGTGCAGCTTGTATGCATACATCACGCTGAGCCCTGCACTCTTTTCAATTACACTTTTCATTTTCATCATTATTTCAGGTAGAATGGTCGTAGATAGGTAGATCAGTCTTGACAGCTCTTCTACATGCCGCGTAGATTCAGTTCAGCTCCATACCTCTAAGCTATAATACTGTGATGTTTGTGGGTAACTTTATGAATGAATTTGCAATCAATTATATGTTTCTGTGAATCTCTTATTAGACGCTTGACAGTTTGTATACTAGAACTACCATCGGCTTCTAAAAAGTACATCAGTAAGTACACTGCTAGAAAGCTTACCAAGGTTGAAAAACAAATTAAATTTGCTCACATTTGAGCAGAACAAAGATGATCTTCAAACGTCTTCTTTCCTACCGACTAGGTTCTGAGTTAGGCAGTGATAGCTGTTTTGCAGTAATGGGTTGCACTATACGCTGACCATTGCTCGCGCAAGAAGCGCCGCATGGCCACTCTTACCCAGCATAAGGAAATTGGTTCGAACTTCCTAGATCTGGCCATAAGCTTTGATGAGACAGAGGAACGAAGAGAAAGAAGAGACCTACGCCAAGATCGTGTGTGCTTCGTGAGTCACTTGTCTTAACTCGTACATGAGTGGTTAGTAGCGTAGAGTGATGTATTTATTGGTCTTAAACATGTTATATCTTCAGACTCGTAATCGCACGGGCCTGATAGACCGTACTTATTTATATGATATACTATAGTCCGTGTTTCACTTTATATTTGTCACATTCAACATTAATGTTAATGAATTAATGCTATTCGGAAACTGAAAAAAGTAAACACACCAGCAACAAAAAGAACAAAAATATGCAATAATAGAAATAGTAATGTAACAAATATCTTTATCGACTCAAAAATTATTTATAATTAACTCTTAAGTTCACTGTTGGGAATACCTAATTCCGTCGACGTTTCGACGCATAGACAGTTTATGGCTACACTCCATCCATGGTTCGCGCATCAATGCACGCTAAAAATCCAGTCACTCACGGCTCTATACTCCGTGTCAAGTTAGTTCTGTCCTGATGTCGACAGGTGGGAGGGAAGAGAGAGAGAGAGAGAGAGAGAGAGGGAGAGAGAGAGAGACAGAGATACTGAAGCAGAAGAGCGTTAGGCTGTTGATTGGTTCAGGGAAGGTAATGGGTGTTAACTTTTATGTGGATGCATATTGTAACAGCCTCCTAAAGGTACAGTACTGTCATAGTTTTCAGATCACTAATCTGCGCGAGTTAGTTTCGGAGAGAAAAGTATGCAAATGTTTCGATTCTTATAAAAAGTAATAGCCCGACATTTTATCCATATTCGGCACATATCAAGCTGATGGATCTGGTTTCGTGAATTCTGAAAGGAATATTTACAACAGACGTACACATTCTGTAAAAAACATATAGATTAGACAGAAGACAGGTGAAGTTATATATTGACTTTATTAACTTATTACTGTTAAATAAAATGCAGCTAACTTATATTACTAAAGGACATTGGTATTATATACACAATAAGCTGCAAGCCTGTACCAGACAGCTCTCTTAAACAACCGGTAATTCTCGAGGTGAATGCTGATTAAGCTGTTATTGCTTATAGTGCAGAGTCGCTTCTGATAATGTGTTATTTAAGACTGTATTTCCTGTAGTACATCTCGCATGCCTCACAAGCCCAGGGGACTTGCTATATGCAGTTTAAAAGCAGCAAGCTTTTAATCATGCAACAGACCGGTGCTTCAGCCGTAATAAAACACAACCGAGGCAAGCCTTTAAAAAGTGGCGAGAGGCGAATGGTCGCGAATTGTTTCGCGGTGCTTAAAGAAAGAACCCCCGAATCGGCCATAACGAATATCGAAAAAGAAACGGGTGATCTCCTTGGCGTTTCTGCATTTAGTGTGCATAGTGTTAGATTGAACAAACAGCAAGCATCCGGAAGCCTAAGAACACTGAGAAAATCGCGTAAACTTAAAAAACGTTCGGAGAAATACGATGATTTTGCGAAAAGTGCTATTCGCGGTAAAGTTCATGATTGTTTCTTCAGAAATGAACCACCGACTCTAAATAACATTTTGCATGCAGTAAATTCTGGCACAGAATTGCCTCATTTCTCACGAAGTACTCTCCACAAGTTGCTGATTAATATCGGATTGAAATTTCATTCGCGAGGGAGGAAATCAGTTATGGTGGACAGAGACGATATTGTGATGTGGAGACGTCAATATTTGCGCCAGATCAAAACTTTTCGCGCAAAATTTACTTCCTTGACGAACCTTGACTGAATGAGGGATATACAACTTCTTCAGCTTGGTGTGATACAACTGTGAGAGATAAAAAAACAAGCATTTCTCTCTGGTCTCTCCACAAGTCTGAAAGAACCAACAGGCAAAGGAAGAAGATTCATCATAGATCACATTGGAAGTGAAACTGGGTTTGTAGACGGTGGTTTATTGACTTTTGAATCCAAAAGCACCAAGGACTTTCATGAAGAAATGACCGGTGATGTTTTTCTTCGGTGGTTTCAATCTGTCCTTCCGAAACTTCAGCCTAATTCCGTTATCGTATTAGATAACGCTAGCTACCACAGTGTTAAAGCAGAACGCATCCCCAATATGCCTTGGAGGAAAGCTGACATTATTAAGTGGCTTCAGGACCATGCGTGTGAGCTTAGTGCCGAGATAGTTACACTTGAACTAGTAGCCATTGTAAAAAATGTAAGAACACAAGTCGATAAGTACGTTGTGGATGAGGCAGCAAAAAGTGCAGGTCACACCATTCTGAGGTTGCCACCGTACCATTGTAAACTTAATCCAATCGAGCTAATCTGGAGTCAAATGAAAGGCTATGTGCGTAGGCACAACACCATCTTTAAGCTGAGTGAGGTTAGCTCCCTGCTTACCACCTCAATACAAAATATAACTTCGCTGTATTGGTTCAACTGTGTTCAGCATGTAGTAAAAGAAGAAGAGCAGATGTGGCACCTGGATGGACTCACCGATAAAGTTGTTGAAAGACAATCACCGACGGTAGCAGTTCAAGCGACTGCGAACATGAAACGGTAGATGACAATGCTTCTCTATCAGGAGTTGAAGTTCTGCAGGATTCCGATTAGAGGTAACGATTATGATTCTGCACGATACCATTATTACTGTAACTTATAGATTTAATAAGTTAATGTGTTACTAAATTCAATTTACTGTCAACAAATTAGCGCTGCTGTATATATCGCTAGTGTCGCAAAACTTATGTGCGCATATATGCGCGGGTAACACGCAGCGAGTTAAACCAGCTCCGCCTTGTTGTTGATATCAGGACAGAACCAACTTGACACAGATTATACACTACAATTCCTTCTTCCTTTTATAGCTAGAAACAAAAGTCGCAAAACTTCCTGGAAGCTTCTGGAAGCCGAGAAGAATCGAGAGTAACATTCACGAAGGTTACGATTACCGTCACGTCGCTGTTTCTGATGTTTATCATCCAACTGCGATGTCTCAGACCCCAGAGCGAACTTAAAATAGGTCACATCCACGGAGAGCATTATCACAATAATAAAACACGACCCTTGTGCACACGCACACACTATTGTTTACAAATCAAACTCAATGCCCACCCCCCAAGATCCTACCACTCCCCAGTTGTCCCTCTTGTTGACACTCTGATCTGCGTTGAATAATTTTTTGTAAAAAAGTATCAATAACCTCCCAAGCAGCAAGACCCACCGGGCTTCTATCCCTTTCCTTGTCTTAAAAGGAATATGGTAGATATTTTGTCCTTAGCTATTCCGTTTGACTAAGGTAAGCAAGTATGTAAATTCAGGGTTCAACTTTCTCTCTACACCACGGACAGACTTTATGCATTCTTCCTTAGCAAATGATAGCTCACTATGATTTCAGTCTAAGCCAAGCAAGACCGTTTGCTGATTCTGTTTCTGATGTGTTCTATTCACATGACTTCCTCTACATCTTTGATACAAACTATTGTTAAAAAGCTTATTCTTCTATTCAATGCTAATCAAGATAAAATTAGCAGAAATGGTCTTATTAGTTGTTTCCTTGTAAGTATAAGGGAAAAAAGAGAGTACATAAGCAAAAGCGATAGTCAAATCTTTTAAAAGCTGGTTGCTACATGATTGAAATCCTTTGGTTTGTATGGCCAGGAGTTAACAAATTCCCGCATGATATAAGTATTTGAAATTAAAACCAATAAGGAATTTCTCAGTAATGGTCAGCTCTACAAATATAACGTATATATAAACTATGTGTGTTAACAAAGTCTACATTTTTGTGTGGCCAGTTTTTGTCTATCTCTTATGGTTTACCAGTTATGAAGATCTGTTCAGAGGCTTTTTCCAGAAAATTCAAGATAAACACTTTATTTGTCATGTAAATGTCCTAATATATGATATTTTAATCAAAAGTTTTAGAGCCATTTTTGCAAAATCAAAATTTTCGAAAAATTTGCCATGTAAAGGTAGTTGCAGGGTGGTAGATTTTCTTGAAAACCTTTGTGCTGTATCCATGGAAATATTAAGTTTGGTATTAAACGGACTTTCGTTTTTGAGCTATGCTGTCCACAGACACCTGGTCTTTTTCTAAAAAGGCTTTTTTGGGTTCGGGGGGTCTCAAAACATGTATTTCCGGTGAAATCTGGGTATCAAATTTTTGGATGCAATACGTACCTTCTCTCTAAACCATGTACAGTACTTGGAGAAAAAAAATGATATGTACCACATTCTGTTTTAGTCTCAACTTTATTGTAAGCTTAATGATACTTTATCACTATTACCTTCTGACAGTGTTACTACCTTGTGACTTCAAGATTTGAACACAAACAGCGAAATTATGTACGAAATATTAAAACTCATGACTTTAAATAAGTAAGAACAGCAAAAATATGCAGCTGTCTATATGTGTCTGATATATTTTTCGTAGTCAGCTACCCTTCCAGAATTTTAGGACTGGCATCCCCTAGGACTTATAAGAGGGTGCCTAGGGGTCAGAAGCCTGCCGGGGAGCCAACGGCATGAAACCAAGAATGAAGAACCTGGAACGAATGGTCGGCCCGTAGCTAGGTATGAGCGTGCTGAAGTGGATGCTATGAAAAGAGAGCGAAGTAGATGATAGGAGCAATTGGTGGAATAAGTGGCGGAGGAAACCGGAGTATCCGGAGAAACCCCCCCCCATCCCAGACGCCAGTACGTCCACCACAAATTCCACTCAGGATTGAACTCGGGCCGCCTAGGTGACAAGCGAGCGGTCTAACCACTCTGCCACGGCGCCGCTGTATAGATATGTATATGAGATAAATTCATATAAATTTAAGCAGGAATTTCCTTGAAATATATGATGTTCTGGGTTAGAAAAGGCCAAAAATAACTTCTCTAAGCTATTGATCCATATCATTACGCCACCATTTCACTACTGTAATTATGTGACGTAATGTTTTTCCGTGACTAGGATGGCGTTTATTTCTGGAGCACAACAACAATATGATTTCCTGATATACATCGACACATGAGCTGCTGTAGCTAGAGAAAACGCACGAATAGTTATTTCATATGCTGCTTTTATTCTTGTTAGTGGCATGCAGCCAATGTCACAAATAAGTTTATTTGCGGCGGCATGGTTATGTTCCGTAGCCTTCAAGTTACAAGCTGAAGAAAAGAAACATACTATGCACTGCATACTTCCAGAAAAAATATATGATATATTCCATTTACATTACTTTCTTTACCGGATTTGAAAATAAGTTATTCTTACAAATGAATATTCTTATATTTCTTGCTAATTGAGATAAACATTGATAGAAATTGTGTTGTTAATTATTCTTTAAGAGTACAAGGGAAATAAGGGGATACGCTAGACTAAATCGACAGTAAAATCTTTTAAATGATGTCGCTATGCAATATCCTGATGTTCGGTTCTCTCTGCATGACTAGGAATAAAGCGAAATAAAAACACATGACTTCCTGTTTGAGAAAGAGTATTTTAAAATTGGAATCTATAAAAAGGAATATCTCGGAAATGGTTACACTCCCAAAATATGATCTAGCATAAAGTGTGTGTTTTAAAAATATGTTTTTGTCTCTCTTTCTCTCGCGGTTTAGCGGATATGCAATCCATTTAATGAAGAGGGGCTCAGATAGTATTAGCAGAAAATTGAAGCTACACATTTTATTTTCCTTTCACTTGAATGTTGTAAAAACTATGGGTAAAAGAGACTGTACAAAATGTATTGCCTTTCCGTATATTATATTTACCTCTGTTTAATTTTGATTGAACAATTGAAACATACCAAACGTTTATTATGAAACCGATAGATGACACTGTTTATCTGATAAAAGCAAAGTCGTTAGGGGGCAGCATAGTTAGTTGATTTACTTTCAGAAGCGTTAATCCTGCCATCTACTTTAAACAAAAGTAAGTCACTGTAAATGATACAATGGTCTGATTATTCTCATCCATACTAACCGTGAGTTGATTAATAACATAGTTTGTTATGCTGTTCCAACACTAATCCAGAGCCAGTTGGATCGTAATGCCCTATTCCCACACATTACATGACTATGGGTTGCAGCCGAAAGTATGCTATGTGTCATCTACAAACAATAAGGTACATGGTAAGGACGGAATGAGCCCGAAATATATAAACAGTATACTTATGCATATTAAAGGGTAATCCAGGGTTATGATTGTAACCCAAACGTGCTACCATATGAATAAACCACCCCTGATTTACTTTCTCTTTACTTATTTAAAAAACTGACGTGTTCCATTCAAATACATTTCTCTAGCTGTTTCATATACAAACTATTCTTACAAAAATTATTATTTTATACACATCAACCAAATCGAGAAAAACATTAGTAGACTATTGGTGTTATTACACGATTCCTTGTAGTAGAAGGGAAATAAGGGAATATATTAGGCTGAAGTGATAGTAGAATATTTTAAAAGCTGGTCGCTGAGTGAAATAATTAAGGTTTGGTTCGCTTTGCATGCTTCTATTTGAAAAAAAGTTAGATAGCTTAAAAAAGAAATCAATAACAAGGAATATCTCGAAAAAGAAAAACGTATGACATAAATTATGTGTTTTAACGAGATCTACATGTTTTGTGTAGTAAGGTTTTGTCTATTTCTTACGATATAACCATTATGCAAAATTCTGCAAAACTCATCTAGAATAAAGAGGTCATTGAGGATATCCCTGAAAATTCAAAATATATTTTTTATTTGTAGTATAAATATCTTTAATATTCCTACGGTACTTTAATCAAAATAGTTAGAGCCTTTTCTGAGTAAAATAAACATTTCAAAACTGTTTCCATATAAAGAGCAGTTTGTAGTGGGTGGATTTTTTTGAATATCATTGTGTCGCGTCCTTGGAAAATACAAACATAAACATCAAGTTTGGTATAGATCGCCTCTTTAGTTTATGCTGTCCAAATTCACACACGGATCTTTTTCTAAAAATTCCTTTTTCGGACTTAGGGGCCTCAAAACATATATTTCCGGTGAAATCTCGGTATGAAGTTTTGGTGGAATACAATAACTATTCTAGCTACTATGTACATTTTAGAGAAAATAAAATTAAATTGATTATGAACAATTTCAGTCGTTCTGTGTGTGAACTACGACTATAAACTTCTCTAATGTAAAAAAAAAACTAGGCTTAGAGTTTCTATAAGGATAAAAAAATTGATAATTCTAATAATGTGCATATTTAATGAAAGATGGCACAGAGAATGTTGAAATTGTCTTTTTTGTCATATTGCTTGTTGCTTAAGGAAGCCATAAGTGATCAAAAACTTTAACCGGAAGTGAAACTTTAGTATAAATTATACACGCTTTAACTTCAGTTTCTTAACGTGTACAGTACTACAGAAGTCACAGTTTTACTCATGGTTAGGTTTTCTCCTTCCACAGTCCAAACTCAGGCATCGATTTGTTTAAACTGTGACTCTCGGTGAAATGATTACTCATACCGAAGCAAATTACACGTTCTTCCACGTGTGCACCAAACTTCCACATTTCACATGAAAAGATTACGGACTCTTTTTCAGCAAAATGCAGAGCTGATACTCTCCAAAGCTTTAAATATGGAAACCAATTCAGATAACTCACTCTTATCCTTTGCTTCAATTTTAAGAAATATCAAAAGGTTATCTTAAATGTAATGCTTTAGCCTTGAAAGGTTTGGAAATAGCTTAAGCAAGAGAAGGAGACGGAATGTCTTAAAAGGAATAAGGAATTACTTCACGTAAAATATGAATTCTTTCGTGACTCGAGTACATAAACGTGAACCTCGGCGATGCCCATAACATATTTTCTGACTGGAAGCTATTAGGCTTAAAGGGTGTAAACATGGAATTTCTTTCTGAGTAAGCTGTTATTTCTGAGAACCAGCTCCCTATGTCTAATTATCACACACATTTCACAGATGATAAATTAACTTCGGCAGCAGTAAATTTAAGTGAAGTTATAGCGTTGATCCTAGCAACAACATATGACTTTCTCTAATCATTGGAAATTTATAGGCATCTTTTACACAGTACATCATTTTTACTTTCTCTGCACGTGCTATATACATAGTGTATAGAGATGGTATTACATTCCACCCAAAACTTCTGTACCATAATTTCACCGGAAATAGTCATTAAGGTCTCTGTATCCCCCCCAAAAAAAACATTTTTAGAAAAAGGAGAGAGTGTGAGTGTGTCTGTGAGTCTGTGAAACACTTTAACTTAAAAATGAAAAGTCGGTAAATTACCAAACTTGGTATATAAGTTTAGTACCTCCCAAGGATGTGAACTACCCTTTACATGGTAAAATTTTCGACAAAGTTGATTTTCTCAAAAGTGGTTCTAACGATTTTGATTAAAATACCGCACATTAAACATATTTACACGAAAAATAAGATGCATATCTTAAATTTTCTGAGAATAGCCTTTGAAGTCCTCTTTATTCTGGTTGATTTTTGCTGGATTTGCATAATTAGTAAACCGTAAGATATAGACAAAATCTTACTGCTCAAAATGTGTAGATCTCGTTGAAACACACAATTTAGATCATACACATTGTTTTCGTGGAGTTGACCATTTTTTAGATATTCCTTGTTATTGGCTTCAGTTTTAAAATACTTAAACTTTTCACACACGGAATTTGTCAACTCCTAGCAATTCAAAGAAACGGATTACATCCACATGGCAACCAGCTTTTAAAAGATTTGACTATCATTTTATGTGAGTTTATTGCCTTATTTCCCCCCTACTTACAAGAAAGCATTTTTGTTAATGTTTATCTTGATTAGCATGAAGTAGATAGAAGAATAAGCTTTTAACAATAATTTATTTCAGAGCTGTAGAGAAAGATATGTGGATGGAACACATCAAATTGTTATATTCCCAGCCTGTTTACAGCAATTTCCTCGCTATTGCGAATACGGCAGTCAAGGTGTGCACAGCCGCTTCTTAACACGTAATCCGATTACTTTGTTTGTTCAATATTATCTTAATATGATACTGCGCACAGCCTTTTCTGCGCATATTTGTTTAATTATGATAAGCTATGTACACGAGATAATGACCAGGCTCTTTACTAGTGATACTCATATGGACTATAATTCCTTAATTCTAGTTATCTCCTTTATGTTTTGTTCTTTTACGCTGTTTATTGTCCATCTTTATTTATTTGTCGCTTTACAGAAATGTTGTATTAATCTCTTACTATCTTTATGGAACATTTCAGTTAAAGCCATCATTATAAGTCTATCCTATACCATTCCTTTTGACTTTTACAATTTTCTGTTCCAATTGAGTTGAGTATATCTTTGCTTATGACGTCTATGTATTTTTACCTTCCCCTTTAAGCTTTCATCCGTATATAGAAGACAAAAGATCTCTTTTCAGCTATCTCACTGTATATATCTGTTTACATTTTAAATGCAGAACAAATAATTCAATTGCTTTGTAGCCTTATACACCTCAAGTTTACCTTGTTATTTATGTGCCATTTAAACAGGAGATTGGTACCAGTTCTGCTCAACATGCAACCCGCGAGCCTCTTGTGGTCCACAATATTTATTTTGGCCCGTTTGTCTGACTGAATTTATTAATACGGAGAAATGTTAAATTAGTTATAAATTTGTTGGGTGCTGCTTACTTAGTTTCTTTGTATGTTTGAGAACACATATATTTGCCATGTATTTGAAAGAAAACCAGTTTTCATCTTTAAGTGATGTCAATTAAGAGGCCATTTTAAAAAAAAAAACGTTACTTCAAACATGATACCAAACTTTGATCCAATATTTTTCTTTAATCAGAATTATTCCATATTCTCTACAGAGTCTGGAATGTCAGAGTGAGTATGAGTGTGTTCGTTAATACAAAGTATTAAATCCAATGATAAGAAACCCTACGCTTTCAGCGAGTAATAAATAACATATCAAATAGAGAAGATGTATTGCACTCAAAAATTCGATTCCGAGATTTCACCGGAAATAAATGTTTTCAGACCCCCTGTATAAAATAAAGCATTTTTAGAAAACAGTCCGTGTGTGTATCTGTGGACAGCATAGCTCAAAAAAGAAAAGTCCCTTAAATATAAAACTTGGTATTTAAGTTCAGTATCTTCCAAAATTGTTATATTCTCAAAACTGGCTCTAAGAATGTTGAGTAAAGTACTTTATATTAAAGATATTTACATATCAAATAAACTGTACATCTTCAATTTTTTGTGAATAGTCTCTGAAGACCTCTTTATTTTGGATGAATTTTGCTGAATTTTGCATAACTGGTAAATCGTACAAAAATTTAATATATATAAAATATATATTCGTTATAACACATAATTTATGCCATATACAGTTTTTCGATTTCGAGATACTTCTTTTTACTGGTTTTAGTTTTAAAATACGTTTCTTATATGGATACTTTCAACTCCAGCACATGCAAAGAACTTTTCAATTCCATAGCAACCAGCTTTTAAAAGATTTGATTATCGTTTAAACCTAGTGTATTCCCTTCTACTTACAATTAAGTAAGTAAGAAGTAAGTAAGCAAGCAAGTAACAAGACAATTTCTGCTAATGTTTATTTCGATTATTATGAAGTTAATAAAAGAATAAGCGTTTTAACAATAATTTGGCTCAGAGATGTAGAGAAAGTCATGTGAATACAACACGTCAGATTTGTTAAATTCATTATCCCACGGAAAATGTTCCACAGGGTGCTTTTTTAAAATATATTCACACCTAAAATGTAAGTTTTACAGAAAATGAGATATCAAATAGATTTGACACATCAGATTTTCTTATACTGACTCAATTTTGTAGAAAAGTCGATGTTTTATACTCACCTGTTTTTCTCTATCTGTTATGAAACAAACTATTCTTACAAAAGCTTATTCTTCCATGTGCTTAATGTATATCGATATAAGCATTTGTCCGCATGTGGGATTTGTGGTGGACAAGCAGCGCAGGAGCGGGTTCTCCGGTTTCCCCTGCCATTGCATTCTACCGGTGCTCCATCGTCGTTCCATGTATTATCAGTGTCATCGCCTGCGGTGGCATATGCAATAAAAGCGGGCATTAAACACTATAACATTTGTAGAATTAATTTTATTACATACATAAGGGAGTACTCTAGGATAAATCGATAGTCAAATCTTTAAAGACCTGCTCACTACGTGATGCATGGACATTCCGTTTCTTTGCTTTACCAAGAGGAAGAGAAAGCAATGAATAACACTTTTTCCATTGGAGAACTGTATAAGTATTTTGAAGTTGAAACCAATAATTGGGAGTGCCTAGGAAATGGTTAACTATAAAATAAATAAATAATAAGAAAATAAAAGATAAATTGAAATAAATTGTGTTTTAATGGGCTCTCCATTTTTCTCTATCTCCTATAGCCGTCTCTTTTTGGACGACTTTTGCAGTTATGTAAAACTTTTTTGAGGGACAGAATGTTTGAAAATTACCCGTGTAAAGGCATTGAATGGGGATTCTTTTGAAAATCCTTGGCACATGCTGAACTAAATATCAAGTTAGGTATTTAATGTAGTTTCGTGTTCGAGCTATCATCTTCACAGACACACACTAGTCGTCCTCCGTGGTGTAATGGTTACCGTGCTAACTTCGTATACCCAAGGTCGCGGGTTCAAACCCGGCGGAGGGCGATGGATTTTTTCGGGTGTAAAAATCCTTAGCATGGCTTCCTTCGGAAGGGAAGTAAAGCCGTGGGTCCCATATCGTAGATTTACGGCACGTAAAAGAACCTCAAGCCTGATAAGAGAGGCCTCTGAGCAAAATTAAGTGGTCTTTCACGCCCAGTATAGAATGGGACGCTGAGAACCATAGCAGTTAAAGAGCGTCCATAAATAACACGCCATTTCCATTTGGACACACACTACCCTTTTTATAAAAATATTTTGTTTGTATTCAGGGGATCTCAAACATATTTCCGGGAAATATCGACATCGATTTTTTAGGTGGAATACAACAGCGTCTTTACCTACCGTGTACTTGGTATACGAGTTGAAAAACTAAAAATAATTACTGTTTGTTTTCTGCAAAATTCTGGATTTGTCAAAAGTTAATAATTTGTTTCTTAAAATTGAAGAATTATTTCAAAAACATATGATCTTTTACTTTAATGCACTTTTGAGAATCAGAAAGTATCTTTGAAACAATTGCACCGTTTGAATCATTTTGAACATGGAAAAATACTGAAAAATTTTGCGTGAAAATCAAATTTAAATGTGATTGCGACCAATAATCAGCACGCACCCGTCCATTTATAAGCCCAATTAATTCATGGTTCAAATATAACCCGTGGAAAAACGATATATTATATAAGAATGCATAGTATTTTACTGCCAAAATAAATTTATCTTTAATTTTTCACAATTTTTGACCAAGTTTCAAGTTGATGATGTTAATTTCCCAAATTATGAAACAGAAACAGCATGACCACCTTGTATACCAACTGCCTCGTATTTGACAGATATTTGTACACATATTTTTGTGCAATAAAAGTGTTGCACAATACTTATAGTTAAAACCGGTCAGTGGGGAATATATTTTCTCATTTACACCAGTAATATTGTACAAACATAGTTTATACTTTAGGATTACAGTTTAACTCTCGTAAATGTAGTATGGTAATAATTCATTATTCGTATAAATTAACAGCTTTATTTAAAACATGTATAATAACCACTTCCTATTCAATAGTGGCTATTTATTATTGGCTTAAATAGACTATTATACAATAGACTATTATTATTTGTAAGTAGGAGGTTTAGTACACAAGCAAGCAATAGTCTAATAAGATACTGTAATATGCATCATGTTATTCTATCCTAATATTAACTAAAATACTATTACATTTATTAATATTAATATTATTAGAGTCGTCATTACGAGGGATTGAATTTTAGTCGTGATGTAGGTAGTGTTTTGTTTTTTCGTTGCTGCGTAACCCCGCCGGAATAAACAGTTTCAATTCTGGTTGTTTAAACTTCACCAAATAAATCAATAAATGAATGAAACTGGATATTCCTGAAGAAGTTTTAGATTAAATAAACTGTACTTAGTTTGCCACCATGAAAATCGAAGGACTAATATGACAAGCAGTGTTCATTATTTAAAGAATACGGAGCGGCCAAAGCAGTTAAAATAATTTACAATAAAATAAATCACTTTCTTTATTTCACGATGAAAACAAGACTCATTTTTGTGGTTTCCTAGCATACATATAATGTATATATGATGTCTAAAGGATAGAATAAAATAAATTATATAATTTATAATACAATATATACTAAAAATACTGGGTGAGTGGCCTTGATTTTATCCCTCTTGCTTATCAGCAGAGACAGTGAATCTGTAAACGTCAAATGGCCGGTCCCCATGGCCGTGCTTGCTAAAGTATCTCGCTTTGGTGTTTCGTGGCGCAGGGGATCGTGGGTTCGCGTCTTGCCTTGGGCATGAGTGTTTGTGTGTTTGTAAATGTGTATATGTGTTTGTGTTAGAAGCAGGACGCAAAAACGTAATCAAATTGAAAAACAAAAGATATGGTGTGAAAATGTGCAAAAAGGAAAAAAAAAAAAAAAAGAGGACAAAGGAAAACAGCGCTGGAGTCCCGACACTGTATTTAATACCTCCGGAACCGTATTTAATAAAAAAAATACGGGCGGTTGCTCTACCTCGTACATCCACAAATCTACACTAAGTTTCATGTCAAGTCTTTGTGTTTGGAACTCATTCGTATGAACTTTTATCATTTGTACCCTTTTACCGGACTTTATACACAAGGGTTTTTCTACTCTTTACTTCACAAAAAGGGCAAAACGAGACTAATACGCTTGGTTTGACAACAGCGGAAGAAACCAATTTTCTCGGACGAAGTTTAGCAGAACTGTAATTTAGAGCAATTAGTTTTGCCTTCCATCTAATTTTCTGCGAAATTCGAGTCTCACAGAAGACCAGCTAACAACACAACATGGACGCTAAAACCGCGACCGCTGAATTACAAGGAATCCTCTGTGTTAACTCAGCTGTGATGTTAGCCGAAGAGCGACTACTCGGATGTAAGCAAACAAGTTGGCAGCACAATTTAATCGATCTTCTTGAAACGCAGATGTCCTGTGACGCCATGTTTTCGTTTAAAGGAAATGATTTAGCTTTCATTGTAAACACGGAACTGCGTCGAGCTGTCGCCCTCTGGGGAAGCAGGTGGAACATTATTTTCGCTTCAAAACAGCTTGACATTGACATGGGCTACATTGCGATTATTTTGTCATGGTTGTCTCAAGTGGGTTGAATATTAAGCAAGAAACGTTCGCTGCTTGATAAATAATCGTCTCTAGCTGCTCAGGTTCGTATTAAACTTTTCTAGACTGATTTATTTTGTATTGAGATGCCATAGGATGCATATTCGTCTTAAAAAGTTGGTCTTATCTGAACATTTATTGGTAGCTCGGTTGTCTTAACTTTAAAACACTGAACATGCCACAGGTTAACCTACTCCTGGCTACAACACCACTGTCAGAAAGGAAGGGACGGGTCCAGGTAAAATAAACGCTTTTGACTATCTAAGCGTTTACTGGACCTCGGTGGCTTTGTAGAGAGTTAAAGTTCTGTATTTGTTTAAAAACGTACTTTTGAAGGCTTTTGCTCTTTTTAAGCCCTGTTAATATCAATAAATTAAAAAATGAAAATTTGAAGGCAGAGAACCTTTACCCATCTCTAATAACAAATACAGAATATGAAACCATTTGGCACCACTAGGCTGGAAAGGGTTAAAATGAACAATCGTCTCACAATAAAAGTATATATAGTCGGTGTAAAGTCACATTTTCTTAATTAAGGTGTCACCAACTGGTTGTTCATTGAGTAAATCAGAGATGGAGAGAGAGCAGTTCTATTCGATGCTCCTGCGAATCGCAGACTATGGACTGCATAACCTACTGTGCGGTAAACATAAGCATATAATTTCCTCAGCGCAGTTGCAGGATGCAACATATTGCGTTGAAATAGTAATTCACATTTCATAGGTTGACTTGACCATTGTCGGGTTAAATTTGTCCTTATCACTGAAACGTTAGGTCTGTTGTATTATCTTCTATCACAAATATTGTGTTAGTTAAGAAATCCCGATTCCGTTGTTTAGGTACAGATCATCATTTGGCTGCGCCTTGGCCGAGTAATTAGACCGCTCGCCTCTCACTTGGGCGCAGCCTCTGGTTCCCAAGGTCGCGGGTTCAAATTTCTCACCTAGGCGGCCCTGGTTTATCACAGTGGACAGCATGTAGGATGGTGAACTAAGCGTCATGTCGGCGAGTTTACTCCGAATACCCCGGTTTTCCACGCCATTCATTCCAGCAATTGCTCCACCATCACCCTTCCTATGATCTATTTCGCCCACATTTTAATATCACCTACTTCCTGAGGTCACACCAGACACTGAGATCCCATTCTAGATACTCTATCTGATCCAGAGCACGTCTGCTCCTCAACAGGCCTCTACTCCAGACATTAGCTTGTATAGTTTTCTCCAAAACATGATGACTCAAACGGGAGCGCTCCCCCCTAACAACCCTGTGCTAGAGGCGAGAGGCAACGTAGTAAAATCTGTTTCATGGAGATACTGCTTGCAATCCGAGAATCACGCCTCAGTAAAGAGATCAGTAAGTGGAAGACTTAGTAAAAGCAAGGGTAAGTTTCCAACCGCACACAACTCAATCCCAAGTTGTTGGAAGAAGAGGGGGGACAGGATCATCATGTTCTGAAAAATACTGTAAGTCCTGAGGGTATAAGTCCTCCGTATGAGGAAGGTAAGCAGGTGAAGAAGAAAAAGAAAAATCTCGTCTGTTTCATTCATATGACTTTCTCTACATCTCTGTAACAAATGATTGTTAAAATGCTTATTCTTCATAGTTCTGGTATCTACTTCATAGCAATTGATATAAGCATCAGCACAAATGATCTTATTACTTAGTTCCTTATAAGCAGAAGGGAAATAAGGGAGTGCACTAGGCTAAAGCAACAATCAAATCTTTTAAAAAATGCTTGCCATAGCATGGAAATCTATTTCTTTGCATGGCCAAGAGTTGACAAGTTCCCGCATGAGAAAAGTTTAGTAATTTAAAACTGAAACCATTAACAAGAAATATTTCGAAAACAGTATTTGACATAAATTATGTGTTTTAATGACATCTCCGTTTTCGGTCAGTAACTTTTTGTCTATCTCTTACGGTTTACCAGTTATGTAAAAGGCATCCAGAATGAAAAGGTCTTTAGAGTCTATTCCCAGAAAATTCAAGCTATACATTTTTATTTGTAATGTAAATATCTTTAATATACACTATTTTGTTCAAAATCGTTTGTGTAATTTTTTAGAAAATCAAAATTTTCGAAAATTTTTCCATGTAAAGGGCAGTTAGGGGTGGGAGATTTTCTTGAAAATCAAGTCTCATCCTTAGGCTTTTTGTTTTCGAGCTAATCTGCTTCCACACACGCGCGCGCGCGGGCAGACATCATCTAAAAATGTCATTTTTATATTAAGAGGTTTCAAAATATGTATTTCCGGTGAAATTTCGGTATAAAGTCTTGGGCGAAATACAATACCTTCTCTATACCTAGTACGTATAGAGAAACAAAAACATAATTATTTGAATTTATAAAACTTTTTAATATACCTTCTCTAGGTTCATCATTGGTGGAACAGTGGCCGTGTTAATTAGTATTTATATTTTTGATATGAACTTTAGATATTTTCATAAATTTTGTCATAAGTTTTCATAGTCGTGAAATGATTAATTGAAACACATATTGACAGTCATTTTAGTATTAACATAGTCAAAATTCAACATGCTTTTTTTTTTTATAGCTTAACGTCCTTTAATCTGGTTGGTCATATCGGACGTAGAATGAAATTGGTGAAATGATGCTCAAATGATCTCGGGGTCCAAGGAGCTTAAAGTTACTCAACATTCGTCTTCTCAGGGTAAGGGAAAACCCCGAAAAAAAAACCTTATCCGGGTAACTCACCCTAAGGGAGATTCGAACTCACAACCTTTTGAATGTGAAGCACACACCACACTACGCAGGCGGGCTCCTAATTTTGGTTCATATCATTGCAATCACATCCTAATACTAATAGTATGTGAATTAATTGTGACGAAAAAGTTTCACATTTTTAGCATTGGATATGATCAGATCTTTGTAATTAATTGATATCTAACACAATCCGAAGAAAATGTAGGAGTCGATGGCCTGCGCGTTGGTTTCTTTTCTGTTCTGGAGATAATAAACTGACACAAGATAAACTGCGGTCAACCAGAGACCATCCACTGTTGTCACGTGTTTACCCTATGTGTGCACAGAGCAGGCCTGCTTGTTCTAGCAAAACATCACTCGAGTTGGAGACGCCTGTCTTATGTGATTCACATATTCTCGCCAACCTCCAAAACGATCTAGTTACTTCCTTTTGTTACCTCTAAACTTGTATTTCGTTAAAATCTCAATTTCGATCTGACCACTTCCTCCATCTACTGCAAGTTAGCCACAGAGAAACTAAAAATGCATCGTTGAGAATTATCTAACTCTCTACGATTTTTTCCTTCTGATGTTATTTCAAAATTGTGTGGATAGGTGTGTGCGTGCGCGCGCCCTCCCCCCAACTTAATACCGGGTAGACCCTCTTTCGAAGTAACCAGATATCCCCTCGAGCGTTAAATGGTTATAGAACTTAACGGGGCTATTTCACGTTAAAACCCGCTAGTGGGAAATTGTCCTGGACAACCTTATTTTGCCCATCTTGCTTATCAGCGGAGACGGTGAGCGGGTTCCGCTCATTGAGAGAGGTAAAATGAAGTTATTCACTAGCGGGTTTTAAATTGAGATAACCCTTTGAGTTATGTAAATCTTTTAACGTATGAAGCGATATCTGCACACCTCAAATACGAGACAGTTGGGCAACTTGATATATTCCAACCAACCTCCATGATGCTCTGTAGTTGTTTTACCACAATGTACGAATCGAATGAGAAGAGTTCAGTGCGTGTTTAGAGAACTTTTACGCTAGCTTAAAGGTACATTGTCATCACGGAATCGTAAAATATGTGTTAGAGATAGGCCAAAGGCATTTAACTCTTCAAATATTACTCGCCTTTACAAACATTTCAAATCATACCTTAAAACAATATTTTCCCCTTTTCAGAATACTTCACAATATGCTATTTTTAAATTAGAATTGCTCTCTACCCTCCATAGAATGGATGTGAAAAAATCAACATACAGTAAGATGACCAATGTTTGAGTCAAAACCGCCTATATGGCCATAGTAGTCAAAGAGGACTTAGAAATGAACAAAAAAGGCAATTTTTATAACTTGTCTCAAAATTGTTAAATTGCCTCTCAAAGATACATTTCAGGAAATTACCAAATATTGTTTTTGAAATAATCCTACAACTTTCAAAAATAAAGTTTTGAAGAGTCTCAAAGTAATAATTGTTCTAAAATAATTAGAGATTAATATAAAAATATTATGTAATAGGTATGTGTAAACTTATTTGCAGTAAACCCTAAATATTTTATGGGAATATTTTTGAAAATGTATCCTGTAGAGTATTTTTATTACAACAATGAATTTCCACAGTTATACATTTTTATTTAAATGACCATGCAAGTTAGAATTTTGACACATAGCAAAAATATCACTGCCATTGTGTTTATTAACCGGTATAAACTTCAAGGACATATCTTGCATATCTTGATCTTTATACATTTTACAGGTACATTACTTTGACTCCTCCCCCCCCAACCCGACAGATTATCTAGTTCTGCCAATGATATTGTTTTTTTTTTTGGTAGTGTTTAACGCCCGCTTTAACTACTGATGGCACCGCAGGCGATGACACTGATGATACATGAATGATGATGGAGCACCGGTGGAATGCGATGGCGGGGGAAACCGGAGTACCCGGAGAAAACCCGCCCCAGCGCCGCTTTGTCCACCACAAATCTCACATGCGGTTGCTTGGGATCGAACCCCGGCCGTCTAGGTGAGAGGCAAGTGGTCTAACCACTCGACCACGGCGCGGCCCAATGATATTGTGATTAGGTACGACAGTACTCGTCGGACCCATCCTTTGCATAGTTGCTTAGATTGCTTCAGTTGTCTGCGCAGAGTCCATAGCTACCGCTATTGTTGGAGAGGTGGATATGTGCATGTCCGGCCGTTTTACTAACTCCTGGACTGTTGCAGGTATCTGCCTCGTTATCAAATGACACGTGCAATAATAGCAAAAAAAAAAAAAAAAAAACATGTTTTATGGGGGCTATATTAGGAGAGCAGTCAAGACTGGTAGGTCGGTTGCAACAGAGATTTCGTAGAGTGCAAATGGATTAAAGAGACAGCCGAAGCAGTCGACAGCTGAGTGTACGAGCGTAGAAGCGACGAGAAATAAAACTGTTCTGTAGCAACTGAAATACACACTCTTATGTTACTACATATAGTTTTAAGCACATTTCGCAAAATTATTACCGGAATATTTGGTTTTAAAACTAATAATACAGACTAAATAATGGTAAGATGAAACTTTAAACGATTCTATTTTCTCTTTTGTGCGGTATTTATAAATTAACTTCAGATTCCTCCATCATAAATATAGAAGGAAATATGGTCGAAAATGAGAAACGTGGTGATTTTACACTCCCATGCTAAACTTTCTGGAAAGGACATACAGTTTGTGTAAATAATATTCGATACATACGTATCGATTGATTAAGAATACACATCCGCCCTTGATAAATCTCTGACAGTTCCACAAAAATTAAAAAACAAATAAAAAGCTAAGTATTACATCTAGAGTGTAATATATATGGAGTTACAAGTGAGTATAGAACTTACTTTGACACTATATATATATAAAGTCCCGGATTGACTTGAACGACCCTCGACGAGTAGAAGTCAAAGCGGGACTTTTATTTTTTTCAGGTTTAAATGGACGCCTAGGCTGGAGGTTTTGTATGCAAAAAGTGTGCTGTTACTGGTAGACTGTGTCCATTTCCCGTGCTTCTGGATAGACAGTTATTCAAGATGGCGGACAACAGTGTGAACGTTCACATGGAACAACGTGTTGTGATTAAGTTTTTATGAACGAGGACATAAAACCGGCTGAAATTTACAGAAGATTTCAGGCTCAGTACGGTGATGAGACACTCAATCGCAGTAAGACATTTGAATGGTGTAAGCGCTTCAAAGATGGTCTTTCTATTTCTGACGATCCTGGCCGTGACAGCCCACGGTGATCATTCCTGAGAACATTGAGCGTGTGGAGCAGCTGACAATCGTAGTCACTATCAACAGTGACGTCATGTTTGCGTGTTGTGCATAAGAGTTTACGGAAGAAACGTCCGGGTTTGATCACAAAGAGTGTTCTCTTTTTGCAAGACAATGCACGACCGCATACCGCTCAACGCACATTCCAAACAATCATGGAACTCTTGACATCATAGTCCTGACTTAGCGCCAAGTGATTTCCACCTGTTTGGGCCCCTGAAGGAATTCCTTGGAGGAAAACATTTCAACACTGATGATGAAGTGAAGCATGATGTCCTGCAATGGTTCCGTCGGAACTCTAAATCTTTCTATGCCGAAGCATTTCAGGCGTTAGCCAAACGCTGGGATAAGTGTATAACTGTAGCTGCAGATTATGTACAAAAATAAATCCACTTTCCACATTTTGAATTTTGTTCTTCTATTGTGTTTTAAACAATGTCCCGAATTGTCTTGAACGACCTTTGTATATATCAAGAGAAATATGTATGTGTCTTACAAAAAGCTGCCAGAATAAGGATTGTTATATCGTATTTTATTTTAAAGTGGCTCTTGACAACGGTCAAGAGCAACTTTAGGAGGAGACTACCGAGCGGGTTGGGGGTAATTTGTGAGGTTCGCAATCGTGAGGTCTCAGGTTCGATTCCCGGCAATTACTCACACTGACTATGGATTTTTTCATGGTTTATCCGGATCAGTAGGTGAATGCTGGGTGGTTTGCTTTTTACCACGCCTTTCCTGTCCTTAATTTGCTTCATCATCATTGTTTCAGGATTGAGGGACCAGGCGACCGTGTTTGACTTGTGGCTGGGCGGTGGTGGTGGGCTTTGTGAAGGTTTCTCTCTGGCTCGACCGGACGCTTAGGGACTCACCTTCGGGTGCTCTTGGGAAAGGCTCCTCTTCAAGGAAACCATAGTAGTTAGCTGCTTATGGGTGGGCTTGAGTGGCTTCGTATACGCTCAACCTGGAAACATTAGGGATCTGTCAATGTTTGCGCATGAACCCCAAATCTGGTCGTACTTCTGATCCCTCTCGTCTCTCCCACCCAGGTATCACATTCGAAGTACAAAGGAACACATATCCTAAATATGGTGCTCTGCCCTATTTCTGGGGCTCCTTCGTAATATTATTTACATTTTATGTATGAAGAAATAAATACATTTTTTGGAATGGTAAGCTAGCTGTTCACATAAAATAGTAATTTCTTCTAAACCTCGCAATTTCAAGTATCCGTTATTTGTTGATATCATCCATTTTTCTTTCTCTATCTTGCAAAGCGTGCACAGTAGATAGAGTAAGTAACGTATTTCACCAAAAAATTCGATGTAGAGATTTCATCTGAACAAAAGAATTAGAAAAAAAAAGTGATTATTAACCAATAGCTATGTTTTTTCAGTATGTTTAACTAAAGCACTTCATACCCTACCCTGGCCAATATGTATACTAATATCGAATCTGATATTTATCACAAAATAAATGAATTAATACACCTGCTTTAAACTCTGATTTGTAGATTATGCTTATTTTATGAGTATTTGATTTTTTAATTATACTGGCCTTTAGCAATTAAATACAAGTATTTATAGCTATATTATAGTGTAAATATTTCAATAATTCTGTATTTTTGTCTTAGAACAAAAAGAAGACTCCAAGAAAGTGCAATGAAATGTAAGCCCCTCATTTTTACGCTTACCATTACACGGTTTGTTTACGTGGGTCCTCCCCATGCTCTACTAATGCACATTTATCTGCACCTACTGGGTTTCGAACTCACGATGTTCGGTTATGAGTGAACGGGTAAATCACGTGTCGCCTTAACAATTATGGCTAATCGAGTCGCTTATGTTAAGGTGCCTCTGACAAGGATATCAAAACCAGTTTAGGAATTATAGTTACAGAGCATATGTGGCGAAATATTTCGTGCAATTAAGGTTTAATGTGGAATCTGGATGTAAGCCGATTTCAGTACTCCGAACTTAGCGTCAAGCTTTAACATTGTGACTACACGCTAAATGCAAGGGACTACACCTTGCCATCCTGAATTGCCGCACGTGTGGGAACCATTGTGTATAGCTTATTGTTGCAGGTGTGCATAAAAATAACACGGCGTGAGCTGGTGGTTTACGTTAAAACTAGGGTTTTTTGCACCTGAGTAAAGGGGTCACAATTGTGCATAGTTTACATGTATAATAATTTCTACTTCAAGAAATCTCTTAGCACGTCAACAGATATATTCAAAGCGGTCTAACAGCGCAGTACTTCACATGTGCAGATAACTCTTCATATGTTAAGAGCTGCAGAACTCAACGGGGCAATTCCTAATAAACTCCGGTCAGTGGCGGTGTTGTAGAAGCGACCTGCGCTCTATTCTTGCATATGATTGGAAACTGTGAAAGAATCACATTGAGGGGCAGTTCCCAGACATGTGCTAGAGTTGTGAGAATATACAAGAATATGATACTACTACTACTACTACTACTACTACTACTACTACTACTACTACTACTACTACTACTACTACTACTACTACTGCTACTGCTACTGCTACTCTGCTACTCTGCTACTCTGCTGCTGCTGCTTCTGCTCCTGCTGCTGCTGCTGCTACTCTGCTGCTGCTGTTGCTGCTGCTGCTCCTGCTGCTGCTACTGCTGCTATGCATGGCTTTTGTTACCACGCCTTAATATTTTGATTTGACTCTACCTTGGGTCTAGTCTGAAATGTTAAATGAGAATATGTATAGTTTTGTAATTATATACTATATGTATGACTTTTTAACAACTTGTCAATCTAAAAGGCGACTTTATTCTCTCAAAAATAAGGGCTATCTAACTGAAGTGGAAAACACTTAACAACTATTTTCTGCCTGTCTACACTGTTCTTGTACATCATCACAGACTCTACAAGTCTGGGAATTGCCTATCAACAAGCACGATTCCTTCGCCGTTTCCAATGATATGCAAGAGGAATAGAATGAAAATCGTTCATGCTAATACCGTCACTGACTGCCGTTACTTGGAACGTTGGTTTCTGCAACTCTTTCATAGCATGAAGGGTTATCTGCACCTGTTAAACACGGCAGTGTTGGGCCACCTGGTATTACGTTGCTGCCAGTCCAAACAATTTTAATTTCATCAGTGAGTTGGAAGTGTACAGTAGAGAGACTGCCACAGCACACGAGCTAGGTTGTAGCGACGAGAGCTAAAATTGTGTTACAGTAATGAAATAAAGAATCTTATTGTAAACAGAGATTCAAGTAATAACGATATTTTTGTTGCAACATGATCAGGAAAGTGTCGAACTTTTAGCAGCCGCTAAACACAACTAGGTATATCGTTTGGCAGTAAGGGCACTTGAGCCGAAGACAAGGCGTTCAACATCGTAATATTGAGTCGAAATGTCAATTTTATGAGACGCCGTTGAGTTTTAGCATTTTAGCCCACGCGCGGACCAATCTCTGGTGTTACTGGCTACACAAGAAGTCATGAATGCCATAAACAAAATGGTTTTATCCAACTACTATATTGCTTTCCGCACCATATAAGAAAACTTGTTTCCTGTAATAAAGCAATAATGAAACACGTGATAAGAATCCCGCTCGTAGCTTATAGCTTTCTCTTTCGTGTTTATTTTACATTACTTGTAAGCTACCTTATGTAATGGCAGATATACCATTACATTCTGACAAAGAGGTTTATTTAAGCATTTCAGCTTAGCACTCGAGTTATTACGTGCGAGGGAGGACCGAAGAATACTATCTTAGATTTTTGTCCCTCACTTATTTTCGGTTTTAATGAGTAGGAAACATCTATCACAGGAAATCTTCTAACGGTTAGAATCTATTTAAACAGATGTCTAAAAGGTTTTAAAACAAAATTAGTTTTAGCTATGTTGATAGGCCGTGAAGCAATAATGATCAAATAACATCGTGGAAGGTTTAAGCTTTTAATACATAATCATATTTTTTCCATGAATTCCGTATAAATTATGATAAATATTCGTTATAAATGGTTCAATGTACTGGATTTATCTTGAATATTGCACAGAATGAATGGGCAAATGACCTTTCTCTGAGATAGCCTAGCTCACGCACCTACGGATGGTAACATATTTTATGTTCAGTTTAACTTTATTTGGTGTGGTGCGGAATAAACGTGATGGTAATTTGACAATTGATTGTGAATATTCATCATAGTGTGTTTATAGTATACATTTTGTTCGAACTTAATCAGGATGCTTAGATTAGGATTAGAAACGGATGGGACCCCAGGACACTGAAGCAGAGCACCGGACGTAGGGCCCTGTGGTTCTTTACCTGTTACGTAACTCTAGGGACACAGGGATGAAGGCAGGAACCTGGGCGACCAGATGCGGATGACGGCAGGACAAGCATGGATGGAATCCCTAGAGGTTAGAATTGGACGCCGCCGCCCTAGATCCTGCTCACGGGCTCAGAGCCTCCCGGCGGAGTCCCAGAGGGAGCCCAAACTCGAGGCGGGTCCCGACCAGTGTTCTCGACGACGACGCTAGTATAATCTTTTACAGTGCGCAATCAAACACCCAGCAGCAACACACCAAACACGTCGCCTGGTCCTTTAACCCTGAGAGATGATTAGGAAATGATGGGAACAGGAAATGGTGGACCGGAAAATTCGGATGATATAATGAACCAACCCACTATTCACCTGACGATCCGGGGTCACAGCCAAAAACAAAAGCTTAGGTCAGGGGCCGACCATGAGGATCGAGTCCGCGATGTCTCCTGAGACGAACCGCCGCAGCCATCCCGCTCTGTTCTGCTGAAATGTACGATGTCGCCGCATCTTATAGGCTCTTAGATCAATATAAAAAGTCTGGGTTATATCAGAAAACAAACATAGACCATCAACTGTTTTACAGAATCACAAAGCAGATGGGATAGAATTTGTTGTGTAAAGAAGACAGAAAATTGGTGCCTCATATTACGATGTGTTTTTGCAGCTCGACGAATTAGAAGGCTCTATCCGGAATATACTTTCCAGTATTTCGGCTTCTGTGTTTATTAAAATCCTAATCTCGAAAATTAAGCTAACACGTTCCAATTTTTTTCGCATCGTCATCAAGGGCAGAAACGGTGAGTCTGTGCAGCTACTGCAAGCATGGATTCGCATAGCAATGACGTGGGAGTGGCGGTCTGCGAGTCGCGTCATTCGAGAGAAAGCCAGATTTACAGAAACGTAGGTACAATACTTTCTGAACCTCCTTCGTATAGAAATTCGTGTACAAATTAGTAATCACAATTAGTATCTGTATTCATTTGTCTTGCAGCTTTCATTAGGCACGATCTCTAAAGCCAGTCATGGAGGAAACTGTGTTCATTTTCCCAGGAAGTTATATATGTGTGGAATATTTAACTTTAGAGTTAATGTCTTAAGGATGCTGAATCATCGTAAATGAAATTTCTGACTATATTGTAAGTGCCAATTTTTATATAAAATTTGTCAATAACTATTTAACATAATGAAGTAAAACTTTGGCACTGAATACAGCAATCTTTACCAACCATAATCCAGTAATTACAGAATATGCTAAAATTATTATACACATATTATGAATAACATCTATAATTTGTATTTTAAAATAATTACTAGTTGTAATATATTCAGGCGTACTTTCTTCTAAACGTTATATTATTTCTCAGTGAATGTTTAATAGTTGTAATACATACCATACCTGACAATTTCCAGCTAAATTTGTTTCCTATACCTGAAGGCAATTTCCTCACAATCTTATATTATGAATACATACCCAGTATATCCAGGTGTTCCGGAACGTCGCCAATTCAAGTTATATGTCATAAACGCCCATGGCGCGCCGGTAATGTGGGTTGCATGTTACAGGGGTTTAGGGGTATACAAAGTATGCTGTACTCAATTACGAGTTGTGGTTCTTGTAGTGGTGTGTTTACCAAAATCAGTTGTGATGATTCGTAAAAGAATTAATACAAGTATTTTCGAATTCTATTAATGTATTGAAGATAGTGCAAATTATTTAAATTATAAACCTAAAGGTCAAAGGAGTTCGGGGACATCCCGATTGAAGGTGGTGATAATATGGAGTCAGAATAGATCATCAGTGGTCTAATATCTGGAATGTTATCATAAATAATAATAATAATAATAATAATTATTATTATTATTATTATTATTATTATTATTATTATTATTATTATAAACTATTAAAGTAGCATTCAGGATTACAAACATTAAACCTTCTGACTAAAACAATTAATAATGCTTATAATATGGGGCTAATCGAAGTAATAATCAAAGCTAAACATTAGCATATCAAATACATTTGCCTCGTCCGCGGTGACAGTGTTAAGGGTACAAGAAAGCTTGTAAATAAAAGAACTGAAACGGAAGCAAGTTGACCTACGTAATTAAATGATATTAGAATAAGGTTTCTAACCATGCTTCATATCGTGACTATGGCCTACGGTCATTAATCGCCAACGTGTGTGAACCGCATGCTGAAATTTGCCATCCATTGTTACACCTGCGTTAGTGGACACATGTGCCGTCGGAAAGTTCAAAGCTGCAATTATTACACCTGTGCGAGTGGATATGTGTGGTGTCGGCAAGTTCTTAGACATCTAAGCCGCGCATTGTTACACCTGAGTGAGTTTGTGACACCTGCCATTTGGACGTGCGACTGCCTATGGAAATTTCTTGCCACGTGATCGACAGGTATAAATTGGAGAACGAGCCCTGCCCAGAGTTCAGTTTTTAAGTGGGAATGTATAGCGAATATTAGCTGAGACGGTTTCGATGGAAAATTTGTAGCGTGTAGTAGTCACCGCGGTCGTCGGGCGTCGATAGAGAATTGTTGCGAAAACATCTAATAAAATTATTCATTTGTGAACAAATTTCTATTTGTAATCTTTGGGAATATTAAAGAGTTGTTTGGAGAAAAAAACGGAGTTTCTGATACAATAATTGTCATGTGGGCTGATTATTCGTACAAGAATTCAGAAACCCCATGAAATTTTAAAAACTTGTTATCAGTGTATTGAATACTATTTTAAATGCAATAACTAGCACTTAGACCGAGAAGTGACCAATAAAACTTAGTCCCCATGCTTAATAGATTAACAGCAAGGTGAACCAAAATATGCAATTATCAGTTATAATTTTACATATAATAAAGACTTCGGAGAGATATGAAAAAGAAGAGAAAACAATTTGAATAATTTCTGTAAATTGGCAGGAGAGAGATTTGAGGAATAGAAATACAAATGGGTGAGAACAGGAGAATGCAGTCTGAAAGGTCCCAGCAAACCTATCCCACAAAATTAAGTGTATATTCACACATTTAAATGTAAAGGAACTGAAATTTGTAGAAGAGAGTACATCAATAAGGAATGGTTTAGATTAGAGAGAAATATGGCGGCAACTGACATGTTCCATAAATATTGCGCAAGTTACTACAATATTTTATTAAACTGAAAAACAAATGAATATGAACAGAAAAAGAGTTAAAGAACAAATTACAAACGAGACCATAAAGTAGAATTAAGGAATTATTGTAAAACATGAGTATGAATGATAAAGAGCCAGGCCATATTCACTGTGCATGCTTACCATAAATAAGTAAACAAATAAATATACTATTTATCGCACGTGTAACATTTATTTTGAGCATACATTGGCAGTTTATCATGGGTGATGTTTCAAAATAATTGCTGTATTCAATACCAAAAGTTCCATTTCGTTATGTTAAATAGTTTTTGAGAAACCTAAAATCAAAGTAGGTACTCAAAACCAGTGTAAAAACTAGACCTATAAACTACCATGTCTAACGACCTTGGCTTCCCCCATCGCGTTTCTTCAAGAGAAACTTATTTAGGTGATACATCTGTCTAATGTTTAAAATCCAGAGCATGTAAAAATATTATATTGAAATTTATATCAGTTATTATATACGATAATAGTGATATTTTGCCATTCATCAAAATTCTCGCTTTCATGGTTATTTAAGTATTTTTTTTTGTCTAAATGTATTGTGGTGAAAATGGGCCACAAGTTGCGTTTTTAAAAATATTCGTATTAATAAATCCAGTTTTACAGCAAATGAGCAGACAAATAGATCTTTCTAATTATTTTTTGATATTATCCCTAATTAGAGCAGAACTCTAAGTAGAACTTTGTACTCTTCGAAACATTTGATATTGCAAAATTTAACAATGTATTTCTTAAATTGGAGTATTATTTGGAAATATTATATGACCATTTTATTTAACGTGATTTTGAAATTGCAATACAGAAGTTTTAAAACAAATTAGTGAAAAATTGCATCGTGTGGAAAAGTATTAGAAAACACTTTACGAGAAAATAAGGTTTAAAGTTCGAAGTGCCAGTTAATAAGCATATGCCTTTTAATTCGCAGTAGTTAAAATGCGCCAAGTGGAAACACAATGTACTTCCTTAAAGTTTACAACTTGCGTCATTTTATTATGAAAACAAATCTGAAGCGTTACACTCAACTTTCCCTTGCTGTTCTACAAACCCATTTCTTACAAAAGATTATTCTTATTTCTACACCATGCTAGTCGAGATAAGTATTAGCAGAATGTTATTACTTAGTTCTTTTTAAGTGGAAAGAATGCTCAATACTATAACGATAGTCAAATGTTTGCTGTGGCTATGCGATTGTCATTAAAATTAGCTTCTTTGCTTAGTCAGATTTACTTGTGGCTAACAAAAGAAACACGGACGCATTCCTCGCTGAAAAAGTATTATTTTAAAAGTGAAACCAATAACAATTAATATCTTGGAAATATTTACCTCTAAAACAAAAATGTAAAGGACATAAATAGTGTGTTTTCACGAGATCTATATTTTTGTGGAGTAAGTTTTTGTCTAACTTTTACGGTTTATCACTTGTGCAAAATTAATGCAGAATGAAGAGGAATTCAGAGGGTATTCTCAGATAATTCAAGATATACATTTATTTGCAATGTAAATATCTTTAATATACGGTATTTTAATCAATCAAAAGAGCCATTTTTAAGAACATCAAAATGTTTGAACTTTTTTCCATGTAAAAGATAGTTTGGGTTGGGGGGATTTTCCTCAAAACTCGGTGTCGTATACTTGGAAGATACTTAACTTTGATACCAAGTTTTGTATTTTACCGACTTTTCGTTTTTGAGTTATCGTGTTCACAGACATACGGACAAACTAACACATGCATACTCACACACAGTGAAATATCGGTATCGAATTTGTGGGTGGAGTGCAATACCTCCTCTACCTCTAAAACAATGTTATATAATGAATAGTATTATTTTAATTTTTCAAAATTTAGGTCTAATTTCATAAATGCATTGACTTAAAAGGTATTCATTAATGATAGTGTATTATGTAACGCAAACATTGGCTTGTTCGTGTTTTCTCAACCTCCTGCTTCAAACAAAGTGTTGAATTACCTAACGGTGGTATAGACATTAACTCTGATTACCAAGTACCAAAGAAAAAGCCTTTTTAATAATTGATAATGGGATTTTATGAAACGTCAGTGGGTAGTGAATATAATGTGACTGTTACATATTCAGTTCTAAAGGCACAGTTTTATTTGTGGACCACGTTCACGCTCTACAAAGCCTTTCAGCCTTTCATAAGCAAACGACTTGCATATCTGGCATCTTCACAAAGATGTAACCCCTCCAGGGTACAATACAGCAGCACCTACGTGCTCACTGAGCCTTGAAAGACAGGTTGTTGTCAGATCCTTGTTTGTAAACATGGAGGGCATTATCAAATCCTTCACCTTGTGGCATGTACGTCAGGGGATGCTCTAGAGCGCCTCCCTGCAACGGATAAGCCTTTATCTCCATAAGCCAGTTTTCCTACAGGTGCCTTGTATGCCTATAATTTTGTACAGTTCCACATTGCGTGTGGCCTATGATTCAACATAATACACAGACCAGGAGACATCATTTATATTTCGTGCAGCTCTGTTTTCCAAAATACCACATCAGGTTGATGTTCACAACCATCAACTCTGTCAAGTGATTAAGAGAATGTGATTTATGAAGATGCAGGGAAAAGGAGACTGAAAAGACACTCTTTTATCAGAAACCCATACTCTATAATCTTACTATTTCCATAATTCATTATTGTTGATTCAAACAAAGTACACTGCGCTCCTTATACCCAGGGTTATTATTAAACGTTTTGTTGCAGCTTAACACATTGTAAAAGCCACTAAACATATTTTATGTGCTATTCGGCATTCTCTAACTTCCTAATAAAACAGCACTTTGTTAAAATAAAGATTTGTTTGTTACAGCAACAAACATCGTATCCCTGTTGTTAACTCGTTTGTTACGGAACAGAATCGCAAATATATTTTAATGCTGATGTAAAAAGAAATGTGATAAAAATGAACATGCTTTAAATATTAAGTGATTATTTATATGATTTAGCGTAAGGTATGGATTACGCTTAGACAAAAATGTTTTGTACATTACGAGGCCCCTAATATAACTTTTAAGGGCCAACATATGCAAATTTCAAATTTAATGTTTCTTAAGGAAATAAGTTAATTTTTTCATTTTTAAAAATGAACTTGTTTATTTCCAATGTGTTGACTCACCTGTTGTTAAAATTAAATGTAAGCATGGTATATTATCTCACCTTGAGAGCCCACTCTGCTGCCTTCTCTGGAAAGCATTAATAAATGAAGAAAATGTCATAATAACAATCCTGGAATATCACTTTAAAATTATCGGTTGCGTTTCAAGTTCATTAAATATTTACTGCAGGAAAAGGTAGAATAACTTATTACTTCATTCTTTATACTTTATCGTTGGATTAATTAATTTTGTAATTACAAACACATAATTAATTTTGTAAATATAAATGCATAATTAATTTTGCAAATAATTGGATACTATTATTTACTATGATATTAAGGTCCTGTGGTAGAAAAATCAAACTGATTTGTTGGGGTGCACAGCAAGGAGTATTTTGAACATTTACATGATGAAAAATGCATTTAAAGAAACGCGCCATTTAATATTTGAAGTGTCATTTGTTACCATTAAACTTCCATTTAAAAGGTGAGCCGACAAGTGTATACATTGCAATTGACTGAAAATAATGTTTACATATTAATCTACAAGGACCGCGGTAAATTAATGTGCTAAACTATAAAGATAAACGTTTTCCAAGAATTTCAGTCAATTTACACAGAGGAAGAATTGTATTGTAACCTCGCATTAATAAAAATTAACAATTATTAATTTAAAACATTTAAGTTAGAATACTGATTGTTGTGTTGATTTACATCATATTACGAACTGATCACGTTTGAGAGCTGTAAGATATTAAGATACAGCAGTGTTAGATTTTTTACTCAGACTCATTTTAAGTGAATTCACTAAAATAGTCAGAAAGCTATTTGCCAGGAAGATCATAATTGAAAGCAGCGAGTTCGATTTTAAAATGCATTAAATAATTCATTAATAAATTTCCGTATGAAAAAATAATCCAAAAATACTAACAGAAGCGACATTCTCCCAGATAATAGAACAAGTAAAACTCACCTTTCTTTTCCGTATGATCTTTCGCTTAAAAACTATCTAAAATAACAAATTGCAATACTTATGGATCGATATAAATCAATGAAGCGTTTATAAAAATATGAAAATCCATCTCTGTGTTGTTAATTTATATTACCGGTCTCTCCTAACCTAAAATTGAATCTAATTTTACAGGGTCACTGCCACAGCAGTTGAGCTGCTGTGCTAGATTTCCCCATTATATATAATTCTTTGGGGTGACTTCCTGTTTTAAGTAATGGTGCGAATTTAAAAATTCCAAATCATTTTATTTTATTTTTTCAAGCAAAAACATTACATTTTCTCTCCATCTCAGAAAGGAAAAGTAATACAAATACTCGGTAGTCGGTATTTCAGCGCTGTTGACAGCGAGAAAAGAAGGCAACTATTGCAAGGCGCACGAATTTTGATTAGTCATTCCAATTACTTAACAAACCGCGAGGAAACAAACATGGGTAACAAAAAAGTATTCAGAATGCCAAATAGAGTAAAATTTTGATAAGAGAGTTCTTTAAGCTTCACAAATAATTGTAACTCCCTTTTAACAACTAAGTTAGAGAATAGCCCTGATTGCTAGGCCGCGGATTGGGGCTATACGTGCTCCGCGTCGCTGTCCATTGCAAGTTACAAAGTCCGAACTTACGTACTCATAAATAGGACCTGGAATTCTAAGTTTCAACGTTTTTTTCCCCTTACTGCTTAATTAGGACATTTCAAGATATTATAATATTTATGTAGTTTTTCATTCGTTTCTCACTTCCTGAAGCAGAATATGTCCATTTAATTGCTTTCTCTACTTATTCTCCAACAAACTATTCTTAGAAGAGCTTGTTCTTCTATCTAATTCATGCTAATCAAAATAAATGTTAACAGAAGTGGCCTTACTATTTAGTTCCTTATAAGTAGAACCGAAATAAGGAAATACATTAGGTTAAAGCAATAGACAGATATTTTAAAAGATGGTTACCTTATGATTGAAATTCGGTGCTATTTGCATAGCTATAAGTAAGACAAAAGAAGAAGAAATGAAAAATTGTCGTTTAATTATTTTAAAATTGCCACATATAACAAGGTGTATATCGAAATGGTTAATTAAAATATTATAACGGTTAAAGGTTATGTTTTAAAGAGATCTATGTACTTGTTTTATGTAATCAATTTTTGTCTATCTCTGACGGTTTAACACTTATGTAAAAGTTATTCAGAATGAAGAGCATCTTAGAGGATATTCCAAGAAAATTCAAGATATAGGTACATTTTATTTGTCATGTTTGAAGCAAGGGACTCAAATATGGTGTGTGTGTGTATGTATGTGTGTGTGTGCGTGTGCGTGAGCGTGTGTTATTCCGCAGGGGTTTCCACATGTAGCCTCCACGGGTTTATTGTGCGTCAGAGTCAAGGAGGATAGGATGACTTGAGTGTGTCCAATGGGCATCCGAAACCGTGGGAAAGAGCCACCGTCCTGATAACTATGATAACAATACTTACAAATACAAATAAAATAAATTGAGATACTATATATGTACATTCAACAAATAAATTTCACAGTTATAAAAAAATTATGCGATATATATTCAGTAGATGTTTAAGGTTTCTTCCCTGTGGAGTTATAGCCATCATTTTCTCTCGCGCCTCCTAGTATTCATCAGTTAGTGTGATAGCTGTTGAGGCGGTTGGAATCCATGTTGTCCTGATTGTAGAGTCGATGTGATGCAGATGTTTGGTAGGCAGTCATATCCTGTGGCTAGTCTAAATGTAGGAACTGCTTCTCGTCTCGGCCAATTTGGACTTTTCACTGGTAGTTAATGGTTTTGCTTTCTAGGAGATCACGGCGGGCTTTCAATACTTTTTGGTGTATAGTAGATGCTATACCTTTGCTGTGGTAGGGTGGGATCAGGTGCGTGTCAGCCATCTCATTGCCAACAATCACATAATGGGAAGGAAGCCATTGTATACTTCCTTGTTTCCTGCAGTTAAGTTTCTGATAACATTTCTGCAGTTCAATTTGTCATTACAAATAGGTGTGCTGGTGAAGTTTGTGATAGCAGATATTGCAGCTTGAGAGTCACATAATATGACCACTTTTGAAAATACATATGGCTCACGTGATAATTGTTTCAAGGCACTCTGTGCCTTTGACCGTCTAACACGTTGCAATTTGGTTTCTAACATAAATCAAGCAGTTCTTCATCTCAACGTGAGAAGCGGCTAAGAGCTTGCGCCCTGGGCCTGAGCTTCCAAGTCCTACAGACGACTCCAATGCAACCCTTCTGCCGAGAGCTGTAATTCCAAAGCGCATTCACCACTACTGAGGAGCGCCACCACGTCGACACAATTCTGAAAGAGACTGATTGGAATGAAATGAAGATCAAATGAACGAACAGGAGTCCTCTTTAGCATTCGCTTGGTGATCCGCGAAAATCCCGGGAAAAAAAAAAACCATGGATCACAGAGATCGGCCGTGGTTGTCGAAAGCCAGACCCAGACTAAACGCCCAAACCACCGGCTCGATCTCGTGTATAGTAGTTATCTCTCAATCAATTTAGAGAATCTATTATAGTGTAGGCATTTCTCTTCAGTGTCCTTAACACCGCAGACTTTTGTGGACCACAGAAACAGTGTTTCGACATAGCATTCAAATACCTTTGCTTTACACTTGTACATACGAACCATTTTATGCTCAGTCGCTCTTAGGTGTCGAAGGTGAATTGCCTGTGGCTGAGTACAGAGAATAAAGAGACAGGACTACATTTTCCACTGACTAATAACATGCATACAAGAACAAATATGATGAATCGGAACAATTACGTTAGGTATCTTAGCTTCCTCAATGTACATCTGAAAGAATCCGGTAGGCATACGTTTAAGTTGGTATTAAAATGTGTAGTTCTACCCTCTGCTAGTATCATCATTTTATCTTCCCTCTTTCATAATTTCATTAATTAGCATCGAAAAGATGGTTGGATGTGGACATTGTTAGGGATTTCTTTCTTATTACTTTCTCTACACGTACTATATATAGTGTATAGAGAGGGTATTATATTGCACCCAAAAAATCAACACCGAGATTTCACCGACAATTTATGTTTTGTGACCCCTTGAAAAAAAAAAAAAAAAAAAAAAAAGCATTTTTAGAAAACTGTCAGTGCGTGTATTAGTCCATCAGTCTATCAGTGTGTGTGTGGGCAGCATAGCTAAAAAAAAGTGCGTTAAATACCAAAACTTGGTATTTAAGTTCAGTATCTTCCAAGGGTACGATACGAACATTTTCCCCCAACTACACTTTATATGGAACTTTTTACAAAGGTTTTGTTTTTCTCAAAAATTGCTCTAACGATTTTGATTAAAATGCCGTATTTTAAGTATATTTGCATTACAAATATAATTTTTATATTGAATTTTCTGGGAAAGCCTCTGAAGAGTTCTTTATTTAGGTTGAGTTGTTCAGAATTTTGCTTAACGGTTAAACCGTAAGAGATAGACAAAAACTTACTATACAAAAATGGACATCTCATTAAAACATGTAATTTATGTCATATGATTGTCGTTTTTCTTGTAGAGTTGGCCACTTTCAGATATTCATTGTTATTGGTTCAATTTAAAGTAATTACGTTTTCTCAAACAGGACTATGCAAAGCGTATCGAACCTCAATTGTTTCACTTAGCGACCAGCCTTCAATATTTTTTACTATCGTTTTAACCTAGGGGATTCTCTTATTTCCTTTCTACTTTCTCTAGCTCCATATGTACAATGTACATAGGGATATAGAAGATATTGTAATGCACCAAAAAATTCGATTCACTTAGTGACCAGCCTTCAATATTTTTTACTATCGTTTTAACCTAGGGGATTCTCTTATTTCCTTTCTACTTTCTCTAGCTCCATATGTACAATGTACATAGGGATATAGAAGATATTGTAATGCACCAAAAAATTCGATACCGAGATTTCACCGGAAATATATGTTTTGGGGTCCCCTGAGTCCGATAAAAGCATTTTTAAAAAAAGACCGTTAAATACCAAACTTGGTATTTAGATTTAGTATCTTCCAAGAATGCGACACGAAGATTTTAAAAAAAAATCCCCCCACCACAAACTACGCTTTACATGGAAACAATTTCGAAAAGTTTGATTTTCTTAACAATGGCTCTAACGATTTTGATTAAAATCCCGTATATTAAAGCTATATATGTCCGAAATAAAATGTATATCTCGAATTTTTTGGGAATAGCCTCTGAACACCTCTTTATTCTGGATGAATTTTGCCGAATTTTGCTTAACTGCTAAACTATAAGAGATAGAAAAAAAACTCACTGCACAAAAAATGTACATCACGACAAAACACACCATTTATGTCCTTTGCGTTTTTATTGTGGAGGTAACCGTTTCCGAGATATTCCTTGTTATCGGTTTCAATTGTGAAGTACTTAAACTTTTCTCAGACAGGAAGTGTCGGTTTTTCTTTTGTTCTACTCCTGGCCAAGCAAAGAGGTGATTTGCAATGACAATCGCATAACGATAGCTTTTAAAACATTTGACAATCACTTTAGCATAGCGCATTCCCTTATTCCCTTCTACTTGTAAGGAACTAAATAATAAGAACATTCTGCTAATGTTTATCTCGATTAGCATTGTGTACAAAGAAGAATAATCTTTTGTAGGAGGTTTGTAGAGCAGCTAGAGAAAGTCATGTGAGTGTAACACATCAGATTTTTTTTTTTTTTTATAAGGTAGCAAATACTAAGACCAATTGTGATAATATCTATCTCGATTAGCATCACTGAGGTAAACGAATAATTTTTTGTAAGAATAATTTGTATGTGGAACGGCTAGAGAAAGTTATGTGAATGGAACACATCAGATATGTTTTCTTGTTGGTAGTTATATGCTGGAGTATTTTAAACAAACATTACAATATTATTAAGCCTGATGATAAGAGTCAATTTATTTAACTTTACTTATGAATATCTGTGCATTATGAACACAATAATAATGATAATAATAATAATTAATAATAATAATATATCGATAGATGGTAGATTTCTTCAAATCTTTATTTTATCTTAACTGTCGTTTAATCAGACAGTGAATGAAATCGATGAAATGATGCCCAAATGATTTTGGGGTCCATGGAGCTTAAAGTTAATCGTCGTTCGATCTCTCAGGATAAGGGGAAACCCTGAAAAAAACCTAACCCTCGTAATTCATCGTAAGCGAGATTCCAACCAGCGACTTCATGTATGTTAAGCACAACTCACTTCCGAGGTGAGATTCAAATATTTGTGGGTCATCCTTGGAAGATGCTGAACTTAAATATCAATTATGGTATTTAACGAACCTTTCGTTTAGAGTTATACTGCTCACATACACATAACACGGACGTTTTTCCAAAAATGCTTTTCCTTATCGTAGGCACCTTCAAAGCACACATTTCCGATGAAATCTCGACATACAATTTTTAGGTGGAAAACAATAATTCACTTACTTACTATACCTGGTAAAAAAGTATTATATTTCGTAGATATCAGATTTGGAGAGATATTAGATGCAGGTATCTTTCTGCATAATAACTATATCATTTAGAATAGGTACCTACCTCTTTCCTGTACTTCATTTACCGTGTTTTAGGAAATATTTAGAAGCACATTTCAACTTCTCTTGCTGAAGATATTCCCTATCGAACAAAATGCCTCTCTTGTTAAACATTTGAATTTCAAATGTGTATTGAGAGGAGTGGCGTCATATGGCATATAGCTCGCCAAACTTTCTCCGTTCTTTGTAGCTTCTTATGGTAATGCCTTCATGCGCATTTTCTAATGGGATGTGAAGAGGCACACGTGCGGCTTGCATCGTTTGTGTTGTGTTTTATGCAGACGTTGAATTCTGCATTAAGCATCCGTGGTTTTCTCTTCATAGCGGAGTGCTTTGCTTTAAAAAGTTCAAAGGTCAACCTTAATGAAAGTAAGGCTTCCCTTTGTTGTTACATGTATCGATTATCGAAGAAGATAAAGAGAAAAATATCCTAAATCTTTTTCTTGAAGAAAGAAATGCACGTGTCCGTTCACGCATTTTTTGCTATACAAAAAGATGTTGCACATGGCATATTGAAAGGTTTCTTAAAAATATGTCAATCTTTTTTCGGTGTTTTCTCTCATAGGCATTGATTATAATATGTAATAATCATATAGCTGGAACTGGAATCAGACTGAAAAAATCGTATGTGTTCCATTCACATGATATTCACCACCTGTTGTGTAATAAACTATTCTTACAAAACCTTTTCTTTATCTGATTAATTTTAATCAAGATAAACATTAGCGGAAATGTGTTATTATTTAGTGTCTTATAAGTATAAGGGAAATAGGGAATAAACTAAGTTCAAACGATGGTAAAATATTTTAAAATATGGGTGCTATGGGATAGATATTCGGTTCTCTTTGCATGGGCAGAAGTAAAACAAAGGAAAGGGAAAAAGGAAAAATTCTAGTGTGAGAAAATTTTAAAGTATTTTAACTGAAACAATAGCAAGAATATTTTGGAAATAGTTAATGTCACAAAAAAAGTATATGACAAATAGTGTGTTTTAAGGAGTTCTTCATGTTTTACTTTCTCTACACGTACTATGTACATAGTGTATAGAGAAGGTATTGTATTCCTCCCAAAAATTCGATACCGAGATTTCACCGGAAATACATGTTTAGGACTTCTGAATAAAAAAAAACACATTTTTGGAAAAAGCTCCGTGTGTCTCTGAACACGATAACTCAAAAACGAAAGGTCGGTAAAATACCAAACTTGGAATTTAAATTAAGTAACTTCAAGGGATGCGACACGAAGATTTTAAGGAAAATTCCCACACCTCAAACTACTCTTCTCATGGAAAAAATGTCGAACATTTTTATTTTCTCAAAAATGGCTATAACGATTTTTATTAAAATACCGTATATTAAAGCTATTTATATGTAAAATAAAATGTATATTTTGAATTTTTTGCGAATAGACTCTAAAGACCTCTTTATTCAGAATGAATTTTGCTGAATTCTGCGTAATTGGTAAACTGTAAGAGAGAGACAGAAACTTACTACACAAAAAATGTAGATCGGATTAAAATACACAATTTGTCATATACGTTTTTCCCGTGAAATTGGAAATTTCTGAGATATTCCTTGTTGTTGTTTTTAGATTAAAAAAAAAACTTTATAGTTTTCTCACACGGAGTGTTGTAAATTCCTGGCTCTGCATAGAAACGGATTTCAACCACATGGCAACCAGCTTTTAAAGGATTTGACATTTGTTTTAGCCTAGTGGATTCCCTTAGTTTCCTTCTACTTACAAGGAAGCAAATAATTAACATAATTTCTGCTAATATTTATCGCGATTATCGTAAAGTAGATAGAACATGCATTTTAACAATAATTTGTTACACCGATGTAGAGGAATCATGAGTATCAAACATCAGATTTTTGTGTGGTTTATTTGTCATGTAAATATCTTGACATCATATGTTAGAAACAGTTTTGAAAAAAATCAACGTTTTCGAAAATTATTCCATGTAAGAGCAGTTTGGGGTGGGCGCTTTTCTTGAATATTTAATGTCGCATCCTTGGGAGATTTAAACTTAATTATCAAGTTTGGTATTCAAACGGCTTTTCGTGTTTGAGTTATATTGTTCACACATGGACACACACACGCGCGTGCGGACTTTTTCTAAAACTCTGATGTGTACCGTTCACATGACTTTCTCTATATCCCTGCAACAGATTATACTTAAAAAGCATATACTTCTATTTACTTTATGCTAATCAGAAAAAAATAGCAGAAATAGTCTTATTACTCGCTTCCTTGTAAGTAGAAGCGAAATAAGGGACAACCATAGATTAAAGTGATAGTCAAAAGCTGGTTACTATGTCAATGAAGTTCCTTTGTTTATATGGATAGGAGTTGACAAGTTCCTGTATGAGAGAAGTATATGTTTTTCATAGCAGAAGCCAAAAATAAGGAATGTCTCAAAAACGACGAACTCCACGAAAAAATATATAATAACATAAATTGTGTGTTTTAATGTGCTCTACATTTTTTGTGTAGTAAAGTTTTGTCCATCTCTTACGGTTTAGCAGTTATTCAAAATTTAGTAAAATTCATCCAGAATAAATTACTCTTCAGAGGCTATTCCCAGAACATTCAATATATACATTTTATTTGTCAGGTAAATATGTTTAATATACGAAATTTTAATCAAATTCGTTAGAGCCATTTTTGAGAAAATCAAAATTTTCGAAAAAAGTTCCATGTAAAGGGTAGTTGGGGGTGGGGCGATTTTTCTCAAAATCTTCATGTCGCATCCCTGGAAGAAACTAAACTTAAATACCAAGTTTGGTATTTTACCGACTTTTCGTTTTTGAGTTATCGTGTTCACAGACACATGGACACACGGACACACTAACTCACACACACATACACACACACACACAAACGGACCTTTTTGTGAAAATGCATTTTTGGATAATGGGGACCTAAAACATATATTTCTGGTGAAATCCCGGTATCGAATTTTTGGGTGGAGTGCAATACCTTCTCTATACACTATGTACATATTGCGTATAGAGAAAGTAAAAATGGTTTTTGTACAGGGGACCCTAAAATGTATATTTTCCAGTGGAATCGCGATATAGAACTTGTAGGTGAAATGTAAAACCTTCTCCACTTATGTTCTATGTGCTAAATATCCCATATCTGGGATTTGAACAACATGCCGGTTGCGCTTAACAATTGAGCTACCATATCACATGGCTTTAAAGTCCCCAACTGACTCGCTTTTCCCGTAAACTGCAAGGAGATGTCAAATATCGTATGTGCTATAAATCCCGAGCTTCAAAGTTTAAACAATATATCAGGTCAATTAATGATAATAATTAATTGGAGATATCCTTGTGATTTACCGGGAAATATACGAATCAGTTGGGGAATTTAATGTCCTGACGGCATGTTGTCATAGTAACTCAGTTGTTATGAGCAACCGGACGGAGACTATCAGATCTTTTTCAAATCAGGGCTGTGACATTGAATTTTTCACTCTGATTTTACCTGTCCGAAAATGTCTATTTCCATTCATTATTTGTTATTACAATTAATCTAAAAATTAAAGAAATCATTATTTTTTTTTTTTTTTTGCCAACTGCTTATCCCATTTAACAAGAAGTATTTTAATCCACCCAAAACTGTCATAATGAGATGTCACTGGTTATGCATGTTTTGAGGGCACCTGAATAAAACATTGAAAAAAAGTACATATGTGTTTACGCATGTGTTTATCTGCGTGCATGTGAACAGTATAGTAAAAAGCGAAACGTCCGATAAATAACCTTTGCCTGAACGTTATTTTTAGTAATTTTGGATTTTCTCAAGAATGGAGCTAACTATTTTGATGAACTTGTTGCATATTTAAGTTCCTTATAGGATAAATTAAATTTATTGACAAATGAATGTTCTGGGAACTGCCTCAGGTATATTTTAAACCATAAAAGGACTCTCCAGTCCAAACTATCCATTAGCTAACGACAATTTCATTATTTTTAATCTTCTCGGTAATACTCCTTATAATTTTAATCAAAATATAATATACTGAAATTACAAGTAGGAAAACTTAAGTGCGTTTCTTGAATTTTGGAGATTCCAGATAATGTTCTATAATTTGAAAATCATAAGAGATAAACAGAATTCTCAACAGCAAAAGTACCGAGAGAGTTAAAGTGCCACAAACTCTGTCAACCTTTTTGTGGAGTTAGGCTAGTTCAAAATATTCTATGCTGACTACATATTTATATTTTGTCAAGTTTTAGGTATATCTGACGCACGTCTTTAAAGCTTTCAATTCTTTTACTTTTCACTGCAATATTTTTATATGCTGCTTCTGCACACAAACTCTTATTGTTTAATTGGAAACAATTTGACATGTATCGTTAATAAGAAAACAGAGCAAGTTGCTCGGCTAAGTCAGAACAGCAACAGACCTCGGAGTCCGGCTAGAGGGGGAACGTGATAGCCAATAATGAAGGGCTTGTTTCCAAAGTGACTTTTCTCCATGAAGTCACATTTTTCACAAAAGACAAATTTCATATAATTCCTTGTCGTACTAAGATAGAAGCCTAATTTTTGACATGTGCAATTCTGCAATACTTGCAAATGTATCTATATATCAGAGAGTCGTAGGAATGATGGAACTGGGGTCACATGACGGGGAATTAAGTAATTTTGGCAGTAAACTAAAGCTTTATATAGATGTCCACTGCAATATGAAGAAGCTGGTATGTATTATTGATAAAACAAAAGTGTTATAGCTGTGAGTCTTATGTTTATTATCGCTCAAACACCATAACATCTAAATGGTAAACCAAAAGCCTTCAAAATGTTAGTTTAATACCAGATGACATAATTGATTACATTTGAAACTTTACACACTATAAGGATAGCCAATACCAAACTTATTTTTCCAACAGGAAATAACATTACTAGCTAATAATCAATTGTGACTCTTAAATTATTGTAACCTGACTTTGTGTACTTAAATTATTCAAGTTTTCAGTTTAAAAACCTTAAAAACTAACTCTCTCTCTCATAAGAATCCTTCTGTAAAATGCTTTTATGATATGATTTATCAGGGGTTCAATATATATGGTTTTAGGAGTATAAGTGGAAATACTTTCCGTCATAGTAGACTTAAATATGACGAATCAAAACGTCCACGTGAAAAATGCAGCTACTTTGAACGGGGAAGGAAATAATTAAACTTTAACGAATATATTATTTGCACTATTTGGTAAGAGAGTATGATTAAACAGACGAATGTTTTGTCTACTAATGTTGCTTTTTCTAAATCTAATTATTTATTGCTAGATTTCACTGGAATGCTCTTTACAAGTACAAACAAATTATTCTTACACAGGATTTTTCCCGCCACAAAACAGTTCATTATATTTATTTAAAGGAGGAAGTTTTTCTCATTTGTTTAATTGATTCTATCTGTCTAGTTCGCTTTAAAATAATACATTAAGTATCTAATTTTGTTTTTATTATTAGTAGCATTACTGTATTTCTTGTTGAAACTAAAAGAGTTAAATGGCATGGAACTCACAGGTTTTTGTCCATGGGAAACAAAGCTATCTCTCAGACAACGTAAATGTTCCATATAGACGTTTACAGTAATCTAGCTCTAGTCCGTAACAACGTAGTTGACGGTATGAGCTACGGTCCATAGAAGCACAATGTGCTTACCGGCCGATAAAACAAAAAAATTCTGGACACAGTAAATGATTTGGACGAAACCAGTTGCTTACCGTGAGGTGAATCTCAGAGAGTGTTCAATAGTTTGGCATGAATTGAAGCCAGAATAGTACAAGAAACCAAACGGTAGAAATTCAGGTAACGAGATGTAACATAGGTATATCATGAAGCCGTTCCTTGGTAGGTAATACAATAGGACTACATTAAACCAAATCTAACGCATCACAACAGTAAGTGAGGACGAATTGAGATGTTTACACACCTGAGACCAGCAAATGGTGCGATTCCACAAACGCGCATCTCCGGCAGTTGCCGTGAGGGTGGTTTGAAAAAATATTTGCTTCGTAAACAACTCACCTTACTTCTTGACAGTCTTTTTTTGAAATATTTACACTTGGTCCAGCGATCCTCCGCTTTTTCATCCCGTCGGAAAAATAGGTTCTGTCAAACTGCAGAATACGTGTTGACTGTCACTATACTTCCTCATTTGCTGTAAATTTCTCCCACCAAGCTAATGTTTCAAGTTAGGGTAAAGAAGAGACACTTTGGAATAAGGCTGGTGAAAAATATGAAAAAGGAACCCCATTTCGCCATTGTTATCGTTGATGTATTGGGTAGGACCGTGCAAGGACACGTTTTATCTTTTCTTTTTCAGCCAACACAAGTTTCAAGCGATCCAACAATGAAGCATAATATGACCCAGTTATGATTTTGAATTTTTCCAAGTCATCTATGAGGATTGTTGCTTGCGGATCCCCTCCCCCCCAAAAAATAAAACAGTGACTATCCACCTTACCGCTTGAAAAATGGTATTTGCCTTCGTCGGTAAACCTTCAGTAGTCCAGCCGGTGGTCTTACAGTATCATATTATGGATTTGGTCAATGGTTTCCTGTGTGGTGGTCTCAATTGAGCGGCCGGAGCGCGCTTCATCTTCCGCGCTGCTTCTTAAACCAAAAGTAAATGATCCTCCATGATGGTGCAGAGTCCGTGTGAATTTTATTCAATTCTATTTTGATTTCTGCGGCCCTCCAACCCTTCAAATGGAACTATATAAAAACAGCACCAAACTCCGTTATCTTAATTTTGGATAACACACATCGCATTGACCAATTCAGACGGCTGTCAAAACATAAATTGAACTCTGTATATTGTTGACATTTTATACTATCCTTTGAATAACCAGGGTTACCAATCATGATGCCGAAGCAAAACTGTGCCATTTCTTCATGAAAATTTACCAGATTTACCAAACCACTCTAGTAAAACACATGTACAAGGGTTTTGAGGTAGTTCCAGTCCCCAGGTGTAGGTTGCTAAATAGCACCATTCTTATACACAAGTTGTCAAATAAACATTGTGTATTCCTTTCGCTACCATGCAATCGTTCACACCCAAGACTGTTTACTAGTAAGACTAATTAAACCTGAAACAAGGCACGAATTGATGTCTGGGGAATGAATGCAAGCGGCCACGAGCAGAAGCTTGCGTAAACACAAACAGATAAGCGGTATTACCTCATCATACATGGTGCTGTACAATTCGTCTGTATTTGTGTTTGTTTTTTTAGCAGCTACTGCAGGTCAAAAAGAGAAGAGTGGCTTTTTTTTTCCACGCTTTCCAGGTTGGGCTCCCAAAATCTTGGCTAATGTGCGCGGGTAGTCTGAAATGATAGCACGCGGAAAGGCATAATGCAGTGTGATATTCAAATTAAAAAAATATATATATGAAATGTTAAAGAACTTATCCAGATGCATCGTGGAGAGCAAAACAATTGTAACATCTTTACTATTCAAGAAATGTATTTGTGGGCGCTAGCTGTTGGATAACAAGATACATCTTTAGAGTAGATGCTCACAATGTGCGTTGGAATCTATGCACGATTTTATTTTACTCTCTGCCCCTCAAAGTCCTCCGAAGTAAATAAAATCTGACTCCGAACTACTGCAGTGAATTATCGTGAATTTGCAATTCTACTGTTAGGAAACTTATGATCATATAAACGTTGGACTTTACGCAAGAGCAAATTCAAATATTCTTGATTTAAAAAAAAAATACAATAGCTAGCACTGCTTGCTCGTTTCTAATTGCGTAGAATCAACACTACTGAAGCACTGACAAATGTGGTGCTTTGCACATGGCGAAGGTCAACATACCTGACCTCTCTACACGTGTTAGCGCTGCGGAGTTGTCAAAAATACCCTCGTTAATCCATTTTAATAGACATGCTTAAGAACTATAATATAACACAGCATGTTGGCTAAATGACTCGTACTTTTACGAAATTTATCACTCGCAAATGGACAACCATATACTGCACATTTCTTGAAAATACTACCGTTTACCCAGAAGTACTAATCTGAAAATGGATGTGGATCCACTCTTTCAAGATGTTGCAGTTGCACTCAAACTATCTGAACCATCAACGATAATATCCACCATTCCCTCCAAATCCCACTTTATTTGCTCTTCTCGAACAATGTGCATTTTTTCTGCTGTCACTTGTTGATAAGCTGCTTGCACAAGATGTCGCACCTCGGGTAGTTTGAAAGTTTTGCACACTTTATGCTGCTTTTGAAACACCAGTTAATTCTTCTGTTACGCTGTAAAAACTGTCTAATACAAGAGAAGGGTATTTTTAAGAAAACGTAATATTAAAGAAATGTTAGTTATTCACCACTTTTTAGAAGCTTGCTTGTTTATATTTCACTACTACACTCCTACACCACGACTTGCTGACTACAAGCTATCTTTACTGTGAACTACAATACATACGGACAATTACGTAAAGGAATAATGATTAAAGTTGAGTGAATTTCGCTTCTTAATCATTCATACTATATATATTATATAGACAATTTAGCTCAACTATTAAAGCGCCAATGCAATGGCCAAGATTGGGCAATTTCAACCAATCGTGGTCAACTGACTGGAGCGATATTGTCGAAGATTTCTTTGAAATCATGTCGCACATGACGTCGTTTGTATAATCTCCTGCCTTGCAATCCAGCGAGCCAACCTTCACTTTTAATAACTGTCAAATCCACAATTGTATTTTCAACTAATTGAGTTACAATGTTTATTTAAATATTTAGTTCACAAAAGGAATGAAAATAATCATTATTTGTATTTCCTATGTATGAAATGAGTGCAATAACCTAAAATAAAATAATCGTTCCCTATTTCTATTGTTGCTATCGATATTCGTACATTGAGTGTAAGCACGTTCGGCCATATCATAATTCAGGAGGCAGTGAAGAAAGAAAAGAAAAACATAACGGTAAATAAACATGGTGGAATGCGTCATCTACGATTTGAGAGCTAATGTAAGTATTACAATCATAACCTGATAAAATCACCCTTCCTATATATTATACACTATTAATAGTCTATTTCGCTGAATTGCCTTACCAAACACATCTCGTGTTTTCATCGCTTCGCTCCGGTCGTGAATTATTGACAAGATCAAAACACTCGTGGTATTACTTATATATACATTGCTGTACATCTCCCGGCAACTGAAGAGGGACTATTTTTGAGAGAGAAAAGTGGTAAAATTTTCAGCAACCAATCAGAGCGGTTACAATCTGTTGCTTTTGTTTATATTATCGGCGAAGTAAGGACGGTTGGTTTAATTCATCTTTTAAAGCCCTGCTAATTTCAATAGTAAAAGAATGTTTTCTGAGGCAATGAAACTGTTGGTCCATTTTATTCTATAATTATGAAACAATTCGCTAGAAAGCAAAATAAATGAGGAATAAATGTTTCAGTCGCTCTTAAATGTTGGGCAGTCATAACTCTTAACACCTTGTTTAACCCCTCCCGGCAGTGAGCTAAACATCTTCTCTACTTTACATACGCAAGCAAGCAATAGAGTAATAAACGAACTGCTTGAATAAGAGGAATGGATATACTTCTGCAGTATGATTTAATTCTCTTGATCATAAATGCTGTCAGTATCCATGTTTCTGACTGATGAACATTGATCTCGGCAGTTTCGTAAATTAGAGAACAGTGGCATTTTATCTGCTATATTACTTTTGACGTGAGTTGTCAAATTCGATTACTGATGAAACCTATTTCTACAAATTGTTTCGTTGCTGAAAATTAGAAATACACCTCATCTCCTAAATTAAAGAACGAGGGAATGTGGGAGAGGTCAAGTTTTATTAAACAAAGCATTTACGTTGTTACTTTCTCATGCACGCTTATTTTAAGTAAAGTATTGTATTGCTTTAAAAAATTCGATATGCAGATTTCATAGTCTAGAGGTCTCACAAAAACCATTCAGAATGAAGAGAGCTTCAGAGGCTATTCCTAGACAATTAATATATATATATCATTTATGCATCAAATATTTTAAACGTACAGAATTTTAATCATAATCATTAGAGCTGTTTAGGCAAAAATTTACGAAGAGTCTTGCATGTAAACTATTGTTTGGAGTAGGGTATTTCCTCTAAAATAGTTAAGTCGCATTCTTGAAAGACGCTGAACTTAGAGATAAAGTGGATTACTTCACTGACATTTATTTTCGAGTTGTGCTGTTCACAGACACATGTGAGATCATTTTTTTTTTATGAAAATAATTTTTTTATTTTTTCATAACATATAAACTAACATTAAATATTTCGTTGATATGTATTTCCCTACTTACTATAGTTAATAGAGAGAATAAAAATGAATAACTATAAAACAAATTGTTGATGAAAAAACCTGAGCCATAGGCCTTTAATTCTGCCACAAAATAATGGTAATAAACCGAAATACATCCATAGTGGACTATTCTACAGGGAAAAAATCCAACTAGCCTACCGTTTTAAGTTTTTCTACATGTTGCTTGCATTTTCGGTAGAATTATTAATTTACACTACTTAGACGAATGAACATATAACTGTATAATAATCATGGCTGCAGAAGAATATTTTTTTATAATTTTTTCACATAACACTATTACCTAAGGATTGAATAGAAACACAAGCCTAGAGAGCTTGTCCTGAAAAGGGTGGAAAAAAAATATTAATTTAAATCACTTATAGGTCTCATTATTAAGAACACGTTTTGTATCTTTGATTTGTTTCTATTGCCAATTTCTGCGGAGATACTATAGGATTTTCGAGAACATAAAAATCAGCAGCAAACGGCCGCTAGCTGGACCGGCGATGGTATTCTCCCTTTCAAGAGCAGAAGTAGGTTCCGTAGATAAAGGTTTCAATTTTTTCTTGTTGTGTTTGATTGAATTTAGGGTATTAATGTAAAACAAAACCCGTAGTACTCCCACTTGCTAGTTCAGGTATGGTGTATTTATTTTCTGTACGTACATAGTGGGCAGAAAAGATATTGTACTCCACAAAAACCAATACCATGATCTCACCGAATATATATGTTTTGGGGATGTCTGAAAACTCATTCCAAAGAAAACTCATTTTTAGAAAACGGTCCCTGTGTACCTCGAATGTGTGTTTTAAAGTTATCGTGTTCACAGACACACGGATACACACACAATGACCTTTTTCTACAAACGCTTTTTTTGGATACACGGGACGGTGAAATCTCGGTATCGAATTTTTGGGTAGAGTGCAATAGTATACTATGTACATAGTGCGTATAGAGAAAGTAAAAACAAAAAAGACCGTTAAATACCAAACTTGTATTTAGGTTTAGTATCTTCCAAGGATGCGACACGAAGATTTTGAGGAAAATCCCCACCTCAAACTACCCTTATTTGGACAAATTTTCGAAAATTTTGATTTTCTCAAAAATAACTCTATTTTGATTAAAATGCCTATATTAAAGACTTTTACATGGCAAATATAACGTACATATATCTTGAATTTTCAGGGAATAGCTCCCGAAGATCCCTTTATTCTAGATGAATTTTGCATAACTAGTAAACCGTAAGAGACAGAAAAAAAGTACTACACAAAAATGTAGATCTCGTTTAAAACACACAATTTATGTCATATACATTTTTTCTTAGAGTTGACCAATTTTTTACTTAAAACTTTGCACATACGGGAACTTATCAACTCCTGGCAATGCATAGAAGCGAATTTCATCCACAAGGCAACCATATTTTAAAAGATTTGATTATCGTTTTAGCCTAGTGTATTCTTTTATTACCTTTGTGCTTACAAGAAAGCATATCTGCTAACGTTTATCTCGATTAGCATGAAATAGATAGAAGCATAAACTTTTTATTGTTGCGGAGATGTAGAGAAGGTTATTTGAATGGAACACATCAGATTTTTACGTTAGTCTTGATCATTACTGAAAGAACGGTTATATAATCTCGTGTCAATAAAGTTCATTCTGTGCTTTTGCTCTCATGAACTCACCGAGTCTGGAATAAATTGACGGCAACGTCAAGAATGCTTTTAATTAGTGATACAAGTTCACATGGTTCAACTTTCATTTTTATACAAACAACCCTTCTACTTCTGCGCATTTCCTCCCCATCAGAACCTGTAGTCATAAATAATTGGATGCATTCACTCATTAATTTATTCTTCTCGTTTCAAATTCTAGCTAATAAGAACTCAAAAGCACACGTCTTTGATTCCGCTCTCTGAAATTATGAATGACAAATGGTCGTTTAAATCTTGCTTTCATGTGTAGAAGCATTTCAAGTTGATGAATGCTTGTCTTCTCTAACGAGAGCAGCAGAGCCACTCTGTAGTGGTAACAAACACTAAGAGCTTCTCTCTTATCCCTTGGAGGATTTGCGAAGGCTGCTACTTGTACCTTGTATGAAAGAGATATTTCCTAGCCTTTGTTGTTCAACCCTTTTGCCTCATCCTTTTACCGCTCTAACCCAATAACCGTACGGAGAAATATGACAAATGAGATCTTTAATCAAGGACATTTACGGCACGAAGAAGGTAGCCTGGCCAAGTTTTGGTAAAATGGCGTGTTACACTTTCTTCAAAGAATCCCCGTTCTTTCATGCTATCGTTCTGTTTCTCCGAGTAGACGTACGGCAATTCCTAAGAACAGAAATTGCAATGGGTTGCAGTTATGGCATTTCGACAAATGTTTGTTCTGGAAATAGCATTAAATATATACTTATAACTAACAGAGCGAGCAGCTCTGCTTCCATTGTTGTATTGCGGAGATTTTTCAATGGAGGAGGTATTCTATTCCGTGATTTTTTTTTAGAAAAAAGTACGTTTGTGTCCTTGTCTGTGAACAAACTCAAAAGTCAACCGAAAACTTTGTATTTAAGCTTAGTATTTTCTAAGGATGCGACACGAATATGTTTAGAAAAATCCCCCCCCCTCAAACTACCCTTTATATGGAAAAACATTTCAAATTTTTTTTACTGAAATTAACCATTTCTGAGGTATTCCTTATTATTTGTTTCAGATTTAAAATACTTAAACTTTTATCACACAGTAAGTTGTAAACTCCTGGCTTTGCATAGAAACGGATTTCAACTACATGGCAACCAGATTTTAAGAGATTTGACATTCTTTTAGCCCAGTGTTCTCTTATTTACCTTCTACTTACAATGAAGAAAGTAATTAAGATATTTTCTACTAATGTTTGTCTCGATTATTATAAAGTAGATAGGAGAATATGTTTTTAACAATAATTTGTTACAGCGATGTAGAAAAAAGCATGTGAATGAAACACATCAGATTTCTTTTAGTTTGATTAGCATGACGTGGATAAAATAATATATTGCGTAAGAATATTTTGCAGAATCGGTGGAGAAATTCTTATGAACGGAACACATAGGATGTTTTGTTATATTTTTGCATTAGTGCTCGAAATCATTGGCAGAGAAATGAATATGCCATACAAGTATTTAAAAGCATAGAAGATAGCACATATTCCATCATCAATATTTTGATTCATGTTCCATTGCAGCAGAAAAACGAAAGCCAAATGCTTTGCTTACACAAAGCGGAACACAGTTGCCATGCGCTTGATTATCAACAACTCCTAGCGGCAGTCTCAAGGATATCAAGATGAGGAGCTCTCGTGGTAAAAGTCGAAGTCTACATTTCGGATGCCAACACAAGTGTTATTGATTGCACACCATTCAAACTTGCTTTGGGTTGGAAGTACTGCAAGGGAGAGAAAAGCTGAAATCAATTCCAGCCGAAAGAGGGAGAAGAAGTTGCAACTTGGCAAAAAAAAAAAAATCTTCCCCTAGCGGAAGCTACATAGACCAGGAATCAAATAAAAGTACGGCTTTAGAGCTTCTCTATCAAGTCTTTCTGAAAGCCGCGAGCTTCCAAATGAAATTGTCTCTTTTCCTCTGCTGTTGCAGTGAAAGGTAACTACGATTAAGGTTCACATCATATGTCTACCAAAACTGACCTAGCAAACTGTTGGATAGCATCAGTTGGAAGGTATAAGAATAAAGTGCAGAATTCCAACACAAGTCCAGAAGACTCCAGAAGCCTTTCAGTATAATTATGTAACTTAGACAATATACAGCGTGTTAATGAACTGCACCGAAATATTTTCACAGAATATGTAGATTACTTAAATAAATAATGCGACTTTTGGCCTGTTTTTTGAAATTTCGAAGTAACGGCTATAAATTTCTGAAGAGTCAGTACGCCACTGGCTTCTTTATCAACCATTCGAGAGCATAACACGAAAAGCGAAAGGACATATTACAGAGAGGTACTCTCTGGCGTAGTGGTTATGATACTGGCTTTCAAATGAAAGATAGTTTCCGAGGTCGAGTCTCGTTCACGAATCGTGACACTTCGTCTGGAATGAAAAAAATATATATATATATATATATATATATATATAAAAAAAAAAAAATTGCTCTATAACAGTAATCGAACTCATGACCTTTGGGATAGCAGCTCCCCGCGTTACGTATTAAACCACCAGAGTAGTTGTAAAAAAAAAAGCCTCCAGAGTAGGCTACATAATTGAAGAATATAGTTAATGAATGCTCAGTGTCGCACTGTCAAGTGATTAATTTGACATTTTTACAGATATTTGCGATATTAAAGCTTGAGAACGCTAGTAACGAGCTGCTAAAAATCGATATTTCTATACTCGGGCAGCAGTTTTAAAGACATTCTAAGCCATTTTTTCAACCTACTTTGCTTTAACACCGAATTATCAGCACCTGATACCCACACGTTTAACGTTATGTAGTTGCATTATGTTTATCCGGGGACCATGCATCGAAAATTACTTATATCAGTCACGTGCACAATCTCACAAATTATTTCGGTGTAGTTCATTAACACCTGTGTATTTATTTACAAAACAACACTGAGGGCTCAGGCGACAAGAGTCTGACAAGTTACATTCGCGGAGTGTATCACCGATATTGAAATAAAATTATTTGCAAGTGGTGTAATAATGAATAGGACTGAAAACACAGGTACAACATAATGAGTATTCTATTTCATTTAACTGTGCCTACCTATTATTAAGCACGCATGTTAGTCTTGGTATAGAAAGGTGTTAAATACAAATGTAAACGACAATGTATACATCGGATAAATGATACAGTTGTGCAGTTGGATGTTGAGCAACTTGAATGTTCCGTATTCCAGATAACGATGCGTATATTGTCGTTGACAACCTTTTAGTAGCTGGTCTCTATTCATGTGCAGGTATATATTGCATTTTTGGGGAATATCTTCTAAAGAACTCTTCATTCTATATGACTTTTATATAACTGGAAAACAGTACGAGGTAAACAAAATCTCGCTAAAACAAATAAGCTATGTCATATTCATTGTTTTTGTAGAGTTAACCATTTCGAAATAGTGATATTTAGATAGAGAATTTTAAAATACTTAAAATTACTTTTTTTTACTCCTAACCCTTCAAAGAGAACTGGGTTTTAATTGTCTTACATAAAGACCCAATTTTAAAAGAATTGACTGTTGATTAAGATATTACCTTATTTTCCCTCTATTTATAAGGAACTAAGTAATAAAACCATATCTGATAATGTTTATCTTGATTATCACGAAGTAGAAGAATAAACTTTTATAAGAATACTTGGTTAACATTAGGTAGAGAAAGTCAAGTGTATTGACACATAATATAGTGAGACAGTAACTCTTTTATATCCGCTTAAACCATCGAAATTATGTAACTGACAATAATATGTAAAAATAAGATGTATTGCGCAACGAACCAATAGTGATCATTATACTTAATTAAATAGATAGCCTTTGTATAGAGTAATGTCTTATTAATCATAGTAAGGGGAATAAGTTTTCCTTTAACCATTATTTTATTTGTGAATATTTGTATTTTGTTAGTATTTTTACACGCTAAGACGACAAGGTATTAAACGTGGTTTTAACTGTAAATGCACAGATTTCCGTTAGCAAGACCTTGGAGTATTGTTAGTGGAGCTTTCAAAAGGAAACATTCTAAAAAGGTTATTGTCCTGTCATTGGTTTAACGTTGAGCGACTTTAGGGAATAGAGGCATAAGTACTTGCAACCAATAGTAAGAAGGGACGCTATTCATACAGAAGGATGTTTAAATTTAAAATTCACAACCGTTTTGGGCAGTTCTTCGTCAGATTCCATGGGCGACACTATGTCGGTCGCTGAAGCAAAATCGCGCCACATTGCTCACCGCGGTTGAAACCAAGAATTCATGGTTTTGCGTTCCCCAGATTTGTAATCATCACCCACATGTTTGCACTTGGTTGTCAACGGTTAGGGTTTATACAGTGTAATGTTATGCCATGCAATTTTCTTCAATAATATTTACGAACCAGTGATTATTGTTATTTTCTTACTACCTCTTGTATTTCCTTCTGTACCACGCCCTAACACCGGACCAACTGACCCACACAATAACGCCGACTCATTACCATTTTAATAATATCACCCCACATACAGTTTCAATTGTTTACCTAGGGATTCTCATGACTTATACATATTTCTACTAAAAGCTGGTATCTTTTAACTTTATTGATATTGATAGTGTTTAACGCCCGCTTTTACCACATATAACATTACCTGATGATACATGGTATGAAGGTGAAGCACGAATTGAATGCGATGGCGGGGGAAACCAGAGAAACCCTATCCCTGACCACCACAAATCCCATATGCGGTCAGCTGGGAGCTCGGTATCGAATTTGTGTTTGGAATGCAATACCTTCTCCAGCTATTATGTACATTGTGTATGGTAGAGAAAGTAAACATTGTTTCTTCTTCTACTTGAAGTGCCTGTGAGATTAGGGAGCATCGAAGGAGCATGCAGGAATGTTCATTGTAGAAACGTTAAGAACCCCTCTTTGTTGTGTCTGACGCCTTTAGATATAACCAGTAGCGCAATATGCATTGCCTTGGGCACAGCACTGAAATCCATTTCTCGCATATTTCTGCTCACTACAAACAAGCTTCATCCAGCCTTTCTCTCTCTCTCTCTCCCTCCCTCTCCCTGATTGTCTCATTAGCAGTTGCCATTGAAGTATGATACTTCTAATGTTTGAAATCAGCTAGAATGTCTCTTTACCAGTCGCCATTGAAGTACGACACTTCTAATGCTTGAAATCAGCTAGAATGTCTCTTTACCAGTCGCCATTGAAGTACGACACTTCTAATGTTTGAAATCAGCTAGAATGTCTCTTTACCAGTCGCCATTGAAGTACGACACTTCTAATGTTTGAAATCAGCTAGAATGTCTCTTTACCAGTCGCCATTGAAGTACGACACTTCTAATGTTTGAAATCAGCTAGAATGTCTCTTTACCAGTCGCCATTGAAGTACGACACTTCTAATGTTTGAAATCAGCTAGAATGTCTCTTTACCAGTCGCCATTGAAGTACGACACTTCTAATGTTTGAAATCAGCTAGAATGTCTCTTTACCAGTCGCCATTGAAGTACGACACTTCTAATGTTTGAAATCAGCTAGAATGTCTCTTTACCAGTCGCCATTGAAGTACGACACTTCTAATGTTTGAAATCAGCTAGAATGTCTCTTTACCAGTCGCCATTGAAGTATGATACTTCTAATGCTTGAAATCAGCTAGAATGTCTCTTTACCAGTCGCCATTGAAGTATGACACTTCTAATGCTTGAAATCAGCTAGAATATCTCATTACCAGTCGCCTTTAAAGTATGATACTTCTAATGTTTTAAATCAGCTAGAAGGTTTAACCGGAGAGTTAAAACATATAAGAGGATTTAATTTTCGTACGCTGATCTCCTTTATGGTAGCTCAAGTAGTAAGAGCATCGGTACGGAGTGTCGAAAATCCGAGGTCCGAGTGTCGGCTGTTTCTGGTTTCATTCAACTTTCGAACTTAGCCTTTACACACAGACAGTGAGAAATATCAATGTTCAGTCCATAGTTTTAGCATTGCTTTCTTTTAAATGCTTCGCTGAAAAAAAAAAAGAAATACCATACAGTTGTGAACTTGCGTTACGGTAGAGAAGCAGCGTATAGCTTCAATATTTTGATACGCCAGTTGAGCGTTACTAAGAGCTGAAAAAGAAGATAACAACAAACGAAAATGTTAATAAAAATGGTTGTGTTCAACTCACATGACTTTCTCTACCTGTTCTACATACAAACTTCTTACAGGAGATTCTTCTTCTTTCTATTCCATACTAGTCGAGTTAAGCTTTAGCTTATTGGTCTTATTATTTAGTTATTTTATAAGTAGAAGGGAACTAAGAGAATACACTAGGCTAAAGCGATAGTTAAATATTTTAGCAGCTATCGCTATGTGATTGTCATTGAAATTCAATTCTTTGCATGACCCGAAGTAAAACCAAAGAAACACAGACAACAAGAATAAATATTCTCTATAACAAAAATATGAACATAAATTTTGTGTTTTGAGGAGATCTACTTTTTTGTGTAGTGAGTTATTGTTTATCTATTACGATATACTAACCATGCAAAGTCATTCAGAATGAAGACGACTTCAGAGGATATTCTCAGGAAATTCAAGATATATATTTTATTTGGCATGTAGATATCTTTAACAAGCGGCATTTTAATCAGATTTGTTGGAGTCAATTTTGAGAAAATCAAAATGTTCGAACATTTTCAATGTAAGGGGCAGTTTGTGGTGTTGGGATTTTCTTAAAAGTTTTTGTATCGAATTCTTGAGAGCTACTAAATTTAAATATGTACCTAGTTTGGTATTAAACGGATATTTTATTTTTGATTTATGCTGTCCATATACACTGATTTTTTTAAAAATACTTTTCTTTCTTATTCTGAAGGTCTCAAAACATATTTCCAGTGAAATCTCGGTATCGAATTTTTGGGTGCAATGCAATACTTTCTCTGAGTTGTACACGCGCGCTAGAGAAAGTAAAAATTGGATGTGATACAGTCACACGAAATGTTTTACACATGACAAAGGATTTTGATTTAAATACAATAACATGCTTAAGATCTTTTCACAACAGAATGTATATCTTGAGAGTTTTCCGAATAACCTGTAAAGTTCATTGTGACTTTAATGCAATTATTCAACTACAAGATAGACAAAAGTTTACTGAAGAAAACTAAAGATTTCATTAAACCACATATTTATGTCAAATCAAACCCTTTTATGACGTTAACCATTTCTAAGCTATACCTTGTTATTGATCTAATTTTATTTTTCAAATACTATTTCTAGGCAGTATATCGCTCTTTGTTTCTTTCTCTTTTTCTCCTCTATGGCCTGAAGCTAGTTTACGAACATGCAAACCGTTATCATGAAGCAGATAGCAGTAAGATTCTGTAAACATAGATTGAAAATAGTAGGTAAATGAATATAACATGTCATAAATTTTATCTTATGTTCTGTTCACATATTACTTTCTCTACCACCTACAATTCGATTGGATAATTCACTGGAAATACACGTGTTGAAGTCCCCTGAATAAATAAAAAATAATTTTTAGAAACACTTCCTCAGTGTAAGCATGAGTGTGTGTGTGTGTGTGTGTGTGTGTTTGTGTGCACTCCATCCCTCTGTTTGTGAACAACTCATAAACGAAAAATTGGCAAGCTTGGTATTTAAATTCACATCTTGCAAAGATGATTTAAAAAAATCCCCCACTCTAAATTACTTTTTATAAAAACTTTTTGAAAAACTATATTTTTTTCAAAAATATCTCGAAAGATATGGATTATAATACATTTTAAGAAATGTTCTGACAAATAAATTGCATATCTTGAATTTTCTGGGAATGCCTTTGAAGTCCTCTTCATATTTAATGAATTTCAGTCGCGGGGCGAGAGCGGTAGTGGTCGCACGTATGTTTACTGCTGCTGCTTCCTGTATTGTTTATTCACGTATTCTGCTGACTTCTCTAGTTTCCTTACTTTGTGAGATAGGAGTCGTGCATTTATTTGTACGTTTTATGTGCTCTTGGAATATTCTGACCATGAGTAAGATTACCCGAATCAACACGCAGCAGTTGACCGAACCAAGCCACGACACACGACGATGATGAGGTACTACATATTGAAGAAGATCACTTAGATACGCTCCAGCTTGTAGGTAAGTACAACTTGGTGATTATCAATCGTGTTACTTTCGAACAACTGCTTCACGCTCTTTAGGGCACTCATGCCTTCCTCACAGAAGCGGGTACTATGACTTCTGTTACCATCAATGATGCCAGTGTGGAGTCTACTCACTGCGAGTTGAATATGAGTCCTGGTCTCGGGGATATAAATTTCGTGCTTGTAATGGAGTGCGCTCTGTTCAGATAGATTTGCTCAAACCAATCCCTTGAACATTATCATCAGGGGTCATGAAGCCTACGTCACTTTCGCGGTCGTTATCCATACCAGAAGTTTCAGGATAGGGTTCCACCGACATCACGTGTGCCGTTAAAGAGTGACTAGTTTCACAGCGGTGATACCGTTTCTTCAGATGGGGTCTCCTCGGCCATTAGACCAACCTGCCCCATTCGATTCTTCTGCTCTGTCTTCGGCTTTAGCGTCTGAATCGTTACCCTCGCCTTTTGTCCTTGCAGCAACGGCATGGCCAGGATATTCTTACTACACAGAGGTCTCTGACGTCACTGGCTCGGAGTTGTAATCCTCTCCCACTCCGTGTGAAACAATAAAAAACTGGACAAGTATTTTGACCTTGGTAAAGTACACAGTTTATGCCACATATACTTTTTTGATTTGTGTGTGTAAGTGTTTATGTGTGTTAAATTAAACCTTTCAAAGATTTTCCTTGTTGGGTTTATTCTTAAAAAACTTATAAAATTCTCAAATGGCAGTTCATTTGCTTTTCTTTGTTCTGATCAAGCAAAGAAGATATAATTTAAAAGCTATTACAGAGCGATCAGCTTTTAAAAGATTTGACTGTTGCTTAATCAGTTGTATTTCCTTATTCTCATTACAGGGAAATATGTAATGTCATGTTTTATTTAAATTTGTATCGATTAACATGTTATAAATAGAACAATAAGCTTCTTTTCAAAGAATTATTGGCTTTAGATTGGTTCGAGAAAGTCGTTTCAATGTAGCATATTCGAATTTGTTTTTATTTATGCTTGCTCAGTATTTGTTTTTTTACATTATCTTTCTGTTTTCAACAGGAACAGTATTTCATTCACAGCGATACCATGAATATTTATAGTGGAGAATTGTAAACTATTGTTAGAAACTGTTATCAATCTGATAAATGCACTTACGATACTCTGTGTGGTATTCATGCTAGTCAAATTAACGTTATTACTGACGTCAGAAACCTTCCAGAAATTATATAACGAATTCCTTTCTGAGAACTTTAACCACAGAAGTTGAGTCTGAACCCTTCATTATGATATAGATATCACTCACTTGAAGGTTTCATTGGAAGTACAGTATGGGCTAAAATCGGAGTGCAGTATGAATGTGGATTAGATTAGGAGCATGGCGGAGCATAAAAATTACCGACGAGAATGGTATGAGCATCTGCCCCATATGAGAAGAGAAAGAGTCGTGAACCCATATCTTGGAAAGATGAAGGGGTACGGAGGAATGGAGGGAAAAATATTTACCGCGATCCTTTACCACCACGAATGTAAAGCTAGAAGCATGTTGGACACTACTGGCAGGCACCGAAGACGCGGACGGGCTAGGTAAATTTCTACAGCTGAGATCTGAGAAGGCTGATAATAGAAAAGAGGGGGGGGGGCGATAAGAAGAGCTAAACAAAAGTAATTATAATGTTTTTACATACATATATTTTATGTCATACTCTTCGGTCATTGTGTTGTAGTGTTAGTATTATGTGTATTTATTTCTTTTAAGTGTGTTTGTCTATTATAATAGGGTACATTAACGCATATGAATAAGGTGTATACTCTGTGTTGTAAATTTAAGCTGCTGTATTTGAATATCTTTGTTCTTTTATTTTCGTGTTTACTTTTTTAATTCTTTATTTGTTTTTTAATATTGCTTATTATTTTGTGTATTGCATACGCACGTACGGTCCGAGGACCCGTGCAAATGATGAAGCCCAATGTATGATACTGTTGTTTCAATAAAGCACTTATTCATTGATTATTCCACCTTCTTTGGTATGGGTGTAGAGCAAAGTTTTGTTCGAACGCTACTAAGTTAGGAAGGCAGAAATGTCGCGTTACGCCCTATGCTGTTGACATTTGCCGGAATCTATTGCCTCTAAACAAAGGCAGAAGGACTTTATGAGTTGGACGGAAGCAATTACATGCTTCCCACATGAAAAGTGACGTGTGTGAATTGCTCACATCGCTAAATATAGGAGGCTAGGGTCATTAATTATGGACCTTTCCTTACCAAGAAGAAAGGGAAATCCAATTACCTGGTTTTGTCTACAGCACGGATACGCTCGCGTTTTGTTTCTGCTACAAGAACGTAGGTACGACGTAAGCAGCTCTGTAAAAAAAAAAATAGGGAAACACAGATCTAAAGTTAAACTAAAGGGACGCCGACTTTAGAAGTTCTAGTTTCTCTTGAAATTCATGCGAGGTGTTTGTCTGTTCCAGCTGATATTCCCTGCTTTCTCACTATCCCTTGCGGCATGATTACAAACTCACACCCAAAGATGTCAGGACCAAAATGCGACATTTCAACGTTTTAGCTATCTGGCATTGCAGTGGAAGCAAAGCAAATGAATTTGTCTCTATACTTTCTTCCTTTTAATATCCAAGAAAATCTGATGTGTTCCATTTACATGCCTTTCTCTATATATCTGCAACAAATTATTGTTAAAACGCTTATGATTCTATTTAATTCATGCTAATCGAGAAAATGTTGCAGAAATAGTCTTATTGCTTGCTTCCTTGTAAGCAGAAGTGAAATAAGGGAGTACCATAGGTTAAAGTGATGGTCAAAAGATGGTTGCTATGTGACTGAAGTTCCTTTGTTTGTATGCACAGAGTTGATAAATTCAGAGAGGTCTTCAGAGGCTATTTCCAGAGAATTTAAGATACACGTTTTATTTGTCACGAATACGGTAGTTTAATCATAATCATTACAACCATTTTTGAGTAAATGAAAATTTGCGAACAATTTTTACATGTAAAAAGTATTTTGGGGTGGGGGATTTTCTTTAAAATCTTCATGTCGTATCCTTGGAACATGCTAAATTTAATTATTACGTTTGACATATAACCGACTTTTCGCTTTTTAGTTACGTTATTCACTGACACACACGAATATTTTTCTAAACATGTTTTTTTTATACAGGAGATCCTAAAATGCGTATTTCCAGTGAAATCCCGGGATCGAATTTTTCGGTGGCATGCAATATCTTATGTACTATGTAGAAGAAGTAAAGATATTACAGTTCTCTCGAAATGAGAGTTCAGACGGATGCCGGACCACATGGCCGCGCTCGCTAAAGTGTGTACCTTGAGTGGAGAGACCAGATCCATCTGAGGATAGGTGTAAACATAGAGGGGGTACCTAATGTTTCCCGGGCCACACACAGAGTCCGCGAGCCACCAGGGGTGCCCCGACAATGCATGGAGGTGTGTCTTGCTAGGAAAGTAATCTCTACATAACGCACATAAAGGCCTAGCTGCAACCCGCCTAACATTCGGCTAAGCTCCTTACAATCCTTAAGAGTTGCTTGGATATCAAAATTAAAAACCCAAAATAAACTTTTTGAATAAACTCCACACCAGCGGTGCACAAGGGCCGTTGCACCATAATAGGCAACCGTCGAGGAGCCATACTTGCCCCCTCCTGTCACTCCACAACCTCAAGTCTCACCCGCCATCCTGCAAAACCCACAATCCCGGCAATACGTGGTTAAGTTCTCTCCGATAACAGGGACACGTCTAACACACCTCGGGCTGCCCTCAGCCTGCCATTTGCTCTGGGTTGGGCCTAACATTTTCCTCTGGTCTTAAATCCTGAAACAATGAAAGGGCTTGATGGCTGTGGATTAGGTTTAAACACGGATGAGACCCTCAGAGGACCCTTAGCCTCTTACGTGGGGAGGGATGAGGGAGAAATACAAATGGAGATAAAATTCGGGCCCTGGCATGGACGGGGTTTCTAACGGCTACAGTTGGAATGTCTTCGGCGCCGCCCTGGGTGCTGTTCAAGGCCCCAAGTCTCCCGGTGGACTCCCAGCGGAGAATTAAATCCCAAAACGGTTTTCGACGATGATGCTAAGATAACATTTTAGAGTGCACAATCCAAATCCAGCATCCAGTCGCAAGAAGCCAAACACCGTAATCTGGTCCTTCACCCCTAAAAGAGAAATAATTAGGGAATAATAGGAATAGGAAATGATGGAACGGAAAATTCAAGGGGATGCAATCAACCTTCACAGCATTCGCGAGGCGACCCACGAAAACTCCGAAGAAAAAAAATTAATGAGATAAGCCGGCCACAGGAATCGAACCCGAACTTCCCAATACTGGGCCACAGACGTCAACTCCTGAGCTATCCCATCATAGATGGTTAGAAGCATTGTGATATAAGGTGAACCATCCCAGTATGCTACTGCCGAACCTCGAACTATTCATGGGTCAGAATGGGCGTTCGCCGGGAATCAGACTAAGGACTTCTCGAATGGAAGTGGCGTGCGCTATCGCGGGACTTATTTTGACATTGACTCATTGTTTGCATTTAATTTCTATTTAATCAATTTACATAATAAACATACACTCGCCAAATCACACAGACATGTTATTGGTATATTTTATGTTCTTAATTTTAAAAGGGATTAGCTTTTGAAAATACAGAGTGATTCTAAATAAAAAAACATTACCACGCTCCAGGTAAGAATCAAAATGCAACCTCTAGATAAAAAAGTTATAAAGATAACAGACAGAGGGCTCAACTATATACTATTTTCTCTAAAATAATCTTACTGCGTTTTAATCTTATATGCTTTTAATGATCTTATAATATTTATGCCTAAGGTAGAGAATATCTGAGAAAAGTTTATTTTCCATGTTAATTCTCACGTCTAATGATTTGATTTCCTGCATATATCAGGTGGTCCACACAAACCGTTCTTTGTTACAGTAAATGCATCCCGGAAAGCATGGATGTCGGAAGGTTTGCCTATTGAGATTTGTAAGGGGGACTTCGTTTCGACAAAGAAGAGACTTTGCTAAAGGACCAAAGCTTTAAAGCAAACACTAACTTCTATAACACTTCCAGTAACTTGACGGCTGTACGAGGGGTCCCGGACTCGATTCCTATCTGGGCTCTACAAAATTGTCTTTAATCAAAAACGTTTCACGGTATGCTCTGGGTGTGGTGTTTGAACGTGGGTGTACGTGTCCGTGTGTATATGTGTTTTATTAGTTATTTAATAAGCACTTCGCTCATAAATAAGAATTCCGGATCGTCTCTGGGCAAAAATCTTAGTATATACTTGTTATTTCATATAATTACATAAAATTTAATTCTAAAATCAGTAAAACTATGTTGCATTAATTGGTTCCCCATGGTTCTGTAATAAGAATAAACAAATACCATTTTCATATATTTGTGATATTTTAAATCTATCTAGAATAAAAATTATATTTTATTTATGCAGGCTACAATACTTAGCTCAAGCGAGCCGGCTTTATTCGTACCGCTCCGTTAATGTTTGCTACAAGAGAAGCTGAGTAGCAGGACGGGTTCTAAATTCAGTAGCGTTTTCTGTAAGTCCACGGAAGTAACGTTGCCACAAAAATTTATTTGAAGTATTGTAATCACTAGAAACGGAGTTTTAGGTGCTTAAAAGTTAAATATATTTATTTTTATGCATTAAACATAACAAACTATGTATTAAAAGTTCAAAATATTTTCGTATTGATATAATTGTTTACTTCACACAAGCCGTGTGTAGGGCAGGGGTTGGATAGGTAGAGTCAGAGTGAAAAATTCAATGGCATAGCTAGGATTTTCGCACACGGCTTGTGTTTAATTTGAGATCACCTTGTGGTATACCGGGAAGTATGAGAAATGCAATGCCGTTCCTGCATGTTGCCATAGTAGTTCAGTAGTAGAGCAACCGAATAGACACCGGGAGATCCGTGGTTCAAATCCCGACTGAATATTTCAGTCTAACTCTACCTGTACAAAATATTTTCTTTAATTTTCCATTGTAAAACAAGTTGTAGTAAACTGTTTTAATAACATGACATGTCAATTTGTTGGAAATTCATTGTACTTGCAGTACACAACACATGCCTTCTCCAATTGTTCATTAGAAATCTCTGCTGATTTTCATGAGCACAGGCCGGTATTCGGAGATTGATCCTTCTACGCCACAGGCTGTCACTATTTCATAAGAGGCGCGTCACCAGCACTTACACTTTCACTGTCTACTTGATGGCCTTCTGAAGTTGGGAAACCTGTCTCATAATTTGTAGCCTGTATTTTTCTCAAAACACTGATTTGATTTTGTTTTTTAAAGTTTGCAATTTAAGCCTTTGAATGATTGATTTTCATTTCTACATTAACGATTTCTTTAACTCTTTCTGCCAAGAGATTTGTTGTTGCTGCTAGTACTTTAATAGAATCATACAAGAAACTCAAATTAGCAGCAATATATGTCAAGTCATTTCTTAAACAACTGTCACTTAGCAGATTTTGAACAATTTATATTAATGGCACACCAATTTTGTCCAGTTCCTTCACAACCGATTTAAAGCTATCAAAATTATCCACAACACTGCTGAAAACCAAGCGGCCCTGCGAGTAGCAATTGGTAATGGAACATTGGGAGTTTTGTTCCTAAAGAGATCAACTCTCTTGGTATTTTAACAAACTCCTTATTTACATTGAATACCTTTATATCCATATTGGAATACAGGGACGCACAGTTTTGCACACTCTATGCAGCACACGCATAACCAAGTCACATATAGGTGTGTTTTCGGATAGTTCACGCTAAGTGCTTCTGCGGCTTTCTTTGTGAAGACCTTGCGTCCATCAGTAAAATAAGCACTTCATCGTTCTAAAACCATTTGGCCATAATATGTGCACACCTTCCTTGAAGAGCCTACCAACATTAATGCAATTTGCTGACATTTCTTTACAAGCTAGGAAAAACTTACGGTGAGAAACTCTCTCGTATATTTAAGAACACCGACCACTGTATTTCCCACTTTTTCTTCCTTGAGTCCTGATTTTCGTAATGTTTCCTTATGACACTTTGGAAGGTAGTGTTTCTTTTCAGTAGATTCATCTAGAGGATCAAAGTTCGTGTACTTCTCGAGAAAAGCTTTAACTTCTAGATTGTTTACTTTAGGTAGAATAATATCCACCGAAACAAAAGTTGGTCATATATCTGAATAAGGTACTGAATATCAGCTGGAGGGTACTGCTTCACTTAAAAGCACCTGCTTCATAGAAGAACGTGAAGCCACGGAGATGTTGCCGGATAAACGTTGCATTATTTGGGAGCATTGATCGGCTTTTATAGACTTTCCACATGACTGACAATGCAGAATTTTTCCATCTACGGTGAAGGTACCTGAAAATCCTTTCACATGCTGCTGGAACCCAAAACGTTTACTACCTTTTACCTTCGGCTTTTGGTAACAACAATACGCGAATCACTCAACACATATGGCGTTGATAACCTAGCAGCTGAGCGCCCTAAAACCCCACTCATTCATCACACTCAATACGGATATTAAGCATTATCGGGCACATTACCCAAGTATAGGATAACAACGCGAACGCCTAATTGTGCTGAGTTTAACTGCATGGTGTAATACTCTGATATGTGAAACTTCTTTCCTGCGTGTTACGTGTGTATGTTTATATTGCTGTTAGCTCTTGACCACACGTAATCTAATGTAAGATTATAGAACGTGCAGAAGGTTACACACCTTTTCTCACATACAGAGGTATGTTGCTTGCCACACACAATAAAAGGAGAAACAAAGTTCAGGAAAATTGGTAAAATGCATAAAATATGTACTAATAACTAATTATGCAAAATATTTAATTGCATATTTTATTATAAAATTATGCATTCGTATGAGAAATAAATCTTTGTATTTATGATACTGACAGCATATTCACTATTTATCTTTAGTTTCATGCTTGTAACTGCAAGCAGAAAAAATATGTATTTACCTAAAAACACATTCCCTAGTAATCACTTTGGAACGGTAAATCCAGTCTGAAAATGCAATGCCAAAGCTAGGATTTGAACCATGGATCCCTTTGTCTCCACCCAGTTGCTCTAACTACTGAGTTACCATAGCAACAATTCGATACTACATTAAATTGCCCAACTGTTTGGAGATTTCCCCGGTAAACGAGAAGCAGACCTCAATATTTGAAATCGCATACTCCAATGGCGACTTACATGTCTTAAGTACTTAGGTCATGGGCTTTATAGGTTAATCAACTATTAGTTTAATCATTATCAATTATTTGTTTCTTCCAAAACAGCCGAATGTAGAACAGGAGTTGAAAAGAATAGAGCTAGACTGAAAAATTCAATTCCATAGTCGTGATTTGAAACACGCATCACCTGGTCTTCGTCCAGTTGTTCAAACCACTAAGATACCAATACAGTATATTGTTTTACGATTATATTACTTAATTCAATTAGCAATTATAAATATGGCTAGACATGATTGCATTGTGCTTGACGAATTAGACAATAAATTGAATAATAAATTATATTATATAATACGATAAAAGTTCACTTGGGTCTTCAAGTACTGGCCAATATTTCTGATGGACAAATGAAACCCATTCTTTCATCAGATATATTACCTTAAATACTTTTCACTAGGCTACTTATGCAAGCTATTAAAGAATAAAGATACTGCCGGAATAGCCTTTAAGGAAAATATTATTTCACATGTCAGATATGGATGAAATGAAAGCTTTTTACTCAGAATGTCTTGACGGAAGCCTGCACTTAGTAATAAAAACAGCGGAATGTGCTTCTTTAGATATAACTATGATAAATTATTTTTTTAATATTGATTGTTTCCAGTTTACTTTTTCTAGCCCTTATATACAATGTGCATTGAGGATAGAGAAGGTACTATATTCGAAGTCAAGATTCCACGTGAGTCCGAAAAAAGTATTTTCAGAAAAAAGGTCTTTGTGTGTGTGAGTGAGTGTGTGTGTGTGTGTGTGTCTGTGTACAGAATAGTTCAAAAACCAAAAGGCTGTGAAATATCAAATTGGTATTTATGTTTAGTATCTTCCAAGGATGAGACACGAAGATTTTCAAGAAAAGCTCCCTACTACAAACTACCCTTTTATATGGATATATTGTTTGATTTTTTTCCTCCCAAAAAATGGATCTAACGACTTTAATTAAAATACCGTCTGTTAAAGATATTTACATAAAAAATAAAATGTATCTTTTTAATTTTCTGAGAATAGCCTGTAAAAGCCCCTTTATTCTGGGTGCGTTTTACAGAATTTTGCATAACGGTTAAACGCAAGGGATAGAAAAATACTTAACAACACAAAAAATGTAGATCTCGTTAAACACATAATTTATGTCATATGCGTTTTTTAAGTGCAGCTGACCGTTTTTGAGATATTCTTTGTTATTGATTTCAATTTTAAACTTTTCTTAAACGCGAAGTGACGTTTCGTTTCATCTCCCTTGTTTTACTGCAGGCCACACAAAGCGAACCGAACTTCATTTGTTTCACATTGGACCGGTTTTTAAAAGATTTGACTGTCGATTTCGTGTGGTGTATTCTCTTATGCCCCTTCAACTTACAAGGAAGCAAGTAATAAGACAGTTTATACTAATGCTTACCTTGAATAGTATGCCGTAGATAAAAGAACAATCTTCTTTAAGGAAAGTTGTTTGTGTAACAGCTAGAGAAAGTCATTTGAAAGAAACACTTCAGATTTTTTTCTTTTTGTTTTCCTGCCTGTTTTTCATTTTAATCTATGTTTTTGTCCTTTTTCTACGTGTTTTGCCGTTTCTATTTACAGATACACACATTTGTAAGCACACACCCATGCCCGAGTCAGGACTCAAACCCGCGGTCCCCTGCACCAAAGTTAGGTACTTTAGCGAGCGCGGCCATAGGGACGGCACAAAGTCGCCCTGGGACATATAATAAGAGTCACCTGTTGGTGAACTCCTCATCATCAACATAACATTATTGCCGCAAGTGTATGTAATTTACACACTGTAACACAAACTCTTTTTATTGCTGCTATAAACAAAAACCTTCATTTGTTCCACATAAAAGTTTCTTTCCAATAATCGTCTTTATTCGACACTTTCGTAACAATTTTGCCGTAGAGTTTCTGTCGATGCGTTTGTGGCTTAGACTGCATGCCTGAACTTCCCTCGAAACTCTGACTCAACTGCAGCACGCTGTGCATTCCCAGTTATAAGTGACTCTCGCCAGGGCTCTCTTTTTTACTTTTTCTAGCACACACTATATACATAGTAGCTAGAGAATCTATTGTATTCTATCCAAAAATATATGTTTGAGGTCGCTGAATCCAAAGGAAGCATGTTTAGAAAAAAAAAAAAAAAAAAAAAGGTCCATGTGTGTGTATACGTGTGTATATAAACAGCAAAGCACAAAAACGAAAATACGAAAAACTTGATATTTATGTTTAATATCTTCCAATCTTCCACACGAAGATTTTCAAGAAAAGCCCACCCATCCTAAAACACCCTTTACATGGAAATATATTTCAAACTTATGTTTTTCTCAAAAATGGCTATAAGGATTATGATTAAAGTACAGTATATTAAAGTTATTTACATTATAAACAAAATTTATATCTTGAATTTTCTGGGAAAAGCCTATGAAGACCTCTTTAATTTGGATGCATTTTGCTGAATTCATTCCGTAAGAGAGAGACAAAAACTACTTTATATAAATGTAGACCTCGTTAAAACACCTAATTTGTGTCATACACGTTTTTATATATTCTTGACAGTTTCTAAGATATTATTTGTTATGGTTTCTGTTTTAAGCTATGTAATTTTTCTCAAACGGGAAGTCACCTAGTTTTACTATAGGCCATGCAAAGCGAGCCGAACTTCAATTGTTTCACATAGCGGCCAGCTTTTAAAAATTTGACTATCGCTTTAGCCTAGTATATTCTCTTATTTCTTCTACTTACAAGGAAGCAAAGTAAGAAGACCGACTCTGCTAATGTTATTCTTGATTAACATAATATTGATAAAAGAATAATCTTTTATAAGAATGTATGTGGAACAGCTAGAGAAAGTTATGTGAATTGAACACATCAGATTTTAATCTGTCGATGACGTGGCAAGATACTTGTAGAAGCAGTCACACTTGCAAACTCACACAGGTGCAACAATCGCAGTGTCGATGTTAAAGTACTCGTCGACGGCACACAGTTCGCAGGTACAACAATGCACGGCAACAATCAGCTATGACTGCCAAAATAAGCCCTTCACACACGTACGGATATTTCCGCAAAGCTTACTCACCATACCCTTAACATGACGCTCGTAATCCTGATCGTACTGAAGTGTGTTCTTTTTTTTCTTCGTATGGGATTATGGTTGGCCTATATTTAGAGGAATACAAGATAAACTTATTTTACTTCGAAAAGCTTCCTGTTGCATTATTGACTTTGTATTGTATCTACCTGAGATGTATGTGTACGTCGGAGTATGGTTAAAGGAAAAGAAGCTATTTATGAATGTACAGGAAATGAAGTTCTCCAAACTGTTCCAGATATATACCGTATAGATCAGTTTGATTTGAGAGCAGGACGTCGAGAAAACTACCAAGAGGAAACGTTACATACAAGCAGAAATAAGCTCGTCGGAGTCGCTGAAGGAAATAAGGAAAGGTTGTTCGTGATTTTTGTAAAATCATGGGAATTAGTGCGTCTGTCTGTTTCTTCAGCAGGATGTGACAACACCCCAGGATTGTAATCTTTTAAAGATACATTGTAAATATGATGGTATTTTAGGTAGCGCAACTACGCAGTGGATCTAAAGAACTAGCACTGAAGGTATTTTGGTAATGACATTTCGGTAATTTTATGCTTTTAGATAATTATCTCGAAATCGAAGGTCGAATATGAGAACAAGCACGATTTGGCAGTTCAATTCAGTTTCCTGAGAAAATTAGGTGCGACAAATATAATAGAAAAACCGAGATGTGTGGCACCGTGTGCGACTCGCATTAGGGAGGGCGTGGGTTGGATCCCCTTTGACTGCGCAGTAATTCTTGGGCATTTCCTTGGTTCCGCTGTATCACTTAGGCACATGTTGGGATGCTTATTCTCCACGACTTACTCTTCAAAATTTCTCTTTCGTGTCACAGATGTGCTTCTAACTCGCACTGTGTGGCAGTGCATACAGATGGCGCATGGATGCATGCGCACTGTAAATGCTGTTCTCGCGTCGTGATTGCATTTCCCGCGTGGATGGGGACGTATGAAGACACTCGCAACCTGTTGTGTTGGCAGCTCCACGGCAAATACAGGCGCCGGAGTTAAGAATTTTCAGTTCCTGAGTTAGGGACCTCCGCGTGTCTCTGTGGTGTCTGCACCCAGACTGTGGCCATCTGTATTTTCCTCACTTCATCTCTACCTCCTGGGGAGGGATAGCACACACTAAGGTCCTGCACATCAATCATTAACATTTTTTTGTTTTTCACAATGTGAGAACAACGCCGAATGTCATTCTGTTTTGCTATTATTATAATATTACTGAAGAGGTTACAATCCGAGGACCATACTATTGCATTTTTCTGAAGTGATTACAATATCGATACCATTCTGTTTGTACTGATAATTATTGGATATTTGCACCATGTTTTAAAACAGCTTGGAGTGACTTCTTTATATATATTTAGTATATATACACTATATATACGCCTAGTCATTTGTTAAATACAGTATATATCAGCTATATTTTTGGTAACATATGTTTCTGATAAATACTCCTACAGCTTAAATCCTGTTATATTACCGTTTAGCAAACATGAATAAGAATATAACATAACTTAGTTCTATATAATTAATATGGGTTTACAATGTTTAACTTCAAGAATTGGACGGTGATTCGGGAACACCTGTATATACGGATGTACAAATGTAATAACGATATTTTTAGGGTCATATAAGGCCATTTATCTATGAGGATGTCATTCTTCTTGCTTGCTTTGATGATTGCTAAACGCCCTTTATCCGGTAAGGTCATAGCGGATGGTGAATGAACGAAATGGAGGAACCGATACTCAAATGGGCATAGAGTTTAACGGGAGGAATCTTTGGAAAATAACAAATTGAAGATTTTATTACACCTTTTCTAATTCTGACCAGTTTCTCATATACCAGATGGCCCAATTGCCATCCCTTGTGTAGATATCCCTTCATGATTTAAAAGACTGGGCTTTTCTAGATCTTGCTTATCAATGGGGACGGTGAGCAGGTTGCACTCATTGCGAGGGGTAAAACGAAGGTAGATCTCGCCAATTCTCCACTGACCGGTTTTGATTGAAATAGCCCCGTTGAGTTCTACAACTTTTAACGCACCCAGGGATAACAGCAAACTTTTAATATGGGGTAGCTGGGCCACTGGTAAAAATAAAAGGCAAAGCTTTTCTATTTTTGGTGTATCTCACATTCTAGCGTTTCTGAAAATATACTACACGATACAGTATTAAGATGATGATAATAATAATAATAATAATAATAATAGGAAAAGCATATGTAGCATATAGATCTTTACATTCATTTAAACTCTTTAATTACTTATTTCCGTGAATTTTTGTTCCTTTTTTATTAAGGAAGAAAAATGATAAAAACTTTTTTTCATAACTTTTAGAAGAATATCATTATAATTTTTTCACGACATTGAATCAAATGAAAGAAATTCAAATAGATATTTATTCTTAAAATGTCTAGTATGCTGGTAAAAATTGCATCGTGAGGAGCATTTTGAAATTAGGGAAATGTCAGAAATAATAAAATCAATTAAATGTAGTTTAAAGATTTGCCAAACAATATCTATCTTCTGGATGATCAGACATTAACTTTTTTTCACAAAATAAATACAACTAAAGCAATAAAGGAAACTACTTAGTACCTTCTTTCAAACTAAAATTGACCAGGTATGGTATAGCATTCTGAAATGTCACATTCATATATGCATTCCTTTACATAACAGCTGTAGCGAAAGTACTTCAGAACCAAGATCAACACATTTATCACGAGACTATTTTTAATGACGCTTGACCAAAACAAATTTCGCATTATTGAAGTACAACATCTGAATTACTTTGTAGGTCAAAAAACAAATGTGCCATTTTTGTTGTGACCACTGTTCACAAATGCCTCTCCAGAATGTTACTTGACATAGGTTTTCTCAGAATAAGGGAAAATTCCAGAAAAAATTTTATACAGTTAACTCTAATAATCGATTCCGAACTAAGGACCTCTTAAATAAGGCAAACATGCTACCTTCACGTCAGCCAGATGAGTGAAAACGCTTTAAATTATGTGGTTGCCTTTAGAATATATCTATTGTGCAATTGTTTGGAGTTCTTTTTTCTTTCAATTTCCCCTTTCACATGTCATCCAAAAGTGGGTGAAACATTTTACCTAATTAAAAACAACATGATTGTAGCCACACTTCCAAACTACAGTAAAACAAATGGCAATAATTGGTTGACAATGTATATTTAACATTTTATGCACATATGGAATTGGAAATGAACTGTAAGTCAATAACCGTAAGGCAATATAGTTTTTAAATTAAACGTTAATTATTAATAAAATTAAAATTGCGGTGTAGCTGATGTAGGAAATCTATTCATTGGGTCACCTGTATATATATGATGAAATTCTACGTGCCACTTTTATCAGGTTCCAAATATATTTACAAAGTAAATAACTAGAACCTGTTAAACTGGCCGATTAGAATACTTCAAACAGCTTTCATGACACATGTAGATTATGTTTCTCTATTTATAGCCTAGTAATAAGCTTTTAAAATGGTTGTGGGCTTGATTCCCAAAATGTGAACTAATCTTTCTTTAATTAACATGTATCTGCCCTCCCGAGAATTAATATTTGTATGCACGTATTTAACGAGCTGAATTTTCGAAAAAAATTTGTTTGCTTTAAGGTTTCGAGCTATGCTGCCCACAGATACACACAGACAGATAGACAGATACACAGAGAGAAACACACGGACCTTTTTCTAAAAATGATTTTCTTGGACTCATGAGGTCCCAAAACTTGTATTTCCGGTGAAATCTCAGCATCGAATTTTTGGGTGCAATACAATAACTTCTCTATACACTATGTACATAGTACGTGTACTGAAAGTAAAAAGACTATCACGCTTTCAAAACTCTCCAATAAGAGACAGATGTGCCTCACAATCCTTATCCTGGTAAACACTTAAGTTCATATGTAGCCACAAATGTTTCGGCAATATTAATGCTACGATCAAAGTAGTTTAACTTCGGAAAGAACAACACAGAAAAAAAATACCAAGGAAGGCTTTAAAAGATTTAAAAGTTCCATTCATATGACGTTTAATGCCGTTCTGCATTCTTGCAGATCATTATTTTTGTACATATTTAATGCTAATCGAGATAAACATTAGCAGATTTGTCTTATTTCCTTGTAAGTAGAATAGGAAAACATGGGAATACACTAGGTTAAAACGATAGTTAAAACATTTAAAATATGTCGCTATGCGATGACGTTGAAATTCGCTTCTCTTTGTATGACCAAAAGTAAAACAAAAGAGATGTGAAACGAATACCAACTTCCCGTTTGGGAAAGTATAAGTATCTTAAAATTGAAATCAGCAACAAGGAATATCTCAGATTGGTTTAACTTCACAAAATAATGCATCTAAATAAAGTGTGTATTTTAACGAGATCTATATTTTGTATAATAAGATTTAGTCTATCCCTTACAGTTTACCGGTAGTACAAATTATAGCAGAATAAGTGCTTTAGAGTTTATTCCCGAAAAATTCAAGATATACATTTTATTTGTCAGATAATTGTCCTTACTATATGGCATTTTTGAGAAAAACGAAAATCCAAAAGTATCCTATGTAAAGGTTAATTTTTGGTAGAGGAAAATACGTGTCTCATCTTTGGAAGATATTATATTTAAATACTAATTTTAGTACTTAATCAACTTTTGTTTTTGAATTATGCTGCTCACACACACCTACATACACGGGCATTTTTATAAAAATGCTTTTTGAAGTCGAGTATCCCAAAAAAATGTATTTTCGGTGAAATTTTGCTACCGAATTTTGGGGTAGAATGCCTTCTCTACCTACAATGTAGATGCGTTAGAGAAATGAAAATGGAGTTTTATTTATGAACGCTCTTTTACTACTGAGGCTCCCAGCATCCCATTCTATATTTGGCGTGAAAGACCGCTTAATTTTGCATAGAGGCCTCTTTATCAGGTTTGAGGTTCTTTTGCAAGAAGTGAATCGACGACAGGCACTTTACTTCTCTTCCGACGGAAGCCATGCTAAGGCATTTTACCCCCGAAAAAATCCTTCGTCCTCCGCCGGGTTTGAACCTGCGAACTTGGGTATATGAGGTAAACACGGCACCACGGAGGGCGACTTGTACAGAAAGAAAACACACACACACGCAGTCATAACAATCTTCAAGATACACCAGGTGTCCAGATAAAAAAATTGGAATATATGCAGAAAAGATTACTATGCAAAAGAAGTAAAATAATTCCTATAAACATTCGTCGTAGATCTAACAACTTCTGGTTGTATCTTATTTTGAACGAGGAGAATTATATTGCACTCCAAGTCATTTGGCACGAAATGAATGAAAACAAATGTGGTACATGCATGATGGGGCGCTGGTCCATTTTTATTACTGGGTTAGGCGTAAGCTTATACGAGTCTTTCATGAGCGATGAATTGGTCGAAAAGTTACAATACCTTGGCCTTCCGGTCCTCTTTATCTTAACCCTTTGGTGCTTTGGCTTTGAAGACATATGCAGAACATGATGTGTGCAGTTCCCTTAAATTATTTGCGTACATCACTAGATTGAGTATTTAATGTCTGTGACGCAATCTGTCAATTATCACATATGTAATTTCATGAAACGCAGGATGAAAGGCTCATTGCAATGGATATCCGGCACATCGAATATATATTGTGAGGAGTAGATTAAAGTCATTGTAATCATCGATGACAGTGTGGTAGGTCATAACTCAGCGGATATCATATTTATGACCAATGATTATAGGAGCTGTTTTTCTAATGGTATTTCCTCTGTGAATGTGGAAACGGATATACTGTGTGAAAGTATCATAAAGTACCATTTTGAATAATTAACAATAAAGATATTCAATGTAAATAATTACCTGGTGCAGGACGACTGTTTTTTCGGGCGCAAAAATCCATAGCATGACTTACTTCGGAAGGGAAATAAAGCCGTTGGTCCCGTGTCATACGTTTACTACATAATGGTAACAGAGATAAACATTGGTAGACATTTCTGTATTAGTTTCTCTTAAGTAGAAGGGAAATAAGGTAATACACTAGGATAAAGCGATAGTCAAATCTTTTCAAAAGGCGACCGTTAAGTGAAACAGTTGAAATTCCTTTCACTTTGCTCGGCCAGGAGTAAAATAAAAGAGAAGTAAAACGAAAGATGCCTACCGTTTGAGAATCTGTAGGAATCCTATCCAGTTTTATAATTAAAAGTAATATGACGCAACTATAAAATACGGTTCATTTGATATTTGAAACAACGTAACTAGCATGTTTGATTCCATGAGAGCTACCTTAAACAAGCTCGTTATTTTAAAATACGCAATCTGCAGTTACACAGCAGCACGGATTACAAGGTTTGACCTGCTGCTCTCGAGAAAAATAGGACAAAATAATGTGGACGAATACTCGCATAGATTTATACTATAGCGTGCATAGCACTTATGAAGGTTCTTGTTTCTGGCTTTGACCAACCAAAGTATGTTTGCATGACGGCAAAGAAGCAATTAATGTCAGAGAAATAACAGGAGCAAGTCCAACAATAGTGCGTGTTGAAAGTCTCTCCGCGGTGAGGTTATTAATTGGCCGATAGCGAAAAGGTTCAAACGAGGTTATCGGCATGGACTTCAACACAACAGATGTTGAATATAACAAATAGGAACTGTATATTTTTGAGAATGAAGTTTAGGTATTCTGTTTTCGTTTACTCGGCGTCCTCTTTAGCTAAGACCAGCAAAAAATGTTAATTGCCATTGAGATCGGAGCGTATGAGAATGACATTTGCAACATGTTTTCATTCCTGTTCAAGAGCGCATCCTCTCCCCTCGCGGTTTTGGAAAGCAATTTTTCAGCATGTGCCATTGTAAGCTAACGGTCAAATATTGAAAATAAAGTTTCAATTCACCTACAGAAAATGTTCTTTTGTTATTGCGTTTTCATTAAGTAGTGGACCAGAAGGAAAGGCCTCTAATTGCTTACAATCAGCAACAGTGGAACCTGCTGCGATTAGAATAGCTTCAGTGGTTAAAGCGTGTTACTGCGGAATATCAGAATGTTCGGAAGGTGGTTGAATCCTGTGTAACGCCTGCTTTTTCTTTAAAGGGAATATCGCGATTAATATAACCTTGCGAAATATATATTTCACAAATTAATAGAACCTCCTTCTCATAAAACTCCTTTAGAGTAGAAAATTAGTTTTATTTCGAATAGCGTGTAATATTTCTTGCTGTTTTATGAACGCTGCAATAGGATTTAAATTTTGCAACAGGATGCTTTATAAAATATGAATATAAATTCTGCAAATAAACAAAGGAATACGTTACCTCAACGTCAAACATTTCTTACAAAATCAATATTTTCCTTTAAACACCCCCATTCAAAGGCATCTGCCTATAAATCTTAAATACTATTATCGGGTTAAAGGATTTATTTAGGCCATGCAGTGTTAATTTTTACATTAATTTACACTGGATTTAAGAAAATATTTGTTCTTCTACACGCTAGAAGTTCTCGCTTGACAAGAAGAACAGTAAAATGATACAAACATAAAAAAGAGTGTAATTTCATATAAATATTGAACTCAGCTTGATTATATTCCATTATAGCTAATTATGCAGTAATGCGACACAAATGCAATGCTATGTAGAAATATGGCTCATTCGTATCTAAAGCAAATGATTTTAATACATTATATGCCATAGGAAGAAATTTAATCGTATAAACGTCATATTAATAGTAAAAAAAATGCATTGTTAAAAGTAGCGGAAGCCAGAGAAGAAATTATTAATGATCTATCAAACAGAATACATATAGTTGTGGAGTGTTTGAGCTTGCAACCGTTATACCCAGCGACGTTGCCATTGTGTTTATTTCCAAGCATTATACAGTGTTGCCATGTCCCCATTAACTTAATGTGTACAAGTGAGGGTTTATTTTGATTCTCCATTAATGATAGTAATAGACAATCTCGATAAATTAAAGACGTTTGTTGGTGTTCCATTTCACAAAATAAGCACATGGGAAGAGGCACTTTTGAAATCTATGTATAGCGATGCAACGATCTCGGCTATTCCTCAGTTTGGAGTTTTGCTCTATTCATCTTATGTGAACTGCTATTTTGGTCCTAATTGTCAATAAACTGGGTAAATCTCTAAAAACTGACAAATGTTTTGCTTTTGTTTTCAAATATTAATTTACATTTATTAGCGGATCGAAGGAGAAGATTAACAAGAACAAAAATGAGTATTGTAGTATATAGTGTGGTGTTTATTCATTTATATTTATTAGGGTATGTAAAGAGAAGATTGTCTAAAATAAACATTAGTATCGCAGTGTAAGTGTCAATAGTCATTGTTGCTTTTGTTAATGACAGAAAATGATTAAGAATTTGAATGGCGGTTTGAAAATGAGGATATTCAAATTCATATTAGGCATGATCCACAAGGAGGATGTTTACATTAGTTAAAGTTGAATGAATGAATAAGTGTATTTATTGACATAGCAATATCACACATAGGATTTCAACAATCACACGGGTCCACAGACCGTACGTGCTTTTATAATACACATTACAAACAATATTAAAACAACAACAACAAAAACAAAGAATTTAAAGGGTAAACACGAAAATAAAAAGACAAAGGTAATACACAGTCAGAAGCACTATTAAAACAACAATAAAGAATTAAGAGTGAACCCGAAAATAAAAATAAAGTTAAAGTTAGTGTATAGGAGCCAGGCTCTGTTGTTAAGAGTCAGAGCAATGAATTTATTTGACGTTCATTTGTAACTTTATTTCGTTTTGATTCTTGTTGTATTTATGTATTGTTACTTTCTGCACATAGCAGAAAGAGAACGTATCGCCTTCCACCCAAAAGTTTTATTTCGAAATTCACGGTAAATGCATGTTTTAGGACGCCTGAATAAAAACATTTTTAGAAGGTGTCTTTGATGGGTATAACTAAAAACGAAAAGTCGGTTACACACCAAGCCTCTCATTTAAGTTCTATGTCTTCCAAAGGCAACACGGGGATTTTTAACAGAACACCTAATCCCAGATTTTTCCAAATTTTAGATATTTTCAAAAAGGATTCTAACGATTTTTTTTATTAAAATACAATACACTAAAGGTATTTACATCACAAATAAGACGTATATCTTGCATTTTCTAAGAATAGTCTCTGAACCGTTCTTCATTCTGGAGGAATTTTGTATAGCTGATAAATCGCAAGAAATAAACAAAATCTTACTGCATAAAAACGTAGCTCTCATTAAAAATTAAAGTATGTCATGTACATTTTTTGTGGAGTTAAGCCTATCCGAGGTATTCATGATTATTACTGTTGATTTTCCTAATATTTAAACAAAACTCTGAAACGGAAGTTGTCATTCCTTTTTTCTTTTGTATTACTCCAGGCCATTCAAAGAGAGCGGAAATTCAATTTCTCAATAGCGACAAGTTTTTAAAATATTTTCACTTAAGAACACGACTTACATTTGAGAAAAATTTAAATAGTTTAAAATGAAAACAAATAACAAGAAATACTTCGGGAACGGTTAACTCTACAAAAAATGTATCATGACATAAATTTTCTGTTTTAACGAGATCTGTATTTTTTGTTCAGTAACATTTTTTTATCCCTTACGATTTTAAAAATTCATTCAGAATGAGGTCTTCAGAGGTTATTCCTAGAAAATTCAAGATATGCATTTCGTTTGTTATAAAAATATCTTAAACGTACGAAATTTTAGCCAAGATTATTAGAAGTGTTTTTGAGAAAATCAAAACTATCGAAACATGTTCTATATAAACGGTAGTTGTGGTGGGTAGATTTTCCTGAAAAATATATCTCGTTTATGTGTGTGTTTGTGTGTGTGTATGTAAGCGTTTCTAGTCATTCTTCAGCAAAATATTCTTACAAAAGCTTATTCTTCTATCTACTTAGATTGAAGAGATGGGTTATGTTACATACTTCCTGAGGCTAAAATGGAAATAGGACCTTAAAGATTTATAGTATATAAATGCAGCACGAAGATTTTCAGGAAAACCTCCCCAACCCAACTTTCCCCATATTCTGAATGACTTTTGAAAATCGTAAGAGATAGACAAAAACCTTCTGCACAAAATATATAAGTCTCCTTAAAACACAAAATTTATGCAGTGTATATTTTTTGTAGAGTTAACAGTTTCCAAAGTGTTTCTTGTTATTGGCTTTCATTTTAAAGTGCTTAAAGTTCTCTCAAACTGGAAGTCTTCTTATTAATAAAAATATTTTAAAGCTTTCATACAGGATGATTTATATAGAACTGACACATTTCTTTCATTAACTGTTTCAAAACGTGTTATACTAGCGACAACTTATTATACCTAATTTTTAGAGAAATTTTGAGAGATTATTTACCTCTATAGTAAGTGTTGAAAATGTCCTCTATCCTGCATAAGGCGTAACTCAACACATCGTACTGGCCACACGTTGCAGGACTCCGCTGTCAATAGCTTGAATCTCCTTTGTGATGATGTGCTTCAGATCGTCCAATATCTGGGGACGTGTGGCGTAAATCCTGTCTTTTAAGTAACCCCATAGAGAGATGTCCGGCGATGTCAAATCCGGGGATCTCGGTAGCCACAGGTTCCTGGAAATTATCCGGTCGACAAAAAAACTTTCAATTAGGTTCATGGATTCATTTGATGTATGGCATGTAGCGCCATCTTGCTGAAAATATCCTTGACTCAGCTCTACATCGTACTGCATTTTCACGTTGACTACAAGAACAAGATGTCGAAACAGCAGCTAACAATGCAATTAGGTACAAAAAATAAACATTTGCGCATCTAGTGACAAAGAATTGAAACTCCAGAACATTCTACTTAATTTGGTGCTAAAATTGGGTCATTGAATGAATTTCCAACGGAATAATTAAAGAAAGAAACGTGTCAGCTATACATAAATCACTCTGTATATCACATCATATTTTAATAATGCTTTCCTTTGTTTATTCAGATGATCTTAAAACGCAGATTTAAGTTCAATGCTTACTCTACTTTAAGATAGCAGAAGGAACGTGTAATCAAACTGCTGTTGTAATATTGATGTTAAGTATAATTTGCTACATATACCAGCTGTTGTGGTAATTTTGTCAACTTCTAATCGAGTGACTTTAATATACATATGGTTTATAAAACCCTCATACCTTAGTAGGTTTGTTGTTTAAATCACTCCTAGTAGTGAGAGAGCGTACTGAATAAGGACTAACAGTATAAAGCGTGAACCTTCTGGCTTGATTATGTAAATCCCTTACAAAAATGTATGGAAATGTAACACATTATTACCGGAGCAGTTTAATTATTCGTTGTTTTTTGGGGAGAGGGTCTTTTTTATTAAGCTGCTAAAGTTGTTTTCAAACTGCATGTCCAGTATCAATAGCGGCCATGTTACGCTGAAATCCAATCAGTTTACATTCAATAAATCAATTGTTATTCTGCAGATTGTTTTAAAAAATTCAGGTAAATAATGTGGTAGCAAGGTTGCCTCTAGTGAAATGTAAATTATTCGTCTCATTTCCACCATTCTGCCTTCCTGTTCACAATAACTGGAATGAAGGTCGTGTGCTATAGACAGAATTGTTTTGTACGTTTTTCTCTCATGTGGGAGCAAAACAATAGAAATGCTTCAGGCTGAATTAAATTCAACTCTGCAACAGAAGCCCAGGCTTTAAAAGCTGAAACATTCGTATAGGTACGCTTGCGATAAAAATTCAAAACACCTTAGTTTCAACATTTTAATTTATACTGACTTCTAGTGCAGGGCATTTGTCGAATTCAAAGGACCTTTATTTTCATTATGTTTAATGGAGAATATTGAACTTTGAATCACTGGAAACAAATAGTGAATGGGGGTAAGAGAGCATAGTAGACAATGCTTTTTAATATTTAGGAAATATATATAATAATTATATTTATTGTTTCTAGTACGTGTATATACTAGATAGTATTGCATTCCATCCAGAATTCAATACCAAGATTTCACTGGAAATATATAGATGTATATTGCACCGCCCAAAATCCCAAGAAAGGATTTTTTAAAAAAAAGACACACACCCAGATACACAAAAGGACCTGTTTCTAATTTTTTTTATTCAGGGGATCTCATAACATGTATGTTCTTAGTATCCGTGTGTCTGTGAACATAATAACTCAAAAACGAAAAGTCGGCAAAATACCAAACTTAAATTTAGTATCTTTCAGGGATGCGAGACGAAGATTTTGAGAAAAATCCCCCTATCACAAACTACCTTTTATAGGGAAAACATTTAAAAAATGTTTTATTTTACATTCATTTTCATGCTTCAGCGTGTATTGCGTATTTTGCAAAATCTTACGAAACCATTTAGCCATTACTTTGCTTAATAATTTATTATATTCATGTCTACTGTCTATCTTTCTATGCCCTCCTATATCCTTCTTTTTTTAAAATAGCAATAAATAGCAATGGGATCAATGTGTTTTGAAAGTTGCAGAAGGTAATTGATACAAACCTTCCTCACTACAAGCAAAATCGTGAATGTTGAAGAGTTGCAGCCTCCGAAGGGTATACCCTCATAAAAGAAGGTCAGGTGTAAGTACAGTCCGGCGAAAAAAGTGCGATGTTGAAATGTCATTTATTTCATATAGTTTTATGGAGCAAAAGAATGTCATTTCCTCCAGAAAATGTGAAGAGGTATCTAATTGTGCACTCTGCTACGAAATAAACAAATACATCCGTGTGACTGCTTATTCTTAATGTATTGAATTATGTTTATACAGATTGTTTTTTGTTTTTTTGTGGAGGTTCTGTTCGTGTTTAATGAACATTTTGAAATGTTAAAAGATATTATGAATATTGAGGAAGTGAAATTTGTGAATACAAATTTAAGTGAAGAATTGTAATGTGTAAAACTTAAGATTACTCACTCAGTTTATGATTTTCTTCAAGTCCTTCACCAGATTTCGAATCCCTGCAGATTCGCCTTCAGCATGGAGGTGGTGCAAAGAATGGCTGCTGAGTGAAATAAATAAATGTTCATTTAATGTCCGGTGCTGTAATGAAATTTAAAATTATGTGTTATATAATCATAATTACATATTGATTTGGTATTACATATATCATTATATATTTTCCCTTATTTGACTACACATTTATACATACTCTTCAGCTTGGTATTACATAAAATATGACATTACAAGTTGCTATTGTAAGATTGCCATTAACTATTCTAGTTGGGGAATTTAATGTCTTATTGGCATGTTACCATTGGTAACTCAGTTGAAAAGCAGCCGTACGGAACCGGGATATCAGCGATTTTATCCCGGCTATGGCACTGTGCTTTTTCAGTTGACTTTACCTTTCCAATCCTAATGATTTTGACTGAATTACCTTCAGAAGGAAACCGTATTGAAGTTTTCAATCCTGAACATAACCCGGGTAGCAGTTACTACAAATATTTACTGAAATTAGCAAAACAGTGTTTGAAAAACAGAACTTTAAGAGAAGAGAGGTTTCCAGAGAGTTGCAGAATGGAACAACCGCTTTTCAGTTGTTTGGATACAATCAGCACGTCAAACGCTTCAGTGGTGCAAATACTGAGCTTAATTTACAAGGGATTCCCATTAGACACACAGATGTCGTGCTTCTTTACTAACATTTGCGCAGAGAGGGGTGACAATATTGCAGGGAAAACAAAAGAGGCAAACATTATCGCTTACAGTAAAGCTAACAATCGATAAGTAACACGTGTGTGCAGTCAACGAGGGAATATTTATTTTTTGTTATCAGCCTTTCCTAGTTATGGGTTGGACATATCACAAAAATTGAGTTTAGTACACCCATATTACAAGTGGTGTAGTATCTATGCCTAAGAACTTGAAAATAAATAAAAACCAATATGCGGAAATAAAATTAATTTTAAGCCATTAAAACTTTTAGCTACTCTTTTACGAATTAAAAATTATACAAATGTTACTTTAATAATAATTTAAAGTCTACAAACACAAATATAACACTTTGTAGTGTCAGTTTGAAAATGCAAAGAAGTACAGTAATAATTATTTTGAACATATTTTTGCTTTAACTAAGCTAGATTACCAGACGGTATACCTAATAATGTAACCTTGTATCGCACTTAAAATTATTTGTATTTTTGAAAGGCTAAATATCACAAAGTTTTCTGTGTGTAACCCCAGAAAGATCATGAAATTTGCGCTCATCCTTCATGTCAGTGACTACTCCGAAATATTCGGTATAATATATTTATTTTCCCCCGCATTATAAGCAGCATGCTTTAAACGTATGCGTGATTATACTTCATGAATAGTCAGCGTGTTTGTAATACAGGTAGCAGAGATATACGATTAGATTCCAAACAATGGTTTGAAACTCCTTTATAGAATGCATACTTGTGTATTTATTACCGAAATATTCGTATTTTAGCTAAAAGGTATTGACAAAATACTACTAATATAAGTACATAAATGTGTAAGAAAGTCTGAGGTACACGTTGTAAAACCTTCTCTGTCGAGCAAGGTTCGAGCTTAATGGGAAACCAAGATGTGCAACATGAGCCTTGCTGCATATGCAACCACACAGCGTAAGTGTGGAGCATGCAATCTATAATACCCATGCGATAGTGCATGTTTGAAGCGATATTTGCTGACTGTGATGGATGGCCTTGCTTTATTTATTGACGTTCCAAGTCATGTAGTTCCTTCAGAGCTGAGTAAACACTTGTTTATACAGTATAGCGAAGTTCGGGAGCTTATTGGTACATAAGGATGGTGGCTTGGTTGAAATCACACCACGTCAACGATTTTTTTATTAATTCATAATTATATTTGGACGTCGCGACAAATCTATTATTTCCCTTTGACCAAGAAGGCCTTTCTTATTAATTTTGACACGTTTTCTTTATGTTTATGTGTTATAGCAACATGTTAATTTTCATCATAACCATTTTGGGCTTCATAAATACGTTTCTTTTTCATAAAAGGACTTTCATTCATTTATATTTATATAAATGTGTATATAAACCAAATCTTTGGCATCACCAATAGTGGACTGCATAAATCATTGATGTAAAAGGATAAGCTAATCATATATAATTATTTACCATACATACGAACAATAAAGTGGGTTAAGCACAAAAAGTATGTATGATAGCCCGCGAGCATAATTACTATTTTTTCCGGCAGCCGTACAAAACACCTACAATTGTGACTGAGATATAATGTAAAGAAATAAGAGAACAGTAAGCAGAGTGCAAGGTCGAACGAATGGGCCACTGGAAGAAGCTCAACATAGGTTGCAGCGAAACGTCGGCAGAGAGCCCTGTAAGAAAATAACGCGACCTACATCGAAAACCATAACCTCAATGGACTATGACAGTAGAAGCCTGCAGAGATAGCTTGCCTCGCCTCTGTGAAACGAACTTTGGTAGTAGCCACATTGGACAGAACTGACTATACTAGCGCATCTTGCCTGGCACTATTCTCTTACTATTATTTATTTTCAAGGCTGTTATACAAATATTCATACAAATCACGATTTCTCTATGGATACTTTCTGTAAATGTTGATGTGTTTCTTTTAATTTGATCGCCCTCCGTGGTGTAATGGTTACCATGCTAACGTCATATACCCACGGTTGCGGGTTCAAACCCGGCGGAGGTCGATGGATTTTTTCGGGTGTAAAAATCCTTAGCATGGCTTCCTTCGGAAGGGAAGTAAAGCCGTTGGTCCCGTGTCGTAGATTTAAGGCCGGTAAAAGAACCTCAAGCCTGATAGAGGCCTCTGAGCAAAATTAAGCGGTCTTTCTCACCCAATTTAGAATGGGACGCTGAGAACTACGGTAGTCAAAGAGCGTCCATAAATAACACGCCATTTACATTTTGATGTTTTTAATAGGTATCCAGTTACAGGCACATAGACATATTATGGAGGTGTTAAGATGACACCTACTCTTAAAAAGCAAGCCGATATAGAAACCATCATATCACCTCCTTTTACATCAACTAATGAGAAGCGAAACTTGACGAGGAACCTATCTCGTATTTGGGAGGTCATGAGTTCTATTACTGAGGCCAGCCACTCTGACCACGGGTTTTTCGTGGTTTTCCTTGATTGGCTAGCAAAGGCTGAAGTAGTTTCTCTTCTACCATGAATTTCCTTTCCTCATTTCTTATCATTTTGTTTCTCCTTTAATATTTTAGATAGGATTAGGGATTGTACAGTATCGAACAAATGATGTAGCTTTGGAAGGTTCTTTCGGTCCTGCCAGATGACAGCCCTCTCTGAGCAGGGTCAGGTAGACCAAGTTCTCCCCGGATCTATCATAGGTAATTATATACAGGATATTAATGAACTATACCGAAATAATTTGCGAGATTGCGCACGTGACTGATATAAGTAATTTGAGATCGGCGATGCATGGTCCCCGGATAAACATAACGCAGCTACATAGCGTTAAACGTGCGGGTATCAGGTGCTGATAAGTCGCTGTTAAAGCAAAGCAGGTTGAAAAAATGGCTTAGAATGTCAAGTAAAGAAATATGGATTTTTAGCAGCTCGTTACTAGCGTTCTCAAGATTTAATGTCGCAAAAATCTGTAAAATCTCGAACCAATCACTTGACAGTGGGACACTGTTAAATCATTAACTACGTTCTTAAGTTATGTAGCCTACTCTGGAGGCGTTTTTTCAACTGCTCTCGTGGCTTAATGCGTAACGTGGGAAGCTGCTATCCCATAGGTTATGAGTTCGATTCCAGTCATAGAATACATTTTTTTATTGTTTTTTTTTTCATCCCAGACGAAGTGTCGCGATACGTGAACGAGACCCGAACTCGGAAACTATCTTTCACTTGAAAGCCAGTTATGATACGCTAGAGAGGTACGCTGCAATATGTTCCTACGTTTTTCGTGTTATGCTCTCGTATGTTTGATAAATTAGCCAGTGGCGTATTGGCACTTCGTTATTTCGACATTTCAATAAACAGGCGATAAGTCTTCTACCTCAAATTACTTATTTAAGTAATATACATATTCTTTGGGGTCGTCTCCTTAGCGCGGTGGTAGCGCAGCTGCTTACCAAGCTGGGTTCGATCCCAGTACCGGCGTGGGGATTTTTCCCCCGCTGGGAGACCTGGCCCGGGGTGCACTCAGCCTCGTAAGGTCCCTGGGGTCCAATTGAGGAGCTACTTGATGGAGAAGTAGCGGCTCCAGGTCATGAGGACCGCATTAACCGGCCGGGGGGACTCGAGGCGCTGACCACGTCTCACCCTCCAATACTGCACCCCATCCATGATTTCTGTAGTGGACCGAGATGGGGGACGCAGCGGCCGGGCGGTAGGCGAAGGTTCCCTGTGAGCTGTCAAGCCATGGAGTTATTACATATTCTTTGAAGATATTTCAACATAATATAATTCATTAACAGCCTGTGTATAGTAATATTTTATTATATATAACAGTAATATTTTACATACGTCAAAAGTTATCTGTGTAAAGTTTGATCGAAATCATACAACGGTATAGAATGTATATAAGGAGTATACATACACACATGCATGCATATTCTTTAAACATACATCATATACATACATACAAACATATACATGAATGTACATATACATACACTTCGTGTCGCATCCTTGGAAGATACGTAATTTAATACCAAGTTTGGTATTTAACGCCCTTTTCGCTTTTGAGCTTGCTACCCATAGACACATGTGGAGTTTTTTCTAAAAATATATTTTTTGGTTTCAGGGGGTCTCAAAACATATATTCCTGGTGAAATCTCGGTATCGAATTTTGTGTGCATCACAATACCTTCTCCATACACAATGTGCACAGTGCGTGTTGAGAAGGTAATACACTGCAACTTTCATATCCAAACGAAAGGTTCATTGACAAAAGTGCGCACTTCAACTCCTGACAATTTCAGAGCACTTACTGCTCTCCACGAGTTCATTAATCAGGTGCATTATACTTATAGAAATCCCGTCGACAAAAACTTCTCTGTTATTATCAAAATTGTTCCTTGCTCCATTATAATGATATAGCTCTAGAATTACAGGAAATGAACTATCTAGTTCTCAAAGTAGCATGCCTTCTAGGAATAAACAAGCAGCCAATCCGGCTTTGTGCAATAGATCTAGAATTCAACGATCAGGACAACTCTATCCTAAATTCAACTGTGTAATTAAACTAGAATCACGTAGACAATAAAGAGAAGTACCACAGTGCACAAACTGCCAAAATTATGGCCACATAAAAAACTATTGCCAACTGAAATCACGTTGCATTAGATGCCTTGAAGCCCAACATTTCTTAGTGTCCTAAACCAAAGTCTACTCCACCAAAATGCGTAAACTGCAAAGAGGAACACTCAACTAATTATAGAGGCTGCCCGTTCTACCGAAGCCTAAAAGAACGTGCATCTCAAATTCAAGTTAATCGTTCACTAAAAATGCAGAACAGGGTAACCCAGAAAATTCTGCTCTAGTATTTCAACAATCGATAACGACGGAGCAACATCAATCAGATAACGCATCAAAACCATCCACTTCGCAACGCAGCTATTACATAGGCAGCTAATGTGCACCAACACCACAACAAACAAATGGCTCGTCTTCAGATTAATTTCCTCTTTTCTGTCTAGCTATTCCTCATTTTGTTTCTTTCTTAACTTCACGCTTACCAGTAAGTCAGCAGTTTCTTCATTCTCTGTTACCCTCAATTTCTCAAAACGGCAGCACGCAAAACACTGTCGATTCACTAATTAACAATTTTAAACTGGAATGTCAATGATCTTCGCAAGCCTCATTTCTTGTTTTCTTATCTGTACATAACATCGATGTAGTCTGTGTCATGGAAAGCCACTTTTTACCCAACGAATAGTTTAAAATACGCGGATAAACATATACAGATATGACAGAAATGCTCAGAATGCTTCGTGAGGAATAGCAAAAATAATAAAGCAAAATATTAGCCATTATATCATACTACTTCCTACTTCAACAGAACTTGAAATTATGGTATCAGAATTCATTGTCGTGACAGTGATTTTGAACTATGATGTGCCTACAAACCTCCACTTATCAACTTAATGTATTCTAGTTTTCACTGCTCTTTGCAACAGCATATTCCACTCTTCTTTTGGAAAACTTAAATTGTAAATATACAGCTGGGATTGCAGAACCATAAATCCAAACGGCTGCCATTTTTATGACATTATTAACAAACATGAATTTCATTATTACATCAGACGAATCAATATAACTCAAATATCCCTCCTGGTATTCTTGATATTGGTTAGGAACATACATCTACCGACATATGCCACATGTATATCAGCACTTGATTCGGACCACTGCCCAGTTCTCATTACATTTCAATTAAGTACCAATCTCATAGTCAAAGCACCACGTTTGATTATAGGCCATCTCCATCGGGAAATATTTCAATCATCCTTGGGCTAATCTTTGAAAGCCCAATATCGCCTAACAACCATATTGAGTATTGAGAATTCTGATGCAAACTTCACCGAAAATATCCGCACTAATATCAGAAAATCAATTACTTACTTTAAGAGGCCAAGACATGCTTCTACTTACCATCGTTTATTCTGAAATGAATTCAAGAGAAACACCGTGTTCATCACCAGTGTAAACGAGAAAGGACGTCTTGTTAAGAAGAAAATTTAACGGTCTCATTCGCGCAATTAAACACGAATAAGATCAGTTTCGATTTAATACATATCAGACACACTTATCATCGCTTTCAAATACTGATAACACACTCTGGCAAGCAGCAAAGCAGACTTTGCGAAAACCAAATATAATACTAGCTTTACACGTTATTGGACAGATTGTTACCGATACAAACTCAAAATGCAACATACTTGCTTCACATTACGATAATATATTTATCTCTAATAAAAGTACTAATGAACAGAGCACAAATGAAATTATGAAAGAGCTTCCTTACCAAGTCAACAAACCAAGTGTTCCAAACAAAATTTATACCACTTCTGTGAATAAACAGGTCTCTTTTATTAGGCAGCTACCCAATAAAAATTCATCAGGGCATGATCTAATTCCAATGTACTCAATAGCTTTACGAAGAAGGCTCTCACATATATAGCGGCAATCTTCAATGCTTCTCTAAGAATTGCCTATTTTCCACAGACATAGAAACTCGTTGAAGTTATTGTTTTTCATTAACCTAACACATCCAAACATCTGCCGTCTAGCTATCGACCGATCAGCTTGTTGCCAACATTATCAAAGTTGGATAGGTAGAGTAAGACTGAAAAATTGAATGCCATAGCCGGGATATGAACCACGGATCTCCCGATCTCTAGCCGGTTGCTCTGTCACTGAGCTACCATGGCAACACGCGGGCATAGCATTGAATTTTTCAACTGACTCGCATGTTTCCCGGTAATCCACATGGTGTTCTCAAATTATCTGACTATACTATGAATCCTGGGACTTAAGTGCTTGCAACATTGTAAGCCGCCATTGGGGTTGTCATCTCAAAATAATTTGTGAATATCTTGCGGTTTACCAGGAAACATGCGAGTCAGTTGAGAAATTCAATACTCTGCCGGCATGTTGCCATGGTAGCTCAGTGGCAGAGGAAGCGGCTAAAGATCGAGAGATCCGTGGTTCAAATCCCGACTATGGGATTTCCTCTTCTACCTATTCAACTCCTGTCCTTCACACAAGTGTGTGAAAAAACAAATAACATTATCAAAACTGTTTGAAAAAATTATTCATCAACGTCGTTCCAACATTGTAATTCACAATACTATTATTCCAGATTATCAATTTGGTTTCCATCCTAACCATTCTTCAGCACATCAGTTATTACGGATAACCGAAGCTATCCTTAAACCATTTGAAAATAAAGAATACACAGCAGCTGTTTTCTTGGATATTGATCAAGCTTTCGACAAAGTTTGACATGCAGGACTACAAAATTGGATTGCCGGACCACCTTATCCATGTTTTCTAATGCAACACATGTTCGTGGTTCGCATAGATGGATTTACATCAGCTCCCAGGGCAATTACTGCTGGAGTTCCATGGATCAATACTAGCACCCATATTATTTAATATATTCACTTATGATACACCCCACTTGCAACCTAGATGTACGGCAATACTTGTTTTATTTTAATTCTAATCTCAATTTAGCAGTCAGCTCTCTTCAGGCATTTCCCTCTACATTGGCAGAATGGTTTCCAACCTGATTACAATTATTCTGCTTCTTACTTAATTTCAACTAAATAAGAAAGATTGATAATTCAATACTTGCTGTAATTCGATCAACACGTGTTCTTAATTGGAAAATGTATTCAATTCTAGGCACCAAATTAAAATCATAAAATATAATAAAATATACGAAAAGAATAACAAACTGCCAATCCTGTATAAAAATGTATAAATATATTCAAATTTAAAGAAACTACCACCCGACAAAACAAATCGCCCAAATTAACTTTTAGAAACAAAATAAAGCATTGGTTCCATAAACAATATTTTTAGTATATTTCTATGAACATTTGCAAGACGGAGGCAAAAATGTTTTCTTTAAGACCCTTAATACCGTGCCAACATTATTTCTTATGAATGAACAATACTCATGGCGGCCTTCACATACTCCTGTTAAATATCTTGGCGTATTATTATTATTATGGAACACCCATGTAGATGCTTGCTACCTCCAGAAGTATACAAGGTTATATCTGTTATAAATAGACGCTCTAGAATTGGTCTATATTGTTCCATTCTTCTGCATACATCTTTGGTTTGACCTCTCCTCGCGTACGCTTCTCCCGTATGGAGTTCAGCTAGTAAAACAGGTTATTCAAAATAAATAAATAAATAAATAAATAAATTTGAGTTGTAGCTAATTCTCCTTTGTTTATCAGAAACATTAAACTCCACTAAGAATTTCGCATCTTGTGCATAAAACAATACATCAGATATCTTTCAAATGCCTTCTATTCTAAATTACCTAACGTTTCAGGAGCTCTGGTGTACAATTGGGAGAAGGAAGCCGTCACAGCCATGACTAAGAGAAAATAACCTCAAGATATCTTATTATCGGACACCGAAATTGAAGATCAAGGTTGATTCAACCTAATTTGTAATAATTATACATTTTTCCTCATGTTGGTATTGCTAATATACAATTTCACATTCCAACTCCTAGTCTAAACTTTTTTTTTTCATTTTAATTTTTAATTTACTTAAAAGTTGTATTCGTAACCTTGTTATAAACTACAGCATAGTCTTTGATAATTACTTCTAACCTCTATACTTTTCAGACAATGTACATATTTTATTGGTGTCATATGATCCATTTCATTGTTATTTACTTATTATTTTCTGCTAAATTATTATAAATGACCTGCATCTTTAGCTGGTCGGTCTAAATAAATAATTAAAATAATGTCTGGTTCATAATGCACTGCAGTATTATTATTATTATTATTATTATTATTATCATTATTATTATTATCATCATAGGCAGTTCTAAGCACTACAGCCAGGATGAAAGGAAAAAAGTTGAACTATTACTGGATAATAGGTAGGCACAACGCAGGTGAGAAATTTAATTTCAGCCATCGCACAGTATTTTGGCGTTTGTAAACAGCACTCGCAAGCCTTTTATCTGCTTTTCAGTAACCCTTGGCTTCTGTTGGTTTGTATTCTTTGTGATAATGGTTTGTGAGTAGATAACTTGAAGCCACCTGCTTAAAACATCCACATATATATGTTTTTGTTTGTTTTGCTTTTGTTCTTTTAGCTTAACGTCCTTTAACATGGTTGGTCATATCGGACAATGAATGAAATCGGTGAAATGATGTTCAAATGATGCATAGAGCTTAAAGTTCCTCGACAATCCTATTTTCAGGATAAGGGAAAAACCCGAAATAAAAAACCTTATCCCGGTAACTCACGCTAAGCGAAATTCGAACTCGCGATCCAGGCGGGCATGGACTAATTTAAGAAAGAAAATTGAGATGCTTTGGGCACTTTAAAAAAACTGGAGAAGACAGGATTGCGAAAATGATTTTGTAATGAACTGCTAAAGGCAGAATAAGAAGGAAAATCACGGGAGTAATGGATGGATGCAATCAGAAGGAGAATGAATAGGGTGCAACTGATGGAAGAAGATCCTAAAGACAGACATTTCTGGAAGGATAAAACTACCTTAGCTTGAATGAAAAACAACCGCAGTGTATTAACATTCCTTAAAAAACATTTGATCTGTTGCATTCACATGACCTTCTCTAGCTGTTCCAAAAACAAACTTTCCTTATAAAAGATTATTCTTTTATCTGCAGCATGATAATCAAGATAAGCATTACCAGAATCGGGCTAATTACTTACTTCTTTGTAAGCAGCAGGGAAATATGGGAATACACTAGGCTGAAGCGATAGTCAGATCTTTTAAAAGCTGGACTCGAAGTGAAACAATTAAAATTCGGTCCCTTTACTTGCTAGGAATAAACAACAGAGAGACTAAAAGAAAGATGCCACCCGTACAACTCGGAATATCTAGAAAACGGGTAAATGTGAAAAAAAAAAACAAACAAAAAAAACGCATAAGGCATATATTCTGTATTTTAATGGGCTCTACATTTTTGTGTACTAAGTAAACTCCTCCAGAATGAAGAGGACTTCAGAGGCTATTCACAGAAAATTCAAGATGTACATTTCGATTGTAATGAAAATATCTTAAATACATGAAATTTTAATACAATTCGTTAGTCATTTTTGAGAAAATCAAAATTTTCAAAAAATACTCATGTAAAGAGTATTTGGGGGTGGGGAGATTGTCTTGAAAATGTTCGTGTTGCATCCTTGGAAGATATTGAACATAAACACCAATTTTGGTATTTAACTGACTTTTCCTTTTTAAGTTATGCTACCCGTAGACACACACATGGAAATGTCTGTGAAAATGCATTTTTTTAATTCAGTAGGCCTCAAAACATTATTTCCGGTGAAATCTCGGTATCGTATTTTGGGTGGAATACAATACCTTCTCTATCCATTACGTACACTGTACAAACGGGCTAGAGAAAGCATATTGTAGTACATTACGGAATATTACATAAGTATTCATATTTTAAACATTACAATACGATAGTAAGTATAAAATAAATAATAATATAATAAACAGTAGATTATTTTGATGTAACAAATATAAATATTGTGTAAGACATACTAAATCCACCTTCATCATAAGCTGACAGTTTAGTAATATCAGCACACTTTTCAATAACATAACTGAAATGGAAGCAATTAGTATTGCGTAATGTAATGTTTAACAATAAATATATTTTATATCCTTGATGCTTTTGTTTGGATTGCCTATTTGAAAAAAAGTGGATGAAGATTCGGGAACACCGTGTATTTTTTGCGGGCTTTTCCTGAAACTCATCATTTCGCGAAGATATAGGTAGATGATGACTGCGACATATACATTTTGTTCGTCACATCAGATTCTAAATATAATAATAGCATTTTAATCAAAATTGACAGAGCCGTTTTGAGAAAATAAAAATAACGAAAATTATCCATTTAAATGGTTATTTTTGGTGGGAGAATTTTGTAAAACTCAAATGCATGCATTCGAAAATGTAGTTGGTTTGGATTCTGAGTAATATATTTAATAAGTAAAGAAATATATTATATTTGTCATCTTTCTCTCTTACTGTAACAGTCATGGCCTTCCGTCTCTAAGGTAAGGCTTTAATTTAAGCCCATGATGAGGGGAGTTTTACGTGCAAGTCACGTTTCAAGTTGCAGGAACAGATGCAACAAGTTGGCGGAAAGTGTCGAATAAATTTAACATCAAGGCTCTAAACTAGCTACCAACTGAAAAGAAGAGTTTGTAGAGAAAGAGGACTACGGCAGGATAAGTCGATTATTCAACACAGGTTTGACTATTGCAGACCTATTTTGATACTTCGGAGTCTTCCTCTTTCTCAAAGATACATTTAAGGTAGATAGCTGCACTAATGTTCAAATTGATCCCTTCATATAATTCCAAATCGTGCAATTCCTTTGCATCCAAATGGCTTAAAACGAAATGTTTGTCCAGAGAATCTTGAAGAAGCCATTCTTAATACGTGCTGTTTACAGTTTTTCTGTATTTATTTTTCTATTTTCCTGAGAATACCTTCTAGTAGCTGTTCTCTGATTCCATATTTCCTAAATTGTCTTCTTTTGTCATTTCTCCTTATCTTCATATACTCAAGGTTCAAACCCGGGGGAGGACGATGGATTTTTTCGGACGTAAAAATCCTTAGTATGGCTTCCTTCGTAAGGGAAGTAAATCCGTTGGTCTTGTAAAGACCTCAATCCTGATAAAGCTGTCTTTCACGATCAATATAGAGTGGGAGGCCGAGAACCGCAGCAGTTAAAGAGCATCCTTAAATAAAACACCATTTCATTTCATTTCCATTTTCTTATTTTAAAGAATGTCTTCTCTGTCCTTTTGAAAATTAATTTTTCTTTCCTTATTAATAACCAAGATTTTCTTGCATATTTTAACGCTGTCTTTGATATCAAGTCATGCGGTCTTAATTTCACACCTCTTCTCAAGTTTTCTCGAAAATGACTTTTAATGTATCCATTTATTTTATTAAATATTTCATCTTTTTTCGTATCCTCTGAGACAGTGTTTATGTCTCTATATAAATTAGGAGCATAGGACATTGTTATGACATTTCCTTGGTCGGATTTGATTTTCTAGTTCGCTATTTCGCCGCTATGCGCTATGATGACGAGGAAACGGCTCATTGCACTGTAGGACGAAATCACGATTTGCGAAATGGCTGATTTTTGCCAATAAATCTTCTTTTTTTAAGGTATGGGGTTATTTTAGTGTAAATAAACATTATACAGTACCAACGAATTTACCTCCCTTCCGAAGTAAGCCATACTAAGAATTTTTGCATCCAAAAAATCCACCACCTTCCGACAAGTTTTAACTCACAAACTTGGGTGTTAGAGGCTAGCATGCTAAACCTACACCACGGAGGGCGACTTCGTAATTATTATGATATTATATATACGTAAATGTAATCTGTTATATAATAAATATATATATAATATATTTAACACTGACACACAATTAATTTTAGAAGTGCAACAAGTATTCTTCCTCTGTAGCTAAACCAAACACGTTGACGTCAAAAAGACAGCTATGAGGGAAAAACATCGTTTTTGTGTGTGTTGTGTTGAAAACCAGCACAGCCCTTTGATAAGCTCGTGCAAGCAGAACGCAATCTAATGACTGGCAGAGAATTACAAAAAGTTTACGAAGAACGGGACTTTTCTGTAGCATACATGTAATCATGAGATACTATACCAGACAACACAAAGGCAAGAAACTTTGAGGAGTTTAAACTGCAAGACTTTGCGGTGGTTAAAGAACCAATCAGAAGCAGTTCAAAACATTTTAGTTAGCGTCATCTAAGTTAGTATAAATAAGCAATCTCCGTTATCGTCCATCACGCTGAAGCTGAGTGAGACGGTCCATTATAGACTGCTTTAGTAAATAATGAGCATTAAATATGTACAATTGATCAATTAAATAATAGCCAACATTTCAGAGATAATATATAATATAATGAATTACAAGCCGTATCGCGCAATGATATATTCGCAATAGGCCACAAATTATCAAACAGAAAATTTGTACATGCTTGAATATATAACGTAAAAAGATAAAAATCTGATGTGTTCTATTCACATGACTTTCTCTATATCTCTGTAACAAATTGTTGTTAATAAGCTTATTATTTTATTTATTTCATGCTAATCGAGAAAAGTTAGCAGAAATATTCTTACTTCTTGCTTTATTGTAAGTAGAAGTGAAATAAGGGAGTACCATAGGTTAAAGTGAAAGCCAAAAGCTGGTTGCTATGTGACTGATGTTCCCTTTGTTTGTATGGACAGGAGTTGACAAATTCCTGTATGAGAAAAGTATAAGCTTTTCAAAGCTGAAACTAAAAACAGGGAATATCTAAAAAATGATCAACTCCACGAAAAAAATGTACATAACCTAAATTGCGTGTTTAACGTGCGATACATTTTTTGTGTGTAAAATTTTTGTCCATCTCTAACGGTTTAGTAGTTATGTTAAATTCATCCAGAATAAAGTAGTCTTCAGAGGTTATTCCCAGAAAATTCAAGACATACACTTTATTTGTCAGGTAAATATCTTTAATATACGATATTTTAATCAAAATCGTTAGGGCCATTTTTTAGAAAATCAAAATTTTCGAAAAAAGTTCCATGTAAAGGGTAGTTGGGAGTGGGGAAGTTTTCTTGAAAATCTTCGTGTCGCATCCTTGGAAGATAGCAAACCTAAATACCAAGTTTGGTTTTTAACGGACTTTTCATTTTTTAGCTATGCTGCCCACAGACACAAACACGGACATTTTTCTAAAAATGCTTTTTTTGGATTCAGGAGGTCTCAAAACATGTATTTCCGGTGAAATCTTGGTATCGAATTTTGGGTGCATTACAATACCTGCTCTATACACTATGTACATAGCACGTATAGAGAAATTAAAAATATTGGATGTCGATCGTCTAGGTAGACTTTTGGCGACAGAATGACACGCATATTGCCAGAAGTTAAGACTGGACACAAAAACAAATGTCCAGTCTCTCCAAGGAATGTGACACAGTGTAGGGGGATGTTGTCGGCAGACTAGCTTTTAAAATGTAAGGTTTTGCAGATGTTACTGTTTGTTGGATGTCTGTGCTAGTAAGAGGTATGTTTTGCGAGGAGACATGGCAACTAAAAGGTATGTGCGAAGTGATATATTTCTAAGTCCAGTAGTGACGACGCCACAGCCCTAATAATAATAATAATAATAATAATAATAATAATAATAATAATAATAGTAACAATACGTTTAGAGCCGGTCAAGTCAGCTTTCAGTTTCGCTCGTTTCTCGCTGCCGCTTAGCGCGCCTCTCGCAGCCAGTAGATGCAGCTGAACGCGTAGCTGCACGAGAGAGGCTTGTCCAGCGAGCGTACGGGAGTTTCGATTCTCCTGAATCTAGCTAATAGCGGTGTAATGCACAGAAACTCGCATAATCAGTCTTTCAAGTTATATTATTTCATCTGTTTAAACGAAATAAGATTTAAATAGCCTACCAGGATAAAGATGATATTTAAATAACCCACACTAGGGAAAAGATTAAAAACGAAATGTGGTATCACAGAATCTGCAGTTATATGTACGTAGTCTCCACTTTTATTAAAAATAAGTTTTATTATTCCTAAGACGTTTATGTTGCAAGAAGTAATTCTATTTCGGTTGTAATCTGAACATGTTTATACATAGTAACACAAAGTATAGATATGTCATTAACGATTAATATCGCTGATTCAATCCAACGCAATTGGGATATATATATTGTTAAACGATGAGTCATCTTGTGTTATATTACTAGGGCCCGGAGTTCTAGCTTTTTTATAAATGCATTTTTAGCCTTTTTTTTAACTCTTTAGGTTTCTAACAATTTTTGTAGCTTTCTAACAATATTCCTAGCCTCTTTTTTTAGGGTTTTAAATGATTTTCCTACATATTTAAGGAAGTGACGATAAACTCCTTTTATAATATAATATAGATAGAAATATGAAAACTATTTTACTTCAAGGAGGCATGCTATTAAGATAATTTAATAAACAGTATACTCGTGCTCGAACATTTTAACTGAACATTTAGCACGTATTTTAACCTATAGCACTCATTTAAAACAAACTTCATATTTTAGTAGTTTTGCTGTGTACAACTAGCCACATTTGCAAATTTTCTGTTGTTTTTTAACATATTCCCGTAGGCAGAAAAATGTATTTCATCATCGCAAGATGTCGCTGGCGTATATTTCATACACGCAATTTCTATACCAAGATAAAAATTGTGATAAATTCTTTCCCTGGCTAACCTCACATGTACACTCAAAGCAAAACTAAACGAATTGTTAAACAAAAAGTGTAATTCAAATGAACTAAAATAAAATTGATATATTTTCTACCGAGGTTAAAAAAATAGAATAAAATAAAACTTAAGTTTAGCGAGTTTTAAGTCTTAATGTACCATTTAGCTTTTTTCTGTTTTAGGTTGAATAAGATTAACACACTAGCATCCAAACGGCTTGAAACATAAAAGTACTTTGAAACGTTCTAACTTACTTATGTGAGAAAAAATAGGCTAAAACCTAAACATCCGGGCCCTAGTTATTACGTAACCAGTTTATATTACGGACCATAAATGAACCTACTTCGTCTGTAGTTCGAGAATGCTCAAGTCGCCTCGCTCGTAAGCACTAGTTCTCGATATACAAAACTATCGTTGCCACACTCGAGAAGTGGCGTGGCTTACGAGTAACGAGAGAGAATGGCACGGGTTTTGACCGCCTTTTACGTTCTTCAAGGCACTCATTTATTTTTGGATAAGAAACTTCTTTGACAAGCAACTTATATCTACAGCTCTTTATAAATTTTGTGGCGTGCTTCTTCGTTTTATTTTTGTTTCAATGTACAGCGGGTGCAACGCGCTATTATTAGTTCATTAACAAGCAATAAACAGATTTAATAAAAGGTATATTTACGTGATATTTTTGTAATATCCACTCCCTGAACGACACAAAGATGTTCATTCCTTGAGAGCCACAGCCATGGAAATATGATTAGTTTAAAAATATATTAAAAATATTATCTGCTATTCAAATCAACCGTGGCATGGGCCAGTTGCAAATAAGACTTCGTAGCCTATATTTTGTAAAATGTAACTGCGTTACCTGGATGTGGAAAAAATTAGTACAAACATTATTTAACCAAATAACAGTGGAGGTTTGCGCGTTAACTTATAAACAGTTGCAAACTGGTGTTGTATCAAGATTAACTAATTATTGACAGTAATAAGTTTTTGTGCTTATATCTCAAAATCAGTATCGTCGTTCATTATGTAATCCAAACAAAAGTCTTATTGTCTCACGATCTGAGATCTCCGTGAAACTCATGTTTTCCAAAAGCAAACGTTAATTTGAAGTTTTTAACTCAACTATGACGAATGACTAACCATCGAGCCAAAGTGGACATCTGTGACCTAAGAAAGCAGCAAAATGAATACAAACGTCACAATTTCCGCAAGTGTCTCTATGTATGTCCCCATGCTAAGACTCATATATCATATGAACACCTCAACTATTTGTGTATTTATTTATACTATGGGGCCTAGATATTTAAAAGCCTTTATATGTTGAATTGCATCATCTTCAATGACAATGTTCTCTCTGAATTAGTATTTCCTTTCGTATGCCTTTGGCCTTCTTAAGAGGACTCGGAGATCGCTATACCTACAATGCTTAAAAGTTTAGGTATCTTTTTCTCTTAGACTATTCCCTCTATAAACCTGAATTTTTACTTTCTCTATACGTGCTAGGTATATAGTGTGTAGAAAAAGTATTGCACTCCACCAAAAATTCGATACCGAGATTTCACCGGAAATATATGTTTTAGGGTCCACTGTATGCAAAAAAAGTATTTTCAGAAAAAGGTCCATGTGTGTGTCCGTATGTCTGTGAACACGATAACTCAAAAACGAAAAGTCGGTAAAATACCAAACTTGGTATTTAAGTTTAGTATCTTCCAGGGATGCGACACGAAGATTTTGAGAAAAATCCCCCCACCCCAAACTACCCTTCACATGGAAATTTTTTCGAAAATTTTGATTTTCTAAAAAACGGCTTTAACGATTTTGATTAAAATATCGTATATTAAAGATATTTACGTGACAAATAAAATGTTTATTTGGAATTTTCTGGGAATAGCTTCTGAAGACTACTCTATTCTTGGTCAATTTTACGGAATTTTGCATAACTGCTAAACCGTAAGAGATGGACAAAAACTTACCACACAACAAATGTAGAGCACCCTAAAACACACAATTTATGTTAGATACATTTTTTTCGTGGAGTTGATTGTTTTTGAGATATTCCTTGTTTTTGGTTTCAGCTATAAAAACTTATACTTTTCTTATACAGGACTTTGTGAACTCGTGTCCATACAAACAAAGGAACTTCAGTCGCAGAGCAACCAGCTTTTGACTGTCACTTTAATCTATGGTGCCCCCTTATTTCGCTTCTACTAACAAGGAAGCAAGTAATAAGACTATTTCTGATAATTTTAACTCCATTAGATGAAGTAAATAGAATAATTTGTTGCAGTGATATAGAGAAAATCATGTGAATGGAACACATCAGATTTTTTTCTGTTATTGTACGTAATTCGTTTTTGTTTTTTTTAATTGATGCATAAACTTTATATGTTGAGGTTTTATACAAAATAGAAGTTTTATACAAAATACATAAATCTGAGATAAAGTTTGGGACTGGCTTTATAAACATTCCCATAATATATAATAAAATAAATAAACTCGCATTATGTTTGTAATTATTATAATTTAGCATTATTCGTTACTAGTAACTCTGAAAATAATGTTACACACACTCTATATTAGAATTAAAATTCTCCCAAAACAAAGAATACGTTTATACCTTGTTTTTTAGAGTTTCTTTTCTTATGTTTTCTGGTAGGAGTATTTTTACCTTTCTCCATACGCACTATGTACATAGTGTATAGAGAAAGTATTGCACTCCACCCAAAAATTCGATACCGAGATTTCACCGGAAATATATGTTTTAGGGTCCCCAATATCCAAAACAAGCATTTTCACAAAAAGGTCCGTGTGTGTGTGTGTCCATGTGTCTGCGTGTCCGTGTGTCCATGTGTCCGTGTATCAGTGTGTCCGTGTATCCGTGTGTCCGTGTGTCTGTGAACACGATAACTCAAAAACGAAAAGTCGGTAAAATACCAAACTTGGTATTTAAGTGTATTATCTTCCAGGGATGCGACAGGAAGATTTTGAGAAAAATCCCCCACCCCCAACTACCCTTTACATGGAACTTTTTTCGAAAATTTTGATTTTCTCAAAAATGGCTCTAACGATTTTGATTAAAATTTCGTATATTAAACATATTTACCTGACAAATAAAATGTATATCTTGAATCTTCTGGGAATAGCTTCTGAAGAATAGTTTATTCTGGATGAAGTTTTCTAAATTTTGAATAACTCCTAAACCGTAAGAGATGGACAAAATCTTACTACACAAAAAATGTAGAGCACATTAAAACACACAATTTATGTTATATACATTTTTTGGTGGAGTTCGTCGCTTTTGTGACATTCCTTATTTTTGGTTTCTGCTATGAAAAACGTATACTTTTCTCATACAGGAACTTGTCAACTCCTATCCATATAAACAGAGGAACTTCATTGACATAGCAACCAGCTTTTGACTATCACTTTAACCTACGGTTGTCCCTTATTTCGCTTATACCTACGAGGAAGCAAGTAATTAGACTATTTCTGCTATTTTTTTCTGATTAGCATAAAGCAAATAGAAGTATAAGCTTTTTAAGAATTATTTGTTGCAGGGATATGGAGAAATTCATGTGAATGGTGCACATCAGATTTTTCTCGTTGTTTCTCTGCCTGCGTTTCTTTCATCTCCCCCGTCCCATTTTACCGAAAGAGATACCTCCTCAGACTCGGGTTTTATCACCCCTCATTCTACATCAACAAGAATTCGCTTTCCGGTTACGGTGAGCTTTGGTTTCCAGAACACGCCATTACCAGTCACACGTGGTTTTGAGTCTCGGCGGTTGGACATGCAGCAACCGATTTCGACTGTACTCTTAAGTTCTCTTCTTAATTCACACATTTATTGTATGTCTCTAATTTTATTTAAATGGAAGTGTCTAAGAAGAAATCGGATTTAGGGTGCAAGGTGACGGCAAGACCAATACTAGGTAAGAGGACTGTTCCCTAACGTTTTTTCATAAGTGAAAATCAGGTATGTTGAATTAAATTAACAAGTGTTTGTCATACGGTAATAATATCTATCATATCGAACTTGAAAACACAACATTTCGGTACCATTTAAGTTTTCAAAAACCAATATGAATTATTTGTGCTCACACAACTGAAACGAGTACTGCAAAGGGAAGAATAAGATAAAATATCCTGACTTTAATACGTAACAGATTTACCCTATTTTACTTAGTTAGTACAGATCTTCATCTCACACATTAAATACCAATAGTTCGCAAAGGAGCTATAAACACAGTATAAACAATTAAATAAACTCTAAAGCTATTAACCTTTGGCTAAACTCTGAACACACCAACAATTTAAATTAATAATAATATTAATAATAATATTAATAATAATCATTTAATAATTTAATCATTTGGATAACGCTTAACATGAAGGACCAAAGTTAAAACCATTAAACGTTGCCCAAGAGCAAAGAGGCTTGACGACTTTGAAGGTACATGAAGGTCTTTCATGAATAAACTGTTTCATTATTTTATCAATCCAAAACAGTTATATGAATTTTCTATGTAATAATCAATAATTCATTTTTAAGGAAGTTTAATTCCTACTTTATTTTTAATTTTAAATATAAAAGTCTGATGCATTCCATTCACATGACTTGCCCTACATCTCCGTAACAAAAGTATTGTTAAAAAGCTTATTCTTCTATCTACTTTATGCTAATCGAGATAAACATTAGCAAAAATGGTCTTATTACTTCTTTCTTGTAGTACCTAGAATGGAAATAAGGGAATACACTAGCCTAAGCAGATAGTCAAATATTTTAAAAATTGGTTGCCATGTGGATAAAATACGTTTCTTTGTATTGCCAGGAGTTTACAGTTTCCCATTTGTGAAAAGTTTTAAGTGTTTTAAAACTGAAACCAATAATAAGGAATGTCTCAAAAATGGTCAAATCTACGAAGAAAAATGTATGTCATAAATTGTGTGTTTTAACGAGATCTACATTTTTTTCTGTAGTACGTATTTTTCCGTCCGAGACTGTTTGCCAGTTATGCAATTCAGCAAAATTCATCCAAAAAAAAAAAGACTCCTTCCTAGGCTATTCCCAGAAAATTCACTATATACATTTTATTTTCCACGTAAAAATATTTAATATACAGTATTTTAATAAAAATCGTTAAAGATATTTTTGAGAAAATCAAACTTTAGAAATGCATTCTTTGTCAAGGGTACTTATGGGTGGTGGAATTTTTTTCAAAATACTAATGTTGCATCCTTGGACTATACTTAAATGCCAAGTTTGATATATTACCAAATTTTCGTTTTTTGGGTTATCATGGTGACAAACACACGGGCACATAGGCACACACAGTACCTTTTTCTAAGAATGCTGTAATTTTGGCTACAGAGGAACATAAAACGTGTATTTTCGGTGAAATCTCGGTATGGAATTTTTGGATTGAGTGCAATAATTTCTGTATCTACGTACCATGCACCTACAGAAAGTAAAAATCAAATAAGCAGGCCGGAATAAAACCAGTGGTAACAAAAACAAATCAGACCGTGGTTGAGTGGTCAGCAAGTTGACTTCTCACCCGGAGGATCGAGGTTCGATTCCCGGCTGGGGCGGGGAATTTTTCTTTAACCAGAATTATTCCCTACCCCCCATGGAGTCTGGAAGTATGAATGAGTAAATGTGCGTGTGTTTAGTAATATAAAGTTTATTAACAAAATGTTCTGAACCTACAGTTGCACCAGTCAAAGCCCCCGATATGACCATTTATGTTAAAGGAGGCTATACAAATGAAACAATAAAAAAAATTGAAGTGTTACATCCAAATGCCTTTCTCTAAATCTCTGCAACAAACTATTCTATTTACTTCATATAATCGAGAAAAAATTAGCAGAAATAGTCTTATACTTCCTTCCTCGTTGGTAGAAGCGAAAGGCAGTACCATAGGTTAAAGTGATAGTCAAAAGCTGGTTGCTATGTGACTGAAGTTCCTTTGTTTGTATGGATAGGAGTTGACAAATTCCTGTATGAGAAAAGTATGTTTTTCAAAGCTGAAACCAAAAACATGGAATATCTCAAAAACAACCAAATCCAGGGAAAAAATGCATATAACTTATATTGTGTGTTTTAATGTGCTGTACATTTTTTGTGTGCTAAGGTTTGTCCATCTCTTACGGTTTAGCAGTTATGCAAAATTCCGTAAAACTCATCCAGAATAAAGTAGTCTTCAGAGGCTATTCCCAGAAAACTCAAGATATGTATTTTATTTGTCAGTTAAATATCTTTAATAAAGGATATTTTAAACAAAATCGTTAGACCAATTTTTAAGAAAGTCAAAATTTTCGAAAAAAGCTTCATGTAATAGGTAGTTTGGGGTGGGGGGATTTTTCTCAAAGCCCTCGTGTCGCATTCGTGGAAGATACTAGCCTTAAACACCAAGCTTGGTATTTTACCGACTTTTCATTTTGAGATCGTGTTCACAGACACACACACACACACACACACACACACACACGGACCTTTTTTTTAAAATACTTTTTTTTATACAGGGGACATTAAAACATATATATCCGGTGAAATCATAGTATCGAATTTTTGGTTGGAGTGCAATACCTTCTCTATACACTATGTACCTAGTAAGTGTAGAGAAAGTTAAAAAAAAATAAAGAAAGAAAATCTGATGTGCTCCATTCACATGACTTTGTGTATATCTCTGCAACAAATTATTGTTAAAAAGCTTATGCTTCTGTTAACGTCATTTTAATGGAGAAACATCTGATGTATTACACTCACATGACTTTCTCTATATCTCTGCAATAAATTATTTTTAAAAAGCTTATGCTTCTATTTACTTCTTGTTAATCGAGAAAACATTAGCAGAAATATACTTATTACTTGCTTCCTTGTAAGTAGAAGCGAAATAAGGAAGTGTTATAAGTTAAAGTGATAGTCAAAAGCTGGTTGCTATGTGACTGAAGTTCCTTTTTTTTTTTTTGTATGGACAGGAGTTGCCACATTCCTGTATGAGAAAAGTATAAGTTTTTCAAAGCTGAAACCAAAAACAAGGAATATCTCAAAAACGATCAACTTCACGAAAAAAATGAATAATACATAAATCTTTTGTTTTAACGCACTCTACATTTTTTGTGTGGTAAGTTTTTGTCTATCTCTTAGGGTTAAGCAGTTATGCAAAATTCCGTAAAATTCATCTAGAATAAAGTAGTCTTCATATGCTATTCCCAGAAAATTCAAGATATACATTTTATTTGTCCGGTATACAATATTAAAGATATAATCAAAATCGTTAGAGCCATTTTTAAGAAAATCAAAATTTGCGTAAAAAAATCATTGTAAAGGTTAGTTTGGTGTGGGGGAATGTTTCTCAAAATCTTCGTGTCGCATCCCTGGAGGACACTAAACTTAAATACCAAGTTTGTAATTTTACAGACTTTTCGTTTTTGAGTTATCGTGTTCACACACACATACACTGTGTACATAGTATGTGTAGAGAAAGTAAAAATCAAGCTGATGCCTCGCTACGTTACTAAGTAAAGTTTAATAACAAAATATTTATTTATAAAAAAACCTGGATTGTAAAATTCACACGACTCTCTCTACAAATCGTGCTTCAAATTTCTTCACATTAATCCACATAAACATTTGCATAGACGTTGTTGTTATATACTTTCTTGCAGCTACAAAGGAATAAGGGAATATACCAGGCTTACGTGATATATGTAGGTCAAATATATTAAGGATGGAGGAACACCAGAGTGCTAATAAATTATTTTCCATTATTATTATTATTATTATTATTATTATTATTATTATTGGTGTCGTTGTTGTTTCATTTCTATAGCCACCTTTAACTTCTCTGGTCGTATCGGAGGCTTTAACTTAAGTAACAACTCGCTAAACTGCAAAATTTCTTTGCCTTGTGATTATCTTTTTACATTCTCTACCCCGTATGTGCAATGTACATAGCGGATACAGAAAGTATTGCATTCTACCCAAAAATTTGATACGGAGATTTCACTGGAAATATATGTTTTGAGATTCCCTGAATAAAAAAGTATTTTTAGAAAAATATTCGAGTGTGAGTATGTGTGTGTCTGTGGGCAGCATGGCTCAAAAACGAACAGTCGGTTTAAATACGACATTTGGTATTAAGTTGAGTACTTTCCTAGGATGTCATCCGAAGATTTTCAAGAAAATCCCCATTCTCAAAAATGACATTATCGATTTTGATTAAAATGTCATATATTTAGGGATTTTCATGTCAAACCAAATGTATATCCTGAATTTTCTGGGAACAGCCTCTGAAGACTTCTTCATTCAGGATGACTTTTGTATAATTGGTAAATCGTATGAGATTGATAAAAACTTGCTGCATCTCATTAAAACACACAGTTTGTCATATACATTTTTACTTTCTCTAGCCAATAGATAGAATGTAGATTCGAGATATTCCGTATTATTGGTTTCAGTTTTAAGGTGCTTATATTGTTTCAAATGGGAGACCTTTTTTTCTTTTCGTCTCTCGTTTGTTTACTCCTAGCAAGTAAAGAGAACCAAATTGCAATTGTTTCATATAACGACCGGTTTTTAAAAGTTCTGACTACCGATTTATGTATTTAGTTTGGTGTATTCCCTTATTTTCTTTCCACTTACAATGAACCAAGTAAATAATACCAAATCTGCTAACGTTTATCTCGATTAACATGATGTCGATAAAAGAATAATCTTTTATAGGAATAGTTAGTATTTAGAAGAGTTAGGGAAAGTGATGTGAATGGAACACATGAGATTTGTAACATTAAACACACGCACATTCACTTCCATCTTCACACTTCCAGACTCTAAAGGGGATAGGGAACAATTTTGGTTAATAAAAATGCCTATCCCATTCGGATATCGAACCTGGGACCTCTGGATACAGAGGCTAGAATGCTGAACACTTGACTTCCATATATTACCAGCAACCATGCGCTTCTGAGGGGTGTGTCATATTCCTGAGCATAACAGTAGGTATATGTTTCTAATGCTAGTTTGACAAAATTACATATTTCAAATTATATTGCTGAAACGAGTTATTTTAACCTAGCTGTGCTCCATGAAATATATTTTTTTAATTTAAGCATTTTGTATTCGTAAACAAACGAAGCATAGCTTGGATTGTACAAGGTATCTCAGAGAATGTACATATAAAATCTGATGTGTTCCATTCACATGACTTTCTCTGTGTGTTCTATATATATTATGCTTTTCTCTTCATCATGCTAATCGAGATAAACATTAGCAGAATTGGTCTAATTACTTGCTTCTTAATAAGTAAAAGAGAAATACATTAAACTAAAGTGACAAATATGTATCTTTAAAAGCTGGTCGGTATGTGAGACAATTGAAATTCGGTTCGCTTTACATGATCAGCAGTAAAACAGGAGAGACGAAACGAAGGTGGATTCATATTTGAGAAGGGTTAACGTAGTTTAAAATTGAAACTAATAACAATGAATGCCTCGAAAACGGTCAACTCTATTATAAAAACGTATCTGACTAAATTGTGTTTTAATAAGATCTATATATTTGGGCCGTAAGTTATTGTATTTCTAATCTGTCTTATCAGTTATGCAAAATTCAGCAAAATTCATCAAGAATAAAGAGGCTATTCCCAATGAATTCAGCATATAAATTTTATTTGTGATGTAAATATCCATAATATACGGTGTTTTAAACAACATCGTTAGCGCCATTTTTGAGATTATTCAAAAAGTTACATATAAAGGGTAGTTTTGGAGTGTTGGGGATTTTCTTAAAATCCTTGTGTGCATCCTTGGAAGATACTAAACATAAATACCAAATTTGTTATTTAAGGATATTTTAGTTTTTGAGATATATTGTCCACACACACACAAATACACTGATGTACCTTTTTCTAAAGTTTTTTTTTTTCTTTTTCTTTTTCTTTTTTTTGACTCTGGAACCTTAAACCAAATATCTCTGGTGAAATCTTGATATAGAATTTTTGATAGTATACAAAACCTTCTCTATTTACTATGTGCATTAGATATGCTAATAGTACATTTTGAAATCGCCTCCAATAAATAAATTCTGCTCAAAGTAGAAAATAAATTCATAAGGTAATGCTTTATTCCAACTGACTGTCTTAAAATGGACAATAGTTAGGAAACTTGCGCGGGTGAATAAATTTGGGCCTTTGAACTCAACTGACCTCAAAACATCGGTATATTTCGGGTGAGTTGGAATAAAATTTTTTGTTCAACTGTAATGCTATTTCTTCTCTTAGACAAGCGGCAAGGGAATTAAAAGGAACTCTTTTATATTGTTTCTAATACTTAATGCGTAACGTTATGGCTTTACTTCTTTTTATAACATTTTTCAAGATTATCGATTTAAATTTATTCCACATTGCTCTAAAAAGGAATTATTTTTTCCTCTGTGGTCTGGAGTTAGCATGATAGAAAATCCAGAGGTTTCGATTTCAATTTCCGGTTGGAGGATAGTAATCTATCTTATATTCATTGGAAGTATGAGTGAGAATGGGAATACTTAAGTGTGTATGGATTTTATGTTTATAAAAACACAACCCAAAGGTCAACAGAATAGTAAAAGAATGTCCAATATTAAGATGAACAATAGTTTCTTAAGGCAAAAACCATGGATATGACCTCAAATATAGACGCGACATACAAATGGAATGGCAAAATAAATAAACAAATAAAATAACCCTGTGAATTTGCCACTTCAGAAATGTCGTATGTTTTTCCTTTCACTTAACGTTAGTACATTCACGGTGACGGCGGCTGGTACGTATTAAGCCTTTGTGTTTACTGTTTTGTAAAATCTGCTCGAATGCCCATAGAGCAAGAGAGAGGGAAAGTAGACAGTGTGATTAATTGTAGAGAACCACTTTGCTTTATGGTGTTATAATGAACAAATTAATTCTAATATATCTCGTCATTTACAGAACTGGTCAACTGAAACAGTGATAAAATATAGTATGGGTATAAAGAAATTAACAAACAAATGACATAAATCATTTACTGTTACAGAATTACATATGCACCAAAACATACCAGGTAACCCAACAGCCCCATATTGGACTGTGCAGATAGCAGAGCTAGGAAGTTCGTAACGATTTCCTTATGCAGAGTAAGAGCCGCCTGGGTTGGCAATACCATGCGGCGTTACTTGCGTGAGCAAAGGTCAACGTAGAGTGCAACCCATTACTGCAAAACAGCTATCACTGCATAACGCAGAACCACGTCGGTACTTAGGAAGGAAGGCGTTCGAATAACATCTTTGTTCTGCTCAAATGTAAGCAAAACTAATTTGTTTTATAACCATAGTAAGTTTTCTAGCAGTGCACTTATGCATGCACTTATTCAGAAACCGATGGCAGTTCTATTAATTAAACTTCAAACGTCTAGTAAGAAAACAGCTTCACAGAAACATATTATTGATTGCAAATTTGCTCAGAAAGTTACCCACAACTATCACACTGTTATAGTCCTGAACTGACTGTGCGGCATGTAGAAGAACTGTCAAGATTGATCTACTAATCCAAGAGCTTCTTACCTGAAATAAAGATGAAAATGAAAAGTGTAAATGAAAAGAATGCAGAGTTCAGTGTGATGTTTCGCATACTAGCTGCACTTTTAGATCCCAAAAAATGCTATTTACTTGAAGATATTGATATATAACGCGAAGTGGAACGAATTTTTTTTTTGCACTACAAATCTTGTTTATGGGATCGTAGAATGAGGTTGAAAGGCTTCTGAATTAATACAGCTGCAGATGAGTAAAGATTTAGTTTAATTCCTGCTTTCATTTTTACCTGGCAAGAGTCTGAGGATATTTAAGAAATTAATTTTATTATTTGGATATTATTTTACACTCGTCAGTAAATATTACAATTCGTGTAATAATTGCTTGGGTGTTTTCATAATTTACATATGTAAAGAAGGAAATCAGTCAGAGCCAGCCTTATATATGTAATAATTTGTATTTTGCAGATACATAATGATCTGCTTTTTCGAATGTCTCATAAGCCATTTTTGTTTTCTGGAAGCAATATCGTTTACCTGACAATAAGATTGTTTACCTCTCCCCCCTGCGTTTTTATCGATGACTTGTTTTGATGCGGCAAGATGGTCCGTCCGAAAGTAATAAATGCATTCCCATTTTCGTTCTCGGATTATTGTGAACAGCCTTAAACTGCGGAAGGACAAAATTTCTGCAAATGTGTTTCCTGGGTAGTTATGGGTACTGCAATTGGATATGAGGGGTAACAGTAACAGTTCGCCAATGAAAAACATACATATTCTTCACAGAGCGAAAATAAACACTTCAACTTTATACGGTGCTAATACATGAAAGCATGTTCCATGTAACAGCTGTGGAACCTTTTTACGTTCGCCCTGACTTCAAAATGATGCTTACTTTCGTTTGTAGCGTAAACATACACATGCTGAATTATAATCTGTTCCAAAATTAACTCATTATATGTATTGACATTATACCGGGTTACTACAAAAGAAATAGACAACTTCAACTGCCTGTAAAACAAAAACTATTAGAGATAGTAACCTAATTATTTTGGAGGTATGTTGAGAAACCCTCAAAATTTCTTTTGTTACTATTGATAACGCTGTAGTGTTTTGTTGTTGCAGAAGCTGAAATGGCGGAAAATCCTGTGGAAAAGGCATATTGCGTGTTGGAATTTGCTAGAACGCAATCAGCAACTGTTGTCCAACGACATTTTAGGGCACGTTACCACAAAACGCCACCGACTAGACAGTCAATCTACGACTGGTATAGAAAATTCGAGACAACGGGATGTTTGTGCAAAGGGAAGAGCTCGGGAAGATCAAGAGTTTCGGAAGAAAACGTTGAACGTGTTCGTTCTGCCTACATAAGAAGCCCACAGAAATCGACATCTAGGGCAAGCATGCAATTACAAATTCCACAGCAAACTGTATGGAAAATCTTGCGGAAGCGACTGCACATGATGCCTTACAGTGTACAAATGTTGCAGTTTCTGAGTGAAGAAGATAAGGTCATATGGCGTGACTTTTGCATCGACATGTTGCGACATGATGAAGACGATGCTGGTTTTTGTGAGCGCATCATTTCATTTTTGTGGTAACGTGTTCTAAAATGTCGTTGGACAACAGTTGCTGATTGCGTTCTAGCAAATTCCAACACGCAATGTGCCTTTTCCACAGGATTTTCCGCCATTTCAGCTTCTGCAACAACAAAACACTACAGCGTTACCAATAGTAACAAACGAAACTTTGAGAGTTTCTCAACATACCTCCAAAGTAATTAGGTTGCTATCTCTAATAGTTTTTGATTTACAGGCAGTTGAAGTTATCTATTTCTTTTGTAGTAACCCTGTAAACACCGTTCAAATTTATAAAGTAACATAATAAGGCAATTATTTCGTAATATATAAGTAAATAAAAACGCCTTGTAGTTTTACCAATTAAATATAAAGCTTGACACAAAATATTCAGGATAATAATGTGCAGAGCTTTTGTAATAAGTATGTAATGAGTGTACTTATTGTAAGAAATATGAATGAATAAATAAATAAGTGTATTTATTTATATAACAATATCATTCATAAAATTTCAACAATCGCACAGGTCAACAGACCATACGTGCTTTTGTAATACACACTAAAAGCAATATTAAAACAACAACACAGAATTAAAAGAGTAAACACGAAAATAAAAAGACAAAGATAATACACAGTAAAAACAATATTAAAACAACAACACAGAATTAAGAGCAAACCCGAAAATAAAAATACAAAGATATTCAAATATAGCAATTTAAATTTACAGTACAGAGTAAACCTTCATAAATGCACCCTCTTATAATAGATAATTACACTTAAAAGAAATATATACACAATATATAAAACATACAACAGTGACCTATGTATATATGCATGTAAAAATTGTAGCCACTTTTGTTTAGTTGATATTATTCCTCCTCCCCCCCCCCCTTCTCTATTGGCAGCCTCCTCAGATCTCGGTTGTCTTACCTTAAGTATAAATTTTCCTAGCCAGTCCATAAATTTTCCTGCCAGTAGCGTCCAACATGCTTCTAGCCCTACATTCGCGGTGGTAAAGTATTGCGGTAAATATTATTCGCGCCATTCCTCCGTACCCCTCCATTTTGCCAAGATGTGAGTCCACGACAGATTCTCGCACCATTCTCTTCAGAAATGTTCGTGCTCCTCCATGCTTCTAGTCTAATCCACGCGAGCCCCTCTCTAATGAGTTTGGTACCTGTTTTGATGTATTGCTCCATACCCCACTCCGATTTTAGCCCAGACTGTACTTCTAATGAAACCTTCTCTGTGCATTGCGCAATTATTTGCTGTCTGTCAATATCACAGTGTAAGAAATAAGATGTATGTTACTTTTATGTGGAAGCAGACTTTGTCGAATATTGAAATTATCACTTTGTGTAATCAGGGTCAGACAGTTGGAAAACATATTATTGACTGCGTACACTTTTAGAGGAGATTTAATGTAAACATTGTACAGCCTGAGGCTTGCTGGTGGTATCTGTTATACAGCCACCCTTGTGACATACATTGTGCACTAGCCACGAATATTTCTGTACACGACGCCATTTTGCTCCTATTTCCGTGTACACGGAACTAAAATGCATGTATATAAAGGTTCAGGAGGCAGCCGATGGACAAGTTCTGGGACTTCATCACAGAGTTAAGGTTACTCTGTCCAACTTCAACTGTACAACACTTTGTTCTTTGCCGAGTCAGGCCAGTAGAACAACTGCGCTTATAAAAAACATCTGTATATTACTTGAGCTTTGTATTAAAGGACTTAGATCTTTTACTTACCTATCCCGAAAACTTCATTACACTTTGAAAAGACATGAACATAAACCAACCAAACTCACTCAGAATTCATTGCAGTGAATTACAAGATAACATCTTTACTGTATTGAAAGAGTAGCCTCACCTGCTGTAACATCCATAAGTTTGTTCAACGTCAAACGCCTACCCTTTCGTATTTTCGATATTGCCTAGATTTGGTGCTTGATGGCGCAGGGGATCGCGTATTCGAGCCCCCTCTCGGGCGTGGGTATTTGTAAATGTGTATATGTTTGTATATCTGAATCTAAAAAAGGAAACAAATAGGAAAACTACAGAAACATAGGTAGAAGGTAAAAGAAAATAGCAGGAACTGAACGAGGCCAGGCATAGTACAACACGATTCCAAACGGGCTGTAGAGGTCACGTCTATTCCATTACGTCAAAGTTATACTCTCTGTGCATTGAACCTCAATCCGGAAATTTAGTGAACCCGGACCGAACTCTAGTGGTAAGCAATGAAACGCAAATATCGGAAAAACGTTTCGTTTAAATATATTTTGAGCTCATGAAACTCTAAAAGATGTAAAAATGATTTAATTTGATTGATAAAAATATTTCAAATACGACAATATGTTCAACCCTTAAAATATTTGCACAATAACTGCATATATACACAAAGAAATTAACAACTTCCGGGAGTAGAAAGCTAATGGCAACATTTACGCGTTAGATAGATACAGAGATATTCCATTTAATTCCATTTTTAAGACCCCCTGAGTCTAAAAGAAGCATTATTACAAAAATGTACGTTTATATGGAACATTTTTCCAAAATGTTTATTTTCTCAAAAATGGCTCTAAGAATTTGATTGATATACCTTATGCTTAAGAGATTTTTATGACAAACGAAATGCATATCTTGAATTTTTTGGAAATAGTCTCTGAGGACATCTGCATTCTGGATGACTTTTATAACAGGAAAACCATAAGAGATACACAAAAACTTACTACACAAAAAATGTAGATCTCGTTAAAACACACAATTTATGTCTTATATTTTTTTGTAGAGTTAACCAATTTCATGATATTCCGGATTATTGGTTTCAATTTGAATCCACTTAAACTTTTCTCCAACGATAAGATATGCTTTTTCTCATTTCTCGTTTATTTACTCGTGGCAAGCAAAGAGATTGGAATTTCGATTATTTCACATAGCGACCGGCTCTTAAAGGACGAGACTATCGCTTTAGCCTCTGCATTTTCTTACTTCTATTTACAAAGAAGCTAATAATAAGACTAATTCTGCTTATGTTCAACTTGATTAGCATGATGAAGATAACAGATCACTGTTTTGAATAGGTTTGTTTACCGAACAGCTAGAGAAGATCGTGTGAATAGAACACACTAAATTTTTCCCTTCTACTTATAAGGAACCAAGTAATAAGATAATTTCTGCTAATGCTTATTTCGATTAGCATAAAGTAGATAGAAGCAGAAGCCTTTTAACAATAATTTGTTACTGAGATGTAGAGAAAGTCATGTGAATGGAACACATCAGATTTTGTTCCATTAATATGCAGGAGTAGCCCAATTTTTCAATATTCTGAACACACTCGCAAGTGTGTAACATAACTATGAATGAGAATACATTGTGAAAGAAGAAAAAATAGCCACAATAATTTAATCAGCACTCGTAAGCATGAGAAAGAGAGATTTGACATGCATTTGTAATTAGAGGTACATTTATCCGGTTTTTTTGGTTCGCAAAATTGGCAGCTGCGCTTTCAGTGTTCAATCGTGAAGAACGAAAGCTTTTTCGTGTTACATAAAATCGCTAATTTATATTTACGTTTGAATTCACCTACACTGACCCATTTCATGATTTTTTGAATTACTATAATGTTTTACAGAAAGATGAAAGCAATGTATTTTATCATCAATTGATAACTAGATGCAATTGACTCATCAAATCAATTCATGATACATGAATTACGCATAACCTTCCTGTAGTACTTACATCTGAATTTATTTTGTGTAATTGGTCGATGCACAAAGATCACTACCCAGTGGTAAAAAAAGCACTCTGTTTGTTTTGTATGCTGTTTACCTGCAGTAAACAAAATACTGCATTTTAAGTAGGATCTTTTACTTTCTTATTCGGTGGAATAACAGGAGACATGACAGGATGATATCATCAAGCAATATGCCAGCATGAAAGATTGACGTATTGCTCTATTTTACAAGGTAAACAAAACGTTTCTGCTATATCTGAAATTTACGTATTGCGGATATTTGCCACCCCTGAAAATACAGCTGTGAGCCGCCACTGTTTAAAAGAAATTAATTCATTGCAAACGCTTAGTAGTTTCAAACCACTCTTGAGTAGGTAACCTATTCAAGAAGGAAATTTCTTAAAACTGATAATAGAGTTTTCCATAAAGTAAAAATTAAATTGACTGAAGAGTACAAATTTAAAGAAATAATGCATTTTTAAGACAATACTGGAATCTAATAAAATACGATAGGCAGATACAAGTTGATTTTGGATGTATCTATATTTTTCCAAATGTGTATTTAAGTAATAAAGGAATAAATGATTGTACCTCCTTTACTATTTATCATTTCTAATAGCATCTATATTAGAACCAATTCTGAACCTGTTCTAGTGCCTATCTGTCTGTCCATTTTAAGATTTTTAGCGTCTGTTGCTCTTAATTCTAATTATAAATTTGGTTAAAAACTATAAAACTGGATTTAATCGGGAATGGAGTATTAGAATATACTCTTTAATGACAGACAAAAATAGCTGAAGTTACGTTTTGCTCATCCCTGATTAAAAGAACACTATATTTACAAGCTCCTGAAATTAGAACTTTACATTTTAGACTTCAATAAAATACTACAGTGGCATCGTCCAGAGCCTTAAAAATCGTATAGGACATATTTAGGATTTTTTGGGTAGTGTTTAACGCCCGCTTTTACTACTTGAGACACCACAGGCGATGACGCTGGTGATATATGAAATGAAGATGAAGCAACAATAGAATGCAATGGCGGGGAAAACGAAGAACCCGGAGATGACCCGCCCTTGCGCCGCTTTGTCCACCACAAATCTCACATGAGGTCGCTTGGGATCAGACCCGGCCAGTCTAGGTAAGAGGCGAGTGGTCTAACCACTCGGCCACGGCGCGGCTATATTTACGATTTTCTTGGTGTCATAAATGTTTATTTTTGTATTTATCAAATAGCTATTCATACTATATACTACCAGTGCTATAATAGTTAAATTAAGTTGTTGTTATAAATAGAAACAATAAATATTAATTCATATAAATAGAAAAAGTGTAAAATAATAGCGAAATATAAATAAAAATTTTTATTAATATGTGTATATATAATGCATTTAATATAAAAGAATAAACTTATCTAGTTAATATATAGTGTAGTTAAAATATATAACAGTGATGTACTTTATAGCATAGTATAGGAAAAGTTGGATACTAGTTGCAAAGTTTCTAGTAATATTTTTGTTTAGAATAGTTTGCTTGTTTTATTTTATTTCAGTTACAGCTTAATTATTTTTATATTCTAAATTTTTAATTGTAGATTGTGGATTAGTTAACTATCTGAAAAAATAAACTAATAGATAAATTATTTATAATTTTTGGATATAAATTTAAACTTTGAATACATGACTCGTATAGCTTAGTGCTGGGGTAGCGTATTCAGATGCTATTCATTTATTTATTTAGTACTATAATAATAAGAATGCTAACCAAGTATAGCCAAGTTACGTTCATCCCCATTTTCCCTTAAATATAGGACATGTTTCCGTTTCACTTACTTCCTGTAGCCATAAAGGGTAGATAACTTTATTTTAGAGTTTCTTTGGGCGTAACACCGAATGGAACTGTATTTTCTTTTGAAAGGATTCTCTTGTCGTTTCAAACATACACCCATTCGTATAACATCTGCCAGCACTACATGCAAGGAATTCAGCAGGAAAAGAAATTTCTCCTGCCCTCTGAAGTCACTGCCCTTACACACACGGTGGTAATGTTCAAGCGGTGTCTCAAGACAGGTTATCTCTAAATATATCCAAAATGGTGATTAGAAATGTAATATTAGCTAACGTTTTACTTTATTTAGCACGAACATATACTGTACATAATAGGCAGAAGAATTAGATATTGTATTCCAATCAATATTCGTTACCGAGTTTTCATAGGAAATACATATATGGAGGACCACTGTATCCAAATATATATATATATATATATATATATATATATATATATATATATTAGTATACGTCTGTGTGTATGTATGAGTGTGTAGGTCTGTGGACAGCTTAGCTCATAAACCAAAATCAGCATAAGTTTAGTATTTTACAAAAATGCATCAAAAAGATTTTTAAAAAAATCTCCCTACTCCGATTTACCCTTTATATTGAACATTTTTCGAAATTTTCGATTTTCTGAAAAACGGCTCTAACGATTTGATTTAAGTGCCACATATTAAACATGCTTACATGGAAAATAAAATGCACATTCTGAATGACTTTTGCATAATTGGTAAACCGTAAGATATAGACAAAAACTTACGAGACAAAAAATATTTATCTCGTTAAAACACACACTTAATGTCATATATAGTTTTTTTCGCAGAGCTAACAATTTCAGAGATATTCCGTATTGTTTGTTTCAGTTTGATACTTGAACTTTTCTCAAACGGTAAGCCTTCATCCGTTTCATATTATTTTGTTTAAATCCTGTCCATGCTAAGGGAACCAAATTTCAATGACAATCGCATACGGACAACATTTTAAAAAAAGGTCGCTTTAGCCGAATGATTCCCTTATTTCCCGTCTATGTATCAAGAACCAATAATAGGGCAATTTCTGGCACTGTTTATCTTGATTAGCAATAAGTCGATAAAAGCATAATCTGTTGTAAGAAAAATTTGTTTGCAGAACTGATAGAGAAAGTAATAGGAATGACTGATTTTTCATTAAAATTTTGTCTGGAACCATTTCATGAAAATATTCTTTTTACTTTCTCTATACGTACTATGTAGATAGTGTATAGAGAAAGTATTGTATTGCACCCAAAAATTCGATACCGTGATTTCACCGGAAATATGTGTTTTGAGACCCCCTGAATCTAAAAACAAACATTTTTAGAAAAATCTCGTGTGTATGTGTGTGTGTGTGTGTGTCGGCAGCATAGCTCAAAAACGAAAACACCGTTAAATACCAAACCTGGTATTTAAGCTTGGTATTGCCCAAGGATGCGACACGAAGATTTTGAAGAAAATCCCCCTATCACAAACTGCCCTTTACATGGAACATTTTTCGAAATTTTTTATTTTCTTAAAAATGGCTGTAACGGTTTTGTTTAAATATCGAATATTAAAGATATTTATTTACCTGACAAATAAAATGTATATCTTGAATTTTCTGGGAATAGCCTCTGAAGATTCCTTTATTCTGGATGAATTTTACGAAATTTCGCATAACTGCTAAACCGTAAGAGATGGACCAAAACTTAAAGCACAAAAAAATGTAGAACACTTTAAAACACACAATTTGTGCTATATACTGTTTTTCGTGGAGTTGATCGTTTTTAAGATATTCCTTGTTTTTGGTTTCAGCTTTGAAAAACATATTTTTCTCATTCAGGAATTTGTCAACTTCTGTCCATACAGTCAAAGGAAAATCAGGCACATAGCAACCAGTTTTTGACTATCACTTTAACTTATGGTACTCCCTTATTTCGCTTCTACTTACAAGGAAGCAAGTAATAAGACTATTTCTGCTATTTTTTTCTCGATTAGATGAAGTAAATAGAATAATTTGTTGCAGAGATGTAGAGAAAGCCATGTGAATGGAACACATCAGATTGTTTGTTTAAGAATTGAATTAGATACTTATCCTTATTTTCGTTATTGAATGCTGTTTTCAGAGTGTGCATATGTCTTGCGTTCACATAGGTATGTTCAGATTTCAAAATGCCGGTTTGCAGTAAACATTTTATAACAAGATTTTGGATCCAATGTAATACTACTACGTTAAGTATCTAAAGAGTGAAACGCAGACAAAGTAGGGGGAAGGTTCGCAATGCAGATCTATTGTGGAAAGTTGACCACCAGAGACGCGCGGATGTCTCTAATATTTCCCAGCCTGATAATCCATCTCACAGCCGGGCTGTCAGAGAGATCGCTCAATCACAAGATCGCTTGTTTCCACGGAGAGTAATCCTTCCATTGAGCATGCATCCGCGTCATCTGCCCGCACTGTCATGCATTACGAACCAAGAGAAAGAAGAGAGGGATACGTAAATGATGCAAAAGGAAATAATGGTTCCAGTACAGAATTCGCCTGACCACGAAAACCAGCAAGCCATATTGGGAGATCGAACTCGGCACTTCATGACTAAGGTACCAGCTCTTTCAGTTATTAGTTACCTAAGCGGAAGAAAAATGCAAAGTCGAAAGAATGTTTATATATTTCAGGTGAATTTAAAATAAACCCTCTAAGGTCTTCCGTGTTTTCTCTTCATTCCTTTTCCAATACCTAGCATGCGATAAAGGAAGTAATTAAATTTGTTTGAGCTCCGGCTGGCAGTAAACAAACTAAAACTGGACTGAGCTGTATCCTATACACAAGCTGCAGTCGGATAAATAGAACGAAAAGCTAAAGCATAAAAAATAGTCTAGCCACAAGCCAATTTGCTAATTGGTCACCAAAACATGAAGCGCGGTACACAACTCTTCCCAAAGGAGAATTTTCTAGTTGTCCGCACAGAAATACACGTGTCTGATGTAAAGAGAGGCTTGTCACCGTGAGGGAAACAGTATAATCAAATGGAAGGAAGTGGCAGGTAAAACATCCCTGCTTGTTTGCTTTTACTCGTTTGCATAAGGAAAGACCTCACTGACTCAGCAAGGAGTGAAACAAAGAAGGGAAAAGAAACGAAGTTGGAGATAAGCAGTAATAGGGACTGGTGTCCCTACTTGAGATGGGGCAATGTGAGCAACATATGCAACTGTCAAAACAAATGAATGGAGCATGTAATCTAAAATTCCCGACCGCGATCAAATTCATTAGAAAGGACATGTTCATTTGCTGACTGGAATGGATGGCCTTATTTGATTTATTGACGTTCCAATTATTGCCTTGAAAGCTGAGCCCTTATTTACAAAATGTAGCAAAAGTCGGGAATTTTTGGTATACAAGGATTAAGAATTGAATTAACCCACAGTAAGTCAACAACTGTCTTTTATTAATGCATAAAATTATATTAATCAAATAAATTTGTAATATGTTTCCATTTCTAGTAATTTTCTTTGGAAATAATACTGAGCAAGGAGGCCATTGGAGCGGTACTGTTCGTGTCCGGGGCGCGGGTTATGGTTATTGGAAATTGAGTAGGTATGTCTGGTTGGCTCAGTTCATGGATTTGATTAGCAACTCTTTCAGGTTGTGGTGAGACACAAGTGCTTTATTAACTGAGTCCGTGCTTTTTCCGCCGTATAACACACGCCTATATTTCTTCATTTTTTTTTTACTGTGACGTTACACTTTACTCGCCCGCTAATGTTATTGTTTATTAATCTTGAGGCCGTGATTTATTACGTACTAGGATAGATCTTAAAATCACTTACTTCCGTCACAACTAAGGGTTACACCACGCGCTCAAATACCACATCTTGGTCGCGCGGGGGTTCTTCGTTACGTGCCTTAAAATGTCGCCTGTTCGGCTCCATCACGAATTCTAAATTTCACATCTTGGTTGTTCGGATGTCCTTCACCAAATGCCTCACACTATCGCATGAACAGCGGAGTGCATTGTCTTGCTGTGTGCCGTTAGTTATCCTTGGGCAGGGCATTTTCGCCCCTCCCTCGGGTTAATACTCTGAGGTGGCGGATCTTGTACCCCGAGCTCGTGACTTATGCGTGTTAAAAGTATTTCTACCCTTCCCGTTTTCACTCTACATTTATATTTTTATCTTCGTGATGTAATTCATATTCTTGGCTATGATTTATGTTTCTCTTCTGAACAAATCTTTCCCGGGGACAAGACATATACTGTCTCACCATTGAGATTTATATTGTTAGGACCCTAAATAACAACAAAGCCAAGAACAACAAAATATATTTCTCCTCTAATATTATAACACAAGCATAATGGAGGGGGGACTCGCTTACCGTGCGAAATGTACCAAAATTTCACTGATTGTAAGGAATAGTTCTACCGAAAGCGAGGCGTGGTACACACGAATGTTATTAAATTATAAATCTGAACAAGATAGCAGTTTATTAACTTTACCTATGCTGATCAAGAAGCTCCTACATGACTTACACCTTGCGCTTGTTAATAGAGACTCTCAACGACTGACTGTCCCACACTGACCTGTAGAATCTCCCTCAGCACCGCGCTCGCCTCATACGTCTGCTCAACGCTGGAAGAAACTAAACCAGGATCATGATTGAACGCCTAATCTGGGGTGTAATGTTTCAACCGACCTATATAAGTATCAACTGTCATTAACGAACTTCTTACAATTCATTAACGAGCTTTTGCTTGAACAATGTTTATCTGTAGCCCTTCAAACATAAATGCAATTGCTCTATCCCCCCACATGTATGCTTATTTGTTATAACGGCTTGATAATTGGCACCGTCATTATTTCACGGTTAATAACTAGCGACTATTGGTTGTAATGGTAGCTTTATTGATGTATTGCTGTTTTTATATAGGGTCTTCAGATTTATTCGGCCTTTGCCACCAGTCGTTTTTTCGTTCATGATGTCAATACTGGGCAACAAGTTTATCACGTATTGCCTCTTCCAATATTTACATTTGGAACATTCGCTTGCGTCTCGTAAACTCTGAATTGCAGTATTTTTGTTGATAGGTAAAATATCCTTCCAGTTTAGAAGTAGCATTCAACCATGCAAATTCGTGATGGGTGATCACTTCCATCTCGCGAGCAAAAAATTCACAAAATGTCCTGCTGAAAAAGTACTGCTCCGCCCAGTACGTCAACCCGTTTATGAAGATAGTAATGCATGCAGTCCAAGGTTCGATTCCGCACCCCCATTTGAGACAAGGGGTCGCTGAACTAATAATGATACCATGCATTTAAACCCACTGGCGCTAGAGGCCGAATAAATTTCAAGACCCAGTGCAAAATACATCTTTAGTAAGGTGAGTAGTGCAATGTACAGATTGGAGGTATATAAGTACAATATGATAATTTCCGTGCATAGAAACAATAAAGTGTTTTAGGCACAAAACGTATATGTGGTAGCCCGTGAGCTTGATTACCAATTTCTCTAAAAGCCATATAGAATTTCTAGTGTGACTGAATTATCGTGCATAGGTGTGTGTGTGTGTGTGTGTGTGAGAGAGAGAGAGAGAGAACCTGCCACCTTGTCGAGAGACATGCACAAAACGAAGGATGCGGGGCAACACGACTAGATGACGCAATTAGATCATAAGAGCAGAGGTTGGGCACCATAGATAATAAGGAATACACTAGGCTAAAAGAAAAATCGAATCCTTTAAGAATTGCTCGCTAGTTATACATTTAAGATATCTTCTCTTTGCATGATCAGGATGAGAAAAACTGGATAACGAGTTCAACCTTCAACGTTTCTTACATTACATTTGTACTGGTTCTGGTTTCGGTTTATTCGGCCTCTAGCACCAGTGGGTTAACGTCACTAATAGTTCGTCGAACCCCTTGCCTCAAAGGAGACATTAGGCATTGAACCTTGGACTACATGCAATGTCAACTTCGTAAACAGGTTGATGTACTGGGTGATGCAGAACTGTTTCTCACCAGAACCTAAGCGAATGTTACGTTTCGTAGTCGGCTTACCCTCCTCGTATTTACGACTGACATCCTCCCTGAGAATTACAAACGGATACTCATAGCCAGGCATGAATATAAGGAAGTGAATGATATGAAATGTAAGCGAAATGGTTGATAGGAAAGGTTATGATGCCGCAATTGGTGGAATGATTGGCGGGGGAAACCGCAGGACCGGAGAAAATCCGCCCAGACGCCGTATCGTACACCACTAATCCCACATGCGGGAACTTCGGATCGAACCCGGGCCGTCTAGGCGGCTACGTGGGTCACAGCGCCGCCGAAGCGAATGTTCCAAATGTAAATATTGGAAAGGTGCAATACAAGTCCCATTTCTTTAAGGTGACTTCGAAACTGTTGACATACAGCCCTTTCATTCGTCGTTCGCTAATTCTCTGATTGAGGTAACGAGTGATAAACTCGCTACCTAGTATGGGCGTCATGCTCAGACAAACGAGCAAAGGCCGAATAAATCAGAAGACCCTATACATTCCCACTATCTGTTTGCAATATACTTAAATTGTAGTTTTAGTTTAGTAACTATGTAATACAATTGTATAATAACGATTATTATGTAGAAATAATGCACATGCATTACAAATCTGAGGAGAGTAGTTGTGCAACTTAACCGCGATCTGAAAGAATGGTAAATACTCCTGACTGCCTCCGTGGTCGAGTGGTATGCAACACCCGGAGGTCTTGGGTTTGATTACCGGCTGGGGCGGGGAATTTTTCTTTAGCCAGAAGTATTGGACGAAACAGATTACAATTAAGTTTCTTCTTACTTAATTTCAACTAAATAAGGATATTTATCTATCTTACTATCAGGTCGAAACTATTCCCTATGCCCCACAGAGTCTGGAAATGTATATATGTGAGAGTGAATGTGAAGAAAATAAAATGACTAAACCAAACATAAAAGAACCTATAGAAAACGAGTTGTTTCAAGTGCAAAGTCCCCGATATGACTTTAGAAGTTAAAGGGGGCTATATAAATGAAACAATAAAAAAAAAATTCTCTTGTACAGACATTTGGCTCGACAAGAATCGAAGATAACATAAATAAAGCTAGTTGAATTTGTTTTTAAGTGCATTAAACAAATATAAAAAAATAGTAGCATTCGCTTAAAACTGAGTCTAACATATTAAAGCATAACATTTAAATTTATAACGCCATTAAAATTCAGCAGCGCAATTACTATTCCAAAACTCTTGATGTCATATCTGCAAGGAATAAGTGAGAATTAATAAGCGAACTGGCTGCTAAAGAAAATGGCTTTCTGAATGAAAATATTGTAATGAAAACTTTACGTAACCAAGGCGCTAGCCAACTGCTTCCACATGAGCAATACATTTCACTGTGAATAACAGGAATAACACAATAAACAGAGCACTGAAAATATGCAACATAAAACATCAATTTCATCTCACGATAGCTGAACGAAATCTTCGAATGGATTTTTAGTAACACAATAAAACTGATTGTTACATAAACGTGTGACAGTGACGTCCATGTACGGCCGCTCTCACGTTCGCCTTGGTATGCGAGTCGACGAGTTGGATACTTCTTTTTACTTTCTCTACATATGCTATGTACATAGTGTATAGAGAAGGTATGTGTGTCTGTGGGCAGCATCGCTCAAAAACGAAAAGACCCTTAAATACCAAACTTGGTATATAAGTTTAGTATCTTCCAAGGATGCAACATAGAGACTTTTAAGAAAATCCCCTATCCCCTAACTACCCTTTATATGGAAAAATTTTCAAAATGCTCTATATTGAATAAAATACTTATGTAAGTAAAAGCAATGTATTACTTTCTCTGCTATGTATGGTTGTGGAACCATTTTATTCCACAACAAATTTTGATCACAACATTTTACCGGGAATATTTGTGTTTTGAGGTCCCCTGAATCCAAAAAAAGCATTTTCTCAAGAAAGTTCGAGTGTGTGTCTGTTAACAACATAACTCAAAAACGAAAAGTCCGTTAAATACCATACTTGATATTTAGGTTTTGTATCTCCTAAAAATACAACACGAAGATTTTCAAGAATATTATCCCACCAAAACTACCACTTACATGTGATATTTTTCGAAAATTCGTATTTTTTAAAAATTGCTCTTAACGATTTTAATTAAAATACTACATGTTTAAAATATTTTTATAACAAATGAAATGTATATATTGTATTTTCTGAGAATAGTTTCTTAACTCCCCTTCATTCTGAATCACTTTTAAAACGTAAGAAATAGACAAAACTTACTGCACAAATAATGTAGATCATGTCAAAACACGTAATTTATGTCGAATATAGTTTTTCTTCCTCTACATATACTATATACATAGTGTATAGAAGAAGTATTGTATTGTACCAAAAATTCGATACCGGCATTTCACCGGAAATATTTGTTTTGAGGTCCCTTGACCAAAAACATTAGAAAAAGGTCCATCTGTTTGTGGACATCATCGTTCAAAAACGAAAATACCGTTAGATACGTAACTTGGTATATAAGTTTGGTATCTTTCAAGGATTTGACGCGAAGATTTTCAAGAAAATCTCCCCATACTAATCTTTACATGGACAAGTTTTTTAATTTTTTTCCCAAAAATGGTCCTAACGATTTTGACTAAAATGCCGTATATTAAAGCTACATCAAATAATATGTATATCTTGAATTTTATGGGAATAGCTTCTGAAAACCTATTCATTCTGGATGCATTTTGCTTAATTTTGCATAACTGGGAAACTGTAAGAGAAACACAAAACTTACTACACAAGAAATGTAGATCTCGTTAAAACACACAATTTATGTTTTATGCATTTTTCTTGCAGAGTAGACCGTTTTAGAAATATTCCTTGTTATTTGGTTTCAAGTATAAACTCCGCATCTTGTCAAGCGGAGTTACATAATGTTTCATCTTTCTTTTGTTTTTCTGGAAATTTAAAGTGAATACAAATGCAATTGTTCACATATCGATCGGCTTTTAAAATATATATATAGATATATATTTTTTTTTTTTTTGCTTCATTTGTATAGCCCCCTTTAACATCAATGGTCATATCGGGGGCTTTCACTTGTGAAACTGTAGATTCAGAACATTAGGTTAAACTTTATATTACTAAACACACGCACATTCACTCTCACATTCATACTTCCAGACTCTATGAGGGATAGGGAATAATTCTGGTTAATGACCACTCGACCACGGAGGCAGTCTTTTAAAATATTTGATTATTGTTTTAGTGTGGTATATTCGCTTATTTCCCTTATGCTTATAAGGAAATAAGTAGTAATGATGCTGATAGAAGTATAATCTTTTGTAAAAATATTTTTTTTGCAGAACAGGCTGAGAAAGTCGTGTCCATTAGGAGATATTCTATGTTATTGGCTTCAATTATTCCAAAATTATACTTTTCTCAAACGAAAAGTCACCATTCGTTTTATTTCTGCTGTTCAAGTAGATAGAATTGAATTTCAAAGTCCTCGTATATCGAGCGGCTCTTTCAAGATTTGACTCTAGGTTAGGCCTACTGTATTCGCCTAAATCCTGTTGTATTGGCACAAAAATATCTAATAAAAGTATTTCTGCAGATGTTTATCTCAATGAACGCGAAGTAAATAGAAGAATAAGCTTTTTGAACACAAGCTTTTTGAGAAACGGTGGAGAAAGTAATGTGAATGTAATACACCGGAATTTTGTCTTAATACCGAAATAATTATTTGTGATACAAGTGGTAAAAATGGTGTTTTATATTGCGAGCAGGAAGTTTGCGAAACCAGAACGTGGGCAGAGTTAAAACAATTTTAACACGTGTGTCATACACTATCTTTAGACATTTCTCAATATTTATAGACATATTATAATTATAAATAGGTTGTTTTACCTATTTCACAAGGTGCATGCTTAATGCTCTGCGATATTCAGTTGTTATCTTGCTTAGCATCAGTGATAATTTATTCGTAAGAACGAAAACATTCTATACCTTGAAGGCAATGTAGAAGTTGTAATTTTGCTCTCTCCGCTGCTTGCATAAAGGTCATGTTCATGACATTGAAATCGTCCACCATTTTATGGATGACTATAAAATGGCGGTAGGCTAGCATTCAAGTAGCCCGTAAACGCATAAAACAAAGTTGGTTACATTATAGTGTTATAATTTATAACACTGAGTGACAGAATTTTCTACCTTTAACCTACTAGCATCTGGTAAAAGACTTGTAGGATCAACTGTCTAAAAAGAATCTTATTGCTATTGATGCTGCTATTAACAATTACACAGGCTATCAGAGAAGAGAGGAATCGAAATTCATATAAGCGTTTCAGATTTTAACCATCGTCTAAATAGGATCGCCCTGGGCTCAGATTGCATTTTAACCACTAAAGTGGAATATCGATATGCTGAGGGTTTGCCTCTGGTTAAATTCCTGTACAGAATAAGAGGTTTGTTTGCCGCCTCCAGCGGTTTGTGGAAATTAAGCCGTATCTCCCATTGCCACTTTATTAACAAGAAAGGTTGCCACATACCGCATATGGTAAATACTAATGAAATAACTGAAGCAATCAGCTGTTTTGTTTTCATTAATTGTTTATTTATTATTTTAATTAATGTGTCGTCGCCTTATGGGAAAACATTTGTAACATGTACCTACTGTGAAGGATATAGGATAAGTGATGTAAATAGTTATTACTTTCTCTGGTACGTATGGAACTACAATGTACATAGTAGATAGAGAAGGTATTGTATTCGACCCAAAATTTCGAAACCGAAATTTCACGGAAATACAGTTCCCGTAAAAAGCATTTTAGAAAAAGGTACATAGGTGTACTTGGTATTTAAGTTAGTATCTTTCAAGGATGGGACACAAACATTTTCAAGAAAATCCCCCACACGAACCTTACCCTTTACATTAAATTGAAAAAAAAATTTTTTTTCAAAAAATACTAACGATTTTTATTAAAATAACCATATATTAAATATATTTACATACAAATAAAAAAAAATATATATATATATCTCTTGAATCCTTAGGAATAGTCCCTGAAGTCCTCTTCATTCTGGATGACTTTTGCATAACTGGTAAAGCGTAAGCGATAGACAAACACAGTGCACAAAAAATGAGATGTTACCGAAACACATAATTTATGTCCTATGAATTTTTGTTGTGGAACTAGCCGTTTCCGAGATATTCCTCGTTACTGGTTTCAATTTTAAAATAGTTACACTTTTTTCAAATATATGTCATCCATTTATTTTACCCCTGGCCAAGCAAAGAGAATGGACAATCGCATAGCGACAATTTTTAAAATATTTGACCATCGCTTTAGCCTAATGCATTTCCTTAGTCCCATTCTACTCATAAGGAGCTAAGTAATGTTTACGTCGATTAGCATAAAGTAGATAGAAGAAGAATAGTTTTAAGAAGGTTTTTTTGCAGAATAGGTATAAAAAGTCGTATGAATGGAACACATCAAATTTTCTTTTATTTACACAACAGCATTTGATCTATTTAAAGACGCATTTAAAAGCACGGATAGTTGTGTATATCACACAGTGTAACCCTTTAAATTATGACACGGGTGAATATTTACTTTGAAAACAAAAAACCGGGGTTTCAACTTTTTCTCCCGTAGAATCCCTAACCGCTGGAAAAAAGTGTAAAGTGTAAGGCTGACTTTAGGTATGTCTCCTGCCCAACGATCAGCTGCCATGTAGTTTTGTGAGGTGCTAATAATGCACTTTGCCCGCACCGAGGCTACAAGCAATTGTGTGCAAGACCGCACTTAAGATAATTCACAATCTACATTTTATGTCGCGAACACATCGGCCAATTACGTTTCATGTTTTCCCCCCAGTGTTGAGTGGTTTTAAGAAAAACACTAACGAGATAAAAATTTAAATGTAAGTTATTTCGTTTAATAATTATTATTAAATACCGATATTTGTAAGGTATTAGATATTTGTTAGTGGATCATTCTAATTTGTAAATGTAATATTTTGTAATGCATTAACGTCAAACTTGGGTGTAAGGACTATGGTAGAGAAAGCTAGTATTTTTATTTCAAATCTAAATATGTTAAAATAAACCCAGCTCGATTGTAGCATTAATATGACAATGAAACTTGAGTCATATGCTATTTCTTTCTTTCTTTCTTATTTTTCATGATTGTATTTATAATGACTTTTTCTGTCCAATTTAAATAAAGTATAATATTATAGATTTACCAATAGTAAAAATTCATTATAAGAAGAACATATTTGTTCACATACTGGACTTTTGAAAATCACAGGATAATATTTTTTGCCGGGCACGCCAATGAATAACTATAAGGGAGCCATAGGTTTAAAACTGGTTGTTATGTATTCAGTATCGTACATCGGCTCATTATGGCGTGCCAATAAGTACCAAGACATAATACTTATACCGAATTGCAGCGTTGTATAGAAGAAAGGTAAAACTATTTTGTGATATTCTGATCAACAAATACACAAAACCTCTGTACAATACTAATTTATCTATATAAAAGCTACTGAATAAGTGTCAGTATTTGTATCAGTGTTCCAGGATGATGTGATGATCCAGTGTTTGCAGCTATGTTCCAAAGTTATGTTCATAAAGAAAATTTCACGATGCCTTTAAGATGACTATTATTCCGATCTCAGACGTTCGGTTGTTTACGTCTCAGGTCACACGTTAAACCTCCTTTGCTTTCTGCCCTTTGTCTTGCCCAACTATAAGTAGAATATAGTTAACAGCAATTCAAAACATATTAGAACTGAAATTAATTCTTCATTTATGTTAATGCTCTTAGTAAGCGACAAAATGAGATTTATTTGTGTATTATATTTCTACTAAATATCAAATTACTTGTACTTATTCACCTCCAATCCTGTGTTGAATCTTACAAACGTCACTTCAAACTTTGGGGCGTTATAAATATTATAACATTTGAAATACGGAAAAAAAATCTGATGTGTTCCATTCACATGACTTTCTCTACATCTCTGCAACAAATTATTGTTAAAAAGTTTATAATTCTATTTACTTCGTGCTCATTGAGAAAGAATTAGCAGAAATAGTCCTATTACTTGCTTCCTTGTAAGTAGAAGCGAAAAAATGGAGTGCCATAGGTTAAAGTGATAGTCAAAAGCTGGTTGCTATGTGACTGAAGTTTCTTTGTTTGTCTGGACATCGGTTGAAAAATTGTAAAAGACAAAATCTTACTGCTCCAAAAATGTAGATCTCGTTAAAACGCACAGTTTCATCAAAATCGTTTTTTGAGGAGTTAACCATTTCCTACATATTCCATGTTTTTGTTTTAAATTTCCCAATACTTATACTTTTCTCAAATGACTAGTAAATCGGTTTTCTTCTTTTTTCTTTCTTTTTTACTTTCTCTATACGAACTATGTACATAGTGTATAGAGAAGTTATTGTATTGCACCCAAAAATTCGATACCGAGATTTCACCGGAAATATATGTTTTGAGACTCCCTTAATCCAAAAAAAAAACACTTTTAGAAAAATGTCCGTGTGTGTGTCTGTCTGTCTGTGTATGTGTGTGTGTCTGTGGGCAGCATAGCCCAAGCACGAAAGGCCTGTTAAAGCCCAAACTTACTATTTAAGTTTGGTATCCTCCAAGGATGCGACATGAAGATTTTCCTGAAAATCCCCCACCCCTAACTATCCTTTACATGGAACCATTTTCGAAAATGTTGATTTTCTAAAAAGTAGCTCTAACGATTTTGATTAAAATATCGTATATTAAAGATATTTACCTGACAAATAAAATGTTTATCTTGAATCTTCTGGGAATAGCTTCTGAAGACTACTTATTCTGGTTGAATTTTACGGAATTGTGCATAACTGCTAAACCATAAGAGATAGACAAAAATTTACTCTACAGAAAATGTAGCTCACGATAACACACACCCACACACACACATACACACACACAATTTGTGTCATATACATGTTTCTCGTGGAGTTTAGGATATTCCTGGTTTTTCGTTTCAGCTTTGAAAAACATACTTTTCTCATACAGGAATTTGTTAACTTCTGTCCATACAAACAAAGGCACTTCAGTTACATAGCAACCAGCTTTTGGCTATCATTTTAACCTATGATACTCCCTCATTTAGCTTCTAATTACAAGGAAGCAAATAATAAGACTATTTCTGTTAATTTTTCTCCATTAGCATGAAGTAAATAGAAGCATAAGCTTTTTAACTACAATTTGTTGCAGAGATTAGAGAAAGTCATGTGAATGGAACTCATCAGATTGTTTATCCTGGCCACGTAAAGAGAACGAATTTCAAAATCTCACATAGCCACCAGATCTTAAAATAATTATCACTTTAGTTAAATGTTTTCTCTTACACTTCTTTGTTACTCTGCTACAAGAAAATGTGCAAAAAATTATTCCTGCTAAAGGTTATCTCGATTAGCACGAAAGAGACAGAAGAGTAAGCTTCTGTTAGAATAGTTTGTTGCAGAATAGATAATATAAGATGATGTTTTACAGCTTTTCTTATGCTAACGTTATATTCCATATGCTACATTAGCATATTCATTGTGAATATATGTATACCCGACAGTTAGTAATGTATCAATCAACCATCTGTAATTTATGCATAAATCCCTTCTGATAATACACATGTTCATTATCGCGAGTGAACATTCCAGCCATCTGAAACTCAGAAAGGGGGACTTCAAAGTTATAGCAAGGATTTTATGGGACAAATGAATAAAACATAAGAAAACTACTAGAGTGGAAGAATTAGTTAAAACAATAGCCTGAGAAGGACATAATCCGATTGCAGTACCGCGATGGAAACAAATGACAGACGGAAGGAAGAAAATCCTCCTTCAGGAAACAGTGTGGAGCCAGTTGCGCTCTCTACAACCTCATTACTGCAACAAAGGACAAGGTTTGCCGCTTATCATAGACACATTGTTGATACACCCACTCTGTAAACATCCAGACCTCCCCTTCCGTGTGCAAGAGCTCAGATTGCCACTCGACAGGGTTGCCAAGTGACTGTCTTTCTGGGAACAAAGTGATTAGTCCCCAAGTGACATTTTTACCTCTCAAGTTCATCCTCAGACCGACAGTTTCCCTTTATTATTTCCAAGAGAAGCTTCTGCTTACTGAGCTACCGTAAGAAACACCATCAAGGGTGTCTTAAATTTACATGTTTTTTTCTATATTGTATTACTTTCTCTACCAGTACTATGTACAATGTACATCTTAGGTAGAGAAGGTGTATACCAGCAACAAATCCAATACCGAGATTTCAACTGAAACAAATGTTTTGAGACCCCTGTAAATCAATTTTAGAAAAAGATCCGTGTGTATGTGTGTCTGTAGACAGCAAGAATCAAAAACGAAAAATCAAAACTCCTTGTTGGTGAAATACCAAACTTGGTATTTAAGTTCAATATCTTCCAAGAATGCGACATGAAGATCGTCGGGATCCTCCCACCCCAACTACCGTTTACATTGTTACATTTTTGGAAATGTTTGATTTTCTCAAATATGGCTGTAAGGTTTTTATTAAAATACCTTATGTTTAAGATGTTTTCATGGAAAACAAAAGGTAAATCTTGAATTTCTTAGAATAGCCTGTGAAGACCTCTTCATTCTGGATTGTATAACTGGTAAAACGTAAGAGGCAGACCAAAATGTACTAAATAAAAATATAGATCTCAATTAAACCACATTTGTGTCATACACTTTTTTCTACAGAGTTAACCCATTTCAATTATTTGTTTGTTTTAAAGTACTTAAGCGGTAAGTCACCTATCGTTTAATATTTCTTTTGTTTTACTCCTGGCCATTCAAAGAGGACCTAATTTGAATTAATTTACCTATTGACCAGCTTTTAAAAAATTGACTATCACTGTAGCCTAGTGAACTGCCTACAAGTAAGCAAGTAATGATATTTTTACTAAGGTTTATCTGGATTATCACGATGTAAATAAAAGAATATTTTATAAGAATAGTTTGTTTACAGAACAAGTAGAGTGTCTTGTGAATTGAAGACTCAGATTTTTAGAAAAACTTCCATGTGTGTATTTGTCTGTGTTTGTGTATGGAATAATAATGATGATGATAATAATAATAATAATAATAATAATAATAATAATAATAATAATAATAATTTGTCCAATTGTCAAACATAGATGTGTAGCATAAACTTTCACTTGTAGGAATGAACTATTCTTCTCTGCTCGAACTAAAGGCAGCAACCTATGCGGTATAACATAGCTGACTGATAAATATAGCATTAAGCAGAAAATACTCGGAACATTGTGTGTTCGCATATTTGAATTCTGAGGTCCGGATATTTACTTTAACTCTATTGCTCCAATTTACACTGCGTTCTCTTAGCTCAGCTTTAATGCATCTGAATATTCTATAAAATGGTGTTATTGTTTCTCACTTTCTCTTGTACGCATGTACAATGTACATAGCAGATAGAGAAGGTATTGCATTTGATACCGAGATTTCACCAAAAATTCTTGTTTAAAGTTTCCCTGAATCAAACAAAAAGTTTTAGCAAAAGGTCCGCGCGCGTATATTGTGTGGACAGCAGAACCCAGAAACGAAAAGTGGTTAAATACTAAACTTTGTATTTAAGCTCATTATCTTCCAAGGATGTGACACGAAGATTTTCAAGAACTCCCCCTGCAAGCAATTATCCTTTATTTGGAACATTTTTTGAAAATGTTGATATTTCAAAAATGGCTCTAACGGTTTTGATAAAATACCACATGTTTAAATATTTCCACGATAACTTTTGCTTCTCTGTAGATCTCGTTAAAATACACAATTTATGTTGTATACGAGTACAATGTTTTGTAGAGTTAAACGTTTTGGAGTTATTCTTTGTTATTGGTTTCGATTTAAACCATTTAAGCTTTTCTCAAACGCGAAATCATATTTCCACTCGTCTCTCTTTTGTTTTACTGCTGACCTTGCAAAGAGAACCTAATTTTAATTGTTGTGACCAGCTTTTAAAACCGCTTTAGCCTAGTGTATTCCCTTATTTCCCTTTTATTTACAAGTAGGCAAGTAATAAGACCATTCATTACTGCTAATGTTTATCTTGATTAGCATGATATAAATAAATGAATAATTTTTGTTGGAATAGGTTGTTTGAGGAACAGCTAGTGAAAATAATGTGAATGGAGCATATAAGATTTTTTACAAATTTGTTTGTTTTTGTTTTTGTTTTGTTTTGTTTTTGTTACAAAATTACACACACATTTACACAATCATTCACATTTCAGACTCTAGGATAATCTTGGCTGAAGAAATATTTTCATTGTTCAGCAGCAGCTGTCGGACTGGGTAGCTCAATTGGTTCAACCCAGGCCTTTTGTACTCAAGGATACTGGTTCAAGCCCGGCCGAGACAGATGCTTTTTTAGTTTGGTTTAAAGGACCGTCACACGACAATAGATTTACTGGCATGTTAAAGAACTCCTGCGGAACAAGCTTCCAGCACACCGGCGGTGTTGATATGTTCCTGGCAATTGACGGCATCATTAACAAACAAAATGTATTTTATCAAATTTAAATTAACTGCAAGTGAAAGAGTAACCTCTGGATTTGAAGAAGACTAGCCAGTAAACCTCCATATCTATTAATGCAGTATTTGTTTTCTTGGAGTGAATGTTATAATGTGTTATCTTTTTCTTTATTTTTAATATTTAGCCGTTAACAGGCTTGCTTTTGAAACCATCAATAATTAACAGAATATCATTTAATTTCTTATTGATTGGCCACACTGGCTCCACGAACTTGCAACTGAATGATAATAAATACACTGCGTCTACGTGTGAATTACAATGGTTTTAATTATTATTATATAAACAGATGAGTTATATGATGTTATATTCGGAGTTGCGGAACAAAATAAGGTACTTGGTGTTAGTTTATTTTTACTTTCTCTATCACGTATGAATAAAGTACATAATAGATGAAAATATATTATTTATATTAGTATTTTTTATTTTATTTACTTCTTGTAGATATAACCATTTCCGAGATACTTCTTTTTAACGGCTTAGATTTTAAGCTTGAACTTTCAAACTTTAACTTTTCTCAAACGTAAGGTATTTTTCGTTTCATTTCCTTTTGTTTTGCTCCTGGCCATGGAAAGAGAACGGCTTTGCATTGACAATCACATCGATAGCTTTTAAAAAATCTGATGTGTTCCATTCGTATGACTTTCTCTACATCGCTATAACAAATTATTGTTCAAAATCATTCTTCTGTATACTTTATCATAATCGAGATAAACAGCAGAAATCATTTTAAGTACTTGCTTCCTTGTAAGCAGAAGGGAAATAAGGGAATACACTAGGTTAAAACGATGGTTAAATCTGGTTGCCATGTGGTTGAAATCCGTCTCTATGCAGGGCCAGGAGTTTGCAACTTTCCGTGTGAAAAAAGCTTAAATATTTTAAATTTGAAACAAATAAGGAGGAATATCTCAGAAACGGCCAATTACACGAAAAAAAAACGTAAATGGCATACATTTTTTGTGTAAAATAAGAAATGAAGCTTTCCTGGCGACGTATTAATTCAAAATCTTCTCGGGCTTCTAGCCAGGTAAAAACTTGGCTTGACACCAACGTTTCGAAGAAGTGCATCTTCCTCGTCTTCAGGGTGAACTGATGGTTTGAGCTTAAGTACTTTCCCCCACGCTCTTTAGCGTCTACATGGCCGACCTACCAACAGTGCAGCAAGTCAACATAGCTCAGTATGCTGATGACGTGCTGTTATACTGTACAAACAAACACCCACGCAGAGCCTTCAACCCTATTCAGAGACACCTCTGCCTCATCCAAGAGTGGTGCGAGCGTTGGCGATTGTCCATAAATCCGGAGAAAAGCCACGCTATTCTCTTCACCAAGTGCCGCTTTCCTGCAAACTTCCCCACATTCACGTACCTCAGACGAAGGATACAATGGACCAACACCATCACCTACTTGGGGGTGAAGCTTGACAGGGGCGTCACTTTTAGGGAGCACATCAGGGGGCTGTGGTGCCGGGGCAATGGGGCTGCGGCCTCACTGTACTCGATGCTGAGGTCCTCGATGACGGTTCCCCTTAAGTTGCGCCTTTTGAGGGCTCTCATAATCTCCTTGTTAATCTACGCCTGTGAGATCTGGGGCATGGCGGCAGACTCCAGTCTGCTGTTGCTTCAGCGGGTACAGAATAGGTGTCTTCGGGCTATCTATTCTGTGCCTCGAGGCTTTCCAACGAGACTCCTGCACGAAGCCTCTGCTCTACCATACCTGGAGGACGAGATTAGGCGTCGGGCAACAAAATTCAACGAAGGGTTACCATTCCATCGGAGCACCCTCGTTAGGTCTCTTGGGGATTACGATCCCACAAACCGCCGCTTCAGGCGATACCGGCTTCCCCGCATGGCCTGCGGGCATCCCCGGTAACGAAGGAGCACCACCAACAGTTGCTACGGCTAAGCTCCTTATAATCCTTCAAGAGTTGCTTGGATTCAAAATTAAAACCTCAAAACAAACATTTTGATTAACACACACCAGCGATGCACAAGGGCCGTTGCACCATCAAGGTAACCGTCGAGGAGCAATACTTGCCTCCTCCTGTCACTCCACAACCCCAAAACACACCCGCCATCCTGCAAAACCCACAATCCCGTCAGAACGTGGTTAAGTTCTCTCCGAGAACAGGGATACGTCTAGCACACCTCGGGCTGCCCTCAGCCTGCCAATTACACTGGACTGGACGGACTTAGCTTCATCCCAGCTCTTATAAATACCAGTCTCCGCAAGCTCAAACCATCAGTTCACCCTGAAGACGAGGAAGATGCACTTCTTCGAAACGTTGGTGTCAAGCCAAGTTTTTACCTGGCTAGAAGCCCGAGAAGATTTTGAATTTTTTGTGTAGTTAGTTTTTGTCTATTTCTTTCGGTTTATCAGTTACGCAAAATTTAGCAAACTTCATTCAAAATAAAGATTTCTTTAGAGGCTATTCCCATAACATTAAAGATATGCATTTTTATTTGCCATATAAATATATCTAATATACGGTAATTTAATCAAAATCGTTAGAGCCATTTTTGAGAAAATCTAAATTTTAGAGATTGTTTCCAAGTAAAGGGGAGTTTGGGTGGGGGGATTTTTCTCAAATCTTCGTGTCTATCCCTGGAAGGTACTAAACTTAAATACCAAGTTTGGTATTTTACCGAATTTCGTTTTTGAGTTATCGTGTCCACAGACACGGACGCACCGACACACTCGGACCTTTTTGTAAAAAAAAAAAATTTTTTTGTTTTTTTGTATACAGGAGACTATAAAACATATATTTCCGGTAAAATCTCGGTGTCGAATTTTTGGTTGGAGTGCAATACCTTCTCTATACACTACGTACATAGTACGTGTAGAGAAAGTAACATTTTGACTGTCGCCTTAGACAGTGTATTTCTTTATTTTCATTCTACTTATAAGGAACTAAGTAATAAGACCATTTCTGTTAATGTTTATCTTGACGTAGATAAAGGAATAATCCACTGTAAGAGTAGTTTGTTTGCAGACAGATAGGGAAAGTTATGAGAATGAAACACATCAAATGTTTTAGTCTTGTTTTGCGATAGCTACACATTCCTAGTGTGTATACCTGAGCTGCTGGGACGTCAGGCAGTTTGGAGTAGAAGGATTCTGATAAATATTTGATGTAGAGTTCGATTGAGTGTTTTACTTGTTGAACCCCATGTTGGAGTTGAATACGGCTGTAAGAAGAGGTCGAAATGAAGATTGACAGAGCAACCAAACAGAACATCTGTCTCTTTCACGTGTGCTGTAGAATTGCTACTGCTTTCTCTCAAGGGCCAACTTGAATAAACACACGTTACACTGTGTCTTCCATATTAAACAGCATTTTATATACACATTTACTCTTGTACCTGTAGACAATGTTTTAATAACGAATATTGCAGAAAATACTAAAATTATCTCGTTTTTAAAAATCTGATGTGTTACATTCACATAACTTTCTTTACCTCTTACTGCAACAATCATTTCTTACAGCAGCTTATTCTTATATTAAACATGCTAATTGAAATAATAAACATTAGCAGAAAAGGTATTATTTCGTCACCTTATAGGTGCAATGAGAATAAGGAAATACCAGGTGGTCCAACTGTCCCGTATTTCTCGTGTGCAGATATCCCTTTCTGTGTTAAATGTGTTGCAGAAGTAAACGGGTATATTTCAAGTTAAAATCTAATAGTGGAGACCTTCGCTTTACTCATCTTGCTTATCAGCGGAAACGGCGAGCTTCAAATGTCGACCAATTGGGCCACCTGGTGTACTATACTAACGCAATTGTCATATTTTTAAGACAGGGTCGTGTGATGGCTTGGAAAATCCGTTTCAATCTCATGGCCAGAATGAAAACGGTTAACGATTTTCCATTTGAGGAAAATTAGAAAACTTAAACCAGCCACAAGGAATAACTTGAAAATGGGTAACTCCACAAAATATCTGTCTGACATAAATTTTCTGCTTTAACGAGATTTACATTTTTTGTATGATAAAATTTTGTCTATCCTTTGCTGTATCCTTTGAAGATACTGAACTTGAAGACAAAGTTTGGTATATAACCGACTTCCTGTTTTTGAGTCTTACTATTCACCCACCCATCCACACGCAGACACAGATACATGATCCTTTTTCTAAAATTCTTGTTTTTATTCAGTGATCATCAAAACAAGCATAGCCGGTGATATCTCGGCATCTAATTTTTGGGTGGTATACAATACTTTCCCTCCCGAGTTTGACTCCCGTGGGCCGAAATCTGGCTGGGCTCCTTTCGTGGTTTCTCGCAGTTGCCAAGGTAAACAACGAATTGAATATTTAACGCCACGACAAGAAGTTCTAACAGGTCCCGAGTTGGAATCTCGCTTAGGGTGTGTTACCAGGGTATGAGTACGGCTTTATTGGCTTAAATGTGCACCCATAAATAAGATTATAAGTATAATGGTGAATATTATGGTAATTGGTTGTAGTTTCTCGAATAGCAGAAGCAAAAACAATATAGGGAAATGTGTTTCAATACATAGGTTAGGGCACTTGTTTAAGTGATTTTGTGGCTTTAAATGTTCAATTACGCAGTAAATTTGGAGTGTAAGTTTTAAAACAGTATAATGGTCAACCCGTGTAAGAAGTTTGTAGTTTCTCGACTTGAAGCATAAACAAGGAAAGGTGGTATACTTTGTGAAATATGTTATGCATTATCAACAGAACGATTCTGTATTGTTTGTTAAATTTTAGATTTCCAACTCAGAAAAACCGCTGAGATGTAGCCAAAAATAGCCTCTGGTTTATAAGAAGCCCATTTAGCAGCTACGCAGGAAATAATTAGTATTAAATTATGTGCTTATGATACCAGAATCGTGAGAATAGGGGTCGTGTTCCTCGAATTCGGAATGCAATAAATGCAGTCAACAATGAAAGTCATTATAATCTTTGGGATAGCCTCTGATACTTGTCACCCTTTTTTGTGTGCACTTTTTTTGTGTTCATGAAGTTGAATTAATGGTTTCAGGCATGCGACACAAACAAGGTTTGATAAAAATCTGATATTTTTCCCTCCTTTACTTTTAGACCAAGAAATTAGAACAAAATTAAGTTATGACCTTGCCGCGATGTTTACTGCAATAAAACCAATGTATGAATAATAACTACTGAGAGGCCGAAAAATGTGCTTGTATTAAATATTCCTTCAACTAGAGATCTCTCCTCTTCCATTGTTCTTTGTTCTTTACTTCAAAATCTTGGAGAAAGGATTGATTTGACAGAAGCTGCGTATGGTGTATATGGTAGTGTGAGGTATCACAAGATGGCGCCTTGTCACAAAACGTGCTTCACAAAACGCTAGACATTTCCATCCTGTGGGTTAAACGAAATTAAACAAAACAACAACAAAATCTAAACTTTTACCCGATAAAACTGAAAATAAATGATAATTGCTATTAAGGAGCCATCTAATCCACAGATATTGAAAGTAGCAAACCGGAGGGCACATCTAAATTTGATACGTTTCCATCCGGATAGTACAGGTTGGCAACACATTCTACAAACGCCATTTGCGAGTCATTTGTGCCACCTGATACGAGGAAGCAAGTAATAAGATAATTTCTGCTGATATTTATCTCAATTAGTAAGAAGTTTACAGAAGAATTAGCACCATTTTCATTATGCACCGATCTATAACCGACTTCTCATAGTTTCCATTTTGGTATGTAAACGCCAGGTCTTTCATTTATCCAAGTCAAGGTTCGGGGAATGTGCAATAAGATCTCAGTCAAGTAGAAACCAATATACCTACTCCTTCTCCAAGGTATCAGCAGAAACAAAGTGGAGTCACGTCTAACGTTTATTGAGTAATCTAATACCAATGAAGCATCCTACGTCAATACCTGGCTCTGGGAAAGATCTTCTCACTGCATGCTCGAAATAACAAACACCGTTTCAGAAACATCTGCTTCATACATCAAAGGCTGATATATTAACCCTTAATTGCCTACATTAGTAAACTACATATGCCGTTTTTCCTTTAATTCAAATTTAAAAGTGGAGTTAGAGTAAATATATATGGGAATAAACCTATAAAATTATTATATAAAATAATAGAAATGAAAATATATGTAGATCCTTAATTAATCTTTGTCTTCCCAAATAAAAGTTTAAATTCTTCTAAACCAGTTTTCATAATCCTGCCAAAGGCACTACCAAAAAGTGGTTCAAAGGTCATGAGTGTTAGGTGATAGGTAATAGATGGCCATCCATTCAAAGCAAAATGTTGCCACTTCAAATCCCAGTGATTGTGGTAAAGAACGTGGATACCCCAAGTAAAATAAAATCGGTGTGATGCTTGGTAGCTAATTGGGTTACATTTGACTGTAGTTATGTGGGTTTTACTCTTTTATTTATTTAAAAAAATCACTGAAATTTTATTGCAAAATTGTATATATTTTTACAATGTAAACAGTCTTGATTACTTGTATAAGGTTGAAGGTTAGAATAACATGAAATTAATCCTACAGTACAACCCTATTTATATAGTTACGCTTAAAACAAGCGGAACTTATGGGTACCGACAGGCAACAAAGAGTTTATTAAAATTACTATTTAATTTTGAAACAGCGGATATGTAAGACCACAATTATGCACGCAATTTCGAATTGCGCGACAAGAATGACGCGATGGGCATCATCACTGCCTCCTAGAGTGTACAAGCCATGATGTTCGTAAATTTGGTAACACTGCACATAGACTGAGAAGTGTGCAGAAGGTAAACACATTGAAGCTATATATTTAAAATGTATTTTCAAATTCAATAAGTTTACAATTATATCACGTGCATTTACAACTAACGTCTTTTTTCTCGTTCACGAATAATGTTTCTTGCTCTGATAATCAGCTAGAAAGCTGCAATAGTAAGTATTCTCTTGTATTATATTGCACATAACCTGTACTTATAATAGATTTTGAAAACTTTCACGAACTTATTAATTAAAATCTTTTGAAATATATTTCAGATGCCTAGAAAGTGATGTGTCCCTGGATGTAAGTCAAATTATGACACCAGTGTAAAGTTACAAGGCAATGGATGTTTCTACATTTTCATTCCCTGAAGAAGAAACATGGAAGCCGGCGTGGATTCGTGCTATCCCACAGAAAGACTGGTGTCCCACATCGCCATCAGCTGAGTGTGCGAACCATTTTGACGAAAAGGACATAATTATTATGCAAACTGGAAACATGAAAATGGTTCTGTTACAAAACTTGGGTAGCGATGCCCTAAATTAAAAGGAAATGCTGTACCCTATAAGTTCCAGAATTTGCCATCATACTTAAGTAGCACTATTCCAACAGAGAAGGGATACGGATTCTAGGAGAGAGGATATTAGAAGAAGAAATGAAGTTCAAAATTTGGAGCTGGAGAAATAAAATATAGCGAATAATTTTGAAGTATTTATAAATATTTTCGCTGCAAATTTTTGAGGTGTGAACTTTGTATTTGACTATTAAGAGAGGGAAAGGGAACAGAAATCAGTGATACGTATTTTGACTATTTACAGCGAGGAGGAATTTAAGTGCCCAGTGATTTAGTTGTGGGCATATTTTTATTATGTTGCTGTCATATTTCAATATATAACGAACTCTTCTGACTTAGCAAGTAAATTCTTTACAGTAGGTAAATAAAAAAGCATTCTTGCTGTGCTAGGTATGCAGACCTTAGAGACCAACGGTGTTTATGGTGACATTGATGAATGTATCTGTGGTCAGAAAGTCAGAGAAATTACTTCTAAGTAAAATAAGAACTGAAGCTTTCCTGGCGACGTATTAATTCAAAATCTTCTCGGGCTTCTAACCAGGTAAAAACTTGGCTTGACATCAACGTTTCGAAGAAGTGCATCTTCCTCGTCTTCAGGGTGAACTGATCAGAAGAGAAGATTTTGAAATACTTCTAAGTACTTTTCAAGTTTGTAAACATTATCTTAAATAATTATAGTAAGTGTGTAAACAATTGACCAGTGTAGCAGGAAAAGAGAACTTCAACCTTTAAGTTATTAACTTAAAGTGCAGTAACTCTGTTAAATATTTGTATTAATGTATTATTTATTTGTTATAAATATAATTTATTTTGTCCAGAATGTATTATACATATATACGAACTAACAGAACGTAAATAAATCTAATGTGATGACAAGTAATTGATTGCTTTGTCGTCTGCTCTAAACCTACCACTTGACAGCTTTACAGTGTTGCAACATCTATGAACATGGCTTGTTAACTGTAGGAGGCAGGGCATCATCTATTTATTTATGCATGAGTATTGTTGAGAATATCAGTTCTACCAACTCGTGTACACATTTGGCTCGACAATTAATATAGAGTACTGTGTGCTACAAACTTATAACTTAGTTTATATAGCTGTGTTACGTTCACATGACTTTCTCTACTCTCTATCGCTCATTAAGGCAATATTTATAAACTGTTCGTATGTAAGCTTATTTTCCTATCTAATTCATTTGAATCAAGATAAACCTTTGGAGAAACAACTACATTACTCATTTCATTATAGACACGAAAGGAATAGAAACAGGCAAATATTTAGGGATTGGATTAAAATTCCGTACTCCTTCCATGCAATTACGAGAAACAAGTGAAAATCGACAGGACTTAAAAATAATGACGAAGTGTTGATTATTCAAACCATTAATGATGGATAATTTTTAAATGGCTTATGCCACAGAAATTGTTATTTGGAATATGTACATTGCATGTTTTAAAAAGAGCTCAACATGTTTTGTGCAGTCAGTATCGTCTGTCGCTTAACGTTCAGCAGTCACAAAACTCCTACCATTTGTAGAGAACTTCACAGTCTATTCCATTACACACACACGCATACATACACACACACACACACATATATATATATATATATATATATATATATATATATATATATATTGTGATAAAGATATCTTTAAATAATGGCCTTTTAATCCAAACCATTAACGCTATTTTTAGGAAATAAATTTCGAAAAAATTCATGTAAAGGTTAGTTTGAGACGGAGAGATTTTATTGAAAATGCTTGTGTGGCATCTTTGGAAGATACTAAACATAAATACAACGTTTTCTATTTATTCGACTTTTCGTTTATGAGTTGTGCTGTTCAGAGCTACCCAGACAGACATACGCATACCTTTTTCTGGAACTTTTCTTTTGTTAAGGGTTGCTTAAAAAGACATTTCCGGTGAAATCTCGGATATATAATTTTTGGATGGAATGCAAACCTCCTCTTAATGTTATAAAACGTAGAAAAATAAATAAGGAAAAAAACAAACAAAATAGCAAAAACACGTTGGAGTGTACACTCAACAAAACTGTGCGTTTAGGAATCTATATGAGGAATGGGTTACTTTTGTCACAAGGTTTATAATTTTCTGAGGCATCATTCCAAACTGAATTCCTATTATGAATATCGTACATGAAATATTCCGGACCATACTTGATAAAAATGCTAAACGACCATCATTCTCGCAACATGTAAAAGCACAAATCACAATGTAAAAATTAAAGGCATTCCATTGACATGACTCTCTCTCCAAATTATTCTTAGAAAGAATTATTTCTTTATCTACATCGTGGTAAATGTGATAAACATTAGCAGAAATAGTTATGTTAGTTCCTTCTAAGTAGAACAGATATAAGGCAATTTAGTAAGCTAAAGCGATAATCAAATCTTTTAAAATTCCGATCACAATGTGAAATAAATGAAATTCTATTTTCACTTTGCACGGCTAGGATTAAACAAAGATGGGGTGAAACGAAAGATGACTATCCGTTTGAGAAAAGTATAGTAGCTTAAAACTGAAAGCAATTGCAAGGAATATCTCTGAAACGGTTACTCTACAGAAAATATGTGAATGACATAAATTGTGTGTTTTAAGAGAGCTACATTTAGTCCCTCTCTTATGCAAATTATGCAAAATTTATCCAAAAAGAAGATGTCTTCAGAGACTATTTCCAAATAATTCAAGATATACATTTTATTTTTGTAAGCATCTTTATATACGGTATTTTAATCAAAATTGTGTTAGCCATTGTTGAGGAAATCGAAATTTTTAAAAACGTTTCCCTATAAAGATAGTTTGGGGTGGGGAATTTTCTTGAAATCAAGTGTGCTGTTTACAGACATTTCGTTGTTGAGCTACGCTGTTCACAAACGGACACAGACATATGCTTTTTTAGATTCGGGTAACCCTAAAACGCGTATTTACATTGAAATCTTGGTCTAGTTTTTAGGTGGCATACAACACCTACTCTCACTACTATGCACATGTTAGAGAATGTAAAAAAAATCTGTAAAAAGGATGAGACAGCTAACTCCCCAACTGGGAGTTCTGTTTTTGACTGTCCCGTTTCAGAACTCTTGAGTTCACTTTGGTTAATATCCTCATCCCAGTTCTGTCTTTGGCTGCCCAGTTTCACAACCTTTACAGTTGACTTTAGTAAATAAGCTTTTTAAATGTTTCCTAAACTGTCTGCTGCTGATGAACAAGCCAACTGGGTTTAGACAAGAGTTCAGTGTTTGCAACAATGTAACAATAAAGACGCTTTTGCTCTTGTCGAAGTATCCGGTGATTCTGCCAATGTTATACGGAACATGCGTTATAGCGAAGATAATAAGAAAGGATAGAATCACTTTCGCACCTCTCTGTCGTGAATGAGGAGGTTTCGCTGTTGATAATGCAACCTTAAATCGATTTTTTAATTTCATTTTGTACTCCCATTTATTGTAGCAGCAACAGTTGTAGTTCATTTATTATTTATACACCAAACTGTATATTTGTCCTATTTTTGCTTTATTTTTATCTTTAATTTTATGATCATTAATATCGTCTTCGAATAACGCGACAGTAGTTTGTTCTCAGAGTATGTTTCTGTAGTGTGTTGTTGACGCAAGAGCAGAAAACTCAGTAGTGATAGAGGGAACACACTGATAAACAAACCTCAAGAGTCTTTGTTTTCAATAATACTTTCATCACCATGATAGTATACTAGTTCAATTGATGCAGTAATTGATGTTAACGCCCAAACTGTCACTGTCAACAAGGTACCCCTGCTCGTTTCTTGAGAAACTCTTGGGTTCTACTCCTGGTGAAGAGACTATGGCCAAGTACCCTAGCACGCACAGAAGCACCATGGAGTACACGCCGAAAGTAATGCACAGACCTACAATCGCTTGTAGCGAGCTTAATACATCCTCGGATGTCACACATCTAATGATGTTGAACATCAGAATTTTATTTATGAGGACCAACACATCAACTATGGCGAGATTCACGATTACCTTGTTGGCTCCTGTTTGCATATCCTGGTGCCAGAAATAAATCATCAGAATAATCAAATTTCCCAACATGCCAAATATAGACATTATAACCCCAAATACTAGGGTCGATTGATAAATCTGGGGCCTTTCAATGAAAACAGCACTTAAAAAATTGTTTTGCTTTATTTCTAAAAATAATATCCAGAAAGGCTAATCCATTAAATTTCTCCAATCGGTGTTCCAATTTAATTAAACCATCTCTGCAGTGCGATTTATCAAGACCCTCAAAATAGCTGTTTACCGCATCAATATTCTCCTCGTTGCTGTGAAATCTTCGTCCTCCAAGAAAGTGTTTGAGATTTGGGAACAGACGGTAGTCACTGTGTGCTAGATCTGTCGAATAGGGTGGATATTCAAGCAATTCCAACTTTAATTCGCTCATTTTTCCCATTGCAATGACTGAACGACGGGCCGGAGCATTGTCGTGATGAAACAAGACTTTTTTGCCGAATGAGGTATTTTTCTTTTCACCTCATCACTTAAACATTGCAGTAAGCTTGCGTAGTCATTAGTGATACTTTTACCCTTTACCAAGTAATCAATAAAAATAATGCCCTGTGCATCACAGAAAACACTTGCCATTACTTGTTAGCCGACAAAATTGATTTTACTTTTTTGGAATTGGTTCACCTGGTGCAATCCACTGTTTTGACTGTGATTTACTTTCTGGAGTATAGTGATGTATACAAGTTTCATCCATGGTAATAAGCCGTCTCAAAAATTCACTGGGATTTTTACGGTAGAGTTCCACATTCTTAACAGAAACAGTTTTTCTTTACAACTTTTGATCAGGTGTCAACAAACGCGGCACCCATCTTCCACAGACCTTGTGAAAGCCCAAAGCATTAATTAAAATATTACCTGCACTTTTTTTTTAAAATGTTTACAGCCTCTGCTGTCTCAACAACTTTAATCTGCGGTCTTCCAGTAATAAACGATGAATTTGTTCAATGATCTCTGAAGTTGTTACTTCTACAGGGCGTCCAGAGCGACGCTCATCACTAGTGCTCACTCGTACGTCCCATTTTAAACTCTGCATCCAACCTTTTAATCAGTGAATAAGAAGGGGCAAAGTCTTTCAATGTACTGTCTATTTCCTCCTTGATTTCTTTAGGCGTTAAGCGTTTCAAATGGAAGTATTTAATCACTGCTCGTTTTTTCCAAATCCTCCATTTTCGTGAAAACTCTAAAGCTATCTTGTTTAAAATGCTGTTCTTTGAAAACTAAACAAGCTATTGACCTGTAACTATGGATACAAGTTAGTCTAGAGTTAAACTATACAATGCTATCGTCTAATTGGCCTAGTGGCGCCATATCTGTGTGAGTTCCAGGACTTATCAGCCGACCCTTGTATTGGGAAAAGGTAATCCAATCAGAGAGCAAATGGAATTAAAGAGTAACGCATACTTAACAGCTGATTATTTGTGCAATTCAAGTTCATCCATTGCAACGCGTTTTACTGGACATATTGCGCTACTCAGCAACTGTTTTTGTAATGTAATTAAACAAATTGTTTACTATAGTTGAATATTCAGACATAAATGTCGCAATTTGCTTTGCTTTCCTGTACCAGAAATAGGTTTCATTTCGTATTATATGCAACTTCATCCTTGTGTCGTAATAATATATCACGTGACCATACAGTTGTTTGCTACAGATGATTGCTGGTCCAGACACACAACTTCACAACTTCCTATCAATTCATCATATTCACAGGACACCAACCACCAAACTCCACGACAAAACAACTTCATAATATGCCAGGTGATTCAACTGCCTGTATTTGACGTGTGCAGATATCCCTTCGTGCGTTAAAAGAGTTGCAGAACTCAACGGGACTACTGGCGTGAATGACCTTAGTTTTATTCGTCTTGCTTATTAGCGGAGATGATTAGTGAGTCGCGCTCATTGCGAGGGGTAACTTGCCAAGTTCTCCAATAGCGCATTTTAACTCCAAATAACCCCGTTGAGTTTTGTAACTCTTCTAACGCACGAAGGGATACGTGCATACACCAAATATGGGCAGTTGGACCGCCTAGTACATTTAAAATGCGCTTGAAATGGAAAGTTGTAAAGTAAGTAGTATTACTTTATCATATATATATATATATATATATATATATATATATATATATAAAGGCTATAGTAGGTAGAGAAGGTAGCTATTGCATTCCACCCAAACACTCGATACGGAAATTTCACCAGAAATGCATGTTTTGGGACCCCTGAATCCAAAAAAGCATTTTTACAAAATAGTCAATGTGTATGTTCGTCTGCTTGTCAGTATGTGTGTATGTTTGTGTGCATGTATTTTGGGCAGCATAGCTTAAAAACGAAAAGTCCGTTAAACATCAAGTTAAGTTCAGTGTCGATGCGATACAAGCTTTTCAAGAAAATGCTTCTACGTCTAACTACTCTTTACATGGTGAACATTTCGAAAATTTCGGTTTTCTGAATAAAGGCTCTAAGGATTGTGGTTAAAATCTCTTATATTTAGGATATTTACATAACAAATAAAATGGACATATATCTTGAGTTTTCTGGGACTAGCTCTGAACATCTCTTTATTCTGGGTGAAGTTTTTTGAATTCTGTATAAGGTAAACCATAAGAGATAGACAAAACCTTACTATACAAAAAATGTAGATCTCATTAAAACATATGTAATACATATTGAACCATTTTCCAATTCTTTGTTACTGATTCAGTTTTAATGTACTTTGTTTCTCATACGGAAACTTATCAACAGCTGGCCACGTTAAGAAGCGGATTTAAATCCCAGCAACCACATTTTAAAACATTTGAGCACATCAGATTTTTTTCTACATTTATTAGTACTTATTGGGCTTCTAATGCTGTTCTCAGTTTATATTGTATTGTAAATAGTAACAATAAGCGAGGTTAGAACGTTACATTGTTTCACTTAGGAGTGCTTTAAATGTGTTCAGTTTTCATATATTTAGAGCAGGGAACACACAGAAAGTAAGAGAGACGAGTAAGGCAAGCTACACGCATGCGTATTTGCCTATCATTTTCACATTTTTGAAAATTATTCAGAAGGAAAAAACTGTATGTATATCATTCTATTTGAAAACCACATTCTCCACGTAGAATTTACGTATTCTATAGGAATAGAAATAGGATGGAGGGTACTAGGTACAACCTCTCTGACACATGAGTTCTTTCCGGTGGTTTTATCAGGGTCACTAGGCAAATGCTGGGGAGGTTTCTGCATTCCCTCGAACTACCTGTCCCTTCATTTCACCTCCATTTCATCCAAACGTCCCTTTCAGGGTTGTAAGTGTCGCCGAACACTGCGGTGGAGACGCCTTTCCAGTGGTGGCGATTGCACTCTGGAAATATAGCACTCAGCTGCGGGATGGCGCTGGAATTCATCTGTAGACTCGGGGAGTTTGGTCAAAACTGGAGTGCGGACTCCTAGCTCTTCCAGAGTAGGGAGGAAAACTGCTTGGAATCTGTTAGGGACCCCTTCCTCCGTAGACCAGTTTCGGCCGCCCTCCTCACCCTATTCTCCTAGGGGTCTGACGTACAATAAGCCAATGGCTGCAGTGCGAAGGTCCCTCCGTTATCACACACACACCCCACTCGCCTTGTTTGATGTGGATTACAAAAGTTCGTTTGATATATGAGATAATAACAAATAGCTGGTTTACACGATAAAAGCATCTCAGACTTATTCATTATATTATTCGTTTTTGTATGTATCTTTACGAATTGATTATCATGCTCCCGTTACTTAAATACGTAGGCGTGATCAACAAATGTTTGGAATTATAGAAGTAGCGTTCTCCATACATTTCACTGTTGTTGCTGCTCGTTTGAATATTTCTATGTGTTGAGCAATATAGTTCCAAGTGCCGCTATTTTGTTTCTCCTAAACTATGCAAAACGAATGTAACATCAAGTCAGGCAAATACAATACAATTGGATATCGCATCAGCATGCTTTCGTGAAGCGCCAACAAAATGTGTATTGAAACTTTATTTCCGCAACCATTTATTATGATTAAAAATAGTAGACAGAAGAGAGCTAACACACATACAGCATTGTATGTATTGTCCGATATACCTATTCGCAAAATTTCAAATTTTGAGATCTGGTATTCAATTGACATTTTAGGAAATAATCATAAAATATGTTTTATATTCACAAGAGTTTCTCCACCCACTATCATTTAATTTTAGATATCCTATAAAAATATTCTTAGGGAAGCTTATTACTTTATCAAGTGTGCATGTACATACAATGTACATAGTATATAGACAAGATTTGTATTCCACCCAAAAAGTCGATGTCGAGATTTCATCAAAAATGTTAGTTTTAACGTCCGAAAAAGCATTTTTAGAAAAAAGTTCTGTGTGTGTCTGTAAACATCATAACTCAAAAACGAAAAGGCCATTAAATACCAAACTTGCAGTTTATTTTTAGTATCTTTCAAGGATGTTACACAAATATTTTGAAAAAAATCTCCAGATCACAAACTACCCTTTACATGGGAGAATTTTTGGGAATCTTGTGTTTCTTAGAAATGGCTATAACGATTTTCATCAAAATACCGTATATTAAAGATATTTACAATACAAACATTCTGGATAAGTCTTGCAGAATTTTGTATAACGCATAAACCATGCGAGATAGACAAAAAATTACTACAAAATGTTTATCTCGTTAAAGCACATAATTTATGTCATATACGTTTTTCTTATAGAGTTGGCGGTTTTCGAGATAATACATGTTTCAGGTTTCAGTTTTTGACTTTCTATAACAGGACAATGCAAAGCGAACCGAATATTAATTGTATCACATAGAAACCAGCTTAAAAAGATTTGACTAACGCTTCAGTCTAGTGTATTCCCATATCTCACTTCTACTTATTTTGAAGCAAGTAATAAGCCTAATTCTACTGACGTTTATCTCTGTTAGCATGATGTAGATAAAAGTAATCTTTTGTAGGAATAATTTGTATATGGAACACTAGAGAAAGATGTGTGAATGGAACACTTTTTTATATTTACCTCATCTTAATTGAGATAAATCTTTCCGAAAATATTTTCTGTTTCATTTGCTTTCAAGGAGAAGAGAATAGAGGATATTGAATCTCAATCAGATGTTTACAAGCGAGAAGCTATATTCTGACATTTAAATGCCAGACGCTGTCCATGATATCGCCAGAAATAACTGAATAGCGAAAGCACTTCAAAATTATGAAGTATTGAAGGAGTCAGATATATAATAACGGATATTTTGGCAACAGCTGATGCCACAATAACGTCACTTGAAATGAATTGTTATCTAGCTATTTTAGTCCAACCCAAAAATAAATACCCCAAAACAATTATGTTCTCATTACATTAAATTCATACAAAATTTAATAAAATTTAACAAATCCAATTATTGCAATTATGGTTGTTGCTGCTACAATACTTAAGGGTATAAAATTACATCATATAGCGATTTGCTCTTCAAATATTTAGCCTATCGTTTTCCCTTGTTTCTTTTGTACCTAATAGAAAATGTGTATTTGAACATATCCGCCAAATATTATACTAATTAGCATGCAGTAGATAAGAAATCGCTAGATGAAAGCAAGATAGGAGAAAAATCGATTAAATATTAAAATTTCCAAACTACACTACACATGATAAACATTTCGAACATTTTGACTTCCTCAAAAATGTCCCTAACGATTTTGAAAAATATTCTGTAAATTCAAGATACTGACATGACATATATACGTCTTCAATTCTATGAAGTAGTCTTCATTTTGGATGACTTTGCCTTACTCTAAATCGTAAAAAAATAAACACAAACTTAGTATACCAGAAATGTAGATCTCGTCAAAATACAATATTTATTTATTTATTTGTGTGGAAACTTTTGTTGTGTAACTATCCATTGCCGAGATATTCCTTGTTACCGGTTTCAATTTTAAAATCCTTATACTTTTATCAAATAGGAAGTCGTACGTGTTTCTTTTGTTTTACTCATCATGCAAAGAGAAGCTAGTGATAAAATGTGCTATCGCTGTAGCCTAGTAAAGCAAGTAATAAGACCATTTCTGCTAATATTTATCTCGGTTAGTATGAAAGGAGATAGAAGAATATTCTTTTGTAAGAAGTGTGCTTGTAGAATAAGTAGAGAAAATCATATGAATGGTCTGCATTATATTTTTGTTTTGATTAGCATGAAATAGAATAATACGCTTTTGTAAGAATAGTTGCTTGCAAATATGCAGATAAAGTAGTGTCAATTTAGCACAGGGTTTTTAGTGAATACGCTATTTCCTTTTATGATTGTTGCAGCAGAGAATGGAGAGTGAATTTTACTTTCTCAATACGTACTATGTACATACTGCTGTGTCAAGAAAGAGCCGGGAATTTGCAAATAAAATACAAAAAATGAATTATGCATTTTTATTGCCTTCCAAGTAGGCTCCTTCTGAAATTATATGTCTATGCTAACGAATAATCCAATCATCAAAACATTTTTTGTAGGCACTTTTAGGAATTGATGTCAATTGTCGCCGCGAATATTCCTTTATGTCTTCTATCGACTGAAAACGGGTGCCTCGAAGTGGTAACTTGAGTTTTGGAAAGAGAAAGAAATCAGCAGGAGCCAGATCAGGTGAATACGGCGGTTGTTCAATGAAATTTGTTATGTTTTTGGCTAGAAATTCGTTCACAATAATAGCCTTGTGAGCTGGTGCGTTATCGTGGTGCAGAATCCATTAGTTGTCGTTCCACAAATCTGGCCTTTTTCGCCCTATTTGTTCTCTCAAACGCCGCATAACGATCATATAATAGTCTTTATTTACCATCTGACCTTCTGGCAAGAACTCTGAGTGCACGACACCTCGATATTCGAAAAAAAACTGTAAACATGACCTTCAGTTTTGATCGAGTTTGACGTGCCCTTTTAGGTTTCGGTTCAGTTGGAAGGCGCCACTCGGAAGCTTGTTGACTGGTATGAGTGCCAAACTCGTAAACTCACGTCTCATCACCAGTTACAATGCGTTTCATGAATATGGGATCGGAACTGGCTCGTTCTAGCATGTCTTCAGCAATCCTTACGCGATTGAGTTTATGTAGAAAATTCAAGTCTTTCGGAACTAACCGAGCTGCAACGCGTGTCATGCCCAAACAATCGTTTAAATGGTACGAATCGATTCGTGAGACACACAAAGTTCAGCGGCAACCTCTCTCATTCCTAAATGGCGATTTTCACACACCATTTTCTTCACTTTAGCGATGTTCAGTTGATGGCCGACCAGAGCGAGGCAAATCTTCCACCACATCTCCACCACTTTTGAATACACTGTACCACTCATATGCACGTGTTTTTGATAAAGGTGATTCACCGTAAGCCCTCTAACATTTACAGCGATTCGGCACACGAAATACCATTTGCAATGCAAAATTTGAGACAGATTCTATGTCCAATATTTGTATCCATCGTAAAATCGCAAATCACCTTTGAAATGAACTAACAAAATGACGTACTGTAAACAAACTAGATGACAGCTGACGATCAAACTCCGCGTGGGTATAGAGGAAAGTTGTACCAATTTAGCGACAACAATAATTTCGAATCCCCTTTAAACAGGGTTTTTAAATAATCAATTACCAGTACTTTCTTGACAGAAGATAGTGTATACAGAAGGTATTGCATTCTACCTAAAAATTTGATACCGAGATTTCTCCGGAAATATATGTTTTAAGGTCCCTGTATCCAGATAAAGCATTTAAAAAAAAAAAAAAAGGTCCGTGTGTCTGTGAACACGATAACTCAAAAATGAAAAGTCGGTAAAATACAAAACTTGGTATTTAAGTTTAGTATCTTCCAGGGATGCGACACGAAGATTAATGAAAAATCTCCCACCCCAAACTAGCCTTTACATGGAACTGTTTTCGAAAAGTTTGATTTTTTCAAAAATGGATCTAACGATTTTGATTAAAATATCGTATATTAAAGATATTTACCTGACAAATAAAATGTATATCATTCTATTTTCTGGGAATAGCCTCTGAAGCTTTCTTTATTCTGGATGAAATTTACGGAATTTTGCATAACTGTTAAACCGTAAGAGATAGATAAAAACTTACTACACAAAAAATGTAGAGCATGTTAAAATACACAATTTATGTTATATTCATTTTTAGTGGAGTTTTTCGTTATTTAGATATTCCTGTTTTTTTTTTTTTTTTGGTTTCAGCTTTAAAAAACATACTTTTCTCACAGGAATTTGTCAACTTCTGTCCACAGAAATAAAGGAACTTCAGTCACATAGCAACCAGCTTTTGACTATCACTTTAACCTATGGTACGCTCTTATTTAGTTTCTACTTTCAAGGAAGCTAGTAATAAGACTATTTCTGTTAATTTGTTCTCGACTGCATGAAGTAAATGGGAGCATAAGATTTCTAAAAATAATTTGTTGCAGAGATATAGAGAAAGTGATGTGGACGGAACACGTCAGATTTTTTAATTTTTACATTTATATTGCTCCCTTAACATCAAAGGTCATTTCGTGGGCTTGCTTTCGTTAGGTTCTTCAGGTTGGATTTAAGTCGATTTTTACTTTCTCTAGCCCCATATGTACAATGTACATAGGAATAGAGAAGTATTGTATTCCACCCAAAATTCGATACCGAGATTTCACCGGAAATACATGTTTTAGGACCCCCTGTATCCAAAAAAAGCATTTTCAGAAAATGATCCGTGTGTGTGTGTGTCCGTGTGTCCGTGAACACGATAACCCAAAAACGAAAAGTCTGTAAAATACACAACTTGGTATTTAAGTTTAGTATCTTCCAGGGATGCGACACGAAGATTAGGAGAAAAATCCCCCCAACCCAAACTACCCTTTACATGGAACTTTTTTGGAAATGTTTGATTTTCTTAAAAATGGCTCTAACGGTTATGATTAAAATATCATATATTAAAGATATTTACCTCACAAATAAAATGTATATCTTGAATTTTCTGGGAATAGCTTCTGAAGACCTGTTTATTCTGGATGAATTTTGCTTAATTTTGCATAACTAGTAAACCGTAAGAGATAGACAAAAACTTACTGTACAAAAAATTGAGGTCTTGTTAAAATACACAAGTTATGTCATATACATTCTCGTGGAGCTTACCGTTTTCGAGGTATTCATTGTTATTAGTTTCAGTTGTGAAGTACTTGTACTTTTCTCAGACGGGAGTGTCCGTTTTTTTTGTTCTACTCCTGGCCAAGAAAAGAAGCGATTTGTAATGGCAATCGCATAACGACAGCTTTTAAAACATTTGTCTATTGGTTTAGCCTAGTGTATTCCCTTATTTTCTTCCTACTTATACGGAACTAAATAATAAGAACATTTTGCTAATGAGTACCACGATTAGCAAGGTGCAGAAAGATCAGATTTTTTTATTTTCCTCAAACACACACACACATTTACTCTCACATACATACTTCCAAATTCTGTGGGGGATAGGGAATAATTCTGGTTAAAGACAGTCGCTATGTGTATTTGTGTGGGTGTAAAAGAGATGCATTTTAGCGACATACAGTGCAGATGTTTGTATGGCTTTTCTCAGCGAAAGCATGAACGTGAAGCTGTTTTCACTTGGGTACGCTAAAGCAGACACCAAGCTGTATATATCACAATAGTGGAGCATTGTAATAACTAACCATAAACCTGAATTAGTACACACTGTTTTTATGACACATGAACATGTATTGTCTAGCTTATACATACTCGGCTAATGCGTGGGGATACCCAGTAGGCACACATTACAGGGTAGACATAAGTGTATGGCTTTACTGCACTGTTTGTGTGTCTTGTTTTCTTCCACAAAGTACCAGTACACAAAGGTGAATGTCAAATGCTTCTCTAGGCTACAGTGTTGACGCTTAGAACTAGATTGGAAGTTTATATACGGTAAAAATAACAACTCAGAAGTAGGTTTGCAGCTAACGATAAGGTATTCCGACAAAATTTTAAGTTAAAAAGTTCGCCTTTCTATCAAAAAAATTCGCAATGGCCAATTTATGTAATTTATGATTACAATAAAACACATGGAATAACCACTTTCATATAGGAGAAAGTTCCTCTTTAAAAGACACTAAGTATAGAGTGACCTTTTCTGGTTTACACTGTCGCTTTACCAATGTGATTTACTTCAGTTTTCACCCTCGCTTTACTAACATAATCTAGTTCAGCTCAAAATTATCACTTCACTTTTTATTCGCGATAAAATACTTGCGAAGCAGCCTCTTCTCCTCTCCGTTTCACTAACTGTGGCATCCAGCTCTACTCTCTACTCTCACGCAGTAGCTTACCCTCGACTATCGCCGCTATCTTATTTGTCGAACCAGTACTTTATATTACATCAAGAACAACAACACACTGAATCATTAACTCACTCGCACATTCACTTAATATAACCGCTGGAATTTTCGAGCAAGTTCTAGGTTGTTCGCGGGAGACAGGGAGAAAGAAGTTTCCAGAAGAATCTAATTGTCTCTCAATAGTTCTTTGCCAGGCGAGAGCGCTAACTACTCCGTCTACTTGTCTCTTCAATCAATCAGTCTATGCTATGATTGAGGTCCATAATTGCGTCAAACTATTTAATTGGGAACCTTCACGGCGTCATTGTGCTCAAAATGAGCTATTCCGATATAAAAGTCCATGCAGAGTCAGAAAAAATAAAAAATTATATCTCTAAGTATCAGTCAATATTAATTTAATCTGCAAAGAAATCACGTGAGAGAATAATGTACTGTCATTAGCCTGATATCACCCTCAGAAAGAATTTAAAACGTTTTACTATGTACCACACTTTTCCTTTTATTTTAGTGTATTGTGTAGGTAAATGCAATTTTGTGTAGCGCAATGAGTAGAATATGAATTCTTACCAGAGGTTGAAACAGTAAGGCAGTAATCGTGTAAAATTCCTCTATACACCAATATCTTGCAGATATACAACAAAATTCAGGATTAATAGAATTTTGCCATCGCTAAGAAATCTCGAGGATATATTGGAGAAATATAGTTATTTTTAACCCAGCTTAGCAAGCTGAATAATCACATAATAATAGATAGGCATGTTACTTAATGTTACGCTTTCAATCAGCAAATTTCGGCAGTCTCAAAACATTCCTTATTTCTGAAAATCTATGTTATCATCAATGCATATATACATGTCAGATTATCGAAAATGCTTTTTAAACCCCTTATTTGTCATTCTAATAAAATGACGTGCAAATCTCTAAAAATAATTTATATTCATAATTAATACACTTATTGTAGATCAACTTAAAGTTCAAACTGAACGATGACGTCACAAAACGATCACTTACGCCAAAAGTATTTTCAAGAGATTTGTGAAGTGGGATTTTTAAATATTTTCGTGTCTTCAAAAGTGTTTAACATTGCAATAGAATATAATTTTATTTTAATTTGAAAATTACCTATTCTTAAAAATCTATTTTTAACTTGTGCATGTTTTAAAAGTCGCAAATATAGGCATTTTTATTTCGCAGTATCATTTGTTTTATCTATTTGTAACGGTTGTAAATAAAATCTTGCAATAAATATGAGAAACGTGGGATCCTTTTTTTATACTCACGACATTTGTGATATAAATACTTTCACTCCTCAAAACAACACCAGCTAGTAGCTACGCCAATACATATTTTCCAACTCCTTTCAATTCAGGTGCCATTCTAGCTAATTAAATAGACAGTAATCTAGCAAACTGATGAGGAATTTTCAAGTTAAATTACATACAAACAGCAAGCGTTTTTTCAGCAATTTTCATAATTCCACACGATGGAGTACTCAACCAACTGTTTGAAAACCCTCCAACAAAATATAAAGATGCTTCTTATCATACTTTAAATATATCCGAGTTTATGTTTTTTCTTTCTGTAAACGTATTATGTACATAGTGTAAAGAGAAGGTATTGCACTCCATCCAAAAATTCGATACCAAGATTTCACCGGAAATATGTGTATTAGGGTCCCCTGTACTAAAAAAAAAAAAAAATCAGAAAAAGGTAACTCAAATACAAAAAGTCGGCAAAATACCAAACTTGGTATTTAAGTTTCGCATCTTCCGGGGATGCGACACGAAGATTTTGAGAAAAATCACCCCATCCCAAACTACTCTTTACATGGACCTTTTTTTCGAAATATTTTATTTTCTTAAACATGACTCTAACGATTTTGATTAAAACATTTTATATTAAAGATATTTACCTGACAAATAAAATGTATATCTTGAATTTTCTGGGATTAGCCTCTGAAGACTTCTTTATTCTGGATGAATTTTACGGAATTTTGCATAACTGCTAACCGTAAGAGATGGACAAAAACTTACCTCACAAAAAATGTACAGCATGTTAAAACACACATTTTAAGTTATATGCATTTTTTTCGTGGAGTTGATCGTTTTTGAGACATTCCTTGTTTTTGGTTTCAGCTTTGAAAAATACACTTTTCTCATACAGGAATTTATTAACTCGTGTCCATACAAACAAAGGAACTTCAGTCACCTGGTAACCAGCTTTTGACTTCAGTTTATCTTATGATACTCCCATATTTCGCTTCTACTAACAAGTAAGTAATGAATGAGACTATTTCTGATAATTTTTTCTCGATTAGATGAAGTAAATAGAATGATTTGTTGCAGAAGTGTAGAGAAAGTCATGTGAATGGAACATCAGATGTTTTAAACTTTAGTTCAACTTTTGTTTAATATTACGGTAGATCAATCTCCTAAATTTTAGTTTTTTTATCTAAATATTTCAAAATGTTTTCACATACTCCTCTACCACAATTATAAGTATGTTTATTATTTCAGGAAAATAAATTCTTTTAGAAAAACATTTATATGACATTCATCAATAACTCCATGCCACAACAGCTCACAAGGAACCTTGGCCTACCACCCGGCCGCTGCGTCTACCATCTCGGTCCATGACAGACAGATGGGGTGCAGTATTGGAGGGTGAGACGTGGTCAGCGCCTCGAATCCCTCCCGGCCGGTTAATGCGGTCCTCATGATCTGATTTGACATTCATTACGCTGATTAAATTAAATGTTACACATTATACAAATATCGTAATTTATAAAAAAATAAACTATGAACATATCATTTATATGCTAGTACACAAAGCTGTCATATAGAATGTTATTCAATTTTATGAGTATTTCAGAAAGAATTTAAGCCTTTAATTATAATTTTAAAAGATTTATCCGTATTAATTACTTCTATCTTGAATTATTTCCAAGTGTAGACGTATATACCAGTGCCTCTGAAGATGTCCACCACAGTGTTGGACGAAACGTCAAGTTTTGTAATAGAAACCAATGAACTACTGCACCAAATCCTGGAAGATGAATGTATCAATATCAAGAATATGCCAGTTTTAAACTACATTCTCTCTGATTTTCTGCTCAAAATTTGAACCAGATTGGTTACAAACTACATAACGTGGGATATTTTGAGTGTACAAAAATGTCGGAAAAACTCAACTCGGAAGTAACAACTTTTATTAGACGTGTGCTTATCCCAAGTGTATTCTTGAGTATTTAAATTGCCACGTTTTGAAGACTTAGGTGACTCTAAGGCCAAAAGTCAAATACATAATTGAAGCCAGAAGTTCAAAATATCTTTAGAACATAGAAACTAGTTATTTTTTATTTTGGAAAAATTACAGCTATGGGTATCCTTAAAAGCTGCACCTTTTTGGAAAAGTAGTTTCTAGCTTAGAAGGGGCTATCTTTTAAAAATAATCAGTTGTATTTTAAATTTAATTTGTTTAACGTTTATAAAGCATTCAAAATTTTCACCATAAATTAGACGGGAATGAAAGTTAAAACACTTATGGTGGTGACATCCACACATTTCAATAATATTAAATTAAAATTGGTGAATGTTACCATGTTGGTGAAGTATTTCCATAAACGTGAAATAATTTATCGCACGAACTTTCCATAAACGTTTAATTGGATTTTAAAATGTATGTTTTAGAAGGAGATAAAGGTCAAAAACGTATTATTTATTCAGGGAAATGCTATACTAGGTGCTTTTGCAATTGTTAATACAAAATTTATTTAAAATCCTCAAATATTTAATGTTATAAAACCTCCAATTTCTTTAATTAGAGGTTATACGAGGATCAGTCAATAAGGAATGCCTCCTGGTTTTTTTCTCCTGAACTAAGTTATGTGAACAATTTAAGTTTAGCACAATTCCTCAAACCTTCTTCTCCACTCCACTGCAATAGCTACTTCATGCGCCTACCAGTGGCAGCACTGTCTCCTGTTACAAGTTGGCTGATATTGATGTTCGTGTTAGACAGCATTCGGTCATTTTATTCTTGAATGTGGAAGGTGAAACGCCCATTCGCATTCATGAAAGCCTCACAAAGGTGTATGGTGATGCAACACTGGATGTCAGCATGGTTAGAAGATGGGTTCGTCATTGTAATGAACCTGAAGAGCCAACATGTTGGTTGATGAACAGCGGAGCGGTAGACCGGTGACTGCAGTGACTCTACGCATCATTGGGCGAGTGGATGAGATCATTCAAGCTGACCAGCGGATAACAACGGATGAATTGTGTTACAT